>JAQPPZ010000333.1:4160271-5547029 GCA_028583015.1 Wollemia nobilis
TGGCTCGGGGTTGGTATTGTCATCAAACTGGAGCACACTCAGTAGATTCAAGTTAGATTATTACCTTTGTGGACTACTATCTTTGTCCTAGATTGGACATGCCCACAAAGTTTGAACCTAAGTCACCTCTTGGTAAGTGCCCAAGTTCTTACCAATCCTCCTAACCCTATTTTTAAATTTATTATAAATTTACATGCAAAGAAATTGTATTAATGTTATGATATCTGCTATAGGTAGGTTGCATGTATCCTACCTTTTTGAATCTTGGATTTCTTATCTGAATACCCAAACTTTCATTGTTAGACCCATTTAAACTATAAAATAATCAATTTTATTTTTAAAAAAATTAATTGTAACAAATCAATTAAAATTATTATGGCATGAAGCTTTCATCATATAAATTATAAAGACAAAATTGAATGTTGACGAGTCAATTGAAATTGTTATAGTGTGAAGCTGTTGTCAAAAACCTACATGTACTATATATTATAAAGACAAAATTGAATATTGACAAGTCAATTGAAATTGTTATGGTTTGGAATGTTAGACAATTTCATGGTGTGAAGCTTTCATCTAAAAATCTAATTGTACTATAAGATTATCAAACGGAATTGAACAAGTGAATTGAAATTATCATGGTTTGAAGTGTTAGACAAGTCAATTAAAATTGTGAAGCTTTCATCGAAAAACCCGCATGCAATATAGATTATAAAAACAAAATTGAATATTGAAGTCAATTGAAATTGTCATGAGAAGCTTTTATCGAAAACCTATATATAATATAGAGAATAAAGCCAAGATTGAATATTGACAAGTCAATTGAAATTTTCATGATGTAAAGATTTTATTGAAAACCTAAATGTAATATACAGACATAATTGAATATTAAAAAGTCAATTAAAATTATCAAGACAAAATTAAATATTGACAAGTCAATTGAAATTGTCAAGCTTTCATTAAAAATCTACATGTAATATAGATTATAAATAGATGCTTTTAGCACAATAAAACTGTATATGTTTATCAAAATTAAGGATGGAAGATCACCATAAAATATAGGTCTTAGTTCATTAGTACAATAAAAATGCATATATGTCAAATATTTACTTCATGAAAATAACCTTATAGAGGTAGTTTTAATTTATAGGTTGTACTCTGACTGTATTTTTAGGTGGATGCTTTGAATGCAAATTTAAAGAAACAATCCAAGGTGAATGAAGAGGGAAGAAGAAATTTCAATTTTTGCTTTTATTTATTGGTTTACAAATGAAAGTGAACAATAGTTTCCGAAAAGATGAAGAAACTGAAGATAGGTTTAATTCTAATTATGTATATCAATTGGTCATAATTATAGCTTAGCATCTTAATGTTATGCAAAAAACTTGGTTTAATATCTCCTTCAAAGGCAAAGCAACTAATGTAAGAGTTAGGAGAATTATGATAGGTACATCTTTTTGGTTGCTAGTTCATCTTCTTGAAAATATTATTTATGAATAATATATATATATATATATATATATATATATATATATATATATATATATATATATATATATATATATGTGTGTGTGTATGTGTATGTGTGTATGTGTGAGAGAGAGATATGCAAAGATAATATTTTTATTATAAATATAAAATAACAGTAAATATGAAAACCATCAAGTAGCATTACCTCAACAGGTTAGATTTTTCAACATTTAAGGAGGAGACCAAGGTTCAAATGAATAATAATCAAGCTTTGTTGTAAATTTTTAATCATTATTATATACAAGGGAATAAAAAATTAAAATTTTCACCTAAAAAGCATTTACATCGACAATTCAATTGAAATTATCATGATCTAAGTGATTAATTGCAAGAATAAATTCAATACAAATTACAATTGAATAACCATTTAAAGTTTCCATGGTCATATAAGTTATTAAAAAGACAAGAACACAAATAATAATAATATTCTCTTAGCAAGTCTTATCAAAGTTATAGGGATATGGAAGAGGAGTTTAGTCCACTTAGTAGATGTTCAATCAATATGTTAATTAGGGATTTAATAGAGAATTAAAAATTTACAACCTTCGTCTAAAAGGTATAGATTTTGATAAATCAATTAAATTTTTTATAGTTCAAATACTTAATTGAAGAATACATTCAATACAAATTACATTTATAAATAAATATTAATAAAAAATGAAAATCACATATTGGAAGGTAGGTCCACAAGTGTACATATAAACAATATCAAGGTCTAGAGAGGAGGATCAAGTGTCCATCCTTTTTTAATAAGTTATGTGTGGCTTTTATTCGAGGCTACTCCCATATAAAGAATAAAAAAATATTATCTTTGGTGTTAGGTTATTTAACTCATTTTTTTATCAAAGATATTTTCCATTTGTATTTCTACTAAAGATATTCTTCATCTTCCTTAAACTATTAATTCTTTGATATCATTTTCATTGAAAGATAGAATCTCCCTTAGTTAGTTACCTTCTAAAATTAGAATTTTGCCAAAAAAATAGTTAGGAGTGGGAAACTTTGATTGCTTCAAAACCTTATAGCTCAACTTGACCAAGTATCTTCCATCTTTTGATAGATTCCAAATCATGTTAGAGTAAATATTCCATCATTTGGATATTTTACCCTTTCCCTACATTAGGTAGATTTTATTTATTGCATGGTAAAAAGTAGCTTGTTACTTTTTACCACTAGTATTTACTTTTACTAGGAGATTATTTATCTTTTACTATTTATTGTTTACCTAAATATCCTAGGTTAGTCGTAGTCAATTTGACTACGTAGTAAGTGGTTAGTTGTTAGCTTCATTGGCGCATCTGTTAGCGTCAAGTTAGGGAGGTTAGCATTGCAAGGTTATTTTTAACCTTTGCATTTGTATTTAATCACTTGATTTATTCAATGGGAAGTTAATGTTCTTATTTGACTTGATCGGTTTTATATCATTGGTATCATTCGCGAGGTTTTCACCTCTGGTTCCTGTGAGCACGGAGAGAGCGACCCTCATTCCAAGTGGCGAAGACGAGAGGCACTCTCGTTCCACTGGAGAAGGTGAGAGGTCCCTCTTCCGTTGTGCTAGGCCACCTTTGCTGAGTTTGATCGATTTCTCAGGTTACTTCTAAGGACCGGAGAGGAGCCTCTGGCTCCTCGATTTACGTGATCTACGTTTGAAGGAGGGCAGCCGGGCCCTCCCCCGCAGCCCCCGCAGCCACTGCGCGAGCGGCCCCTGGTCCGGCCATCGAATATTTTCTTCAATGATCGCCTTGACAGGGCCGCCACGCCTCACGGCTAGGGACCCCCGCACAGTGGGCAGGAGGCCCACGTGCGGCCCCCGACTAGGAGGAACGGTCATCGTCGATCGGAGAGGAGCCTCCGACGACCGACAACACAACCCGAGGGCAGGAGCGCCCTCGGGTCACCCGACTCTGACAATATCCCTGACGGGGGGACACCCTGTCAGATACACCTGACAACAGCATGGTCCCCGAAGGATTGGACCGATCAACGAGGGCAGGCGCGCCCTCCGTCGGATCCACCAACCGCACAGGACACGAGGCATAATCGAGACATGTGACAAACAGACCTGACACCGCACAGGACACGAGGCAAAATCGGGACACAACATTTGACAGATAGACCTAACACGAAAATCGATGACGTGACATGGCAGGACACATGACGAGTGTGGGAGCAATGACGTGGCAGCTGAGCTAGATCTAGGTGATGTGTGGCATGCTGAGTGCGGATTCTGATGTGGCGAGTGCAGAGACGACACGTGGAGGGTGTTACGTGGACGTGGCCCCTACTGGGCGGATACATGGTGAGTTCTAATACGAGGCTATGTGGCGGGGTTTGATTTGTTCTCCGCAGCAAAAGGCAAGTGGGCCGATCTGATTGCCCGTAGGCAATCAAGGTTTTAACGGTGCGTTCAGAGTTTTAAATCGTTGCAACATGCATCGAGTGGTGCATGTGGGATAAAACAAATCCCACGCACCGTTTCATTTAAAAAAAAAACAATCGCAGGCGCCAACCGTAGCAAAGGGGATATTTAGTCCCTTTGCTCACGTCCCTAGCGGTAGCCGGAGCGGTCGACCGGCCACCGCTAAGGTGTTCCTGCATGACACATCGCAGGATCCAGTCCCGAGGTGGCCTATTTTGCTCGAAGGAGCCTTTATCAAGGTAATTTTTTTTTGTATATTTGTTTAATTTTTTTTAGCATTTATTTTAATAATTTAATATTTTTTTATTTAAAAAATCATTTTCTTTAATATTAAGTGATTTTTTTTAACAAAGAATAATTTTATTATTGATTATTTTTGCTAGAATTAATTAGACTTATACACTAAAAATGCAAATTGAAGGTCTATTTTTTTTGCATCATTTAATAGAAAACATGCTTTTGTTTTCTCCATCAAGGGAGATATAAGACATATAAAAGCATTTTTTTTCTTCTTGCAAATTAAAGAACCTTTAAACTCTTCTCAAAAATTGTTAAATTTGCACATTAAAGGAAGACAAAATCCAAACAATTGATTCTTTCATGCAAATTTAGAACACAAGGAGACCCATATTGTAAAAATCAAAGGCAAAGTGTGCAATTGATTTCTCTAAAAAGGAGATATAATTCATGTACTTGCACATTCTATTTTTTTGCAACATTGAGAAGAAGGAAAGAAAACTAAGTCGTGTGTCGACTAGTACTGGAAACCTTTCAAACGCGGGTCGTGTGTCGACTTGTCTTTGAAGGGGTGCTCATTTTGTTTATTTTGCAAATTAAGGGGGGAAGACAAAATTTGTACTTCTTTTGCAAAATTGTAAGACAAAGTAGGAGACATAAAATATCACTTTTTGCACAAAACAAAATCCAAACATTTTTGTTGCAAAAGTTGGAAATAAGGTGCATTTTCGATTTTACTCGACACCTTCATTTCAAAAATTGGCAAAATAGGTGCATTCTCGGTTGTATCCGACACCTTTGTGATAAGAATTTTGTGGGAATTCTTGTTTGATTATTGCATTTTCCTTTTGCAATTATAAGTCATAAACACAAGAACACTCAAAACCCCAAAATTTCACAAATTTGTGTAAATCAATTGCACAATTAAAAGCCATTTTCTAAACTTGATATTCTCTCCTAAATCAAAACAAAACCCCTAATTCACTCTTATTTGTTTGGCTTAATTTCCTCCAACTTTTCATCCTTTTTAAAGGATGTTAAGGCAGGTGCCATTAAATATCTGTTTGAGTGAATTATCTTTTGGTACTCTTTTAGGGTATATCAAAAGAAAGAACAAGTTTTTGTAAAAACAAAAGGAACCTTGAAAGTAGAAAACTTTTGCACTAAGGGGGGTTAATTCCTTTCTTCTTTTAAAAATAGATTTTGTAAAAAGAGAAGTTTAAAACTTGTAAAGGCACAACATAGAAGCAACACAATGGCAACATTGCTTGTAAAGTGTCTAATTTAGATTCTGATTCTGGTTCAGAAAAAAAAGCACACAAGTGCTCATTGCTAAAACAATATTGTAGAGGGAAAACACATTTTTTGTCACATTGGGCAAAGCACCATTATCCTCTCTCTTTTTTTTTTTAGGCTTCATAGAATAGCATAAGTTTTTGTTTGAAGTCCTTATAATAAGGGGTGAATGTACCTCTTTTAGGCTTCATAAATAGCAAACTCTTAAATGTTTGAAGACCTTGTAACAAAAAGAAGAGACTTTTTATGGTGTAAAATTGCCTAGGAGGCAATGTTTGTAAAAATCCTTCACAAAACTCTTAAGTTGCACATATTTTGTAATTAAGGGGGGATATACATTTCTTTTTCTTCACAAATTTTTGTAAAAAGAGAAGAAGACTTATAAGGGTGCATTTTCGACTGCGATCGACACCTTAGTCACACTTCTTTCATAAATTAGATACAACATGTTTTGCAACGAGAAGGGGGGAACTTATAAGGGTGCATTTTCGGCTGTGACCGACACCTTAGCAACCTAATATTTTGCAAACTCATATTGTAAAATGAATGAATCTCGTATGAAGTGATCTACTCTACTACACCTAGCGATTGCAGTGGCTGGTTACCCATGCAATTCGGTTGGATGATGTGATTACTATAAGGACATTCGTTGGTGTGAAGACAAAGTGAGGAATGACCCACTTTTTTGCTTAGAAGCAGCCAGAGTACTATGACAGAACAAGAACCAGCAGATCGACATCCTTTTCACTGTATTGGGGCAGTTATATACTTTACCCAAATATTGTTGTATAGGAGGATAAGTATGTATTACCCAAATAATGTAATAAGGGGGGATGTTAGAGTAAATATTCCATCATTTGGATATTTTACCCTTTCCCTACATTAGGTAGATTTTATTTACTGCATGGTAAAAAGTAGCTTGTTACTTTTTACCACTAGTATTTACTTTTACTAGGAGATTATTTATCTTTTACTATTTACTGTTTACCTTTGGATATTTATCTAAATATCCTAGGTTAGTCGTAGTCAATTTGACTACGTAGTAAGTGGTTAGTTGTTAGCTTCATTGGTGCATCTGTTAGCGTCAAGTTAGGGAGGTTAGCATTGCAAGGTTATTTTTAACCTTTGCATTTGTATTTAATCACTTGATTTATTCAATGGGAAGTTAATGTTCTTATTTGACTTGATCGGTTTTATATCATTGGCGCATCCTTTCATATGAAAATGGTCAAATTTACTGTTGAAGCATATTTTGAAGCTCAATGTATGCTATTTATTTGGTGTCCTCTCCCTCAACTAGATTGCTAATAGAAATCAATGATCTTAATTATCGCCCACTTCAATATAATTTATGACCTTTGAATCTCTGAGACAAATAGGTTCAATCAAGTGATTGCCATTTTAGATTAGAAATAAAAGGATAAATCTTCAATCAGACATCAAATCAATAATGATATTAATAAATAATAGGTTTACAAATATTTAGCGGTACCCTTTTAATGTTAGCATCTTTTAGATATACATATGAATGCAAATATGACAATAATATATTTTAGATACATGTAATTTTAATTATAATAATAAGGATTGCAAATTTTTAATGTAGCCTCTTATTCTTGGTGTAATTTTCATAAAATAAAATAAAATATTGTTAAATTTAAAATTGCATCAAATATTTTTAATTTTATAGTATGATTGGCTAGCAATATGGTTTAGAAAAATTTGAAGAAATTAACAATTATTATATTATCTACCTAGCATGTGCATACTAAAAAATAAATGACCTCTTCAATTTTAATCCCTAATGATCTCCCTTTAATAAACACAATCCTAGAAGTATTTAGGTATTGAATTTAATACAAAATCAAATTTACTAGTGTCCACTAGAATTGAAAAAGGAGAATGTATAAGCTAAAGTGATCTACATCATAAGGCCTTGGATGGTGTTGTAGAGGGTGACTCCCATGAACCAACTTATTGTTAGATTTTATAGTATGGAATCAACACATTACCCAAAAATACTAAAAGTAACATACACAAAAAGCAATACACATGAGATAAAGTGCTAAGGATTTCTTATTAAAGAGGACCACACTGTTCTACCAAATAATTGAGAATTCTATGTTAAGACTATGACAAGGTGAATGGCCAATGATTTTGCTATGCTTTCATAAGAAACAATGAGAAGAGTAATGGGGCATCCCCATAAAATACTATCCCTATCAAAGTTTTTGGGAATTGGTTTAATCATATCTTGGTTGATAAAGAACCCAAGGAAACTCTTCGTAAGGGTCTCTTGTTTATTAATAGAGGTTATTGGTAAACACCGACCAAAGATTTTGGTAGAATTCCATAAGCACATCATCCATAACAAGCACCTTGTCTTTTTTCATGTTCTATAGTACCTACTTAAGATATTTTGTGAAAAGTATTTTATCCATTGATTTAGATAGAGTGGGAGGTAGAAGAGCTAGAATACATTATCTGATGTAAAGAAAGAGATTAGGGTACAAATCATCAACAAATTATTTAGAGAAAGCTTATCAAAATGAGAGGAAAAAACATTAAATATGCTGTTGGAACTAGTACAGATAAAATCATCATTTGAATTAAGTCTAAATACTTTTGTGATGGAGACTTTCTAATGAAGATAGTTGAAGAATAATTTAGAGCTTTTATCATCACACTCTATCTAGGTCAATCATGCTTGGATATGGGCACCGTTATCCTTGTAAGAGTCAAATTTACATAGGTTATTCTTAGCTTGGATTAGGGAGTGATGAAAATTAGGGGCAGGAGACTACACAAAGGGTTGCCTAAGATCAGTGGCCCTTCTTTGTAGTCCTTTTTCTATGAAAAATGATGACATGCCACCCTTGTGACCATAAGTTTGAAGAAAAACATAAACCTTTGTAAGGCAAATTTCTACCAAGGAATCCAACCATTTGAGCCAAAGGGATGAAAAATAGGACTTTCAAACCTATTGAATTAGAATCAAACATTTTTTGGATTCAATATGAGAGATATTGAGCTTGAAGGGGATATTGGGAATGGTATTAGGAGGAGGAATGGTGTAGGAAAAAAGAAAATGGATAAATTATGTGTAAGGGATGATACATACATATGATCATGGGGAAATTTTTGAATTAACTTTTTTTTGATATATGCTTTATCTAGGAAGCTAGCTTTTTTGTCATGGCCCGATCTCCCATTACACCAGGTGAACACTTAAAGTGATATCATAGGGTTTGATTGAATAACGGGTCAAAACCTCCTAAATAATTTTTGTAAAATAGCTATATAGAAAATTTATTACTGCTAAGGTATTTTTTGCATTGCCAAACATAATCACTATAAGTTTCCTCCATGTTCAAGTCTCTTTATATGACCCCTTCAACAATTAGTAGGGAAGTGGCCATCCAATCTCAAAGTGTAATGCACTTAGCTTAGTCATTGGATACATATATTGAGTAAAATCCAAATAAATGATTGTCATGCATTATCATCACCCAAATGCATATATTCCACAAATCATATTCAAAATCCATAATAACATAAGCAAGAGGGTAAGGAAGAGCGATAACAACTCCCTTTCTAGACTCATTATCGATAAAAAAGGCTCTACCTTGGACTTCAATGTAGGAAAAGTAGAATGCCAATTGTTTTAAATTCTTGTGAGAGAAATACATTTATTTTATTTTGTTGTAAGACCCTTCATGTATGAAATTTACATTTAGAAAGGGTAATACCACACACATTCCAAGAGAGACATAATAGAGGGACCTTTTGACCATGTCTACTAGGACATTAAACTTATTGCTAAGAATATCACCATTAAAGAGGGGAGTGCTATGGCTAAGAGAAGGGGGAAGATGACAAAGGGTAGTGAGAAGTGGAAGGAAGTAGTAGGGGGGAATGAGAGATGAAAAGATAAGAAAGAGGTGAATGACTAAAAGAAGAGAAAATAAAGGAGTGAACCAATTCTTTGTCAAATGGTCTTTTACCATGCAATACAGGATGCTCAACATGGTTATTGTGTGACAACCACCTTTGTTTACTTGACATGTACCACATTTCTTAAATTTCTTTTTCAAAAAGGGTGTTACCACTTATAGAGTCTAATATCTATTTTTCCTTCTTATAACTTTTATAATTGCATAATTTTAAGGGTTCAAAGCTAGAAGTGACCATAGTTTGCAATGAAGGGGATCAATAATTGTTAAGGATATAAACATAAATTTGGTTGTCACTTCTTACATTTATTTCTTTTTGGTAAGTTTATTAGGAAAATCATATACTAGGTGACCAACTCTCAATAGTAAAAACAAACATTCAAGAGGTTAAGATAATGCAATGGTTTTGTAATCGAAAAAAATAGAGCTTAAAAGTTCTATGGGTGGTTTGATGAGATTTGAAATATCCATTTCAATGCGAACCCTAGGATGGAATTAAAGACCTAAGTAATATTCTCTATCATTATGGAACCATAGGACTCGACCTAACTGGGCAGTAATTGACTACAAAAATGGTTAGACCAAGAGATTTAGAAAAATAAATTAACCCAAACTGTATTCTTCAAGCAAGAGGGGCCTTATGGGTGGAATTTTATCAAGCAACTTTGAAGGCATGCTATTTGATTGCAAATAACCCAAGTGCCATCATATAGGGTGATTGAGCATGGAGATGGTTAAAAATGGTGACAAAGACACACTCTTTTACCAAACCCTTAACAACTTCTACAAGTCAACACTTTCTATATTTCCAAATATATTGGATCCACTTAATAAATTAGATTCAATAGGAACACCTCCTAAGAAGAAGAGAACCATAATTTTCTTAGAAATACCCATTGAAAAACTAATTAACTCAATTGGTAGAGAGAAATAAAGCACTTTACTACATCCTTTAGGTGGTGGATTTGGATGTTGATGCTTAACTTTTGATATGTTGTTTGTTAGGAAATCGAACGTTGGAGGCATTGTATTAGATGAATAAATAATACTATGCACCCCGAGAATAGTCCAAGAAATATGGAACTACCTTAGGCGAGAATAGCAAAAGTTACAACAATATAACAATATGCCCTATAATGGAATAACCATAAGCAGTAGTTAATTGTCTCGTGATCCCATGTGCAGCCAAGAATGCAAAAAAATCTTTAGAGGTAAACTCCCCCCCTTGATCTGAGCGGAGAGTCTTTATAGAAGCCCTTGACTCCTCAACAGATTTCTTGAATTGCTGAAAGAAACCAAATGCCTCAGATTTCAGAGTAAGAAAGAACACCCACATTTTTCGTGAGTAATCATCTACAAATAACTAAAAATACCTCTTCCCCCCACAACTGATGGGTGTGAAAGGACCGCACAGATCGGTGTGAATCAACTCCAGAGGTTTCTTTGCTCTTGTAGAGCTTTTCTAAAAATGTACTCTATGTTGCTTTCCTTCCAAACAGTCAGAGCACACTGGCAATATGGTAGAAAGGGAAGGAAGACCCTTTACCATCTCATACTTACTTAGCTCAAGTAAGTAACCAGAACTAAGATGCCCATATCTCTTGTGCCATAGGGAAGTTTCCTCCTTTGCAGAGACTGTCATGGCAACATGTGGAGTAGAGATAACATCTAAGGCAAATAAGCCATGCTTAAATGAAGCGGTTGCAATCTTCTTATCCCTCTTGGTAATAGAACAACACTTCTTGCCTCCCTCAACACTAAAGTTCACAACCATATCTTTGTCCAAAATTTGTGTGACTGACAACAAATTGTTCGCCAATCATGGAACATAGAGAACTTTTTCAATCTGAAACTTGCCATCAGAAAGAGTAACTAAAATAGTACCTTCTCCCTGAACCTCATAGGTTTTATCATCAACAATAGTGACAGGTTTGCCCTCTTTAACCTCAAAGGACTCAAACCATGATTTGTTGCCAGTCATGTGCTTACTAGTGCCATAATCGACATACCATACAGGATCCATATGCTTGGAGGTTGTGGTAGTCATGAGCACCTTGTGTGCCCACTCAGAATCCAAGTCAGATTCTTCAACAACAACATTCACCTTGGGTTGCTTGTTCTTGTTGTGTGGTTTGTTCTAGCCTTGCTGTTTAGGTTGTTTATTCTTATGCCAACATCTCGTTTGTATCATGACCCTCTTTGTCACGGATCTTGCAATATATTTTTGGTTGTTGAGGTTGTTTCCCTTTTGAATCCTTTTGAGAACCACCTCCTTTCGAAAAATTACCCTTCTTCTGTTTTGTCCCCTTTCTGTTGGTGTAGAGGGCAGTGTTAGAAGAATCATCTCACTATAATTGGCGTGCCTCTTCTTCTTGAAGCATATTAACCAACTCTACAAAAGTAACTTTCCATTGTGACACCTAAAGGGAAGTGATCAACACCCTATAAGAATCAGGTAAAGCTCTCAATACAATTGAGGTAAGGAGCTTGTCATCAACTGGTTCTCCCAAAGAATTCAACTTTACCTTCAATTCAGACACTCTGCAAAGAAAAAATTCAACTGTCTCCCCTTGCTTCATGCTTAGACTGTGTAATTGAGATTGAAGAAATAGAATAGTGGAATCATTCTTTCCCTCATATATAGTATTAAGGGGATCCCATGCCTCTTTACTATGGTCACAGTCAGCAATATGGGGTTGAACTTCATCAGACACAACAAGCAAAATGAGCACTTTTGCTTTGTTGTCTTTCTTGTCAAAGTCTTTCTGAACAAAAGATGGAGCTGTAGCACCAGCAACAGATGAAGGTCTTGTTGTTACTCCAGATACAACATCCCATAAGTCATCCATTTCTAGGATTACCTTCATCTTGTTTTTCCATGGTGTGTAATTAGGACCTTTCAACAACTGATGAGAATCAGTCATTAATTTTGCAGACATTGTGAAGGTTCCTTATAACACCAATTGGTCCCCCTTTCGATATACCTTTTGCTAGGCCGTTATACCGTACAAAATACCCGCCCTTACGTGAGGAAGACTATAGGTATTTAGAAAGATAAAAAAAAAATCATCCGCCCTTACGTGAGGGAAACTATAGGTAATTTTTAGAGATCATACGATACGTGGTACTTAAGCAGTACTGAAAGAGAATAGTCTCGTTGATGGCACCTACCATAGAAAGTCAGCAATCCTCATGCGTGGGACGTAACTTCCCCTAAACACTTTGGATTTCAAAACTTTCGTCAGGATTTACGCCTAAACATAAGAACTATTAGGGTAATGGATGGAGTAAAAAAATGCAAGAAAATGGCAAACTTATCTCTCCCCGACGATTTATAGAGAACAAGCTCAAACGTCATTTTTGGCAGCTATATTAGGTGGCGGATACAGTAGCGCAATCACGATAGATTTACCTGTAAGTGCTGGTTAGAGGTATCACAAATACCGAACACTACAGTGCAATAAATTGCACGAATGGGTTTTAATTATTCCGGGGACTTAGGGAATGAATTTGATTTTAACTTTTAATGATGTAGTGTAAAGCAAGAAAAAATGCAACATACAACATAAAAGTGCCCACATAAAATAAACCTCTAGGTGTTGGGCGTTGCCGAGAATGCACCTTTACAATAATGCCAAATTTGCTTTTGAAAAAAATTACTCACTTTCCCCCTTTGATTTTTGAAAAAAAAAATACCCCCCCTTAAAAAAAAAAATTCTCTTAATAAAGCATTTTTATAACTATTGTATAGTTTTAAAGTTAAAAAAAATTAATTTTAATTTATATAGTTAAAAACTATTAAAATAAATTAAAATTAAATTTTAATTTATATAGTTTTTTTTTTTTTGAATTTACATGGTGGAATCGGTAGCCGCCACAAATCCGAGCAGGTTGTCCAACTTTTATGGCCGCCACAGTATTCTGCGTTGTCCGCCCTAGAAGCCGCCACACAGATCTTCGCGTAGACCGCCCCTATAACCACCATGCCACAATCATTTTAAACCTTTTACGCCGCTGAAAGCACCAGGAAAGGGACAAGCGTTCAGTCCGAAGAGGCCCGAGATTTGAACCTTGGACCTTTGCCCCCTTATGGGGTTTGGATGAACCAATTGGTCTACACCTCGGACCTACAATTTATATAGTTAAAAACTATTAAAATAAATTAACTAAAAAAATAATTAAAAAAAAACTTTATTAAAAAAAATTACCTGTTTGTTTTTTATTATGTGGGGGGGGGGTCAACGGGACTCGAACCCGTGAACTCTGGGTTCCCAGAACCCACCACGTGGCTCACTTGCCAGTGAGCCCGTGGGCTAATCTGGGTTCTAAACCCAGGCCCTCCTACTAGAGGGCGCCCGGCGACGGCTGTGCCGCGTGGTGGCTGCGGGGCCACGACGGAGGTCGTGCGGCTATGCCGCGTGGCTGCTGTGGGACCGTGGTAGAGGTCGTGCGGCTATGCTGCGTGGCTACTGCAGGGCCGCGACGGAGGTCGCGTGACCTCTACGTCGTGCGGTTGTGCCACATGGCTGCTGCAGGGCCGCGGTGGAGGTTGCGTGGCCTCTAGGTCGCGCGACGGGGTAGCCGTAGGCAGCATGCGGGAGGTGTCGCATGGATGGTGTCGGGGTGGTGCAGGGAGGAGGGACTACGCGGGGTGGTTCCGGGGTGGAGGGGCTGCGCGGGAGGGCTGCTCTCCAGCATGAGGTGGCTGCTCTCTGCACAACATGTCTCCAACCTTTTTTATTTAAAAAAAAAAATTAAAACTCTCATACAGGCTCTGATGCCATGTTAGGAAATCGAACATTGGAGGCATTGTATTAGATGAATAAATAATACTATGCACCCCGAGAATAGTCCAAGAAATATGGAACTACCTTAGGCGAGAATAGCAAAAGTTACAACAATATAACAATATGCCCTATAATGGAATAACCATATAGCTACGCTAACATTTTTGGGCCCTCCTATGTGTGGGATCTTTGAAAAATCAACATCCTTTGACATGGCAACATTTTATGGGGAAAGAGGATGAGAAATATTTGGACCAAGCAGGAAGACATGGGTTTGTTGGGATGACAAACTAAGTTGTTTCTATGCAATGACCTCAAGTTGAGGGACTATTAGAACAAGGGTATGTTGAAGCATACCACACAATTATAAGCACACAAAAACCCTCACTACTAGAATACAGTAACAGTGTCCAAGAGTGTGGCAACAAGGAGGAAATGGGTTGAAAGATAGACTAAATGTTGGAAATATGATAAATATATGAAAGGAATGTAGATGGGTGGATTACAAGAATGTTTAAGATTTTGGTTCTACCTATGATGGATGTTATAACTAGTCAACTAGAGATAAGGGTTTTTCAAAGTGTTGCTCTAGATTGTGTGCCTTAGAGGGGAAGTGTTTAAGAAACCATAAAATAAATATGATTGGTTAGAGGGGCACCAAATGTGTTGTACCCTCCATCCTATAGAGGGGAGGGGAGAGGCCTACCATAGTAGGTCCTAGGATAAAGTGGTAGCAAGATTACCATGGGAATATTCCAAAATAAGATTTAAAAATACAATAATAAGTGTGCTTAGGTATGATGGACAAGTTGCTTGCAATCATGCTTATCAAAGTTGTCAAGCATCAAACTACGAAACATTGCCTCAATACCAAAAAATCAATATCACAAGGTATATATTATGAGTCCTTTCTTGTTTCATATAGGTTGATTCTTTCTCAACCCCCACCCCATCATATGTATAGAGTGCATATAACAAGCGTTCCTTTCCTCCACTAATCAATAAGCAGTTAGCCTTGTTTCAATTCAAATTAGTCGTTGTCTAGAACATTGGCTCCCACCAAAAATTGAAAAAGGAAAATAAAATAAACTTTCCAATTGTGTTACATCTATAAAAGCAAAACGAAATAAAGGTTTTGATCGAGGGCTTGAATAAGAATTGAGTTGCATCTTCAAAAGCAAAGTAAAAATAAAGTTTTTGGTTGAGTGATCAATCAATTGAGCCTATTAATCACCTCAATCCATTTACTTATGCATAATAACACCTTAAAAGAAATATGCTTTGGATAGGTAGTTTTTTTGACTAGAATGCTAACCCATTGTCTCCTTTTATTCTTTCTTTAATGAACCTTAGTTGCTAAAAGAGCAACTAAGGTCAATGTACGCTTTGGTGTGGGTGAATAAGCAGCACAACCCAAAGAAACTGTTCTTGAACATTAAAAGCTTGTACTGTAAAACCAACCAGAAAAAATGTGAGAGATGAAATTACTTTTTGAATATTAAAACCTACACAACAAAATGAACTAGAAGATATGCAAGAGAAAAAATTAGTTGATGATATATGAGGCTTAGACTTCTTAAGTATGACTCATGTTTGAGGCTTAGGATTCTATAAATATGGCTTAGATTTGGCTCCCTCTTTAAAACCTTGGGTTCAGCCTCTAAAAACTTTGTTTAATATAATAGTTAGGGGTGCACTTATTTTAGCATAGAGGTAGAGTTATTTTAAGGTATAGTAAGTTGATTTAGGGCCTTCCTATTGAGGTGTTTGCTCTTATTGAAATTTTCAACCCGTTAGGTGAATGCAAGATCTTTTTAAAAGTCGTGTTAAGTCTTAATCTCTATGATAAATGGACTTTATTGAATCTATGGTTTTTTTATTAATTCTTTGTGTCTATGATCTCCTCAACTATTTATATATCAAGAAACAAGGATGAGAATAAAGGGGTTGTTTAATGTACACCAATAGCTCCTCAACTATTTATATATCAAGAAACAAGGATGAGAATAAAAGGGGTTGTTTAATGTCCACAAATAGCTAGAAATATTCCATTGTTTAAAATTACAAGGACATTGAACATTGGTCTATCAAGGAATAACAACCATGAAAGCAACACTATTGACTGTGTACAAGAAAACAATGAAGGGAGCACTTTCTAGTATTCAATCAATTATTGTAAATGGCCCAACCTCATTACCACTTTGTTAACCTACATTGAAGCCTACACCAATGTGAAAGAAACAATATTGACTATATGCAAGAAAAAAATGTAGAAATCATTTTTCAATGTTCAATCAATTCCTACAAATAAGCCAACTTCGTTACTATTTTTTCACCTACATTGAAATCTATATCAACATAGAAAAAACATTGACTATGTCAAAAAATAAGACTAAAATTATCTTCTATCAGAATCTCCAACAATGAATTCTTAATTTTGTGGACTTAGTCTCATATTAGTTACTATCTAAAAACCTCACTTTTTTGGTTGGTTGATATATGGAAAAATCAACAACGTCTCCATCTAGAAACTAAACCTCCTCCATTTCTATTCGTCCCAAATTTCCATGGCGTAGTGAAGGGTAAGGGGACTAACATAGTCCATACGAAAAATCATTGGGTCTTTCAAAGTATATTTGATTTTTTTTAGTTGATAGCGAACCTTTGATGTCTAATAACATCCTTCTTAATCTTCATAGGGATAGAAAATAAAATGTTATTGCAGAATGTAGGTCTATAAATAATAGTTTTACTATAAATGTGAGATAACAATAAAAATTAAATAAAGTAAGCATTGCCAAGTCAATTGAAACAAATATGATTGAGGCATTTTATTGGAAATATATGGATACAATTACAATGAAATGTTCTTTTAGAAATTTGAATTTAAAATTTATAAAAATTATGCATGAGGCTTTAGATCTCTTAACATTGTAATGACCACCCCAAAATGCATCTTTAATTGCAAATATAATTGTTATTTAATTAATGTTATATGCTTCTAGGATGAGATATTGTTGATGGCTCCTGTTTTGCAGGTATAGGTCCTCGTAGATTAGATGGGAAATGATGGCGATGTAAAAAATCACCATGGCTCGTGAGTACATAGAAGCTCACACAATTGCATTCATATAGGTGTATTTTGAATGTTTGACTTGCATTGTGTGTATGTCTTGTTTATTGGATTATGTGCTATATATTCTATATATTTGAATAGATGAATATCTAAACCTCCGATGGTAAGGAAAGTGCCAAAGCATGAGAGCTATTCTCTTCTAGTAGATGGAAACATCAAGTTGCTAGTATGGGAAGAAGAATCGAAGGCACAAGCTAAATTAGTAATTTAATAATTGTTAAATACTTTATTTTATAATTTATTGTATATAAATTATTTAATATGAATTTTATTAAAACATAATAACTAAATTAAAAAATTAATAGGAAATGCACCTGACAATATGACTTAGCTCTTTTGGATTTGAGACGTCCAATTCGCGCTTAAGCGGAGTTTGACCCTCTCGCTTAATTCGCCGTGTTTTGTGTTCCTTATATTTGTTGAAAAACTTAGTTATTCTCATTCAGACTATCAAATGATTCTTTCATTTTAAGACTCTGTCATGTTTTCCTTTTATGTGTTCCTATGAATGCTATAATATTTAATGGAGTAGAAAATCTTGTTACGAGTTTTTTTCAAACATGAGTTCATTATAATTGTATATCCCTTTTTATGTGCGGTAATAGGAGGGAATCTGTATTCGTTCATGAATGGGTGAAACTTGGTAATTTCTAAATACCAAAATTTGGTTTTATATTTCGAAGAAAAATTAGATATACTTTGATTCTTGCAAAGTCATGTTTTTTATCTGAAATTTGCTTCATTTTGTATATATCATTTAATGAGTTTTCAGCTGAACATAGAAGTTGATTCAAGGGTCATGTATATTTTAAGTTCTTTAACAAGATTCATCATATACGTCATACGTGAATGAAGGTAATTAATGTCAATTATATGTAGTTAATCGTATTCTTGAAGGCTAATTAGAGGAAAGATTTCATTTAGTTCCATATTTTAAAAATTGGGTGAAACTCCACTTAAATACGATCGTTGGAATTCCTTAGTGAATGTGTGATAAAATACTTTATATCTTATTATCGATTTATTTACCATTAAACTTGAGAGTCTATAGGGGGATAAGGTTCCATTGAATAAATTATGACATGCCTGTGATACATCTTTTAGTAGCCCTCTTTAGAAAATAGACGGAAGTTTCTTCTTAATACTTTCCTTTTATGACACTTAGAAATTATCATTCTTCTGTCTATTAAAACCCATATTATTGCTTAATATAATGGAAATGCTCCTTTCCATCGATTGGCTATGTGTGAGCCGTGGTTAGTAATGATGACGTTTGGTTTTATATGCGTATTGTCCATGTGCATCTATTTCTTTTTAAAATAAAAGATATAACATTTATATATTATTTACTCAAATTTACTTAATTGCGTTGAATATTTTATTAATCTTATTTGGAATTGTATAACTAGATATTTTCAAAGGTCAATAATAATTTAAGGGTACGCATGGGTTATGCAAGTTGGTTGAACGAAAGCTTAGGCAGAAATCATTACAATATTTTAAAGTTTCTCTTTTTGTATGTAGAATTTTATTAAGTTGTTTCTATTAATATTTCTTTTTCAGTGACCTTTTGACTTAACGAAAATTGAAAGTCATTATATCGTTGTATTTCATATATATATATATATATATATATATCATTGTCTTTAAATCTAAGAAAATAATCCTTTATTTCATTAGATAGATTTGTGGATAGTTAGAAATAAAGAATGAGAAATTATTATCTTATGCTCTTACTTAAATTATTATAAAGAAAAGGCATAGGGTAGAACTAAAATTGTGTATGATTATTTTTAGCAAGAATGAAAGAGTTTGATATATGATTAAGTCATTAAATATTAAAAGATTAATATTGAGACACTTAGGTATGTTTCGTATGAAAAAGGGTTTAGTTATTTGAAACTCACTTAAAACCTTACTTATCGAGAAGGATGAATAACCCTAAAACATCCAATACCAGTGGTTACAAGTCGGTAACCACCGTGACTCGAGAACGATCGTTTTTTGACGGATAAGGTTAGGACATGAAGGTGATGAGGGGCGGTATGGGACACCTCCTCTAGACTGTTAAGCAAATAGTACAATGATGGATCCTTGTTCAAACTTATGATTATGAAGAATCTATCATGATTAAGAAGCTAGAGTAGTCCACGACGGTTGGAATGGGATATCTCATCGTTAATCATAATTTGGCAAGTGATTCTAGGTCCAATACCAGGATAATAACATGACCCTAGTTGACCCCATGGAGATGGATAATCAACTAGGCACTAGGCATGTATACGCTACACCCTTACATGATAATTCAGAATAGGTTGACTAAACTAAGTCGAGGTTCCTCATGTTAAGGGATGGGGAGAGTATGCGTCCACCCTCTAGGTGTTATGGGACCTAGAGGATAACACCAACCATGGTTTTGTGCTCTCATACCAGAACAAGGGGATGAGAAGATGGACCCATAAAATAGCACCATCTACGGGATATGGCTAGTCTTGTCCACTTGGGAGTCATCTGCAGTGACTAAAGCCTAAAAGTGGTTGAAAATACCTCATACCAATAAATATTGGATGATCATCAAAATCATTTGACTCAAAAAAATTTCACCTCAAGCTATGTCTATCTAATAAAACCAAGCAAAAGTTTTACCTTGTGGAACCGGTATGCTAGATTGGGTTGTACAATTAGGTGAGTTAGACCTACGTTGTTACAAATATACATATTTAATCATATTTTGGTTATAAAATTTAAATAATTATAAATTAAGTTAAGTAATTTTTTAAGTTTTGTAACATTGAGTATATCAAACTATTTTATATTCTTTGGATTCATTATGTGTAAAGAAGAGACACTCATATTATGATATTTATTTATATGGCACATATATCCTACCTTTTTAGATTTGAACCTTGAAATTTCTATCTGGAATACCTAAACTTTCATGTTAGACCCATTTAAGCTATACAAACTATAAATTTTATCTTAAAAATTTAAATATTGACAATTCAATTGAAATTATCATGGTGTGAAGGTTTCATTGAAAACAGATATATAATATAGATTGTAAAGACAAAATTGAATATTGACAAGTCAATTGAAATTATTATGGTGTGAAGTTTTCATCAAAAACCTACATGTAATATAGATTATAAAGACAAAATTAAATATTGACAAGTCAATTAAAATTGTTATGGCATGAAGATTTTTTTGAAAACCTACATGTAATAAATATTATAAAGATAAAATTGAATATTGACAAATCCAATTGAAATTGTCATGGTGTGAAGCTTTCATTGAAACCTACATGTAATATAGATTATAAACGATCAAAGATATTATTCATTTAACAAACTCGAGCTCAAAGGTGGAAGGAAGCATGGAAGGAAAAGAGTTGTAATAGTGCCAATTTTTATTATGTTGTTCGTTTTTGATGCTTGGACCTAGTTTTTGGACAAGGTTTCATGCCACCCGATGCATTATCCTTTGCATACCCAAATCTAGTAGGCATTGTGACTATTTATAATTTTTTTGCAGTTATTTATCTTAATATCTTCTACTTCTTCCTTTGTTGGTTTCCTCTACTTTTGCTTTTGCTTTCATGGTCTATCCATGAATTTAATAGAGGAAAGTGAGCCAATAAATAAAATATTTAAGATTTTGGCAAGGGTTTTCTCTTTTGTCTCAAATTAAGGTTTGGTCACCTTCGAAGCCCTATCATGAAAACAACAATAGGGGATATCCCTCCCCCTAAACCCTCCTTCCGAGATGTTACCATGATGACTGCCTCCATACTCAAGAACATTGACCATGGCTCATTTTTCTTGTTCTCACTACCTCCTTTGTTTGACCAATCAAAACTAGAAAATATGACCAAAGCTTTGAAGGCAAGGAGGCCATAATAGTCCCAACCAAGTAACAAAGGCTCCTTTATTCCTAAGTTGAATGATTCTCCAATGGTGGATATTCCTCTAGACTATATTTAGAGCCCGATCCTCACCCTAATTGAGAGAGCTCTTGCTTGGAAATTTATGGGTATTTGATTTTAGTCCAACAACCATTCAAAGATGGATCACCTCTTCTTAGGGATCTAAAATATCTAGCTATGAATTCATGATGGTAGGGAGAGGGTATTTCATAGTTATTTTCTCCTCCATAGAGGAAAGAGATACAATATTTCAAGGAGGTCCCTGGTTCCTTGGATCAAGCCCTCTCTACATGATCCCCTGGTCAATTAGTTTTGACCCACAAGTGGAAGAACCAAAAGAAGTCTCAATTTGGGTAAGACTATCATTTTTACCCCTACATTTATGGAATAAATTAACTCTTGATATGATAAGTAACTCTATTGGCACATTTGTAGACTAGGCTCCTCCAAAGGCCAATAATGCAACTTGTGCTAGGTTGTGTGTTCAAGTCAATCTGAAAAAAGGGCTTCCTGAAAACATAGATGTCAAAGTCTTGGATTGGATCCATACCCAACCACTAGATTATGAGCACTTTCCCTTTAAATGTATTACCTATCATCAATATGGTCATTTCTCAAGGAATTATCCCACTAAGGTACAACAAGAGATAAAGGAGGAAGATCAAGAATTCCAAACAGTAAGAAGAAAAAAATAGAGAATATTTAGAAGTAGGAGATCTCAACCATATCCAAAAAGACAAAATAATAATAATTTCTCTATTTTATCACAAAATGAGGAAGAGGAACATCTAGGGACATCTAAAAAAAGGGAAGATCCATTAGATCCTAAATAAGAAGACAAAGTGGAGGAAACTTAGGCTACCAAAGAAAACCTTCAAGAAGAGGAGATTAAAGAAATAGAAGAGACTCAATTAGTAGCAATAATGATTCCAAGAGGCACCCCAACCACCAAATCTACTAGAGGGAGGAAATCTAATCAAGAGGTAAGAATAGAACAAGAAAATATAGAGATTCAAAAGAAAGCATAAACAACCTTAGACTTTAGCAAGGCTAAGAAGCCACTTAAGAAATGAAGGTTCTATCATGGAATGGAAGGGGATTGGGTAGTCCCTTGAAAAGAAACTACCTAAGTCAATTAATAGCCCAACATAAGCCAATGGTTATATGCATTCAAGAAACTAAATTGACAAAGCAATTAGCAAGAATAGAATAGAAAAATATATGGAGATCCTCAGACCTAGAAGCAATATATTTGGTAGGTGCCTTAGGGGGGCTTCTCATTGCATGGGATCCATAAGCCCTAATATGTATTAATAAAACAAGACACTCAAATTGGATAGTAGTTTATTTCTCCTCTCCAGAGGGATAGACTTGGACCATAGTCAATTTTTATGGACCAAATAACTTAGTCTTAAAACAAGAGGTTTGGAAAAGTCTTCAATGTTCGATTCATTAGGAAAGGCCCCCAAATTTAATTATATCAGGGGAATTGAATGTGAATTTAGCCCAATGGGAGAAAAAAGGAGACATTCCCTCAAAATACCCTCGAAGGACCTATTTCTATGCAAATTATAACTAAGCAAAAACTTCAGGACATAATCCCCAAAAATGGAAAATTTACATGGACAAATAGAAGAGTTGGGGTTAAATTCATTATAGAAATATTAGATAGATTCTTGATACAAGAAGATATATTATTTAGGTATCCACTTGTATCAAGTGGTATAATTCAAAGTTTTGATCTCAAATCATAAGCCTATCTATTTGGATATGGGTGATAGTGCTCTTGGAAAAAGGAAGATTCATTTCAAATACAATCTTGAATGGATGGAGCATGAGGAGTTTACACCTTTAGTAGAAAATATCTGAAAGTAACATGTTTGTGCAAACATTCCTCAAGAGGTATGAAAAATGAAAAATTTCAATCTTAAGAAAGTCATTAGGAACTGGATTGTCAATAAGACTAAAGTTGAAAATATTTCAAATATATTGCTACAATAGGAGGAAGCAGAGCAAGAGATAGGTGATCATCCTCCAACCTCTCAACAATAAGAGATAAGACTCCAATTGAACCGAGAAATGGATCAAGATTTTAGAGAAGAAGAGGTACATTGGAGACTTTGATCAAGAATAATTTGGATCAAGAAAAGAGACAAAAACATAAATTGCTTTCATCTAAAAACAATGCAACACTACCAACGAAATACAATCAAATAATACCCACAAAACTAAATAAATTTATTGTGATCAGGAAATCAAAAAGGAACTAGCAAGAGATCATTACTTGATCCCTTCTCACAAAGACAATAGTAAATCAATAGGCTTAGGCCACTCTCTTGAACAACATTCCTCCTTTGTTAAAAAATAGAGACAAAGAAGATCTCTCTTCAACAATAACCAAATAAGAGTTGGAAGAAGTTATACATTCACTACCCAAGAACAAAGCTCCAAGACCATATGGCTTCACCAATAATTTTTATCAGCAGTTTTATGAAATTATAGGAGATGACCTATTAACAATGATAGAAGAGATAAGAATAAGAGGTAAGCAATTTGGGGCAATCAAATCCATTTTCTTAGCTTTAATTCCAAAAGAAAAAAAAAAGTTAACTTTTTATAGATTCATACCTATATCTTTGTGCAATTGCTCCTATAATATTATGATTAAAATAATAACAAATATAATTAAAAGGAATATTAATAATTTGATAGAGCAAGGACAAGGGGTTTTATTCCATGGAAAAAAATATATAACAATATTATAATGATTCGTGAAGCCCTCCAGTCAAGTGCGAAGTCCAAAAAGAAAAAAATAGCCACGAAAATTGATATGACTAATACCTTTGATAGAATGGACAATGGATTTTTAACACAGGTATTAGCCAATTAGATTACTAGCTCAAATGATAGATTGGATAAGAGCTTGTATAGAGTGACCTTGGATAACCCCTCTAGTCAATGGGGAACCTGCTAACTTCTTTAAAGCCACTAAAGGATTAAGCCAAGGGTGTCCTCTCTTCCCTTACCTTTATATCCTTCTAGTTAAAACTTTAGGGAGGACATTGACCAAATTGAGAATAAGGAAAACATCTTAGGAATTAGAGTAGCTACAGGATATAGAACAATCACTCATGCTAAATTTGCAAATGATACTATTTTACTGGAGGAATCCACAAAACTGAATGTCATATTGATAAAAAAAGTTTTAGATTGTTTCTCTTCAGCCATAGGGGCAGAGATAAACACCCAAAAGAGTAGATTTTACACTATAAATACTTCAAAAATAGAAGATAGGGTTTTCTCTCAGATTTTGGAATTTCACAAAGGTAGTGATACTTTTAACTACCTAGGTGTTTCTATGGGCTTCCATAAAAAAATAGAAAAATTGGAATGTAATTCTAGAAAATATGTCAAGGAGAATACAACAATATAACAATGGTTGGTTAAGTTTGGTTGCTAGAGTTATTTTAATCAATCAGTATTAGCAAGTCTTCCCATATATGATTTTTTGGTGTATCATGCACCCTTATATATCTTACAAAAGTTAGATGCAATGTTAATAACCTTCCTATGGCAAGGGGGAAGACAACTAGATAGGAAAAAGTTCCATTTAGTCAATTGGGAGACTGTTACCAAGCCAAAGGAGCAAGGAGGCCTAGGGATTAGAAAAACAATAATTGGTAGCAAGACACTAAGTGCTAAGCTACTTTGGAATCTTCTCACTCTACCAAAATCTCCATGGAAGAAAATATTAAAATGCAAATATATGAACAACTCTCTCAGAAAAAATGTGAAAAGCATAACATACTCCTTCTCAATTTGGAAATATATTGTGAAAGCTAAATATATTATATTAAATCATACCTATTGGCTTTTAGAGGATGGTAAAAAAATTAATATATGGGATAATCCAATCTTGGGAGGACCTCCAATCATTAAAAATATTTCCTAGAAATAAAAGCAGATTTGCAATAATTGGTGGTTAACTCTCTTGCAAGCTTAATTGAATTGGTGAGAGGACCACCCCTACAACATCTTGGCTAAGACTTAGAGACAACTGCACATCCAAACCGAAGGGATTAAAATTTCTCTCCAAATTCCACATCATTTTATATGGGGCTCTATTAGTGGTTTAGGTTTTTACACAATTAGACAATGGGTGTTATTACAAAAAAAGGTTAGAAGAACTCAACCATAGCTAAGGAATGGAATTAAAAGGTTTACCCAAAAATTCAAATATTTCTTTGTTTGGTGCTCCAAAATAAGATTCTTACTAGAGACAACCTCATTAAGAGGAATATCATGGAGCCTCACATTTTCCATAAGTGTCTTAAGAACAATGAAACAACACATATATTCTTCCAGTGTAAAGAAGCAGTTAAAATCAGGATTAAAATAACCTAAAATATAGGATTATCACTATCAAGAACCTTCAAGTTAGAAAATTGGGGCCAAATGTACAAATAGGGACTGAAGGTCAAGTACCTTATTAGGAATATATGGTATTTAGTGCCAATATTCATCATTTGGCACATATGGAAGGACAAAACATGATAATTTTTTATGACAAAAGAATCAATTTTTGAGTGTTAACCAACGAAGTGTTAAGGAAGATAGTCTTAAACACAAAATATATATATCATAAACAACAAGAAATTAGGCGATTAAAAAAAGGAGATACAACTGTTACACTAAATGGATCTCCAAAATATCTTGAATTTTGAGCCACATGTTAGAATAATCAAACCTCTAGAGATAAAGTTCCTTGCATTTTTTTTTGATGGACTGTCTAAATCAAATCTAGGTTGTGTAATGGTTGGTGGTGTGATGCTAGTGGCACCACACTATGAAATGCTTCGATTCAAAATCAATTTGGGGAAAAAAACTAATAATGTTGTAGAATTGATAGGCTATGAAATTGAATAATATTTGGCTCAAGATTGAGGTATTAAACAAATCCACGTGTGTGGTGATTCAAAATTTGTGATCTCTACCCTATCTAAGGGGAAGGATTTCTCATCAGTCCAAATACAAATAGTTCAGAGAAAACTACGAAAATTGGAGCAGAAGTTTGAATATATACAATACTCCCACATTGGAAGGAGGTATAATATGGTGGTTGATCGCCTTGCAAATGAGGCCATAAATATAGCCTATTTGCATCTCAAAGTAATAAGAAAAAAGAAAAGCAGACAACATGAGTGGCACAAATGATAGGAAGCATATGGCAATTTTGGAGCCTTTGAATATTTTGATGCCCCTAGATATTTTGATGCCTTTGGACAACCTTGGAACATTGTGTGATTATAGAACTTTTTGTGTTTCAAGTTTTCTCGGTGATTATGGTACCCTTTGCATCTCTGGCACACTTGGTATACCATTGCACTTTTTGGATTTTTTAAATTTACTTTGTTGCATATTCCTCCTTTTGGACAAAAATCTTATGACCTCCAAGCATCTTGGATAATTGTTATTTGTAAATTTACATATCAATATATAACTCCTTTTCTTAAAAAAAAAGATTATAAAGACAAAATTGAGTATTGACAAGTCAATTGAAATTGTCATGGTGTGAAGATTTAATTGAAAACCTACGTGCAATATGGATTATAAAGATAAAAATGACTACTGATAAGTTAATTGAAATTATCATGGTGTGAATCTTTCATTGAAAACCTACATGTAATCTAGACTATAAAATAAAAATTTAATATTGACAAGTCAATTGAAATTTTCATCGTGTGAAGCTTTCATTGAGAACCTACGTGTAATATAGAATATAAAGACATATGCTTTTAGCAAAATAAAATTATATATTTTTATCAAAATTAAGAATTTAAGATCACCATAAAATATAGGTCTAAGTCCATTAGTACAATAACAATGCATAATATCAAATATTATAATACTTTTCATGAAAAAGACCTTAGAGGGGTAGTTTTAATTTATAGGTGTGCTCTAATTGTATTTTTAGGTGGATGCTTTGAATACAAATTTAAAAGGAACAACTCTAGGTGAATGAAGAGGGAAGAAGAAATTATAACTTTTGCTTTCATCCAATGGTTCACAATTGAAAGTGAACAATAGCTTCCTGGAGGAAATGATGAAGAAATTGAAGATAAGGTTTAATTCTAATTATGTATATCAATTGGCCATAAGTAAAGCTTAGCCTCTTGATGTTATGCAAAAAATTGGTTTAATGTCTCATTCAAAGGTAAAGTAACTAAGGTATGAGCCGAAAGAATTTTGATAGGTACTTCTTTTGGGTTGCTAGTTCATCTTTTTGGAAATACTATCTATGCATAAGTTTTTATAATATATGATATAAAAATGATGCATAGATAATATTTTATTATAGATATAAAATAACAATAAATATGAAAATATTCATTTCAACAAATTTTATAGTTTGAGGATTGAAAATTCAATCATAATTGTCATGATATTGAAAATATATAGGAAAAGAGTTACAAGGGCGTGCTCCTAGCAAATATTGATAAAAAATTACAAGAACATTAATGAGAAGTTAGATCTAATATTATATAATATTTTACCTTTTATAATAAATTTTTAATAATATTCTTCTTAAATTTAATAAGAGGTAAAAATGTAGCTAGGAGGAAGTATGAGCTAAGTTTTAGTCTTACAATGACACTGAGAGGGGGGGTGAATCAGTGTAGCTCTTTAAACTTGAATTTACAGCTCTTAATACCGCAGCAATTAAAACTTATTACTAGATACAACAAGTATAACAAAAGAGCATCACACAACACAAGATTTAACGAGGTTCACCAATGTGGCTACTCCTCAAAAATTGACTGCTTGGACTACCATCCAAATCCAGCCTTTGCAAAGCACCAACTTTACAATCAATTTACCAGCACCAACTAGAAGGAGCACCAACCCCTGATTTACCAGCACCAACTGGAAGGAGCACCAACCCCTGATGCCAAGCACCAACTTGGACTTCAATTCTGAATCTATAAGTTTGACAGTAAGATACCTTTGCTTTTGCAAGACCCTGACTGGTCTTCTTCACCTTTGCGTTCTTTGCGCACTCTGCTTTCTCTGTGCAATCACTTCGCACACTCTGCTTCGTTACAGTCGAACTTCACGATCGTCTTCTCCCTTTTGCGCACTCTGCTCTCTTTGTAAAATTTGCACTTAGCACGATTCGACACGACTTGCTCTCTACGCACAACGACCGTATTGCTCACACATTTCACACTACTCAATTCTCCAAACAACCCTCCTTTTATAACAACATTTTCATGATGAAAACCCTAATCTTAGTCGATTGTAAACCCTAATCTTAGTCGGCTTTCATAACAACTGTAAACCCTAATTTTAGTCGATTGTCATCGGACTTCATCGGCTTCAACTCAACCGCAAAAATACATGTCGCGATATCGTGACACTTTTTCTTTCTCTCTCTTTCTCCTTGCTTTGGCCCCCAAAAATACATGTCGCGATATCGTGACACTTTTTCTTTCTCTCTTTCTCTTTGCATCGGACCGCGAAAATGCTACATGTCGCGATATCACGACACTTTTTCTCCTTACGCTTTCTCTTTGCTTCGGCCCTCGAAAATACATGTCGCGATATCGCGACACTTTTTCTCCTTGCTTTTTCTCTTAGCTTCGGCCCGCAAAAATACAACATGTCGCGATATCGCGACACTTTTTCTCCTTGCTCTTTCTCTTAGCTGCCCCCAAAATACAACATGTCACGATATCGCGACACTTTTTCTCCTTGCTCTTTCTCTTAGCTTTGGCCCACAAAAATACATGTCACGAAATCGTGACACTTTTTCTCCTTGCATTTTCTCTTCTCTTCTGGCCGTAAAAATGCAACATGTCACGATATCGCGACACTTTTTCTCCTTGCATTTTCTCTTCTCTTCTGGCCATGAAAATGCAACATGTCGCGATATCGTGACACTTTTTCTCCTTGCATTTTCTCTCTCCTATTTTAGTCGCGAAAATGCGACATGTCACGAAATCGTGACACTTTTCAAACTTACTTTCTCTCTCCTATTTTAGTCGTAAAAATGCGACATGTCACGAAATCGTGACACTTTTCCAACTTACTTTTCTCTCCTATTTTAGTCACGAAAATGCGACATGTCACGAAATCGTGACACTTTTCTTACTTGTTCTCTTTCTTCGAACTTGTCGCGAAATCGTGACACTTTTTCCTACTTTCTCTTTCTCTTCCAACATGTCACGAAATCGTGACACTTTTTCCACTTGCCTTTTTCTCTTCCAACATGTCGCGAAATCGTGACAGTTTTTCCTACTTTTTCTCTCTCTTCCAACATGTCACGAAATCGTGACAGTTTTTCCACTTGCCTTTTTCTCTTCCAACATGTCACGAAATCGTGACAGTTTTTCCTACTTTTCTCTCTCTTCCAACATGTCACGAAATCGTGACAGTTTTTCCTACTTTTTCTCTCTTCCAACATGTCACGAAATCGTGACAGTTTTTCTTGCTTTTTCTCTCTTCCAACATGTCACGAAATCGTGACAGTTTTTCTTGTCTCTTTGTATATGTCGCGATATCGCGACACTTTTCTTACTTGTCTTTTTCTTTGATCTTTTGCATATGGGCCACTTCGGTCTTCTTGGAAAATCACTGTACATACTCTAAATAACCTTTGAACTCTTGTGTTCTGCATCTGAATAGCTTTTGAACTTCCTGTCCACTGCATCAACAGATCTATCTGACCGTGTTGACAACAATGACAATATTGTTGTTGCACCTTGCTCAACAATCTCCCCCTTTGGAATTGTTGGCAACACATGTGCAATTTCCTGTAACTCTTCTCCCCCTTTGACAATAATACCAAAGGGCTACCGCAGACTCCCCTAAGTCCATGCACAACATTCTCAGGCAAAATTTATTACACTTTGCAAAAATCATGAACATGAGCAAAAAGATAATCAAATACTTAAATGCTCCCCCCGAGAATGTGATCCCTGTAGCTAGTCAATTCTTGGGAAGTGTGACCACTCCCAATTTATTGTGAAGGTACTCAAAAACTTCCTTGGGCAATGGTTTTGTGAAGATATCTCGCTACTTGCTCTGTAGTTGGAACAAAATCCAACTTAACCTCACCTTCCGCAACTTTCTCCTTCAAAAAGTGATACCCGATAGCAATGTGTTTTGTGCGTGAATGCATAACCGGATTCTTGGAGATGTTAATGGCACTGGTGTTATCACACTTAACCGATATTGGCTCACTGAAGCTAATACCAAGATCTTTCAGGGTTTGTTTCATCCACAATACCTACGTACAACATGTTGTCGCTGCAATATATTCTGCCTCTGCTGTCGATAAAGAAACTGACTCTTGTTTCTTACTGTGCCACGCGACCAACCTGTCTCCAAGATAGAATGCACCTCCACCGGTACTCTTTCTGTCATCTACACATCCTGCCCAATCTGCATCCGAATACGAAATAAGGGTGAAGTCCTTACCTTTCGGATACCATAACCCATACTCCATAGTACCCTTGAGGTACCGAAGAATCCTTTTCACTGTTGTCACATGAGTCTCCTTGGGATTAGCCTGAAATCATGCTACCATGCATACTGCCTACAAAATATCTGGTCTGGTAGTTGTTAGGTACAGTAAGCTCCCAATCATAGATCTGTACATGGTTTGATCAACAGGTGGAGATTTGTCATCCTTGCTCAACTTGCAACCTGTCGTCATGGGAGTGCTAACTGGCTTACAATCCTCCATTGTGAACTTTTTTAACATCTCTTTCACATATTTAACTTGAGAAATAAATATGCCCTTCTTATTTTGATTAACTTGCAACCCGAGGAAATACGAAAGTTCACCAATCATTGACATTTCAAATTCTTTCTGCATCTTATTTGCTAAATCTTTACACGACTCATCTTTGTTGCTGCCAAATATGATATCATCTACGTATACAACAAGAACAATAAGATGCCCATTTTCTATTTTGATATACAAATTACTATCCACCATACCTTTCTTAAACCCTTGTTGAGTGAGATAGTTGTCTAGCCTTGCATACCATGCTCGGGGTGCCTGTTTTAAGCCATATAATGCTTTCTTCAACTTGCAAACCAAGTTGGGATCATCACCAAGTTGGAAACCATCTCGTTGCTCAATATAAACCTCTTCTTCAAGTTTCCCATTCAAAAACGCTGATTTCACATCCATTTGATAAACTTTGAAATTCTTGTAGACTCCTAAAGCCAGAAACATTCTAATTGCCTCTAGTCTAGCTACTGGTGCAAAAGTTTCCTCAAAGTCAATGCCTTCAACTTGTGCATAACCCTTACATACCAATCTTGCTTTATTTCTGACTACATGTCCGTCTTCATTCAATTTGTTTCGAAAAATCCATTTAGTCCCGATTATATTTTTATTTGCAAGTCTAGGTACTAACTCCCAAGTTTCATTTTTCTCGATCTGATCTAATTCTTCATTTATTGCCTTCATCCAACTTTCATCTTTACTTGCGTCAACAACATTTTTGGGCTCAATGTTGGATAATAGAGAGTAGTTACTTACTACTCTTCTTCTTGTCTGAACACCAACTTTGGGGTCTCCAATTATTTGCTCTCTAGGATGATTTTTCTGGCTAATTGCCTGTTTTGAATTTCTTATTTTCTTCCACTTCTGAATCACAACTTAAATCATCTGAGTCAATTTTTTGTATCTTTTCCGTTTCATTTTCCTCATCTCCTTCAATAACCTCTTCATAAATTGGGTAGTTCATTTCATAGCTAATTACTCGTTCTCTACCTTCATCAAATTTAACATCGGCACTGTCCACAATTTTCTTTAGCCTCTTGTTGTAGCATTTGTAAGCTTTGCTTTTTGATGAATAACCAACAAAAATACCTTCATCCGCTCTATCTTCAAACTTACCAAGATTATCTTCAGTTCTTTTGATGTAGCACTTGCTGCCAAAAATTTTGAGGTATTTTGTTGTTGCCCTTTTACCGAACCACAACTCATAAGGAGTTTTGCTTTCATGTGTTCTCAGCATGTACCTATTTTGGATATACACCGCAGTATGGACTAGCTTCTTTCCAAAATCTGTCCACTACTCTACTTTCAACCAACATAGTCCGTGCAATTTTCTGCACTGTCCTATTCTTTCTTTCTACCACTCCATTCTACTAATGTGTCCTGGCTATTGAAAACTGTCTCCTAATACCGTATTTTTCACAGTACTCTGTAAACTCCTCTGAAATGAATTCTCCTCCTCTGTCTGATCTTAAACATTTGATCCTCTTTCCTGTTTCATTCTCAACATGGTTTTTGAAAATCTTGAACATGTTAAGAGCTTCTGATTTATGCTTCAAGAAAAATATCCATGTCATTCTGGAATAGTCATCAATGCACAACATAAAATATTTGTCACCATTTATGCTTTGTGTTCTCATGGGTCCACATAAATCAGTGTGTATTAGTTCCAACGGTTTGCTTGTGTAGTACTCTTTTGTTTTGAATGTGACTCTAGTTTGCTTCCCCTTTTGGCATGAAGCACAAATGTTGTTTGCAGGTTTGCTGATGGTGGGAATATCTCTCACTGCCCTTTTTGAGTTGATTTTTACTAGATTATCAAAACCGATATGACCGAGTCTCTTGTGCCACAACCAATTTTCTTCTTCCTGTCCAATAAAACAAGCTCCTTTTGAAGTCTCCGAGAGCATGTACAAGTTGCCAGATGTCCTTGATCCAGCTTGCTATCAATTTTCCACTATTTGTTTTTCTCGACTTCACAACCCCGCTTCTTAAAAACTACTTCATGACCTTTATCACAAATCTGACTTACGCTCAACAAGTTATGTTTCAAACCATCCACAAACAAGACTTCTTCTGACTTAATCTTTCCGTCACTAAATTTAACCGAACCTTTGCCAACTATCTTAGCTCCATCATTATTTCCAAACTTTACTGAACCACCTTCATATTTCTGTAACTTCTCAAATTTTTGTTTGTCACCTGTCATATGACTGGAGCATCCACTATCAAGTATCCATGGTACATATTTATTCTGTGCTTTAAATGTTGTTTGTACGATTAAGGATTCCTTTTCTTCCTTAAGTCGCTCTTTTTCTTTCCACTCCATTTTGATAGTAGTTTTGGGCTCTTGTTTTGCCTTTCCCTTATCAATAGCTTGTGCATGTTTTTCAGGAAGTTTTCTATTTTGTCTCATCCTATTTGGTTGAAATTTTCTTCCCTGAAACTGATTTGATGCAAATGTACTTCTACAGTTTCTTGCAATGTGCCCAAAATTATGACAGTTATAACATTCTACCGTATAATTCATCAAAGGAGAAAAAGCATTTCTACCGGTGAAATTCCTTGGTCTTACATTATATTTGCAGTCTGAGATTTTATGTCCATAGCCATTGCATTTAAAACAGAAACCAGAAAAGGGATAATTGAACCTGGGGGATGGTCTTTGCCATGTTGTCGTAGGAGCCATAGGTCTTCTTCTTCTTTGATGTGTGACATTGGTGAATCCATCATTGTCAATTCTCCTTTCGTGCCTGGCATTATTGCTTTCTTTTGCATGAGACATTTTTCCTTGATCAACCTGTTTCTTATTTTCATTCTTTATGGATTCTACATTTCTGGCCTTTGATCCATTTGATGATTCTCCTTCGATGAAACCCAGACCAAATTTGATGCCTCGTAGGCCTTTGGTCATTTATAATCTTATCCAACTTCATAGAACTTTCTTCGCGTTTGTGATAGCAACTAATTTTGTGATTCATCTCTTCTATCTCGCATCCGTAAACCAACATTCTCTTCTTCTAGTTTGCAGCAATAATCTATTTTCATGGTAATTTGTACTTCAAGATCTTCAGATATTTTCTTGTATTCTTCTGTCTATACTTTCAATCTGGTTATGATTTCGTTTGCATCCTCAAGCCTTTTTGAAATTTTCTTATTCTTTTTCTTCTCTATTTTCCACTCTTCAAGTGCAGAGATCAACTCACCTTCTAGATCTACTTCAGCCTCGGGGTTTTCACCACATACTTCAGAGTTCACTCCTTCTTCCTTTTCTTCTTCAAATGCCATGAAAAGAGCTTCACCTGTTTCCTCTTCGTAATCCTCACCGGAGCTGTCTTCTGATGAACCGGCATTCCCTGGAGATGAAACTTTTCTTCTTGAAGTTGCCTTTTCTGAAATTCATTTTCTTCTTCCAGTCACTTCTTTCTTGGTGCGATCCTTCATCATTTTTGTTCTTCTCATTAAGTGGACATTTAGTCGCAAAATGCCCAACGCCTCCACAGTTGAAACATTTAAGCGGTAGCTTTCCTCTGTATTTTCCTTTTCCCCTTTTTAGTTTTCTAACAAAGTTTGCTTCCATTTCATCTGATGTCTCTTCTTCCTCGGACTCCTGTTTTGCATTTTTATTTTTAAGGGCTTTAAAAGCCGCTTCTCTGTCTATGGGTTTAGATCTTCCTATCCTCATCTCATATGCAGTCAAAGAACCATACATCTCATCTATACTAAAATAATTTAGATTTTTAGCTTCTTCTATCGCTGAGACTTTAGAATCAAACCTTTGAGGAAGAGATCTTAATACCTTTTTCACGACGGCAGAGTCTTCGATATCCTCGTCGAGTCCTCTGATCGCATTAATGATTCCATTAACTCTCAATATATATGCCTCAATGTTTTCATCGTCATTCATCTTTAATGCTTCGAACTGAGCTCGATGTATCTGTAACTTGGCCTCCTTGATCTTATCGTCTCCTTCATGAATACTCCTCAGTTTGTCCCATATTTCTTTTGCCATTTTACAGCTCATGATCTTTACTAGTTCACTGTCTGCTAATGCGCACATGAGAGCATTCTTTGCTTTTGAGTTATTGTCAAACAGTTTCTTTTCGTCAGCCTCTTCTGGAGGAGTGATGGGTATTGTGTATCCACTAACTACTGAATCCCAGATGTCGTATCCCAAAGCATAGAGATATGTCTGCATCCTGATTCTCTAGAATGCGTAATTAGATCCATCAAACAATGGTGCTTTGTTTGATGAGAAGCCTTCACCACCTGCCATTGTGTTACTTCCAAGATCACCCTAGCCGGTTAAGCTTGTACAGGAACTTAGCTTTGATACCAATTGTTAGTCTTACAATGACACTGAGAGGGGGGTGAATCAGTGTAGCTCTTTAAACTTGAATTTACAGCTCTTAATACCGTAACAATTAAAACTAATTACTAGATACAACAAGTATAACAAAAGAGCATCACACAACACAAGATTTAACGAGGTTCACCAATGTGGCTACTCCTCAAAAATTGACTGCTTGGACTACCATCCAAATCCAGCCTTTGCAAAGCACCAACTTTACAATCAATTTACCAAGACCAACTAGAAGGAGCACCAACCCCTGATTTACCAGCACCAACTGGAAGGAGCACCAACCCCTGATGCCAAGCACCAACTTGGACTTCAATTCTGAATCTATAAGTTTGACAGTAAGATACCTTTGCTTTTGCAAGACCCTGACTGGTCTTCTTCACCTTTGCATTCTCTACGCACTCTGCTTTCTCTACGCAATCACTTCGCACACTCTACTTCATTACAGTCAAACTTCACGATCGTCTTCTCCCTTTTGCGCACTCTACTCTCTTTGCAAATTTTACACTTAGCACGATTCGACACGACTTGCTCTCTACGCACAATGACCGTATTGCTCACACATTTCACACACCTCAATTCTCCAAACAACCCTCCTTTTATAACAACATTTTCATGATGAAAACCCTAATCTTAGTCGATTGTAAACCCTAATCTTAGTCGACTTTCATAACAACTGTAAACCCTAATTTTAGTCGACTGTCATCGAACTTCATCGGCTTCAACTCAACCACAAAAATACAACATGTCGCGATATCATGACACTTTTTCTTTCTCTCTCTTTCTCCTTGCTTTGGCCCCCAAAAATACATGTCACGATATCGCGACACTTTTTCTCTCTCTCTTTCTCTTTGCATCGGACCGTGAAAATGCTACATGTCACGATATCACGACACTTTTTCTCCTTACGCTTTCTCTTTGCTTCGGCCCCCGAAAATACATGTCACGATATCATGACACTTTTTCTCCTTGCTTTTTCTCTTAGCTTCGACCCAAATACATGTCACGATATCACGACACTTTTTCTCCTTACTTTTTCTCTTAGCTTCGGCCCGCAAAATAACATGTCACGATATCGCGACACTTTTTCTCCTTGCTCTTTCTCTTAGCTTTGGCCCCAAAAATACAACATGTCGCGATATCATGACACTTTTTCTCCTTGCTCTTTCTCTTAGCTTTGGCCCTGAAAATACATGTCGCGAAATCGTGACACTTTTTCTCCTTGCATTTTCTCTTCTCTTCTAGCCACGAAAATGCAACATGTCGCGATATCGCGACACTTTTTCTCCTTGCATTTTCTCTTCTCTTCTGGCCACAAAAATGCAACATGTCGCGATATCGCGACACTTTTTCTCCTTGCATTTTCTCTCTCCTATTTTAGTCACAAAAATGCGACATGTCGCGAAATCGTGACACTTTTCAAACTTACTTTCTCTCTCCTATTTTAGTCATGAAAATGCGACATGTCATGAAATCGTGACACTTTTCCAACTTACTTTCTCTCTCCTATTTTAGTCACAAAAATGCGACATGTCACGAAATCGTGACACTTTTCTTACTTGTTCTCTTTCTTCGAACTTGTCGCGAAATCGTGACACTTTTTCTTGCTTTCTCTTTCTCTTCCAACATGTCACGAAATCATGACAGTTTTTCCACTTGCCTTTTTCTCTTCCAACATGTCACGAAATCGTGACAGTTTTTCCTACTTTTTCTCTCTCTTCCAACATGTCGCGAAATCACGACAGTTTTTCCACTTGCCTTTTTCTCTTCCAACATGTCACGAAATCGTGACAGTTTTTCCTACTTTTCTCTCTCTTCCAACATGTCACGAAATCATGATAGTTTTTCCTGCTTTTTCTCTCTTCCAACATGTCGCGAAATCGTGATAGTTTTTCTTGCTTTTTCTCTCTCTTCCAACATGTCGCGAAATCGCGACAGTTTTTCTTGCCTGCTGTATATGTCGCGATATCGCGACACTTTTCTTACTTGTCTTTTTCTTTGATCTTTTGCATATGGGCCACTTCGGTCTTCTTGGAAAATCACTCGACATACTCTGAATAACCTTTGAACTCCTGTCTTCTGCATCTGAATAGCTTTTGAACTTCCTGTCCACTGCATCAACAGATCTATCTGACTGTGTTGACAACAATGACAATACTGTTGCTGCACCTTGCTCAACACTAAGAGGAAGTGCGAGCCAAGAGGGAGTGCGATTCGGGAGGAACTGCAAGCCAAGATTCAACTATGGCAGAAGAGCAACATGTTCATCAAAAGTCCATCAATGCTTCAAACACTTACCATGAATTCATGGAACATTGTTGCCAAAAAATTGTTGAAGTGAAGGAACACTAGGAAAAAGAAGAGACAAGGGCTATAGTGAGCCAAGAGAGAGTGTAAGTCCTAAGAGAGTGCGAGGCATGAGAGAGTGTAAGCTGAAAGGGAGTGCAAGCCGAGAGGGAGCTCCATTAGCTGGTATAGACGGAAAATCACATATGAAAGCCCTAATGGAAAGTTAGGATACCTTATGGAGGCCCAAGTTGGAGATAAGCAGAAGAGCGAATACATGGCAAGTTGGATCCAAGTAGTAGATGTTACACTAGAAGTAAGTATCAAGGATGAGAGGATTGAATATGATATAATGGTTCTTAAAAGTAGAGGGTTAATATTTAAGTTCTATAGATCATGGCTAGGGTTTTAGATTCAAAATTGGATCAAGTGGAAGTGGGGAGTAAATTCAAATCACTCTATTACTTTTCTTCCTAAAGGTTTTTTTCTCCTCATATTTTTCCAGTTCAAAAAATAGGGATAAAATAATGGTTGGTGGCCCATGGTTTAAGGGAAGAGATGAATTTTATTTGAGATCATGGAATGATTTTATTTTGTTGAGATAAAAACTATTAAGAAGTTTCCAGTATTCCATATCAGCTTATAAATAAGGATGTTTTGAAGACTATTGGAAATACCCTAGGGGAATTCATCAAGGAAGGACTAACTACTAAGGAGTGAAAGCATGTTATATCACTACACCAAAAAAGGGCTTTAATTATGGGTAAATTAAGGTGGTTAAAAACCTCCCTAATATATCCTAAGATAGCAGTTTATAAGCGCCCTCTTAGGGTCACCCTAAGAGGGCAACTATAAACCACCCTCGTAGGACTAAGACAGTGGTTATAAACCATCATCTTAGGGTGATCTAAGGGCGGTTTATAACTATCCTCTTAAGGAAAAGAGGGTGGTTTATATCTGCCATCTTAGGGGAATCCAAATTTTTTAGGTGTCCCTATGAGGGTGGTTATAAACCGCATTCTTAGAGGTAGTTTAGGTTTTTTAATACGCGGGCTTAGCATTAATTTTTACTTGAAGCTTTAGATGGTCCATTGTGCCTTACTACTATAACCATTCCACTTTGCCTTAGCAACCTCCACTCTATGCCTTAGCTGCTCTAACCTCCATGTCTCATCTTAGCTATTGCAACCACCATGCCTTAGCTACTGCAACCACTATGCCTTAGCTACTACAACTATCATGCCTTAGCTACTACAACCTCCACACCATGCCTTAGCTACTATAACTTCCACACAAAATATTACCTACTACAAAATCCACACCATGCACATAACCTAGGGCTCCTGAGATTTGATTCATGTTGTTCATTTTTTGGCTGGGGTTTACCCTGAAACTTGAAGGGCTCTTGGGATTCGATTTGTGCTGTTCATTTTTTGGTTGGGGTTTACCCTGAAATTTCTCTAAAACTTATTCTAATTACCCAAAATGGCAAGATATGAGGGTCGAAGTCGAAGGCACAAAAAGAGGCATGAATATGAAGACGAGGTTAGTTAGGCTCAGTAAATTTTGTATTATTTTAGGTATTTTACGATTAGGGTTTGGAATTTTTTAGTTTGTAATATTGTGCTTATGCATTAGGTCTCTTCGAAAGTTTGTCACCTGATGTTTTTTTGGGATTGATAAAACATGGAGCTATCCATTGGGGTGTAACCCTAATAAATTCAAAGGATATTACATTTAGATTTTTTCCAAAATTTGCCATGATGGCATACTACTATGAAGGTATATATATTGCTCATTATACTATTCCAAGCCCAAATTTTTTGAAATGAATCCCATGGGCTTGGGAACGAAACACCATTGCAAAAAACCAACTATATTTGATCTTGGTTAGCAAATCATAGGAAGGTCTTGTACACGACCTTTTAATAGGTAGAGAGGTTTTTTGTGATGCAAAGAACTGAACCTTTATATCTCAAGAGACTGCTAAGAGAACACTGTTTCCTAGCCAAAACAAAACACTCCCATACAGGAACACAACCACCCCCACTCTTTGCATATTTACAATATCCTTGATCAAAAGCCTACAATTATACATCCTCAACATATGGGGATAACCTTCCATTAGATTATACATACTGTAATATATAGTAAACACACTAACATTTTACATGCAGGATCCACATATTAATTTCAAAACCACTACTCTTGTCACTACATCCAACCCTCCCAGAACTTGTGATATGAGAAAGACTTGAAGAAACTTCTAACATACTGACAGAGAAAATAAAGAGTGAGACATAAGTGATTATAAAATAGGACTTTACTTTGTTTTATCATTTGCAGAGGAAATAACTATATCATGCAAGATAAACCATATCTAATCGATCATCTAGAGAGACCTCTATCATAGAATCTTTTTTCTTTGTGATAAAAACCCAACATGAATTGGTAACCAATACTTCTAAGCTATTTCCACGATAAGCTAGGTAATTTTAATCTATTGATGATGACTGTTGGTCTCCAATTTCTTCATTCTTTGAAGTTCTTGCCATAAGATAGGTAACTCTACCTTAGGCTTAGACACGTTGGCAAGTCTTGATTTACCATGAGCTTGGTAAAAGGGTTGAAACCCATTGAAGTAAACAATTGAACTATTAATACAAGGTAAAATAAAAGCTATCCCTTGCTCACACAAGGGGGTTTCACACGTCCAAGAGGTATGTTGGCTTGGCCATGACCTAAAATATACCTTTATCTCTTACTTAGTTCATCTTGTTATGCAACACAAAAAGTGTTGAGACCAAAGTATTTAGTGTCGAATGCCCATAGTGGCATTCTGAACATCATGTCTGGTGTGGGATACACCAAAGTCTTGCTAGGCTTTGGAATTAATATTTTTTCTTTCAATTTCTCCATCTCCCATGCTTCACCTAAGCAATGGCATTTACTCAGCATCCTAATCATTTCATTCAGGAGTTTCTCAACCAAATCCACTTCAAAGTTCATCCAACACCCATCAATGGTTCTACGATCAAATTGCATTTTGGTGTGACTGAATCTATCAGATTCTAGACCAACAGATTCCTCTCCCTGCATTGACACTTTCCCTCATCTTTTGATGGATATTTTTTGTGGCGTTCAGGCTCACATTTCTCTTTCCATGCTAAAATCCTCACTGAACTCAAACCATCCTAACAGACTCTCAAGTGCCTTCATCAGAAAAATGACAATAGGGGAATTATTAGCACTCATGGTTTTCACTAGAGAACTTCCAAAAAAAGCAGTAATATGTGCTAGACACAACCCTTACATTTTCACCTACACAATAAAATATTTTACTGCTTCCAATCCCTACACAAGAGCAATACAATATGCTTTGTTGTTGGTAGTGGTATATTATTTAAGTTGTCCATTGTATATGACCTCTCTTCTTGTAGCATTATAAGGCAAAGACCACAATAGTTGGAAATCAATTTTCTTTGCTTGTTACAATTTACAAAGGCCATGCATGAATCATTTTATAGTTGGTTATGTTATCAAAAATTATTCTTTAACTAGGACCTTTAAAACATCCAAAACTTCAATTTTTGAGAAAAGAAGCCATAGTTCTTTTATATTATAATCTCATGCTAAAAGGTTAACCTCAACACAAGTGAATAAGATCAAGATAAGTGCTAGAATTATTTAGGTTTCTAAATCTGCCTTAGAAGCAAGGATTTTGTGGCAAGTAAAAAAGAGAAAATATTCATAGGTATCCATAGAGGAAAAATTCATAGAAATAATAGTTGACATTTATCAGTCATACTATTGTCTCTAGATGCTCTACATATCTGCAATACACATTTGTGATAGTGATGTGTGACACTCAAAACATCAATATTTTTGTATAGGGTCTATGTAGCATATTTGACCTTTAGAAGACCTCTAAAATTATTGCTTGCTTAAATAAATTGCACTTCTAGTAGATTGATAGATACGATTGTAATAATATAACTAAATTGTATACCTAATCCTCAGCCAATATGACTCCAGTGCTACGAGAAAATATCTCCATTCACCATCTATTGGTTGAAGTTATTTTTTAGATCAGCAAGCTCTTGGAGTGCCTATGTTATCCTCAGATTTCCCACTACTCAATTCACTTTTCCAGCTGAAGGATTTCTCCCAAACTAGATTATCATTGGCTTTCCTTTTAACACATACCGATGTGCCATTTTCAATGCATGGTCTGCAAGTTCTGTAGATGGGAAAGTTACAAATGCTTGGCCCCTCATCCAACCCTCCTGCATTAACTTTATGCCAAGTCCAGATTTGGCTTCCTCCATGCTTTCAAAAAGGGACCCAAATACGAAGTGTAAGTCATCCACAATTACATATTTTGCCAAGTTCTTAATATATAAAATAGGAGCTAGAATTCCAGGAGTATAATTCTTAAACATTGGAAGGGCTAGAATCTCAATAGGAGGTAGCTTGCCAACTTCTATATAGACACCTGATATTTGAATATGATCAAGGTTGGGTATACACCATTTTTGGAAATGACTTTTTAATAATAAGGTACCAATTTATTTTTTTGAGGCTTATGCATGTTTGGTAATCCTCTTTGGTTATACAAGTAATATATCAACTACAAAAAAGAAATCTTATTTATGATAATAAGCTATAAATAATATTTCTTTAAGTATAGCATGTTATGGAGTCTTGAAAAATAAACTATAAGACTTTGCATGATTTTGTACATTGTAATATGTTTTTAGGATGTTTAAAATATTTATTATCAGTTTTGATGAGTTGCGATGAAGGGGCAACAACTTGTTAGTTTAAGTTCTAGGTCTACCAATATAACACTTATATCTCAATTATCTACAAAATTCATTTTGTTAGTTTAAGTTCTAGGTCTACAATTTATGTAGATTTAGAACAATTACGAGATATTTTACATACCCTTACATCTAGTTATCATCTGGAAGTCCATGGATCAAGATGCCTTACAAAATTACTTTCCAACATAACCATTTTCATCTCTTAAGAATTAAATTATTTCCACATATTTGATTTATCATTTATTTTTTTAGAGCATTCTTTACCCTAGATGGGGCTTATGTATATGATGGTGCCTAGTGAATTTTTTAAGGCTACCTAGTTAATGAAAATATCCTATTAAAAATGTATACATTTGTAAATATTTTTGTGTCATATATTTTTTCTTTTCATATATTAAACATATATGATTTTTCTAATGTTGTATCCAATCGTATCCATATTAGATCTAGAAAATTTATTGTATCCATATTCGATTCAATACCAGTATCAAATATCATATCCATTTCCATCCAACATAGATATTATCCATTAAGAGCTACCATCATATAAGATTTATCGTATCCATATTCCAAATGAAATCTTGTTTCTTTACAAAACAAACTTAGAAATAAACTAATTATTGTAGGGCAAAAAAACACACATTCTTCTTTGTGGTTTAAGTGTAAACAGAAATCACCTACTTACTATCTCCATACAAGAAATCCTCACATATCATTATAGATTTGGGATTATAGTCTCCTGGTCTACTATGGTCAATGACACAGGACTAAGTAATTAGCAAGTTCTTTTGCTATTTTATCCATTATTTTAGATGGTAAGCACCGATTTTCTATGTTCTATTTGTTTGACGATAAATAAGAAGGGTGCTATATACACAAATTCAAACAATAACAATATATTTTACTGCTTCCAATCCCTACACAAGAGCAATACAATATGCTTTGTTGTTGGTAGTGGTATATTATTTAAGTTGTCCATTGTATATGACCTCTCTTCTTGTAGCATTATAAGGCAAAGACCACAACAGTTGGAAATCAATTTTCTTTGCTTGCTACAATTTACAAAGGCCATGCATGAATCATTTTATAGTTGGTTATGTTATAAAAAATTATTCTTTAACTAGGACCTTTAAAACATCACAAACTTCAATTTTTGAGAAAGAAGCCATAGTTATTTTATATTATAATCTCATGCTAAAAGGTTAACCTCAACACAAGTGAATAAGATCAAGATAAGTGCCAGAATTATTTAGGTTTCTAAATCTACCTTAGAAGCAAGGATTTTTGTGGCAAGTAAAAAGAGAAAATATTCATAGGTATCCATAGAGGGAAAATTCATAGAAATAATAGTTGACATTTATCAGTCATACTATTGTCTCCAGATGCTCTATAGATCTGCAATACACATTTGTGACAGTGATGTGTGACACTCAAAACAACAATATTTTTGTATAGGGCCTATGTAGCATATTTGACCTTTAGAAGGCCTCTAAAATTATTGCTTGCTTAAATAAATTGCACTTCCAGTAGATTGACAGATACAATTGTAATAATATAGTTGCATTGTATACCTAATCCTCAACCAATATGACTCCAGTGCTACGAGAAAATATCTCCATTCACCATCTATTGGTTGAAGTTGTTTTTTCATATCAGCAAGCTCTTGGAGTGTCTGTGTTGTCTTGTGCTTATGTTATTTTTTTGAGGCTTATGCATGTTTGGTAATCCTCTATGGATATACAAGTAATATATACAATTTATACAAGTAATATATCAACTACAAAAAAAATATTATTTATGAAAATAAGCTATAAATAATATTTCTTTAAGTATAGCATGTTATGGAGTCTTGAAAAACAAACTATAAGACTTTGCATGATTTTGTACATTGTAATATATTTTTAGGATGTTTAAAATATTTATTATCAATTTTTATGAGTTACGATGAAGGGGCAACAACTTGTTAGTTTAAGTTCTAGGTCTACCAATATAACACTTATATCTCAATTATCTACAAAATTCATTTTGTTAGTTTAAGTTCTAGGTCTATGATTTATGTAGATTTAGAACAATTACGAGATATTTTACATACCCTTACATCTAGTTATCATATGGCAATCCATGGATCAAGATGCCTTGCAGAATTATTTTCCAACAGAACCATTTTCATCTCTTAAGAATTAAATTATTTCCACAAATTTGATTTATCATTTAATTTTTTAGAGCATTCTTTACCCTAGATGGGGCTTATGTATATGATGGTGCCTAGTGAATTTTTTAAGGCTACCTTACCCTAGTGTGACAAGAAATAGTACTTTTTCACAATCAATCCTCTACTATTTGTTTGCATGAATATTTCAGAAGGTCATTTGATCAAATCCATAAGGATTGGAGGCTTAACACATAGCCTCATTTCCATAGTCTAGCATAGGTGAAAAGATTGGCAAAGGATGAGAAAAGAGAGAATATTATGACAACGCCCGAGGAAGTCACATTGTAAAGTAAATAATAATAATTTTCAAGGTGTTTATCACTTCCAGGATTAGTTTAAGCAATTAATTTCAAATATATATATATATATATATATATATATATATATATATATATATATATATATATATATATTTGATTATTTTCATCATCCACTCTACTTTTTAGATGCAATTTATTTGGCTCTCAGATCAACTCTTGCCTCTATCCTTGAGATTCATTGTATACTTGAATAACTTTTGTTATCCAAGTTTTTCTTGGGATTCTTAGTTCTTGATTGTGTACCTCAATAATTTTAACTAGTTCAATATCCTTGAGGGTAACAACAACTAATGCTAATGGAGATAGATTTAACCATGGCTCTTTCTTTTGTTCTTAAACCAGTTATTTTCTTTCAACTGACTCTTCTAGTTTTTGTTTAGCTGAGGGTTCTTCTACTTTTTGTCTTAGAAGAGTCAGTTGAAAGAAAAGAACTGGTTTCAGAACAAACATGTACTAGGTTATGCAAATGAGTTTTTTTGCAAAACTCATTGGAATGACAAATATGCATCGAACACGTGCTCTACCATTGATGAGGGTCCAATTACCAAATATGTTCAAGATGACATCATTGGAATGGTCAATGATGCATACAGATTATTCAATGACAATTGCTCAAAGAGTGGACAAGAACTATGAGATAATGATGTTGAGTTCCAATCATTTTTGTTCTATTTTTAGAAAATGCTAGTAGATAATTAATGGGTAGCCAAGCTAGGAGTGAGGTGAGTAGGTATCCTGAGCATGAGGTTGGTCAGTCAGATACTAGAAGGTAATTTGGTATAAAAAAAAGAGAGAATACAAGTGTTGCTAGGACATAGGATTAAGAGTCTAATCATGCATGCATGTTGTAATGTGTTGAAATGAAGGTTTATTGTGTTGAGTGTGTGTTAGTTATGAAATTGATATTTCATGTTTGACTCTTAGTCCTAGTCCTTAGCAGTAGTACTTGATTTGTATAGATGGATATTTATGTATCTGATGGAAGTCTTAGGATACCCTCTCACCTCATATCTGATGGTTGGGGTGGGTAGGGATGTTTAGACATCTACCCATTATATGGAGGGCTCAGGTTGTCCATTCACCTATATCTATAAATAAGAATTGCACTTGAAATAAGAATTTTCCATTCATTTAGCATTCTTACAATCATGCTTTCTATTTATTTTTATTTTATAGACCAAGAAAAGACCAAGAAAGAGGTCACAGGCAGTTGAGTTTGTCATAATAAATTAGGAGTCAGTGACACACGCCTCACACGCTAGTAAGTACTTGAAATTTGATAGTGTTGTTCAATAGTGGTTGACCTAGGCATATTTGAATTGATCATGGTTTTATCATCGACTATGGTGTATTGTAGCAACTGGTGGATGATACCAACTACGTCATTTTGATAACGAGGAAGATAAGGAGGTGACCCATAACATAAATGAATTTGATATCGAGAATACTCGAAATGAGGTTGACAATGCTTTGGCTAGTGAAGAAGGTACGTAGACTGCACAAGAAATTTGCTCATGATGTTGGGTTACTCATTGTTGTCATACTATATGGCATAATGATGTTTGGATGGTGTCGATATTATAGGTGTTGATGCTAGGTCATCACACACTTTGAACACTGAATATCATAGAAAGAGAGGTCCAACAAGATGTGCAACAGAGTCAAGAAGCATAGATAGGGTGGAGATCATTTGCAATCTAAATGGATAGCCCTGTAGGTCCAAATTCTATTAAGTTTTCATCTTACTTGGGGGTGATTGTGAGGGAGATTGTCCCTATCACCCATACAAACTGGAGAGCAGTCCCAGTGGAAGTTAAAAACTAGTTATGGACACTCATTACGGTAACTTTCTAGCCAATGCAGTTCATAGCTAGTGTCCATTTTTTGAATACTTATATAAATGTTGCATCTAATAAGATACTGGTCTGATGCAGCAAAAATATATCATTTCAAACACAATGAAGAAATGGGTCTTCATGACCATGGACAAGCAATGGCGTGAACATAAGCATCGACTTGTGAAAAACCACTATGATAAGTATGATAATGATGAAGATAGAATTGCTAATCCCCCATCTCATGTATCACAAAAATATTGGGAAGCCTTTGTGAATGGTAGGAGCAACGTTGAGTTTAAGGCAAGTACCAACCAATCTACTATGGTAGTTCATATCATTGTTATGTTCATGTGAATTTTGTTGACCTTGCTCTCCCTAATGAATTAATTATATATTGATTTCTTCATTGCATTGTAGGTGGTGAGGAAAAGGAACAAACAAAATAGATCTCACCAATCCATCATGCACACTTGCAGTCGAACAAGATATGCTCGACTGGAGCATGAAATGGTATTCTATCATACTCATCCATTATGTGATAAACATATATAGCTATATTGTTTTGTCATGTATGACTTATCCCCATGTCTCTCCAACTATATATCTTGTAGAGGAAGAGCCAACCAAATGTGAAAACTCCACTACCAAGGGCAACTGTGTGGATGGTAGCTCATACAAAGAAGGATGGGGCTCCTATTTCACCAGAAGTTGTAGAGACAATCGTAAGTGACATTCCCTTGGAAATAGCAATACGTTGAACTTCAAACCATTGTTATATCGATTATTTTTTTAACATGTTACCAGTTAACTATGCATGTGATGTTGCCAAAAAAATTGGATGATGAAATATCATCTACGAGCTCCATAAATCAATCTATTAAGGATGATGCCCTCACCAAGGTTTTAGGACCCAAAATATCGGGTCGGGTTTGGGGTGTCGGCAAAGGAGTATCACCAACTGCTCTATTTTCTGGTGAGGGTTACTTACAGAAGTTGTGCCAGATGCAAGAGCATATGATAGAGAAAGAGCAAAAGTGGGAAGAGAAGCTTGTAGAGAGAAAAAAATATGGAAGAGAAGCTTACAGAGAGAGAGAAAATATTGATGAGATTTTGACATGGCTTGCATAGATAGAGGTGTGTTAATTTTTTCATGATTTCATATTTGAAATATTTACATGTTGCACCCCTAAAGTTGTAATGATCCCTTGCATATAATTCCATAGGCAACATCACTACATGCTACCCCTACAAGTGGACACAACATTGGTGGTGGTGATCAAGGTATAGGTAGCTGCTCAATACCTTCTAGGCCAGAGTCATCAATGGTACGACTATTATTTCAAATATAAAATGGTTGACTTAGTTTGTATTGTACGCTATGTAATGAATTTATCTGGGTTGTTGATTTTCCATGTAGGGACTAAAAATGACATCGATCACTCAAACTGAGAGAAGGGAATGCTACTTGACTCAGATCCATAATGATAACGTAGTGGTCGAAGGCACGATGATCAATACTAACCCTGAAGACCTTATACATGGTCAACGTTTGGGTGAAGGTTTTTGCAAAGTCAATGTGCATGTCGCCCATAAAGAGGAAACAATATTGTATAGAAGGAATGATGAAATGGCCACAATGAAGGATGTTGTGGGCTCCTTCATTGCCTGGCCTATAGCAGACATTGTTTACAAATAAATTATGCCATGTTGTAGCATATTTATGCTTTTTATTTTAAACTTTTCCCCTCCCCATAATTGTTATTTTATTTTCATTTAAGGTTGCATTGAACTGAGTGTTTTTGTAGTTGATTTTGGTTTATGTAGTTGTTTATTAGTGTTTTGTTCTTCCCTTTTCAAAGGGGTTTATATTCTATTTATGGATAAAATCACTTCTACTCTATATTTGATGTTACATTTTTTGTTCTATTTTTAGAAAATGCTAGTAGATAATTAATGGATAACCAAGCTAGGAGTGAGGTGAGTAGGTATCCTGAGCATGAGGTTGGCCAGTCAGATACAAGAAGGTAATTTGGTAATTTGATAAAGTTGTGTTGAGTGTGTGTTAGTTATGAAATTGATGTTTCATGTTTGACTCTTAGTCCTAGTCCTTAATTATTAGCAGTAGTACTTGATTTGTATAGATGGATATTTATGTATCTGATAGAAGTCTCAGGATACCCTCTCACCTCATATTTGATGGTTGGGGTGGGTAGGGGTGTTTAGACATCTACCCATTATATGGAGGGCTCAGGTTATCCATTTAAGCTTGCATTGAACTGAGTGTTTTTGTAGTTGATTTTTGTTTATGTAGTTGTTTATTAGTGTTTTGTTCTTCCCTTTTCAAAAGGGTTTATATTCTATTTATGGATAAAATCACTTCTACTCTATATTTGATGTTACCTCTTTTAGTTGTTGACATCTATCTTTATGAGTGACTCATTCATAGCCCTTGTGTTCTCTTGATCATTGTAAGGAAAATATGGTTAGATTGTGAGGAAATCCTGCCTAGTCTTGATATATGATACTAATTGTCATGATCATTCGGTTGCATATTCTTGCATTTTGTTTGGAACTTCATATTTATTTCATTCTTAATACATTATGTCCTCACTACAAGGTATTAGTCCTGGAGAGTATTTTATAGGGATGCCTTGTGGCATGGAAATTTATTTACTGCTACATACAAGGTGATGGAATGATGAGAAGCAAGAAGAATTTAATTTTGTAAAGAATTTCAGAATTTTAAGATATTTGTTTTTAGGCTTGAAGAACTTTGACATGTTTTTGCATTTGCATAAGAAGAAATTATCATGTTCTATTTTAGATGGATTGAACAAACCTTGTAAGTGTATCTTTTTTATCTTTTATATTTTTGATAAACTTGCCTGTGGACTTGTTATTATGTTCTCGTTTGTGGTATAATTGTAAATTACATTATTGTTTGGCCTAACTTCTAGTCCCTCCAACATGGATCATCTCCTTTATATTTTTTCCAATTGTAGGCATGTGTTGTTTTGCTATCTGCTGGTCAATATACTTTGAGGTAACATGAACAATGATTGCTTACTGCTTATTTAGGACTGCTTGTAGACCATATGTCAGGATCTGGTACTACTATTGTGGCTCATGGGAATCAAAGGCTTGAGAAACTGATGTTCATCAGGCTGCTTCTATCCTGGAACAGGATAGTATGTTGCATGTGTTGTTTTCTAAATTTTTGAAGAACTAATGTCTATGTTCCATTTACAGAGAGACCCTTTTGGGTAAGAGACTACCTGCTTATGATGGTCGAAAGAGTTTGTACACTGTTGGGGCTCTACCTTTTGCATCAAAGTAGTTTATGATAATGCTAATTGATGTAGAGGAATCAAACAATGGTCCAAGGTACATCATAAAAATATCTTGAGTTATTGAACATTGCCTAGAATTGTCATGATTTTGTTAATTTCTTGTCTTTGGCTATTAGCCAATTATGTGGGAATTATGTCAACTATTATATTAATTGAAAAAGAGAATAAACTATTAAATTATTCTACATTAAAATTTTATAAATATTGAAGTTTTTTGAATACAACGTAGGAATAGAACCTATGAATATTTATTCAACTTTGCAATAGACAATCATTTTATTTTCCTAGCACAAGCCATAAATACAAAATCATCACAACACTGGCATCAATTTCAATTCTTAGCAACTTTTGGACACAATAATCTTCTCCACTCTTTTGCTAAGTCCCATTTTGATGTAGTCAAACTAGACTGCAAAGTCCTTGCATCATGTAAAATTATGTTTGTTCAATGTAGGTTCTTGTTCCACATGACTAGTTCACATTCCCTTCATAATAGTCTTTATATTTTTAGGTTTTACAAGTATATGTCCATAAGAAGGTCCTACAAACTTATGGTTACAATCTTGAAATTGTTGAGGTAGCACTCATTAGATGTGTAATGGACTTTCACCTCACACTCCAGTTTGTACTTCATGTATGAGTTTACAAACATGAAAAGGATAAGTGGTTGAAGAAGGAGCATTCAGAAATAGGGAGGAAGTAAGGGCCCAACATGAGATACAGTGCCATCTAAGGATGAGAATTCTCCTTACAGGTAAGCTATTCATACTTTTCATTCCCACAATGACCTTCCCCAACATTTTCTTTATATACATATATACGAACTTTATGAATATTTTTATTGAATGATCATTTTTTGTTTAGTTCCTTAATTGTAAAAGTTAATGCCCATGGAGGTGGGCTACTCTATCTTTGCACTGTTACTCTTAGTTAAGAAATCAACCATCTCTTTATACATCCATAGGATCTTCGAATCATGGAAATGTCAACTTTTTACCACATATACCTAACTGTATTAGTTGGACAACCAATTGAACATGGGGGGATGCTTGTCACATTTTGAACCTAGGTGATTGTTATGGTAAGTGTCTCACCTTCCTGCAACACCACATCATGATGGACCTCAATTCAATAATCCTATTGCAGAGTTGTTCTATGAAAATTTCTTGAAGTTGGGGCAACATGAACACTAAGTTATTTCATACTGCTAGGAAAAGATATATATACTTAAAAGCTTAGGACAAGTGATTGAGGTGATTAACATGGAAATGAATGGTAAGTGGTTCTGACGATATGTGGGTAACAAGCTACTAACTCATAGGGGTGTTCTTTAGGGCATAGGATCTGTAAAGTTTGAATTTTCTCAATATACATTTTTTTTAAAGATAAAAGGAGTGACATTTAATTTAAAAAGCTATGTTCATCATTGTCATTATGATTTACTCTCAGTCCATCTTAGTTGATTGATTGTGATAGTAAAATACCATTGGATAAGGAAGACAAGGTGTTGACAGTACATGCAAGATCTCATTGATAATCATGTTACAGTGTCTACTTGGCAGCTTCTGAGCTTTGATCAGGAGGATGAGTTCATATCAATACATTGATGTCGTAGGCATCGTGGGTGGTGTTTTGTAAGATGAGACCACAAAGATAATTGTTTTCTGTCGCATAGTATAAATTGATTGATTCTCAAAGAACTGGTAGTATGTGCGAGATCTTGTTTATTATCAAGTAGCTTTGTAAAGTTTGAATTTTCTCAATATACATTTTTTAAAGATACAAGGAGTGACATTTAATTTAAAAAGCTACGTTCATCACTATCATTATGATTTACTCTCAGTCCATCTTAGTTGATTGATTGTGATAATAAAATACCATTGGATAAGGAAGACAAGGTGCTGATAATACATGCAAGATCTCATTGATAATCATGTTATAGTGTCTTCTTGGTAGCTTCTGAGATTTGATCAGGAGGATGAGTTCATATCAATACATTGATGTCATAGGCACCATGGGTGGTGTTTTGCAAGTCGAGACCACAAAGAGAATTGTTTTCTATTGTTGAGTATAATTTGATTGATTCTCAAAGAACTGGCAATATGTGTGAGATCTTGTTTATTATCAAGTAGCTTTGTAAAGTTTACAAACTCTTGGGCCTTGATCATGGAGTTAAAACATGCACTAACATAATTTTTTCTGCTGAGAGAGTGTTGAATAAAGAGTCATAGGCTCTTTATAATCGATGGCATAACTTATCTGATGGCATAGTCCCTCCAACATGGATCGTCTCCTTTATATATATTTTTTAGGGTGGGACCATAAGAGGGCGGTTATAAACCACCCTCTTATCCCTAAGAGGGTGGTTTATAACATCCCTCTTAGTCCCTAAGAAGGTGGTTTATAACCTCCATAGTAGTCCCTAAGAGGACCATTTATAATCATATTCTTAGTTCCTAAGAGGGCGGGTAAGAACCACCCTCTTAGGCCTAAGAGGCTTAACCCTAAGAGGGAAATTAATAACCATCCTCTTAGTCCTAAGACGGTGGTTCACAATGCCCTCGTAGTCCTATGAGGATAGTTTTTAACCACCCTCTTAGACCCTAAGAGGGTGGTTCTTTGAGGCATTTTTTAGTCATCGTCATATATCGTAGACTTTTTACGATGCCCTCATAGATGGCAGCTGAAAAACCACCTTTAAATGTCTTTAAGGGCGGTTTATAAGTGTCATTAAATTCCCTTTTTTGTGTAGTGTATATACTCAAATATGTATTGATATGGATATTTTAAAACCTTTGCCACAATCCATTAATATTAAATTTGAATCAAGAGAATGGGATCAACAAGTAGATTATGAAAATATTGCATTTCGTTGCCACAATTGTTATGAGATTGAACACATGGTAAGAGTTTGCAAAGTGAAAACTATGAAGAAAGAGACAAAAAAATTCTAACCATGAGATAAACTTCAAGACAAAGCAATAAAATCATACAGTAATAGAAGCTAATTCATATCAAGGATATTCCACTCTGAAAGAAGAGGTAAAGAAAGCCTATCTACAATATTATTTGGCAATTTTAGAATGAATTAAAGGTGTAAAATAAGATGTGGATAGAAATACTAAAATAAAGACGAAAAAAGAGGTCAAGTTTATTCTAGGTAAATCATCTTTATTTTTTTCAAGTAGTATAAGATCCTCTCTAGGTAATAAAAATGGAAGGGGTGAAGATGTTATTCCTTGCACTTCAGATCCTTCATAACATGACAAACCTAAAGATGATAGGTCTAATTATGAGCAGTGTGACAATATTGCAGAGATTTATGAAGATGAAAATATTGCTAGGAATGAAAAGAAGAGAGAAATATCCAAGAAGCAAAAACAAAGAGAAAAAGAAAAATAGAGGGATATTGATATAGGAAAACAAAAGCAAATATCACAAGTGATTACAAGAAGTGGGTATTAGGGGAATGAATAAGAACTCTTAAAAAGGTATTAAGAAATTGTGAGGTTGACAAAATTTAAATTTTTGGAAGGCATCCGATATAAAAGGAGTTGATTACGAAAATTGAGCAGTTTGAAGAAGATGGAGAATATCTTTGATACAAAGGCAAATGAGGAATATCTTTGATAGAAAGATAAAAGTTGGGTATACTTTAATTAACTTGTTAGAAATGTAATGAGAGCAATGTAATATTTTATTTTTGTAATAGGAGTGGCCCCCAATAAAAGCCACACATAACTTATTAAAATAAATTTAGATCTAATATTATATATACTTAATTATTACTTTAAGTATAGTTTAAAAATATACCTAAGAAAATTATCAAGTGGCATTAGCTTAACTAGTTAGATTCCTCAATATTTTGAGGAGACCCAATTTTAAATCTTGCCAAATGATACATGGATAATATCCAAGCTTTGTTGTAATACCACTATGTGGTGATGATGTAATACGAGTGGTGCTCGTTTCCATCCCATATAACCCATTAAAAATATATACCTAAGAAAATTAAAACCTTCACCTAAAAAGCATGTACATCAACAATTCAATTGAAACTATAATAATCTAAGTGCTTCATTTCAGGAATAAATTCAATACAAATTATAATTAAATAGCCATTTAAAATTGTCATGGTCATATAATTTATTCAAAAGATAAGTCAAACACAAACAATAATAATATTCTCTTAGAAAATATTGATCAAATTTATAGGGAAATGGATGAGGAGTTTAGTCCACTTAGTAGATATTCAATCAATATGTTAATTAGGGATTTAGAATATAATTAAAAATTTATAACCTTCGTCTAAAAATATATAGATATTGATAAATCAATTAAAATTATCATAGTTCAAATACTTGATTGAAGAATACATTCAATACAAATCACACTAATAAATAAATATTGATAAAAAAATGGAAAGGACACATTGGAAGGTAAGTCCACAATTGTACATGTATAAACAATATCAAGGTCTAGAGAAAAGGAGAATTACATATCCATCATTTTTTAATAAGCTATGTGTGTCTTATATTAAGGGCTACTCCCATATTAAAAAAAAAACATGTTCGGTGTTAGGTAAATTAAACCATATCCAACTTACCTTTTCATCAAAGATATTATCCATTTGTCTTTCTATTAGTATATTCTTCATCTTAAACTATTTTGTTTTTGTAATCAATTCTTTAATATCATTTTCATTAAGAGATAGAATCTTCCTTACCTTCTAAATTTTGAATTTTACCTAAAAAATAGATAGGTGTGGAAAACTCTAATTCCTTCAAAGCCTTATATCCCAACTTTAACCAAGTATCTTCTATATTTTTATATATTCCAAATCAATTCATACTTCCATATAAAAATGGTCAAATTGATAGCTAAAACATATTTTGAAGCTCAATGTATGCCAGGGTTATGCACAAGGGCAAATTTTGTAATTTATAGCGAATTTTAGGATTTTAACAATTTTTATTTTGCCAATTTTGGGACCCTAGAGGTCGGCCCATTCATGCGAAAATTATGGAATTATTTTTTTAGGGTAAATTCGTCTCAGTACAATATGTTTTCCCACCTAATTTTTGCTTTAAAATTATTTAAAAAAAATTATCCCATCCAATTCACCTCTTGTACCCCCACTATATATAGGTAACCCTGACAACGACACTCATAGTCTCAAGATGACTGACACAAGGCAATTATAAAAAGTAACTAGCAGAAGTGACTGACATAAGGTGATCGACAGAAGTGATTGACAAAAGGTGACTAATACGATACGACTATCACAAGGCGAATGACACAAAGCAACTGTCACAAGGTGACTGTCATAAGGTGACTGACACCAGGCGATTGGCACACGGTGACTGTCACAAGGCAACTGACACAAGGCGACTGACACAAGGCGATTATCACAAGGTGACTATCACAAGGCAATTATCACAAGGTAACTAACATAATGCAACTGTCACCAAGCAATTAAAATAACACAACTATCACAAGGTGATTGACACCATGCGACTGTCACAAGGTGACTGTCACAAGGCAACTATCACAAGGCGACTGTCACAAGGCACCTATCACAAGGCAAATGACATACAACCCCAACCATTTATTTGTAAGTTTTTGTTACCATTTATATATTTTTTTATACTTTTTTGTTCATTGACACTCCATAAGGAGGGTTTCCTATTATTCTGGTACCAATATCAAGCTTGCTTGGGTTAGATATTCTGTTGTCTTGAATAGTAGTTCTCTCTTTAACCAGTTATTTTTATTTTTTAAAATGATGTTCTTATTACTCTTCTATTTATATAGGTAAAATATCACCTGTTGGTAGTGGAAAGAAGGGAGGCTAGTCTTCCAGTTTTGATAAAAGGAGTATCCTCAAATACTTTCATAATATTTTAAAATCTAGTCAGCCATCAACATCTACATAAATTGAAGGTATGAACACCTTTACTTACTAACCAGTTAATTTTTGTACATTGTTAATTTTATATATAATGTATTCATTCATTAAGAAGGGTGATTTTTGGTGGATGGATTTGTTCATTGTTTATCTATATTTTTTAAAAGAAGGTATACTTTTAAAAAGAATAATGATAATGACCCTGATATTGACCCTAGTATTATCTCTATAGAAAACATTGTTGACCCTGGTATGAATCCACTTCCACATATCTACGATAATGAAAAGTCCATAGATGAAAAATTTCTTAAAGAAATTGAACAACGTGAAGAGATTCCTGAAACAATCATGCCAAATAGAAAATAAAGTAATAGTTCTTATGCAGTACCTACTTTCAAAGAATATTCTTCTAAAAAACATAAACGTGTAAGGTCATCTAGATGGACAATTAACAGATCATTTTAGCCTGATTGGGTTTCAAATTTTCTATTTTTTGAGCCAGTGCTTCCAAAGAATAGTAACAAGGTAATAAAAAAATTGATATTTGTAATTTGCAGCTGGAAACATGGAAAGAATCATAGATTGCAAGTTAAGAAAGTTACAATAGAAAAACATTATGGAAATGTTTATATAAAAACAAAAGAAAGTGATGGACCATTACAAAAAATTATAGGTGGAAGGATGCATCAAAGTGTACCCATAACAGATATGCACAAGAATATGATAACGCAATGAAACAAAAGCAAACTTTGGTCGAGAAAGGTGCAATGATTCAAGCCCAATTTTGAAAAATGGAAAAGTTCACTTTAGCTTCAAAAAGTTTACAGTTTGTTGTTGTACTCACTATTCTTAAAAAGGGTAGACCTATATCAGATTTCATTGATTATAAATCTCTATTTTGACTAGATGATGTGCAAAACTTACCCAGTGCCCATTGGTCAGATCGAAGTGGTTGGAAAATGCCAAAATGTCTATCATTGGTTGAGCAAGATGACCTCAAAGAGAAAATAAAAAAAGGCCAAATTCATTTCACTTTCAATTGATGAGGTGACTACTATTGACAATACATCTTAGATTTGCATGCATGTTTACACATTGGAAAATCATTTAAGGCAACCTCATTTACTTGGACTACACAAGATGGTGGAAAATTGCAATGCAAAAAACATTTACAATGTTGTTGTTTCTAGTTTAAAGGAAATATCAGGAATGAATGAAATATAAATAGCCACTAACTTAATATGTGTTGGAGACGATGGTGCTGCTACAATGCAAGGACACAAGAATGGTCTTTGTGTTAGACTACAAATATTTGTTACCCCATATTTGATCCCTATTCATTGCATGGATCATATAATTAATCTTACATACAAAATTATGGATACATTTACAAATTAAGCGAGAGTGGAAGAGCTTGTCCATGAAATTCATGATTATTTTTTGTGCAGTCCAAAAATATTTTCAAAGTTTTAGTAGTTTGCACTAGGAGCTATTGATGGTAAAAAAATCTTAAAATATGTAGATACTAGGTGGATTTCGATGTATCAAACGACATATAGAGTTTTCAAAGAATATCAATCCTTGGTAGGGTTTATGTATGCAAATTGTAGGGCAGTTGATAAGCCTAAATATTTGCTATTTCAAATGAGTGACTTTGAAACACTTCTCACATTGTGTGGTATTCTTCCAGTGTTGGAAGATATGAATACTTTGATCAAAATTGCACAAGAAAGATCGATTTATACTATGGATTTCATCAGGACAAGAAAACAAATTTTATTACATATTGATATGATGTACGCATCTGGTGAAAGTTTTATGGATCCCATATTTGAGAGTTGGAGAGCATTGACAAACGTGAATGATCCTCAAATTTTTTTGAAGTTCAATATAAAAAATCATCTTTGTATTAATGTCCATGAAAAGGAAATTTCTTTATATTGTTTTGGTCAGCGAATGGATATTGCTACAAATGAAGTTGAAAAAATACCTATAACATACAATAGATTTCATGTAGTTGTAATGAAAACAAAAATTAAACTAAAGTAAATAGCAGAATCATTGACAAAAGATATCAAAGACCATTTTCAAAGAGATGAATTTCTTGAGGCTATGGGTGTGGTTAACCCGATATTTTAGAATCCTTGTAATGAATACCAGAATATAACTGGTTTATTTCTCAAATACATGGGCACTCTTGCTAGCCATTTCAATAAACCTGTGGTATTAAATGGTATTGAAATCAATGGCATTCTTAACAAAGATCTTTTGACAAAACAATCAAACTGTTTTGGAACAACAATATCTGCTCAAGTTTCACAATTCACTAATCACCATGAAAGGGGTCCTATTTTACGTTTGTGGAAATATTTATATCCCAGTAGTATCCTGTAACATACTATGATTAAATATTTTAGTTTATATGAATTATGCCAAACGATGATTTTAGGATTTGTTGAGGATGAAAGGGTATTTAGTGCATTATATATGTAAAATCTAAAGTTCAAAATAGATTAGATAAAAAATTGGAAAATTGTTTAAGAGTATATGTGTCGACCTATGAGGTTGAGAAGTTTCCTTATGAAAGATAATTGTCATATTGAAAATCTCTAGCAGAAAAAAGAGGTGTCATGAATACTCACGATGATGAGGATAATGGTAAAACTGATGACACTGTGATGACAAATTTTTTTGGTATGAGTGCAGAAAATTATGCATAATTTGAAAAGATTTTATTCTAGCTTCCACCATTATGATGTAAAGATGATTTCATTTGATTGATTTCACGTATTAATCTATCATTTATCAATAGAATATTGGGATTTGATTCATTTATTTGATTTGATTTCACATATTAAGTTGTCAATTTTCAACAAAATATTAATATTTGATTATATTTTGAGACATGTTTTCATATATTTTGGAACAAAATATTGATTACAGAATCACAAATATTTACTATTTTTCACATGTATTTTGATTTCATATATTATGCTATCATTTGTCAACAAATATGTATATTATGATTTCATATATTTTGAAAACCATTTATAGAAAAGTTCAAACCATGTATTAAATAAAATATAAACCATGTGTTGAAATAAATAATGTATGGCAATCCATGTATTGAAACCATGTATTGAATAAAGTTTAAACCATGTATTGAATAAACCACGTATTGAAAATAGGGTTTTGCTTAGTGGTGAATTTCGTAATTTAGCGTGAATTTTTGGATTTCCAAAATGTCAATTTTGCGATTTTTGGGACCATAGAGGTCGGCCCGTTCGCCCGAAAATTTCGGGATCTAATTTTTTTTAGGGTAAATTTGCCTCATTTTCATAAGGTTTCTCGCCCAATTTTCACCCTAAATTTATTTAAAATAAGAAATATCCCGCCCAAATCATCCCTTGTACCCCATTATATATAGCTAACCCTGACAACGACTCCCATACAATTACAACATTTTTTTCGGATAGCGAGCGATACAAAGCAGAGTACTAACAAAACCAAAGTCCATGACTGCCAGAAGGTGATTGGTAAAATATGACTGGCAGAAGGTGACTGACAGAAGGCGACTAACAGAAGGCGACTGATAGAAGGCGACTGGCAACTGGCAGAAGGCGACTGATAGAAGGCAACTGGCAGAAGGCGACTGAAAGAAGACGACTGGCAGAAGGTGACTGACAGAAGGCGACTTGCAGAAGGTGACTGACAGAAGATGACTAGCAGAAGGCGACTGGTAGAAGGCGATTGGCAGAAGGTGACTGACTGAAGGTGACTGACAAATGATGAATAGTAGAAGGTGACTTCTAGAAGGTGACTGACAGAAGGTGACTAACTGAAGGTGACTGACAGAAGGTGACTGACAAAAGGCGACTGGCAGAAGGCAAATGACAGAAGGTGACTGATAGAAGGTGACTGACAGAAGGTGACTGATAGAAGGCAATATAGTAGGTGACTGGCAGAAGGTGACTAGAAGAAGGCAACTGGCAAAAGGTGATCGACAGAAGGTGATTGGTAGAAGGCGATCGACAGAAGATGACTGGCAGAAGGCGACTGGTAGAAGGTGACTCAATTTATTCGTATGCTTCTTTTACCATTAAATTTCATTTTTCATTTTATTAATGGACACTCAATAAGGAGGTTTATTCTACCTACAAACAATATTCATGGGACAGTCACAAATTATGTTGTCTCTAGCAATAGTTCTCTTTTATACATGTTATTTTCATATTTAAAAATGATGTTCTTTGTTCATGTTATTCTTCTATTCATATAGGTAAAAATGTCAACTATAGGCAGTGGAAAGAAGGGAGGAGAGTCTTCCAATAAAAGGAGTATCCTCAAATACTTTCCTAATATTTTAAAACCCAGTCTGCCATCAACATCTACACAAACTGAAGGTATGAACACCTTTACTCACCAATTAATTTTTTTACTTTGTTAATTTTAAATATAATATCCTCAATTCATAAAGAAGTGTGTTTTTTGGTTGATGGCTTTGTTCACTTTTATCTATAGAAAACACTAGTATGCTTTTAAATTCCATAGTGATAATGAATCTACTATTGACACTAGAATTATCTCTACAGAAAACACTATTAACCCTAGTATTCATCCACTTCCACATATCCACGATAATCAACAGTCCACACATGAAGATAATCTCAATCAAATAGAACAACAAAATGAAGATATTCCTTAATCTAACATGCCAAGTGGAAAAGAAACTAATAGTTCTTATGCAGTCCCTACTTTTGGAGAATCTTCATCTAAAAAAATAACGTGCAAGGTTATCTAGGTGGACAATTAACAGATCATTTCAGCCTGATTGGATATCAAAATTTCCATTTATTGAGCCAGTGCTGCCAGAGAATAGCAGTGATGATATAACAAAATTAAGATGCATAATTTATAGTTGGAAACACAAAAAGGAGTATAGATTGCAACTTAAGAAAGATACAGTAGAAAAACATTGTGCAAAGGTTTATATAAAAATAAAATAAGGTGATCGAGCAACACAAAAGTTTGCAGTTTGATGTTGTATTTTCTATTCTTAAGAAGGGTAGACCTATGTATGATTTCGTAGATTATAAATATGTATTTCGACTAGCTAATGTGCAGAACTTACCCAACGCTCATTGGTCAGATCGAAGTGGTTGGGAAATGGCAAAATGTCTGTCATTGGTTGAGCAGAATGACCTCGGAGAGAAAGTAAAAAAGGCAAAATTCATTTCACTTTCAATTGATGAGGTGACTGCAGTTGACAATACACCTTGGATTTGCATGCATGTTTACACATTGGAAAATCATTCAAGGCAACCTCATTTACTAGGAATACGTAAAATGGTGGAAAATTGTAATGCATAAAACATTTACAATGTTGTTGTAACTAGTTTAAAAGAAGAAGTAGGAATGAATGAAATTGAAATAGCCACTAAGTTAATATGTGTAGGAGCTTATGGTTCTGCTACAATGCAAGGACACAAGAATGGTCTTTGTGTTAGACTACAAACATCGGTTGCCCCATATTTGATCCCTATTCATTGCATGGCTCATAGAATGAATCTTGCATACAAAATTGTGGATACATTTACAAATGTTTCCAGAGTGGAAGAGCTTGTCCGTGAAATTCATGAATATTTTTCACATAGTCCAAAAATATTTTCAGAGTTTCAACAGTTTGGACTAGGAGTTACCGAAGGTAAAAAACTGTTGAAAGATGTGGATACTAGGTGGATTTTGATGTATCTACCGACATTAAGAGTTTTCAAAGAATATCAATCCTTGATAGGGTTTATGTATGCAAATCGTAGGGCGGTTGATAAGGCTAAAGATTTACTTTTTCGAATGAGTTACTTTGAAACTCTTCTCACATTGTGTGGAATTCTTCCAATGTTGGAAAAAATGAATACTTTGATCAAAATTGCACAAGAAAGATCAATTTATATTGTGGATTTCATCAGGGCGAGAATACAAATTTGCATGCATATTGATATGATGTATGCATCTGGTCAAAATTTTATGGATCCCTTATTTGAGATTTGGAGAGCATTAACAAGTGTGAATAGTCCTTAGAGCTTTTTGAAGTTCAATATTAACGATCATCTGTGTATTAATGTCTGTGGAAATAAAATACCTTTATATTGTTATGGTGTGCGATTGGATATAGCTACAAATGAAGTTGAGCAAATGCCCATAACCTACAATAGATTTCATGTGGTTGTGGACGATACAAAACTTAAACTAAAACAGATATTAGAATCATTGACAAAACAAATCAGAGATTATTTTCAAAGAGATGAATTGCTAGAGGCTATGGGTGTGGTAAATCCAATGTTTTGGGATCCTTGTAATGAATACCAGATTATAAATTCTTTGTTCCTCAAATACATGGGCAGAATTGCTGGCCATTTTAGTCAAAGTGTTGTAGTCAATGGCATTCTGAACAAAGATCTTTTGACAAAATAATCCAACTATTTTGGAACAACAATGTCTGCTCAAGTTTCACAACTCTCTAACCGTCATGAAGCAGGTTCTATTTCACGTTTGTGGAGAATATTACAACCAAGTACTGTATTAAAACATACTATGAGTGAATATTTTCATTTATATGAATAATGTCAAACGATGATTTTGGGATCCGTCTAAGATGAAAGGGTGTTCAGTGCACTTTCATATATAAAATCTAAAGTTCGAAATAAGTTGAATTTTTTTTGGAGAATTGCTTGAGAGTATATGTGTCGACCTATGAGGTGGAGGAGTTTTCTTACAAAAGAGCATTGTCACATTGGAGTTCTTTGGCAGATAGAAGAGGTGTAACGAATATTGATAATGATGAGGATGATGGTAACACTGGGTCAGATTATGACGACAGAAATTTTAGGAATGAGTGCAGAACATTTTGTACAATCTGAAAAGAGTTTGTTCCAACTTCCAACATTATGATGCAAGGATGCATTCATTTGATTTGATTTGACATATTATCATTTGATTTTATTTCACATATCAGAATGATAGGAAGCTATCATTTGATTTGATTTCACATATTAGAATGAAAGGATGTTTCTATTTGATTTAATTTGAGTTCACATGTATTATTTGATTTGATTCTCCATCTTGAGAAACAACTTTTTTTTTTTTTAAAATTCTTATATCGGCCATTGATGGCTTTAATCAAAACCTTGGCCCAATATTCCCATTCCTTCAATTTATCAATATCCGAAAGAAGAGTATTATGAACTATAGCTTTACATGCATCGGCTAATAACACATTTTCAAAAATGTTTAGGATATCATATTCTGTAACAGTACGGGTGGTGACTTGCTGTAGGTCAGAGGGGGAAACTTTGGCGGCATCTACATTGACATCATATTCTTCTCCATCAATTCCCTCTTCATCCTCAAGAATATCAGTTGCCTTTAAAGAGAAATTTTCAGGATTCATACCCTGATAAAGAAAGTCACAATCAAGAGTTCCCGAGGGCATTTGAGATGCACTCTCAACATTTGAAAAATTCTCCAAGGTTAATAATGGTACAACAAAAATATTAGATGATGACAAATTTTGTGTCTCTATAGCACTTCTTGCATTGTGAGGTGGCGATGTGAGGAACGTTTTACCACGCATGCGTGATTAGTTCCTCATAGGTGGAACCTGAAGTGGATGGACCTGAACTTGCTTTGGATGGACCTGAACCTACTGTGGATGTGGCTGTGGCTATGGCTGTGGTCTTGGAGGATCAGGTGGTGGAGCCATATTTTTTTAAGCCTTTTGAATCTACGAGGTCCCTTTGTTAAATTTCACACAAGAACATAAAATAAATCATTTGTAAATAACAATAGCATTAAAAAATATTTATTCAAAATATACATACCTGACTCAGACTCTGCAGCCATTGATATTTCAACCATTTTCTCTTTGTCTAAAAAATACGTAAAACACATTTAAAAAACATAATTTTAAGTTAAAAAAATAAATCATTTAAAAAAACATTTTTGAAAAATGCAGAGTAAGGTTACCTTGTGGGTTGGAGGTAACCTCTTCTACGTCGACTATAACTGTTTCTCCAGTAAAAGGTGCCGCAGGTGTATGTTGAATTCGACCATCATCAGACCTCACACGTTTGTTGGGAGTCATTGGTGATGACTGTGATTGCGTGTCAGAATCAGTAGATACTTCTAGAATCCTAAATGCGGTATCCCTCTGACTTGAAGATTGAGATGCTCTTTTCTGTTTTCAAAATAAAATTAGAGAATAAAAAGATAAAATTAAAAAAAGAAAATAAAGATATTTCAACAAATATTTTTACCTGTATCTCACCATAAGACATGCCAATAGACAACAAACTAGGGTGCAATGTAGTGGGAGGACTGCTCTGTTGAAGGTTGAAATAAGCTTCCTGAAATAAACAAAGAATAAAATTGCTGGTAGTCACTATGTAAGCAGATGCTTGAATTTTCTAGGCACTCAAAAGGTCGTGCTTCAGGCGGTTGGAAATGTGCTTGCACCAGTAAAATTTACTGCCATCAATACAATGAAGCAATAAAGAAAGTTCCCAAAAAGGCATTTCTGTAGCTCACCCCTGCAGAATAAGCCTTGCTTGAAAACATTCAATGCAAGCATATAGAAATTTGTCTCCAACATTCGAAATGTTTAAGCCCCTTTTGGACTTAGAAGAATTGATTGAAAAAAGAGAATATTATTAGAAAACAAAAAATAAAACAAGGAGAACATTTTTAGAGAAATGAAACTATAGTAGAACAATATTTAATGTTAAATAAAAAATAAATTTTCAAATTATACCTTTCATATTGTCAAGATGAACAACGTAAAGGTTTCCTAGGGTGGATTTATCATCGTCGATTAAGGCATACTGGTTGTTCACCAGTACACCATCCGAAAATGGTAGCCCTGTTTGTCGTTACACATTAGAGGATTTAATCGAAAAACAATTTCGTTGTTATCCACAGGGATCAAAATAGTGCACATGTCATGGTTGTAACAAGAAATGATCCGTTGTATCAACTGAACATTAATGTTCAACTGAGGCATCTTCAACACACCAATAAGTCCAACGATGTAAATCCACTAGGAATCTCTATAAGGAGTGTTGAAAATGCTCTTGAGATTGGGGCAGAAGGTGTACTTGAAATGAACTTTGGATGGAAGAGGGGAGGAACAACTAGCCATCTCTGAAAAGCAAGAAAATGCTGGCAAAACCTTATAAAAATGATGCCAAAATGCTCTAAAAATGCTACCAAAATGCACTAAAATTGCTTGGAAATTCTCTAAAAATGCTCTAAAACCATTGTGGAAAATGCCCTAAAAATGCTGGAAAAAGGTTTTAAAGTTGCTCTGGGAAAAGCTACAAATGACCCTGCAAATGACCCTGCAAATGAATTTATAGATTTTTTGCATGGCAGGAGTTAACGCATGAACGACACATGGCAGAAGGAAGGACACGTAGCACCATATTATTTATGGTTATGGTGATCGTCTTGTTCCACTCACCATCTTCCAGTCACCTTGTGCCACTCGCCATCTATCAATCGTCTTGTGCCACTTGCCATCTGTCAGTCACCTTGCGCCACTCGCCATCTATTAGTCACCTTACACCACTTGCCATCTGTCAGTCACCATGTGCCACTCACCTTCTACTAGTCGCCTAGTGCCACTCACCTTTTACCACTCACCATGTGTCAGTCACCATGTGCCAGTCACCTTCTACCATTCGCTTTCTACCAGTCACCTTCAACTAATCACCTTCTACCAGTCACTTTCTACTAGTTGCCTTATGTCAATCACCTTCTGCCAGTCACCTTATGTCAGTCACCTTGTGTCAGGTACCTTCTGGTAGTTGCCTTATGTCAGTCGCCTTCTGCCGGTTACCTTGTGTCATGTGCCTTATATCAGTCACCTTCTATCAGTCGCTTTTTTTCCAGTCGCCTTGTGACAGTTGCCTTGTATCAGTCACCTTCGGCCAGTCGCCTTCTGCTAGTCACCTTCTGCTAGTCACCTTCTGCTAGTCGCATTGTGTCAGTCACCTTCTACCATTCACCTTCTACCAGTCACCTTGTGTCAGTCACCTTATGCTAGTCACCTTATGCCAGTCACCTTCTTCCAGTCACCTTATGTCAGTCACCTTCTGCTAGTCACCTTCTACCAGTCGCCTTATGTCAGTCACCTTCTGCCAGTCACCTTGTGTCAGTTGCCTTTTGCTAGTCGCCTTCTACCAGTTGCCTTATGTCAGTTGCCTTCTGTCAGTCTTCTGCTAGTCACCTTCTGCCAGTCGCCTTATGCCAATCACCTTATGCTAGTCACCTTATGCCAGTCACCTTCTACCAATTGCCTTATGTTAGTCACCTTCTGCTAGTCGCCTTGTGTCAGCCACCTTTTACCAATTGCCTTATGTCAGTCGCCTTCTACCAGTCGCCTTGTGTCAGTCACCTTCTGCTAGTCACCTTGTGTCAACTGCCTTTTGCCAGTTGCCTTATGTCAGTCACCTTCTGCTAGTCGCCTTGTGTCAGTCACCTTCTGCCAATCACCTTCTGCCAATCTCTTTCTGTCAGTCACCTTCTGTCAGTCGCCTTCTGTCATTCGCCTTCTGTCAGTCACTTTATTACAGTCGCCTTTTGCCAATCGCCTTCTACCAATCACCTTCTGCCAGTCACCTTCTGCTAATTTTGTTGATACTTGTAGTTGAAAAAAAAATCGCCATGTTTTGAAAAAATTTCTTCAAAAATTTGAAAAATTTGCCCCACAGTTTATACAGTTTTCATGTTGATTCACCCCAATTTGATAAATACTTTTTTGGTACTACCCCTTATGCATAACCATGATTGAAAACCAAGTATTGAATAAACCATGTATGGCAAACCATCTATTGACTAAACCATGTATTGAAAACAATGTATGACAAACCATGTATTGAATAAACTATGTATTGAAAACCATGTATTGAAAATAATGTATGGCAAACCATGTATTGAATAAACCATGTATTAAAAAAAATGTATGGCAAACCATTATTAAATAAACCATGTATAGAAAACCATGTATTGAAAATAATGTATGGCAAATGATGTATTGAATAAACCATGTATTTAAAACAATGTATGGCAAACCATGTATTGAATAAATAATTTATTGAACACCATGTATAGAATAAACCATGTATTAAAAATAATGTATGACAATCCATGTATTGAATAAACTATGTATTGAAAACCATGTATTGAGTAAACCATATATGGCAAACTAAATATTGGTGCTCCATTATTGCATCCACATAATTTAAAATTATTTGTTCCATCCACACAACTTATCAAAACATCACAATATTAAAAAAAAATGAAAAAGTAATATAAAATTTATAAAATTTATGTAATATAAAATAATATGTTTGAAAACATATTAAAATACGAGTCTTTGAAAATATGTTTCTTTCACCACATTTCAAAATCATGAAATAAGGAAACAATAGTTCTAATTTTCTACATTTTCTTTCTGTAAAGTGCCTGAAGTGTTAGCTGCATCTACCTCAAAATCCTTTGCTTCCAATGCACTAGCCCATACCAAACTATCAACTGTAGTATTTATCCCTGATAGCAATAAACCTTCTTCCTTCGCAGGATCTTCTTTAAACGACGCATTCAGATCTTTCTCATTTTTTTTTACTACAACATCAACATCTAGACCCTTATATTTGATAAGCTTCTTCAGCCAATTGTTTTCTCGAATAGTGTATTATAGTCTCTTCTTCAATTCAATAGCATTACTCACACTAATTTTTGTTGTCCTGATACACATTTTCATGGCTGACACTTACTTATTTAAAAGCTTATAATTAGATTACAAAATACAAGAGAAAAAGATTAATATTAATTAAAAAATATATTAAAGAAAATAATGATTTTTAGATATATGTAAAACTTACATCTACTGTAAGTCTTGTAGTTTCCACTACTGCTACTTTCTTCTTATCTAGTTCCCATTCATTGAAATATGTTTGGGCTTCAACATTCAAGTTCTCTAAGGTCCAAGGTGTAGACCAATTGGTTCATCCAAACCCCATAAGGGGGTGGAGGTCCAAGGTTCAAATCTCGGGCCTCGTCGGACTGAACGCTTGTCCCTTTCCTGGTGCTTTTAGCGGCGTAAAAGGTTTAAAATGATTGTGGCATGGTGGTTATAGGGGCGGACTGCGCGAAGGTTTATGTGGCGGCTTCCGGGGTGGACATCGCAGAATGCTGTGGCGGCCATAAAAGCTGGACAGCCTACCCGGTTTCATGGCGGCTACCGATTCCACCATGTAAATATTAAAAAAAAAAAAACATTCAAGTTCTCTAATCAGTAAGTATAATGGTCAGAACTTCATCACTGCTTGTAGAATCAGCCTTGACGGTGCCAGATTCAACTTTTCATAATAGAGCATCGAGCTTTTGTGGCTCATTCTCTACCTTTGAAAACAACTCCTTTCTATGTGCGAAGTTCTTGTATCGGCCATTTATTGCTTTGATAATAACCTTGGCCTAATATTCCCATTCTCTTAATGTATCAATATCTACAAGAAGATTATTCATAATAGTAGCCTTACATCTGTTTGTTAATAAAACATTTTTTGAAAAGTTTATTTTATCATCATCAATCGGATGATTATGGGTGTCGACTTACTAGTGGGGGGCAGAGGAAACATCGATGACATCTCCTTCAACATTCTCCTCTGCTTCATCATTGATCCCTAGACCATGAAGCAGATCACATATCTTTAGTGGTAAATTCAAATTATTCATATCCTAATACATAAAATCATCTTCGAGATTCGCATCTAGAGGGGGCATCTGAGATGCACTTTCTACATTTGATAAATTATCAATTGTTAAAATTGGGAACGACATCCCTGAAACAATAGACTGATCCACAGTCCAAGTCTATGTCTGAAACCGACTGCTGGTTTCTTGATGTGACTATTGCGGCAGTGTGAGGAACTATTTTCCACGCATGCGAGATTGGTTCCTCACCAGTGGTGCGTGCCGTGGAGTTTGTTGGACTTGATATGGATGAACTTAATGTTGATGGACATGCTGTAGAAGGACTGGCTGCTTTTCCTGTTGTGCACCCGATGGAGGCATCTATTTTTTGAGTCTTTTAAATCTAGATGATCCCTTTGCAAAATTTTACATGAAAATTATAAATTAAAATTAGTTTTAAAAACAATGCCATTAAAATATAGTAATTTTAACTAAACATACCTGACTCAGACTCTGCAATCGTTGTCGTTGATGGTGCAATGTTGGCCTTTGCTCTAAAAATAGTTAAAATATTTTCTCAAACTAAATATAATTTAATATTGTTAAAATACATTATTAAAATTATAACTTTTGAAAAATATGTTTATCTTGTGAGCTAGAGGTTACGTCTTCAATATCCACTGTAGCAGATGCATGTCCAGAAGTAAGAAGAGTTGTATGTGTATGTTGTCCATCTGGAGACCTCCTATGTTTACGGGTGGAAATTATCGATGATGATTGCGATTGAATGTCAAAATCTACAGATGCTTCTTGAATCCTGTGGCGACATCCATTTTACTGGACGAGTGAGCTGCTCTTCTTTGTTTTCAAAAGAAAATTAGAAAATAACAAGATTGATTGAAAAGACAAAAAAGAGAGGCTATTCCAATATATAATCTTACCTATATTTCATTCTCATTGATCCTAATAGCCAAGAAATCCGGTTGCAATGCAGTTGGAGGTTTGTTTTTGTTGAATATTATAATTTGCTTCATGAAAAAGACAAAGAATAAATTTGTTGGAGGTTATTGTATACGCAAATTGAATTTTTTACGTAGAAAGAAGGTCCTATTTTAGGCGGTTTGAAATGTGAGTGGACCAATCATATCTGCCTCCATAAATATAATGAATCAATAATGACAAAGTCCAAAATGATATTTTTGTAGGTTGACCCTATAGAATAAGCCTTCCCAAGAAAAAATCAATACAGGCATAAAGAAATTTATCTGTAACGTTGAAAATGTTCAAACCCCTTTTCAATTTAGAAGAATTAATTGAAAAAAAGAGAGAACATTATTATAGAATGGACATTGGAAATAACAATACATCAAAATTAAGGATAAACAAAATTAAAATTTTCAAAAACTTACCTTTCAAATGGTCTAGATTCATGCCATATCTAGATGTCAGCATTGATTTGTTAGATTTAGTCAACGTGTACTGGTTGCTAACAAGGAGATCATCCAAAAATGACAGTCCTGTTAATCATTACACATATGAGGGGTTCATAGTAAAAACAATATCATTTTTATCAACTCTGATCTATACAGTGGATACATCATGGTCGTAGGAACTAATAATACGTTGTATCAAGAAGATGTTGACATCCAACTATGGCATCTTCATGACTCCAGTAACTCCAAAGGTGTAAAGCCAATTGGAATCTCTCCCAGGAGTGTTAAAAATATTTTGAAGTTCGAGCAATAGTAGCTCTTGAAAGATACCTTGGAAGGGAGAGGAGAGGAAGCACTAACCATTTCTGAAAACCCTCTGGAAAGCTTTGAAAACGCTCTTAAAATACTCTGAAAACACTGGGAAAATGCTCCAAAAACTCTCTAAAAAGCTCAAAAAATACTATGAAAACTCACGAAAAAAACTCTAAAAATGATCAGAAAATGCCCTAAAAAATGATCAAAAAACCACATAAAAAATCTCTAAAACCATTGTAGAAAACACACTAAAAATGTTGGAAAACGCTCTAAAATTGCTCTAGAAATCATCATACGAAAGGTGAAAAATGACCCTGCTATTCTATTTATAGTATTCTGCAATGCTAAAGTCGATGGATGCATGACATGTGGCAGAGGAGAGGATACATGGCAGTATCTTATTGATGATATTTGGTGGTCGTATTCTTCCTGTCGGCATGTGACAGTCACCTTGTGAGAATCGCCATATGATAGTCACCTTATGATAGTCACCATGTGACAGTCCCCATGTGATAGTTACCTTGTGACAGTCACCATGTGATAGTTACCTTGTGATAGTAGCCATGTGACAATCACCTTGTGACAATCACCTTGTGACAATTGCCATATGACAGTGGCCTTGTGATAGTTGCCTTGTGACAGTCACCTTGTGATAGTCACCTTATGATAGTCGCGTTGTTTCAATCGTGTCGTGTCAGTCACCTTGTGATAGTCGCTTTGTGACAGTCACTTTGTGACAGTCACCTTTGGCAGTCACCTTGTGATAGTCGCTTCTGTTAGTCGCCTTGTGATAGTCGCTTCTGTCAGTCGCCTTGTGACAGTCGCTTCTGCCAGTCGTCATTTTAAAGGTTGAAAAATTTGGTGCACAATTTTCAAAAAATTACCATTATTTGATAATTTTTTTGCAAAATTTTAAAAAATTCACCCCGATGTTTATACACCTTAGGACTAGATTCACCTTGATTTTATAAATACACTTTGGGACTGACCCCTTATGCATAACCCTGACGTATGTTATTTGTTTAACATCCTCACCTCAACTTGTTGAGCAATATTACATTATTTGGTACATTCTAATGTACCCCCATGGTACCTTCATGGTATAATTGTAAATATCTAATAGATTAGTGTTGAGTCTATAGTTTAGATGTGTGATTTATATTTCCCCTTTCATATAAATATCAACATGTAGAAAATACACGAGTGTCATGTAAGAGTGTAATGTGCATAAAATGCATGTGTCATGTGAGTTAGAGTGTATTGAGAGAATGTGCATAGGTGTCTTGTATGTAAGTGTGCAAATATATAATGTGAGGATGTGCATAAGTATATTATATTAGGAGTGCATGTAGAAGTGTAAGAGTCATGTAGAAGTGTGAAAGTGTCATAGATTCAAGTGTGCATGTAAGAAGAAAGTGAAGAGTCTAGTATGTGAGTGGCAAGATGATAATCCAAATGTCATAGGACTTGTTATATGGAGAGAAATAGTTAAGTACATGAAGAGTCATCTTGTATGTCTATACTATGGAGATCCATATCCGATTATGTGATTGTAAGAGGAAGATACAAAAAAGTGAATAAATCTTGTATGCATATTTTGAGCAATTAATATTCTAAGTATTCTTCACGTATAGTACATGAATGATTTAGGCCATTTACATTCATATATGATTATATAATTAAATGTTATTTTCATTATTATATTAGCCTTGATATACATATTAAATTGCTCATATATTATTCTACTAATTATTATTGATATTTTACCCTTTAATATTATGGCTTATTTATTGAGGGACCCATGATATTTTGTGGTAGTAAGGCTTAAATGCCAACAACGGAATTAGAGCTACCATTTGAATCTGTCCATTTTTTATATAGTTATTTTATTAGCCATGGTGGATGTGTATAAGAAATATTACTCAAAAAAAAATACTTAACTTTTTCCATTCTTGATAGAGTTAATTTAGAATTTATCCACTTTAAAGGCAGTGAAGACTTGAACTCTATTTTATAAAGGTCTAATTGAGTATAAATTGAAGGAACAAGGATTTAGTCACCCTGATTTTGATGCTAGGGTCTTTCCACTTGGTTAAAGGAAAACCAATGAAGTAGGGTTATGCATAAGGGGTCGACCTCAAAATCTATTTATAAAATCCTAGTGAATCGGTCTCAAAATCCTAGCGAATCATGTCCAAGGAGAAATGGTGAATTGCATTCATATTTTACCAAAAAATTTCAAATTGTGGCAAATTTTTGTGTTGGGGGCTATGCCTATCGGTTGCCAAATTCTAGACCTATACAATAAAATCAAAGGCTTTATAAAGATAGGAAAAACTATGTCAATCAAACTATACCTATAGAACAGTGCCGATAGAAAAAATATATGTCTATTGGTCTAAGACAATCGACTAAAGACATGATGGATGGAAAATACCAATTATTTGTAAACATGATGGTCAAAAAATTCTGATCTATTGCAGACATGAAGGTCAAAATATGTCAATCGATTGTAGATATGCCAATCAATCTATGTCGATCGGTTGCAGCAATGTCACTCATTGATGTGTTACAATAATATTGATGTATTGCAGTAGTACTGATGTGATGCATCGATACCAATGCATTGTAGCAATACCAATCAAATGCGGTAATACCGATCGAATGCAATAAAGTCAATCAGATGTAGCAATACCAATGCGTTGCATTAATACCAATCGATTGTAATAATGACAATCGATTGCAGTAATGCCAATAAGATATAGTAATGTTGATCGAATGCAACAATGTTGATGGGTTACAGTAATGTCGATTGAATGCATCAATGTTGATCAGATGCACCAATACCGATCGATTATAGCAATGTTGATCAAATTCAATAATGTTGATCGGATGCAATAATTCTAATGGGTTGTAGCAATGTTGATCAGTTGCATCAATACCGATCATATGCAGTAATTTTGATCAATTGTAGCAAAGTCGATCGATTGCACCAATGTCAATCGATTGTAGCAAAGTTGATCAGTTGCACCAATATCGATCGATTGCACCAATGCTGATTGAATACAACAAAGCTGATCTATTGCACCAATGCTAATTGAATGCATCAAATCCAATCGATTGCAACAAAGTCGATCGATTACAACACAACCGATCGGATGCAACAAAGTTGATTGGTTGCAGCAAAGGTGATCGAATGCAACAATGACGATCTGATGCTGATTAGTTACATTGACGATGTGTTGCATCTGTACCACATGTCAACCATGCATTAAATGATTACATGCAGATGCCACATGTCGATTATTTATTTAATGGTTTCATTCAAAAAAGTCTATATAAAGGTGTAAACAATTATTTTAACTTTTTCTAATGTAGTTTTAACCTATTTTCTTTAGTTTTAACCCTTTTCTGATGCTTTCCATCAAGTTTCCAATACATTCCACCCTACATCCTGATCTAAAATCCCTCTTACTGAATGAAATAATCCAATGGCATCCCCTACCACCCCTGCAATATAAAAAATAAATTTCAAAAACCTTGTTTGTCCTCTAATTTCCAAAATTTTATCAACATCGGGTTATGACATGTCATGGGTCCAAGACTCTGGTCTTTGGGCTCTAGTGTCAATGTTGCAGTTTGACACAAACATTAAACTTCTGGAGAGGATAATTGTAGGTTATGACATTGATTCAGGCATGGTAAATGTTGTCATTGACAACAAAAATATCATATTTTCTTTCACAATCTCAAATGTTGCCAGATTGACAGGATTGCCTCACACCGGTTGTGATCCTATCACATAAAAATTCACTTTAACTAATGATGACAAACTCTACCTAGAGACCACCTTCAATGTCCAGTTAGAATATTTTCAAGGTATAACTGCATATTTTTATATTTAATTGAATTTAAATTCTAGGGTTTACAATTACTAATTTATTTTTTTTGTAGTTACCGCTACCAAGTCTAGAAGGGGTTTGATTGTACCAACTATTTAGAATAATTTTCTTTGAGCATGTTATGAATTATTCCTAGCCAGACTTGTTCTACAAGGAAGATCATAGAAATTATGATGTGAACACTAACATATTTGGTTCGTTGTATTGCACACCAATAATTCGACTGGTCCACCTATGTCTCACATCAGATCAAAATGGATATCCAAAATGTGAAAACCCATGCTTCTCCTTCACCAACAATAAGCACATGCAACTACATTCTTTGTTTTTTTATGAATCTTATTATAATTTGTAGAATACTGCAATACCGACTTCTTGGCACCCAGACCTAGCCACTATAACCATGACAGAACAATAGGTGCAGGTAATTTTTAGTTAATATGAAACTAATAATTTTTTATATTTAATATGTTTGTCATTTTTATAATTTTAACAATTTATACAAAATATAAAAAAGGGCATCCTCTTCCTCTTCAAAGTGGGATGTTTCTTTCAAAGGTTATAATCCAGAGGAATCAGGAGACTCCGAAACACCTACGGAGGAAACAATGCCACCACTAAGAAAAAGAACTAGGAAATACATAAGATCTAATTCTCCTAATCCTCGACAACCTCCACCTGCACGTCCACTACCAATGGGCGTAGTTGCGCAAGAGGTCTCATCTTCGGCAAGTAAGTTTTATAGTCTGCCTTCACAAAATTTGTTACCAAATTTTACTATGTTTTTTATTAATTTTTATAATGTGTTTTCAGATGTACAACACACCCACATTCTATTTGTAGCTGTGGTTGTACAAGAGATCTCTTCTTTGGCCGGTAAGTGTTATAAATTAACAGTAAATTTTACAATCTACCTTCACAAATTTTGTAACCAATTTTTATTTTGATTTTTTAAGGTCCTCAACAACAATTTCATCATGGAAAACAACAGTTGATGCCACCCCCTCCTCCACCACGCCAACCTCAAATGCGAGGTCAACAATGGTTCCAGGGTGGAAAATATTTTCTTCCATCTAGGCCATAGGGAACAACATCCAAGCAATTTTTAGGATTCAAAAATATATCTTTTGGTAATTTTACAAGTGTACATGAAGCTTCTGGTGTTGGGTTAGATAATCCTCCACTTGATTAGGATTTCTTTTTACAAGGCAACATACCCACTATTTTTCAAGTAACAAATCTGCTTCGAGATCCTCAAAATGAAGTAGGAGCAGAATGTTCAAGTCCATCTCCTCCTAAGGAAACTAGCACCCCTCAGGCTCATCCTCTACTAGAGGATGAAAAAGTAAAATTTTCTAAAAATGAATTAGTTTCTGACAATGTTCAAGCAACCATTAAAGATTCTCTAGTTCCATATGTAAAAGAAATGAAATAATGGGAGTATCGGGCCAAATTTTTGATAAAGGAAATAAATGCCCGATTCAAATTTTTTTAAAAAGAGAACATTTTTCTTTAGTTGAAAATGAACTGAAAAATCTTGATGCTCTACTACATCAAGCTAAATTTTGTATGGTGAAGGTTACAACATCTTACAATGATGAAATTTTAAGCATTATGTTGAATAGATTGGAGAACTTAAATGCTGAAGCCCAAGCTTATTTTAATGAATGGGCATGTGATAAGAAAATGGTTGCTATTGTTGTAGCTGCAAATAATGTTACCGAGGTTAGACTAATGTGTTCTAATTTTTTTTGTTCTCTTTTTTAAAATGTAAATGTCTGTTGACTACTTATTTTTTCTTTTGTAGATAAAGTTTGATAATCTGAGGAAGTAGGTTCAAAACTTGCAAGACTATCTCCAGATGGCAAAGGATTTCTTAATGGCTTCTATGACAATGAAAAAAGAGCTTAGGAAGTAGTTTGATAAAACAACACTTTTAGGAAGATCATTATCCAAAATGGATTGGATCTTGATGTTCTACTTAAGGAGAAGGGTAAAGAAGTTCTTGCACCAATATCCGAAGATGCTAGGAAAGAGGAAAACACCTTGCTCGAAGGCTTGAAAAGTGTAGAGAACATCCTTGTCAATTTTGGAGTAATGGAGAGGACTGATAACTAGCCCGAGGGAGGACCCCTTGAACTACAAAATGTGGAAGCAGCAAAAAAGGAAAAAGAAGTTGAAACTACCTCTAGCCCCCCATCTAAGGAATGAAAAGCCAAAGGACAACCTGGTTCTGTTATTGCTTTTAAAAATTTGATTTTTCAAAAATATAATTTTATGATATGTTTTCATTTGAAAACAAGACATTTGTTGTTATTACTTGACTATTATACTATTTACATTTATATTTGTGTGTTATTTTCATCACTTGAGTATTATGTTGTTTCAATTATGCTTGAGTTTATGAAGAATATATCTATGCATGGGTTTAAATTTTCATTTTATTCAAAGTCAATCTTGTTATGATATAAAAATGAGTATTGTCTTGTGTATTATGCTATATTGTTTTTATATTTTCATATCTAGAGTAATATGCTATTTGCATTTTGCCTTCTAGAGTACATACAACACCTTTTAAAATAAATATTTACTAATGATACATACATACATATATACATGGTTTGAAAATTTTCAATTTATTCAAAGTCAAAGCATAAATCATAATAATTTGTCAACATAGACAATTAATTCAATAACAAAGCTATGATATAATAATGAGAGTTATCTTGTGCTATTTCCATAACTTGGATTTCATGTTATTTCCATTTATATTGTATTGTTGTTTTCGTAACTTGAGATTTATGCTATTTGCATTGTGCTTTCTACTATTCTAGACTACACACAACACTTTGTAAAAGAAATATTTACTAATTATGTATGCATGCATGGTTTTAAAATTTCTAGTTTACTCAAATCTAAAGCATAAATCATAAAATTTTGTCAACATAGATAGTCAATAACATTAAAAAGCAAATACGAGAAATCATTGATTATAGATTTTTTAAATCATTGTAATTTTACAAATGATATCAAATACGGAAAATCATTGATTATATGAAATTTTTTAAATCATTGAAATTTTACAAATGATATCAAATCTGAAAAATCATTGATAATATGAATTTGTTTAACTCATTGAAATTTTACATTGCTGGAAGTTGAAACAAAGTCTTGTCGACTTCTCCAAAAGAACCGAGAATCCTTTGTGAATTTTATGTTTCCATAATCTCATCACTGCAAGTTGACTCATTATCCTCATTATCAATAGTATTAGTGAGACCTCTTCTATCTGCTAGGGACTTCCAATATGTCAAAGCTCTATCATAGGGAAACTTATCCAACTCGTACGATGACACATACATTCTCAAACAATTTTCCAAATTTTTGTCCAACCTATTATAAACTTTAGATTTAACAAAAGATAGTGCATTGAAAACCCTTTCATCTTCAATAGATCCTAAAATCATTGTCTAACATAATTCATATAAAATAAAGTATTCACTCATAGTTTCTTGTAAGACACTACTTGGATACAATTTTTGCCACAAACACGTGATGGAACCAGTCTCATGTGGGTTTTTGAAATGTGCAATTTGATTAACCATTGTTATTCCAAAATTGGTTGATTGTTGTCTCAAAAGTTCTTTGTTTAGAATACCATTGATTTGAATGTCATTTACTTCCACATATTTAGAGAAATGTGTCATAAGAGTGCCCATATATTTTATAAACAACTCACTTTTACTATTGTGGTCAAGACAAAGATTCTAGAATATGGGATTAACAACAACCATGGCCTCAAGCACCTCATCTCTATGAAAACAATCTCTTATTTCACTTGTTAATGTTTTTGCAATTCTTTTCAATTTATTCTTAGTACTATCCAAAACCTCATCGAATCCATAATGTGTTATGGGCACTTGTTCAACATCATCTGTAAGTGTATCTAACCACTTTTCATAATGATATAAAGGAATCATATTTCCATGGATAGCAATACAAATATTATCATTGATGTTGAACTTTAAAAAGTTGTTAGGATCATTGACTTGAACTAATGTATTCCAACTATCAAATAAAGGATCCTTAAAATTTTCTTCAAACAAGTAAATCTTATCAATAAGCATACATATTTGTTTTCTCATCCTGATGAAATCGACAATATAAATTGCTCTTTCCTGTGCGAGTTTAATCAAAGAATTCATTTCTTGCAACAATGGAAGAATACCTCGTCGGACTGAACGCTTGTCCCTTTCCTGGTGATTTTAGCGGCGTAAAAGGTTTAAAATGATTGTGGCATGGTGGTTATAGGGGCGGACTACGCGAAGATCTGTGTGGCGGCTTCGGGGTGGACAACGTAGAATACTATGGCGGCCATAAAAGCTGGATAGCCTGCCCGGATTCGTGGTGGCTACCGATTCCACCATGTAAATACAAAAAAAAAAACAATGGAAGAATACCACATAATGTGAGAAGAATTTCCAAGTCAGTAATACAAAATAGTAAATATTTTGCCTTGTCAACATCCCTATGATGTGCATATATAAACCCCACTAAGGATTGATATTCTGGAAAAACCCTTTTTGTAGGAAGAAACAGTGAAATCCACCTGGTGTCCACATATTTTAACAATTTTCTACCTTTAGTTACACCCAAATAAAACTATTGAAACTCTACAAACCTTTTTGGACTGCATGAAAAGTAAGAGTGTATTTCATGGATGAGATCTTTCACTGTAGCTACATTTTCAAATGTTCTCACAATTTTGTATGCAAGATTCATTCGATGAGCCATGCAATAAATGGAAATCAAAGATGGGGTAATTGATATCTTAAGTCTAACACAAATACCGTTCCTTTGTCCTTGCATTGTAGTTGCACCATTAGCTCCAACATAAATTAACTTTGTGGCAATTTCTTTTTCATCCATTCCGGGAATATTCTTTAAACTGGTTACAAAAACATTGTAAATATTTTCCATATTACAATTTTCCATCATCTTATGCAGTGCTAGAAAATGAGGTTGTCTCAAATGATTTTGGAATGTGTAAATATGTATGCAAATCCAAGATGTGTTGTCAACAACCGTTACCTCATCAATGGAAAGTGAAATAAATTTGGCTTGTTTTACATTCTCTCCCAGGTCCTCCTTCTCAACCAATGATAGACATTTTACTATTTTCCAACCACTTCAATCTGACCAATGGGAACTGGTAAGGTTCTGTACATAGGCTAGTTGAAATAGTTGCTTATAATTAGCAAAATTAGATATGGGTCGACCCTTTTTTAGAATACTATATACAACAACAAACTGCAAATACTTTGAGGCTAATATGATCTTATTAATTTTTTGAAATTGGGTCTCGATTGTTCCACCATTCTCAACAAGAGTTTGTTGGTGTTTCATTGCTTTTTTGTATTCAAGTGCATATCTAACATGCACACATTTCAATGCATCCTTCCACCTATGATATTTCTTAATTGTTCCATCACTTTGTATTTTTTTTTATATAAACTTTCCATTACTTTGTATTATTTTGCAACAAATGATCCTTTCCTAGTTTCCAACTAAAAATAATACATCTACACATTTTCTTTGTCTCATCTCACTCAATAAAGCGGTATAACCGTACCCATTCATTTTTAAAATCTCTTTCAATAGTCCATTCACTTGTCTTTTGACATTTAGATATTTGACTACAAGATTCCCCAAAGGTCTGCATTTTAATTGTACTATCATTTTCTTCTTTGGTTGGTGTGTCTATATTAGGCATTGCATGAAGTGGTTGTTGAATGTTGTTATTAGAAAAATTATCATGTGGTCCCATCTCATCCGCTGGAATATCTTCGAGTGGATGCATATCAGGATCGATAGTGTTTATTGCATTCAATGTTTGGTGTTCTATATCATTTTTAGATGTAAAAAGGCACTATTTTAAAGATGTAGATAAGAAGACAATCATTTATCTATTAATAAAGAAAGGATTTATATTTAAGAATAAAAAATAGAAAAAGTAATGATTTGATGGTAAAAGGTGTTTGTACCTGCATGTTGTGCAGATGTGGATGCCTAACTGTATTTTGATATTTGTGTAAAATATTTCAAAATTGTCTTTTTACCAGAAGATTGGCCTCCGTTCTTTCCATATTCATTAGGTGACATTGTATTTATAAAGAAAAACCTTTATATGTTAGGAAATGAATATAAATTTTAAGAAAAATTGCATACTTCCCTCAATAATAATTTGTGTTTCTAAGTAATCAAGGTTAAACTGTAATTCCATAAAGAATCTATGAGTCTTCAGATGAACCTATGCTACCCTCTAGAATGACATTTACCTGTGTGCTCAGAGTACAATAATAAATCAAAATAATGCTAAGAAAATATACTCTAACAGATAAGAAGCAGTCTCTGACAATAAAAATGCTCCTAAAACACAAGAAGATGACATGGATACTTGTCTACCATAGTTGTAGATAGTGCATCTATGCTGCCTATGAAACTAAGGAAAAAGAGCTTTGGATAAAAAACTATAGAAGAAGAATACTCTACCTAGCAATTCTAAAGAAACTAACAAAGGTTAAAAAATAAGTAACAAGTCTACAACAACAAGTAGGCATTAAGTAAAATTTATTGCTAGATATTATCCAAAACAAAATAAGCATATTGATTTTAGGAAGATTTTGATCTACCTGTTGTCATAATCATCACAACTTTCTATCATCGATAATCACTTTAATGTTATTGCAGCCGGTCGATCATGGCCAATTGATAATACTCTGCAATATATTATCCTCTACAATAGATCATCACACTGTCAAAATATCTGCAACCAATTGGTTTTTAGAAATCGATAATTAGCTACAACCAATCGGTATGTGTCGAGGGATAATCCTCTGTAATAGTCCTCTACAACCGATCGATAATTACTGATTAAAAAATTTGCTTATATCGATTGAAACTCCTCTGCAATTGATCAGGCTATGTCGATTGCCAATCCTCTACAACCGATCGACTTAGGCCGATTAACATGACTCTACAACCAATTGGGTTATATCGATTGGCACTCCTCTCCAACTGATCGAGCTATGCCGATTGGCACTCCTCTGTAACTGATTAGTTTATACCGATTGACACTCCTCTGTAATTGATTGGTTTATATTTATTGACACTCCTCTATAATCGATTGGTTTATGTTGAGAAACACTCCTTTGCAACTGATCAACTTATACCGATTGACACTCCTCTGCAACTAATCAGTATATACTGATTGACACTCCTCTGCAACTGATCAATTTATGTCGAGAGTCTGTCCTCTAAAACCTTGTCATGTTTATGGAACATATCTGTGTTTTTTAATTGATAATACCCTACAACCAATCGATAAATATGTCAACTGACAATAGGTTTTTTGTTGCTTCAGAGATATTTTCGAGTTAGAGTGTTTTAGATGTATGTTTATTAGTTCCCATTCAATATTTATATGGGTAGTATTATTGTTGCCCTTGCACAACGTACCCCAATTTAGGGACCCACTTGAAAATTTCATGTTTAGTGTGAAATTTTATTTGCTTGGAAATTTTTGTTGATTAATTGATACCGAGTAGTTGGCAATATGGACTATGAAGTAGAAAATGTACAACCTTTCTTGTCAATGTAGACACTCATTTTTTTACAATTGTAATATTTTATTATTCACCATCAACTCTTAAACATCTTGAATTTCCATTTTGATATTAAATCCATTTTTGAGTACCACATTGTTCATTCTCCTAAGATTTATCTAGTGACTTTGATTTTTGTATGAGTTTAGTTCAATTTGTTTCATTTTATTTTTATTTTTATTTTATACCATATCATATTTGAGTTCAATCATTAAATAAAATAATAATAATAATAATAAATGTTCATCTTTGTAGCGCAAGTGGAGAAGGCGAGCCTGGCCCTGTTGAACAGGAGGTCCACGGTTCGAACCTCTGTGATGCAAAGGAGGACACAAAGGTTGTGTATTAAATTCCCTATTGATAAGCATAAATATTGAATTTATGAGAGATCATGGTTGGGAGGATATTGCTCATCCCTATGCATTGGTCATAGGTGTTTCTCACACTAACCTAAAATTTTAGTCCATCTTTGTAGCACATGTGGAGAAGGCGAGCTTGAACCTGTTGAATAGGAGATCCACGGTTCGAACCTCTATGATGCAAAGGGGGATACAAAGGTTGTGTGTTAAATTCTCTATTGATAAGCATAGCTCTCGACTTTATGAGGGGTCATGGTTGGGAGGAGACTGCTCAACCCTGTGCGTTGGTTGTAGGGATTTCTCACACTAACCAAATAAAAAATAAATAATAATAATAATAATAAGTAATAAAATAAAATAAACCAAAATAAGTATTTCATTTGGTGTATGTTGCTTTTTGTAAAGTTTCACACCCTGAATAAAATGGAATACTAATGTTAAAATATTTATTTTGCAGGTTACTAAAATAATGGGCACAATTTTTGAGATGAAATCCAACTTGACCAACCAACAGTTGCAACGTATGAGTACGGTCAACATGGGTCAAACATGAATTTCAAGGTATATACAAGAGGTATGATTTTTGAGGTAAACCCTCAACCCAACAAACTAGTGGATGCAACACCGAAGGATGATTAACATGGAGACATGGAGTCCAAGAGGCACAAAGTCCAAGGCACCCCCAAAGGGCTGACCTGAGTCATTTTTATTCATGCATGTTTGTGTTGATAAACCCTCATTTACATCATCTCTGGAAACATGTGACACTAAAACTGAACTGTCCATTATTTTACGAGATAAGACATCGTTCTTGGTACAAACCGAACATGAGCCCTGACAAAAAAAAGAGGTCACAGTAATATGGTAAACCTAGTATTACATACATAGCCACATGACATGGTATGGATACAAAGTGTAGAGATGAAAGTGTTGGGCACTCTACTAAGTAATATGGTATGACTGATTTTTACAGCATGAACAAGTTATTGAGATCATCGAAAGCAGGGTTATGCATAAGGGGTTGGACCCAAAATGTACCTATAAAAATATGGCGAATCCTAATCAAAATCAAGGTGAATCATGAAGAATCCTAAGCAAATCAAATCAAGCATCTTCATACCAAAATTTGGGGTATTTTAAGCCCTAAAATGTAAGATCATATTTGGGGCCACTTTTGACCTATTAAATCATCTTATAACTTCATAAAAACACCACCATTAGATCAAGTTTGAAAAGAGCTTTCCAACGAGTACAAATATGCCTATGTTTGGATATATATTATGGTGAATTGACCCTAATAAAAAATTGGTCCTCAAAATTTTAAGCGAATGGGCCGACATCGAGGGTCCTCATATTCGCCAATTTCAAATTTTGAAAATCCTAATATTCGCCCAATTAGCGAATATTTGCCACTATGCATAACCCCTGATCGAAATATGACCATGCGGTCATTTTTCACGGTGATATTATCATCACAAATGGAAATGGTACACTTTCTAGATCTAGCTGGTGCAACAAAGCAACAACGAGTGATGGGCCAAGTATATGCAAATTTTGTAGGCTAAAATGCTTTAATAATCATATTTAAGTGTAAATATGTAATTCTGGAAGCTCCAAGTGGATATATGTACCTCACATACATGTGTTACTTTGGTTCTACTATTTTACAACAAAGATGGCATCGTTAGAGCTTGAAGATATTATTGTCTTTACTCAGATAGGAGACGACCATTTCCTCATTCAAATATTCGGACCAAGTTGAAGAGAGAAATAAATTAAAGAAGTACCTAGTGAGGAGTAGCATGAAATCAACAAGTTGACGAGATGGAGATAAATACATAGCATGTGGTTCAATATGTTCATGCCCAACGCATTTTGTTTTCATGATTCTTGAATTATTTTTACGAGATTTTGTATATGTTGCCATGTTTTATTTAGTTTGTGATCATGTCAGGTTGGGTGTATGAGTTGTTGAATTCGATTTTGGTAGATCCTATTGGAGACCTTGGATGATCATTTTTGTGTTATATTATGCTATAATGGGAGAGAGGTGATTGTGTCAATAAACCTTTGGCAGGATCTTGAGTAAATGTTGCTGTAGTGTGAATAAATTTGTTGTTGGAGTAGTGTATTGATGAGAACGTAACTTTAGTTATGGATGAGGATTCACTTAATAAGTATGTTTTATCAAACAATAGGTCTTGCTATACGATTCATGTTGCCACGCCCAAGAAAATGGTAACCATGTGGAGAGAAAATCAAACTTGACCAAGAGCTTTTGGTAGAAGAAATATGGGTAGAATATTACAGATAGGTGTAAATATTTTGTGGTAGACGAGGATACTATTGGTACATGCCAAGTTAGTACTCAGTAATGATAGTGAATTACAAAGGATAGCGTTTTGTAAATTTCCAAAGTGTGATCTCACTATCAAACCAAGCATCATTGTGAGACATTGGAGCTAGATGTGCTTTTAAGTTCTATAATGGGATATAATCTGCCTACCGATAGGATGAAGGCCATACAATGCTTTATATAAATTCACTATGAATAAGGAGTAGAATACCGCTCTCTGGTGGGTTTTTACACTGTTTGAAACTACAAGACTATGGTAGATCATGATTCACCCAAAAATTATAAATAAAATATATCAATATGTACATATGGTATTTTCATCGATCATGGTCAGTAATAGGCAGGGCCATGGATATGTTTACAATCAAAGGCTAATTATACAAACGCTGAAGAGAAACTGTTTTAAACCCGTTACTAAGCTTGTCACGGAGCAGATTTTTTTTTAAAGAAAACATTATGAAATTAAACAAGTGGAAGAGAAAACGAAGGGTTTTGGTTTTGAAATTTTAAATATCCATTGAAACTCATGGAAAAAAGGTCGGAGAATATTGGCAGCAAGTGCATGTTGGAAATTTGATTTTCTTGAAGAGCATCTCCTCCCTGGTTGTTGGACTGCAGAAATTTCACCCATTGTAATCCATTTGAAGCAAGGTATTCTGAAGGAGCATTAATTTATATATCTTTCATTTTGGCAATATATTGGAAATTTTAATAAGTTATATGCATGTGGAGTGACTTATTTATTTTAGTATATATATTTTTTTTTCCAATATTGCATCACATTAATTTGGGTTGTGTGAAGACTGACCGGTTTAATGTTGATTTAGGTTCAGAATATTTGTTTATGCAGATTCGGGTTGAAATTTTAGAAGTTACAGTGACTTGTTCTTTTCATTTTATTTTCTCTAACCCTAGCCTTTTACATTTTTTTTAAATTTCATCAAATAAAAAAATTCAAAACCCTAAAAAGAAATACGTCGATTTCAAGAATTAAAATTCAAATTTTCATGTTTACGTAAATTCACATTTTTTAATGAAAATTTGAAGTTTTAAACTTTGCATAGTTTTTCAAATAATCATTTAGTTTCATTTTATGTAAAATTGAAATTTCAATAAATTTCAAATTTTCATTAAAGTGAATAATTAATATGATATTCCAAAGTTTTACATTGCAAAGTTAGATTTAATCATTTCATTTTTATTTTCAAGCAAATCTTAACAATCGAAGATAAAATTTGATTAACAATCGAAGATAAAATTTGATTAACAATCGAAGATAAAATTGGTTAAAAAAGATAAAATTTGATTAACAATCGAAGATAAAATTTGATTAACAATCGAAGATAAAATTTGATTAACAATCGAAGATAAAATTTGATTAACAATTTGAGATAAAATCAATTAAAATCAAAATTTCAAAGGTTAAAATCAAATATTTATCAAATTTCAAAGGTTGTTAGTTGATCAATAATTTCACATTTTCATAAATTCAATGAACAACAAAATCATTGCAAATCAAATCAACCCAAAATAAGCCCCTTGTTAACAGGTATATGCAACACTGAGGTATCCAATTAAATTTTAGCATTTCACATTTTTCACTAAGCATTGCAAGTAGATTAACACATTAAACAGAACCTTGGGGAAATCATAAATATTTCCTTGCAAGAGAGGATATCCGGGAAGAATCCTGACTATGAGTATATTCTTGTGATTGGACAAAAATATCACTCAACAGAATTGGCGCTAGAAGGAGGGCCTACTTGAAGGTAATTGATTTGATTTACGAAGTTTTTTTTTAAGTTGTTCACATTTATTATTGGAAATTCTCTAATTTATGATGTATTGATTCTAATCTTTTACAAATTGAGAATTTTCCTTATTGTTATGGTTTAATTGATGCATTTTTAATGAACATGATGACTTATCAGTTAAACATTTGAAAATTGGAAGTCTTTTCATTTCAAGAGCACTAAGCACTTGTTGTTTTCATTATTAAGGCTAGAACCAAAAACCATAATCACAAGATCTAAGGCTTCTGAAGATACTATTTTCCATAGCATTTCTCCTACAAAGAGGATCAGAAGGTCCAAGAGTCAGTCGATTGTTATTCCACCTAGTAGTAGTTCATCGCTACCCATCATCCCATTTATTCCTCCACTAGTAATTCCAATGGTAGGAGTTGCAGCTTGGTTAGGTGCTCATAGTAGTCCTTTAAACATTGTTGGAGAAGCCCATGACATTCCCAAAAACTTAGAAAGGTATTTACCTAAATATAAACATGATGGAATTAGAATTGTTGAAGAGCATATTCAAGCTTACAAGGATACCTTGATTAGACTGCAAGTTGAACATGAGGATGTTGCTTGCAGAATGTTTCCTCTCACCTTAGATGAAATGGCATATGATTGGTACATTAGTTTACCTACCAATTCCATTACATCTTGGGCCGAGTTGGAAACAACTTTTGTGAATCAATTTAGGCTACCCATAGATCCTACTGTAATCTATCATCAGTTTGCATCAGCCAAGAGAGAGCCTAATGAACCTTTGAGATTGTTCAATACTCATTTCCATAAGTTGTATAGCAGGTTAGTTGCTCCTTATACTCTTTAGGTAGATGCTGCCATATAGATGTACTTTAGGGCATTGGACCCTTTAACATCTATGTTTGTAAGGAGAGCTCCTCAAATCACTACACTTCCCATGGCATACAATGAGGCTTTGACTATAGAACAATAATTGATACCACAAGGTTTTGGGATAGGATAGTTGCCTTCCATAGGACAGCCAGGTGCTTATAATCAAGTGCCTATGATCAATCAAGCTTTGTCACAACAAATACCTATGTTGAATGCCATGCCATTCAATAATTTCAATTTGCCATACAATCCACCTATCACGCCCACTTATCCTACCACTCCACTATATTTAGAAAATCAATTCACCACTCATAAAATGGCTGAAACAAATGCTCAAACCATACCTACATTCTTTAATACAACACCCACTCCAAATGCATCAACATTTCATCAAAATAACACAACATTTCCACAGGTTGTCCAAAATCAAAGTTTGCCAAATTTTCAAAATCCCACTACCACTACAAGTAACACAACCAATCAAACTACTGTAGGATAAAATAATGAACCTAATTCTTAGGTAAACGACCTACAGAGAGTTGTCCAAAAACTCAGTAGTGACATGGTTCAAATGCAGAAACAATTACCTCAAAATTCTCATCAAAATAGAAATTTTAGTTTTCAGAGAAAACAATGGAATACTCATCCGAACAATGGAGGAGTACCTAGTCCCATTGTTAATCAGAACAATGCTACCACTAGTTCCAATCAAACCAACACCATTGTTAATATTTCAGATTTGGCTTTAAACAATTGGTGTAGGGTACATTCCACGACACAACATAGTGAGAATGAGTGCCCTGAATTCAAAACAACACTAGATATTCTACAAAAAGAGATGGATAACATGGAAATTATTTCAGATGAAGATCCTTCCCAACAAGCTAGTACTAGCAAAGGGAAAGAATCAATGCTAGTAGTTGAAACATTTGAATCAATTGAAGAAGATGAAGAAGGGTATGATGGGTCTATAGAAGAGGAAGTTCAAGCTTTCAGACAATTTAAAAAAGGAAATCATAATTACAAGCTTAGGAGTAAGACTAAAGCTCCATTTACTTCTTCTACTCCCCCAAATGACACCATCATTCCTCCTAACACATAGGCTAGTAACAATCCCATGCCTCCATATAAAGTTGATCTGCCTCAACCACCACATGACAAAATTGCATATAATATTGTGGAGGATTTAAAGAAAACAAAAGTGAATATATCTTTATTTGATGTTGCTAAGTTGACTAATCAACAAGAATTTTTGATGCAAGCTTTTGGTGATCAAAGAAAAAAAAATCCCAAAAGCCATGGATGCGCAATTTGCCTCATGAAGGGACAAAGGAGAAGCTCCTCCCTTTCTTTTGACCATAAGAATTGTAGGAAGAAATCTGCACAATTGTCTTGTTGATTCAGGAGCATCCGGTAATGTCATGCCTCACATTGTTTGTCAAAAATTGGGTTTGAAACCCATCCCTTCTAACAGGATAGTTGTGCAACTAGATAAATCTGAAGTTCATGTGGTTGGAATGCTTAAGAATGTTCACATACAACTAGCCTCAGAACCTAGGATACAACAATATATTGATATACATGTTGTAGATATACCTGATAAGTATGGAATGTTGTTGAGCAGAGATTGGTCTAGGAACTTAAATGGATACATGGCCACAGATTGTTCACATATGTGGCTACCATGGAAGGGTGTTGCTAACCAAATCAAAATTGAAAGAGAACCTAGACTCAAGGATTTGATTACTGAATATAACAAAACCAATGAAATTCTTTACAATGAATCTGAGTTAGGTGTTTACACTTTGGAAACAAAATTGGATGTAGGTGAATATAAAAATGAAATACCATCTATTAATCCAATTAAGGATGAAAATCTTGTTTGGATGCTTAAATTTTATGGATCTAAATCCAAACAAGGTAGTGGAGCTGGTGTGGAATTGATTAGTCCTAAAGGTAAGTCATCTCTGGCAGCTTATAGATTATAGTTTCCTTGCACTTGTAATACTATAGAATATGAGGCTTTAATATTCGGTTTGTAGTTAGCCTTAAAGAAAAACATTAAATGTTTGAAAGTGCTAGGAGATTCAAAATTGGTTGTTAAATAGGTGAAAGGCCAATACACATGTCATGATAAAAGGCTAATTCATTACAGAAATAGAGTTAGGGATTTGATTGATGAATTCCATGCTTTCAATATTTCATTGATATCTAGGAAGAACAATCAAATTGTTGATTCTTTAGCTATCACAATAGGTACTCTTAAGCCTATTGATAATAGGAGGCTAAAGAAGTTTTCAATTGAGTTGATACCCTATCCTTCTATACCTAACAATGTGAAAAATTTACAGGTATTTGAAAGTGACAAGCACATTTTTTATTTTGTAACTAATTCAAGTATTTTTGAAAATCAGGTGATCGATGAGGATGAGAGATTGCAAGAAGATGAAAATGAAGATCATGAGGTAACAAAGAAAATCAATGTGATTCCTAAAGGTATAGTTTCTCTCGAAAAGATTTTTGATATTGATTACAAAAGCAAAAGTTGTAATAAAACCTCACTCCCGTAGGATGCTTATAATTCCATTGATCTTGGGATTAGTAAAGACCCGCATAATGTACTCATAGGAAAGGCTTGCACTCATCATGAACAAGAAGGGATTGTATAGGCTCTTAAAGATTACGTTGATGTAATAGCATGGAGTTATGAGAATTTAAAGACTTATAATGAAAATATCATAACACATACTATTCCTTTAAAGCTAGATTCAAAACCATTTAGACAAAAACAAAGACCAGTTAACCCATTGCTAGAGCCTCTTATACAAAAGGAGGTTAAGAAATTGTTAGATGCTAAGATTATCTTTCCAATCAGACACTCTACATGGGTAGCAAACATTGTACCAATTAGGAAGAAAACAGGTGAAATCCATTTGTGTATTGATTTTAGGAATCTCAATAAGGCCTCACAAAAAGATAACTACCCCTTGCCTTCCATTGATCATATTTTGCAAATGGTGAATGGTTCTGAGATGATGTATTTTCTTGATGGTTATTCTAGATATAACCAAATTCTTATTGACCCAAAAGACAGAATGAAAACTGCTTTTACCACGAAGTGGGGTACCTTTGCTTATAGAAGAATACCTTTTGGATTGCTTAATGCAGGTGCCACATTTTAGAGAGCCATGGACTATGCATTTAGATATTTGATAGGTAAATGCATAGTTATTTATGTTGATGACATTCCTATTTTCTCAAAGAATAGATCTGACCACGTTAATGATTTGAGAAAAGTTCTTCAAAGGTGTAGAGAGCATGGCATTTCACTAAATCCCAAAAAGTACATTTTTGGAGTAACTGAAGGTAAAATTTTAGGCCATGTCATCTCAAAATATGGAATTTCCATAGATCCTGAAAGAATCGAAGCCATCCAAAAAATCCCTCTTCCTGGTAGCAAGAAAGAATTACGATCATTTTTTGGGAAAATCAACTTTGTCAGGAAATTCATTTCAGGATTTGCTGAAATAGTCAAACCATTAAATGATATGTTGAAAAAGGATGCTAACATTAATTGGACTGGTGAAGCTAAAGTAACTTTTTAGGATGTTAAAAATGCAATATCTTCTGCACCTATGCTTGTGAGTCCTAATTACAAGAAACCTTTCTATATTTATTCATTTGCTTCTGAGCATTCTTTTGCTAGTGTATTAACTCAAAAGAACGAAGATAATTCAGAAAATCCTATTGCTTTCTTGAGTTCACCACTAAAATATGCACAATTGAAATACACTATTATAGATAAATAGAATGAACTAGGAGAAAGGAGAGGCAAATGGCTGGCTACTTTGTAGGAGTTTGATTTAGAGATCCGTTCGATGAAGCTTGTTAGAGGATAAGGTTTGACAAAGTCTCTAGCTGAAATCGATCCTCAAATCATGTGTCAGCAATACACTACAGAAAGCATCACCATGGATGAATGGTATAATGACATTGTGTATTTTATTTTGAATGGTAAGTGCCCTGATCACTTTAATGCTACGCAAAGAAGAGCACTTCGATTAAAAAGCTCTAATTTTATGATTAAATTTGGTGTGTTATACAGAAGAAATCATGAAGGAATTTTCCTTAGATGTTTGAGTAAGGATGAGGCTATGCAAATTCTTAAGGATTTTCATGGTAAGTATGGGACTGGGCATGGATCAGCTAATGCCATAGCACACCATATTTTGAGATTTGGTTACTATTGGCCCCATATTTTCAAATATGCCCATGCCCATGTTCGTTCTTGCCATACATGTCAGATTGCCACCAATAGAGAATGAAATGCCTCCATGCCTTTACAACCCGTATTTGAGGCTAGACCATTTGCATAATGGGGTTTAGATTTCGTAGGAGTTATAAACCCAAACTCTTCACCTAGCCACAAATATATTTTAACCACCATAGATTATTGTACCAGATGGACTGAGGCCATTCCCACTAAGAACTGTACTTCTGAAGTGGTTATTCAATTTTTAGGACACATTGTTACTAGATTTGGTATGCCATATTCTATTGTTTGTGACAATGGTTCTGCTTTCACTTCACTTTAGTTTGTAGAATGGGCTTACGACAATAAGGTAAGCATAAATTTTTCTTCAAATTATTACCCACAAGGTAATGGTTTAGCAGAATCTACTAATAAAAACTTATTGTCCATAATTAAGAAATTGTTGGAAATGAATCCTAGAGACTGGCATAACAAGTTGAAATATGCTTTGTGGGTGGATAGAACTAGATCAAAAGGGTCCATTGGCACTTCTCCTTATCATTTAGTTTATGGTCAAGATCCTATTTTTCCTGCTAACTTGAAATTGCAGACTCTTCAGTTTATGAAAGATTATCTTGAAACTGATGATAAAACAGAGGCAAGATTTACTCACTTAATGAGTCTAGATGAAAAGAGGGAAGATGCCCTACAACATTTTAGTAAGCATCAAGGGGTTGTTAAAAGGTGGTTTGATAAGAGAGCCAAGGTCAAAGCCTTTAGGATTGTTGATTTGGTTTTGTTGTGGGATAAGGCACATGAAAGGAAGGGTGATCATGATAAATTTGACAATATTTGGTTAGGCCCCTACCAAATTTCTGAGATTCTTGGGGAGAATGCATTTAGATTGTAGAATCTGAGTGGAGAGAGTATTCCTTTACCTATCAATGGGCAGTTCTTAAAGCATTATTTCCATCCCTGAGACAGAAAGCACAATCATCACTTGTATATATTCATCTCTTGTACATAGTTTTTGGTTTTGCAAGTTTTGCTTGTATGTAACTTTGGTGTTTTGTTTTGGTTTTCGCTTGTGCATAGTTTTGTGTGTGTGCATACCATTTGGATGCAGTCATCACTTGTTGGTTTGTTTTGTTGTTTTTATTTTTGAAATTTTGTTTATGTTTTTGTCTTTCAATAATATAGGTTCATGCCAAATTTTGTGTTTTGGTTTATGTTCACATTTTGCTTCTTCACTTTCACAACATGTTTTGGTTTTTGTTTTCCAGATTATGGTATAGTTGTGTAGTTGCAATAAATTTTGTCACTTTGTTGGAAATGTTTCTTAGTCATGGAAGATGAATTACTTGTTTGAAATTAGGTGAAATTGAAGTTAGTGAAATTAGATTATTTAGTAGTTATTCTTGAATTGTGGATTAAAATAGTGGATATTGAAGTAATACGACATTTTGCTGAAGCTTCACATGTAAAACCACATTTAAAGGATATTTTTGACTCTTGAAGGATGAAATCATTCTGGTTTGTTGATTAGGAAAAAATTTTATAGACTCCATCTTAAGCCTTAGATGATCTCTAACCCAAGAGGCGCATATGATATTTGCAAAGCAATCAAATGCTTATATAAAAAAGAAAAAATGCAAATCAATCAAATGCCTGGGTGGTTCAGATAATCTCTACCGGGGCTATAGATGCCTGGCTGGTAGTAGAGCAAGGTCTAGAAGAGATCAAGGTCATCTCCACCGGAGCTATGGATGCTTGACTAGCAGTGGAGCAATGTAGAGGTAAATTTTTATGAGTAACATTTTTCATAGCCTAATTGCAAAATAGATGAGGAAATTTTGATGGATTCAAAAATAGAGAATGAATTCACAAAACACACACTAAGCTAAAGCAAATGAAGTGTTTACGTTCAATTGAAATTATTTAACCCCATATTTCTTGGATGTTACTAGATGATTTATATTTTGCTAATCTTTGGTTTTCTTGATTTTAGACTAGGTTCTTTATCCAAAATGCTCAGGAGCATTTTCCAGTAGAGTCACCATTTGTTGTTGCCATTGCACAACGTACCCCAAATTTGGGGACCCACTTAAAATTTTGATGGTTAATGTGAAATTTTGGTTTGCATTAAATTATATCATAAGATGGTTTATAAATTTTTAAAGTCTGAAAGCTTAGTATGGTCATGGTTTCATTGGAAGAGTTTTTCAGAGATAAATTTGCTACATTTCGAGTGTTATGTGTTGGACTAATCACCAGTGTCCCCCTTTGGGATCGTGACATGGTTTAATAGCCTCTCGAGGTTAATACTCCAGCTTGTAGTGGACACCAATAGTTCAAGCTTTTCTGAAATTGGTATCAGAGCGAGGTTCCTGAATAGGCTTAAACAGATAGGATGATCTTGGAAGTGACACAATGGCAGGTGGTAAAGGGTTCTCATAAAAAAAAGCACCATTTTTTGATGGAACTAATTATGCATTTTGGAGACTTAGGATGCAAATATATCTTTGTGCTTTGGAATACAACATTGGGATTCAGTAGACAATGGATACACAATACCCACCACTTCTCCAACCGATGTTGCTAGTAAAAAATTGTTTGAGAATGACTCAAAAGCAAAGAATGCTATCATGTGTGGATTAGTGGATAGCAAACTGGTAAAGATTATGGGTTGTAAAATGACAAAGGAAATATGGGACAAACTAAAGAGCATTCATGAAGGAGATTATAAGATCAAGGAGGCCAAGTTATAAACACATTGAACTCAGTTCGAAGGATTGAAGATGAATGAGGATGAGAATATAGAGGTATATATGCTGAGAGTTAATGAAGTCATCAATGCTATCAGAGGACTTGGAAAGGAAATCAAAGACCCGGTAATCGTCAAAAAGGTATTAAGATCTCTTCCTCAAAGGTTTGATTCTAAATTTTTAGCTATAGAAGAAGCTAAAGATCTGAATTATTTTAGTATGGATGAGATGCATGGCTCTTTGACTGCATATGAGATGAGAATAGGAAAATATAAAACCACCGATAGAGAAGCTACTATTAAAGCCCAAAAAAATATGAAAGCAAAACAAGAATCCGAGGAAGAAGAGACATCAGATGAAATGGAAGCAAAATTTATTCGAAAACTAAAAATAAGAAAAGGAAAATACAAAGGAAATTTATTGTTTAAATGTTTCAACTATGGAGGCATTGGGCATTTCGTAGCTAAATGTCCACTTAATGAGAAGAACATAAGTGAGGAAGTATCGCAAAGAGAAAGAAGTGATTGGAAGAAAACAAGAAATTCAAAACAGGTAGCTAGCAAAAATATCATCCTAGAGAGCAAATAATTGGAGACCCCACAGTTGGTGTTTAGACAAGAAGAAGATTAGTAAGTAACTACTCTTTACTATCCAGCATTGAGCCCAAAATTTTTGTTGAAGCAAACAAATATGAAAGTTGGGTAAAGGCAATAAATGAAGAATTAGATCAGATCAAGAAAAACAAGACTTGGGAGTTAGTACCAAGACCCGCAAATAAAAATGTAATCGGTACTAAATGGGTCTTTTGAAACAAATTGAATGAAGACATATAGGTAGTTAGTAATAAAGCAAGATTTTTATGCAAAGTTATGCGCAAGTTGAAGGTATTGACTTCGAGGAAACCTTTGCACCTGTGGCCAGACTAGAGGCAATTAGAATATTTTTTGCTTTAGCAATTTACAAGAATTTTAAAGTTTATCAAATGGATGTGAAATCAGTATTTTTGAATGAGAAACTTGAAGAAGAGGTTTATATTGAGCATCCAAATGGTTTTCAACTTGGTGATGATCCCAACTTGGTTTGCAAGTTGAAGAAAGTGTTATATGGCTTAAAACAGGCACCCCAGGCATGGTATGCAAGGCTAGACATTTATCTTACTCAGCAAGGGTTCAATAAAGGTATGGTGGACAGTAATTTGTATGTCAAAATAGAAAATGGTCATCATATTATTGTTATTATATATGTAGATGATATCATATTTGGTAGCAACAAAGATGAGTTGTGTAAATATTTTGCAAATAAGATGCAAAAAGAGTTTGAAATGTCAATGATTGGTGAACTTTCGTATTTTCTCGGATTGCAAGTTAATCAAAAGGAGAAGGGTATATTTATTTCTCAAATAAAATATGTGAAAGAGATGTTGAAAAGTTCACAATGGAGGATTGCAAGCCAATTAGCACTCCCATGATGATAGGTTGCAAGTTGAGCAAGGATGAAAAATCTCCACCTATTGATCAAACTATGTACATATCCATGATTGGGAGCTTACTGTACTTGATAGATACTAGACCAGATATTTTACAGGCAGTATGCATGGTAGCACAATTTTAGGCTAGTCCCAAGGAGACTCATGTGATAGCAATGAAGAGGATTTTTTGGTACCTCATGGGTACTATGGACTATGGATTATGGTATCCGAAAGGTAAGGACTTCACCCTTATTACGTATTCAGATGCACATTGGATAGGATGTGTAGATGACAGGAAGAGTACCAGTGGAGGTGCATTCTATCTTGGTGATAATCTTGTTGCATGGCATAGAAAAAAGTAGGAGTCAGTCTTATTATCCACAACAGATACAGAGTATATTGCAGTGACATCATGATGTACAAAGGTACTTTGGATGAAACAAAATTTGAAGGATCTTGGAATAAATTTCAGTGAGTCCATCTCGATTATGTGTGACAGTACAAGTGCAATCAATATCTCAAAGAATCCGGTTATGCATTCTCGCACAAATATATTGCTATCCGGTACCATTTTTTAAAGGAGAAAGTTGTGGATGGTGAGGTTAAGTTGGATTTTGTTCCAACAACAAAGCAAGTAGCAGACATCTTCACCAAAAAATTGCCCAAGAAAGTCTTTGAGTACCTTCGCAAGAAACTGGGAGTGGTCACACTTCCCAAGCATTGACTAGCTATCGAGGTCACATTCTCAGGGGGAGCATTTGTGTCTTTGTTTATCTTTTTGCTCATGTTTGTGATTTTTGCTAAGTATAGTAATTTTTTCCTGAGAATGTTGTGCATGGACTCAGGGGGAGTTTGCAGCAGCCCTTTGGTTTTGTTGTTAAATATGGAGAAGAGTTAGGAAATTGTGTGTGTGTTGCCAATAATTCCAAAGGGGGACGTTGGCGATTAGTCCAAAAATCCCCCCAGTGTTACCCGAAGGGATTCTAACTCGAGACTGGATCTGATACCAATTGTTGGAACTTATCGTTACACAAAAAGCTCAAACTATTAGTGTCCGCTACAAGCCAAAGTGTTAACCTCGAGAGGCTGTTAAACCATGTCATGATATCGAAGGGGGACACTAGCGATTAGTCCAACATTATGTATGTTCATGTAGCTTAGGAAGGTCCATTAGTCAAAGCCTGATAAGAATTTCTCCCATCTAAATTAATCCCCTATGGTGAGACTCTTCCTAATGGGTTTTTGTAATAGCTTATTTTTCTAATCTTATTTAATAAAGCTTTTGGGATCTTCCAAGATTTAGTTTTAATAATAAAAAATTAAAAATTAAATAAACTAAAACAAAAATTTTATAATTGTCCTCACACAGTATATTATTTTAACATGAAAGACTAATGTTGAAATTTTTCTTTGTTGTAGGTTCCTAAAAACTATATTGACCAAATTTTTGAGACCATGTCAACCTGCGAATGCAACACTTGAGTGTGGTCAACGTAGGTCATAGAGGGATAACACGGTTTCTAAGATAGGTGGCACAATTTTTGAGGTGAACCTTGGCCTAGCAAACCAACTGACGCAGTGCCAAAGCACGGTCAATGTGGAGGAAAAGGCATAGAGTTTGAGGTACCCCGAAAGGGCTTAGCTGAGTCAATAGGACTAGTGCATGTTTATGTTTATAAACCTCGCATTGGACTTCCCTCAAATACATGTGGGATTAAAGCGGTGTTGCTAGATTTCATTTTCCAAATAAACCATGATAAAAATAGCAGATGATGAGGGCTAGATTTTGATGATAATGTGTGTAATAAATGGTTAAGAACACAAGCTATAGGTGTTGAAGAGTTCACAATCTGGTCATAGGCTACCAAAATAATAGGCCTACGCTGGTGAACGATAGGATGACAAGCAAAAATTGTAATAAGGCAAAAAATTTGACTCGTATAAAAGGGTAAAATAGTGCATTGTCCATTTGTGGACATAAGGAGATGAAAGCAGCAATGATTTTTATTGCTCACGTGTTTCTCTTTCTGTAAAAGAAACTTTGAGATAGGGGTCAAATCATTAGGAATCTGTAAATGCGATGCCACTCTACAAAGGGTAGTTTCTACTTTGATCAAAATTTATTGACGATGTTGAGGCTGCTTAATACATAAGTAAGGATTGTGTATGGTTATGACAAAGACGCAAATGACTCCTACAAAATGTGAAACATATCATAACAAACACTTGTAAAGTGTGATTTTGTACTTGTGGAGAAAGACCGATCTAGTGAATCAATGGGTTTCAACAACAAGTGTGATTCTCATGTTAGTTATTTGGTTGATAATATGAATAGTGATGTAAATATGCAGTGAAAAGCTATCGTGTGCTACGAGTGAATTATTGATCAAAGGCTTGATTTATTTTGAGAAAAGCAAACGCAAAGGGTTCTCACCGACCAAACTTCATCCAACACAGTGGAAAACTTATAAAAAACTCAATTTATGTGTTGGCATGAAGATAATTATGGTGATGATAGTTTATAGTATAAATTTTAAAGTTTTGGGATCATCCTATGCACTCGAAGAATGGTAGAATTGAGCGTAGATCCAGTGACGTTTCAAGGGTTGTTACGAAGCCCATGATTTTATTGAAGTGCAACCTTAGATTCTACAAATTTTATTCTATGCATACTATTATAAAAAGACTGTTCTATCTCATATTATACCTCAAAAAAAAGGGACAGAAGCTGTCTGCTTAACATGGATAAAAAAATAGACTCCTCCTACAAATTGTTTATGTGGTATTCATTAGATGCTAATCTATTGTTGTGTGTGTTGTGCATACCTCATGGTGGACCATTCCATTTTTTTTGGTCATATGGGCCATAGAATGAGAACAATACTCAGTTGCAATGTATTTGATAAAAACCTTTTGGAATCTCATTGTGAATCATCGATGGAGTACAGTTAAGTCAATATTTTGGTGTAAACTTCAGTTGGGTAGATGTGTTTTGCATATTTTGATGTCACAAAAGATGTTTTAAATGAGGGATTTTGGGATGCCTCTGTTATGCCTATGAATATTCACTAGTAGGATGCTGCAATTGATACTAAACATAAAGGTGTATGAATGCTACCAATTTGGAATTAGAGACCATTTAATTAAATTCTCTAATCAACAAGCTCTGTATGAATGAAATCCTAACTTCGTATGTAAGAGGAAGATCTTAAGAATGTGATTTTATTAATTGGGTGTATTTGAAATAGCTCAATCATTAAAGAATATTACACGCTGCCAAATGGGAATACTTAATCATAGCGGTTCTTGTTGAAGAAGATGTTATAAAACTAAACAAGCAAAAAGGAAACGAAGGGTTTTTGGAAATTTTAAATATCCATTCAAACGCACGAAAAAATGTCAAAGAATATTGGGAGCGAGTGCATGTTGGAAATTTGATTTGTAGAAGAACATATCCTCCCTAGTTGTTAGACTACAAAAATTTCACCATTGTAATCCATTTGAAGCAAGGTATTCTGAAAAAGCATTCATTAAACATATTTTATTTTGTCAATATATTGGATTTTTTAAATAATTTTTATGCATGCGAATGGTAGAATTATTTATTTTTCTAATATATTGTGTTATTCTCTTAAAATATTGCATCACATTAATTCTAGGTTGTGTGAAGATTGATCGGTTTAATGTTGATTTAGGTTCAAAATATTTGTTTATGCAGATTTGGGTTGAAATTTTAAAAGTTACAACTTGTTCTTTTTATTTTATTTTTTAACCCTAGCCTTTTACATTTTTTTAATCTCATCAAATAAAAAAAAAAAGTACGTCAATTTCAAAATTAAAGTTCATATTTTTATTTTATATAAGTTCACATCTTTAATGAAAATTTGAAGTTTTAAACTTTGCACCATATTTTCAAATAATAAATTAGGTTCATCTTATGAAAATTGAAATTTCAATAAATTTCAATTCTCCATGAAAGTGAATAATTAATATGATATTCCTAAGTTTTTTTACATTGCAAAGTTAGATTGAATCATTTCATTTCATTTTTTATTTTGAAGCAAATATTAACAATCGAAGATAAAATTTGATTAACAATTGAAGATAAAATTTGATTAACAATTTGAGATAAAATCAATTAAAATCAAAATTTCAAAGGTTAAAATCAAATGTTTATTACATTTCAAAGGTTGTTATTTCAAAGTAAATAGTTGATCAATAATTTCACATTTTCATAAATTCCATGAACAACAAAATCATTGTAAATCAAATCAACCCAAAACAGGCCCCTTGTTAATAAGTATATGCAACATTGAGGTATCCAATTAACTTTTGGTATTTCACATTTTCACTAAGCATTGCAAGCAGTTTAACACATTAAATAGAACCTTGGGAAAATTACAAATATTTCCTTGCAAGAGAGGATATCCGAACAAAATCTTGATTGTGAGTATATTTTGTGATTGGACAAAAATATCACTCAATAAGTATATGTGGCGAATTGGACAGGAAAAACAAAATTATTTATAATTTGAAGGTAAATTGTCCATGGAATTGGGTGAAAGTGGTTGGTGAATTAAAATAAAAATTGGATAATTATTATCAACGTCGGGTGAATTGACCCCAAAAAATATTCCACCCCAAAAAATTTGAATGAATAGGCCCCAGTGAAAGGTCCCAAAATTAGCAAATTTAAAATTTCAAAAATCCTAAATATAGCCAATTTACGATGATTTGTGCTTATGCATAATGTTGTAGTGAAGACTAGGACTCAACTAAGATTTGATTGAGGGTCAACTCAGGAGATAGTTGGACATTGATAGAATGATAGCCAACTTAGAAGAAAGTTGGACATTTAGGGACATTCAAAGTCACCTTGATATAGATTTTGGATTCTCTAGAGAAGAAGAGGAGAATCACTATTGAAGATTGAGAAAGAACCAACTCAAGAGAAAGTTGATCATTTAGGGGTATTCATAGTCACCCTGATATTGATATTGGGTTCTTTAGCAAAGAGGGGAATCATGTTTTGGTTCTTAGGTGTGACTTAAAACATTGAAGAAGTTTTTTCAAACATTGAAAATTGAGAAGCATTAACGCTTCCTACATAGATAAGCATTCAATATTCTTGAGTATAAAATTTGAGAAGCAATATACAGATATATAAGGAGTACTAAGAAGTATAGAGAAAAGCCTATAGAGATAGAGGCATTGAGGAGTTCTGGTTATTTAGAAAACAAAAAACATCAGGCTGACTAAAGCAATATTAGTCTTGGTCTTGACATATTTGAAGAAAGTTTTATTATTTTATAGCAAGTAGAGAAAAGTTCTAAGCAAGCAAACAATAACACTATATAGAATCTCACAAAAGATATCCAACAAAGAATATTGAGGTACATTAAGTTTCTATCTTGTGGAGCCATCATTCACATAAAGAAAGTGACCAACACTCAAGTGGCCAAGAATAAAAGGAGTTACCTAAGAGGCCAACATTAGATAAAGAGGCCCAAGAGGTCAATATTAAAAAAAGAGGTACAAGTGGTATTTATTGAAGCAAAAACTAGAGTAGCATCATAAGAATACATAGTTTTATCAGCCTGTTAAAGAAGACAAGGCCCTATCAGCCAACATAAAAGGTAGAGGTCAAAAAGGCCAATATAGAAGAAAAGGTGAAAAGTGGCTAGTAACAAAGCAACCAATAAAGTGTAAGAAACAAAACAGACAACCTAGCGTAAGAAGAAAAGTGGCTAGACTAAAAGATAAAGAAGCAAAGATTGAAGTGCTATAGAAAGCACTAGATAAACCATCGACAGTCAAGCATAAATTAATGTGCTACTACAACACTATCACAAAAGTATTGGACAATGTTCTATAAGCCAAGGTAGACATGAATTCATCCAAGTGCCATTCTGCACTAGCATTGTAGTGGTAAATGCACTTGGACCAGAGAATTATTGCCTAGGATGAAGGAACTGGAGCATTTATGCCTATGACAAAGGAACCTAAGCATTATTGCCTAATTCAAAAGAACCACTGAGTTGTTGTCTAGAACATATTATTTAGAGGAACCAATTAACTATTGTCCAAGATGTCTCCACCAGATATGAAGAAGCCTAAGCATTGCACATGTGAACGTACAATAGTTACAACAAAAAAATACTGTTGAAAATTGCTTAGATGGTCAAGCAACAACAAAAGAATTATAGAGTAGAGTGCATAGAAAATTAAAGCTGAAACGCTTGACCTGACATGTCAAGACTTGCATGCAAATTTCAGCAAGAAACAATGGAAATCATGCTAATGTTGGATAGGTAACATCTTACATTACTCTTATGCGCCATTTATTTTTGGAGGGAAAAGAATGTTGAATAAAGTTTAAAAATATATTAAGGAGTTATAAGGTTGCTTTATGTTTTGTAATTTGAAATTTGAATATAAGGTATGGAGAGATAAGGAATGCTACTAGGGTTTATTAGTTTAGAAGCTTATTAAAGATTTGATTAAATATTTGAAATTCTTGAAGACCCAAATTTAAGCTTTAGGAGTGATTTTAATTTTTGAAAGGTGTGAAGATTTAAAAGTAGGGAGTTAAAAGGTTTTAAGTTTTTAAGGTTTTTGAAATTTGAAGTTTTTTTATTTATTTCAAATTTTAGGAAGAAATTAAAATTTTTGAAATTTGAAATTTTGTAAATTTATTAGGGAGTTAAAATATTTTCTACATCAAAGGATTAGGAAATTTAAAATTTGTAAATTTCATATTTTAGTGATTATTCTTAACGAGGGAGATATAAGGTTAACTACTTCAAAGGAATCAAATCATCACAAATTATTATGGAAAAAATGATTAGAAATGCATTTAGCGAGGATAGTGAAGAAATGGTGAACAAGCTAAAGTTTTATTCTAAAAAATTAATAGATGATGTTGATGGAAAGAAGTAAATGAAAAATGTATTAAAAGAAAAATTATCTTTATTTCTCAAGGATGAAAAAGATGAAAAGTTCATGACACTTATTAGTTATCTTCATTAAAAAAATTAGAACATGGTGGAATTCACAAAACACCATTATATTTTCCTTAGAAGAATGCTTGATGATATATTTATTATTACTTACCTTTGATATCTTTTCAAGAAAAGGTCAAGAAAATAAAGATGAAAATAATGATTCATATAATTTGAATGAAGCCTATGTTAGCTTTAATGAGGAATCATTGAAATCCATAATGTATTATTGTGATGATTTGCTAACCCAATACTTAGAAAGTATACCATCAGGTACATCACAACTAAAGATGAAGAAGAGAAGAGGAAATAAGAAGAATAGAGGAAAGCACAAAAGGAAGGCTAACAGGAAACATGAATAAAAAACTGAAGGTTCATACACTAAATATTTAGATGAAGGTATAAAAGAAGTTGATTGAAGACAAGTACAAAGACCAATATTGAAGACTAAAGTCTTCAATAACCAAATAATGTAATATAGGGGGGTGTTGAGGAATATTACATTATTTGGTATATGCTAATATACCCCCATGTTACCTTCATGGTATAATTATAAATATATAATAGATTAATGTTGAGTCTATAGTTTAGATGTGTGATTTATATTTTCCATTTTATATAAGTGTCAATGTGTAGGAAATGCACGAGTGTCATGTAAGAGTGTAATGTGCAGGAAATGCATGTGTCATGTAAGTTAGAGTATATTGAGAAAATATGCATAAGTGTCTTGTGTGTAAGTGTGCAAGTATGTAATGTGAGGATGTGTGCAAGTGTCTTATATTAGGAGTGTATGTAGAATTGTAAGAGTCATGTAGAAGTGTGAAAGTGTCATAGAGTCAAGTGTGCATGTAAGAAGAAAGTGAAAAGTCTAGTATGCAAGTGGCAATATGATAAGCCAAATGTCATAGGACTTGTCATATGGAGAGACATAGTTAAGTACATGAAGAGTATCTTCTATGTCTATATTATGGAGATCCATATCGGATTATGTGATTGTAAGAGGAGGATACTAAAAAGTGAATAAAACTTGTATTAAGATTTTGAGCAATTAAAATTGTAAGTTTTTTTCATACATAGTACATGAATGATTTAGGCCATTTACATTCATATTTGATTATATAAGTGAATTTTATTTTCATTATTATATTGGCCTTGATATACATATTAAATTGCTCATATATTATTCTACTCATTATTATTGATATTTTGACCTTTAATATTGTGGCTTATTTATTGAGGGATCTATGATATTTTGTGGTTGTAAGGCTTAAAAGACAACATGACTAGATTGCTAATAGAAATATACGATCTATAATTATCGCTTCAATATAATTAATGACATTTGAATCTCTATGAGCTAAATAGGTTCCATCAAGTGATTGCCATTTTAGATAATAAAAGAATTAATATTCAATCAAACATCAAATTAGAATTGATATTAGTAAATAACAGGTTTACATATATTTAATGGCACATTTTTATAGTTAACATATTTTAGATATACACATGGATGTGAATATAACAATAGGATATTTTAGATTTATGTAATTTTAATGATAATCACGAGGTTTGCAAATGTTTAATGTTGCCTCTTATTCTTGGTGTAATTTTCCTAAAATAAAATAAAATATTTTTAACCTTAAAATTGCAACAAATATATTAAATTTTATAGTATGATTGGCAAGCAATAGGGTATAGAAAAATTGAAGAAATGAACAATCATTATATTATCTACCTACCATGTGCATAATAAAAGAACAAAGGAGCCCTTCAATTTTAATTTTCTAATAATACCCCCCCCCCCCGCCCCCCCCCTTAACAAACACAATCCTAGAAGTATTTAGGTATTGAATTTAATTCAAAATCAAATTAACTAGGGTGCACTAGCATTGAAAAATGAGTACATATAAGCTAAAGTAACCTACATCATAGGGCCCTAGATGGTGGTGTAGAGGGTGACTCCCATGAAACAACTTATTGTCAGATTCTATAGTATGGAATCAACACATTACCCATAAATGCTTAAATTAACATACACAAAAATCAAGATACATGAGATAATAGGGTGTCTATGGACACCGAATAATATTATTAAAGGAAAATATAATACTCTCCAACCAATGAGAAAATGGTTGGTATGAGTGAGTATTTATACCCAATTACAAGTAACCTTTAGGTCTAGCTTAAGAAATTGATCTTTAGGCTAAATAATAAAATATTACAAAAAGTAACATATACAAGTTGTACAAGGATCCAAAGCAATTATACATACAATACAATACAAAGTTGGTCTTGGCCTCAAGTGAAGCTTAACCACCACATATTTCAACATCTCCCTTAAGTTGAATAGGGGATACAAAGAGAGACATGTATTAGTCATCCTCCCTTAAGGGACACTCTCCTACACTAAGTAGCCCTTGCATATAAACAAAAGAAACATCGAATATGACCTTGATTAGGATATCAATTTCCTATTCTGTTGAGAACAAAAACAATGGATCAAGCATCCAAATATTAATATATTTTTCCATTGATGAAATACTATATTACGAACAAGCTGAATGGTGCTCTAATTGTCACATTGAAGAGTGCCTAGATAGGGAATGCCCACTTATTTTAAAATCACAAGCATCCATTAAAATTTCTTAGCTAACTAATTAGCAACATAACATTCAAATTTCATGGAAGATTGTGAAATAGTGGGCTATCATCTAGAGCACCAAGAAATGGGGCAAGAATTAAGATAAAAGATAAAGCCTATGATGGAGCATCATTGATCCATATCACCAACCCAATTTGCATTTAAAAAGATTATCAAAATCAAATGTATACTAATTGAATAATGAATATCCATCTAATATGTACTTCGAATGTATTGAAAAACATCTTGGTTGTAGTCTAGTGATGCTCTTGAGGTTCCACATGTACCTAGAATAGTAGCTAAAAAGAAATGCAATATTCAGTTATATGTAAGTGAGATAAAGAAGACCTGCCATAAGGGATTGATATATAGTGGCATCCACTAAAGGAGCCATGCAATCTGCTCGAATCTTCAATCCTAAAGAAAAAGGAATCCAAGTAGAATTGTAATCCTCTATCCTAAACTATTGAATAAGTTCTAAGGTATACTTGGGTTTCAATATAGTGATCCCAAAAGAAGTGTGATCAATCTAAATTTCCAAGAAATAGTGTAAAATCCCTAAATCTAACATCTCAAAGGTAGCATGAAGTTATGACTTCATGTTCTAAATATAGGCAGATGAGTTGTTTATAATGAGAAGATCATCCACATTAACACAATAAAAAATTTCTTCCCATATTGATGTTTGATGTAAACATCATATTTAGAGTCACATCACCAAAACCCATAACTATGATAAAGGAGTGGATATTCTCATACAAATCACATGGTGCCTACTTGATTCCATACAAGAACTTAAACAATCGATATACCAAGGGGTAGAACCATCAATATCAAAAATAGGTAGTTGTTGCATGTAAATATCCTTTTGAATCTCACCATGATGAAAGGTACTCTTCATATCCATCTAATGTACCTTCTAACCATAGGAAGCAACTATAGATTGAATCGTTCAAATAGAATCCATCCATGCAATTAGGGAAAAAGTCTCCAAGTATTCAATTTCCTCCTCTCGAGATAAACCCTTAGCAACAAGGTATGCCTTGTTCTTGTTGGCCTAAAAATCTAAAGTGTACTTAGTCCTATAGATCCATTTGCACCCAACAACATTCTTCCCTTTTAGAAGAGTAATATGCTTCCATGTTTGATTCTTCATAAAATACTCATACTTAGCAATTATGGCATCTTCACACTCTAGTTAGACCTTAGCCTTAAATTAGGTGATAAAATCTCCAAAATTATCAACCTTTGAGAGCAAGGACAAAGAAGGGGCCTTCATGTGTCTCTCCAAATAAATCATAAGATGAGCATCTTGTAAAAGAGTCTAAAACCACTTGAGTGTTCGATGATTTGTGGAAGATCTAAGCACATCCTGAGATAAAGCAACATCAAAATAAAAAATTGAAGCATCCAAATCATACTCACCACCCACCTCATAATATGGTACTATGCCATAAGAAATTAGTGTGTCAAGCTCAACATTCCTAAAATCTAAGACTGAAAGTTCTAAAGATGGTGCTACATAAGGAGGGTTCAAATCTATAAGTTGAAGAACACAAGCTTATACTGAGAGGGGGGGGGTGAATAGTATAAGATCAAAATTTTACTTTTCTTTCCAAAGCAATATCATCCAATATTATCAATTGCAATAATGAAACAATGCACAAATCATCACACATATGAGAGACACATATTTAACATGGTTCACCCAATATGGGCTACATCCATGAAGAAATATTGCTTATAAATTTCTTAACAAATTTTCATGGGCACCAACCCATAGGAGACACCAATCCCCTATTACAATGTTCATGGAAACCAATCCACAGAGACACCAATCCCCTTCTCAATTTATGGACACCAATCCACAGGAGACACCAATTCCCTCCTTTTGGTTTGTGGACCTCTATCCACAGGAGACACCAATCCCCTCTATTCTGGTTCGTGGACCTCTATCCATAGGAGACACCAATCCCCTTTGCTCTGGTTCATGGACCTCTATCCACAGGAGACACCAATCCCCTTTGCTCTAGTTTGTGGACCTCTATCCATAGGAGACACCAATCCCCTCTGCTCTGGTTTATGGACCTCTATCCACAAGAGACACCAATCCCCTCTACTCTAGTTTGTGGACCTCTATCCATAGGAGACACCAATCCCCTTTGTTCTGGTTTGTGGACCTCTATCCATGGGAAACCAATCATATCTACTCTATCCACATCTCAAATCTACTTATAACTCTACTCAAACCTACTCACAACTCTGCTCAAACCTACTCACAAACTGCTCACAACTCTACTCATAAAACCTGCTTAAATCTGCTCACTAACCTGCTCAATCCTGCTCACAAACCTACTCAAATTTGCTCATACAACCTACTCAATTCTTCCCAAATCTTGCATACAAACAATACTCATATATTTCCCAAAAGTGCTTTCTTCAACTAAAGTAATTCAGACATATTCTACCCAGAATTCGTTTAACCTCTTGAACATATAGAGAATGATATGCACTAAAAAATACCCAATATGTTCTTTACATTCATTAAGTCTATCGCTTTCACATGTCTCACATTTATTACATTTTAAAGGTAGCTCTAGTCTAGCATATGATAATTGACCTTGTAATTGTTGAATTTCACCTTTGCTTCCCTTTTGTAGGTAGCTAAAAATATCTTTCTTTTCAATTGAATCCTTTCACCCTATCCTTGCACTATGTGACACTTTCACTTTAAAGCAAACCTTCTATTTGTGTGAGACTATACTATTTTTCTTATTTCCACATACACTTCAAAACCAATCATAATGCTCAAATTTGTCCTTATTATCTACTCCCAAAATCAATCATGAATAATGCACAAATTTGCTCTAAAATCTGATCTATAACTTTTGCACATGCATTCCCAATTCCACTCAAAACCAATGCACAAATTTACTTTCAAACCCTTGCACTTTTATTTCCAATTTCAATCAAGCAATGCACAATCAATCAATCCTTATACCTCCAACCATATGACATCAAAAATATTTTCCTCAACCAAAACCACCTTGAGAAGGAATTAAATCACCATACCTCTAAAACTGCCTTGATGATGATGTGCCTTCAAAACCTGTCTTGACAAAAATAATTTTCCTTTCTTGTGCCACTTCAAAACTGGTTAGCAAATCTCTTTTTCAAATCATCCATATTAAAAACCCTTCTCAAAAATATGTGCTCAATAAGGCTTGAAAATAATACTTTATAACTCCTTTTTAGTCTCACAAAATAAAGCTTTTAATAATGACTAAACCCTCAAATTTCCCTCTTCTATCATGCAAAAATACAATTAAAAATAAACCATAATACACCTTATAACTCCCTCACACAATATGCAAAAGATAATTTTCAATATTTCCCCATACACCTTATAACTCCTACTTACACAATATGCAAAAGATAATTTTTCAATTTATCCCCATACACCTTATAACTCCTACTTACACAATGCAGAATATAAAATCAAATATTATCGTTGCACCTTATGACTCCCACTCTAATAAAAATAAAATATTTTATTTACCCTTACCTCAATAGCCAAAACTCTCTAATCGTCGTGGAGGAGATTCGATCTCCACACCTTTCCAAACGCAACACTCTCCCAAGGGACCTCCGACCAACTAAGCTAGCCCAATGGGTGAAACCAAAGGGCTCGACGTCAATATTTGTGACCTTCATAGCTTTATCCTCTCAAACAAATGATGCATAGTAGAAACCTCACGGCGGGATTCGAACCTCTATCTCACTGCACAACAAAAACCTCATGGTGGGATTCAACCCAAAAAACCAAGAAAACCTCTGTCTCACTGCACAACATCTCCCTATCATGGGCCAACCAACCAGTTGGGACACCCCGATGGATGGGAACCAAGATGCGCGAACAAGTATATATTCTACTTCATATTTTTCCAATCGTTGAACGTTCTCACTGTGCTCCCTGCCCTCCTTGTTCGCTGAATTCTATGCGCTGGAATAATATCGAATTGCACTCTTAACCTTAGCCATCTCACTTGATTTTTGCTCCTTATTTATACATGCATTTTCGTTTTCACCATGGACGTCGATGCTATATTTTTCTTATATATTTTTTATTTTATGCTTACCTTTTATGACATTGGTGCCTTTTAAACTTAAACTCATTTGTATTATAATATTTAAATCTTGGGATTTAAATATTATAATATTTTACTTTTTAAACCTTTGTCCAAAGCCTTTTATGATTTAAAACTTTTGTCCCAAGCTTTTAAACTTTTGTCTTTCTTTTAAACCTTTTGTCCCAAGCACTTTTACATCTTTGTCCATCTCTTTTATAATATTTAAATTTGATATTTAAATATTATAATCCTTAAAAATAATTGCCTTGCTTTGCAATAATATTTCCTTGTAAAATATATTTGCCTTGGATGAACAAGCCCATCTTTGACCTCAATGATATATTGTCCATCCTTATAAACTTTTCACCCTTGAATAATATTTCTACCTTGAATACCATGCTCCTTTGACATCAATGACAACTCAATATTTCTAACAATCTCCCCTTTTTCATTGATGGCAACCCTACTAAACATTTTCTTTGACTACAACTGGATTCCCAATCTGCTCCCCCTGACAAGTTGCTCCTCCTCATTGAATTCTCCCCCTTTGACATCAATGGCAAAGGGCTCCTTGGGGCTAAATATAAGACACTTAGCACAACCCCCTCACCACCTCCTTTTCTTGAGGTGATTAATTATGGGATGGGAGTGAAACTCCCAAATTACTATGCTCCTCTTCTTGTTTTATTTTATTTCTCCAAACTTTTGAAGTCATACCTCTTTGAACATTTTGACTTTCCTTCTTCTTGCTTGTCTTCGAAAATTCAGGAAACATTGTTCTACACCATTTTGCTTTATGCCCAAAATTATTGCAATTGAAACACATGATATTGTAGTCCTTGGAAAGTGCAAATGACTTGAAATTTCTCTTGGTAAAGCCAAAAATATTCTTATCATGAACCTTGCAATGTATAGCTTTGTGACCAAAATGATTACATGAGAAACAATGACCATGGAAGAAATTTTAAAACCTGTTTGATTGCCTTGGAGAATATTGTTGCATGGTTCTCTCATTGTTTTTTCTGTGATGGTCCCTATTCCTTGATGGTGCATTGTTTTCTTCCTTATTGATGCTTCCACTTCTCAACTCATCAACATAGGTCTTGGGCTCTTCTTCAATTACTTCCTTTGATGCTTCCATTTCTTTTGAGCTTGACTCCTCCTTTTGTTTCTCTTGACCTTCTTCAAAACCAAGTCCAATCTTCATAAATGGAGATCTCTGTGCTTTGATAATATCATCCAAGTTTTTTGAGATTTTCCTAAACTGATATATCTTATCATTAAATTTTTCAAGTCCCTTCCTTAGAATGACAGCTTCATGTTCTAGTCTTTCACACTCTAGTTCTTTTACCTTTAACTTTTCAGCCATACCTTCTTCAATTCTCCTTACCTCTTCAACCTTTACTTTTAAGTCGGTGAGATCTTGTAGAAGCTTTGCCTTTGTTTTCTCATCCTCTTGTACTTGAGCCTTCAATCTTGAGTTCTTATTTCTAACCCTTTTCAACTCTTCAAGAGCAATAATAAGTTCCTCTTCTATGTCAACTATGGCTTCCTCTTCATCTTCTGAATCTTTCTCTTCTTCTTGGTCTTCAACAACAGGATCATCTTCTTTCTCTTCTATGGCCAAAAATAGGATTTCTTCTTTTTCACTATTGGAGAGGCTTTCATCATTGTTGCTTGAAGCACTACTTGCTTCTTCAACATAAAAACTCTTCTTGTGCCTTTGAAATATCTTCTTCTCATGCTTGCCTTGACCATGCCTATTTTTATTTTCATAATAAAACTTTCTTTCCTTCTTTTTCTTGTAATCCTTTTCTTCTTCATTGCTACTACCTCCATTTTATGGATAATTAGCTGCATAGTGACCAATGTTACCACAACTAAAACATTTCACAGTCTGCATATTTTTGTGTTTTCTTGGACCCTTCTTATTTCTTCTCACAAAGTTAGCCTCTTCTTCACTACTTGATTCATCACTTGATTCTTGTTCTTTATTCTTTTCCTTCTTTGAAGCTTTGAATGTTGCCTCTCTTTTTGATGTTTGTTCTTTTTCTATCCTCATCTCATAGGCTGTGAGAATTCCATGTAGCTCATCCATGCTTAAAGTTTTGAGATCCTTCATCTCTTCTATTGTTGAAACCTTTGCATCATACCTCATAGGGAGTGACCTCAATATTTTATGAACAATAGTAGATTCCTCAATATTTTCTCCAAGTCCACGAATAGTGTTGACAACCTCATCAACACGAAGTAGATACATAGCAATATCTTCATCATATTTCATCTTCAAGTCTTCAAACTTCCTTCTATGTGTTTGAAGTTTTGCCATTTTGACCTTGTCATCTCCTTCATATGTTCTCTATAACTTATCCCACATTTATTTTGCTGAAGTGCATTGCATGACTTTCACAAACTCTGATTCACATAACCCACTCAAAATTACATTCATTGCCTTGGCATTATCTTCATATGGTTTCTTACCACTTGCATCTGTAGGAGGAGTTGTAGATGGTGTGAATCCATTCTCAATGGATTACCATGTATCATATCCATGTGCCATCAAATAAGTCTTCATCCTCACACTCCAGAAAGCATAGTTAGTCCCATCAAATAATGGAGCCTTATTTGATGAAAACCCTTCCTTATGAGCCATGTGTGTTCTTGTAAGATCTTCCTTCAAGCTGTTAGGCTTTCATGAAGGAACCTACTCTGATACCAATTGAAGAACACAAGCTTATACTAAGAGGGGGGTGAACAATATAAGATCAAACTTTTACTTTTCTTTCCAAAGCAATATCATCCAATATTATCAATTGCAATAATGAAACAATGCACAAATCATCACACATATGAGAGACATAGATTTAATGTGGTTCACCCAATATGGGCTACATCCACGGAGAAATATTGCTTATAAATTTCTCAACAAATTTTATGGGCACCAACCCATAGGAGACACCAATCCCCTATTACAATATTCATGGACACCAATCCACAGGAGACACCAATCCCATCTCAAGTTTATGGACATCTATCCATAGGAGACACCAATCCCCTCTACTCTAGTTTATGGACCTCTATCCATAGGAGACACCAATCCCCTCTATTATGGTTCATGGACCTCTATCCATAGGAGACACCAATCCCCTCTAATCTAGTTTATGGACCTCTATCCATAAGAGACACCAATCCCCTTTGTTCTAGTTTATGGACCTCTATCCACAAGAGACACCAATCCCCTATGCTCTAGTTTATGGACCTCTATCCATAGGAGACACCAATCCTCTATGCTCTAGTTTATGGACCTCTATCCACAAGAGACACCAATACCCTCTATTATGGTTCATGAACCTCTATCCACAAGAGGCACCAATCCCCTCTACTCTGGTTTGTGGACCTTTATCCAAAACTCAAAACTGCTCACAACTCTACTCAAACCTACTCATAACTACTCACAACTCTACTCATAAAACCTGCTTAAATTTTCTCACTAATATGCTCAATCCTGCTCATAAACCTGCTCAAATTTGCTCATACAACCTGCTCAATTTGATCTATAACTTTTGCACATGCATTCCCAATTCCACTCAAAACCAATGCACAAATTTACTTTCAAACCCTTGCACTTTTATTTCCAATTTCAATCAAGCAATGCACAATAAATCAATCCTTATACCTCCAACCATATGACAACAAAAATATTTTCCTCAAACAAAACCACCCTTGAGAAAGGAATTAAATCACCATACCTCTAAACTACCTTGATGATGATGTGCCTTCAAAACCTGTCTTGACAAAAATAATTTTCCTTTCTTGTGCCACTTCAAAATAGGTTAGCAAATCTCTTTTTCAAATCATCCATATTAAAAACCCTTCTCAAAAATATGTGCACAATAAGGCTTGAAAATAATACTTTATAACTCCTTTTTAGTCTCACAAAATAAAGCTTTTAATAATGACTAAACCCTCAAATTTCCCTCTTCTATCATGCAAAAATACAATTAAAATAAACCATAATACACCTTATAACTCCCTCACACAATATGCAAAAGACAATTTTCAATATTTCCCCATACACCTTATAACTCCTACTTACACAATATGCAAAAGATAAATTTTCAATTTATCCCCATACACCTTATAACTCCTACTTACACAATGCAGAATATAAAATCAAATATTATCGTTGCACCTTATGACTCCCACTCTAATAAAAATAAAACATTTTATTTACCCTTACCTCAATAGCCAAAACTCTCTAATCATCGTGGAGGAGATTCGATCTCCACACCTTGCCAAATGCAACACTCTCCCAAGGGACCTCCGACCATCTAAGCTAGCCCAATGGGTGAAACCAAAGGGCTCGACGTCAATATTTGTGACCTTCGTAGCTTTATCCTCTCAAACAAATGATGCACAACAAAAATCTCATGGTAGGATTCGAACCTCTATCTCACTGCACAACAAAAACCTCATGGTGAGATCAACCCAACGGGATTCGAACCTTTGTCTCACTGCACAACAATGCCCTATCACGGGCCAACCAACCAACTGGGACACCCCGATGGATGGGAACCAAGACGCGCGAACAAGTATATATTCTGCTTCAGATTTTATCAATCATCGAACGTTCTCACTACGCTCCCTACCCTCCTTGTTCATTGAATTCTATGCACTGGAATAATATCGAATTGCGCTCTTAACCTTAGCAATCTCACTTGATTTTTGCTCCTTATTTATACATGCATTTTTGTTTTCACCATGGACGTTGGTGCTATATTTTGCTTATATATTTTTTATTTTATGCTTACCTTTTATGACATTGGTGCCTTTTAAACTTAAACTCATTTGTATTATAATATTTAAATCTTGGGATTTAAATATTATAATATTTTACTTTTTAAACCTTTGTCCAAAGCCTTTTATGATTTAAAACTTTTGTCCCAAGCTTTTAAACTTTTGTCTTTCTTTTAAACCTTTTGTCCCAAGCACTTTTACATATTTGTCCATCTCTTTTAAAATATTTAAATTTGATATTTAAATATTATAATCCTTAAAAATAATTGCCTTGCTTTGCAATAATATTTCCTTGTAAAATATATTTGCCCTGGATGAACAAGCCCATCTTTGACCTCAATGATATATTGTCCATCCTTATAAACTTTTCACCCTTGAAGAATATTTCTGCCTTGAATACCATGCTCCTTTGACATCAATGACAACTCAATATTTCTAACAATCTCCCCCTTTGTAATTTATGGCAACCCTACTAAACATTTTCTTTGAATGCAACTAGATTCCCAATTTGCTCCCCCTGACAAGTTGCTCCCCCTCATTGAATTCTCCCCCTTTGACATTAATGGCAAAGGGCTCCTTGGGGATAAATATAAGACACTTAGCACAATCCCCTCACCACATCCTTTTCTTGAGGTGATTAATTATGGTATAGGAGTGAAACTCCCAAATTACTATGCTCCTCTTATTGTTTCATTTTCTTTCTCCAAACTTTTGAAGTCATACCTCTTTGAATATTTTGACTTTCCTTCTTGCTTGTCTTCAGAAATTTAGGAAAAATTGTTCTACACCATTTTGCTTTATGTCTAAAATTATTGCAATTGAATAACATGATATTGTAGTCCTTGAAAAGTGCAAATGACTTGAAATTTCTCTTGGTAAAACAAAAAATATTCTTATCATGAACCTTGCAACGTACAACTTTGTGACCAAAATGATTACATGAGAAACAATTACCATGGAAGAAATTTTAAAACCTGTTTGATTGCCTTGGAGAATATTGATGCATGGTTCTCTCATTGCTTTTTCTGTAATGTTCCATGCTCCTTGATGGTGCTTTGTTTTCTTATTTATTGATGCTTCCACTTCCCAACTCATTAGCATGGGTCTTGGGCTCTTCTTTAATTACTTCCTTTGATTCTTCCATTTCTTTTGAGCTTGACTCCCCCTTTTGTTTTTCTTAACCTTTTCCAAAACCAAGTCTAGTCTTCATAAATGGAGATATTTTTGCTTTGATAATATCATACGAGTTTTTTGAGCTTTTCCTAAACTGATATATCATATCATTAAATTTTTCAAGTCCTTTCCTTAGAATACCAACTTTATGTTCTAGTATTTCACACTCTAGTTCTTTTGCCTTTAACTATTCAGCCATACCTTCTTCAATTATCCTTACCTCTTCAACATTTACTTTTAAGTCGGTGAGATCTTATAGAAGCTTGGCCTTTTTTTTATCATCCTCTTGTACTTGAGCCTTCAATATTGAGTTCTTATTTCTAACCCTTTTTCAACTCTTCAAGAGCAACAATAAGTTCCTCTTCTATGTCACATGTGGCTTCCTCTTCATCTTCTGAATCTTTCTCTTCTTTGAATAACACAAGCTTATACCGAGAGGGGGGTGAACAGTATAAGACCACTTTTTACTTTTATTTCCAAATCAGTATATGCAATGTATAGATAGCAATATCAATAGTAGTAATAAAAGAAATGCACAAATCACCGCACACAATAGAGACACCATAATTTACGTGGTTCACCCAATACGGGCTACTCCACGAAGAAAATATTTCACTAAAATTTTCTCAATCAATCTCTTGGGAATCCTTTTCCTATTACAATGTTTATGTACCTCTATCCAAAGGAGATACCAATCCCCTAAATCAAGTTTGTGGATCTCTATCCATAGGAGAACTCCTTCTCCTCTGCTCTGATTGGTGATCCTCTTGAAGACTACTACCTCTACTGCACTGGCTTGTGGATCTCTCTCCACTAAATACTCTTATCCCAACTCAGAAGACCTATCCTAACTACCCTGGTTGATGGATCTCTATCCATTGAAGACTATTATCCTCTCTTCTATGTCACCTCCAAAGCTTTGTCTCAAATCTGCACTAAACATAGTCCTTCGATCTAGCACAAATTTTCTCAATCTCTATCTCTGGTCTGACACAAATATATCCTCAAATATGTACCAAAATTTATCCTCAAACCTGCTCAATAATTCCACACAAAACTTGCTTAACTCTGCTCAATAAATCCACACAGAACTTGCTCAAATCTTCTCAACAAGTCCACACAGAACTTGCTTAACTCTGCTCAACAAGTCCACATAAAACTTACTCAAATCTACTCAACAAGTCCACATAGAACTTGCTCAAATATTCTCAATAAGTCCACACATAACTTGCTCAAATCTACTCAACAAGTCCACACAAAACTTTCTCAAATTTTCTCAACAAGTCCACACAAAACTTTCTCAAATCTGCTCAACAAGTCCACACAGAACTTGCTCAAATTTGCTCAACAAGTCCACACAGAACTTGTCCAATCTCATAGAAACATAAAGAGAATTGTTAGAGACTCAATATGTTCTATACTAATCACAATGCTCAATTAATTTAAATCACTCTCTTAGAAACATAAGGAGAATTGTTAGAGACTCAATATGCTTCAATTTCAACTCAATGCTCAATCACTTTCTCAACTCAATTCATAATATAGAATAGTTTGTTTTATGGAACTTGAACAATCACTTCACACATCCACTTGACTAGGCTCAACCAACTCTACTCAACCAATCACTTAATAAAATACTCCTTTCTCAAAAACCCTAGTCCAAGCATATAAGCACCAACTCTGATGCAGGAGCATCCGGTGGCAGCAGCAATCTTGCTTCAAAAAAAAAAAACCAACAACAGGGTAGAAGTTGCAGGGTCGCGATATCGCGACAAAAGCGGGGCAAGCGGTGCAATAGGCGGAAGGGTCACGATATCGCGACGTCGCGATATCGCGACAAAAGTAGGGCAAGCGGTGCAATAGGCGGAAGGGTCACGATATCGCGACGTCGTGATATCGCGACCAAAAGCGGGGCAGGTGATGCAATAGGTGGAGGGTCGCGAAATCGTGACGTCGCGATATCGTGACCAAAATGCAGGGTCGACGACGCAGCAGGCGGAGGGTCACGAAATCGTGACATGTCACGATATCGCGACGTCACGATATCGCGACCAAAATGCAGGGCCGACGACACAGCAGACGGAGGGTCACGATATCGCGACATGTCGTATTTTCGCACCGAAAGACGAGCCGAAGACGAAGAGTCAGAAAGGGAGACGTGTCGAATATCTGGACGACGAAGCGACACGGGGAGGCGAAACGAAAGGTTCTGGAAGAGGAAACGAAGGGCCACTAGCTGGAAATGGAGCGTCACCCGAGAACCTTTAAAAAGGAGAACAAAGGCATGCACAAGGGATGGAAAAATTACTGGAACGATAATATTTTTTTTTCTTGTTGTATTTCCAGATTTGAGAAACTTTGAAAAGGCGCAATTCTTCTGCGACTTATGTAATAATCTGCTGTGAATGTAATAATCCGCTGTGACTGTAATATTATGCGATGACTGTAATATTTTGCTGTGACTATAATATTATGTTGTGACAGTAATTCTTTGCTGCATTTGAATAAAATACAACTGTTTTTCTTCTCTGTAATTCGGCTCTCGATCAAGTGGTATCAGAGCTAGAAGTTCTTGAGTGTGCAAACAGAACACCGAACGTGAGGCAGTTTGCACCAGGACCAGTTTGAGATTTGCGGGAGAAGTGAGTAGAATGCCTCCAAAAAGAAATCATGGTCACGGGAGAAATGTGGCGTAGGATGAAGATTTCAGAGCGTTGCAGAGGCAAGTGCAATCCCTGCAGGAAGAGTTGCGAAAAAGGGTCGAACCAAAGGGAGAAGACCAGAGTGACGATGAAGCCTGGGAAACTGAGGATCCATCAGATGATGAAGAAGCATTGGATCCTTCTAAAGCTAGATTGTTGAAAGCTCTATCTCAGGCCGGGAAGAGACCGAAGTTTGATGTCTCCACATATTCTAGGAATCTCAACCCAGAAGAGTTGATTGACTGGATCAACGATATGGAGGAATACTTTGAGTATGAGGAGATTGCAGATCTTGATAGGATCAAATTTGCAAAAACAAAATTGAAAGGCCATGCTAGTTTATGGTGGAAAGGAGTACAACTCGAAAGAAATAAAAGTGGAAAGGAGAAAATAACCAGATGGGACCGAATGGTGGAGAAATTGAAGAGACAATTTATTTATGTAGATTACGAGTTGGACCTGTTGAGGAGGACGCATAGTTTGAGACAGTCAGGAAAGTCTGTCCAAGAATACACAGAAGAATTCTACAAAATCTCCATCATAATTGGCCATTCAGGGGCTAATAAGGAGAAAGTAGCTAGATACATCAACGGGTTGAGAATGAACATTCAGGAAGAACTCAGCTTGATCAGAATAGCCACCATAGAAGATGCATACCAGTTGGCCTTGAAGGTAGAAGAGAAACTAAATAGAAGATTCGAAGGCAACCAGAGAGGAAGGGATCATGGTGGAAGAACCGGTGGAGGAAATTACCGAGACCAGAAGAAGACTGGTGAAACAAGCAGACCCCAAGAACAGAAAAAGGAGAATACCTACCACCCGCGTGATCAGAACAATGACTACCAGAGAGGAAGAGGTAGACCTGGACGTGGGTATGGAAGAGGGGTATTCCATGGAACCTGTTTCCAGTGTGGAGAAGAGGGACACCGGTCATACGAGTGTCCTCAACACCAAGAAAGGACGGACAAGAGACCTGAGGGTCATGCCAGAGCTGCTGTGGCAGATGAAGGTGCAGAGTCAGAACACTCTGAAGAGGTAGAAGGAGGAGAAGTGTTGATGATGAGAAGAACACTGTTGAATGAGGAAAAAGAACCAGAATAGAGGAAGAGCCTGTTTCGCACAAGGTGCAAATGTGCAGGGAAGGTCTGCAATGTTATCATTGATAATGGTAGCACAGACAACTTAGTTTTAGAAGAGATGGTTACTAAGTTGAAATTGGGAAAGAGGAAGCACCCGCATCCATATCAGATTTCGTGGTTGCAGAAAGACCACAGAGCACTTGTCAGTGAACAGTGCTTGGTCGAATTTCACATTGGAAATTATCAAGATGAGGTCCTATGTGATGTTTTGCCGATGGATGCTTGCCATTTGTTGTTGGGAAGACCATGGCAATTTGATAGACGTGCAATGCATGATGGGCATGCAAATACGTACTCTCGACAAAGGATGGAGTACGTCACAAATTGAAGCCACTGAAGGAAGTGGATGAGAAAGTGTGCAGTAGTGCCAGAATCTGCCTGGTGGATGGAAGACAGTTTTTGGATGGCCTGAAAAGGGATTCAATGTGTTATGCATTAATCCCTACTATTAAGAAAGAACAGTACATAGATGTTCCAATAGAGGCCGAACACCTGTTAGAAGAATTTCCGTACATCATATCAGATAATGTGCTTGAGGGTTGTACCACCGATGAGGAAGATCAGTCACCATATTGATTTGGTACCTGGATCTAGTTTACCCAACAAGGCAGCCCACAGAATGACTCCTGTGGAAAGTGAGGAGCTGAGTAGGCAAGTCCATGAGTTGTTGAAAAAGGGACTGATTCGAGAAAGCTTGAGTCCATGTGCGGTACCTGCAGTACTAGCACCAAAGAAGGATGGGGAGTGGAGGATGTGTACGGACTCCCGAGCTATAAACAAGATCACCATAAAATATAGATTTCCATTACCAAGGATGGATGATATTATGGACTGTTTGAGTGGAGCCAAGTACTTCACCAAGATTGACCTGAAGAGTGGCTACCATCAGATTCGGATCAGAGAAGGAGATGAGTGGAAAACTACTTTCAAAACCAGAGAAGGTTTGTATGAGTGGTTGGTCATGCCATTTGGGCTAACCAATGCACCAAGCACATTCATGCGGTTGATGAATGAAGTGCTGAAGGAGTTCTTAGGCAAGTTTGTTATTGTCTATTTGGATGACATTTTGATATTCAGCAGAACCCTGGAAGAGCACCTGATGCATATCAAGAGGGTTTTTGAGAAGCTGAGGGAAGAACAATTGTTGATCAACTTGAAGAAGTGCAATTTTGTGAAGAAGGAGTTGGTATACCTGGGATTTGTCATCTCAGTTGAAGGTCTAAAAATGGACCCAAAAAAGGTGAGGGCTATCATTGAATGGCCTACTCCAAGAAGCACTTTTGAAGTGAGATCATTTCATGGTTTAGCCAGTTTTTACAGGAAATTCATCAGAAATTTCAGCAGTATTTGTGCACCCCTTACAGAAACAATGAGAGGGGATAGGAAAGACTTTAAGTGGACCTTGGGAGCTGACAAAAGCTTTGATATGTTGAAGAAGAAGGTCACTGAGCAACCTATTTTAGCACTTCCAGATTTTAATAAGGTATTTCAGGTAGACTGTGATGCCAGTGGTAGTGCCATTGGAGCTGTGCTGAGTCAAGAAGGTAAGCCTGTTGCTTACTTCAATGAGAAACTCAATGATGCCAGGAAAAAGTATTCAGTGTATGATCAAGAATTCTACGCTATAGTTCAGGCCCTGAAGAAGTGGAGACATTATTTGTTGTCGAAAGAGTTTGTGCTATATACTGATCATCAGGCCTTACAGTATATAAATAGCCAGGGAAAACTGAACCAGAGACACTTGAAGTGGGTTGAGTTTCTACAGAGTTATTCCTTTGTGTTGAAGCACAGGAGTGGAAAATCCAATAGAGTTGCAGATGCCTTGAGTAGAAGGCAGAGTTTGCTGATAGAAATGAAGGTGGAAGTGTTGGGATTTGATGAATTGAAGGGTTTGTACCCTGAAGATCCCAATTTTGCAGAAGCCTGGAAGGCTTGCTTGGCACCAGTTACCTTGGACAGAACCAAGTGGCTGGATTTTCTGATCCAAGATGGAATGTTGTTCAGGGGAAACCAGTTATGCATTCCAAGAAGTTCCATGAGGGAAAACCTAGTCAAAGAAAAACATAGTGGAGGATTGGCTGGGCACTTTGGTCGAGATAAGACCATTGCCCTTGTGAGTGAGAATTATTATTGGCCGCAACTGCAGCAAGATGTGCAGAAATTTGTGCAGAGCTGTAGAGTCTGTCAGATGGCGAAAGGTGTGAGACAGAACACCGGATTATATCAGCCATTACCTATACTGGAGAAACCATGGGAAGATGTCAGCATGGATTTCGTTCTTGGTCTACCAAGGACACAGAGGGGAAATGATTCCATATTTGTGGTAGTTGACAGGTTTTCAAAGATGGCACATTTTATTCCTTGTCAGAAAACTAATGATGCAGTTCATATTGCAGGTTTGTTTTTCAAAGAGGTGGTACGGCTGCATGGTCTACCAAAGAGCATCGTTTTCGACAGAGATACCAAGTTTGTTGGGTATTTCTGGAGAACCCTGTGGAAGAAACTAAAGACAGATTTGAAATTCAGTTCAACATACCACCCACAGACAGATGGGCAAACAGAGGTGGTAAACAGAAGTTTGGGTAACTTATTGAGGTGCTTGATAGGAGATAAGCCCAAAGGATGGGATCTGATTTTTCCACAGGCGGAGTTTGCATATAACAATTCTGTCAACAGGAGTACCAACAAATCTCCATTTCAGATAATATATGGAAGCAGTCCAAGAAATGTTTCTGAGTTAAGGAAGCTGAATACAGGGGAAAAGTGCAGTGCCGAGGCTGAGGATTTTGTAGAGCATCTGAAGAACCTGCATGAAGAAGTGAAGAAGCATATTGCTAAAATGAATACGCAATATAAGACGAAAGCAGACCAGAAGCGACGGTTTAAGGAATTCGAAGTGGGAGAGGAAGTGATGGTCCATCTAAGAAAAGAAAGATTTCCTGCTAAAACCTATAACAAGTTGAAGATGAAGAAGTTTGGACCGTGCAGAATCATGGCAAAACGGGATTCAGGCAATGCCTATGAAGTAGAATTGCCAAGTGGGCTTAACATATCACCCGTCTTTAACATTTCAGATTTGGTGAAATACCATGAGGGGGATAGTAGTGAGACACCAAGCGCGAGTTGTGGAGTATTCCTAGCATCTACTCCAACCGCAGATGAGATTGAGGAAATACTTGGACACTCGAGAAGGCGAAGTACCGAAAATGAGACAGTATTTTGAATATTTGGTCAAGTGGAAGGGCGGACCGGTAGAAGATGCAACTTGGTTGTCTAAAATGGAGGTTGACCGCCTGGGTCTCCCTCTAACAGTTCAGAAGTGAGGATCACTTCTCAATCTACCCCGGATGTCTGATGTAGGAGCATCCGATGGCAGCAACAATCTTGCTTCAAAAAAAAAAAAAACAACAACAGGGCAGAAGTTGCAGGGTCACGATATCATGACCAAAAGAAGGGCAAGCGATGCAATAGGCGGAAGGGTCACGATATCGCGACAAAAGCAGGGCAAGCGGTGCAATAGGCGGAAGGGTCGCGATATCGCGACGTCGCGATATCGCGACCAAAAGCGGGGCAGGCGATGCAACATGCGAAGGGTCACGAAATCGTGACATGTCGCGATATCGCGACCAAAATGCGGGGTCGACGATGCAGCAGGCGAAGGGTCACGAAATCGTGACATGTCACGATATCACGACGTCGCGATATCGTGACCAAAATGCAGGGCCGACGATGCAGCAGACGGAGGGTCGCGATATCGTGACATGTCGTGATATCGTGACATGTCGTATTTTCATGTCGAAAGACGAGCCGAAGACGAAGAGTCGAAAAGGGAGACGTGTCGAATATCTGGACGACGAAGCGACACGGGGAGGCAAAACGAAAGGTTCTGGAAGAGGAAACGAAGGGCCACCAGCTAGAAATGGAGCGTCACCCGAGAACCTTTAAAAAGGAGAACAAAGGCATGCACAAGGGATGGAAAAATTACTGGAACGATAATATTTTTTTTTCTTGTTGTATTTCCAGATTTGAGAAACTCTGAAAAGGCGCAATTCTTCTGCGACTTATGTAATAATCTGCTGTGAATGTAATAATCTGCTGTGAACGTAATAATCCGTATGACTGTAATTTTATGTGGTGACAGTAATTCTTTGCTGCATTTGAATAAAATACAACTATTTTTTCTTCACTGTAATTCGGCTCTCGATCAAACTCAAAATGTTTCCAACAATGCTCAATCACAAATCTCACATAACAATGATACTCATGTTCTTTTCAAACCCTAGTTCAAGTTCTTTGCTCAACAACTCACTTCAACAACAATGCTTATAAAACAACTCTCACATAACAATGATACTCAAACCCTAGTTCAAGTTCTTCACTCAACCAATGGCTTCAACAACAATGCTTATAAAACAACTCCCACATAACAATGATACTCAAACCCTAGTTCAAGTTCTTCACTAAACCAATGGCTTCAACAACAATGCTTATAAAATAAGGTTTTAACAACAACTCATTATTCCAGAAAACCTTGAAGTATTAACTCAACACACTCAATAGGAAACCCTAATCAAGTTCTTTTCACTCCAAACTTATTTTCTAGAAAACCAATCAATCAACTCAAACATGGAAGAATGTGCTCATACCTTTTTCTTGATGATTAAGGGATCTCATAAATTTGCCACAATAAAAACAATTTCTATGCCAAAATCAAAGAGGTTAGAAGATAAATCTTTCCCATAATGTAATGCAAAAACTCAATCACACCTTATTACTCCATATTTCAAAAACAACCATCAACATACATAAAATATTTATCCAATAACACCTTATAATCTCCCAATTAAAAAATCAATTCAACATCCATAAAAATTTAACTTCAAAATATTTTTAATTAAATTTTAATAGCAAGAAGAACTTTGGAAAAAATCAAATCCACTTTTCTTATAACTCCTATAGCATAAATCAATTTCCAAACAAACAACTTTTCATTCTACCCTTATAACTCCCTTTTACCTTAGGAAAGACTTTAGGCAAATAAAAATTTATTTAACAAAAATTACCTTTGCCACTTATGAGATTCAAACCCTCAATCTTTGCCTCCTCGTGTACCCTAGTTGTGTGCTAGACCACCGCGTGCGCTAGATGTATGCTTGGAACCCAAAGAGCACCTCGTGCTCTTTCTTCCAACCTTGGTGCTCAAAACGAGCACATTCAAAACATTTTCCTCCTTAGCGCTCAAGACCAACACGCAAACAATCTCCACGTGAATCGATCGTGGATATTTCCACTCCCAACACCCTCGCAAAATGTGCACTACCAATGGACCACCATGTCTAATGGGAGTGAGGCTTAAGCCCTCCCTTTTTTGTCTTTTCCCTGGTGCTAAAAGATAACTCGAATTTGTCTTCTTCCTCAATGATTGCACAAATTATTCTCTCACTTGTTTGCATGAAATTTAATCGATGAATGGTAAGTTTAATGCCCCTTTGGCATTGCTTTTATATATGAATTTCACCTTTTGTCATGGATGTCGAAGCTCCGATAAATCGATGGCATTGGCACCTTCTTAAGACCTTTATAATTTATAAATTATTTAATTTCTAAAAGAATTTAAATTTTATAAATTATTTTATAAACCTTTGACTTTAATAAAAATTAAAGCCTTCTTGAGATAATCTTTAAACCTTTCTTTGTACTCCATGGGTTTGATGTAAATTATTCTGCCACCATGGTTTTAACACAAACCTTAATTTTTCCATCACAATGTTTAAGGGAGCCTTTATATCCTCATAATGCTTTTAATAAAACCATTTAATTTTCCACCATGGTTTTAACACAAACCCTCATAAAACCATATTTTCACACCTTTTCTTCAACTCTTCGCATTGTTCCTGGTGGTAGTAATGATTTAATCCATGGTGTTAATGACAACTTCATATGCTCACCTTGGCATCAATGACAACTTTTCATCTTGAAATCAATGACAACCAAATGAGCTCAAAATATCCAACATTCTTCTTGGTCTTCAACAACAAGATCATCTTCTTTCTCTTCTATGGCCAAAAATAGGATTTCTTCTTTTTCACTATTGGAGAGGCTTTTATCACTGCTGCTAGAAGCACTGCTTGCTTCTTCAGCATAAAAACTCTTCTTGTACCTTTGAAAGATCTTCTTCTCATGCTTGCATTGACCATGCCTATTTTTATTTTCATAATAGAACTTTCTTTCCTTCTTTTTCTTGTAATCCTTTTCTTCTTCACTAGTACTACCTCCATTTTATGTACAATTAGCTGCATAGTGACCAATATTACCACAACTATAACATTTCACAGTTTGCATATTTTTGTGTTTTTTGGACCCTTCTTATTTATTCTCACAAATTTAGCCTCTTATTCACTACTTGATTCATCATTTGATTCTTGTTCTTTATTATTTTCCTTCTTTGAAGATTTGAATGTTGCCTCTCTTTTTTAATTTTATTCTTTTTCTGTCCTCATCTTATAGGTCGTGAGAATTCCATATAGCTCATCCATGCTTAAAATTTTGAGATCCTTCATCTCTTATATTGTTGAAAACTTTGCATCATACCTCATAGGGAGTGACCTCAATATTTTTTGAACAATAGTATATTCCTCAATATTTTCTCCAAGTCCACGAATAGTGTTGACAACCTCATCAACATGAAGTATATACATAGCAATATCTTCATCATCTTTCATCTTCAAGTCTTCAAAATTCCTTCTGTGTGTTTGAAGTTTTTCCATTTTGACCTTGTCATCTCCTTCATATGTTCTCTATAACTTATCCCACATTTATTTTGTTGAAGTGCATTGCATAATTTTCACAAACTCTGATTTACATAACCCACTCAAAATTGCATTCATTACCTTGGAATTATCTTCATATGGTTTTTTTACCACTTGCATCTATAGGAGGAGTTGTATATCGTGTGAATCCATTCTCAACATATTGCCATGTATCATATCCATGTACCATCAAATAAGTCTTCATCCTCACACTCAATAAATCATAGTTAGTTCCATCAAACAATGGAGCCTTATTTAATGAAAACCCATCCTTATGAGCCATGTGTGTTCCTATAAGATATTCCTTCAAGCTGTTAGACCTTTATGAAGGAACCTAGTATGATACCAATTGAAGAACACATGATTATACTGAGAGGGGGGAGTGAACAATATAATATTAAACTCTTACTTTTATTTCCAAAGCAATATCATCCAATATTATCAATTGCAATAATGAAAAAATGCACAAATAATAACATATATGAGAGACACATATTTAACATGGTTCAGGGCTACATCCACAAAGAAATTTGCTTATAAATTTCTTAACAAATTTTATGGGTACCACCCTGCAGGAAACACCAATCCCCTATTACAATGTTCGTGGATACCAATCCACAGGAGACACCAATACCTTCTCAAGTTTATGGACATCTATCCACATGAGATACTAATCATCTCTACTCTGGTTTGTGGACCTCTATCCATAGGAGACATCAATCCCCTCTATTCTGGTTCATGGACCTCTATCCACAGGAGACACCAATCTCCTCTACTCTGGTTTGTGGACCTCTATCCATAGGATATACCAATCCCCTTTATTCTAGTTAATGGACCTTTATCCATAGGAGACACCAATCCCCTCTACTCTATTTTGTGGACCTCTATCCATAGGAGACACCAATCCCCTCTACTCTGGTTTGTGGACCTATATCTACATGAGACACCAATTCCCTCTGCTCTAGTTCATGGACCTATATATACATGAGACACCAATCCCCTATGTTCTTGTTTGTGGACCTCTATCCACAGCTTAAATCTACTCACAAATCTGCTCAAACCTGCTCACAACTCTGCTCATAAAACCTTCTTAAATCTACTCACTAACCTCCTCAATCCTGCTCAAATTTGCTCATACAACCTGCTCAATTATTCCTAAATCTTACATACAAATAGTACTCATATATTTTTCAAAAATGATTTTTTTAACTAAAGTAATTCAAACATATTCTACCTATAATTTGTTTAACCTCTTGAACATATAGAGAGTGATATGCACTAAAAAATTTCTAATATGTTCTTTACATTATTTAAGTCTATCGCTTTCACATGTCTCACATTTATTACATTTTAAAGGTAGCTCTATTCTAGCATATGATAACTGATCTTGTAATTGTTGAACTGCACCTTTCCTTCCCTTTTGTAGGTAGTTGAAAATATCCTTATTTTCAATTGAATCCTTTGACCCTATCCTTGCACTATGTGACACTTTCACTTCAGAGCAAACCTTCTATTTGTGTGAGACTATACTATTTTTCTTAATTCTACATACACTTCAAAACCAATCATAATGCTCAAATTTGTCCTTATTATCTACTCCCAAAATAAATCATGAATAATGCACAAATTTGTTAGGAATAATAACAGAGGGTTTTAAACAGCCCAGAAGAAAAATACGGACAAAGAAAAAAGAGGGAAAGGAGCAATCCCATCTCAGACCTGCCAATAGGTATGAGATATTTAAGTCACTGGTTGACGAAGAGGAACAATTTATGGAGGGCATGGAGGGTAATAAGGAAAATTCTAATATTCCCGTGTAACTCCCCCTCTCATCTCCTCCCGTAATACAGCAAGTAGTTGAACTCTGTGAGATATCACAGCCAGTGTGTTCAGGGGCTTTAGTAGTGCATAACCAGGAGCAGACAGTATCTCAGGATGTTAGCATGGGAATAGCAGAGAAGAACAGGGAAAGGCCAACTTTGGGGATAACCCAGGTAGAAAAAAGATCAAAAAACAACAATTCTCAAGGAGTAGGTAGAAGATCCAATAAGGAGTTGCTAGCAGTCCAAGGAGACAAACTGATCATGGGAGGATCGGTGAGGCCAATAGACACTTATTGCTCCCAGGGTAACCAATGATTATACAATCATGGAATGTGAGGGGTTTAAACAGCAGAACCCATCAATATATTGTTCAAAGACTTTTAGAGAATCATAATACTAATTTTTTGCTTTTACAAGAGACTAAGATGTCATTAGATCTTATGTCCAAAACAGTCAAAAGAATTTGGAGGGGTGTTGGTCATATGGATGTGGCTGCCCAAGGTGCCTCAGGGGGGATTTTTACTCTGTGGAACTCTCTTGAATGGTATGCAATAGAACATATTTCCTGGAGGGGTGTTCTCACTTCTCTTTTTAGGAATAATGTCACTGCGGAACACGTTCTAATCACAAAATTTTATGGGTCTCAAAACCTCGATGGTCAGAGGCGGCAGTGGAAGGCTGTGCATAACATGCGAACCTCAAGGGAAGATCTAGACTGGATTATAGCGGGGGACTTTAACGCTAAATTATCTTCTAGAGATCAGGAAGGGGGAACACCATTTTTGGACCTAGGGGACCATTTCATGATTGCCCAAGTCCAGGCTTTGCACTTAGTGGACATTAAATGTCCTAGCATTAACTACACTTGGACTAATAAAAGGTGGGAGCCACATAGCAGGAAGGTTAAGCTAGATCATTTTCTGGTTTTAGAGGAGGCGTTTGTAAAATGGAATATAAATTTTTAGATTTTATAAGGCCCAGTTTCAGATCACTATCCCATTATGTTGGAAGGCGGGACTAGGATGGGGCAGCATCACAAACCTTTCAGATTTGAGAATTTTTGGCTTTAGAAAGAAGACCTTCGGGAGAAAATTCCACAGTGGTGGGAAGAAGGCCGCCCAGCTTATGGGAGAGCAATGTTCAGAATCCAAAAACAACTACAATATGTCAAAACTCAGTTGAAGTATTGGAAGCATGCTAATAAAACAGACTTCAAGGCCCAAAGAGCTCCATTGGTGGCCAAATGGGATGAGGTCCAAAAATAGTTCAGAGAAGGAGTAATTACAGACTAGCTCAAAGCTGAGGATGATGCCCTGCGTACAGCGGTTGAGGACATTGACAACCAGGAGGAGACCTATTGGAAGCAAAGAGCAAGAACCACCTGGTTATTAGAAGGGGACAAAAATACAAAATTATTTCATCGGACTGCTTGTGCTCGAAGACAGATGAACAATATGGAGGCCCTTCAAGATGAGAACGGTCATTCCTTTGATACACTTCCAGGTATGCATTCCCATGCTATGGATTATTTTTCTAAGCTTTTTAAGGAAAGTGTGGTACAAGATGTAGAGGCCCAAAATGAAGTTATTTCTGTCATACCTGCTGTTATTTTTTAGGATGAAAATCAGGCCCTCCTCAAACCCATTGATAGAGATGAATTGAAAACTATGGTCTTTGGAATGAGCACTGGTAAAACTCTAGGTCTAGACGGCTTCCCAATTGAGTTTTTTTAGGCTTTCTGGGACTACTTAGAGGAAGATGTAATGGCTGTTGTAGAAGATTCCAGAGAAAATAAGAGAATGCTTAAAGCTATAAACCACACTTTCATTACCTTAATTCCAAAAGGGGAGGAGGGGGTTCATATTTCAGATTATAGGCCTATTGCCTTATGTAATGTGCTATACAAAATAATCACAAAGGTAATGGCTGAGCGCCTAAAACCTCTTCTTCACAACATTGTCTCCTCTAAGCAAGGGGGTTTTGTTGAGGGACGACAAATTCTGGATGGGGTGGTTGTGGCCTAGGAAGCAATCCATTCAATGCACACTTCTGGTAATAAAGGGATGTTCATAAAACTGGACATGTCAAAGGCTTATGACAGGGTTGAATGGAGTTTCCTAGCTAAAATGATGGCAGCCTTTGGTTTCTCTCAGGACTGGATAGAGTGGGTCATGAGCTATGTCTCTACCCTGACTTACTCTATGCTAATCAAGGGCCTTCCTTCGCAACCATTTGGAGCTACTCGGGGACTGCGCCAGGGGGATCCATTTTCTCCTTATCTTTTTCTCATTTTGGTTGAAGGTCTTGGTAGACTTTTCTTGAGGAGAAGACAACAAGGTAGATTATTGGGTATCAGGGTGGGTGACGAAGTTTTAACGCACCTGCAGTTTGTGGATGACACTGTTTGGTGGGAGTGGCTAGCTTCAGGGAAGCAAGAATGATTAGGGATACTCTTAATGTCTATCTCAGGGCTACTCAACAGGTCATTAATGACAAGAAATCCAAAGTGGTTTTTTTTAACCTGGAGCAAAGGCTTCAGAACAAAATTTTAGAAATCCCAGGATTCACAAGGACTTCTCTCCCAGTGGTTTACTTGGGGGTCCCCTTGCACTTTAAGAAGCTAAAATTAGACACATGGAGGAATCTACTGGAGTGTATCAAGGACAAAATTAATCACTGGTCTCACAAGTGGTTAAGTTATGGTGGCAAATTAACGTTCTTACAGTCAGTCATTCAAGCCATGCCAATTTACAAATTCTCTATCCTGGCTACCCCTATTACAATATGGAAAGAGTTGGACAGGATGGCTAGAAAGTTTTTATGGGAAGGAGCAAAGGGAGAGAGAAAGTGGGCCTTAGTGGGCTAGGACAAAGTTACCCAGCCCAAGGTTAAAGGAGGTCTGGGTTTGAGAAAATCTAAGCTGAATAATAAAGCTTTGGCTGGAAAGTTGTACTGGAGATGGATCTCCCAACCCACCTCCCTTTTCAGTAGAATCCTAACTAGAAAATACCTGGGACAGGCCAACCCAAACGATGTAGCTCGCATCCCCTTGGATGGTACTGGGTCCCTAGTTTGGCAGGCTCTCAAGTTAGGGTCTCAGGTTGTTAAAGACCGCTTATTTTGGAAAGTGGGAAGAGGGGAGAAGGCTCATTTCTGGATAGATTCTTGGGATCAGTTCCCACCCATCATTGCTGAATTTCCAGAATTACAACCAATAAAAGCAGCCATTGAAGCCAAGGGATGGATCCGTATTGAAAGTTATTTCACAACTACTCAACTGGGGGAGTGTAAGTTTAAGCAGTTCAAGAAGTTGGATGAGTGGCCCATTTCAATCCCTCCGGATTTGACTCCCATCATGACTAAAATTCTGACAGAAAGATTTCTTACAAGGGGAGACGTGGAGGATGAATTAGCTTGGGGCTTTGGGAGTCTTGGTGTCTATATAGTAAAGGATGGATATGACAACATTCTCCCAGAGCCCCCCCTCATACTTTTCAGGTTGAGGACTGGAGGAAAATCTGGCACTCTAAAGGCTGGCCAAAAGTTAACTTTTTTGCCTGGCAGTGCATGCACAATGGAATCCTCACTTTTGATAATCTCATATCAAAAGGTATCATTGGCCCTTCTCAATGTGTACTATGCTACAAGAGAAACTGCTGACCATTTGCTATTTGGTTGCCCTTTCACCCGACAGATTTGGCTGCGTTGGTTTGCATACTTTAAAATTCAAGTAAGTGGTGACCTGAACCGGATGAATATCTGGGCAAAATGGCAGAAAGGTAGATTCAAATCTAAAGCTCTTCGTATTGGCCAGGAGCTCGGTTTAAGCTTTATCTCGGTGGCAAGTTTGGCCGGAAAGAAATGCCAAAATTTTTAGAGAAACTTTTATCGCTCTAGACGGGGTTTGGCAGACCATTTGGAGCAAGGTTACCGAAACTATGGCTGTTCATGCTGAGGAGGAAGCTCAAATTGACATTGGAGCTATGGAAGAACACGTTGAACTGCAAGAGGGACAGGATAGAAATTGTTGGAAACCTCCCCCTGAAGGTTGGATTAAAATCAATACTGATGGAGCTGCAAAAGGCAATCCGGGTAGAGCCGGAATTGGAGTGGTGTGCCGAAACCATGCTGGGACTATGCTCTATTGGGAATTGCAAGGCCTGGGAAGAACCACTAATAATGAAGCCGAAGCCATTGCCATCAAGTTTGCTTCTGTTTGGGCAATGAAACATGGCCACCGTAGGATTATTCTTGAATCAGATTCGCAAATAATGGTTGGAGCTCTTGACTGCATGAGGAACTTTGATCTGAAATCTTGGAGGTTGAGGGCTCTTGTTACCCAAATTAAAGAATTATGGAAGGAATTGGAGGACATGATCCTAGTTTATGTGAGTAGAGATTTGAACAAAGCGGCTGACTTTCTGGCTAAGATGGGTGCAGAAAAGGAGGTTGGAGTTCAGTTGCACAATGACATGGATATTGAGGATGAGGTGATTAGACAGGGTCTTGAAAGGTCCTTGAGCTAATGACCTTCGAAAAAATAGAGTACGATGGGGGACCCCATGGCAGCTAGTTTTTGGTTCACAAAAATTGGCTCCGATGTAGTTCTTCCTTTACTATTGTATGACTGTGTCCTCTCGGACCTTGGCTGGGAAGAGGCTCTTCCCACATTGTAATTGATCTATGTCTTAATACAAGTTTTTTTTCAAAATTTCAAAAAAAATAACAGATGATATTTTATATTGATATAAGTGATTACAATATATAGGCATGAGCTTATAAGAAAATATGGCACTTGTCAAAGAGAATGACAAGTGTCAATAACAAGACATAGTGCACATTAAAAAATTCTCTAAAATTCCCCTTAATGTGCACTATCCTAACTATAGAAAATAAAAAATAAAATAAGTCAATATTAGGTAACATTCCCCCTTAATGTTGACTTTCTCTAAAAACAACCTATCATCCTCCTTTATTGTGATTTGGTCTAGGCTCATGCTCTTTGCGCTTGGCTCTCCAACTATGAATAATGCTAGATCAATGGTGTATACATATCGATCTATTTCCATAGGGTTAGCCACTTCCTTGGATCTTTTGCCACTAGGTCAGCCATCTAAGTGCCTTAGGGTCATCATGGGTGCCTCAGGGTCAGCCACTTTTGGGTTTGTTGCCTCTACAGGTCATCCTTAGAGGATGTTGCCTCTCGTAGGTCACTGACTAGATCCACCATGAATATCATCCTCCCTCATGGTGAACTCAATCTAGAAGGTGTCGATCTCTGCCAAAAATGCACCTTAATACAATAGAAAAACGAGCCATGAAATACAATATAAATGAGCCATAGAAGCCAAATATGGAGAAGAAAAAAGAAGAATAGAAGAGAATCTTCTGCAATGTCTTCATTTGTAGTCTTCAAAATTTGATCCGAAAAAAACCTCGGATAGAGTCTATGGTGTCAAGATTCTTTAGTCCCTAGAATAAGTGTCCTTATGGTGACCATCTCATCCCACCATAATGCATGGGTAACTAGCCGTTGCATCCTCCAGGTCCTCTAGGGAAGGCAACTAGATACCAGGATCACTTACAAATTGCCTTGGGAGTGTCGGGTTCAACCGAGAATGCACTCCAAGGTAGAAATATTTGAGGCTAAAAAGACATCTGAAATAGCCTCAAAATTACAAATGGACACCATCAATGTGCCCATCGCGAAAAAACGTTTTTGACGACTATAAATACCCCTATACTTGGATATCAATGGGACCTCCAACTTGTTGGAAAAACAACATCATGCCTCTTTAGGCAGCAAATAACATCGCACTATGGTAGAAAAAAACAGTCTCAATTTTTTGTCATAGGGGAATTACATGGGCCTACTTGGACCTTCAACTCCCACTTCCACTCTCCATGTGGAAAAGGATTAAAAAATAACCAATAAGGCCATATTGTCGGCCAATACAAGTATTTCTTACATTTAGAAACCGCATTAAAAATGCATCGAGACCATTTTACTCAATAAAATATAATTGCCCATGCATTTGTAATGCAATAAATTATTATTAATCAGGGTCATTATATGTCTCACAATCCATGCAAGCTCTGTTGTAGGTGGGCGGCATATTCAACGGTTATTTTTTACAGCCAATAAACAATCACACGTCTCCATAATCAAGAAGTCTTTCCTTACTGCAGAACATTCACAAGTGCCACATAATATTCCCAATATGATAAAGCAAGTAATAAACATTTAGTTGCTAGAGAAATGTCATTTGATTACCAATTATGGTAAAATTGTCAGTCTCTGTAGCAAAATAGTTTCCCAACAAAACAGTTTCCCAATAAACAGTTTTCGTGCAAGCTTTGATAGCAAATGTTAGGAAAAATAACAGATGAGATATTATATTGATACAAGTGATTACAATATATAGTCATGACCCTATAAGAAAAATATGACACTTGTCAAAGAGAATGACAAGTGTCAATAACAAGGCATAGTGCACATTAAACAATATTCTAACAAAATTTGCTCACAAATCTGATCTATTACACTTGCACATGCATTCCCAATTCCACTCAAAACCAATGCACAAATTTGCTTTCAAACCCTTGCACTTTTATTTCTAATTTCAATCAAGCAATGCACAATCAATCAATCCTTATACCTCCAACCATATGACAACAAAATTATTTTCCTCAACCAAAACCACCTTGAGAAGGAATTAAATCACCATACCTCTAAAATTGCCTTGATGATGATGTGCCTTCAAAACCTGTCTTGATAAAAATAATTTTCCTTTCTTGTGCTACTTCAAAATGGGTTAGAAAATCTATTTTTCAAATCATCCATATTAAAAACCCTTTTCAAAAAGATGTGCTCAATAAGACTTGAAAATAATATTTTATAACTCCTTTTTAGTCTCACAAAATAAAGCTTTTAATAATGACTAAACTCTCAAATTTACCTCTTCTATCATGCAAAAATGCAATTAAAAATAAACCATAATACACCTTATAACTCCCTTACACAATATTCAAAAGACAATTTTCAATATTTCCCCATACACCTTATAACTCCTACTTACACAATATGCAAAAGATAATTTTTCAATTTATCCCCATACACCTTATAACTCCTACTTACACAATGTAGAATATAAAATCAAATATTATCGTTGCAACTTATGACTCCCACTCTAATAAAAATAAAATATTTTATTTACCCTTACCTCAACAACCAAAACTCTTTAATCATCATGGAGGAGATTTGATCTCCACACCTTACCAAATGCAACGCTCTCCCAAGGGACCTCTAACTAGCTAAGTTAGCCCAATGGGTGAAACCAAAGGGCTCAACGTCAATATTTGTGACCTTTATAAATTTATCCTCTCAAATAAATTATGTATAGTAGAAACCTCATGGCGGAATTTGAACCTCTGTCTCACTGCACAGCAAAAATCTCACAGTGGGATTCAAATTTTTGTTTCACTACACAACAAAAACCTCATTATAGGATTAGAACCTCTGTCTCACTGCACAACAAAAATATCATGATGGGATTCAAACCTCTATCTCACTGCACAACAGTGCCCTATCATGGGTCAACCAACCAGCTGGAACACCCCGACATATGGGAACCAAGACGTACAAACAAGTATATATTATGCTTCAGATTTCACCAATCATTGAACGTTCTCACTGCACTCCCTACCATCCTTGTTCGTTGAGTTCTATGCATTGGAATAATATCGAATTTCTCTCTTAACCTTAGCTATCTCACTTGATTTTTGCTCCTTATTTATACATACATTTTCGTTTTCACCATGGACGTCGACACTATATTTTTCTTATATATTTTTGATTTTTTGCTTACCTTTTATGACATTGGCGTCTTTTAAACTTAAACTCATTTGTATTATGATATTTAAATCTTGGGATTTAAATATTATAAAATTTTACTTTTTAAACCTTTGTCCAAAGCCTTTTATGATTTAAAACTTTTTTCCCAAGCTTTTAAAATTTTGTCTTTCTTTTAAACCTTTTGTCCTAAGCACTTTTACATCTTTGTCCATCTCTTTTATAATATTTAAATTTGATATTTAAATATTATAACCCTTAAAAATAAATGCCTTTCTTTGCAATAATCTTTCCTTGTAAAATATATTTACCCTAGATGAACAAGCCCATCTTTGACCTCAATGATATATTATCCATCCTTATAAAATTTTCACCCTTGAAGAATATTTCGGCCTTTAATACCATGCTCCTTTGACATCAATGAAAACTCAATATTTCTAACAATAAGCATAGGGCCTTTGTTGGAAGATGAAAGGTAAGACCAATAGAAATATATCCTATAAGAATTTCTAAAGAAACTACTTGATTAATTGGAGAAACAAGAGGATATTCGATCAAATATCAAGTGAAGAACTAGATGGATTTCCTAGAATAACCTCATCAAAAATTACATTTGTCTAAATAATAATATCTTTCCCCTGAGGATCATAAATATGGGACACTTTGGATGTATTTGAATACCCCATAAAAGTATATTTGCCTCTTGGGACTTAGGTATGAGTGCAATTTAGGTTTTGTTGATTTCTTTCAAAACTAAGTTTTCCACCGATGCTTCCTCTACCATTGCAAGTAGATCATCCTTGAGCAAGTCCTAAAATTCCTGGAAGAACTTGATGGGGAAGCCATTCGGTTTTGGAGTTTTTTCTTTTTCATCTTGAAAACTACTTCCTTTATTTCTTCCATAGAAATTGGTGTTCTCAATGCCTCATTTTCCTCTTCCTTAATAATGGAAGGGATTCCCTATAGAATTTTTTCCTAAGCCCTAGGGTCTAAGGGAACTGTAGAGAAAAGTTCCTCAAAGTAGTTAGTAGTAATTTTCTTCATCCCATATAAAGAGTAAATAGGATCACCCATGTTGGTCTTTATGGAAGGCACAAAGTTTGAAACTCATATGGTCAAGAGAGATTTATGGAAGAAAGTAGAGTTTTTATCCCCTTCTTTCAACCACTGGATCCTAAATTTATTTTTCCACAAGAGCTTCTCCCTCCTTTCCCATTCTTCTAACTTTAAGAGACTCATATTTCTTGTGTGTTGAGCTCCTCTATAAGTTCCAAGGGGTGAATTTGAGCATTCACTTGCTTGAGTTGGAAATCCAAACCTATATTTTTATCCCTCACATCCCCAAACTCATGCCAATTCCATTCCCTAATTTTGGTTTTGAAGAACTATATTCCCTTGACAAAGCAATACATTTGGGTGTCATATATTGTATTTCCTTCCCTCCACCACTAATGAACTAATGGCGTAAAGGAAGTATATTTGAACCACATCAAATGGAATTTAAAGGGTGAGTAATTCTTGGAAGACTACCAAAGATTTAGTAAAATAGACGAGTAATATGATCTCACATTATTAAGGATAAGAGATTTTAGAATTACTTATAGAGATAAGATCATTCAAGATTATAAACCTGTCCAAACACTCTAGGATGCATGTGGGCATCTATTAATCTGTTTGTCCATGTTATCAGTTTGTTTTTGGGTTGAAATCAATCAAGTGGAGATGCCTCAAGTGCTCATGCATTATCTCAGTTGTGGTATCCACAATTATTATCCCTTCCATCTTTTCATCTAAGGAGAGAATGGTATTAAAATCTCCTCCTAGGATAATTTGATCATTGGGGAACTAGATCTTGAGGTATCAGACATTGTCTCACTACCTATGTTTATCTTCTATAGTAGTGGTTTTGTATATGTTAATACATGGAATTTTTTGGTCCTTTTGCCTTTAGTACCCCTTAAGTCCAAGAATTCCCTAGCTTTCCACAATCGCATGCACCACAAATTCCTTTGTATCTCATAGGCAAGAGAACCTGTCCGATGCTCCTTGAGAGCTGAGAGATTCTACTTGACCCATGGACCATAATATTTTAGCCACTATCTCCATATCCTCTACTGATAACTTAGTCTCCTAAAGAAATATTAGGTTTGACTTATTTCTTTGAATCAACCTTCTAATTTCATTGTGTTTGAGGGGACTGCCTCTTATCCCCTTTATATTCCATGAAAGGAGTCTCATGAGGATGGGTGGGTTAAGATTTTGGTGATGGGAGTTACCTTACCCTTGGAGATAAGAGGTTTCCCTTATTTTGACAAGTGGTTTTGATTGGTCTTGCATCCCATTTTTTTATTGGTATCAATATTCATTCTCTTAAGTTTTTCATTCTATATACGAGATAGATCTTAGGTAGGTCCTTCATGATTCTCTGTGTATACCACCAAGGCCTTATTAAGAGGTTTTGAGGTATCTCATCCTACTTTAATTTGAGCGATACTATATGTTTCACTAATATAATTCTCTTCTTTTTTGGATCCTCCTTTCTTATTTTTCCTTTGATATCCTTCATGGTTCACATTTGTGTCCATTTGCATGTTGATCTAGTTGTTAGCTATTTCTAGCAGTGTATTTTCCATTGATTTGGACTAAGCAAGAACTTGAAGAATTGGCTCCACCATTGATTCTATTTCTAGTTGATGATCTTATCCTACAATTAGGTCTTCATCAATCAAAGGAGCAAATTTATTTTTTGGTGTTGCATTACTTTCAGTATTTGATTTTTTCTTTGAATGCACTTTATTTTTAGGTTCTTGAAATTCTACGACCTTTTCCTTTACCTACATTTATTTTGAGAACTTCTATGGACAATCTCTTACATTATGCCCATACTAATAACATATACAACATCAAAATGGGATATTTTTATAATCAACTTTTTGCTTCCAAGATTCATCCTCTATTTGTAATGTGGTATTTTTGGAAGAGGTTTACTAAGGTTTATTAGTACATATATTCTAGCATATATCAAATATTTTCTTTCCATATCCTCTATGCCCAATTGAAGGTCTTCCTTTTTTAGCTGAAATATTAGGGAGTCATTCACCACATTCATACATCCATTGGCATTCTTCCTAGGGTCCATGCAAGACATTCCTAGAGGCCTATGAGGAAAATTGGCCACAACATTAATCGAGTATCCTCTACCTCCTAATCGTACTGCATCTTGGAAGGAAGTTTTAGGGGGAAGAGGGATCCCCCTGTTGCCACCACCATGAAAGAGTTGTAATGGTGTCTAAAACCTTAATATGCTAAAAAAAAAACAAATAAAAGTACTTGTAGTTTTTTTAACAATGTTTGATACAAAGATAACCAAACCTAAGCCCCACATTCCACATCCATTCCACCTTGTTGAGGTTTTTGTATGTAATGGTGGTGGCACTATGTGCAAACCCTAGAAGATCTCCAAAATATTTCTTATATTATAATAATAAGACTTGTTTCAAATTTTCATATCATATAAAAATTGATGTGTAAATTTTATATATTTATAATAAATGAGGATGTATTTTTATTGAATGATATTAGCTCAAATTGTTATAGTCTTAATTTTTTAGGAGATCTTGGTTCAAATATTGTCAAGATATATGAATAATTGTCAAATTGTTGCAATACCATTAAATGGTCATGATGTATTATGGGTAGAACTAGTTTCAATCCTATATAACCAATTTTAAAAAAAGTAAGGAGCTTTTTTCCAATCTTCATGGGTATAACTGCCAAGATGTTACTAAAAAGCTACTTTTAAATAAAAATAAAAATGATATTTTAATTTTAATTCTTAATTATAATATTAAAACAAATCATATTATAGTAACATATATATGAGAATTGAACCTTAGCATACTCTTTATAAACAACAACTTTAGTGGGCCAAATGACAAAGACTTTGGAACTCTAAGTAGGAGGTCCAAGGTTTTTGATGTTGTGGATTTTCATCAAATTACACTGGAGCATTATGTAATGATACAAGGTAAAGAACACCATTACTTAATAGAATTGGCATCCAAGGTATTAGATATTGAAGGTGAAATCAAGCTAAATACTAGGATTATGAACATTAAAGTTGTTAGGGACCTCCTCACAAGGAGGTTAAAAACTTATTCCCAAACTTCAATAAAAAATGTATGAGCCACTAACACACAAAAAATGTATAATTCATTAGAAATTGACTTTGCATAGGTTTGATTCTATGGGGGAGCTAATTTTTTGACCAAGGGTGCTCTAAGGTGAAAAAGAAAAGACAGAAAAACAATCCATTTTAACTTATATCACTCTCAAATAAAAAAGGGGAATGTTAAATATCCCTTCTTCGTATTTTGAATACAATTGATATTTCTAAAATTTGCAAAATATTTTCTTTTGCAAAAGAAAGATAAATGTTTCATTTATTGTCCAGAAAACAAAATTACAAATATAATGTTATAAAACATGTTAATAGGTTGACCATCCACTACTAGAAAAACAATATTATATTAACTAGGTGGAAGATCCAAATATCTCTCACTAAACAAAGTGGAATACAAATTTCTATAATACAACATCCATATAAAATACTTGTTACAAAAAAGGTATCATCAAATAAATTATTTACTATTTTTTCAGAAGACTTGCTACTTGTCTCACTAAAAGTGCCCCTAATAACCACTATAATGAAGGATGTTTTGTGCTCAATGGTCTCTAGATCTGACTTAATTTAAAGAATAGATGTTGAGAGATATGTCATTTAGTCAGCTAACTAGGAGATAACCTTTCTCTACTCATGAATCTAGTGGTGGAATTGGTGATGCAGATAAATTAACTTATCAATTATTGTCTCAACATTGTTGGTCATGTTGTGAATATGAATATATATGTTGAAAACATGTAAGAGTAAATAAGAAAGTAAGTTCAACATGAACACCCTAGAGAAGGATTTAAAATAATAAACACACTTTGTCATTTCTACTTTTATATGTTTTAAGAACTACAAATCGACAAGATTCCCACAAAGAAATTTCACCATCGAGTTTGGATCTTCCAATAAGGATAATTTTTCAAGAAACTTGTAGGGTGGAGTAGACAAAACCTATAATGGACTAAACTCTTTAGGAGAATATATAGAACCAAATTAGATGAGTGATAATTTATGGCTAGAGGAGAAAGCATAGTAGGGAAAGCAACCTAGAATGGGAACAAGAATAATGGATTTTGTTACCTTAAATTGAAGGAGTCTCCAACCTAAAGTCCTTTTATTTCAAATTTGACTTAATATATTTGGAAAGCAAGATAAGGCCATTCATACTCAAAAGAGGAAATATACCATTGGTTATTGAACCTAAGTGAGACGAGAAAAGGAACAAGTAACTAAGGATAAAAATCACATTACTTTGTACTCTTGAATGTAAGAACCATTAGGCCAATGCTAATCTCATAATATATCAACAACATAGGTTCCAATTTTAATGATAACCTTGTCTAGAATAAGTGCATAAGATTGATAAAAGGTTGTTTGTAGATATATTGGTAAATTATGTTTAGCTTTAGGAAGTTTCAAAGAAATCAGGAAAAATTTTGAGTGATCCTAAAATTCCAAAATTTCATTTTTCTTTTTAAAAATGTTAGACATTTGAGGTTAGAGTAAAGTGCTCAGGGTTTCTTATTAAAGAGGGCCACTCTGTTCCACCAAATACTTGACTATTATATGTTAATTCTATGATACAAAAAAGTATTTTTCCAATCCATAGAATAAGTGGTCTTACCCCATGCATACTAATTTCATACAAGAGGTAAGGACCCTCTACTCAAAAAATATTTTGCATTTGTACTTTGTCTTCCCAATGGGTGGTTTTCCATTTTTACTTAAATGAAGTGTGACTAATTTTATGTTCAAACAACACTTTCCAAGGTTACATACCATATAATGCTTAGGCAACCCATTTAGCAACAAGATATTTATATTGGGTAAGAGTTTCTAGGATCCCAAGACCTCCTTTAGCTTTAGAAGAAGTACTCGGTTTCCATAGAACACCCACCATACTATTAAAATCATCTCATTTAGACCCCTGGTAATGAAGAATGATTTAGTATGAGTCTCTAATGAATAACATGGTATGTAATCCATATAAATGACTAGTATAAATGAGAGTCCATCAAGATCTTATTGACAACTTGGACTTTGTCAGCCAAAGAAAGAAATATGATAGGCAAGGTATAAATTTTTAAAGCTTAACCATAACCTAATTCCATGTCTCAAGGGTAGATATTGATGCCTAATGGGATCTCTAGGTATATTATAATCTATCCATGAAGGATGATTTTCCAATAAATAGGAACAATGCTCAACAAGGTGTTAAATAAAACAAAAGCACTTCAATATTAACATAATTGATTCTAGATCTAAAGACATCATAGGAAAGTTGGAGGAGTTCCTCTCTAGTATTGAGTTGCTCTTTACAATTTGTAGGAACAACATAGAACCATCCATAAAGTTGGAGTTCATATTAGATCTTCCATGTGGTATTGTTATTCCCATGAGTATACTTTTGGAGTGGACCATATTTAGTAAATGACCCAAGGTCTCAGTAGTGATCACATAAAGAAGATAGGTTAGGGGGAAACACCATCTAATGGATCGTTTAATTTTAACTATGTTGGAGAATATTCGATTAATTTGAATACATGTAGATGAATATCTAAGATAAGTGTGATGCATTAGAAAAACCCTTCTTAATAGCCTAACCAATTAAACATATTAAGGATAAAAAATCCCATTGATTTATGTAAGATTTATCAAAAGTTAATAGTAATAAGGATGGCATCTTGATCAGACTCTTAAGCCTAATGAGAGGTCTCTCAAGTCAATATAAGGTTGTCCAAGATATAATGTCCTTTGATGAACCAAGTTTACTCCAAACTAATAACTTTTTGCTCAATAATATAAGGTGAATTTCCAATGTTGTTATTATGATTTTATAAGAAATACTAAGAAGAGTATTGGGGCATCCCCATGAAATGCTATCTCTATAAAAGTTTTTAGGAATCATATTAATCATGCCTTGGTTGATAAATGACCCAAAGGAACCCTTAGTAAGGGTATCTTGTATATTATACAAAGGTTATTGGCAAGAACCAACCAAATATTTTGGTAGAATTCCATAAGCATGTCATCCATAGAAAGCACCTTATCCTTTTTCATGTTCTATAGTACCTACTTTAGATCTTTCATGAAAAGTATTTTATCTAGTTATTTAGATAGAGTGGGAGGTAGAAGATTTGGAATATATTATTAAACGTAATTAATGAGAATAGGGTACAAATCATCAATATAATATTTAGAGAAAGCTTATCAAAGTGATAGGAAAAAGCATTAATTATGCAGTTGATCTAGTAAAGACAAAATCATCATTTGACTTAAGTCTAAATACTTTTTTAAGGGATGCTTTCTAATGAAAATAGTTGAATAATAATTTAGATATTTTATCATCATGCTTTATCTAGGTCAACCACGCTCGAATATGGGTATCATTATTCTTGTAAGAGTCAAAATTATATAGGTTATTCTTATGTTGGATTAGGGAGGAGCGGTAATTAGGGGTAGAAGACTACACAAAGGACTGACTATGATCATTGACACTTCTTTATAATATTTTTTCTATGAAAAATGATGGCATGCCAAATTGTGATCATAAACTTGAAGATAACTATAAAAATTTGTATGGTAACTTTCCACCAAGGAAACCAACCATTTGAGCCAAAGGGATGAGGATAAAAGTTTGAAATATATTGAATTAGACAAACACTTTCTAGATTCAAGATGAGAGATATTGAGCTTGAAGGTAATATGGGGAATGCTATTAGGAAGAATATTGTAGGGAGAAAAGAAATGAAAAAAATATCTAAAAGGGCAGTGTAAGGGATGATATATACATATTATCATAGGAAAAATTTTGAACTAAGAATTTTATCATATACACTTTATCCAGGCAACTAGCTTTTTATAAAGGCCTGAACACCTGTTACACCAGGTGAACAGTTAAAGTGATATGACAGGGATAGATTGAAGAGTGGGTCAAAAACTCCTAAATAATTTTACAAAATAGCTATCTGGAAAATTCATTACTACTAAGGATTTATTGCATTGCCAAACATGATCACTATAATTTTCCTCCATGTTAAAGTCTCTTTCTAGATTCCCTTCAACAATTTGTAGGGCAATGGCCATCCAATCCCAAAGTGAATTGCACTTAGCTTGGTCTTTGGATGCATATATTGAGTAAAACCCAAAGAGTTGATTATCATGCATTATCATCATAAAAATGCATCTATTTCATAAATCATATCTAAAATGCATAATAATAGAAGAAGAGGAGGAATGAAATGTGATAACAACACCCCCCTTTTTAGACTCATTATCGGTAAAAAGGCTCTATATTGGGCTTGAATGAGGAGCAAGTAGAATGCCAAATGTTTTGATTTCTTGTAAGAAAAATAAATTTATTTCGTTTTGTTGTAAGACCCTTGATATATGAAATTTACATTTGGGAAGGGTAAGGCCACACACTTTCCAAGAAAGACATTATAGAGGGGACCTTTTTATCATGTCTACTAAGACATTAAATTGATTGCTAAGACTATCACCATTAGATAGGGGAGTTTTATGGTTGAGAGAAGGGAGAAGGTGAAAAAGGGCTATGGGAAGTGGAAGGAAGTAGTGGGGGGAATGAGAGATGAAAAGATAAGAAAGAGGTGAATTATGGAAAGAAGAAAAATTAAAGGAGTGATCTAGTTATCTATCAAATGGTCTCTTACCTTGCAACGTAGAATGCTCAAAATGGTTATTGTGTGATGATCACCTTTTTTTACCTACCATGTGCCACCCTTATTAAATTTATTTTTCATAAAATATGTTATCACTTATAGAGTCCAATATTTATTTTTCCTTGTTTTAATCTTTAGAATTGCACAATTTTAAGGGTTTAGAGTTAGGAGTGACCATAGTTTACAATGAAGGAGGTCAATAATTGTTGAACATAATTTTGGTTGTTGCTTCTTCCATTTATTTCTTTTTGGCAAGTTTAATAGGACAATCATATATTAGGTGACCAACTCTCAATAGTAAAAACAAACATTCAAGAGGTTAAGGTAATGCAATGGTTCGGCAATAAAAAACTAGAGCTTAAAATTTCTATAGATGGTTGGATGAGATTTGAAATATCCATTTCAATGCAAACCCTAGGATGGAATTAAAGACCTAAGTAATTTTATTGACCATTATGGCACCATAGGACTCGACCTAATTGGGTAGTAATTGACTACAAAAATGGTTAGACCAAGATATTTAGAAAAGGAAATTCAACCCAAGTTAGATACTTTGAGCAAGAGGAGGCTTATGGGTGGAATTTTATTGAGAAAATTTGGAGGCATGTTATTTTATCGCAAATAACCCAAGTTCCATCATATAGGGTGACTGAGCATTGAGATGGCTAAAAGCAGTGACAAAGACACACCCTTTTCCCAAATCCTTAACAACTTCTACAAGTCAACACTTCCCATATTTCTAAATATATTTGATCCACTTAATAAATTAGATTCAATAGGAACACCTCCTAAGAATAAAACCATAATTTTATTAGAAACATACTTTGAAAAACTAATTAACTCAATTGGTAGAAAGAAACAAAGGACTTTACTACATCCTCTAGGTGGTGGATTTTAATTTCGATGCTCAACTATTGACATGGTATTGGGTCCTCCTCTATGTAGGATCTTTAACGACTCAACATAATTTGACATGGCGACATTTTATGAGGAAGTGGGATGAGAAATATTTGGACCAAGTAGGGAGACATGGGTTTGTTGTGATGACAAACTAGGTTATTCCTTTGCAATGACCTCAAGTTAAGGGACTATTAGAACAAGTGTATGCCAAATCATACTATAAAATTATCAGGGCACACAAAAATCCTCACTACTAGCCTATACTACCAATATCCAAGAGTGTAGCAACAGGGAAGAAATGGTTTTAAATATAAACTAGAGAAACCCCTTACAAGGTTGGAAAAAAGATAAATCAAATAGACCAAAGAAATGTAGATAGGTGGATTACAAGAATGGCTAAGGTTTTAGTTCCACCTATGATGGATGTTATAACTAGCCAACTAGAGATGAGGGTTTTCTAGAGTGTTGCTCTATATCGTGTGCCTTAGAGAGGAAGTGTTTGAGAAACCATCAAATAAGAACAATTACTTAGAGGGGCATCAAATGTTTTTTACCCTCCATCCTATGGAGGGAAGGGGTGAGGCCTACCATAGTAGGTCCTAGGCTAAAGTGGTTGTAATATTATGATGGGAATCTTCTAGAATGAGCTTAGAAAAGACAATAATAAGTGTTCTTAGAGTATAATGGACAAGTGGCTTGCAGTCATGCTTATCAAAGTTATCAAACATCAAACTATGAAACACTACATCAAGGCCAAAAAATCAATATCACAATGTATATATTATGAGTCTTTTTCCATTTCATATAGGTAGAGTCTTCTTCAACCTGCGTCACATCATATGGATAGAGTGCTTATAACAATTGTTCCTTTCCTCTATTAATCAATAAGCAATTGGCATTGTTTCAGTTCATATTAGTTATTTCCTAGAACATTGGCTTCCACCAACAATTGACAAAGGAAAACAAAACAAAGTTTCCAATTGAGTTACATCTTTAAAATAAAAATGATATAAATTTTTTTATCGAGGGCTTGAGTAAGAATTGAATTGCATCTTTAAAAGCAAAACCAAATAATTTTTTTAGTTGAGTGATCAATCAATTGAGCTTATCAATCACCTAAATACATTTAGTTATGCATAATGACACCTTAAAATAAATATGTTATGGATAGGTAGTTTTATTGATTGAAATGCTAGTCTTCCTTTTATTATTTTTGTAATGAAACTTGGATTGCGAAAAGAGCAACTACGGTCAATGTATTCATTGGTGTGGGTGAGTGAAAAAAACAACCTAAAGAAACTATTCTTAAACATTAAAGTTTGAACCACGAAACCAAATAAAATAATTGTGATAAATGAAATTACTTCCTAAATATTGAAGCTTACATCACAAAACCAACTAGAATAAATGCAAGAGAAAAAATTACTTGATGATATTTGAGATTTAAGCTTCTATAGGTATGGATTAGGTTTGGCCCCCTCTTTGAAACTTGGGCTCAACCTCTCAATATTTGTTTAATATAATAATTGGGGGTTTCACTTATTTAAGCCTAAAGGTAGAGTTGTTTTAAGGTAAAGTAAGTTGATTTAGGGTCTTCCTATTGAGGTGTTTTCTCTCATTGAATTTGTCAACCCATTAGGTGAAGATAAGATATTTTTAAAATTTGTGTTAAGCCTATCTATGATAAATGGACTTCATTGAATCTATTGAATCTATAGTTCTTTTATTATGTCTTTGTGCTTGTGATCTCTTCAACTCTCTATATATCAAGAAACATGAATAATAATAAAGGGGTTGTCTAATGTCCACCTATAGCTGAAAATATTCCCGTATTTAAAATAACAAGGATATTGGTCTATCAAGGAATAACAACCCCCATCCCATCTATAATAAATGGGATATAGTGAGTATAAAATGCCTACCAACATAAGCACTTCATCTCTAAAAAATTCTTGCTCTAAAATTTTGAGTAAGTCAACCTCTCCTCTCCTCGGAGGTTACTTTTTTTGGGTTGCTAGTTCATCTTCTTGGAAATATTGTTTATGAATAAGTTTATATTATATATATATATATATATATATATAAGATAAATATGATGCATATATGATATTTTTATTATAGATATAAAATAATAATAAATATGAAAACCATCAAGTGGCATTAGCTCAACTGGTTAGATTCCTCAACATTTAAGGAGGAGACCAAGGTTCAAATGGATAATATCTAAGCTTTGTTGTAATTATTATTATTATTATATACATGGGAATAACCCCTTACCCTACCTCTTTAAATGTTTACTCCAAGTAAGGGGGACCTCTTTGTTGTAATACCACTATGTGGTGATAATGTAATAAGGGTAGAGCCTATTTTGATCCCATATAACTAATTAAAAAAACAATAAATATGAAAACCTTCATTTAAAAAAATCTTATAATTTAGGCATTGAAAAGTCAATCATAATTATCATGATATTGAAAATATATAAGAAAAGAATTAGAAGGGTATGCTCCTAACAAATTTTGATAAAAAATTACAAGAATATTGATGAGAAGTTAGATCTAATATTATATATACCCAATCAATATGTTTAGTATAGTTTTAAAGTATAACTAAGAAATTTAAAACCTTCACCTAAAAAGCATGTACATCAACAATTCAATTGAAACTATCATGATCTATGTGCTTCGTTGCAAGAATAAATTCAATACAAATTACAATTGAATAACCATTTAAAATTGTCATGGTCATATAATTTATTAAAAAGACAAGAACACAAATAATAATAATATTCTCTTAGCAAATGTTGATCAAATTTATAGGGATATGGATGAGGAGTTTAGTCCACTTAGTAGACGTTCAATCAATATGTTAATTAGGGATTTAAAATATCATTAAAATTTACAACCTTCATCCAAAAAGGTATAGATACTGATAAATCAATTAAAATTGTCATAGTTCAAATACTTGATTGAAGAATACATTCAATACAAATTTGCACTTATAAATAAATTTTGATAAAAAATGAACATATTGGAAGGTAGGTCCACAAGTGTGCATGTATAAAAAATATCAAGGTCTAGAGAAAAGGAGGATCACATGACCATCCTTTTTTAATAAGCTATGCGGGGCTTTTATTAGGGGCTACTCCCATATAAATAAAAAATAAAATATTATGTTTGGTTTTAGGCAAATTAAACCATATCCAACTTGCTTTTTATCAAAGACATTATCCATTTATCTTTCTACTAAAGATATTGTTCATCTTCCTTAAACTTTATGTTTTTGCAATCAATTCTTTGATATCATTTTCATTGAAATATAAAATCTCCCTTAGTCAGTTGCCTTCTAAAATTTGAATTTTTCTAGAAAAATAGTTAGGAGTGAGAAACTTTGGTTGCTTAAAAACCTTATATCCACCAAGTATCTTCCATATTTTGATAGATTCCAAATAAATTCATCCTTCCATATAAAAATGATCAAATTGACTGTTGAAGCATATTTTGAAGCTCAAGGTATGTTATTTATTTGACATTCTCTACCTCAACTAGATTGCTAATAGAAATCAACGATCTATAATTATTGCGTACTTCAATATAATTTATGCCCTTTGAATCTCTATGGGCTAAATAGGTTTGATAAGTGATTGTCATTTTAGATCAAAAATAAAAGGATAAAGTTTCAATTAGACATAAAATCAGAATTGATATAATAAATAATGGGTTTACAAATATTTAGTGGTACCCTTTTATTGTTAGCGTCTTTTAGATATACATATGGATGTGAATAAGACAATAATGTATTTTAGATACATGTAATTTTAATGATCATCTTAAGGATTGCAAATGTTTAATCTAGCCTCTTATTCTTGGTGTAATTTTCTTAAAATAAAATAAAATATTTTTAACCTAAAAATTCAATCAAATATATTTAATTTTACAATATGATTGGCTAGCAATATGGTATAGAAAAAATTGAAGAAAAGAACGATAATTATATTATCTACCTACCATATTCATAATAAAAAACAAAGGAATCCTTCAATTTTAATCCCTAATAATCCCCCGTTAACAAACACAATTCTAGAAGTATTTAGGTATTGAATTTAATCCAAAATCAAATTAACTAGAGTGCACTGGCATTGAAAAAGGAGTATGTATAAGCTAAAGTGATCTACATCATCGGGACCTAGATGGTGGTGTAGAGGGTGACTCCCATGAACCAACTTATTGTTATATTTTATAGTATGGAATCAACACATTACCTGGAAATGCTAAAGTAACATACACAAAAAGCAATACACATAAAAGAAAGTGGTAAGGATTTCTTATTAAAGAGGACCACATTATTCCACCAAATACTGACCATTCTATGTTAAGACTATGACACAAAAAATTATTTTTCCAATCCATAGAAGGAGCGGTCTTAATGCAAACTAATTTTGTACTTTATCTACCTAACAGGTGGTTTTCTATTTTCCCTTAGATGAAGTATGACTAATTTTGTGCTGGAACAACACTTTCCAAGGTTACATATCATGTAATTCTCGGGCAACCCATTTGGCAGGAAGAGATTTCCATTGGGTATGAATTTATGGGATCCAAGACCTCCTTTAGCTTTAGAAGTACATAATTTCCATGAAACACCCACCATACCATTGAGATAATTCCATTTAGACCATTGATAATGAAGAATGATTTGGATGAGTCTCTAATGAGCACCACAGGATGGAATCCATATAGATGACTAATATAAATAAGAGGCCATGAAGACCTTGTTGATAGCTTTGACTTTGTTGACCAAAGAAAGAAATATGATAGGCCAAGTATCAATTTTTTTTTTAAGCTTAACCATAACCAAATTCCACATGTCTCAAGGGTAGATCTTGATGCCAAATGAGATCTCCAAGTATTTTATAAACTATCCATGAAGGATAATTTTCCAAGAAATAGGAACAATAACTAATAAGGTGTTAGAGGAGTCAAAAGCGCTTCAGTTTTAGCATGATTGATTCTAGATCTAAAGACATCATAGTAAAGTTGGAGGAATTGTTCACTAGTATTGAGTTGTTATTTAAAATTTGCATAAACAACATGGAACCATCCACAAAGTGGGTGTTGATATTTGTTCTCCCATGTGATAATGTTAATCCCATAAGTATACTTTTGGAGTGGGCCTTCTTTAGTAACTGCCCCAAGGTGTCAATAGTGATCATATAAAGGAGATAGGTTAGGGGAAAACTCTATTTAATGGATCTTTAAAGTTGAAATATGTTGGAGGAAATCCCATTAACCTAAACACATGCAGATGCTTATCTAAGACAAGTGTGATGCATTGGAAAAACCCTTCTCCAAGGCCCAACCAATTAAACATCTTGAGGATAAAATCCCATTGAATTTTATCATAAGATTTATCAAAGATAATCTTAACAAGAATGACATATTGATCAGACTCTTAACATCTTGATCAGACTCTTAAGCCCAATTATTAGCCTCTCAAGCCAATATAAGGTTTTCCAATATATCATCTTGTGATGAACCAAGTTTTCTCTAAACTCATAATTTTTTGCTCAATAATATAAGGTGAATGGCCAATGCTTTTTCTATGTTTTCATAAGAAACAACGAGAAGAGTAATGAGGCATCCCCATAAAATATTATCCCTAAGAATTTTTTTGGGAATCCGTTTAATAATGCCTTCGTTGATAAAGGAACCAAGGGAACTCTTCATAAGAGCCTCTTGTATATTATACAAACATTATTGGCAAGCATCGACCAAAGCTTTTGGTAGCATTCCATAAGCATGTCATCCATAATAAGCATCTTGTCATTTTTCATGTTCTGTAGTACCTAGTTAAGATCTTTCATGAAAAGTATTTTATCCAATAATTTAGATAGAGTGGGAGGTAGAAGAGCTAGAATACATTATCTGCAATAACTAATGATAATAGGGTAGAAATAATCAATATATTCTTTAGAGAAAGTTTATCAAAATGAGAGGAAAAAGCATAACTATGTAGTTGGAACTCGTAGAGATAAAATTATCATTTGACCATAAACCTTTGTAAGGCAACTTTCCACCAAGGAATTTAACCATTTGATCCAAAGGAATGACAATAGGAGTTTCAAACCTATTGAATTAGACTAAAAAAAAAATTGGATTCAAGATGAGAGATATTGATCTTGAATGGGAGATTCGGAATGATATTAGGAGGGGCAATAGTATAGGAAAAAATGAAATAGACAAATTGTCTAAAAGGATAGTGTAATGGATGATACATACATATGATCATAGGTAAACTTTTAATTTTAGGATTTTCTCATATACACTTTATCCAAGCAACTAATTTTTTTGTCATGGCCCGAGCACTCATTACACCAGGTGAACATTTAAAGTGATATCAAAAGGCTTGATTGAATAGTGGGTAAAAACCTTCTAAATAATTTTTACAAAATAGCTATATGGAAAATTCATTACTACTAAGGGATTTGTTGTATTTCCAAACATAATCACTATAATTTTCCTCCATGTTAAAGTCTCTTTCTAGGATCCCTTCAACAATTGGGAGGGAAGTGGGCATCCAATCTCGAAGTGTAATGCACTTAGCTTGGCCATTGTATGAATATATTGTATTATCCTCACCCAATTCCACAAATCATAACTAAAATCCATAATAATAGAAGCAAGGGAGGAAGGACGGGCGATAACAACACCCCCTTTCTAGACTTATTATTGGTAAAAAAGGCTTTACCTTGGGCTTGAAGGTGGGACAAGTAGAATGCCAACTATTTTAATTTCTTGTGAGAAAAAGATAGTGATTTAATTTTGTTCTAAGACCCTTGATATATAAAATTTACATTTTGGAAGGGTAAGACCACACACATTCCAAGAAAGACATAATAGAGGGACTTTTTGACTACGTCTACTAGGACATTAAACTAATTTCTAAGACTATCACCACTAGAGAATGGAGTGCTATGGTTGAGAGAAGGGGGAAGTTGACAAAGGGCGGTGGGAAGTGGAAGGAAGTAATGGGGGTAATGAGAGATGAAAAGATAAAAAGAGGTGAATTACTGAAAGAAGATAAATTAAAGGAGTGATCCAATTCTTTGTCAAATGGTCTCTTACCATGCAACATAGGATGCTAAACATGGTTATTGTGTGATGATCACCTTTTTTTACCTAATATGTGCCACCCTTTTTAAATTTCTTTTTCAAAAAGGGTGTTATCACCTATAGAGTCCAATATCTATTTTCCCTTATTATAACCTTTATTAGTGCACAATTTTAAGGGTTCAAAGCTAGAAGTGACCATAGTTTGCAATGACTTAAAGACCTAAGTAATTTCAATGCGAACACTAGGATGGACTTAAAGATCTAAGTAATTTTCTCTATCATTATGGCACCATAGGACCCAACATAATTGGGTAGTAATTAACTACAAAAATGGTTAAAACAAGAGATCTAGAAAAGAAAATTAACCCAAACTAGATACTTTGAGCAAGAGGGGCCTTATGGGTGGAATTCTATCAAGCAACTTTGGATGTATGCTAATTGCAGATAATCCAAGTGCCATGATATAAGGTGATTGAGCATGGAGAGGGTTAAAAAAGGTGACAAAGACATCCTTTTCCCAAACCCTTAACAACTTCTACAAGTCAACACTTCCCATATTTCCAAATATTTCTTATCCACTTGATAAATTAGATTCAATAGGAACACCTTGTAAGAAGAAGAGAACCACAATTTTCTTAGAAAAATCCTTTGAAAAAATAATTATATCAATTGGTAGAGAGAAAAAAATGCTTTACTACATCCTTTAGGTTGTGGATTTAGACTTCAATGCTCAACTATTGACATGATGTGGGGACCTCCTCTATGTGGGATCTTCGATGACTCAACATCCTTTGACACGATGACATTTTATGAGGAAGGGGGACGTGAAATATTTAGACCAAGTAGTGAGACATGGGTTTGTTGGGATGATAAAATAAGTTGTTCCTATGCAATGACCTCACGTTGAAGGACTATTAGAACAAGCGTATGTCAAAGAATACCACACAATTATGAGCACACAAAAACTCTCACTACTAGCCTACACTATCAATGTCCAAGAGTGTGACAATAGGAAGGAAATTAATTTAAATACATACTAAAGAAACCTCTTACGAGGTTGAAAAAATAACTCAAATAGACAAAAGGAATGCAGACAAGTGGATTACAAGAATGACTAAGGTTCTAGTTCCACCTATGATGGATGTTATAACTAGTCAACTAGAGATGAGGGTTTTCCAAAGTGTTGCTCTAGATTGTGTGCCTTAGAGGGGAAGTGTTTGAGAAACCATCAAATAAGGACAACTGCTTAGAGGGGCACCAAATGTGTTATACCCTCCATCCTATGGAGGGAAGAGGAGAGGTCTACCACAAGAGGTCCCAGGATAAATTGGTAGCAATATTACAATGGAAAGCTTCCAAAATAAGCTTGAAAAATACAATAAGTGTGCTTAGGATATGATGGACAAGTGGTTTGCAATCATGCTTATCAAAGTTGTCAAGCATCAAATTAAGAAACATTACCTCCAGACCAAAAAATCAATATCACAAGCTATATATTATGAGTTCTTTGTTGTTTCATATAGATTGTCTTTCTCAAGCCCCACCCCATCATATGTATAGAGTGCTTATAACAATTGTTTTTTTCCTCCACCAATCAACAAGCAGGTGGCCTTGTTTCAATCCAAATTAGTCATTGCCTAGAACATTGGCTTCCACCAACAATTAACAAAGGAAAACAAAACAAAGTTTCAATCTAGTTAAATCTTTAAAAGTAAAATGAAATAAAAATTTTGATTAATGGCTTGAATAAAAATTGAGTTGCATCTTCAAAATCAAAATAAAATAAAGTTTTTTGTTGAATGATAAATCAATTGCGTTCATCAATCACCTTAATCCATTTAATTATGGATAATAACAATATACTCTAACTAAATAGTTTTGTTAACTAAAATGACAACCCGTTCAAGAAACCAACTAGAAGAAATGCTAAAGAGCATGGCTCAGGTTTGGCCCCTCTTTGAAACCTGGGCTCAACCTCTGAAAACTTTGTTTAATATAATAGTTGGGGGTGCACCTATTTTAGCATAGAGGTAGAGTTGTTTTAAGGTATAATAAGTTGATATAGGGCCTTTCTATTGAGGTGTTTGCTCTGGAATTTTCAACCCATTAGGTGAATACAAGACCTGTTTAAAAGTTGTGTTAAGCCTCTATGATGTAGACCTGGGATTTGATAGTTTTTTTAAATCTATAATATATATATATTTTTTTTTAAATCAATAATATATATATTTTTTAAATTTATAATTTTACTGTCAAACGAAATTAACAAAAACTGATCTTTATTATTATAAAGAACAATTCTTTAACAAACATTCTATTACTACCAACTTAAAAAACAATTTTTTAGAACAAGTTAGTAGCTATGTGGGACGTCATGTGCATTTTTGTTTTTAAAGGATGCTTTTGGTTTGATAACGAGTGAAGACAAATGATTATCAATCTTGTCCGAGTGGAATAGATATATATATTAATTAAAATATAATAATTTTATACCTAATAAAAATATAGGTATATTTTTAAATAGTTATTAAATATTTATAAAAAATAAAGGTTAAATATGTTTTAAATTATTAATTGATATTATGATATATTAAGATTTTAAGGTTTGTTTTTTCGGTAGATTGTTTCAGTCATCATTTAAATGATTAAATCTACCACATTCAATCTTAAGTTTTATGTATTTAGTGAGAGAAATAATTAATATAAAAAAAACAATATGAAGAGCATTTTCCAGTCCTCAATCAATACTTTCAAATGGACTATTATTTGTCTGTAAAAACTAAACATGTTTCATATCACATCTACCAAGATAGTAGAGGCTTGTATTTGGTAGATTACACCTAGTCATCACTTTTTATATGCATTGTGTGTTCTGACCTAGAGTAGAGGATAAGTCACCTCATTAGTAGGACCTACCATATTTTGTCTTAAGTTCTGTATATCTAGTTAGAGAAATGACCAGTGCAAAGAAAAACAATGCAAAAAGCATTTCTCAATGTTCAATCAATTTTTACAAATGAACCAACTTCATTATCACTTTGTTAACCTGCATTGAAGTCTAATAATGAATCAACTTCATTATCACTTTGTTAATAATGAAATCATCTTCACTTTATTAATCTGCAGTCTACAACACCATGAAAAAAACAACATTGACCGTTTGCTAAAAAACAATATAAAGAACATTTCTCAGTGTTCAATCAGTTCATATAAATAAACGGACTTAAACTGACTTCATTACCATTTTATTAACCTACATTAAAATCTACAATATCACGAAAGAAACAACATTTAAACTGTAAAAAAACAATGTAAAAAACATCTCTTAATATTCAATTAATTATATTATCCCTACCGCATTAAAATCTACATCATCATCAACAGATAAGATCAAAGATTATCTTCTATCGGAGTCTTCAACACTGCATTCTCGATTTTGTGGACTTAATGTCATAAGGGCAACTACCTAAAAACCTTATCCATTTCTTTTCGTCCCAAATTTCCATAGCGTACCGACGGGTAAGGGGGCTAACCGGGTCCATACGGGAAATCATTCGGTCCTTCAAAGTATATTTGAAAAAAAAATGGGTTGATCTCAACGCTTTCACGTTTAATAACATCCTACTTAATCTTTCTTCGTAGAGATAACATAACCGTTAGGTTTGAATTTTTAGGCAGGTGTAAGGTTCAAATCACAGTATATTTGGTTGTGTTAATTCTTTATTAATAAGTGTAGTAATAGACTTTACAAAAGATTATGGTTGGGACTCGGTTTTACAAATGGTTATGGTTGAGCGGAGACTGCTCAGCCCTGTGCATGACCATAGGGGTTTATCACACTTCCCGAATAAATTTTGGGCAGAGACACTTTCGTTGAGCTTGAGGTCTATGGTTCCAATCCGAAATCCCTCCAAGGTTCCCTTATCTTGGAGTAAAAATCTTATCGAGGCACTTTTGTTGAGTGTTTGCCAACCTGAGGTTTGTGGTTCCAATCCCGAACTCCTCCAAGGTCCCCCTCACTTGGAGTAAAAATCTATCAAAGTGGGATGGAGGCTATAGTAGTAGTTTTTCGGATTTGAACCGTGGCAGAGGTACTTCCGTTGAATGTTTGTCAGCTTGAGGTCGGCGGTTCCAATTTCGAACCCTTTCAAGGTCCCCTTTCTTGTAGTAAAAATCTTACTGAGGCAGTTCTGTTGAGTGTTTGTCAGTTTAAGGTAAGGGGTACTAATCCTGAACTCCTCTAAGGTTCCTTCACTTGGAATAAAAATCTTACCAAAGTGAAATGAAAGTTACAATAATAATTTTTTGCATTTGAACCATACCCATAAAAATAATATAGCAAGATGAAAACTAAAATAATAGTTTTGTTTTTTTCATTTAAACCGTACCCACAGGAATAATGTGGTGGCTATGTCAATTCCATATGTAGCAATTTAAAAAAAAAAAAACATCTGCCTAATCTTGATAGAGATAGAAATTGATGATTATTGGAACACGCAAGTCTTCTTCTAAGGAAGAAATAATAAAAATTAAATATACATTGCCAAGTCAATTGGAACAACCAAGGTGCGAATGAAGAAGAAATTTCAACTTTTGCTTTCATTCATTGGTTTACAAATACACGAGAACAAAGGTTTATGAAGGAAATGATGAAGAAATTGAAGATATGTTTAGTTTTAATTATGTATATTAGTTGGTGATTAAGGAAAGTATTTTAAATACTTATTAATTATTGGTTTTTATAAAGGTATTTTTAATATCTCATTTAATTTATTAATGAAGGTATTTTAAATACTTAATTAATTTTAAAAAGAACAAAAATTATTTATTATTATATTAGTTGGTCATTAATGAAAGTATTTTAAATTTATTAATTATTGGTCCTTAATAAAAGTATTTTTAATATCCCATTTAATTAATTAATGAATGTATTTTAAATACCTAATTAATTAAAAAAAAAGAGCGGGAATTATTTCGAATATGAGAAGCGGAAATTATTTCGAAAATGAGGAGCGAGAATTATTTCGAAAATGGGGAGTGGGAATCAAGAATATGTTATGCCTTGGTTCGTATGCCTACCTTGGGAAGTGGTTATCTGTTGGGGACCGTTGGGATTCGTCTCAAATGTCTAGTGGGATTATATCAAAGTTAGATGTGTTGTAGAACTACTTCGACTCTCTCATAGGTCTTCTCGGATCTTTCGGCCCTTTGGATCATGTGGTTTGTGGTGCCAATTTATGCAGAACTGTTTTGTTTTGGTTAGTGTTGTAGTACACTTTCTGTACTCTTCTGTTTAAGTGTTGAAGTGCACGGTTTTGGTTTGCTATCTTCTTTCAGTTGTAAAAGGTTTTGGAGCCCTTTCAAAACCCTCTTCCTTTAATTTTACCAAAAAAAAATTTAAGGCTTAGTTTTTTTTGATGTTATGTAAAAATTTGGTTTAATGAGTTTTTCAAAGGTAAAGTAATTAATGTATGAACTAGATAAGTTATAATTACAAACTTGTATGAGGGGACGCGAACCCTTCATAAAAACTTGTGTAAATTCATTGAATTTTATCAAAGCGATTAAATTCCTAAACATTTAAAGAGGACACAAGGTCCCAATCTTGTCGAGGGATACATAGATGGATATATAGATAATATCCCAGCTTTGTTGTTATACCACTATGTGATGATGATATAATGTGGGGGATCATGTTTCAATCTCATATATGGCTAAGAAAATTATGAAAGGTATTTTTTTAGGTTGCTAGTTCATATTTTTTGAAATATTGTTTATGAATAACTTTTTATATTATATATATAATAATAATAAATATGAAAACCATCAAGTGGCATTAACTCGACTGGTTAGATTTCTCAACATTTAAGGAGGATACCAAGGTTTGATATCCAAGCTTTACAACTTTGTTGTATTTATTATTATTATAATATTATATATATATATATATATATATATATATATATATATATATATATATATATATATATAGAGAGAGAGAGAGAGAGAGAGAAATAACCCACTGCCACACCTCTTTAAATGTTTATTTCTAGTGAGGGAACCTCTTTGTTGTAATACCACTATGTGGTGATGATGTAATATGGGTGGAGTCCATTTCAGTCTCATATAATTAATTTTAAAAAAACAATAAATATAAAAATCTTCATTTAAAAAAACTTTTAATTTACGTTATGAAAACCTTCATGATGTAATTTATTAAAAAGACAAGAACATAATAATATTCTCTTAATTAAAAAAACAAGGACATAATAATATTCTCTTACTTCTCCTCTGGGTTGATATTTCATGGCCTCATGTTGTTATACAATAGTGGGGGCCTGTGTGTGATCTCCAGTGTGCTTATTTTTGGTGATGGGTGCCCTGTGTGGCCTTGTGAATGCATTTGTATTTGCTTTGTCCCTGCTAAAGGGAAGTCTATCATGGTTTCGGTGTTGTTGGGTGTTCAAGCCTACTTTATATTGTATTTGTTTCTTTAAGATTTTGGCTAATATGAATTTGATTGCAATTTCAATATAAAAAATTAATATTCTCTTAGCAAATCTTGATGAAATTTATAAGGATATGGATGAGGAGTTTAGTCCACTTAGTAGATATTTAATCAATATGTTAATTAGGGATTTTAAATATAATTAAAATTTTACAATCTTCATCTAAAAAGGTATAGATATTAATAATTCAATTAAAATTTTCATAGTTCAAATACTTAATTGAAGAATACATTCAATACAAATTACACTTATAAATAAATATTGATAAAAAAATTAAAAGGACATATTGGAAGTGTAACAACCCAAGTCTGCTCACTTGGTTGCATCACAAAACAAGTTAAGTTATTTTTCAGGGTATTTTTTTTTGTTTACATTTATTATATAACCTAAAAAGTGATTACATGTTCATAGTCAGTGCTTTCGTGTTCATAGAAATTATGTTTCACCCAATGAATCTTTAACACAAAATATTAATTAGTACAGGCATATCAAACCACTTTTAGGATTCAAGATTGCTATAGACAACCACCCAAGTGGATGAGATTGGCCAAATCCTATAGAGGTGTCATTCTGTGGAATCGACTTGACTCATTTAACATTCTCTTGTTCTAGCATGAGAGTCGAACCACGATTGGGGTTATCCTCTAGGGTCCATAACACCTAGAGGATGGACGTATATTTTCCCATCCCTTATCATACTGAACCTTCGACTAACATGTTAACTTGTTCCAATAACTGTATGAAAGAGATTAGCGTACATATACCTAGTGTTTAGCTGATTGTCTACTATTCGGAGTTAGCTAGAGCCATGTCAATACCCTAACTTTGGGCTTGATCACTCATGTTCATTATGACTCTCGATTGTTTGTACCATACCAAACGTCGTGGTTGAACTAGCTCAATCAAATAAACATAGAACTTATCACAAGATGTTAGAGTAAATCACTATATAAAATATATTTATATAGAAAAGCAATTATAGTGTTTCAAACTTTAACGGCAGAATTAAAGAAAAATTAGACAAACACACACAGAAGAAGAGACAACGATTTTAACGTGGTTCACCCAATGTGGGTTACATCCACCGAGAATTTTCAGTCCTTCATTTTCTCAATCCAAGCAATAGAGGGTTACAACCTACAACAAACATCTGCTGTAATTTCCTCTCTATATTTCCAAGGAATCAACACAGTAATTTTCTTTGTCATCATACTCATCTCTGTTTTTCCTCACAACTATATATAAGAAAAAAATAGAAAAACAAACTGCTTTTCTTAATACATTCCAAGATTAACATTGAGTTCCCAACATCTAATTTTGGGATAAAAACAAAAAAACTTTCCCTGGCTGTCCCGTTGTAAATCCGAAACTTTCTCTGGTAGGCTAACAGACTGTAAATCTGGAAACTTTCCCCGCCCGTCCCGCAGTAAATCCAAAAACTTTCTCTCGTTTAGCCTCCTCATAATTAGGCTCCATTCCTAACAATCTCCCACTTGGAGACTAATTCCATTGCACCATACTGCAACCAAGGACTGAAAAATTCTCATCATGGCCTCTTATTCCTTAAGGCCAACTGAAGTTGAGCAAAAGCTCAACTTTTCTCTTGACACCACTTTTGTAAGCATATCAACAGGATTTTGTGATGTGTGAACCTTCCCTAATTTCAAAGATCCATCTTCCACTACTGATCTAATGAAATGATACCTGAGTTTGATGTGTTTAGTTTTTGAATGGAATGCTGAATTCTTTGCAAGGTGTATAGCACTCTGGCTATCACTCCACAACCTATTATCCTCTTGCTTCTTCCCCAGTTCTTCCATTAATCTTTGCAACCAAACCATCTCTTTGTTCTTCTCCACCCACCACGACCCGGGCACCAGACACTCATCCGTCAAGAAGTCGCACGACTTGTTCACGAGCGCCACGCTACGATTCACCCGGAGCTCGAAGGGTTTCTCGGGGCCCTCCCACCCGGACACGATGTGCAGCTGCGCCTGCAGGTTGTGCCAGTCGCTCGAATTCTTTGAATCCTGCAGGTACCGTGACTTCCGCGTGTCGATCTCCAGCCTCTCCCCGACATGTTCGTAATGCATGAGCTTGCCGGGGTAGTGAGGGATCACATCAATCACATTCACGATATGCAGCACCCGCAGCTCCGAAAGCGCCTCGAAGCGGCGCTTGAACTCCGCGTTGCCCACGCCTGGGCACCCCACCACGAACGCCGCCACCGGCACGGCCGGTCTCCCAGGCACAGATGAGGTCATCCCGTTCGTCACGATGTCGAAGGCGCTGAGCACCGACAGGGCTGCGCCGAGGCTGTGGCCCACCATGGTTATGCTCACCTCCTCGTCCTTGTACATCCATTTATTGGTCAACGCTCTTTTACCTTTGGGTAGCTCAACCAAATCCCAAGTTTGGTTGTGGAATAAAGAGTCCATTTCTTCATTCATTGCAAGCTCCCACTTATTCCCGGTATCCATCTGTAATGCTTCCTGAAAACATTCTCGCTCACCAAAGATCAGGATACAAAATATAATCGGAGAAACGTTGAGGAATTTTACTTATCCCGGTAGAACGTCTAACAACACTTTCCGGAGATTGAGGTGCTTGTTGTTGCCGCTCGTACATTTTGATCTTCTACCACTTTTGGAGTTACCTTTTCTATGTGTCCATCAAGGTCTATGTATTCAACATTTTCCTCTTTCTCGTTTCTTTCCCTGCAACCGATCTTTATACAAGTTTTTTTCATTAAATATGACATCCCTACTTCTAATGACTTTTCGGTTATCACAATCCCATAATCTGTAACCCAAGCCATCAATACCGTAACCAATAAAATAGCACTTTTGGGCCTTAGCATCTAACTTATTTCTGTTCTCTTTGTCTATATGCATAAAAGCCTCACATCCAAATACCTTAAGGAAAGAATAATTTCATCGGTTTACCCGTCCAAAGCTCTTCTGGAATTCCTCCATCCAAGGCACTAGACGGTCCTCTATTAATCGGATATACTGCAATATCAACAGCATGAGCCCATAAAAATAATGGTAAGCCTCCATGTATTCTCATGCTCCTAGCACGCTCCATGATGGTTCTATTCATTCTTTCTGCAACCCCATTTTCTTGAGGTGTTCTTGGAACTACCTTGATTCTTCTAATTCCATTTTTAGAACAAAACACATCAAATTCTCTACCGCAATATTCTCCACCATTATCCGACTTTAGACACTTTAACCTTTTTCCAGTTTCATTTTCAACTAATGCTTTCCAATTCTTAAAGGTATTAAAAACATCACTTTTATTCTTAATGCAATATATCCATGTTTTCCTTGTTGCATCATCAATAAAAAGTACATAGTAAGAGGAACCTCCAAGAGAAGTTACCTGAGCTGGGCCCCAAACATCCGAGTGCACAAGCTCCAATTTCTCTTTCTTCCTTTCCTTGCCATCCTTGAGAAATCTAACTCTCTTTGCTTTACCATAAACACAATCCTCACAGAATTCCAAATCAATCTCTTTTAACTTAGGCAATAACTTTCTTGAATGTAAAATTTCCATACCTTTTCCACTCATATGGCCAAGTCTTTGGTGCCACAAAGATGCACTCTCACCTCTAGAAACTAAATTCATGGAGCAAGGAGAAAAATCAGTAAGTAAATAAAGAGTACCCACCAATTTACCTCTAGCTACTATCAATGAACCTTTAGTAACTTTCCAAGCATTTTCTCCGAATGCAACCGTGTATCCTTCACCATCAAGCTTACTTGCCGATATAAGATTTCTCTTTAAATCTGGTATGTGTCTCACCTCTTTAAGAGCCCATTGACATCCATTTGGGGATTTAATCAAAATCTTTCCAATACCCACGATTTTACATGGTTGGTCATTTCCCAATAGAACCCGTCCATAATCTCCGTAAACATAATCTATGAAGTATTCCCTATGTGAGGTAGCATGGAATGAAGCACCACTATCAATTACCCAATAATCACTATTTCTATCAAGAGATAAGATTAAAGCATCTTGTAGAATTTGTCCAAGGAATATTGGCTTCGAAGTGTTACCATTATTATCATTACCTTCATTTCCATCACCCTTTCTTTGCCAACAATCCTTCTTGAGATGACCCTTTTTGCCACAGTGCCAACACCGTAGCTTTCCTTTTCCACGTGATTTGGATCTCGCCTTTGGATTTGCCACGATGTGAACTCTTGCCTCTTTCTCTTCCTCTTCCTCTATTCTCAACAGTTAAGGCGGTGCTAGATGATTCTCCTGTGGTTTTTCTTCTCATGTCCTCACTGAGTATCACACCAACCACATCATCAAATTCTAATTTATTTGAACTCGAAGCAGAGTTACTTACCGCCATTACCAAATTGTTCCAACTTTTCGGAAGAGAGCATAAGATTAATAAGGCCCTAAGCTCATCATCAAAATCCAATCCTACTGAATGCAATTGATTAGTGAAAGTATTAAATTCATTTAAATGATCATGCACAGATCCTCCTTCACTCATTTTCATGTTAAATAACCTTTTCATTAAGAATACCTTATTTGATGCTGATGGTTTCTCATACATCTTGGCCAACTTATCCATGACTCCCTTGGTAGTCTTTTCATCGGAGATGTTGAAGGCTACGGTGGCTCCCAAGCACAACCTCACAGCACCCAATGCCTTTCTATCAAGGGTAATCCACTCCTCATCGGACATAGATGAAGGTCTCTCTGTTTCCCCCTCAAGAGGTAAGTAAAGATCCTTCTGGTACAAGTAATCCTCCATCTGCATCTTCCATAATTGAAAGTTCTGGCCATTGAATTTTTGAACTCTAAACCTCCCTTCTTCCGCCATTGCTCCCACTTGATCCAGAAATTCTCCTTCTGTCAAGTGCACCCAACAAAACAACCGCTCTGATACCACTTGTTAGAGTAAATCACTATATAAAATATATTTATATAGAAAAGCAATTATAGTGTTTCAAACTTTAACGGCAGAATTAAAGAAAAATTAGACAAACACACACAGAAGAAGAGACAACGATTTTAACGTGGTTCACCCAATGTGGGTTACATCCACCGAGAATTTTCAGTCCTTCATTTTCTCAATCCAAGCAATAGAGGGTTACAACCTACAACAAACATCTGCTGTAATTTCCTCTCTATATTTCCAAAGAATTAACACAGTAATTTTCTTTGTAAATCCAAAAACTTTCTCTGTTTAGTCTCCTCATAATTAGGCTCCATTCCTAACATAGTACTACCTGAACAATAATCTAAAAGTAACGTCTCATACCACCTCTCATTATAAGTTCACCAAATCACTTTTCTAAACAATTCTATCAAACTACAATTGTTCTTGAAAGTTACTGCATGCATACTACCTTATGCATACTACCATAAGGTGTTAAGAGATATTATGAATTGAATTGAAAATCTAAACACAACATTGCCTTTTCTAAATTTTAGCCGTTGGTTAAAAGATTCACCTATTCGTTTTGCTATCTATACACGTTTATAACTCATTTTCCCAAAGTAAATTAATTTCTACTTGCATGCTAAAGCTAGTGCTACATTTATCACAATAAATGAATGGTCAAAGGATTAAAAGATTTAACTTTTCATTCGGAATAGCATTTCATTGATCCATGCCCATTAGCTATCATAAGACATGTCATGCAGATCTCAAAGTTCCACAAATTAAATTTTAACAATGATTACTTAATTTATAACCAATGATCAAATATCCCATTTATAAAGATTACCGAACTAAACTTTATATAAATCAGTTGTGGACTAAATTATGAATAACCCAATCAATGAGTTCGAACAATTCATATAAAGCCACATAAGAAATCCTACAGTCTTCTTTATATTAACATAAGGATAAATTTCACTTTTATTTGCATATGTGAATTAGACGTAAAATCATGTGTGGATATACACCCACACAAGCTCTATTTACCCAATAGGTTTTTACTCTTTTTGAAAACATTGATTTTCGAGCTGGCTTGGTTTTTTTATTTACAGCAAATAATTTTTGCACAATCCATTTTTTAATATTTTTTTACATTTCATTCGTAATTATTTTAAACTTTTTTACCACTCAAAACATTAGAAAAACTTTTAGATCACTCAAACCACCAAAAAAAAAAACAAACCTTCAATCAAACAAAACCCTAAAATTTGAAAACCATACTTTTTATTACACATAATAATAACACCTTTTCGACACACTAACGGTAAACTTTAGTTTACCTTTCTGAAAATTTGAACTCCTAAACACAGAAGGGTACTCACTATGATTCCGTTTTCTCAACCAGCTTAAAATCATATATTTAACCGAGGGAAACTATGCGGTAGGGTCGGACTTCTCCAACAAGGCTTTATCACCTCTCGACACCGGTTAATGTGCTTATTTAAATTTAGCCTTTTGGTTTAACGAACCGAAACATTTCCACTATAGAACATTATTTCATAGACCATATCGTCGAAACAAAAATACATCAACAAAATTATAGTATAAATTTTAGAAAGGCTTTGTTCCAGTTTTCAATGGTTTATACCATAAAGGTACTTAAGTATCATGGTTAATCACAGATTTGTACAACCAGTTCTCTTCGAAACAATACATTATGCAAAAGAAAGGTAGTATAACATTCTTCTGTGGTACTATTAACTCTACACAACTATTGTTTCAATGTTGGTATGGATTGTATATTTATATTATCTCACCACTATAGTGTATATGGTTTGAGCATAATTGTTACAGGCAAGTGTACATATAAACAATATTAAGATATAGTTTCAATATTGGTATGGATTGTATATCCATACAGTTGTTTACCTCACCACTATAGTGTATATGGTTTGAGCATAGTTGTTATAGGAAGGTAGGTCCACAAGTGTACATATAAACAATATTAAGGTTTAGAGAGAAGAAGATCAAATGTCCATCTTTTTTTAATAAGTTATGCGTGACAACCATGTACACTATAGTGGTGAGATAAATAACTATGGATATACAATCCATAACAATATTGAAATTATAGTTGTGCAGGTTAATAGTGCTACATAAGAATATGACAAAGTTATTTTGCCCATCAATTCATTTACTATTAATGTTCATGTGAGGAAAGTCGTTACAGGAAGATAGGTCCACAAGTATACATATAAACAATATCAAGGTTTAGAGAGGAGGAGGATCAAATGTCCATCCTTTTTTAATAAGTTATGTGTGACAACCATGTACACTATAGTGGTGAGATAAACAACTGTATGGATATACAATCCATAACAATATTGAAATTATAGTTGTGTAGGGTTAATAGTGCTGCATAAGAATGTGGCAAGGTTATCCTGCCCATCAATTCATTTATTATTAATGGTCGTGCAAGCAAGGTGGTTACAGGAAGGTAGGTCCACAAGTGTACATATAAACAATATCAAGGTTTAGAGAGGAGGATCAAATGTGCATCCTTCTTTTAATAAGTTATGCCTGAATTTTATTAGAGGCTACTCTCATATAAAGAAGAAAAAATATTATGTTTGGTGTTAGGTAAATTAAACCATATATAATTTATTTTTTTATTAAAATATTTTTCATTTGTCTTTCCACTAAAGATATTCTTCATCTTCCTTAAACTATTATGTTTTTGCAATGAATTCTTTGATATTTACGCGAGAGGCGTTCCTACAATGGCATACAGGGGGTGGGAGGCAAAGAGGTCATACATGTCATGTCGTAAACAATTTTTTTTATTAAAAAAGTCGATATTAACAAAAACATTTAAAATATTTAAACTAAAATAGTCGACTAACCAACCGTTAGATCACACCCCCAAAAAATGAGATAGGCGCCTCGTGATTGATAACTCTTGGCGTTTTTAGATATATATCCTTTATATCTAAGCTAGTATCATTTTCATTGAAAGATAGAATCTCCCTTAGTTATCTTCTAAAAGTTGAATTTTACCAAAAAAAAAAAAATAGTTAGGAGTGGGAAACTTTGATTACTTCAAAACCTTATATATCAACTTGACCAAGTATCTTCCATCTTTTAATAGATTCCAAATCAATTCATCCTTTCATTTAAAAGTGATCAAATTGACTGTTGAAAGCTCTATTTATTTGACATAAATATACTATTCATCCTTTCATATAAAAATGGTCAATGTATGCTATTCATATTTATAAAGAGTCTTGCTCAACCCCTCCTCGGAGTAAGTCAACCCCTCCTTGGAGGTATAGCATTCTTGTGTAGCACTACTAACCCTACACAACTATAGTTTCAATATTGTTATGGATTGTATATCCACATAGTTGTTTATCTCACCACTACAGTGTACATGGTTTGAGCATAACAAAATTGAAACTATAGTTGTGTAGGGTTAATAGTGCTACATAAGAATATGACAAGGTTATCTTGTCCATCAATTCTTTTACTATTAATGGTCATGCGAGGAAGGTCGTTACAGGAAGGTAGGTCCACAAGTGTACGTATAAAAAATATCAAGGTTTAGAGATAAGGAGGATCAAATGTCCATTCTTTTTTTAATAAGTTATGCATGACTTTTATTAGGGGCTACTCTCATATAAAGAAGAAAAAAATATTATGTTTGGTGTTAGGTAAATTAAACCATATATAACTTGTTTTTTTATCAAACTATTTTTCATTTGTCTTTCCACTAAAGATATTATTCATCTTCCTTAAACTATTATGTTTTTGCAATGAATTCTTTGATATCATTTTCATTGAAAGATAGAATCTCCCTTAGTCACCTTCTAAAAGTTGAATTTTACCAAAAAAAAAAAAAAAATAGTTAGGAGTGGAAAACTTTGATTACTTCAAAACCTTATATACCAACTTGACCAAATATCTTCCATATTTTAATAGATTCCAAATAAATTCATCCTTTCATATAAAAATGATCAAGTTTACTATTGAAAGCTCTATTTATTTGACATAAATATACTATTCATCCTTACATATAAAAATGGTCAATGTATGCTATTCATCCTTATAAAGAGTCTTGCTCTACACTTGGAGTAAGTCAACCCCTCCTCGGAGGTAGAGCATTCTTGTGTAGCACTATTAATCCTACACAACTATAGTTTCAATATTGTTATGGATTGTATATCCACACTTGAAACTATGGTTGTGTAGGGTTAATAGTGCTACATAAGAATATGACAAGGTTATCCTGTCCATCAATTCATTTACTATTAATGGTCATGCGAGGAAGGTTGTTATAGGAAGGTAGGTCCACAAGTGTATATAAACAATATCAAGGTTTAGAGAGGAGGATCAAATGTCCATCCTTTTTTCAATAAGTTATGCGTGACTTTTATTAGGGGCTACTCTCATATAAAGAAGAAAAAAAAATTATGTTTGGTGTTAGGTAAATTAAACCATATATAACTTGTTTTTTTTATCAAAATATTTTTCATTTGTCTTTCCACTAAAGATATTTCTTTATCTTCCTTAAACTATTATGTTTTTGCAATGAATTCTTTGATATCATTTTCATTGAAAGATGGAATCTCCCTTGGTTACCTTCTAAAAGTTTAATTTTCCCCCAAAAAAAAAAAAAAATAGTTAGAAGTGAAAATTTTTTATTACTTTAAAACCTTATATACCAACTATCTTTTAATAGATTCCAAATCAATTCATCCTTTCATATAAAAATGTTCAAATTTACTGTTGAAAACTCTATTTGACATAAAAGTATTATTCATCCTTTTATATAAATGGTCAATGTATACTATTCATCTTTATAAAGAATCTTGCGCTACACTTGAGTAAGTCCATCCCTCCTCGGAGGTAAGGTTAGGGTAAACCATTCAAAATTGTAGGTTTTCCATTGTAAGGCTATTAACTCTCTTTAAACGAGGAATAAACATCAAGGGTAAACCATTCAAAATTGTAGGTTTTCCATTGTAAGGCTATTAACTCTCTTTAAACGAAGAATAAACATCAAGGCATAGACCTCCAATTAAGCATTTTTTATTTATTGGAATCTATGTAATATTTTAGGGCCCTCACAATTTGCCTTTTATTTTTATATTTTTTTAATACAGATTATAACCAAAACTTTTTAAGTAAAAATAAAGTTAAAGTGAATTTCAACCTAAGACGACCACTCTATCAAAGAACAATTTTTACCAAACATTTTTTTACACCTTTTTCTATTCCTTTTGAGCAAGCTGGAAGCTGTGAGACGTCATGTGCATTTTTGTTTTTTAATTTAAGGATGCCTTTTAGTTTGACAGGGAGGATGTATGTTAAAAGTGAAGACAAACGACCATCAATCACGTGGGAGAGGAATAGAGCTATAACGCTAAACATTTTTTTTTGAAAATAATAATTTTAGGTGTATATCTTTATTATTTATAAAAAATTAAGGTTAAATATGTTTTTTTATTACAGATTTGTTTATGGTAGATTGTTTTTATTTATCATTTTGTGTTTTAAGTGTGTTTCATTTTAACATAGAGGATGAATCATTTTAATGGTTAAACTTATCATGTTCAATCTCAAAATTTGTGTATTTGATCATAAAAATGGTCAATGTAAAACGTGTGGGGAACATTTTCCCAATGTTCAATCAATACTTACAAATGAGCCATTGATTGTATATCAAAAATTGAGGCTAGAAATATTTTAGACCACTAATTGTTTTTATCACATCTACCAAGACTATTGAGGTTTGTCTTTGGTAGATTGCTCCCAATAATCACTTCTCATTTGCAGCATGTGTTCTGACCTCACGTAGAAGACAAGTCACCTTAGTGGTTGGAATTACTGTATATTATCTCAAGCTTTGTGTATCTGGCCAAAGAAATGTCCAGCGCAAGGAACATTCCCCTAGTGTTCAATTAATTCCTCCAAATGGGCCAACTTTATTACTATTTTGTTGACCTGCATTAAAGTTTGTAACACCATGAAAGAAACAACATTGATTGTTTGCAAGAAAACAATGTAAGGGGCATTCCCCATTGTTCAATCAATTCTTAATGATGTGCTAACTTCATTATCACTTTGTTGACCTACACTTAAGTGCAACACCATAAAAGAAACAACATTGTATTTGTGGAAAAAACAATGTAGAGAGAATTCTCCAATGATTAATCGATTCTTGCAAACTAGCTAACTTCATTACCACTTTGTGACCTGTGTTGAAATCTGCAACAACATGAAAAAAACAACATTAATTTTGTGTAAAAACATAATATAGAAAACATTCTTCATTGTTTAATGGTACCCACATCTTTATTTTTCACACCCCCAAGAAGAAGAAATTCCAACTTTAACTTTCATTTATTAGTTCACAAATGAAAGTGAACAATAGCTTCCTCAAAAAAAATATGAAGAAATTGAAGATAGTTTTAATTCTAATTATGTATATCATTTGGCCATAATTAAAGCTTAGCTTCTTTATGTTATGCAAAAACTTGGTTTAATGTCTCCTTCCAAGGCAAAGTAACTAATGTATGAGGTGAGAGAATATTGATAGGTACTTTTGAGTTGCTAGTTCATCTTCTTGGAAATATTATCTATGCATAAGTTTTTAAATTATATATAAAATATAAAATATAAAATATAAAATATAAAATATAAAATATAAAATATAAAATATATGATGCATAGACAATATTTTATTTCAAATATAAAATAACAAGAAATATGAAAACCTTCACTTAAATAAAGCTTATAGTTTGGGCATTGAAAAGTCAATCATAATTGTTATGATATTGAAAATATATAAGAAAAGAATTAGAAGGGTATGTTTCCAGCAAATCTTGATAAAAACTTATAAGAACGACGATGAGAAGTTAGATCCAATAAGGTCTAGAGGAAAGGAGGATTACATGTCCATCCTTTTTCTAATAAGCTATGTGTGGCTTTTATTGGGGGCTACTCCCATATAAAGAAATAATAAAATATTATGTTTGGTGTTTAGTAAATTAAACTATAGTGACTTCTCATTACACTCAAATTTTACCATGTGAACATCTTAAGAAGCAACTTAAACAAAAACGGAGAATGAAGTGACGAACAAGTGTGGATGAAAAATTTTGATCAAAATTTTTGAGAATTTAAAAAGTGAAAGACGAGAAATCCAAGAAGGTGCAAGCTTGAAAATTAGAAGTTTTTAAAGTTTTGACCAAAGATAAAAGATACAAGTTTCAACACAAAGTTCCATGGTTAGAATCATAATGTCAAGAGATGATAAAAACCTCGATGCTAGATGGTGAAGAAACTTCCATTATATTGAGTTGCATAGTCTTCTAGGAAGTATAGTCCTTTCCAGTCAAAGAATATGGTATACCTCTCAAAAAGTACAATAGCAAGATGGCAGCCACAACAAAAACAACCCATACATCTAAAGCATTAAATGAATAAATCTTCTACACCCATATTACAGGAATCCCCAAATGGGTGGATGGAAATAATAATAGTAGCTACTTATCCAAGGACTTAAAACCATTTGGTATTTATGATTCCAGATCTAGAGACCTCGAGAGAGACCAACATTTTAAATAAAGATATGACTCGACATCAAGAGCAATAGTCATCTTGAAATATTTGCATGAATTTTGGAGGGAAATCCTCCTCTTTGTAATCTATAATTAGTAATAGTTTAGGATTTATAATCAATTACAAGTAACCTTTAGGTCAAGGTTAAAAAATTGATATTTAAGTTAAATAACAAAATATTACAAAAATTTACCTATACAAGTTGTACAAGGACCCAAAGGAATTATACATACAATACATTACAAAGTTGGTTATTGCCTCAAATGAAGCTTAACCACCACATATTTCAACACCCCCCTTAAGTTGAATAAGGGACACAAAGATAGACCCTTTATTTAGTTATCCTCCCTTAAGGGACACCCTCCTACACCAAGTAGCTCATGCATGCACACAAAAGAAACCTCAAGTATGATCTTCATCATGATATCCATTGCCTACTCTTCTGAAAATACAAACACTAGATCAAGCATCCAAATATTAAAGTGCTTTGTCATTGATGAAATACTATATTATGAACACGTTGAATGGTGCTCTAATTATCACACTAAAGAGTGACTAGTCAAGCCTAAGGAATATTTACCTACTTCAAAATCATAAGCATATCTTAAAGGTGCTTAGTTGCCTAATTAGCAACATAATATTCAACTTTCATGAAAGATTACAAAATAGTGGACTATCATCTAGAACACCAAGAAATAGGAAAATAACTAAGATAGAAGATAAGTGTAGGATGGAGCATCACCGATCCATATCACCAACCCAATTTGCATTTAATTTTTTTTAAATCAAAGGTTATACCAATTGAATAATGAATATCCATCTAATATGTACTTCCAATGTATTAAAAAATCATCTTGGTTGTGGTCCAATGATACTCTCAAGGTTCCTACATGTACCTAGAGTAGTAGCTAATAAGAAATGCAATATTCGGTCATGTGTGAGTGAGGTAAAGAAGACCTACCACAAGAGACTAATATAGAGTGGCATCCACCAAATGAGCCATGCAATCTACTCAAATCTTTAATTCTAAATCAAAAGGAGTCCAACTGGAATTGTAATCCTATATCCTAAACTACTAAAGAAGACTATGGCATACTTGGATTGCAAGATAGTGATCTTAGAAGAAGTATGGTCAGTTTAATTTCCAAGAAATAGTATAGAAACCCCAAATCTATCATCTTAAAGGCAATACAAATTTGTGACTTTATGTTCTAAATTAAGGCAGTTGAGTTGCTTATAATGAGAAGACCCTCCACATGTAACACAATCAACAATATCTCCCCATAACAATGTTTGATATAAACATCATGTTCAATGTCACATCACCAAAACCTGCAACTAAGAAAAAAGGAGTGGATATTCTCATACAAAGCATATGGTGTCTACTTAAGTCCATACAGGAAATTACACAATCGACATATAAAGGGGTAGAACCATCAAGCTCAAATTAGGTAGTTGTTGCATGTAAATATCCTCTTGAAGCTCACCATGATGAAAGGGACTCTTCATATCCATCTAATGTACCTTCTAACCATAGGAAGCAACTATAGATAGAATAATTCAAATATAATCCATCCAAGCAATTAGGAAAAATATCTACAAGTAGTTAATTTTCTTGTCTTGAGAGAAACCCTTAGCAATAAGGCATACCTTGTTTTTCTTGACATGACCATCTAAAGTATACTTAGTGTTATAGACCCATTTAAAATAAACGATATTATTCTCTTTTGGAAGAATAACATGCTTCCATGTTTGAGTCTTCATGAAAGAATTATATTTAGCAGGCATTGCATATTCCCACTCTGGTTAGTGTAGGCTCAAAAGGCCAAAAACTAAAAAAATTTATTGCAAAAAATTCTAAAATTTTTCTAAGTCCAAAGAAGTGCTTTAGATCGTGATGACAAATCAATGCAACATGTCCTAGGTCATGGTCATTCCAGTAAAACAGGCCCTTCGTGCATGTCAAATCATAGTTCAAAGCATAAAAAGAGAAAGCGGCTTGTGACTAGGGTTTTACATCATGCGATCCAAATCATGGTTCTATATTACGGTCAACACAATCAAAAGTGATAGGGCAACATTTTAAATCGTGGCCTAGAACACAGTTCCACACCATGCAGATCAATACATGTATCTATACCACGTACCTCAGTACTTAGTTCCTCGCCACGATCAACACGAGCAAATTTTTAAGTTTGATAATATAAAAAACAACTCAGAACAATTTTCTCCTTTGTGCAACTTAGCTCATTGTTCCATACCATGTATTTCAGCTCATTGTTCTATGTCATGGTCAACAAGGTCAAAGCTGCTACTTAAGAAATTAAAAGAGCAACTCACAACATGGTTCTATGTCATGCAACTTAGAACAAAGTTTCAAAAGTGCATCTCCAAGGATAAAAGCACCCTTGTCCTAGGCCACAATTAAAGTAGTCAAATGTCTTAGATAAGAGATTCAAGCTCTGAATTAGAGCACATTTTATGCTACAAAGGATGAAGTTGAAGAGGCAAGGTGGTCACAGACTGCGATAGGCTCCAAGCCATGAAGTGTTTTAGACCATGAATTATAAGAAGCACGTCAAGGTTTTAAAAGAGCTAATCTTAGTCGTTCAATATTGGATAAAAAATATGCATAAAAAGTGGCTCAAATCACGTATAAATGTAAGATTTCACCCGACATAAGATACTAGACCTATGTTCGAGCAATTTCTAAGCTGAAGTTGAAGAGCAAGGAAATGAAGTGATAGAGAATCAAGATCCATGAGTCAATTCACTTGCAAAAATATATGATAGGTCAGCCATGACAAGAACAAGAGACAACATTTATTTTATATTAATCAATAACAAGATCTATAGATGAGAGCCATGAAAGTCGAACAACATGAAGAAGCCAAGTTGGAAAAGATCGAAGGACTGCATAGCTTCCTTTTTATTGAATCAAATGAAAGACCACCACCTTAGCATCTTGCTGATTTGGCACTCCAACTTCTTTGTAATGTTCCTTATTCTTTCAAATCTTTAAAATTAATGCAAAACTATAAATAGAGGTCAAACCCTCATTTTCAAGGGTTAGATCTAGAGTGTTTGCTTGCCCTATTGTGTACACTTTTGCAAATCAATAGAAGGAAAATTACTTAGATATTTTCCTCAGAATTATGTCTTATTTCTTTTGTGTATTATCAGTATTTGAATCCATTTATGCTACTACTACTATGGTTAGTCTATTTTGTTGATATTAGATTGCTAGCTTAGAGCAAATTGAAATATTTAATTTCTAAATGTATGCTTGTAAAGAATTCTATTTCTATTAGTCAGAGTATTGATATAATTCTGCTAATTTGGATTATTGATACCCTAGATGTTTGGAATAATTTTTGAAGTATGCATATGTGCTTAAATGATGAAGACTACTAAGTTTTGAATGTTGTTAATTGTAAGTATTGTTTACTGGAAATTGAGTTTTCAGAAGTTCCCTGTAGATGCCTATGTTGTTAGCTTTATCCATCCACTATTGATTCATTAATTTCTAAACCCTTTCCTCTTTCTATCTCTATTATTATAAATTTAATAGAGCTTAAATGAGTTATCATCCAAATATTTGATAAGGTATACCAACGTACTATGGAGGTTGTATTAAAAGCAATTTTCATCCATCCAATGTTGGGATTAGGCTTGTGATTAGTGGGTGTTCACCTTCCAAAAAAAGCTATTGCATATGATAGTCATATCTCGAGTTCACATCGATGTCAATTCATACACCAATAGTTTTTGGTACGCCTGATGAGACCCTATCTACAAAATGCTTATTCACCCACTAGATATTATTTTTCATTTTTCTAGAGGAATCAAGATTTAGTGAGTTATCTTGAACTCACCAAGCGGTGGAAGCAAATTCACTTGGAAACTCCCTGAAATCAAGAACCTAGAAAGCCCTTTTAGTAGCCCATTCTTTCATGTTTACTAGATCATCTGCTAGGAATATTCAAGAACCCGTGCCATTATTTGAGCTACCATCTAGAAGATCTAGGCATATAAGAAACTTATCCCTAGATTCACCCTTTGAAGAAATCCAAATGCCATCAAGAAATTAGTTCTTCTCAAGTAAAACCCTAGTAAACATGACTCATTAGTAGAATATAAACTAGAATCAAGCTCCGCATAAATACCCTAATTGGGATAATGTTTGTCCTTTAGGACTCACCCTTATGCATGATATCCCCCAAGTTGTATCCAAAGCTATACCTACATATGATGGTTCGGGTAAAACTACTTATGAGCACTGTTAGGATATACTAAATGTAGCAACTATCCACAATATTAGGAATGAAGATGTCATCATTAGGATTCTAGCCCTATCCTTTAGAGGAAAATTTTTGCACTGGTTTAGAACTCTCAAAGACAACAACATCAATTTATGGGCCACATTATTTGGCCCTTTTATGGAAGAATTTAATGAATCTGCTAATCATTTCTCCCTCCTAAACCAATTCACAGCTATGCAAAAATATTAACAAGAGTTAGTTTCTGATTTTAATCTAAGGTTTAGTAGAACATGGAAAATGATACCTCTTGAAGCTAGACCTACTACTCCTCTTGCTTTTATGTATTGCATCAAAACTCTTGGGTCAGACCTGGGGCTACAAACTTAGCAATTAGGAGTAACTACCTTTCCTCAAGTATACAATGTAATCTTATAGGCAAAAAAATGTCCTAATTACCGTAGGAAGGATCACCCCAAAGATATTCATGCCATATTATTTTGAGATCCATCAGTTTTAGGCTAAAGTGTATACATATTCATATATAGATACTCCTTTCTTGTCATCAAAACTTCCCTAAATAGCTCTAATTCCTTCTCCTAAGACATCTGGCCCAATTCCTCTTCCCCCACTCCCATATCAGAATCCCCAAGAATCCATCCTATTGCTTGATATTCAAAATAACTTAAAGACAATAAATAAAAATGTGAATGCAATAAAAAAGATAGATATGGATAGGTCTCAGCAAAGAACATTCCTATACATTATTAGGGATCAAAAGCTTGGTACTAGCAGTAATATAGGGCCCAAGGTTAACACAAATCAAGAAGATCAAGAATTTACTCGTAAGACCAGTCTGGTAAATATTTGGTATCTTTTTTGTAATGATTCTCATGATTCATAAACCTATATCATGTACCAACACCATGTGTAACAAGCCATGGAGAAAGCTGAGAGGAAAAAAAATAAGAGTCAACATGTTATGGCAATCGAAAAAAATTATGGTCGAACAATATCCTTGTGAAGAATAATTAGTTTCTATCATGACAAGGTCCGAAAATAAGATATTGTAGGTTGATCCACAAAATATGGGTCAATTTCAAATCCCCTCTCAAAAGAAAATGGAATCACCTCTACAAAATAATGATAAGTTCTCGGTTCCATAGGCAACTAAAAAGAGAGATACAGTTCCTAGAAGCCAAGAAAAGGGGATGAGCACTCCAAAGCAATATGAGAAGGAAAATAATAATGAACAAATAGGTTCTAAATATGAAGCACAAGAAAATCTGAGATTTTCTTCCATCACTAAGAGATAGAGGATTGAAGCTACCCAACAATACAAGAGAAAGTATGGTGAACTAGAGAGGAAGTATGAGAAATCTCCCTTGGAAAAGTTAGATTTTAAGATTGTGGAAGAGATGAAGAGGATCCCCTCTAGAGCAAGTCTCTACGATACTCTCTTTATCCTTAGTCAAATTGATCTACTCAAGGCTTCCTTAAGCAATAATTCTCAATAAAAATAGACTATCATAATTTTTAGCATGCCTTCTAGTCAAGAAAAGATGAATCCTATAACCTTGAAAAAAAAACCCCCATCCCTTTTATATTTCTTTGAGAATAGAAGGTTGGATAGTCTACAACTATATTATAGATTCAAGGCTTCAACCAAGTCATGCCCAAAGCAGTATGCAATGAAATGAGAATGGAATATACTCGTTCCTATCTAGGAGTTTTGAAGTTGGATGGTACACCAATTAAGACCATTAGAGTTGTAAAAAATATGCTAATGAGATTATATAGAGTTCCAGAGATTACTATTGTATAAGAAAATTTAGTGCTAGAACTAGAGCCTTACTTTGGTTTGTGTCTTTCCAAAGAATTCACTGCTAAGCTAGGAGGTTACATGTATTTGGATTACTCAAGCATAATGATTCTATACAAAGGCAAGAGAATAAGGATAACCCCTTGTGGGTGCAATTTTGCATTGTTGCATCCACATGATTTTTTGTAGGATGATGCTTCTCAAGAAGTGCATCAAATTTTGAGGAACATTAATGGATGGGCAGAAGATATCAAGTGGTGGCAGTAGTAGTGATGGGTGGCCTAAAGCAGCGGGTAGATGGTGGATTAAAGTAGGGTAGATGATATATTGGGCTGACGATCTACACTTTGCCTTGGGAGAAATTATTCAAAAGGCCCACCCACTAGTTGGGCAGACCTTTCAAGCAACTAGCAAGGGTGGAAAAGTCATATAACCCCACCCTTGGGTAAGATAAAAACTCCCACCCATCTCGGGCAGAAGATGCAACCACAAATTGGGAGGAAGTTTGAAAAAATTCCCATCCTCTTACCTGATGGCTCCATGGGCAAAAGGAAGGACAAGCAATACACCTGCCCGACATGCAATGCTCTTGCTATCACTCAAAATTTGAATAGAGGATGTACTCATTGTCACAAATCTCTAGTACCAGGTGCTTGTACGCAGAAGTGATAGATTTTAGCTATGTTGCTCCCAAGGTGATTAATGCTAGTCATTCACCACCTAACCAGGGGATTGTTAGCCAAGTAAAAGGATGAGGTAGATGAAAATTAATGAAATATGTAGAAATATCAGTAAATCCAAAGGCCTAAATCAAACTAGATGTATTTACCTCCTTCTAGAATATCAGCGTCATCCTAAGGAACATTTTACCAGTCGAGTGTTTGTCAGATTCAAGTGTTGTCTTCCCGCCTACCACTATTAATGTTCAAATTTTGAATTTAATGTAAAATACCTATAAATAGTGGAATTTTGGTCATTCCTAAGGGTGGATCTTTAGCCATTATAATTCATATGTAAGGTTTTTTGCCACTGTGTAAATATAGATTCATCATTGTTTGGTCTTCGATTTTGCCTTCATGTTTTTATTAAATGTATGAATGCTTATTCCTGCTTTGGTCATTTGAGTGGTCTCATATTATTCTATAGTATGGATTTCATGGGATTTTCTTAGTGACATGGGAGTGTGCATTTATATATACAGATAGAGGGTTTATTTTTTCTAAAGCTAGTCAGATAAGAGCGCTCTAATTCTTCATCCTGGATTTCATACACCTATTCCCTAGTTTTGGAATTCACTCTTTATCCATCACTTCGAAGAGCTTAATGAAGGTATTATATGCTGATATGTTAGGTGTTGTGTTTTTGTTTTCGCCCGTGGAAGAGTGTCTGTATGTATCTTGATGTGACTATACCTATCCTTATGAGTTCTGGCTACGACCATTTTCTTGTCTCTTTCCACCATTTTCTCTTTTTCCACTCTATGACATATATAGTTGGAACCACCCTTAAGTAAACGACATCCTATGGATATCGACTACCCCGTATTGAATCGACGATCATTCGATGTTGGCATTGGTCTGCCCCTGCCCTCCGCGCGGTGTTAGATGACCAACAATTTTTGGTGACTCTACTAGGAAACTCACTAAGGAAATCAAATTTTGGTGACACTTTGATTTACCCATATCCTCTCAAAATTTCTTGGCAACTTCGACTGTGCAACAATTCTAGATCATGAGATCAGTCACCTTCCCACACTAAAAATCTAAACATCCCAAAGGACTCAAGGTGTAATGAAAAATCTTGACCTCACTGGTGGAGATAACATGTTCATATGGTGACTCTGACTCCAAATACAACAGAAGAACCAAGGACCTCTGAAGACTAGTGCCAAGATGACTCGGTTGTGTTTTCCCTAGTGGAATGACCCCGATCCACTAAACCTCCAATGCTGGCATGAGATTCCTAGGGGTGCCCTAAAATCCTTGACCAAATATAATGGAGCCTTGGGAATTGCTTGAGAACATCTAGAAGATGTTATACTTGCACCCCTCCATGCTATTACCCATAAAGATGTCATGATCAAGCTTCTGATCTTGTCACTAGAAGGGAGGGTGCTATTGTGGTACCGATCCCTTGGGAAAAAATCTATCTTCTCATGGGCAGATTTTGTGAGAGCTCTCATTAACACATTCAATGGATCTTTGGATACCTTCCAACTCTTGATGTACCTCTCATTCATCAAGAGGGACTCTTTCAAATCCATCATAGATTTCAACATATGATTCGAGAGGAGCTGGAAAATAATTCCCCTTGAGTACCAACTGTCCCCTGCTCAGTATCACCTATACTATATTCTAGCTCTTAGCTCGGATATTAGCCTCCTCTTATATCAATCTAGGAAAAATAGATTCCTTCAAGTTTTTTAGGAGGCTGTATGAGTAGTGTGACTCCTGCTTCAAGCAAGAAAGACATCTTCAGATGAATACGTCCTCCCATACCCTTTTCCAACTGCTAATGTTTCCTTCCCTAATGTACAAAATCCACCATGGATTCCATATCAAGCTACGCAAGAGCTAGAGCTACAGTCCTATAGAATATAAGGTGTGGATCATTTCTCGAGACCAGGTGGAAGAAGTGCAAGAACCAGTCCTAAAAAACACAACCTTGTTGCTTGCACTTTTTTCCAAGGAATGGAGGATCTAGACCATGGCGGGAGTCCCACTCCTAATAAGCGGGTATTTTTACACCAATTTTGTGTCTAGGAACATGATGAGTAGAAGCCAAGTCATCTTCTCAATGGCTTAGCTAATCAACATCCAAATCCCGAGGAGGTCCCGTTCACTGCAAGCTCAATTAATGAAGCCTATGAAAATAAATTCATGAGGATGACGAAGGCGTGTGAAGCCAATATTTCACAATAGATGTATCCCAAGGGCTGGCAACATCAAAGCCTATTTCCAGATAAACTAGTACCAAAAGAAGGCTCTCATGTGGTAAAACTTATTACCACTTTGGTCCTTGATTTCATAAGTACCGGTATGCATCATGGTCAGCCAGGTTGCAAGTACCTCACAAATTGGAAAAATAGTTGGTAGTGTCAATCAGACTACAAAAGGTACCTCAAGTTCAATACAATATGGTCCAATCATTGTAGATTCACTAGATAAGCTCTAGAGTGAATCAATGGTTATGGCATGCCACTCACGTTGCAATTTTGTGTACATAAGTCGACTGGTAAATAAAGGTGCTTAAAGCACGTGACAATGCAAGTGGGACATCATCAAGATTTGGGCAACTCAATGGTGACACAAGTTCAAAGAAATGGGAGTGATGCAAAGAATTATCCTTCATAGTCTGTATCTTCCTTATGTTTTCCTAGTATTTTCCTCTTGTTTTTTGTTGAGACCCTGTGCCCAATGGATCTAAGGCTCGTGATTCAAGTATCTCTATGTGCAATCCCATAAAAGATATCCATTGCTTTTTTGAAAGCAGCACCTACTTCTCGTATAATGGAAAAATTAGCTTATAAAAGACACCTCAAAGGGTAGAACCAACATTAAGTAAGAAACATGAAGCTAAGGATGATGCTATGACTAAAGTTTCCCTAGAAGAGTGGAGATGAGAAAACAAGGTTCTTACGAGATTGCATCAAAAAGATGTGTTGCACCAGAACTGGCAAATACCCTTGGCATTTTATCTGTTCTTGAATCTATTGTGATCCTTGATGAGGTATGTTAAAAAAAGTATGATTTTTGGGGGTGTCCTATGAATCATCTTCCTTTTTATTTTTGTTACTTTTTTGTTCCTTCTCCTTCTTTCTCTTTCCTTGGTTCTCCCTTATCAATAACTTAGTTTGCTAGCAAGATCCCTCCTCCTGCCTCTATTACTTCCTATGCTTTTCCCTTTTGTTGTCCTTGTCTGTCTCTCTTTTCCTTATCTAGCCCTCATGTTTCTTCCTATCCCCCTTCTTTAGTTTTTCGCTCGATGTTTACCGTGTTAAATATTTTGTGTCGTCTGTTGATTTGTCATCCCTCCCCTCTTTCTTCCCATGTCCTATTTGGCAATGCTTTAAATTGCCTTCCTTTCTAGGTTCTTATTTTTTGCAAGGGAAAAGTCCCTGTGATTTTCCAAGCGTGTGGGTGTAATTTTGCATGCTGCACCCACATGCTTTTTTGTAGGATGACGCTTCTCAAGGAGTGCACCAAATTTTGAGGAACATTAATGAACGGGTGAAAGATATCAAGTGGTGGTAGTAATAGTGATGGGTGGCCTAAAGCAGCAGGCGGATGGCAGATTGAAGCAGAGCAAATGACATATCAGACGGATGATCTACCCTTTGGCTTGGATGGAATTATCCAAAAGGTCTGCCCACTAGTTACGCAACCCTTTCAAGCAGTTAGCAAGGGTGAAAAAGTTATATAACTTGCCCTTGAGGAAGACACAAAATCCCACCCATCTTAGGTGGAATATGCGAGCACAAATTGGGTGGAAGTTCATAAAAATATCCACCCTCTTCCCTGATGGCTCCATAGGCAAAAGGAAGGAAAAAAAATACACCCGCCTAACATGCAAAGCTCCCACCATTACCTAAAATTTGAACATAGGACATACTCATTACCGTAGCTCTCCAGTTTTAGGTGCTCATACGTAGAAGTGGCAGATTTGAGGTGCGTTTCTCCCAAGGTGATTAATGCCAGTCATTCACTGCCTAACTAGGGGATATCCAACCGAGTAAAAGGATGAGGTAGATGAAAATTAATAAACTAGACATAAATATCAATAAATCCAAAGGCCCAGATCAAACCAGATGCATCTACCTCCTTCTATAATATTAGTTTCATCTTGAGGAACAATATACCAGTCGAGCGCCTGTCAGATTCAAGTGTTGTCTTCCCACCTACCACTATTAATGTTCAAATTTTGAATTTAATGTAAAAATACCTATAAATAGTGGAATGTTGGTCATTCCTAAGGGTGTATCTTTAGCCATTACAATTCATATGTAAGGTTTTTTACCACTGTGTAAATATAGATTCATCATTGTTTGGTATCCAATTTTTCCTTCATGTTTTTATTAAATGTATGAATGCTTATTTCTACTTTGATCATTTAAGTGGTCTCATATTATTCTGCAGTCTGGATTTCATGGGATTTGTTTAACGACTCAGGACTATGCATTTATAAATATGGGTAGGGAGTTTATTTCTGCTAAAGCTAATCGTATAGGAGCACTCTAATTCTACATCCTGAATTTCATGTACCTATTCACTAGTTTTAGAATTTGCTCTTCACCCACCGCTTTGAAGATCTTAATGAAGGTATTATAGGCTAATATGTTAGGTGTTGTGTCTATGTTTCCACTCATGGCGGAGTTCCTGAATATATATTGATGTGAATATACCCATCCTTGTGAGTTTTGGCTACGGTTATTTTCTCGTCTCTTGCCTCCCTTTTCTCTTTTCCCACTCTACAATTTAGATAGCTGGAACCACCCTTGAGGAACTAGCCTCCTCCAGATATCGACCACCCCATCCCAACTCAGTGGTCATTCGATGTGGGTGCTGGCCCGCCACCACCCTCCTTGCAGTGTCAAATTAACGACCAACACCCCTAAAAATCCTGTCTTATCATATTGAAAAATAGAATAAGACATATATAACCTCTTAGTTTTGGATGAATTTGAAGTGGTAGATATTTTTGAAGAGCTAGAAGTAGAAGATGAATTACCATTTAGAGAAGACTACAACCTTTTTGGGATAGGTATGGGCACTTATAGCATTTCTTCTAAAGCAAAGAAAAGATCCCTGCCATATCTAATTAGTCACTGAGAGGGTCAAAATTTTGGACAATGCATTTTGATGGGGCAAGATGCAAAAATGGGGCTGGTGTTGGTATAATTTTGAAATCCCCTTCAAAAGGTATACAAATTTTTGCTTATAGATTGACATGGTCTTGTACTAATAATACTACAGAATATGAGGCTCTATGTTTAGGATTAATGCAAGCAGAGAGTATGGGAATTAAAATATTAGATATATATGGTGATTCAGAGCTAGTACTTAATCAAGTCATAGAGAAATGTAGCAACAAGCACCATTACTTGAAATCATATAGGAATAGAGTATGGGATTTGATGGAGTCTTTTGATGCTTTAAACATTCACTCTATTCCTAGAAAATAGAATATGTTGGTTGATGCTTTAGCCGTTAAGGGTTCTAATTTTAGTCCTTCTTCAGATCTTGGATCAACAAAATATAAAAGAGTTAAATTAGTCTTCAGGCCTACAGTACTAGACAAATAAATTTTCTAGTAGGTTTTTGAGAATGATGATCAGATCATTGAATTTCTAGTGAGAGAGGCTTTCTTGTCTAATTTGTAGGAAGATATCCCTCAAGAAATGGATCAAAAAGATATCATACAATTGAAGAATAATCATATCCCTAAGGGTTTGATCACACTAGAAAGCCTTTTTGATAATGAAGATGGGAAGAAATCAAGAGCCATGAAAATTAATGATGAAATCTATAAAGAGATTGAAGTAGAAAAGGATAAAAAACTCAATATTGGCATTCATTGTTCTCCAAAAGAAGTGGAGGAAATTAAGGTCATATGCCTTAAATATCAAGATATTATAGCCTAGTCATATGAAGATCTTAAGGTATATGATAAAAAGATTATTCAACACACTATTGAGTTGGAAGTTGATGCAAAGCCTTTCAGGTAGAAGTAGAGGCCTGTGAATCCCAAGATTGAATCCATAATGAGATAGGAATTGCTTAAACTACTGAAAGAAAAGATTATCTACCCTATCAAACATTCTACATGGGTTGCTAACTTGGTACCTATCAGGAAGAAGAATGGAGACATCCGCTTATGTGTTGATTTCAGGAACCTAAACAAAGCATCATTGAAATACCACTATCCTCTTCCTCAGATCGACCAGATTTTGCAGATTGTTGTAGGGGTTGAGAGGTTTTCTCTGTTAGATGGTTTCTTAGGATACAACTAGATTTGGGTGAAATATGAAGATCAATTCAAAACAACCTTTACTACTAAGTGGGGTACCTTTGCTTATCAGAGAATACCTTTTGGTTTATCTAATGCAGGGGCTACTTTTTAGAGGGCAATGGACTATGCTTTTGGGGAGTTGATCAATAAATTCATTCTCATCTACCTTGATGATATGACTATATTTTCCCATAAAAAACAAGCTCACTTGGAACACTTGGAGCAAGTTTTTCAAAAATACAGAGAGTTTGGCATCTCCCTAAATCCAAAGAAGTCATTTTTTGCAATCCATGAGGGCAAATTATTAGGGCATGTTGTCTCTAAAGAGGGGATGTCAATTGATCCTAATAGAGTAAAATCAATATTGGCTCTTCCTCTCCCTATGAATAAGAAGGCCTTGCAATCCTTCTTTGGATAAATCAATTTTGTAAGGAAGTTCATTTTAGACTTTGCTCAAATTGTTAAACCTATTTCAGAGCTGCTCAAGAAGAATATGGAGTTCAAATGGACTGAAGCAAGGAAGTAATATTTTGAGGTAATCAAGCAGGCCATTGCTACTACCCTAGTACTAGTAAACCCTGATTTTAGAAAATATTTCATCTTATATGCCTATGGAGCTAAGGAGAGTTATGCAACAGTACTGACACAAAAGAATGATGTTGGAGAAGAACACCCTATATTTTTTTGGAGTCAAACTCTTCATGAGTACCAAACTAAATATAATTTTATTGAGAGACAAGTATTTGTAGTCATGAAATCATTGAAGAAATTTAGACAATACTTGGCTCAAAGTAAAACTCTTGTTTATGTGGTACATCCAGATGTCAGGAGTTTCATCTTACAAGGAGAGCTAGGTGACAAAAGAGTTGGTTGGATCACCAAAATATAGAAATATGATGTATAAATACATACTACAAATTTAGTCAGAGGTAGAGAATTATGTCAGGGAATGATAGCAAAAGCAGTCTTAGATCAGATATCAGCTTGTCAGCCATCAAGATCTAGACAGGGTGAGGATAGTTCTTCAGAAGGTTCAGATTGGGTTGATCAGTTAACAAGTTATTTCCAAATAGGAGTATGCCCTCAAGATCTTAATGCTTCACAAAGAAGGAGGTATAGAATTCAAGCTTTGAAATATGTCCTTTTACCTGAGGGAATATATAGAAAGAACCTTGATGGAGTTCTTCTGAGATGTTTGAAAGATAATCAGAAATAAAAGGTCATTGAAGAATTTCATGAAGGATTGTTAGGGGGACATTTTTTAGGAAGAGTTACTGCTATGAAAATAATAAGGGTAGGTTACTATTGGCCTACTATCTTTGCTGACACTTTCAAAGTAACAAGAGCATGTGATAAGTGCCAGAGGTATGTAGGGAGGAATAGGAATGCTTCATTCTCCCTTAAGCCTATCCAAGTAGAAGAGCCTTTCCAGTAGTGGGGACTAGATTTCATTGGAGTCATAAATCCCAACTCTTTAGTAGGTCACAAATACATTCTGACTACTACATACTACTTTACCATATGGGTCGAGGTAATTCCAACCCAAAGATCATATCAAGATGTAGTGATCAAATTTATTGAAATCCTGATCACAAGGTTTGGTCTCCCTGAAGCCCTGGTAAGTGATAATGGTCCATCTTTCATAGGTGCAAGGTACATTGAGTTTGCAAGTCAATATGGCATATGCTTAAAGAATTCTTCTAACTATTACCCTCAAGGGAATGGATTAGCAGAATCCACTAACAAAAATCTACTCATAATTCTAAAAAGAGCACTGAAAGATAACAAAAGAAGCTGGCATCTTCTACTAGAACAAGCCTTGTGGGCAGATAGGATTACTATCAAGAAGTCAATAAAAACAACCCCTTATGCATTAGTGTATGGGAAAGAGGCTATTCTGCCCACTCATCTTGAGATACTAGCTCTAATATTGGCCAACCAAGATTATGAATCAGATCAGAATCCAGTAGAGGCCATATTGATGCATCTCCTACAGTTAGAGGAACAAAGGATCAAAGCATATGAAATTTTTTAGAAGCACTCCATAGACACTAAAGAATGGTTTGATAAGAAGGCCAGATTCAAAAAATTTAAGGTTGGTGATTCAATCCTAAGATGGAATGTAGAAAAATCCAAACCAGGCAACCACCAAAAATTTGACTCTTTCTAGGATGGTCCATTCAAGGTAGTTGAGGTCAAGAAGAACAATGCTTTCCAACTCCAATATCAAGAGGGGAATTTACAACCAATCCTGGTTAATGGATATCATCTGAAGTTATACTTTGAGTAAGAAATCCTTTTTCATGTAATATATGTACATATTTGTATTATATTGTCTTTATTTTAGCTTTTTAGTACAGAGAAAAAGAAAAATAGGGGCAACGGCTCACAACATGTTCCCATCCAAGAGTCAAAAGAGTCAAATATAAGGATGTGCGCTATTCCACTGCGTGTTCTATGCCACACCCAAAAATAAATAAAAGTTGGTTGTGAGCCATGACAGGTTCTAGGTTGCGACCAATCAGCAAATGAGGCATCACTTACAAGTTGCACCATTTTTTCTACCAATTTGAATTTTGAAGTGTGCATCTAAGTGGTGGCTCATCTACCACATTAATGGTGGAGGGCATGCATGCAAGATATTTAAAGCTAAAATTTGACTGAGTTTCATTTCGCAAATAATGCTAAGTCTTCAAGAGTGGTGATAGTGAGGTGAAACGAATTTGTAGAGTGCTTGAAGAGCAATTTCAAAGGTTTTCTTAGAAATGGCATCAAAAGTTGCAGAGCAAGCTACTCAACCGGAAAGCAGTGAAGTTATGCACTACATTGATAAAGCACTAGTAGTAGTTGATACAAAAATGACATGGAAAATAAGAACTAAGCTTAGGAGAGAGATTGATTATAATTTCTTTGAAGGACTACCAATTTCACTTCAAGGTACTTGTGTTGTCTGCTCTCTTTTATATTTCTATATCTGTGATTATGTTCATCCTTGTCCAAAGTTAATTTTTGCCATAGTAAAATTCTATGACCCTAGGGCTAAAGCAATAAAAATAGCCAAGGGAAAAACCCTTTTCAATATAACTGCACAAGCTTACCATGATCTTTTTGCCATGGGTAGAGACCCACCTATAAATCCCAAGCCCTTCAACCCACAAGACCAAGCTAAGTATTATTCGTTGAAGGGATATCCATAGAATGGTGAACATTTTAGAAAATGGGTTTATAGCTAGTTCAAAACTATAAGGTCTAGGGACACTTTGCCTAGTACCCCAATTACCACTAAGCATTTTCCTACCCATAACTATTTTCCATGCTAGCATGCCTCGCCAGTTTGGATTCTGACCAGTATGTAAGAGATTGGAAAATAGCTGTAGTTTATTGCATTTCTAATGAAAATATGTATAGAATCCTATGGGAGATAATAACAAACCAATTTACTTTGATTGGTCTACCTTCCTCTCCAAGAGAATGCATGAGAAACTAGTAACAATGAAGAAATATTCTGAGGCTCCCTCTTTTAGGCATTGCTCTAATTTGGTTTGGATGTTTCTCAGTGTTGTAAGGCAAGATATGCCTTGGATCCTAGTAACAGACAAGGATGATAATGAAAATCCCATACCATTCTATACATGGACTAAGCTTATGAGAAATACTGAATCCTACTATAGCTTCAATATGGAATTTTTGGGGCCAACCCTAAAAATTATGTATGGCCAATGTCCTAGAATTCCTCCTCTAGCTAAGGAACTGTTGCAAACAAAGCAAGCTGAGGAAGGAGACTGGTATATTTTGACTGAGGGCACAATCATTAGACTTTATGGCTTCACTAGGAAACCATTCTTGCTTCCACACTTTATCACTAGCAGAATGTTGGCATTAGAATATTGTAGACAAGATGACTACATCAATGTCACATTTGGCACTAGGATAAGGAAGAAAAGGGACAATGGCTTACCCTCATAATGTGGAAGATATTACAGTAACAAGGAAGGGTCAATATGAGTAGATCACTCAATATTTGGAGAAACTAGGTCTTATTTATCTTCCACAAAGATGGAGATATGACCCAGATAATATATTTTTGGAGAAGCTAACTACCCTCAATGGTGAGAAGGCTCCTAAGTTTGAAAGGACTTTGAGACCTCAAATTGAAAAACATAGAAATAATAAAGAGAGCTCTCCATTAGATTGGAATGTTAGAAAAATGGAACAACTTCCCCCTTGGAGAGACTTTTATGAGCAATTGGTTGAATATGACCCTGAAAATAAGAAAACCCATCAGCTGAAGGAAACCAAAATCAGAGAAATGGAGGAAAAGTATGGTTGGGATGAGGGCAAGGTTTTGGAATGGTGGAGAATGAGAGTGGAGACAAACACTATAAAACCTAGGTTTGGTCACCAATATGATACTGATTTCTCTAAGTTATATGATAAACATATTAAGACTTGGAAGGCCAAGAATGGTAGAAGCTTAGCATTGAGCTACAAAAAGGTTGAGATAGGAAAACAAGAAAAGGTAAGGCCAAAGGGAAAAAGTTAGGAGGAAAAGGGCAAAAGAAAGACCAAACACCTCCAACTTCTCCCTCCCCACCTTCACAACAAAGTGTTGATGACACTACAACAACTTCACCACTAGTGACCAAAGAAGCTCAGTCTACTTTTGAACCTTCACAGGAACAATTGCAACATTACACTATGGGGTTGTAATGATGAAAAAGATGGGATATTCTGGTGGCGGTCTTGGTAAAAATGAAACAAGAAATATAGAAAATATTCAGGTGGAACAAAGGCCAAAAACATTGGCCTTAGGAGGAGAAGCTTCTTCATAGGATCCAATGGGAGATAAAGAAAAGGATAGCTTAGTATTTTCTCCTATTAAATTTACTATTGTAGTCCTTTCAAAGCCCTTAAATCCCTTAGTTCTAGAAGTTACACTACCAACTATGCAACAACAAGATGATACTCAGAAGGTTAAGCCTTCAATGCCTATTGTATTCAAAAGGAAGGCAAAGGATTCAGTAGGGGAGGCTGAGAAAGAAGTTAGTAAAAAGAAGAAATTGGATCAAACACAAGTAGTTGAACAGACTCAAGTTACAACTATAGAGAAACTAGTTCAACAAGTACAACAACAAAGTGTTGATGACATATTTCAACAATCTACTTTGGTAGGTGGAGGTATGATTCCTATCCCTTCTTCTTCTTCTCCTTCTCCTTCCCCAAAGAATTCTCCCTCCCATTCTCAAGAGCAAAAGGAACAAAAGATATCATCTCCACCTCATAATTCCCCACCATCTTCACCAATTGTTCCATCATCTCACTCCATTCCATATCCACCTCATTCATCAAAAATTCCAATATCATCATCTCCCACTCACACCCCTTCACCTCCAAAATCATCACCACATATATCAGTAGGGGAACAAACACTCCCATATTCTCCACCATCTTCCATAATTGTAACATATGTTGCCATTTCAACACCTATTACAACCCCTGCAATAAGCATAGATTCCACCATCATTACTACCACACCCCTTCCATATGTGCCAGGCCCATTTTTCCCTTCACTCATCATTGCTTCTACTCCTGCAAATCACCCTACAATAACTTCTTTGCAGAAGGTCAAGAATGTCTCATAGTATCCAAAAATTTTGGGGTAAGAAATTGGCCTAGCCTTCAAATAAAACTACTAGATTGAGGAAGACTATGATTGTTGATCGTGTTGCTAGACAAAGAACAAAAATCCCCCTCACTTTTAAAATAGCATAGAGGTAGAGTTGTTTTAAGGTATAGTAAGTTGATTTAGGGCCTTCCTATTGAGGTGCTTGTTGTTGTCAAGACTTTCAACCCATTAAATGAATACAATATCTTTTTAAAAGTTGTGTTAAGCCTTAATCTCTAAGATAAATGGACTTCATTAAATTTGTGGTTTGTTTTTTAAGTTGAACTCAAGTGTCTATATATAAAAAAAACAAGGATGAGAATAAAGGGGTTGTCCATCAATAGTTGGAAATATTCCTTTATTTAAAATAATAAGAACATTGGTCTATTAAGTTGTTGAACATATTAATAATTTTTAAAATGTTAATAATATTTTTTTAGGAACAAATAATAGCTTTGTTTGATATAGATTATGATTTCGTTTTTATAATAAATTATAGCTGTTGATAAAGACAAATCAACAAAACTAAAAACAATAATTTTAATAGAAAGAACCCTCTTACCTTTAAAAGTAACAAGTTTTTATACTTTCCACCAAGGTGGGGCTATGTGGGACGTCATGTGCGTTTTGGTTTTTTATTTAAGGATGCCTTTGATGTGACAGCGAGGATGGATGTCAAAAGTGAAGACAGATGTTAAAAGTGAAGACAAATGATTATCAATCACGTAGGAGACGATTAAAGCTATAAGGCTAAAGTTTTTTTTTTTTTAAATTTAAATCATTATATTAATTAAAATAAAGTAATTTTTGAACGCAATAAAAAAATTGCATATTTATATTCTTAAATTGTTATAAATTATTTATTAAAAATGAAAATCAATTATTATTTGATTTTATAATATTTATTAAAATAGTAGAGGCTTGTTTTTGGTATGTTGTTTTTAAGTATTTTTTTTGCTTATAGCGTAGGTTTTAATCTGATGTAAAAGAGGAATTGTCTCAGTGGTTAAACCTATCATATTCAGTGTGGAGAGCATTCCCCTAATGTTCAATTAATGTCTACAAATGGGCTATTAACTAAACGAAGGTCAAACATGCTTGAGCCCACTAACTATTTTTATCACATCTACCAAGATTGTAGATGCTTGTCTTTGGTAGATTGCTTCCCATCATCACTTTTGTTTATAGTGTGTGTTTTGACCTAGTGTGGAGGACGAGTCACCTTAATGGTCGAACCTACCATATTCTATCTCAAGCTCTGTGTATCTAGCCAAAGAAATGGTTAGTGCAAGAAAACGAAGGGAGCATTCTCCTAGTGTTCAATCAATTCCTGCAAATGAACCAACTTCATTACCACTTTTGTTGACTTGCATTAAAGTCTGCAACACCATGAAAGAAACAACATTGACTTTGTGTAAAAAACAATGTAGAGAGCATTCCTCACTCCAATCTATTCTTGGAAATTGGCTTAGCTTCATTAAAGTCTTCAACAATATGAAAGAAACAACATTAACTTTGTGTAAGAAAACAATGTAGGGAGCATTCCCCAATGTTTGTTTAATTCCTGTTAAAGGGCTAACTTCATTAAAGTTTGCAATACCATGAAAGAAACAACATTGACCCGTTATGGGAAAACAATGTAGGTACTAGGGATCATTCCTTAGTGTTTATTCAATTCTTTGAATGAGCTAACTTCATTACCACTTTGTAACCTGTATTAAAGTTTACAACAACAAAAAATAAACAACATTAACTACTTCATTACCACTTTATAACCTACGTTAAAATCCGCAACACCATGAAATAGGATGGGGACTTGGTAGGGTTTCAAATCCCTAAACAAAAAACACCTACGTTAAAATCCGCAACACCATGAAATAAGATGGGGACTTGGTAGAGTTTCAAATCCCTAAACAAAAAACACAAAGAATAAAATAGCAACAAAAGAGAAAACAATAATTTCACCTAATATCTTTGAAATTCTCTCCATGGATGAGCAAGCAGATATGAAGATGGTCAAATGGAAAATGAGCAAGCAGATGATGAGGATGGTCAAATGGAAACAATTATTATGGAAACACAGTTTGATGAAGAGAGGGAACAAGAATGATTGCATGACGAGAAATCACTAAAAGAACTTGCCTTGATGCTGAGAAATAATAGTAATGAAAAAAAAAAGTACAATGTAGAAAACCAACCCAAGTGCAAAACAAAAGGGCAGATTCAAATTAAAAAAAAAATGGATTCTCAAAACGACCATACAAATTCCAATAGTAGTGTCGTGGTTCTAAGTAACCAACCTATAGTCCCAGCTGGAACGAAGCAAGATACGAATAAAAGGATGATGATGTCATAATCCTAAGGGTTATAGGATAAGTGTTATCCTTCAGTCTCTTGATTGCAATGTTAGGAGCTTTGGCTATTTTGCTTAGCAATTTCTGATATTTTTGGTAATTTGTTAAACTTTGGTTTATTTTTAGTGTTACATTTTTTTTGTTTGATTTGTCAATAGCTCCTTTGGCTTAGTATTTGTTGTATTTGTTTTTCATGTTTTTGTTTGTGGTGTATTTGAATTATTTTGTTGTTTATATTTTGGTTTTGTTTTGTTATGTTGTCTATGTAGTTTTTCTGTGTTTGTGTTTCATGTTCTGTGGTTTTTTGTTTGTGGTGTATTTGTATTTTTTTTTTGTTTTTGTTATGGTAGTGTTTTATTATGTTGTGTTTGTGGTTTTTTCTATGTGTTTCGTGTTTTGGTGTTGTTTATTTTTGTCATTTTTTTAATTTAATGTAGTTTTTATTTTATCTTTTGTGTGTGTTTTGTTATGTTGTTTTTGTGTTTGTTCTGTGTGGTTCGTATTTTTTTTTCTTCGTTTTTATTATGCGTGTGTTTGGTTGTGCTTTTTCTTGCCGACACATTCAAAGAGTATGTTTTATTTGTTTTAGCTTATTGTGTGTTTGTGTGTTCTTGTTTGTTGTTGTTTCAAACATGCTCTTTATGTGTGTCAAAGGTGGTAGGTTAGATACGAGCCCTGGATGTTTTTGGCGGAAGATATACTCGTGCCTCCTTGAGTCTTATCCAAAAATAGCATCCTTTTTGAAATGTTTTTCACAAATAAAAAATCCGCAACACCATAAAAAAAACATCATTAAATTTATATAAAAAAATAATATAAAAAACCTTTTTCATTGTTCAATATGTGCCATAAATTAATTATTGAGTAATGAAGACCACATGTCAAATTAAAAATAGGTATATCATAGAATCATTTATGTAACTATTGGGGAATATTGTTATATGTAATCGCAAGGAATATTGTCTTATTATTATGCACTTTGTAACTCATGGAAGGTGAACCATCACACTTTTGTATAAAAAGAGATGTATCCTATTCTAAAAGAGATAAGTAAGGAGTATTATTGTAAAAGTCTTGGCTCGTGGAGCTGAAGATCTTGTGGAGTGGCTTCCTTATAATAAGGAGTATTATATTGTGTTTTCCTACCTCAAGGGTTTTATAAATCTTTATTTTGTTGTGTGGAATTTATTCCGCAATCTATTTGTGTATGCATATTGTATATTTCTACATATTGGTGAATTATTTAATGTTATGAGAAGAGAGAATAACATTTGGTATCAAAGCAACCACCTGGGTTCGAGTAACGGAGCGAGTGATATGGAGGTCTGCCGACCTAGAGTCCTGAGCAGATTGGGTGACAAGGTCTTTCAGCTTAGAGTCTGGGTTGTGGAGTATGATGGGATGTTATGATCATGATGTATTCAGATTTCACTAATACCTCAAGGTTTTAGTGTAACGATTTGTTACATTTGATATCAAAGCAACGATTCTGGCAAAGTGGTGTTGTTTTTGCAGAGCTAGGGCACATTTTTTAAGAAAAGACATCACATTTTGCGAAAATCATATTTTTTATTTTAGTAATCATTTTCAAAGGGTTTTTGTACCACTATGTAGATCTTTTTTATTACTACAATAACGACTGCTCATTTGTTAAATTTTGATAAGCATTGAGAAATTTATGACTATTTGAAGTTGGGTTATGTGTTGTTTTGGCCGCACAAATTTTTTCAAAAGAAAAAAATTGTATCAAATTTTGTAGTAGTCATTTTAAAAAGCTTTTTGCATTAGTACGTATATTATTTTGAGCATTATAAAAACTACTACTCACTTGTGAAACTCTGATAAGTATTAAGAGAGTTACAACTATTTGAAGTTGGGTTGTTGAGGCTGTTTTTTGGTTGCGCAATTTTTTTCAAAAAGAAAAAATTTGTATTAAATGTTTTAGTAGTCATTTTCAAAATATTTTTGCACCAGCATGTAGATTATTTTGAGTACTATAAAAAATACTACTCACTTGTGAAATTATGATACATATTGAGAGAGTTACAACTATTTTTTTTGATAAGTAACATTTATATACAAAAGTGGGTTTTTCTAGAGGATCCCAAAAACCTTATTACAAAAACGGGATGAACCCATTACAGCCGCGAGGTTGAGGTCTCAAAGCGAGCCTCAGACCTGAACAAAAAAAAAAGGGAAACTGAAGCTGCCATAGCATTGAAGAAAAAAGGATAAGCAAGCCTCCAGGAGGCTCAAAAACCCAACCGGCCAGGGAGCGCCAGCACCCTTAATTGGCAGTAGGATTCTCCGGGGTCCCAGAGGATCCTTCAACATGCGTCTTGAGATTACGGAGGCACAGGATTGCCGACTCAGCAGCCCTAGAGATGTTCCCCATAGCGTCGATGGCCAGATCGATGAGCAAGCTCAGGGGAACCTTCTCCTGCTCCTTCTGCACCGAATTAGAATCCGAGCTCAGGTGGAGAGGAGAATCGTTCTCAACTTCGGCCTTAGCTTTCTTGAGCCGCCTGGAAGATCTGCCCCTCGGAGGAGTTGCCTTGGCCCGCCTGCGACAGCGACTGCGACTGGGGGTGGCTTGGTCGGGAGGAATGGGAGACTCGGTCTTGGGAGCGTCGGTGCCCGGGGAAGCAGGCGGGTTGGAAGAGAGGGGAGGGACAATCTGAGGGGGGGCCCTGTTAGTTAGACAATGGCGAAAGATAACGCCCATTAGCCCCTGGTGCCGCGGCCTGGACTTGTTCTTTCGAGCGGCCTCGATGGAACACCCGAGGGAGTAGTTGAGGAAGTCCGGGAAGCACAGCTTCTTGGACGCCCGCATGTGGTTCACGAGACTGATGTGGTAGCTGCGAAGAGGCTTATCCGGATCGTCACAGCATATGAACTGCATCAACGGTTTCAAAGCCCAGCTCCACGGTTCATCCAGTTCCTCTCTGAAGAGGGCGGACTTGTCCCAGCCCAAACCTTTCCCTTTGTCCAAAAACTGGTCCAATTCCTCCTGCCAGTTGTGCTTGTCCCGTCGAATGAAATGCCCGGTGGCCGGCATTCCAGTAATCTCGAGCAAGAGATCAAAGGTGACCTTCAGGTGGACTCCTTTCACCCGGACCTCCCCATCTTGCCAGGTCTCCATGAAATCGGACGTGATTTCATCATCCGGGCCCTGAAACTTGCTGAGGAAAGGGATTAACCCGAGGGCTTTCATGAAGATTTTCTCCTCCTCAGACAGGGAAGAGAATTCTGGCTCAATGTAGGGAACAGCCATGGGAGGGGCAGGGGATCTGTGGAAGAGGGCCTAAAGGCAGGAATACGCTGCGGTACAGGGATGACTGCACATGATTCTGAGACGAGGACAAAGAAGAATGAAATCACCCGTTTCACCACCCTGGAATAAAAAGAAAGGAAGCTTGCACCGAAAGGACGACGGATCACGAAAGCCGCATGCATGGGAAATAGGCGAAATGAGGGGAGCCATCGGATTGGAAGAAGATAGGCTCGCTCGGTCCCGATGACGAAAGGAAATCATGCCTAGTAAAGCGTTATGAACGGGAAAAGAGCTGCTTGCCGACTTGGGACTGCCGCCCACGTCAGGGGTGCTGACGGGTACGTCGGTCGTCTCACCGTGAGCAGTAATTGGATGCCGCAAGAAACCCAACCGCCAACTGTCCTCCTTCCCAAGAACGCCTGACGTGTCCCATCTAGCTGATCTGGCGAGAATCATTGAGCTTTTTGGAACTCTGACGCAGCCACGTCAGCAACATCTTGAGGGATTTCGAGATCCCACGTGGTGAGTTTGCCGGAGGAGGATCCTCTGTTGGCTAGGAGGTCAGCCAAAGAATTTCCTTCCCTGAAGATGTGCTGGCATCTGTGGGTCCTGCTGCGGAGAATCCTCCGAATTTCTTCGATGGTGTTGTGGACCCTCCAGGCAGGGGTCTTATCCTTGTTCAAGTAGTTTATGATATTCATGGAGTCACCTTCTATGATGATAGCTCTGGAATCCTCCGAAATGAGGGCTAAACCTCTCCAAAGGGCTCTGGCTTCCGCGACATGGTTGGTCTGAACTCCAAGATCTTCAGAGAAGGCGAGGATAACCATACCACGATGGTCCCTGACAGCGCCACCAGCCCCCGCTGCTCCTGGGTTCCCTTTGGAAGCCCCATCAAAGTTAAGCTTAATCCATCCCGGAGGGGGAGGACTCCACTTAGCAAGGGTACGGGGGTGAGGTAGAGGGTTCCCCAGGGGGGACAATCAAAAATATTAAGAGAAGTGAGGATACGCCCTTCCCGGGTCAGAGGACAGGGGCTGGGGCATTGAATGAGATTGGCATTTTTGGAAGCGAAAGCCATAGCCCTGATGGCCACTGAGGGAGGATCCCGGGTAGAGGTTCCAAAGATCCTGCAGTTTCTCTCAAGCCAGACTTGCCATATCAGGTGGTGAAGGCAGATGTCCCAGAGGAAACGGAGCTTAAGATTAGCAAAGGGTTGGGGCCATTGGTAGAAGGCATCACACAAAGACTTGGGAGGAACCCATTGGATCTGAAAGGTAGACAGGGTGAACCCAAACACAGCCGAGGTGAACTCACAGTGGAGGAACAGGTGATCGGTGGATTCCCAATTGGACAGGCACAGGTAACATCTGTTAGGAAGGGGGATGCCTCTTTTGATGAGGTTCTCAGTGGTGAGGGATTTGTTTTGGAAGGCAATCCACGAGAAGAAGGCCACTTTCGGAATGAGGTTCTTCTTCCAAACAATATGGGAAGGGGAGACGGGGTGATCCTTCAGGAGGGAGAAGGCAGACTTAACAGTGTACAGCCCTTTGTCGGATCCAGCCCAGGCAGGCTTGTCATATTTTTGCTCAGTGGGAATGGTAGTTGCTTGGAGCATAATGTTGAGAGCAGCAGCCTCAGGAGAGGTGCCCGCGAGGAGCCTCCATCGGGGTTGACCATCCTCCCAGACTATGAAGTCAGAAACCTTCATTCCCAAACGAGAGTCAGGAACCGTTTGAAGCATGGCGAGGTCCGCTCTGCCGCTTAGGGGTTCATCCAATAACCATCTGTCGCTCCAAAAATCAATGCTTTGTCCGTCCCCCAGAACCCATCTGAGGCCTTTCTGGATGAGCACTTTGGAATGAGTCACAGCCTTCCAGAAGGCAGATCCATTGGGGTGGTTGCCAGAATCAAGGAAAGAGTGGTTTCCCATGTATTTCTTAGACACCAGCATGGTCCACTCCGTAGGGTCTTTCGAGATAATCCTCCAAGCCTGCTTGCCTAGCAAGGCTGTGTTCATGTCTGACAATTTTTTGAATCCCAGCCCTCCCTGCTTCTTACTTCTGCAGACAATGTCCCAAGCCACTAGGGGAATCTTAGCTTTGTCTTCGGACCCTGACCATAGAAATTTTTTTTGGATGCGTTCAATAAGCTTGCACACTGACTTGGGAAGAGAGAAAACTGACATGAAGTAAATGGGGATGCTCTGGAGGGTTGAACTTGATAGGGTTGCTTTCGCCGCTTGGGACAGAAGTTTACCTTTCCAGGCTGCCAGCTTTCGTTGGAATCTTTCCACAACATTGTTCCACATACTCTCTTTTGGTCTTCCCCAGAAAAAGGGGAGTCCCAGATAGGAGGATGGGAGAGCTCCTGCAGAGCACCCAAGGATCCGCCCAATCCTGCCCTGACGGTCCGGGGGGGTGTGAACGAAAAACAGCTTGCTTTTGGAGAAGTTAACCTGCTGCCCAGCCGCTTTCTCATAGAGGGAAAGGATATGCTTGATGTTTCTAGCCTGAATGATAGACGCCTGCGTAGAAAGGATGGTGTCATCAACAAATTGTTGGTGAGTAGTGGGAGTGGAGTTGGACGCCACTGGGATGCCGGAGATCTTCCCCGCCACTCTGGCCGTAGAAAGGGTTCTGCCAAGGGATTCCGCCAAGATGATGAACAAAAGAGGGGATAGAGGGTCTCCTTGACGGAGTCCTCTGACGCTGGGAAAAAAGCCAGCGGGGGAGCCATTGACCAGCACCGAGAACCAGGCAGAGGAGAAGCAGTTATGGATTAGCTGAACCCATCTGGGGTGGAAGCCAAACTTCAGAAGGACGTCCCGGAGAAACTCCCAGCTAACACGATCAAAAGCTTTGGTCATATCAAGTTTGAGGAAGAGACCTGCTTTTTTGTTCTAGACCGCAGAATGAAGGGTTTCATGAATGGAAATGACGCCGTCCAGAATGTTTCTGCCTTTGACCGAGCTTCCTTGGTGGGGGTCAATAATGATGGGGAGGATAGGCTTCATCCTGGATGCCATGGCTTTGGAGAGGATCTTGAAGAGAACGTTGCAGAGACTAATGGGGCGAAAGTCAGCCATAGACCGGCAATCAGGGGACTTGGGGATCAAAGCAATGAAGGTGGAGTTAACAGCCCGGGGAATGGGGTGGGATTGGAGGTCACGAATGGCAGCGCAGACGTCCGGTCCTACCAGGTCCCAGCAGGCTTGGTAGAACCGGGGAGGAAATCCGTCCGGCCCGGGGGCTTTATCAGGTTGCATGGAGAAGACCACCTCCTTGATTTTCGAGTCGGAGAAGGGCTTGAGGAGGGAGGAATTGGAGTCACCAGAAACCAGACTGGGGATGTTCTCCAGAAGGGCGGCCTTGGCAGAGGCAGAGCTTTCTGGGGAGGTTCCTAAGAGGTTTTGAAAGAAAGAGACAGCCTCAGTTCTGATCTCGTGGATATCTTCAGTGCTGGAACCATCGCTGCATTGAATTTTGCTAATCTTATTGGAGCCTCTGTGTCTCATGGTTGTAGCATGGAAGAATCTGGTATTGGAGTCTCCCGCTTTGATCCATAGTTCTCTGGATTTCTGCCTCCAGAAGGTTTCCTCACTGGCAAGAATGGAGTGGAATTCAGCAAGTAGTTTCCCTTCCTCCTTCCTCACTGCAGCCCCGGATTCCCCTTCTTCGACCCTTCTCTCAATGGCTTGGAGTTGATCTGAAATTAGCTTCTTTTGGCTGAAAATGTTGCCAAACACCTCTCTGTTCCACCTCCGCAAGTTATCCTTGGTGAACTTGAGCTTCTGAGTTATCCTGAAGATGGGAGATCCATGGACATGCTGGTTCCACCACTGACTCATCTTTTCACGGAAGTCCTTGTGTTTGAGCCACATAGCCTCAAACCGAAAGGGGGTTCGAAACACGGGAGACTTGCCCACCTGGAGGATAATGGGATTATGGTCCGATCCAATCTTGGGGAGAGCCGAAAGGGAAGCGTCACCAAAGAGAGGAATAGCTTCCTGGGAGATCAGGAACCTATCCAATTTGACCTGTATCAGATTACCTCCAATCCTCCTGTTGCTCCACGTATAGCGAGTCCCTTTGAGAGGAATGTCAATGAGCTCGTTTGTATCCACAAATTCCCTTAGATCCTCAGTAGAACGGTGGGTGGCAGCCAACCCTCCCTTTTTCTCCGTTGGATACAGGGGGCTATTGAAATCCCCTGCAGCCACCCAAGGGATAGTGCTGAAGGAGTCCCTCATCCGGGAGATGGAATTCCAAAATTCAGTTCTCTCAATAGGGGAATTTGGAGCGTACAGGTTGGACAGGATCCAAGACTGATTACTGGAGATGCAATGAAAGAGAATATTAATGACTCTGCTGGAGGATGATAGGAGCCTACCTTCCACTTGGGACGGGTCCCAGAGGCAAATAAGTCCTCCGCAGGAACCTTGAGCGGGGCTGTGCAGAGCTTCGCCTTGAGACCAGATGGTCCTGGCAGCTTTCCTGGAGGTCTTCTCGTCACATTTGGTTTCTTGCATGATGAAGATGGAGGGTCTGATATCCTTACGCATATTAGCAGCAAGTCTGAGCTTGGCTGCACTGTTGAGCCCTCTCGCATTCCAGGAGAGGATTTTCATCTAGAAGATCTGAGAGGTTTCTTGCCTCCCTTCGCCTGCTGGAAGGGGGGTTTAGACACTTTAGGATCATCGGTGAGGGATTCGTCAGTGTTTAGGAAAAGGGTCCGCTGGGAGCCGTTTGCTAAGTCATCCTCAGTTGCCCTGATACGTTGTTCAGCTGTAGAAGGGCGTCCTCTTTTCCTCTCGGATCCATAATCCATGGTTTGCCCTTTGCTTCTGGTGTTGATTGGACTGAACTTCCCAGATGAAGACTGATGGGGTAGGAAGTTCTCGATCTCCTGAAGGATGGGGTTTAAGGTTTCTGTATTGATGGCAGAGACTCTGAGGGGCTCTGAGGATGGTTCGAGGTTGGCGCTAGGGTTTGAAGCAGATTCTCGAGATTTGCCTTTGAGAAGCCCCTCCTGGCCCAGACCTTGGGATTCTGAAGGGACAATGGGGGGATCCCCCTCCGGGACTGGGACTTCCCTATCACGTCTAGGAACATTGAGATTCTCGCCTTTACCAAGAGGGCCCTACGAAGAGGGCTTCAAAACTCAAGCTTGGGGACATTGGTGGATCAGATGCCCTTGGGTATTGCATGCAGAGCAGAAAGCGGGTTTATTTTCATAAACAATGGGCTGCTTTTTGATGAGGATGGAATCCTTGAACAGATTGACAAAGGAAGGAAGGTCGGTTTCCAAATTGGCATTGACACACAGGCGAGCGTGGATCATGCGGGAGCGTACCTTAGTAGACGAATCTACAGCAACGAGCTCTCCAATAGTGCGGGCAATTCCTCTCAGGACTTCTTCTTGCCAACAGTGGAAGGGTAGGTTTGGAAGCCGAATCCAAATAGGTGCCACATTGATGTTCTACGTGTCTGGGTTGAAATCCTCTCCCCACCTATGGAGGAATAGGCTTCGCCTTCCCAGGAACCAGGGCCCCCCAGCAAGGATATTGCATGAATCTTCTGCATTATTTAATCTGATCGCAAAAAAACCTCGGGACAGGGCTATTAGCTGCAAGCTCCCACTTGTGCGCCATTTGCTGCTCGCCCATTTTTGAATTGTTTCCATATCTGGTCTGCCTCCGATGAACTTGCCAATGAGGGTGAATTTGTCCTGAATAGCAAAGCTGTCCAGCAACGCCCCTGGGATCACCAAGTCGGAGCCGTTGGGAAGCAGGGTTTGAGAGGGGAGAGGGTTTGGGGTCCCTTTAGATACCGCGTGCGCATACGATCCCTGGGAAGGTGAAGAAGGATCGGGGGGTTTTCGGGGGGAATTTCCCCTTCCTCAGGTGGATCAGGCTCTGGACCACCGGATCCAGAAACCAGGGAGGTGGATCCCGGAGGGCTCCCAGAAAGCCTCCCGCTAGCGTTCCCGCTTGCGATCCCACTTGCGATCCCGCTCTCTACCATTTTTTCTAAAATTCTATATCGAGTTACAACTATTTGAAGTTGGGTTGTTGAGGTTGTTTTTTGGCTGTGCGATTTTTTTCAAAAAGAAAAAATTCATATTAATTTTTTTAGTGGTAATTTTTAGAAGCATTTTACACCAACATGTAGGTTATTTTGAGTACTACAATAATGACTACTCACTTGTTAAATTCTATTAAGTATTGAAGGAGTTACAACTGTTGCAAGTTGGTCTTTTGGTGCTATTTTTGGGCTGCATGGAAAAGGGAAAAAAAAATCATATCTCTCAATACAGGTATGCAAATCAATTGTCGTTTGTTTTATTTTGAAGAAAATCTATAATTTTAATTTTTTGAAGAAAGAAATAGATGATATCTCAAAATCTTGATTATTTATATTAAGACCTGAGATATTGTTACTTAATTATATTGGGATTTGATATAGTTTGGCTTAAAAGCCAACAAAATCAATATTTTAACCCTATTTTCTATGTCTTTAATTATACATCATTTAGGCTAGAATTATACCTTCTTATTTGTATAAGTAATGCAATAAATAGACAAAAGGTTAGGGCCAACATTAGAGATATGAAGTACCTCATTTAAAGAAGAAGATCCAATGTTGATTCCTCCATATTCAACAAAATGTAATGAAGAATCATCTCCAATTACAACACACTCCCTTGAATGTGATCTATTGTAATCATATAAAAGATGTTTTTTCTTCATCATGTGTTTAGTTGTCCATGAATCTTCAATCCATTCATTCGAAGAGATGGATGTCCAATATGTTCAATAAATAGCTACATGCACTTGTGAGGTTTCTCTATCAAAGCTATTATCACCTTATGCATAAAAAAAAGTAACATCAACATCCCTTCTATCTTATTTCTTCCTAAAGTTTCTTAATAGAAATGTAAAAAATTTCTGCTTTGTAATCTTCTTTTTTGAAAAACTCACATGTGACAAAGGCATAAGGTGAAGGGGTTAGTAAAAATGCTTTGCCCTCAAAACATGCAAATAGGTCGTGGGAGTTGAACTAGATTTTTCCTCCTTGTAACCTCTTGATGCGATAGGAATGGAATGAAACTCATTGGTACCTCATTTATCATGCAAACATAATAGTATTTTATGGCAACAATAAGATAAAATTATCCTTTTACTACCGAATTGCCTAATGATGTAGTATTGGCATTATCAGACTTGGAAGAGCCATATGAGCTAGAACACAAAGCATATATTACACTGTTCTTCGATGGATCTAAGTGCGAGCAAGGGGGTGGTGCTGAAATCGTGTTCTTCATGCCACAAGGAATTCATATCCCCATTTCATTCAAGCTCAATTTCCCATGTACCAAAAACAATGCCGAGTATGAAGCCCTCCTTTTGGGTCTCCAAATAGCTCTTGCCATGAATATCAAGAAACTTAGCATCTTTGGAAATTTGAAGCTCATCATCAACCAAGTTAAAGGAATTTATCAGTATAAGTTCCTAGTCTTAAATAAATACAAGACCCTTGTGGACAAATTGCTTACGAAACTTGAATGGTATGACATCAAGGCCATCCCTTGCTTCTATAGCCATTTTGTGGATACAATGGCTTCCTTAGGATCCCTAATTCTGCAGAACCCTTTTGATAATGTCACAACCATCTATGCTAAAACTCTCAATCAATTTGTACTTTTGTGAGATATTTCTATAAGAGAGCAAGATGTCCACCTAGTACAAGTAGAACCATATCAAGACTGGTTCTCTCAAATATGATATTTCTTGAAACTTGGTAATCCTCCTAAATTGTTGCATGCTACAAAATGCACATTTAAGAAAAAAGTGACTTGATATATTTTTCTAGGAGACATACTATACCATCAAAGCTATGATGGTCTTCTTCTTCATTTCTTAGAACCCCAAGAATCTACTTGGGTAATTTCTCAAGCTCACGATGGTACTTGTAGTGACCACTTTAGTGGTATGGATATCATGAAGTGCATCCTCTGAATGAGCTATTACTAGCCTACCATAGAACATGATTGTTACACTTATGTCAAAAGGTGCATCAAGTATCAGCATCATGCTAATAAATCTCACATACCTTATTAGGCTTTATAACCAATTCATTTGTTGTGGCCTTTATTGCAATGGGTTTTGATTTAATTGGTAAAATCTCACCCCCATATTTAGACTGCGACATATTCATCATCATGATAACCGAATACTTCACCAAATGGGTTGAGGCTATCCCCCTTACCACTACAACAAGATCATGCATTGCAAAGTTTCTAATTCATAACAACATTCGTCGCTTTGGTTCCATCTAAGATCATTTTAAATAATGGGCCACCTTTTAAAAATAAGTATGTTCAAGCATTGTGTACCAAGTATCAAATCAAACATAGCTTTTTGACTCCTTACTATCCGCAGAGTAATGGATAGGCTGATTACTTGAGAAAATGGTTAATGATCATCATAAGGATTGGCATCTTCAATGGCCTCTAGCACTATGGGCTTATCAAAAAAGCATTCAAATACCTACATGAGCAACTCTATTTTCATTAGTCTATGGCACTGAAGCCATCATACCCTTGGAGCTTACAATTCCCTTATTGCACATCTTATTATAAGAGTTCATTGATGATGACACAGTGCAATAGGCTCACCTTGATCAACTCACTCTTCTTGATGAACGATGCATTAATGATCAACATATTCATTTTTATCAAGATCATAATAAAAAAACCTATGATACAAAAGTACATCTTATAATTTTAAGTCGGTGATCTAGTGTTAAAGGAGAACAATCACAATTCTAACTTGCCTAGCCATTTGTGTGATAAATTCATAACAAATTGGATACGTACATTTATCATCACACACAAGCTAGGACAAAAAATTATCGATTAACTAAACTTGAGGGTGTTGAGGAGCCTGAACCCCTTAATATTCTCCACCTATGGGTATTTTATGTATATACAAAATAACAAAGATAAAATAACAAAAACACAAAAACACAAAAATAAGAACATAGTTGCATTTCACCATCCACCACATTTTCATTCCACACCACCATTGCATTGCATATTACCATGTATTGTACTATGCATTTGATCATATTTGCTTATTCATGCATCTCATATCGCCTAGTCACATATTTTATCATATTATATTAGGCATTTTGTTCACCATAGTTGCATTCATCTTGTCCTTCGTTGAAAAATATGTAGCATCACATTTGTATGAAGGTCACTTGTCTTGAAGAGATCTCTTTTATCTTGGGCATACATCCCATCCTATTTTCATTACCATCCATGTTCCCCTTTCTCCATGGTTGTTTACCCACCTCTTGTTCACTCCTAAGTAGTTGTTATAAGGTGTCTAATATGGTCTTTTGGTCACTCAACCATTCCCAATTTTCCTTTTAGACTTCGTTGCACACCATCTTGATATCTTGCGATAGGGTCTCACTTTGATTCATACTTTTTTTATCTCAAAATTCTAGCACATTCTCACAATATTAATTATGATTTTGAACAAGGAAAGATAACACTATAAAGTAAGTCTTACCTCTTGAGCAAACAATTTTCGTTGCTCCTATCATGCACATGTTTTAAAAAGATGAGAATTGAAAAAATGACAAGATTTCCCTCCAAAAAAACTCCCTTTGCTCCTACAAAATGAGCAAAAATCCCAAAAAGCAAAAAAATCCCTTTTGCTCCTCTACAAAACAAGTAAAAATCCCAAAAAGAAAAAAAATCTCTTTGCTCCTCTACAAAATGAGAAAAAATCCCCAAAAAGTAAAAAAAATCTCTTTTGCTCCCCTAAAAAATGAGCAAAATCCCCTCCAAAAAAGATCTTGAATCCTTGGAATTCTTAGTTTTTGACAACCATGGGTAATCTCCATCGAGGCTATAGATGTCTGTCTGGCAGTGGATTAGCCTTACACGTGGTGACACATCTATCACATTAGGAACCTTATTTTATACAGACCAATGTCAGCGTGTGGTTGAGCTAGCTTTTGATGGCTTGCATACATATTAGTTAAGTCCAACCATGTACAAAATCGGGATAATGAACTTCACTATGCACACACAAGGATATTGAATATCTTGGTCTTCCTAGAAGATTTTTATCTTTCAAATTCTTGCATGGTCAATATATGACTTTTGACTAGTCAACTAGGGTGTTTGAGTCTCCTAAAAGATTTTTTGTTCCCTTGTAACTTCTTGTTACTCATCATCTGCTACCTTGCATGCATATTCATTCCGTATCTATCCTTGCTTGGCTTCCATTTGAGTGTATGCCCTTGATAAAATTATTCAAATCTTGATTTGTGACTCTCATACATTCTTTAGTGCTTACAATTAGTTTGTTATTGCATCTTAGATTCATTCGTTACGTTCCATTATACAAACATACATTCATAATTTGCATCATTAAATTTTTGTCATTAGTACATCACATACATACCTACTTCTATGCAAACATAATAGCTCTATCATCTCACATCATTCATTCATCTAACATACATACATCATCATATCTATAAGTCTAGTTGTACATCTATACTCATCTATCATTACACTAATTCATCCATTTCATCCATACACATATGCACAATAAAATCATAATAAATACAATCAAATCATCTCATATATATATATATATCAAAATAAAGTACATCACATAGTACAAAAATACTCGCAGGCTATAATATAGTGGGTCCTCAGACCTCACATTAAAAAAAAGCTAATAAGAAGGGTCTCTCCTCAGGATGGCCTTGCACCTCCACTCTCTCTATTATCCTCAGCCTTATCTCTACGAGTCTACCTCGCTCTACTAGCCCTTGACATATGAGAGGTACATGATGGTGCAAAATGTGAAACAAGCAATACCATTGAGGGATCCCTTGAAGCCCCACTCCATCGACTCTATTGAGACTGAGATGATGATGGCCATGATGGTAGCACCCCATATAACCTATCCAAATCATCCTATAGATGTATTACATACTCTTACTCTATTCGATAGTGGGTGTGGTAAGTGGTCACCCTAGCCTACAACTGTGCAACCTCTACCCATAGTCTAGTCATCTCCGTTGTGACCTACTCACCCATAGAAAGTCGATCTCACTCAATCCTCAAGGCTAAGGCCTAAGTCTGTAGAGTATCTCACTCTACCATGATACTATCTCTATCCTATAGGCTCAGTACCTAGGCTTACAAGGTGTCTATGTCCTCCTAATCCTACCAGTGCTACCTATCAGCTATCCACCAACTCTATTCTATAGTATGGGTTGTCCTGCTTTGTCTACTAACCATACAAAATACGCACCTACTTTCGTAAAGCTATAATATACTCTCATGGGTCCTCCTCATCCACATCATCACCATCACTATCCCTCACAGGTGCATTCACATCCTTTTTAGATATCCCTTATAGGTTCATCCACATCATCTATAGATCACTATGATTTCCTCACATATTGCTCCACTCGATGATGCACTCATTTCTATAGTGAATCCTTTGCTACATTGGCCTCCTCCTGTTCAATGGTTACCCCTCCCTAAAATTGCTAAGAAATCCACCAAGCATCATAATTTAGTGTGGTCCCTAGATCCTCGATGTCTATCCTAGTTAGTGCCTCATAAACTCCTCACTTAGTGGCTCTGGTTGTGGCTATGCTAGCTGGACCTTGCTACCCCTTTGACTATAAATAACTATAGCCTTGGGTACCCCATGTATCACACCAAACTATCAGGTCACTCGTGAGTACTAAAAGTACTCATGCTCTTTAGTGTCACCCAATAAACCATCTACCATACTGTAATCACCTCAAATGAATGACATCCTCTACCTAGGTAGGTCCTCCCCTCTAGGGTCTCCATATGAAATCACCTAGATATAGTCCAACCCATGCCTCAATGTAGTGTGAAAGAATACCCTGATACTGGTGACTTCTACCCTGCTATAGATTATGGTCTCATTGCATAATATAAGGGACATCCTAGTATATATCCATGTGTGCCTCCCAAGGCAACCCAACTGGTCTCTCCATTAGAAAGTGCTCCCATCCCCAAATCTATAGAAAGAAGTTGTATCCTAAGCCTAATCAACATCACTGATGGATCTTGTACAACTCACATACAACTATGCTAACAAAGTAGAGCCCCACACTATGATCTTGGGCTCCTCTACCAAGTCCATCACTAGGACCAACAGAGTTTATGGGAACCTCATACCTCCTGAGTCAGGAAAAATGAAGTTAAACATTAGTGACATCAACACTACCTATCTAGCGATCAACAATCCTATCTCAAAAACAATGTTCACCCTCACACTACTACTCTCTATGTTGCAATCAACATACTGCTAGTAATCTTGGTAGAATCTCTATAGCACAACCTCTCACTCGTTAGTATCCACGATCACTATCTTCTCTCCCTATATCAAGACTTACAAAATTTGGTACACATCCTCTAAGGTTATGGTGATCTCACTAGTCTATAGGTCAAAGGTGTTGGTATGGCTATTCCATCTATTTATCAAGGCCATTAGGTAGGCCTAATCTATGTGCACCAACTCTAATCGAGCCATGTGTTGTAATTTTATAGCTTTCAACCACCCCCAATCATCCTCTAACAAAGCATAATGCACCATATTGAACATGCACGTAAATCGATATTGAGATCTCACCAGCTTCCAACACACAAATAATCAACATTAAAAAAATCAAAACCATCTTGAATAGAGATGGTCATATGCAAAACTATTTTGATGAACAATGATCACATAAAAAACACAACAAAACCAAGACCATCTTGACCAGAGATGATCACAAGAAAAACCATATTTGCAAGAGATAATCACAAAAACAAAACCATCTCGAGACAATATGGTCCTATGCAATCGTCTCAAGGTGAGATGGTCTCCATTGTGCATAAATAAAAATAAACATGCACAAAAAAGTAGAAGAGAAGTAAATAAGCAAACAAAATCTAAGATCTACCCATAACCCACCCTACATTTACAAATTCCTAGCACTATCATGTTATTACCCATCCTAACCACTCATTTCATTTTTAATTTTTCATTTTAAATAAGGCAAAAAGTTAACCTTTATACCCTTACCTTTCTCGCACCCCCTCCACCACTCATAGATGTGCAAATCGGGTCCATTGTGTTGGTCACCTCGTATGTCAACAACACTTCATTGTGAAAAATTGCTCCCCCCCTCCTCATCTTACTTCTCTCCCATCTTGCATTGTGAAAATGACATTTTGTTCATAAAATCCACCTTTTATAAATTTTGGCAGGTGTGACCATTTGGGATGGTCCCATGTAAAAAGAAAAAAATTTTAAGGAACCGTCTTGGGTTGAGATTATCTCAAAATTTCACTTTTTTCATAAACTTGTTAGCCATTATGCCTTTTATCAAGTGCTTTATCACTATCATAATTTTACCTCACCTCCACCGACTCATCGCTTGAGGGGGTAGATACTACATGCAAATTTTTATCTCAAATCAAGTCAATAATAAAAAAACTCAAAAGTGGAAACTACATTCGTCTAAGAATCATTGCCAAACACTATTGTAGACACCTAAAACATGTCATGTTCAGGGATACTACTCACATAGGCACACTCATAGGTCATGTGACTAAACCTTGGGACCTTCCAAGTGTCAAAAGTGGTTTTTGCCACTCATTTGGGGTATTTTCAGCCCATCCAAGCCTGGCCACTATGGACCAGAGCGGCTAGATTCTGGCCACTGTAGCTCAGAGTGGCCAAACCTTAGCCGCTGTAGATGACAATGGCTAAACTTTAAATGCATTTTGCCACCCATCTAGCCTAATCTCGGGTGGAAGTGGTAGTCTGCATGCAATAAGGATGAGCGGGGACAACTTTGCATTCCTCCTCACAGCCAGTCTACATGAAAGACTCAAGTCCAGATTTAGACATCAGTTAACTACCCCTCAAGGGTAGACAAAAGCTTAAATTCTCATGCTAACATCAAGTGCGCATGAGGGATTCAGTCCTAGGGTTTGAACATTGACCTAGGGCTTCAAACACTTTATAAGGAGTAAACCTAAAAGCACTAGGGGACCTTATTTTATCAATCAGAGAGAGAGAGAACATCACACATCAGAATTTTGAATAGGTTGGATCATTGAGGAGAGCTTCTAGAGACTTGGAGAGCTTCCCTTGGAGATCAATTCTTGTAGCGAAGCCCTATCGGATTGGAGGGAAAATCTGAACACATAAGGTAATCATTTTAACATTAGTAGCAGACTTGAGCCCATAGCCTTTGGATCAATAGAGAGAGATTTCACCTTAGCGGCCGTTGTCCTGGATAGTGGCCCGCAACCTAGTCTAGGGTTTAGGTGATAGTTTCTTTTATTCTGCTTTCTCTTTCATTTCATTAGCATAAGCTTTATTTTAGTTATTTGCATTCATAGTACTAGTTTCATTGCATTTGTTTTCCATTAAGCATATTCATTACTAACAAGCCTCATCCGGGGAGGCAATCTCGGACATCTAAGCGTGTGTTGTTGTTTCATTGATTTCAGGGCTACAGGTTCATCGGACAAATCCACAACATACGAAAGCAAGAGGATCCCTCTAGGAATCAGACCTGGAGAAGGAGGCATCTGTAAGCCCTCATACAGTTCTGTGTGCATCATCGGGAAGCCTGTAAAGGTGCATCACCCCTTGCTAGGGGATATTTTATACATCTGCTACCCTCTTTGTGTAAAATCATGTATCAAATGAAGGGTATCCCTTAGAGGGATTTATATGTAACCGGATCTTGGAAATATCAATACAAAGCATTCATTCATTTATTTCTTCGCACTTCGGTTATGCCTTTATTTTATGCTTTTTCATTTAATATATGTTAGACATTAATAATAATCGCAAATAGAGTGAGTGGACGGTGCAGCCGCTTCCTCGGGGTCGCTACAGATGGTGATCATGGTGGGACCCCCACCTAGTTTTTATTTTCTTCCACTTTACTGATCCATGTTTTTGTGTGCAGGTCTAGCCGCTCTGATCTACAATGGCCAAGAATCAATTGCTCTAGTCTACAATGGCCAAGAGTCAGCCGCTCTGGTCTACAATGGCCAAGAATCAGTCGCTCTGGTCAACAGCGGCCAGAGCTTGAGTGCAGCAGAAATCAAAATATTGGTCCTCTAAGCTGGATTTGAGGTTGGTATAGCTTCTCTGATGATTTATGTTCTTTTATCTACTTCTATTTTCCTAAAAATAGTGAACATTAAACCACATTTTAATTTGGAAAATTAAGGAACGAAAGGAAAGAATTTGCATCTGGTGCATCTTAGAGTTTTTTTAGATTTTCACTAGGCGTTGCTAGGAACAATGACTTATGCTTGTAAAGTCTACCCTAGAATCCAGCGTGCTAGGAATTGTGTGTTGGTTTGCTTGCTTTGAGGCCCTGCTAGAGGCCATATTTGCACAAAGTAGAGTACATTCATGAATCTCATACTAGTTATGCATATTTTCTGAAAAGTGAAATGTCATTCATATCAGGCATATAGGAAAGATACATTTTTGTTGTATGATGCATTTTACTTTATGTAAACTTAAAATGAACCCCACACACATATGCATGTTTTAAACATTGGAGAGTTGGATTTCATCACCAACCTTCAATTCAGTCCGATGACGTTGGCATTCATCTCCTTCCACCGGCTTGCCCCCTAGATCTTCTTAGAATGGAATTGGGAACTTCTTCATAGTGGCACTAAGTTACTCATGTTCAAACTATCTCCCACTATTGGAACAATTGGTTCAGAGTGGAAGAGCTAGGCGAACCCCCCACTGGGACTTCAGTGGTGTACCCTAGTCTCTTTTTGAGAAAATCATGTTTGGCATGGGTGTTCTTGATTCCCACTATGAATGAGTCTCCTTATTCTAAATCCAAAACAAGAGCAAGAAACAAGAGCAACAACATATCAAAGACACATCAAATAGTTTAGGGCACACATAAATTGCTAATCAAGATAAACACTTGCTTGATATTGTTTGGCCACATCTAAATTACAATCCAAAAAACTAATTCACAAGCACAATGGTCAAAACCAGAAGTAAACATCCTCGGTCCAATACCGAGGGAGAATCTGAAGCAACACATACCCATAGGCGAAGTCATAGTAACATTGAACCACATGCTCATAAGACCGTGAGATGTAGCTCCATGAGTCTACGGGGTGATAATTCAACCCTTGGGGGCTCTCCTCGAGAAACCCCAAATAGGGAGTCAAATCATGGAACAAAATCACAAAAACACAAAGAGGCCTCATGACCATCATCATCAAGGAGACATGAGGAAGCCTCAAGGCCTTCCTCTAAACACATAGAAACTTCTCAGAGACATGAGGAAGCTTCAAGAGCTTCCTCCTCACATGGACATAAGGAGGGTTCTAGACCCCATTCTTCACATAGGGATGATGAGGTTTCCCCATATCCATCCTCATGGAGGGTAGAGAGGGCCACAAAACCCTCATCACCAAAAATACACACAAGAGTCACAACATCTCAAAATTCACATGAGACATTGAGAATAGGTCTACCCACTGAAGGGCAAGAAACTAGAGCTACATCCAATCATAGGCATCAAACAGAAGATACCCTTCACACAAGAGGAAGGATTCCAATAGATTATGACCTCATTGGAGAAAATGGCACCCCAAGGGATCAACCATGGAAAACAAGATAGTTAGATGAGTTGGATCGGTTGCATCCGAGGCCACCTCCCAGAACCATAGTCACAAAAAATTCTGCATCTGGAAGTTCATGAACTATTACTTCTAAATGCACCTCTCAACCTGGGGATGCTTCAGAATGACTCCACAAGTCTCATGCAGAGTCTGACCATAGAGACACTTATCAACATACAAAATAGATTACAGTAGCAAGCAAAAGCCAAGGAACAACAGAGACCTCTTCGAGGAATCTATGAATCAAAACCACAAGAGCAGAATCAGATAAACCCGAGTCCTCTTCAACAGTGCAATCTGACCGCATGCGATGGTTAGAAAACATATTGCATAAAGAGTGAGAGCTAGTGGAAGCTCTCGAACATGACAAACAAAGAGAAAGGCTTTTGCATCAACATGAGCAACGTCTTAGAGAACAAGCTGAGCAACTAGCTCGCATCAATCTACAAGCCAATGACAATGGTCATCAAAGAGATAAATGCACTGACTCACCAAGAGAGGGGCACAATAGACAACAAGAAAGCCCACAAAAAAACCACCACTCAAATTATGAACAACATCAAACTGGTGGAGAAAGGGTAGATATGATAAATCAGGATCAAGCACATCCTGAATCCCCTCGTAGGAGGGAAGAAAATAGAACAAGTCAAAGGCACATAGAGTTACCTCCATTACCACCATGAGGGGGCCTGCAAGAAGAGGAACTCCTCACCTCAAAGGCATTCCAGGAACTCACTGAAAATATGAAGTCCTTTGAGAAACAAGAAATGGATAGGCAACCAACCGACATTGAGAAAAATACACAACCAACCATTATGCCCATCAGTCCCTAGCCCTGCATATCCTAAGCATTTTGAGATGCCTAGGTTAGAAAATTTTAAGGGTGAAGAGGATGCACAAGAGCATATTACCAATTTTATCAATGCATGTTTTCATCTGGAAGACAATGATGCTCTTATGCTAAGGACTTTCATTATGACATTTTTGGGCATTGCCACTCAATGGTTCAACCAACTGCCCAAGCACAACATATCCAGTTTTGAACAACTAGAAAATGCATTCCTAAAGCATTTCTCCTTTGGTTCTAAAATAAAGGTGAACCTTTCAGACCTGGCCAACCTAAAACATTATGACGATGAGCCAGTAATGGAATATGGGGATAGGTGGAGAAAAGTCATGGTAAAGTTATCATTCTCCATCCCCACAGAAGAAATTATCCGCATGTTCACCAAGAGTTGTTCTAAACATATTTCCCTCTTGCTACAACTTCAACAATATCCTTCATTTGAGGAAGCCTTGGCATAGGCCAAACTCATTGAAGACATAAAAGTAGATGAGGGAACCATCAAGCTCCGAAACAAGGAGTGGAACAAAAATAGCAAAAATGACAAGTACAAGCAGAAGCAGGTAGGCCCTGCTCTAGTTAATCAAGTAGTATTGGTTGCACCTAAGGATGGGGCTATGTAGCAACCCCAAAATTATCAAGCACAACCCCCACCAGCCAATTATGATCAAAAGAACAATCAGGGGTGAAACAGAGAATGCAAGCCACCTCGCTATTTTACACCTCTATCAAAGTCAATGCAATCAATTTTCAACCAATTGAGCGAGGTTGGGAAGATCAGATTTCTAGATATACCTCTTATAGATCCCAACCATCCTAAGCCAAAAGGATATAGGGAAGATCAATTTTACCCTTATCATAGGATACCGGGGCATAATATTGAAGTTTGCATTGGTTTCAAACATCAGGTACAAAACATGATTGAGGTAGGAGAACTTAAAGTTGACAACCCATTGGCTCCCGATAATAGAGATATGGGCATATACAAGAACCCGTTGCCCAACCATGAGGTCCCTAGAGGGCAAGGTGCCCAAGTCAATCAGGTCCGAATTGATACACCTACCCATGGGTGCATTGGGATGGTTGAAATTGTCAATATAGCTACCAGGACTAGATGATATGGTCAACCACAACCTCCTACAGCTCCTATTAATGTCCTGAATACACCCAGGCAGAGGCAAGGGTAGAACAACCTTCCAGGTCCACCAACTCGACCTGTGGTAACTGTTCGGAGTAGACTAGAGCAAAATTTACAAATGACTCTAGATAAACTATCTATCTATGAGCTCATACAATAGTCCCCAAAGCATAGGGAGACTTTGATGGAGATTTTGAGATCAATTGAGCTCCAACCACAAGATCCAAATGCATTCACTTATTTTGTTGGACAAGTACAAGAATGTCAAGAACCTGTAATCTGATTTTATGATCATGAAATTAAGACAGTGTCTACTGCCTTACTAGACCCTCCATTGCACATTGTTGCATCAGTCAATGATTTACCTTTTAAGAGGGTCTTGGTCGATACGGGTTCTTCAATCAACATCATCACAACAATAACAATAGAACACCTCAAGATCCCCAAGTCAAATATCATTTTGGGAGCCTACACATTAAGAGCTTTCAATGATGCTTTATGCAATACTATGGGAATGATAGTCCTACCCATCAAGGTGGGGCATAAGACCATCCCTGTGATGTGTCATGTCTTGGAAGGGGCCATGCAATACAACATCCTCCTAGGGCACCCTTGGATAAGAGATATGAAGTGTGTTCCTTCGATTTTACACCAATGTGTCAAGTACGTGCATGATGACAAAGTCTATGTGGTGTTGGCTGATGAAGAGCCATTCAAATATGTCCATCAGGTGGATTTTCTGGGAGAATTTGTAATTCCCTCTACCCACTTGTATGTAGGACCTTCATCTCCAACTACACAACTAGATAACAAAGGCAAAGGGGTACATAAAAACCCAGACACATCAACACCTCATCTTGCACCCAAAATGACTAATGCTTCTAATAGACCATCAATGTCTAAACCAAAAGACAATCAGAAGCTAAAGGCACCCATAGTTGAGGAAAGAAATCCCAAGGAAGTGCTAACCATAGGCATTGAGAAAATTCCAAGTCCCATGGAAGAAGAAGATCTCCAAGATCAAGCTGAGGAGATACTAGAGCCCGCTTCACCAGTGTCATCTGTAGGATCATCCACATCACATGCGATAATACACTTGGAAAGTATAGGGATAGGAGAGTATCTTGTGTAGAACATAACATTTATGCCCATCATAGAGTCTACACAGGACATGGGATGGCCAAAATACCTAAGACCACCAATGGGAACAGTGGTTCCACTTGGAATCCCTCCCAACCAGACAAATTTTATCTATGCTAGCCTAGACTGCGCCCATAAGTCTATAGACATAGAAGAGGACAATGATGAACTATTCACTATTAATGTTCATTACCTCTCTAATATCGAGTTTGCTCTAAGCTATTTTGAACGTTGCCATTGGCATGGTTACGGTCTTGGTATATATGAGCAGGGGTGTAGGCGGCCATTCGAGCCACAATACCAGCTTCCATCTGATAGGTTTGGGTTAGGCTATCACATCAGAGGTCGAGATGACTCTCTAGCAGTAGCCTTGGATAGATTAAGCTTGGGGTTAGGAGAAGACATCGATTTTATTCCCTATCACCCACCAAGTGCAAGATATCCAAGCAATAGACAAGTGGTTGTGGTAAACATACCACCTCCCGAGACTTATCATCCAAGCTCCACAATTGAGGCCATCCCAATAGGTTGCAACTTGTGGGATGAGGAACGAGAAGGAAATGGATATGAGGCAAATGATGATGAAGCATAGACAAGCTTAGCCTATCATGGGCCTCACTATTTACAAATCCTTGCCTAGTCCAGCCACAATGAGAGTGGGTACATATCGGATGAAAGTGGCTATGAGTCAGAGGACTCAATAGAGAGAGCCTACCTAGGGTCAAGGCAATGGCCCCATGACTTGGGGCAACATACTAATGCAAATGGCATCTTCATAAGTGATGAATAATATGAGGATGAGATAGAGATGGCCTACTTAGGGCCAAGAGATATGCCCCTTACCTTGGGGCCACATACCAATGCTAATGGTTTTTGGATAAGTGATGATGACTTTGATGATGAGACTGAGATGGCTTATCTTGGACCTCACCACTTATGGTAGGTCAACATACTGGTAGAAAGAGAAGTGGTACTTCATGCCATAGACCCTAGCTTACAGTTTTTAGGGAGACCTATCGACTTAAATGTCATTCATCGCATGGTCAATCCCCCTTCACCTACATTCAAGGAGCTCTTAGAACCCAATGATCCTATTATCCAGCCTACTCATGGGCTGGATCCAGAGATTCCTTTTCCTCTAGAGCCTCATCATGAGTATGGAGGAGAAACCTCTGAGACAATATTTCACCCATGTGGTCCTAGAGATTTCATTCCATCCATCAATATGATCTCCATTGATTTGACCACTCCACTTCATAACCCAACGCATCCTACTAAACCACTATGTCTTGATATAGAGGCTATTGATTGGGATCACATTGATTCACCCATAGATCTTGAAGACCTTTTCTCTAGCGAAGAGGTGTGGCAACCATTTCATTTTGCATCAGGATGTGCATATGATGTATTCCATGCCGGCTTGGATTTTGAGTCAGTAGGACCTATAAATCCTATCGATGACATTCATTTGATACCCATGCCTCACCAGCTAGAGGATGGGTCACATATGGCTATAGAAGTGACTTTCGAGATGGACATCAATGATGATCCTACTCAACCAAAGAAAGTCAAGTTCAGAGAAAGTCTATCTCCAGAGGAACAAGCCATCATAATTCCTCTCCTTAAAGAGAGGCCAAATATTTTTTCTTGGACTTACAAAGACATGCCAGGGATTGATCCAAAGTTAGTTGTTCACAACCTTTCATTGGATCCCATGAAGAAGCCAATCAAGCAAAAGTTGAGGAAAATGCATCCAACCATCGCTTTGATGGTGAAGAACGAGTTACAAAAACTATTGGATGTGATTTTCATAGTTCCCATCGATTATCCCGAGTGGGTTTCGAACATGGTGCCCATGGGAAAACCAGATGGAAGAGTCCGCATTTGCATAGATTTTAGAGACTTGAATAGGGCAACTCCGAAGGATTCATTCCCATTGCCAAACATAGATGCTCTTGTTGATGCCACTATAGGTCATGAGATGCTCTCCCTAATGGATGGGTTTTCTGGATACAATCAAATCTGAATCAAACCCGAAGACCAACATAAGACTACTTTCATTACTCCATGGGGAACATTCTATTACAAGGTGATGCCATTTGGCCTAAAGAATGTTGGTGCCATGTATCAGTGGGCCATGACATACATATTTCATGACTACATGCACACAATCTTAGAAGACTACATGGATGACTTGTTGGCCAAATATTTAGTATGACAAGAGCATGCTGAGATCCTTACAAAAGTCTTCGATCGCCTCATTGAGCACAACGTCAGATTGAACCCTAAGAAGTGTGTGTTTGGCGTGACTTCTGGTAAGCTCTTAGGTTTCATCATTTCTAAGAGAGGCATTGAAGTCGATCCTACAAAGGTAGAAGCTATAATGGAAATGGCCGCCCCTACCAACATTAGGGAGTTAAGAAGCCTACAAGGCAAGGTAGCATCCATCAAATGGTTCATTGCACAATTATCAGACAAGTGTCGACCCATGAACCGGTTGCTATGCAAAGATGTCCCATTTCATTGGGATGAAGAGTGCCAACAAGCCTTTGCAGAGATCAAAACTTACCTGGAAACACCACCGATATTGGCTCCACCAAGGCTAGACATGCCATTTTTACTATACATATCGGCTACTGATTTTGCTTTGGGCACCATGTTGGCCCAAAAGAATGCACAAGATAAAGAGCAAGTCATATATTACATCAGTCGCACCTTGGTGAGTTATGAGCTAGGATATGCGTATGTAGAAAAGTTGTGCTTAGAAGTGGTCTTTGCAACCAGAAAATTGTGACACTACATGTTGAGCCATACGACTTACGTTATATCAAAACAAAATCCTTTGTAGTATATGATGAACAAGACCTATCATAATACACGTACTGCAAAGTGGATCATGCTATTGACAGAATTTGATCTAGAGTTCATAAGCCAAAAGTCCATCAAGGGCCAAGTCATAGCAGATCAATTAGTAGAGGCACCTCTTCAAGATAGCAAGCCTCTCACCATAGAATTTCTGATGATGTGGTCTTCACATTATCAGATCCCTCAACCCAAAGAGCCTAAAAAGGAAAGAGACATGGCATTGTTCTTCGATGGTTCAAAGTGCGAGCAAGGGGCGGAGTAGGGATAGTCTTTATCACACCGTAGGGTGCTCCATTGCCCTTATCATTCAAGTTAGACTTCCCATGCACAAACAATAACATAGAGTATGAGGCCTTGATCTTAGGACTCCAAAAAACCATTGCAATGGGCATTAAAATATTGAATATCTTTGGTGACTCTTTGCTCATAGTTAATCAAGTCAAAGGATTGTTCCAATGTAGGTGCCCACTCCTGAAAGCTTACAAGGAGCTTGTTGACACTTACCTAGCCCGACTGGAATGGTATGACATCGAGGCAATCCCTCATACATCAAATAGATTTGCAGACACCATGGCATCTTTGGGATCCTTAATCCCTCAGAATCCATCTGTTGATTTCACAACCATTCACGTCAAAGTGCTCGCATATTCAGCAATACAACGTGAGGTTATTGACAACCTAGAGTCAATCAACATGATCCAGACTGAACCAAATTAGGATTGGTCCTTCAGAGCTAGAGCTTTCTTGCAAATGACACCTTGGGAATCTTTGATCTCTCAAGGTCCTATGGAGTGTGGTACAACCATCCACCATAGGGTGATTTCTCAATCTGTGTTCACAACTTCTGGATCATAGGAGGAGCATGTCATTTTATCCATAGAAGTCGTGGCTTATCAGGATTGGCTTTCCCAATTATGGGACTTCCTAAAACTTGGAATAATATCGCAAGGCCTATCGCATGTCGAAATATGAGCATTTAAATAGAAGGTGATGAGATATATCTTGCTAGGAGAGATCCTTTATAGATGAGGCTATGATGGAATGCTCCTTCATTGTCTTGAGCCCCAGGAAGCATCCTGGGCAATTTTGCAAGCTCATGATGGTACGTGTGGTGGTCACTTCAATGGCATGGCCATCATTAAGTGCATCTTGAGAATGGGTTACTATTGGCCCACTATGGAGAAATACTATTGTGAGTATGTCAAGAAATGTGTTAAGTGCCAGCATCATGCAAACCTCACTCACTTGCCATCACAAGCCTTGCAACCCATCCAGGAAGCATGGCCCTTCTCGTAGTGGGGACTAGACTTAGTGGGGAATATTTCACCCCCATCCTTAGGCCGACACACGTTCATCATAACGACCACTGAGTACTTCACCAAATGGGTCGAAGCGATCCCCTTAACATCGACAACTAGACCAAGGATTGTGGAGTTTATACTCCACAATATCATAAGTCATTTTGGGGTCCCTTCGAAGATAATATCGGATAATGGGCCATCTTTCAAGAACAAAAATGTGCATGCTTTAATGAACAAATATCATATTCAACATAGTTTTTCAACACCCTATTATCCACAAGCAAATGGGCAAGTAGAAGCCTCAAACAAAACAATAGTCTCCATCTTGAGGAAAATAGTGAAAGATAATCATAAGGACTGGCATTTGCAATTGCCTTTGGCATTGTGGGCATACAGGACTAGTGTGCGGATGCCCACTGGGGCAACACCATTTTCACTTGTATATGGCACTGAGGCCATCATGCCCCTAGAGTTGGAGATTCCAACTCTATGCATAGCATTGAAGGACTTCATAGATGATGACACCGTGCGACAAGGCCACCTTGATCAGTTAACGCTTCTTGATGAACGTCGAGTCAATGCCTTGGAGCATCTCCACATTTATCAAGATCACCTTGCATGAGCTTACAATAGTAAAGTCCACTTGAGAGAATTCAAAGTTGGGGATCTTGTGCTCAAAGAAAACCAACAGAACTCAAATCTACCACCGCACCTACGAGACAAATTTATGGCAAACTGGATAGGCCCCTACATGATTTCAGAAAGGGTTGGGCCTAGGGCATATCGCCTCACATCATTGGATGGTGTTGAAGAGCCTGAGCCTCTCAATATCATTCATTTGAAGATATTTTACACATAAAATACAAAAACATTCAAATATGTCATAAAATACAAAAACATTCAAATATGTCATAAAATACAAAAACATTCAAATATGTCATAAAATACAAAAACATTCAAATATGTCATAAAATACAAAAACATTCAAAAATACATAAAAACAAGAAATGCAAACAAATTCAAAAAACATAAAAGTTCAAAATTCAAAAATGCTCCAAGGGTATCTTCACACCGCTTGGTCAAAATTCAATCAAAATGCTCCAAGGGTATCTTCACACCGCTTGGTCAAAATTCAAATTCAAAAATCTCCAAGGGTATATTCACACCGCTTGGTCAAAATTCAATTCAAAAATGCTCCAAGGGTATCTTCACACCGCTTGGTCAAAATTCAATTCAAAATGCTCCAAGGGTATATTCACACCGCTTGGTCAAAATTCAATCAAAAATGCTCCAAGGGTATCTTCACACCGCTTGGTCAAAATTCAATAAAAAATGCTCCAAATATGGCTTCACACCGCTTGGTCAAACTCTAAAAGCCCCAAAGGCACAATAAGCCCTTTGGTCAAAATACAATAAAAAAAATACAAAAACAATGCAAAAATAAAAAATACAAAAATAGTTGCATCTCACATCTGCATCCATATAGTTGCATTACATCAAACATGCATATCCATTGCATTTGCATATGTTATGATCACACTCTTACAAATGATGCCACAGTTTGTATCACAACCACAAATACACAAGTCCACCTTCATCCATTCATCCATGTGTGTAACTATGTTTTTCAACACAACCATGTCATGTTGCTATAAGGAATAGGCTAAGATTTTTTGGTCATTCAACCATATCTAGTGGTCTTATCAATTTTTGTGGGAAGCCATCTTGATTAGTAGAGAGTAAGGTCTAGTCATGAATACCTCAGATATTCAGGATCCTATCACTAATTGAAAAACACTAAAATCCTAGTTGATACAAGGGAAAGATGAAAGTTGCATAAAGTGGTCTAGGTTACCTTAAGCGAAAAGGATCTTCCTTGCTTATCCCCCTGTGCGACCGGTTCAAAGGTGTTGAGAATTGGCAAAAGGACAAGTTCTACCCTACCTAGAAATGAGTGATTATCATCACTACATAAATCCCTTGCTTTCATTAAAACAAGCAAAAATCTTGAAACAAAGCACAAATTCAAAATTCCAGTTTCCAAAGTCATAATTCAAAATCCCAAAATCAAGCAACAATCAAAGTCAAAACAAACAAGTGAATTTCATCCTTACATAAATCCCTTGCTCAAGAGAAAAACAAGAAAAAAATCAATCAAAAATAAACAGTGATTTTCATCACTAAGTATGAGCAAGTATCCCAAATGAAATGAAGAAAAGAAGGGAATGGAACTTGAATCCCTGGAATTCTCAGCATTGCACAAAATCGGAAGGTGATCCCTATTACAGGTTTGGTGTACAACCATGCCTGGCAATGGTGGTATCCTTACGCATGATGATATGTCTATCACAATAGCATTTTGCATTTGTGTAGACCAATGTTTGCATGTGGATGAGCTAGCTTTAGGTAACCCAAAGCCACCTAGTGGTATAATCCAACTAAGTCCAACACAGGATAAGATGAACAATTGAGGATCCACGATCTTAGCAATGGGCTGAAAGAATCCCGCCTGACATCGGAGGAAATGCTTGAGTTCTATCTAAATATATTCATTTGCACACACAGGGATAATGAATCCATAGGTCCATGATGAAAGCCTTGCTTCTTCAAAAGTCTAGTGTGGTCAGTACGCAACTATTGATAGAATAACTAGAGTGTTTGAGTCCCAGGAAAAGCCTCAAAAATTCCTACATAGCAACAAGTCATATCATTCATCACATCATCAATTTTCTTTCCAAAAGTTACAAATTAAGGGGTATAAACAAAGTAGGCTAGATACCGGATAGATGTTAGAAATAATATCTACATGGCCACTGACTATTTTGAACCTTTTAAATAACATAAGCTTTATCAAGAAATTACATACATACACACCAATCCATTTCACATATGAATGCCCAAATAATTAGTTCTTGTGATAAGAATGATTATTTACATTCATGATTGTTATACTTTCTATGGTATCACCCATTTAGATTGTTGAAATCATATCATATGCATTCCTTATGTTTTAAGTGATTAAAGCATACAGGTTCATTCACATTAGATTAAGCATCATATAAACAGTGCATGACACATTGCATTTACCATATCATAACATAAGTTAGATGCATACAATTAAATCAAAATTAAACATGCATCTAACGAAAACATTGCATCCATAAATACACAATGTCATAAATCATCCATCCATATATAAGATCACATCATTGCATTCACCCATACATAGAATCATAAATCCATCATCAAATCAACTCATGATACATCACATCATGTCACAATAATCAAATCATATAAGCATCTACATAAACACATACATAAGCATCCATCTCAAATCCATATCATCATAAATATCACCTATCATCTAACACATATATCAACTCATCATAATACCATCATCACATCACATAAGTAAAACAAAAACATAAGCAATAAATGACACACATAATGAAGCATAATGCAAAGTCTCATATAAATATGTGTGTCTCAAAAGATGTCTCAAAATGTGTATCTCAAAGTGCATGGATATACAAAATTGCCCGAAGGCTACAGTCATAATAGGTCAGTTGACCTCAAAAATAAAATCCTACAACATCATCAATCAAATACTGGGCTGGTGCCCCCTACAACACCACCCCCTATGGATGGATCTCGAGGTGGAACGGTGTGAGCCTGCTGGCCTCTCTGTGTGAGTCTGGGTCCTCTGGCTAGGCCGGATGGAAGACTGCCCTGAGGTAGAGCGCCCGCTAGCCTGTGATCCACCTACACCTATCCTCTCCCTAGGAGTGGCTCCTAGCCTCCTGATCTGCATCTCGAGAGAAGCAATATGGCCTACATGACCAACAATCATCACCTCATACTCATCTAGCAAGCCCTGCATCTGCCTGATCTCTACCCCTGGATCTATCCCTGTAGAGCCCCGAGGTGTGGAAGGATCAACAACCACCTGCATCCTAGGAGCACCACCCCCGATAGCAACCTGTAGAGCTTGTATCTGAGTAGTGAGCTGCTCTATAGTAGCATCTTGTTGTACTATAGTAGCATCCCACTGGGTAATGATAGCATCATGTTGTTGTACCTAGATCTTGGTCGACTGGAGCTTGACCTCTACATCATGCAACTATGCTCTCAGAGGAGAATCTCTCTCCTCGACATCTAGCTCCTCATCCTCCTCCTCAGGAGCCTCCTGCTCCTCCATTGCCACCTACTCTGCTGGCTGGCCCCATACCTCAGTCCTAGCTTGGACTCTGCCCTGCTAGATCTGCCCCATCTTTGCCATCATCCTCATGGCCCAGACTGCCATCACCATGCCACATCCGGTCACCCCACCACTACACAAATGCATCTGTGACTCCCCCAACAACTCATGGGTCAACTATTGGGGCATCCTCCTCATCAACCAACTCTATGATATGTGGGGGAGGGAGGTCTCTCTCTGCTTCGATGCGCCTATACAAGAATGGGACAAGTGGCACATCCTACTATAAACCGTACTGATGAAGAACCCAAGAGTAGAAGAAATACTCCCTGATGCCGACCTTGCGACCAATGAGCCATCGCTCACACCGTGTCCTAGCTGTAAATCTGGGTGGATCATCCCAAGCTGGGCACTCATAATATGGGTGCCACATGATGGCTCCAGCCTGTAGCCCAGTAAAAGTAGCAGTATAGTGGGGGAGCTCCCCCGCATGAGGGTGGCTCTTGTGCTCCTCATGCTCTCGAGCCCACCTGGTAGCATAGCACTGCATCCTAGCATCAATAACTATGATCTTAGTGGGAAGTCCTCTAGGATGATCCACGCTGATATGCTCCCATCCCTAGACTGGAGGAGCAAGCTGCAACCAATGCTGACGCGGCCCCATCGGTGGATGTGATACAACTCATCATAACACTATGCTAGCAGAGACCTACCCCATGCATAGATGATGGCCTACTCACTATCCATCAAATCCTGAACCATCACGAGGAGGTTCCATGGGAACCTCAAGCCTGAGCAGTCTAGAATGAGAATGTTGTTGATGACCATCAACAATACTGCGTGCCTCTTCAAGAAGACGTGCTCCCTATACCAACGTATAACAAAAACACCACTGTTGGAAATTTGAGGTATTTTATGTTGTCATTGATGTCACATGGATCATTGATGTTACATGGATCACATTGAGTTTTGGTGGCCAAAGTATTTCATAAATAAGCATTTATGATATTTTGGAAAGCATGAATATATACAAGGTTTTTGTGAAAACCAAGGCAGGAAAAATAAAAGGTTTTATTTAAAACCATGGATGGCAGATTTGAAATGGGTTTTTCTTAAAACCCAGGTTGGCTTTTCGTTTCATCGAAAAAGGTGCCCCGGTGATGGAGATATTTAATTTTAAATATTTAAGTTTAAATTTTAATTATTTAAAATTTAAAATTTAAAATTAAAAGTTAATTTATAGCGCCGACGTCAAAAGAAAGGAGGAGGCATATAATATTAAAGTTTAATTTATAGCGCCGACGTCAAAAGAAAGGAGGAAGGCATATATAAATATGCCACCAAATATTTTGATTAATCCCTCATGTCCTCGATGATGGTGATGCGTTCGAATTGCTAAGGAAGCGAAAGGTGCCAGCATGTTAAAGAGTGTGCAAAGGGTGTTCGTTCGAAGAGGGAGCAAAGGCATCGCAGCTCGTTCGAATCCAATAGAGAAAGGAGGCAATAAAAGTAAGGGAGGTCCCTTACCAAGCACCGTAGGCGCTTGTGGCCTAACGACAAGAGGAAGGCGCATAAGGTGTTGAAGCGCCAGCAGATCCAAAGTTCGAATCCCATCGATGTTGGTTTTGCAAAGTGAAAGGGAGGACTCTTTTGGCGCACGTGGTGTTTGAGGACACGCTCGAAGCAAACAAATAGAAGGTTTGCGCTCATTGTTCTATGTGAGCGGTTGGCTCACGTGGTTGTTGGCACCATGGTTAGAGTGGTGCAGGGGCAGTGACCGGGGATCGAATCCCACTGAGGACAAAGGCAAGTTAATAATTTTTCCTAATATTTTATTTTTCTAAGGTTGCCCTAGGAGAGATAAGGGTTGTGATGCATGTTGAGAAAAAGAGAGATTTCTAGTGATTTTCCTTTTAGAAGTATATCATATTATATATCGTTGGAAAGCTTATTTCGAGGGCTATTTGATTAACTTGCTTAGAGGGAGAAATAAGGTGTATGTAAAGAGATATTTCTGTTTTTGTAAAGGGGTTCAAAAGTGAAGGTTGTTTTGTTCTTTTTCAAAAGTGATTAATTCTTTCATAAGGGGACATGATGCATTTTGTTGAGTAGGAGTGATAAGGTGTTATTTGGATATTGTTGTTATGATATTAATCATGATCTCTAACCCTTGTTGAAAGTTGAAAAAGAAGTTTGTTGAGTGTGGCAGATTTCCAAAGAGGTTTCTTCATCTTCATAAAAGGTATGGGCACATTCTCCTATTGATTGATTATGGTGGTTGATTTCTGAAATATCATTGGAGAGAAAAGGATTGATTGTGGTTTCCTTTTCGAAAGTGGTTGGTTGAATGCTTCAAGGTTTTCTAGTTTGAGAGTTGTGTTTAAACCTTGTTTTATAAGCATAGTTGTTGAAGCCCATTGGTTATGCAAAGAACTTGAAAAGAACATGAGTATCATTGTTATGTGAGATTTGTGGTTGAGCATTGTTGGAAACATTTGAGTTGGTTGATACATGCTTGGACTAGGGTTTGTGAGAAAGAGTTGTCCCTTGTGATGAATGGTTGAGTTGAGTTGATTGAGCCTAGTCAAGTGATTGTGTGAAGTGATTGTTCAAGTTCCATGAAACAAACTATTCTATATTCTGATTTGAGTTGAGTTTAAGTTGAGAAAGAAATTGAGATTAGAACATATTGAGTCTCTAACAATTCTCCTTATGCTTCTATGAGATTGCCTTGAGTTGAGAAAGATATTGGATTTGAGTATAGAACATATTGAGTCTCTAACAATTCTCTTTATGCTTCTATGAGATTGATTTGAGTTGAGATCATTGTGGATCATAGTTGTCATCCTTTGAAGAGTGTATTACCATTCATTGTTGAGTTCATCTTTGAGCCTTGCCTTCATAGATTTGTGGATGAGATTTGAGTACTACTTGAGTATGATTGATTGAGCCTTTGAGAAGGCTTTTGGGATAGATTTTTGGACAACTTTGTGGACAATTTTTGGGACAGATTTGGACAAGTTCTGTGTGAGCTTGTTGAGCAGATTTGGACAAGTTCTGTGTGAGCTTGTTGAGCATATTTGGACAAGTTCTATGTGAGCTTGTTGAGCATATTTGGACAAGTTCTGTGTGAGCTTGTTGAGCAGATTTGGACAAGTTCTATGTGAGCTTGTTGAGCAGATTTGGACAAGTTCTATGTGAGCTTGTTGAGCAGATTTGGACAAGTTTTATGTGAGCTTGTTGAGCAGATCAATGGAGTGCCTAGCTGAGCAGATCAATGGATTGCCTACCTGAGCAGATCAATGTGTTGCCTAGCTGAGCAGATCAATGGATTGCCTACCTGAGCAGATCAGTGTGTTGCCTAGCTGAGTAGATTAGTGGATTGCCTACCTGAGCAGATTAGTGTGTTGCCTAGCTGAGCAGATCAATGGATTGCCTACCTGAGTAGATCAGTGTATTGCCTAGCTTTGAGCAGATCAAAGTAATCATTGTATTGGATAAGGATCCTTATTTCTATGTGAAATATTATAAGGAGATTATCTTGTGGAGTACCCCACATTGGGGGAACCACGTTAAATCTTGTGTCTCAATTATGTGTGGTGACTTGTGCTCTTGCTTACTATTGCTATCTGAGTTATTAATGCACACTACTATATTTGGTTATTGCAATTAAGGACATTAATTGATATTGGTTTGGAAAGAAAGTAAAAAGTGGGTGCTATATTGTTCACCCCCCTCTCAGTATAAGCTTGTGTTCTTCAATTGGTATCAAAGCGGGTTCCTTCAAAAAGGCTAACAACTTGAGGGTAGATTCTACAAGAACACAGATGGCTTCATAGAATGGATCATCTACAAATAAGGCACCACTATTTGATGGTAACAATTATGCTTTCTAGAGCATGAGAATGAAGAACTACTTGATATCACAAGGATATGAGGTATGGCAGATGGTTGAAAAAGAGTATAAGGTTGAAGGTGATCCCGAGGCAGATAAGACTATCAAGAAATTGGTTGAGATCAATGCAAGGGCAATAAATTATATTTTGAGTGGGCTACGTGAGACAGATTTTGCAAAGGTCATGGTATGTAATTCAGCTAATGAAATGTGGACCAAGTTGCGGAATACTTATGAAGGAGATTCCAAGGTAAAGTTGTCAAAACTACAAACTCATAGAAAAATATTTGAGGAATTGAAAATGGAAGATTCTGAAGATATTGCAAAGTTTTTACTTCGAGTTGATGAGATTACTAACACCATGAGAGGCCTAGGATTTGAGATGAAAGAATCAGAAGTTACTCAAAAGGTTTTGAGATCACTTCCCATGAAGTATGATGCAAAGGTTTCAACAATAGAAGAAACAATGGATATCAACAAGCTAACAATGGAAGAACTACAAGGAACTCTCACAACTTATGAGATGAGGGTGAGTAAGCATCAGGTTCCAATAAAAGAGATTGCATTCAAGGCTTCAGAGAAAGAGAAAGGGAAGGTTCCAGAGATAGATAGAGATCCAGTTAATGATGAGGAAGCTAACTTCATCAAAAGGAATAAGGACTCAAGGAATTTCAGGGATATGAGGAAAGTCAGATGCTACAAGTGTGGTGATCTTGGTCACTATGCACACAAGTGTCCACATGAAGAAAATAGTGATGATGAAAAATAGGGTCACAGAAGAAAAGAATATGGAAAGCATAAGCATGACAAAGATGACAGATACAAGCAAAACAGGTATGAGAAGAAGAAAATTTTTGTAAGGTAAAGAAATCTTACTACATTGTAGAAGCAAGTGATAGCTCAGATCACAGTGATAAAGACAAGTCAGATGATGAAAAGGAAGAACATCTATTCCTTGGAATAGAAGGTGAAAGAGAACAAGTGCTTTGTGTGTGGTCAAAGAGATCACAGATCAAGATATTGCAATGGATTCAGTGATAGTGAAGATGAGATGACACATCAAGGAAACAGGCATGGTCAAAGAAATCATGAGAGTTTGTTTGCTATAGAAGATGATAATGATCTCAGTAATAATGAAGATAAAGAAGTCTCACTTTTGGTAATAAAAAAGGAAGAGGATGAGCCAAGAAAACAAAAATCAGAAGTCAAAAGGCTAAAAGAAGAATACAAAAATCTTGAAAACAAGATTCAAACAGATGTCAAAATCAGAGAAGAACTACTTCAGACAATCAGTAATCTCAGAGAAGAGCTTCAAAATGCAAAAAGAATAGAAGAAAGGATGAATGAAGAACTAAGGGTAATAACGACAAGACATGACACGTTAGATGAAAAGGTTCAAAAAGGAGTGGAAACTTATTTTAAGGTCGTATCTCACTTCCAAAAAGAATCACACTCAAAAGGAAAGGAAGTTCTTAAAGATGAAAGCAAGGAAGCACCTAAGTTTTATAAAGAAAGTTCCAAAGTTCCTATGGCTCCAAATATTCAGTTTGGATCTTATTTTGAGATAGGTGAATCAAGTTCAAAAGAAAAAGAAATTCTTGAAGAAGAAAGCAAGGAAGAAACTAAGGAAAAGGATTTAGATACAACAAAGAAGGTTCAAGGATGCAATGCACAAGTTGAAAATGATCATAAGGATAATGGTCAAGAAAGGTATGAGGAACCAAGGCATGAACAAAGGGCTTTTCAAGGACATTGTTTTTCTTGTAATGGATTTGGACACAGGGCTATACACTGCAGGGGCCATGGATCAAAGAAGTTTGATTTTGCTAGAAGAAACTTCAAAGGAAGAAGGTATGGTTTTTAGGGACATTGCTTCTTATGCAACAGGATTGGTCATAGAGCTTCTCAGTGCAAAGAAAATGAGCAAAATGGTTTTGGTTTTAGAGCTACACAATTCAGAAGTCATGGTCATAATGGTCATGAAAACAGAGCTTCACAATACAGGGTTCAAGAAAGGAATGGATATGGAAATTATTTCAAGAAAGAATTCAGGATTTGGGCACCATCCAAAGGCTACAATATCAAGTGTTTTAATTGCAATAACTTTGGACATATTGCAAAATGGTGTAGGACTCAATTCCAAATAGGTTCAAGGCAAGAAGGTCAAACAGGTTCAAGACAAGAAGATCAAGTAATTCATCAAGAGAAGGATATCAAAAAAATATGGAAGGAAGTTGATAGAGGAAAGAAACAATGTAATATGGGAGTAAAAGTACTCCCACCCCAAAATTAATCACCTCAAGAGAGAAGGTGGTGAGGGGGCTAAGCTTAAGAGTCATATCTTTTAGCCCCATAGGTGTCCCTTTTGCCATTGATGTCAAAGGGGGAGAGATTTGAGTTAGGGGGAGCAGCCTCCAAAGAGAGCATTGAGTTAGGGGGAGCAACCTCCAAAGAGAGTATTGAGTCAGGGGGAGCAACTTTGATTCTCAGAAATGGTTTTTGCAGTGACTGTGGTGATTTGCATTAGAGGTGTTGCCATCAATGACAAAGGGGGATATTGTTGGAAATTTGAGGTATTTTATGTTGTCATTGATGTCACATGGATCACATTGAGTTTTGGTGGCCAAAGTATTTCATAAATAAGCATTTATGATATTTTGGAAAGCATGAATATATACAGGGTTTTTGTGAAAACCAAGGCAGGCAAAATAAAAGGTTTTATTTAAAACCATGGATGGCATATTTGAAATGGGTTTTTCTTAAAACCCAGGTTGGCTTTTCGTTTCATCGAAAAATGTGCCCCGGTGATGGAGATATTTAATTTTAAATATTTAAGTTTAAATTTTAATTATTTAAAATTTAAATTTAAATTTAAAATTAAAAGTTAATTTATAGCGCCGACGTCAAAAGAAAGGAGGAGGCATATAATATTAAAGTTTAATTTATAGCGCCGACGTCAAAAGAAAGGAGGAAGGCATATATAAATATGCCACCAAATGTTTTGATTAATCCCTCATGTCCTCGATGATGGTGATGCGTTCGAATTGCTAAGGAAGTGAAAGGTGCCAGCGTGTTAAAGAGTGTGCAAAGGGTGTTCGTTCGAAGAGGGAGCAAAGGCGTCGCAGCTCGTTCGAATCCAATAGAGAAAGGAGGCAATAAAAGTAAGGGAGGTCCCTTACCAAGCACCGTAGGCGCTTGTGGCCTAACGACAAGAGGAAGGTGCGTAAGGTGTTGAAGCGCCAGCAGATCCGAAGTTCGAATCCCATCGGCGCTGGTTTTGCAAAGTGAAAGGGAGGACTCTTTTGGCGCACGTGGTGTTTGAGGACACGCTCGGAGCAAACAAATAGAAGGTTTGCGCTCACTATTCTATGTGAGCGGTTGGCTCACGTGGTTGTTGGTGCCACGGTTAGAGTGGTGCAGGGGCAGCGATCGGGGATCGAATCCCACTGAGGACAAAGGCAAGTTAATAATTTTTCCTAATATTTTATTTTTCTAAGGTTGCCCTAGGAGAGATAAGGGTTGTGATGCATGTTGAGAAAAAGAGAGATTTCTGGTGATTTTCCTTTTAGAAGTATATCATATTATATATCGTTGGAAAGCTTATTTCGAGGGCTATTTGATTAACTTGCTTAGAGGGAGAAATAAGGTGTATGTAAAGAGATATTTCTATTTTTGTAAAGGGGTTCAAAAGTGAAGGTTGTTTTGTTCTTTTTCAAAAGTGATTAATTCTTTCATAAGGGGACATGATGCATTTTGTTGAGTAGGAGTGATAAGGTGTTATTTGGATATTGTTGTTATGATATTAATCATGATCTCTAACCCTTGTTGAAAGTTGAAAAAGAAGTTTGTTGAGTGTGGCAGATTTCCAAAGAGGTTTCTTCATCTTCATAAAAGGTATGGGCACATTCTCCTATTGATTGATTATGGTGGTTGATTTCTGAAATATCATTGGAGAGAAAAGGATTGATTGTGGTTTCCTTTTCGAAAGTGGTTGGTTGAATGCTTCAAGGTTTTCTGGTTTGAGAGTTGTGTTTAAACCTTGTTTTATAAGCATAGTTGTTGAAGCCCATTGGTTATGCAAAGAACTTGAAAAGAACATGAGTATCATTGTTATGTGAGATTTGTGGTTGAGCATTGTTGGAAACATTTGAGTTGGTTGATACATGCTTGGACTAGGGTTTTGTGAGAAAGAGTTGTCCCTTGTGATGAATGGTTGAGTTGAGTTGATTGAGCCTAGTCAAGTGATTGTGAGAAGTGATTGTTCAAGTTCCATAAAAGAAACTATTCTATATTCTGATTTGAGTTGACTTGAGTTTAAGTTGAGAAAGAAATTGAGATTAGAACATATTGAGTCTCTAAAAATTCTCCTTATGCTTCTATGAGATTGCCTTGAGTTGAGAATTAGATATAATTGAGTATAGAAAATTGATCTCTAAAATTTGAGATTGATTTGAGTTGAGATCATTGTGGATCATAGTTGTCATCCTTTGAAGAGTGTATTACCATTCATTGTTGAGTTCATCTTTGAGCCTTGCCTTCATAGATTTGTGGATGAGATTTGAGTACTACTTGAGTATGATTGATTGAGCCTTTGAGAAGGCTTTTGGGATAGATTTTTGGACAACTTTGTGGATAGTTTTTGAGCAGATTTGGACAAGTTCTGTGTGAGCTTGTTGAGCATATTTGGACAAGTTCTATGTGAGCTTGTTGAGCATATTTGGACAAGTTCTGTGTGAGCTTGTTGAGCAGATTTGGACAAGTTATGTGTGAGCTTGTTGAGCAGATTTGGACAAGTTCTATGTGAGCTTGTTGAGAATTTGGACAAGTCTATGTGAGCTTGTTGAGCAGATCAGTGGAGTGCCTAGCTGAGTAGATCAATGGATTGCCTACCTGAGCAGATCAGTGTGTTGCCTAGTTGAGCAGATCAATGGATTGCCTACCTGAGCAGATCAGTGTGTTGCCTAGCTGAGCAGATCGATGGATTGCCTACCTGAGCAGATCAGTGTGTTGCCTAGCTGAGAGATCAGTGGAGTGCCTACCTGAGCAGATTAGTGTATTGCCTAGCTTTGAGTAGATCAAAGTAATCATTGTATTGGATAAGGATCCTTATTTTTATGTGAAATATTATAAGGATATTATCTTGTGGAGTACCCCACATTGGGGGAACCACGTTAAATCTTGTGTCTCAATTGTGTGTGGTGACTTGTGCTCTTGCTTACTATTGCTATCTGAGTTATTAATGCACACTGCTATATTTGGTTATTGCAATTAAGGACATTAATTGATATTGGTTTGGAAAGAAAGTAAAAAGTGGGTGCTATACTTGTTCACCCCCCTCTTAGTATAAGCTTGTGTTCTTCAACCACTGGACTTGGTGTCCTCAAAAGCAGTCGCTACATGATCGTAGAACACCCTAGAAAAAACTATCACACGATAATTAGTGTCCAAAGAGACGATATCCACTCCGTCAAAGGTGATCTGAAAAATCCTGTATACATACTTCGGTGTGATAGTCATCTCACCAGTAGGAAGATGAAAAGTATTCATCCTAGGGTCCCATAAATGAACCAGGGAAGTAAGGTAGGCCTGGTTCGACATGATCTGGGGTAGTCGAATGATATACTGGAGATCACGAGCCTTAAAATAGGCCCAATCCATATCATCTAGGAGTGAGATAAGGTCATTAAGGAGTTTCGGGTCCCAAGCCCGAGCAATGAGAATCTAAGAGCAAAAATCAAAAGTATAACTATGATGCATCTAAGGCATGAATCACAAATAAAGCATGAAAAATAGTGCACATAATGATAAACTATCCTAAGTAAGAATAAAAGAGGAATAAATGCACCTAATTATGTAGCACAGTGCAAGAAAGCAGCTCAAAATTAAAAAAAAAATTAGCATAATCACCTTGCAAAATCTAAAAAATTACAAAAATTGAACTAGGGTATTTGGTCGTTGTCGCCTACAGCGGCCAAAAACTGGCCTTTGAGGACAGTAGTGGCCAAACCCCAATGGTCAAATTTTTGACCATTGGGATTCAAAGTTGGCTACTTTGAGCGACAACGGCCAAACTGTAGGCCGAGCTGGCCTCTCTGAGCATCAACGATCGAAGGGTAACACTGCAGACATGTGTGCCCTAGGCCAAAAATGAAAAAAATATTAAAAAATTTAATAAATGAGGGCAAGCCCACCAAAGCAAAAAAAATCTAAACCTAGCTACAAATTCAGTTCGTTGCCAACAAGTTTAGTGAGGTTCATTTACTAGTTAATTAGTGAGGTTCAATTTTATCCAGAAAAAAGAAAGTAAGGTTAAGATTTTAGGGAATACCCAAGAAGCTTTGGCTCCTCTGCTTGTAGATGTCTCTTCTTGTGCAGCCATGGTCTCCAACGTAGCAACACTTCAAGTAGTAATTGTCACTTTCTTGCAGAGCTCTAGAAAGCAAAACTATAACTATAAAAATGAAAATTCAAAACCCTAGATTCCTTTTGTACTCCTTAAGTCGCACTTCAACCACTGTTAACATTAGTGGCCTGAACTTCTTGGTTGCTCAAGGCAAGAGCGGCCATAGGCAGGGATTTAGTTGTCATTGGACCTAATAGCAACCGAAGGCACAAGGAAGATCAGGTAGATTCCTTCTAGGAGGAATAGTAAAAATTAAATAAACACATTTTGATGGTCCCTGATCATCATAATGATCAAAATAACAAAAAAAATCACATAAAAACAAATCTCGAGTATGCTCTGTATTCAGTTACTTACTCTATCAAGTCGATGGTTGCAGCGTTTTGCACTCCATGCAACTTGGTGAGATGAATAAGTTACCATAAAACTACTCAGGGAAAATTATTCATTTTGGAATTACGATGCATCATATCAACCTCAAAGAAGATCAAGATGGTCGGACTGCTCCATGGGAACGATGGAATCATCTTAATTCTCCTACGACACCAAAAACACTGAGCCAAGTGATGCAGTACAAGCATAAACAAAATTGCTCATCCTAACTCCCTAAGAAGGCTATTTGTGGCTGAAATGCTCCTTGGGATAGGGATGAGTGGTCATCATAAATAATTAAAATCACACTTGGATGGGGGTTTTCCCATTAAAAGAACAAACACTGGAAAGAAACCAAAGCTAGTCAAAATGATCAAGTGACTTGTCGCTTCATTCATTGCCTTTCCCTCACCAATTCATTTGTGTGAGGGGGTAGTTCAAATCTTCAAATAATCATAATCAAATTCAAACAAAGATCACTTGATCATATCAAAATTGTGTTCATCCTATGAATCATTACATACAACTCTTACAAAAATTTCCTTCGTTTGCTGGGTTTATAAGTAAATGTGACATATTCAATTTGTAGCTCTTCTTTGGTCGATTCTGTTGTAGCAGCATAAGCTACCCGATTGCATTTGAGGAATGAGTGCAAGTGGACATGTTCAAGCCCTATGCTAAATTAATCCTTCAATCAGGTTGAATCAATGATTCAAGGATGCGTGTCATCTTGCATGATTGGGACATCCAGTGTTGATCAGATAAATGATCATCATACACCCTACAAACATAGCAGTCTACATTTTTGCTCTACTCTGTGTTCTTCACTCAGTGCATCACAAAAAGGGGCATCTATAGACACCTAAAACATGTCATGTTCAGGGGGACTACTCACATAAGCACACTCATAGGTCATGTGACTAAACCTTGGGACCTTTCAAGTATCAAAAGTGGTTTTTGCCACTCATTTGGGGCATTTTCAGCCCATCCAATCCTAGCCATTGTGGACCAGAGCGACTGGATTCTGGTCGCTATAACTTAGATTGGCTAAAACTTAACCACTAAAGATGACAATGGATAAAATTTAAATGCATTTTTCTACCCATTTAGCTTAATATCAAGCGAAAGTGGCAGTCTGCATGCAATAATGATGAGCGGGGACAAATTTGCATTCCTCCTCACAGCCAGTCTACATGAAAGACTCAAGTATAGATTTAGACATCAGTTAACTGCCCCTAAAGGGTAGACAAAGGCTTAAATCCTCATGCTAACATCAAGTGCACATGAGGGATTCAGTCCTAGGGTTTGAACACTGACCTAGGGCTTCAAAAACTTTATAAGGAGTAAACCTAAAAGCACTAGGGGACCTTATTTTTATCAATCATAGAGAGGGAACATCACACATCAGAATTTTGAACAGGTTGGATCATTGAGGAGAGATTCTAGAGACTTGGAGAGCTTCCCTTGGAGATCAAATTTTGTAGCAAATCCATGTCAGATTGGAGGGCAAATATGAACATATACGGTAATAATTTTAACATTAGTAGCAGACTTGAGCCCATAGCCTTTGGATCAATAAAAACAAATTTCACCTTAGCGGCCGTTGTCCCAGATAATGGCCCGCAACCTAGTCTAGGATTTAGGTGATAGTTTCTTTTATTTTTCTTTCTCTTTCATTTCATTAGCATAAGTTTATTTTAGTTATTTGCATTCATAGTACTACTTTAATTGAATTTGTTTTCATTGAGCATATTCATTGCTAACAACCTCATCCGGGGAGATCATCTCAGACATCTAAGCATGTGTTGTTGTTTCATTGAATTCAAGGCTATAGGTTCATCAAAAAAATCCACAACATACGAAAGCAAGAGGATCCCTCTAGGAATCAGACCTTGAGTAGGCATCTGTAAGCCTCATACAGTTTTGTGTGTGTCACCAAGAAGCTTGTAAAGGCGCATCACACATTTCTAGGGGATATTTTATACATCTGCTACCATCTTTGTGTAAAATCATGTATCAAATGAAGGGTGTCCCGTAGAGGGACTTATATGTAACATGATCTTGGAAATATCAATACAAAGCATTCATTCGTTTATTTCTTTGCACTTCGGTTATGTCTTTATTTTATGCTTTTTCATTTAATGCATGTTAGACATTAAAAGATATAATAATAATCACAAATAGAGTGAGTGGATGGTGCAACCACTTCCCTGAGGTCGCTACAACTATCATACACCCTTCTTGTTGGGGCAAAAGCAAAAATCTTAATCAAACAAATATTTTGTATGCATGAAGCCTAAAGCCTATATACGAACATCTACCTATGATTGAAAGATTTACCAATATCAAATCAAATCCATCAATTTTTTGGAAGCAATGATTCAACGATGTGTGTCCTTTCCATGATTGGGGCATCCCATGTTGACTTTTATTTTAGACCATCTTACACCACTCATTTGCAAGGTTATTTTTCCATCAATTAACATCATTCATCATTAGTTCAACCATTTTAGATCATCTATTTTTGCTCCACATTGTGCTTACACACAAAGCATTCAAAAAAGAGGTATTTGTAGACACCTAAAATGTGTTATCTTGAGGATATTCCCAAAAGACCTTCTTTCCAACCCACACAATCCACTTTGGGTAGCCCCAGGGCTAATTCCATGGATTTTCCCAATAGAAAGTGACTTTATCCATAGGAGGCATAACCATATCGACCCAAGATGATCTCATGTTCACCAGCATCTCGATCCAAGATAGTCATGCAAAGGCAAAAATAAAAAATGACAGGTAGTTAAACTACTTTTTAGCACCTACGAACATGCAAAAATGGTGCGCCTGATTTCACACTAGTGCCAATCATCCTATAAGTGGCAATTTATCTACCACTTACAGTCACCTACTAGAAATAAATCAAGCTACCCCTAATTTCTACCTTCTTAATTTACCTATTACCAGGAGGTCTATAAAATGGCACTCCCCCCCTTTGCTTTTAGATCGAAAAACCTTGAATTTACTCGTAATGAAGTGCTATCGAGAGTCTGCCATGCCATCTTGCTGTAAATAAAATGCTGCTAGATCACCACCAAGGATTCAAAATAAAATCCACTCTTTCCCTCATCTAAACTCTCTTTGTTGTATCATGAGTCTTTTGTACCCCTGTTGTCACCCTTTGACATGTGAATCAACCTTCCAAAAACCTCTTGCGTTGCCTCGAATTCACCTCGGACTTGAACACGACAAGATGTAGAACTATGATAGAAACTATATCACCCTCAAATGGTCCGTAGATGAAACCATATTGACCTAATATGATCACATTCAAGTGACCAATTTTCTAGTTTTAATAGCATTTTAGCCTAGATCTTGCATGTTTGTTGCATTCTAGATTAATCTTTACATTCCATGCATTATTTTTCCTATTTGTTTTTATTAATCATAATCTGATTTGATATGGGTCCAACTATTATGGACCTCGCATATTCTATTGATTCACTGTCATTCCTTTATGTGCAGGTTACAAGAGTCAAGGGTAGTGAAAGACTCTAGATCTTATCTTACACGATAGTAAAAAAAAAATCCATCCTCCAAGTGATGTGCTGGCATGGGAATATCAAGATTGCACCTCTTTGGTTGAGAAAGAAAGGGGTATTGCACCCGTATTGTAATATTGTATCATTGGTGAGATCCCCGGGGATTATTTTGTAACACATTGAAATATCAATACAAATATATAAAATTTACTTTTATTGATTTAGTATTGTGTTTCATTCTATTTTATGGTGAAAATTTCTATCCTTCACAAAGCTCCATCTAGTTTTTCATGTCTCCTATCTCAAGAAGGTTGTGGGTAATAAGGTACAAGTTCAATTCGCTTTACCAAAAATAGATGAAGAGGGTTCCATATTGCTTGATCTTAAATAAATTTTAGACCAAATATCATGTACTCTTCTAAATGATGTCATCACTGAGGTGTAACAACCCAAGTCTACTTGGTTGTACCACTAAACAAAAAAAAGTATAATAAAAGGAGTATTTTTTTTGTTTTCAAATCACATTTTTGTTTTAAATATGTTGTCATAGTCATAGCACATGTCAATTCACCCAAAAATTTAATATAAAATTCTTAAAAAGTAAAGGCATATAAGACCATATTTGGATTTTGAGACTATTGCAGTTAGCCACCCAAGTGGACAAGATTGGTTGAATCCCGTAAAATGTGCCATTCTATGGATACGATTTGCCTCATTTACGTCCTCTATTTTTGGCATGAGGATCGTTCCACAACAAGGGTTATCCTCTAGAGACCATAACACCTAGAGGGTAGAAACAAGATACTAAGAAAAGCACTAAGTAATTATCAACTTGCTCTATTTTTGCATGAAAGGAAATAACATACATATACCTTTGTGGCTAACTGATTATCCCCTTCTTGGAGTCAATTAGAGCCATATCAATTTTCTAACCTTGGTCTTCATATCTCATGTTCATTGTAACTCATAGTTGTTCGTCCCATACCAAACTTTGTGGCTAATCTAGCTAAGTTAAATGGACATGGGACTTACCACAGTACCAAATGAGTAGTAACCTAGAGGGTACATCCCATACCACCCCTCGTTACCAAATTTGACCAAGTCACTTTGCTGTGACCAATTCTATCAGATATTTAGTTGTTCTCATAACAGCATTGTGTATATACATATACCTTAATGACATAGGATGAATTTGAGCATCCTTCGTTCTCGATGCTTGATTTCAAGTATAGTTCATAGGTTTCTACAACCACAACAAAGTGTTTTGTTTTCAAGTTCTTTAAAACCCCTTATCCCATAGAGTTTTTAAACCCCTCTATTCTAATTTTAAGTTTCCACTAGGATATAAATCATCCAAGGAGACCTAAATAAAAATAAACTAAAGGTTTTGGAATAAACCCAAAAGTTCATAAAGTAATTCCTATCATAAGCATCAATGCTTAGTTTCATTATTTGCAATGATTCTAAGGTTTGAGGGAATGAACAAATTTGAATTTTAATTCCAATCTTCCCATATTAGTAGCTCTTCAATACAACAACGTACTCATAATGCTAAGATTAAAATTTTAATAAAATATGCTCAATTCATTTTTCAACATATAAACATAAAGGATTTAGAAAAATTATTCCTTTAATAAGAGAAGCATTAAATTACGAATTCAAATTACATAATTATAAATATATTCTCTATATTTTTCTCTATTGAAGGACCAAATGAGGACAACTCTCAACTTATTGAGGAAACACTATGTAATGTATGCTTACAACATTGACTAATACTTCTTAAGAGTTTATCATACAATTCACTAATCACAACTTCAAATTTTAGAAAAATAGAATTCAACATGGGAAAATAAAGCAATCCTATTAAAATCATTGACCCATGTGCATCACATTGTTTCCATTGCAGTAATATATTTTACTTAAGAGTAATAAAATGTACCAAGGGTACCATTCCATCATGCATGCAAACTAGTCATAATGTTTATTAAAAGAATAAATAGTATAACATTCCCCTATTACAAAGAATATACAACATTGACTCATATTTCCATTGTTTTCTAACTGTACTAGTTTACATCTTCAACATACGGAAGATGCAGAAGTCCTACAATAGATTGCACCACTCTCTCATTGCTTCTACATGGTTTACATATATCTTAACCATTTTCCAAGAATCTGGTAATTTTTGGACTCAGGTTGCACACAGAAGACTACCAAGATGATTTAACCTTACCTCACAAAGTTTGTTTTCACTATTTCCAATGGGTGTTGATTATAAATATGGTAAACAAAAGAAATGGAACTCCCAAAACCATTTAGGACAACAAGATTTAGCAGTCAATACTCTTACTAAACAAGAATTTTCCAGTTCAAATTTACGTTTGACCATGATTTAAACTCTTTTAACCATAAATTCACAACCAAAATATACATCTTCACAAGAGAGGACATCTATAATCACACTTCCACATTGAATATTAAATCATCATTCCATAGTTATAGAAAACATCAAACAAGTTTTACTGATAATAATAAACTTTCCATAATTAATTATCATAGTGTCAAAGCAACTATTACAAACATATAAATTAGACTCTGGTTCTATAAAATGCATTATAGTTACCTGCAATACTCGGTAGGATGGTCCTACTCCAACTTATCACTCAATCCCATGACTACAATAATATAAATATCAGATGTTATGGACTTAATTGTTCACTATCATGCAACAACATGTACTCGGATACATTTGAGGAAAATTAAATGAACAATTCTATCATAGACTACAAATCATGGTTGCTCCAGATCTCTTATCAACTGCTATCATGCTCGATAGATTTCACTCACACCATTGACTGGATCACCATCACTTTATTAAATGGAAATGGGATTCTAAGATGAAGGGATCAGATTTCGACTCATCATTCAATGGATGCAATTTTACTAACATACAACCATGAAAACATGCAAACATATACCAGAGATTCACACAACACCCTGTAATTCTATTGCATGCAATTTACACAAACCATCCACATTTATTTCAGATATCAACAACATCCATGCTCAATGCAAGGCTTATATCCAAACATAAAAATTTAGGAACAATTGTTCAAGCTAGCTATTATATCATACATGTGCACAAAACAATATCTTTTCTGTTTCTTTTTCGCACACAACAAGACAAATAGTATTTCATCTCAAATGAAGCACTCATTTAGGCTAGCTATAACATCTTATATGTACACAAAACAATATCCTTTTCTGTTTTATTTCCATGCATAAGAAGACAAGCAATATTTTAGTTCAAATAGAAATTATTTTCTTTTTTCTTTGTAACACAAAGCTAAAAACAAACAAGAGTATTATCATGAGCATTCTACCTGGAGTTTTTCGTGATGCATTTAACTTCCAAATGCTAACTAAATCTTCCAGAATACTCTTCTCTACAATTCCTATAATGTTCTATTTTTTTCATCACCCCCTCAAATCTCCTTCCTCTTTCTCTTTGAAGTTAGTTTCCTCCTAAGACAGACCTCCACTAACTCCAACAAGTACATTTTTTAATGCATTTCCTTTCTTCTTAGTTTTTCGATATGCGTGGAGTTTGAGTTCATAAGTGTGGTTAAATTGACCACTACTCCACACCATGCTCATGCATCCCATGGTGAAGGAAACCATTCTTTTTGGTTTACGTACTTGCTACCAATTTAATATTACTCATAACATTAATGCAAAAATATTCAAATAATATTTTACCCAAGTTTTAACATAATTGATGTTCACAATAACAAACTCGCAATCAATTTCTTTTTTACCATGCATACCATTATTTGTTTGCATTCATATTTTAATATTTTATTATTTCTTCTAATATAAACTATATGCATAATCAAATAAACAGTGGCTCCCATCATCATCGCCATATTATTTTTCTTCTAGTCCAAACTATATGCATAATAAAATAAACAGTGGCTCCCATCATCATCACCACATAAATCAATAAATCAAATAACAACAAACCACACATGCAAACCAGTCAATCATAAAATCTAAATGATATGCAAGTATGTGAGCATCCATGTACTCACAAGCCGAATCATCACTTTCCTTCCTACCTTTTTCATCGACTTGATTCCCTTTATCGATAACCTAAATCTAGTATTGCACTCAGAGAGACTATCAACAATACCATAATTCACAATAAAAGGTATATCTAATACCAATTTTATTTATTCACCAATATACATGTGAGGAGGATCGTTACATGAGGTTCTTATTCAATGGCATATATTACAACTGGAAGATACCACTTGGGAGTCTCTCTAGTAGCTACAACACCAGTTTCCTCATCTCCAAATTTAAGTACAAATATTTTTGAAGAGGAAGAACATGTTAGGACCCCATCCTAACATTATGATGTATTTCTCATATTATTATGTAATGACCCCTTTCCAACATGGGGACTCCATTATAATGATATTTGTAATATTTTGTAATGGTATGTGGTAATTGAGGCACCTAGACAGGTAGGGATATTTCATGTAACCGTTATTAAGAATGTAACTATTGTTTGGTAGAAGATTTTAGCTTGAGTAGCACTTTGCATGTAAGATAACTCTTGAGATTTAGGTTAGGGTTGCATGAAGTTTATCTTTAAAAGACAAGGGTAAAGGATCTTTGAATATACCCATTGATTAGTGTGTTTCCTATTTCCTGTTATAATATTGATTATGCCAATAAAATCCTCATTGGATAGGGCTATATGAATTTTTTTGACCTACCCTATTTGGTATTATTTGACCTCATGCTTGGGTAAAGGATATTTGAATATACCCATTGATTGATTATTGGGAGCGAGAAGATTGTTGATTTGTAGTTTATTTTTATAGAGCATGTTTTGTACCAGGTTTTGAATGAATAGAAGGCTTGGATATCATACCCATTTTGTGGATGATATAGGTAGTGTATATCCTCTCTATGTCATTTAGACTTTGGATGATTAGCATTGAGGGGGTGAATCTTAGGTAAGGTTATAGCTTTTACCTCGCATAATCGGTTTAAGAGTGATGCCAAATATTTGAGCAATGTCGTGTAGTTGTGAGGCAGACAATGTTGTCAATTTTATACCTAGTTCCATTGTGGTTGATCATAATTTTGCATTGGAGGGGTTGCACCTGATAGTCAGGTTGTTGAGGTACTTTCTTAAGTTGAGGAACAGTGAAGACAACTTGATTAATTAAAGTTAATTTTTGCTATGCTTGGTTGCCTCTAGGGTTTTTGGTCCACTCCTTTCAGAGTTTGATATCCCCATTAGAATTTGATGTACTCTATAAATTTAGCTTACACCAAAGCCTCTTCAAATGTTTGATACTACTGTAACTACAAGAGAAATAAGATTTATTTTGAATATATTATCATAAATATTCATGTCGGTTTAGATACATGTAAAGTGAAGGATATTTTGGACATTACCTTCCTCCATCTGTTACTGTAATCGATGGCTGACTCATCATCAAATTGTCTTAGGTTAGAAAAGTTAGTCAAATTAGCCTTCTTATTGATGTCAAATGAGAAGCATTATAAGAAAGCATTTTCTAGTTTCTCAAAGCTATAGATGTTATGCCTAGGTAAGTGGTTATACCACTCTAATGATGGGCTTGAGAAGGTAATCAAGAAGGTCCTCAATAGCAAGACATCATCCTCTTGTAGCTAAAAATATAGGTTCATGAAATCTATCACATGCTCTTGCACATACTCATCTCCCTTAAACTTATCTAGTTTTGGCATCTCAAAATATTTGGGATAGGGAGGACATGACACTAATGGGTGGAGGGACTGATTGCATAGCTAATGCAATGTAGGATTTTGATAACCCATACCTTGATTCTCTAGTGATTTGATACCCTCTATGAGGACCTTATAAACTTGAGATAATATGATATCATCTTCTTGGATTGGTCTTCACAGAGGAGGTGGAAGATTCCTATTAGAATGAGGTGGTTGAACATATTCATCAACCATATCTTCATAGAGTGACTCAGGGTATCTTTGATCCTAATACTCAGGTTCTAGGTCCTCATAGGTGTCATAGTATTGAAGATCTAGCTGTTAATATTATCATGGACTAGAATGATGGATGGACGCATGCAGAGGGTAATTTTATGTGGCCTAGGAGGCAATTCATGATGTTAAGTAGTATGCATTTGATTGGTTTATGGCCTATAAGTACTAGGCGTAGGGACTTCATCATAAGCTAAAATATGTGATTGCTCCTCACGCAATATTTGCTCACACAATTTTTTCTCACGTAGTCTTTGCTCATGCAACCTTGGTGGTGCATTCTTTGTTGTTCTACATGATATTATTCTAAGCATTATAACTCATGTTCTAGGTATTCTATCTCTTGCTCTAGCTAATCTTGGTCTCTTTGCAACCTATCCAATCATTATTGGTGTATTTGATCTTGTTGACTCATGTTTGGCCTAAGTTTTGGATCTACATGTTCAAAAGTGTTAGGTCACTAAGCTCTTATGTTGACACGAGGGGATTTTGCCCTTTTTGTAGGTGCAACTAAAGTAGCAATCTATTTCTCTTGATTGAGGGAAGTCGTGTTAACATGATGTTCAAATATAGGAGTGAGGCCTTCACACTGAGATGGAGTAGGGGTATAAAGTGTTCTCGTGGAACACTCTCCATGAGTGGGATTGATATGAACTAGGTATTCATATTACTCATCCTCAAAATGAGTGTGAACAAAAGAGGCAACTCTACGAGTAGCACGATCACCATGTATCTAAGAAAATTTTGACCTACCCAAGGTTGATCAAGTGGAGTAGCTCATTCATCCAAGCTAGATAAAGGTATGTAAACTAGATCATGTTCAAATGGGTGTGTAGATCGAGCAGGGACACAGATTCGTGATACTCCCCTAGTTATCCTCTCAATGGGTGGATTATGTCTAGCCGTAGCATGGGATCAACGTTGGTAAAAAATATCATCTATTTAATCATGTGGATAACCTATAGGTGTTCTCCTGGTAGAGGTACCTTGGTGGTCTGATCCTCTATGTGAGGATTTAACCTTACGATGACTATTAGGAGATTGTGCAGGAAGGAGTAGGTCCTCAATACTGTAGTAGATATTTTTAGGGTATCCTTGTAAGTTTTCTACCTCACCAACTCATGGCTAAGCTTGGCTACACGTAGTTATCATGTTGTCTTGATTACACAAAATAAAAAGAAAACAATCAAAGCATACAAGGTGTTTATCCCATTTAAGTTTTTCTTTGTGAGTTCCTATACTATCTTGTGTATTTTTATGTGTTGTTTCTCTTTCATTCTTGTTCATATTTTTACTTTTTTATGATATTAACTCAGTTTAAGGGTTTTCACTTGGATGCTCTCACATGCTGACTTGGTGATGAAGTACAAGCCATGAAACCCACCAGGGCTTGGTGATGAAATCCAAACCCGATGAGGGAGCCCATGTCCTATCAGTCCTCACCTTATGAAGGTTCTTGGACCAGCCTTGGCAAAAAATAGAGTATAAAATAATAACATGCAAGCCAACAAGGTGGAGATGAAACCCACCATTGTTGGTCTTGATTGACGGTTGGTGATGAAATCCAACTCGTCGATGTTTAAGATAGTGCATGGTGTGTTAAGGTTCATTTTATTTCATGCAAAAAGTAAATGCAAGCATAGATAATTTAATGTATTTTTACTAATGCACAAAAATGATGTTTGATTTTAGATTCCTAAGTAATAAACGTTTAAGTTTTAGAAATATAAAAATGTAGAACCCTAATATGATATCAACCTTTGAGCAGGAAACAAGCATATAATCCACACAACAAACATATAGAGGTCGTATATATGGAGGATGATCTATAGTAGAGGCCATATTACACAAGGACGATAAAAAATAGAGGCCATCTAGGACAGGGACGACCATAAATAAAGATCATTTGATCCAAGGACAACCATAGACAAACTATCTCAAAATTGAAATTATTATGTAATTTCTCTACTTAAGCATGGAAATTGTTTATATTTATTTATTGAAAGTAGGAAAATAGGGACATTATAACGTACAGGTGAAGCCTAAGCCCAATGAAGATGTTGTTTCTAACTTTTTCAAATTCTGCTTTGGGGTCATCTTTGGGTAGGATGGTTGCGACTATGGGCCATATCAAGGTAAGATGGTTACACCTGCTGACTATCTCAGCCAAGGACGGTGGTACCTCCAATTCAAGAACATCAAGAAAAGTACCAATTAGCAATAAATTTGTGAAATATGAGCCAAAGTCTGACCATGATCGCCATTGTAGTATGTAAAAATTGTACATCTATGTAATTAATGTGAAATCAAATTGAATAACAAAATCATGTAACCATAAAGATAAAGACAAGAAGTTAAAAAAATGGTGCCCTTATCATTAATATTGAATCATATCCTTAAAATTAGGTTATAATGATATCCATTTGAGATATTTAATACTAATTTGATACAAATTTTACAATCAAGAAATATGGTAGGTGTAACACACATAATCTTTGCAACCCTCAAACTGATTTGAGAGGAGTTTCTGGTGACCTCCGCTATATGGGATAGAAATTGATGAATCTTTTTTCTACATACTCCTTACCAAGATTTTAAATTTGCACACAAGAGAACTTAAAATATATTAATAGCATTTGTAGAGCCTTTCATGATGAGGCCCATATCCATGATAAAGAAATGAAAAAAAATGCTGAAATGCAATAAAAAAATGCATGAAAAACAAAATTAAACTATGCTAGAAAGCAAATAAAATGTTGTTAATCTAATTAAAGCAAGAAACAGGAAAAATAGATCTCTGTAAGAAGGCCTTCCCTGTGCAGGACGGTCTAGCCTACTGATCATATCAGGGTGATATGGCTGCACCTGTAGGCCATCTCGAGGTGAGACAACTGCTAAACTGCGATAAATTCTTTGAGTTTGATGTAGGGTGACACTGGATCTTGGTCTATGATATTGATGTCCAAGTGTTTGATCAATATAAATTATTGGATTGTGATATTTGGTACTAAAAGGGAGTTTTGGATGATGCAAGATGTATAAATTTAGGCTTCAAGCTTTAGGATGCTCCATTGTTGCATTTGAAAGCTCCATGGATGGATTTGGATAGTACTACTTTGCTTTAGCAATGGTTACTATATCACTCTCCAAAATGGTAGGACTTTGACGTATATAAATTCGAATATCTTTTCATGAAGGCTATGTGCCTATTTATAGATTTCCCATATGGGAAACCTAGCTTGTGGGAGAATCCAAGAATCAAGAAACGGTTAGGATCTAGGAAGAGCAATCACCCATTCTAGAACCTTCCCGTAACTGGTAATACATGCTTGACTATCTCATGTAACGGTTTTTGCTCAGCTCAGGAGTTAAAATACATTACAAGCATGACCACCCCAAGGTAGGATGGTCGAGACTGTTGATCATCTTAGGGTAGGATGGCCCAGGATGAAAGGGAAATTTTCCCTGTTTGAGTGGTGAAAACCACTATTAAGTCGTGGAGGTTGCCCAAGGTGGGTCATATAGCTTGAATAGGAGTCCATATAGGTAGTCTCCTCAATATGATGTGTTTTAGGTATCTACACATTTTATATTGCAATATTCTATTCTTCATGAATCTATGCTTTTATTACAATATTTATGTGAATGTGCTTACTTTAACTAGAAGGTTCCTAACATAATATTTCAATAGGACAACTATGACATACCCAATCTACTATCAAATCAAGGAGAGCTTATAGGTGATAAATAATATACCAAACTAGTAGAAGAAATAAAATATGGTATGCCAAGTCCAAGAAAGATGTTAAACCAAGAAGCTATTGTAATCTTAACTTTAGTCATCCAATTAGATTGGCTTCTAGCAAGCATAAGGAAAATGACAAGTAGTAAAGAGAGGTTCTCTTGAGTAGATTAGAATAAGTAACATATGGAACTTGAGACACAAAATGAAATAGACTCCTTCAAATGTTGTCTAAGATTCTTTGTTGATGCTACTATCACTCTTAGGAGTTTTTTCCTCCTAAATTAATGGTCCTAAACCTATTTTTCATATTGTATTTGTAAAAAGAGCACTAAAATTTGACTTTGTAGGTGGTGGAGAGTCTTTTCCTCCTATATATAGTAGAGGTGGACTAACTTTGTTATTCCTTGGGTAGGATGACAACAAGCCATGTTGGCCAATGGTTGTGGTTCTTTTTATTCTCATTTGTCACTTTTTTCCATCTTTCTTGACAAATTTTCCTCCTAATGTTCCCAAAACCCTAAGATAAGGATAAAGTTGGGATTATGGGATGTTTTGACATGCATCATCTAAGCATGCATCCTAAAAATTTATGGTTCCAAGACTACCACTTTAAGTGGAAAAAATAGTTGTCTTATAAAATTTAGGATTTTTAATGCATGATTAGTATTCTAGAATTTTTTTACACCTAGGGTTTTAATGACACATTATTTGTACTAGTAGTTATGGTTTTATAACCCCAAAAGGGAGACAATTAGTTTTTGACTTCAAATGGAAAGTTATTTTATTTCATTTGATATAAACACCCATTTTACTTCCTCATTTTCTCACTATATTTTTACTTACGATACTATGACCATACATTAATTTGGTAACAATTATTATTTCTAACACTATTCTATGATGTTTTACCTTTTTTGCTACTACATCATGCATATTTTTCACTCTATTTAATTCTCTCTTTCTCCCTCCCTCTCTCTCTTGCTTGTCCTTGCAAGTATAATGAAAATTCTCAACTACTAGTTTGTATCCTTCCATGAAGAAGGCTAGGAAACTCTACCTAGATTTGTAGCCAAATATCATTGATTGTCATTTGAGGACCAATTTCTAAGGTAGGTCAAATCCTTTGTAAACATCCCATCTGTAATCTCTTTTTATGTACTATAGTGACATTGCAAATATAATAGAGTAGGAATGAGCTATTTATCATATTTAATTTCTAAATAATATGGTCCTTGATGCCCTAGGTCTCAAATAATCAATTTCATTGCATTAGGATTAGCCCTAGCATTTGCATATTGTGGATAAGCTTAGTGTAGTTTATTATTAAATGTTCTACCTTCATTTATGCTTGGATGGAGATAGTTTTTTTTTTTTTTTAAAGCGAAAAACCCTTTGCGGAGCCACCTTGGTCTAAGAGACCATGAACAGGAGGTTCTACACCGTCAAATTCACTCGGGGGTCGCACCCAGCCCTGCCTGTACCAACATTATCAATTGGATTTTGGGTACCCAATTCAGCTTTTTGGTAGGGTGGATATTTGAACCTGGGACCTCCCTTGGAGGATTGCTCTCTCCTCTCCGACTCACCTACAACACCTGGGTGAAGGAGATAGTTTTTAGCTCTTACTATTAATTTACTATTATACTATGTTGATTTAAGCACTTTACTTTATCTTGTATTAATTTGTATAATTGTATGAGATATCATTTTTTCCCACCAATAACCATCAATCTAGCATGATGTTCCTAAAAATTTCTAAAATTATAGAAGTTTAACCACTCTTGTCATGCAACAAATACCAATTAATTGCATAGAAAAGTGCAGCATAAATCATCTTAATAAGGATTCATATGGGTGATAAAAATGGACCATGACAAAATAAGACAACGTTGAGGTGTCAAAATTTTAAATGAAGGACGATCAAAATTCATAAAAAAAAATTTCATGGATAACCTAATAAAAAATCATTGATTCATCATCATGTAGTTGATTCACTATCAATGGGTGAACATTACTATAAGTTAGGGAGCCTGATCCATTAGACCCAATTTTTCATCATTCAAACCATCCAAGTAATAGAAATTCTATGCCAAGTTGACATCAACTTGCCAATGGAAAGGGTAATTAATGTATGAAAGGATGATATCTAAGGAAAAGAGGCTAACTCCTAGACTACACTTGCAAGATTTTCTTGCCCCACATCGACTATTAGTTCCCATGCTTTCTTTGAACCATCTTATTTCTAATTCAAGAGGACTCATTGTTTTTTGCATCAATTTGTTGAAATATGATATATGGATGATATCCTCAAGGTCACTAATTATCCTAAGATAAGGAATAATAGGTCACCTAATCCATCAAACTAAATTACTGGGGTTATTAATCTAGGCATTCCACATGGAATGATACAACGTCATCAGAGAAGGGAATCTAAAAACATGAGTTTTATTGTCTTGGCTATATCTAATCCATTATTTATTGATTCACCCATAGTGGATCAATTTTACTACATGGTGACTAATTTTCTCAATGGATTACCAGTTCATTCATTGGTGGATCAATTTTCTTAGCTAAGGCAAACAAAGAAAAGAAGTATAAAATTATCCAATTCATTTTTTCAAGGTCTATTTTGAGCACCTAATTCAACTATGCATAACTTAAGGTTACGTGGGACCTACTATAACAACCCGCTAAAGATACAAATATCATTTAAATAGATATAGTGAGGGAAAATCACCACTAAAGTGCACAAGAAAAATGATATAGAGCTAAATTAGGCTAAAGATGTAACCATTTGACATTAAATATTAGAATAGAGTTTCTTTTATTGTATTTAAACTTGTGTTAATATAATTTTACTATAAATATAAACTAAGCAGCATTTATAACATATCCTTTTAAAATAATTAAGAACTATTATTGATACTTTCATCATAATAGGAGTTGAGTTAACTTTTGCTATGGATGCTTAAAAATTAAGCATGACCACTTTCTCTTAAATCATGTGTATTTCTCTTGCTCACCTCCTTAATTATAAAAAACAACCCAATCATGACTTTGCTCCTTATTCTTGTTAGTGCTTTTGATGATTATTATTTTAGATTTATTTAGTTTCATAATAAATTCTAGCTATATAGTGTTTATAGAATCCTAATTAGATCATTCTCTCAATGCTAGAGCCTCACAAGTGTATTTACATTTTTTTTAATTTTATTTCTTTTAATCATTTTCCATAATATTTAGAGTAAATTAGTTAGAATATAAGGGACTCATCCCTCTCTAGATATTGGATGGTGTAAAATCCTCTCTCACAATCCTACTTTGGTATAATGGAACACACAACCTTTAGTGGCATCAACAATTACCAATCTCTCTCTCTCTCTCTCTCTCTCTATATATATATATATAGATATGTGTGCATGTGTTTGTATATCAAATTAGTTAGAATATAAGTGAGTTGGCCTTTACTGGAGGTTGAGTGGAGGAAAACCCTCTCTTTTAATCTTGCTTTGATATGAGGACACACACATGACCATTAATTGCATCCAAAAAATCTATTAGATATACGAATATATTATACATTTTGGGCCAAAATATAAACTATATGAATATTATATATAGATATATAGATAAGCATGACCATATTTTTTATAGGTTATATGGAATTAAATAAGTCTAATATATATTATAGTACATTATCATGGTATTTCAACAAACCACATAGTTGTATTACAACTAGTAATTATGTGTATACTGCCTAATAAGATTCAAACCTAAGTCTCTGTATTATAAGCCTATAATTTTAACCACTTGAGATCATGCTATTTAGTTAAAATACTAAGTTTGAATAATGAGATTAGAACATTAGCCTATAGTGTGAAGTCTCAGATCCCAAATGCTTGGACCAAACTCAATGGGACTACTGAGTTATAAATTAGTTTAAATTTTAGTTTGAATTTATTATTATTATTTTTTACTTAATTTGGTTTGAAATTTTAGTTTATATTTTTATTGGTTTAATTTGTACTTAAGTCTTATATTTTCAAACAATATTTACTTATATAATATTTGAATATAAATTGTTTCATGGATAAAAAAAAAACTCATTTTGAATGTGATACACTATATCAATTATGCTCAAAATATTTTTAGTCTCATCAAAACACCAAGTAACAAAATATGATTAATAAATAATATTGAATATAAAAGATACATAGTTCAAACCACACTAGAATATATATGTTGTTTAAATTACAATTCTAACAAGTACCTCCTAAAATATTAAAATTAAATTTGGGATAGGATTGCATCAATATAGTAAAGAAGGAGAAGATGTTCCAAGGAATGCAAATTTTAAAGACCACAAATCAAAGTCCTAAAGCAAGAGCAAGAAGATATGTTTTCTATGATTGCAATATTTTTTACTTCAATCATTGAGTTATAATCAAACTAAGTTCTAATTCTTAGCATCACATATATGGGATTAACTCATTTATCATTAGCATAGAAATTCAACAACATATAACTCCATTAATGACATGTGGCATCAAAATGAAAATCTTAATCCAACATGTCATCATCAAAATTATCAAGGTCATCATATAAAGATAACATATAAGTTATATCTCAATATCATATTAACATGTGTGACATAAAGCTACAAACACACTTGTAAGGTCATTTCACATTCTCAATTTTATAGAAGAAATGAGCATACTCATTGTCAACTTGAGATGAGAAAAACTTGGACCTTCATCATATCACTTACACATTTAGCTTTGAGGTATGGAATGTATTAGTATAAGCACAAATATAATTACATATGTTAGAGGGATTAAGTATTTAAAATATTTCAACAATAAGAAAAAATAAGCTAAGTATTCAAGAAAATGATAATTATGGACAAGGAATGAGAGAAATTTGAACATCTATTTCATCATTTTTATTCATTTATTCAAAATAAGCAGTCCTTTTTGTGTGTGTATGTATATATATGTGTGTTTATGTGTATATATACATACACACACATATATATGTATGTATGTATGTGTGTATATATAGATATATATACATACATATATATATACATGTATGAGTGATGATGATGAGTGTATGAATACATATATGTTTGTATTTTCACACACACACACAAATATATATATATATATATATATTCACACACACTCATCATCACCACCACCATATTTAAACATAAACATAAACAAGAATGCAATAAAATAATAGTCAACATTTTCTTATTCAACAATGGATAAGCAACACTTATCCATTAAGTTTGATGAATATTCAACATGTGGTATTTCACAATATTAAGTTAAATAAATTTTCATATATATCTATTCCATGAGTAACCACTTAATGAAGAAATCACTTATATCATCTCCTTTAAGGATCCCAAACCTAAGTGATTTTGCACTCTTTTTTATACTAATCCTTCCAATGAAATATATATAATCCACAAGAACAAGTTTCCTATTCTACAGTTTCTATAATCATAATTTCAAATCATAAGATATATAGTTCATCAGGATAGAACACACTCATTACTTTATAATAAAAGGTTACCAAGATATGTGAATATCTACTACATGATAGCTACTAATCCATGACTAGAACCAAAAGAATATTATAGGGTTCCCAACCTCAAAATCATAACATAGGTTTCATCTAGTTCCTTATGTAATAATTTTTACAACAAGCATCATAACTAATTTTTTTATTAAATGGATTCCATAATTTAAACATAGTGAAATAGTACAAGCAATGATGCCATATACCAATTGATATTAATCAATGCATAGAAAGGAATCATAACCAGTTCATGTGGTTGTCATATTTACAATACATCAACATAAAAAAAAGTACATGATTTAGCATGTGGTCCTCTATGAATAAATTCAAACATTCTTACTCATACTATAAGGGGACATTCTTCATATCATGAGCTAAGAAACTTAATTTCTATATTTATTGGGAAATGCACAAAATTATTACTCTATCTTCTTGAGTCTATTTTACTAATCCAAATTTGTTATTCTAGTGCAACCCTTATTTATGATCTTGACTCTTAATAATGAGAGATTGATTTTATTGCTAATTGGAAAGGTAGTGATTAGGAATTTTACTAGGCAAATATAGTAGGATGATTTATAATTTAATTAATATATTCTTTGAAGTCAAATATTGTAACAAAGTAGTTATGAATAATGGATGTCCTATTGGAAAATTAATTACATATAATTTCTTTGTATTTTAAGATATGATAAAGAGGAATTAGGCACTAATTCTTGTTTTGATTTTATAATTCAATTTGAAGCATCAATTAAGAGTTATTAATAAGCATGGAGTCTCAAGTATAAAAGGCTAGAGAAGTGATCTAATTCGATTGATGGAATCCCTTCATTATGAAAGGTTAACTTCTATAAATATAGTCATCAAATATGTCAAGAAGAATCACTTTCAACAATAAATTACATTAAAGACACACAATTAGAGTTTTTCACCAAGTGAGAGAATTATGAAGAATAGAAATGAGTTTAGTACAAGGGAATAGAGGTCACTCAAGAGAATGTGATATTGGATAAGGAACATGTTTCAATGAAACAACCATCAAAAGAGGAAAATTCAAAAAATATATGGGTAAGTCAAATAGTGGAAATAATAATAATAATGACTTGGATCTTATCTATTTGGATATAATTTATTGAGGTAACAATAAAGGGCATGTGCTTGAGGGTATATGGAAGAACATAAGCATGGAGAAGGTGGAGTTATCATGAGGTAAATCCCTACCAATGGGATATAGACATGTCATCATGGACATAGATGATGGTATCCTTATAAGTTAATTGGAGGATCAACTTCTTTTGTTTGTGACATTTACTATGGATGAGAATTGGAAGTTATAACCTAGATCAAGGAGGCCATGTAAAAACCAAGAAACATACATAGTTAGTTTTGAACAAGTTTGTGAGGTCTTATATACATAGTTTGATTTGAACAAGTTTGTGAGGTCTTGTGGAGGATATAATAACGATCATGATGCTTTATATATTTGGCAAAGTTAGGAAAGCCCTACTAACATTTGAGACAGGGTGGCAAAGTTTTGAAATGGCACCTACTAACTTTTGAGACAGGGTGGCATATGCTTATTGTAATTTGTGTGCTATTGAGCTAAGGTTTGAAGGTTCGAACGTAAGAGTTGCTTTCTCTTCGATGGAATTCCTTTTACATCAATGCGGAAACATCAAATTTTATGGATTGATTGAAATGAAAGGGGTGCAAAATATATGAGAGAGAGAGGAGCTTACATATGCCAACACAGTAATGACTTGCAATATTATTTACAGTTAGATCACATATATTGCGAACACAAAGAAAGCTGTTGATTCCCATGATGCAAAAACTTTCGAGAACTTAACTCATGCCGAAAAAAATGTGAAAAAGTTCTCTCTCTTTTCCTTGCTGTCTTGTTAGGAGATTATTAAAAAATATGAAAAGCCAAATTCTGGATTTACTTGATGTACTACTTCAACGAAAAAAAAAAATGTCTCATCAATCTTGTGGGTGAAGAGATCTGGATTTACTTGATGTACTACTTCAACCAAAAAAAAAAAAAAGTCATGCATATCTTTTTCTGAGAAAAAGAAACGGATGGTGAGATCACAAACACCGACATTTATAGGTAACTTGTAGAAGCCAAAACAGCTATCTTGATTATTACAATCATACAAAACGGAATAGCCGCTCAAGATTTGTTTTTCCGACCATAAACAATCTCTAGTCTTTTTCACTACCACAACAAACGTTTCCTCCAAACTCTCTTAGGTAAAAAAATCGTAGAACGTATAACGTCCTGCTTTATATTCTCTGCACTGAACTAAATTGAATTGCCCATTACTGCTGCAAAAGATCCGGCCCGGGCAGATCCGATGAGAACATAGCGAATGTGGGATCGATCCCTCCAAACAGCGGCAACTGGCTTGATGAAGAACTCGACGATGATGATATCCGCATCGAATTATTAATATTGTTATTATTATGGATGTCTGAACAATCAAAATCCACCAGAGATGGCAAATTATTGTGCTCATTTGGATAAGATTTCACCGTCAAAACATCATCTTGATCAAGGAACATGCCTGCAATATGAGCCTGCATTAATGTTTGGCTCGGATCTTGACTACTTTCTGCCCAGCTCGTATCGGCTTCAGTAGCAGTAGAATTCTCTTTGATAATCTGAAATGGAAAGGTGTTGTCATGCACAGACCCAAATAAGTTAGGAGGGGAAGAATACAATTCTGCAGGTCTACAGTGTTGGAGTGCAATATCGCTGAAATCTATATTGATGGGAAAATTGTTGTTGGGCAAGATGACGTTTCCTTGTAGATCTCGAGCCGAATAATGAGTGCCTGGAGGCTCTGATCCCTCGTCTGAGCTCTGCTTTTCATGGCTGGTGGCAAGTCTTTTCTTGAGACAAGTGTTCCAGTAATTCTTTATTTCACTGTCCGTCCTTCCTGGCAAATACTTCGCTATCTTTGCCCACCTGTACATCAAACATAGTAATTCTTTCATCATAACCAAGATGAAAGAAAAGGGAAAAAAAAATAGTAGCTATGTGATTCAATAGTTTAAATTAATTTAATATAAAATAATTGATTTTTTTTTTTTAAATATTAAAATGAAACAAAATTCCATCTTAAAAATATATTATTAAAAATAAACAGCTTCATGGCACCACAACATCCCATTAAAATTGGAAGGAATAAAGGTGCTCAAAAGAAGATGACATATAATTTTATATAGCAATTAAGACTTGCATAACAATTAAAACAAAGATATTTTATATTTAGAAAAACATAGACTTAACTTTATAAACATTTTCTTAATAAAAAATTCACTTCTATAAAAAAAATTCTGTCCCATAGGCTACTTTGGCCTTATGAAGGTAAAAAGAAAAAAAAAAACTTGTGTTCTATACTATTCCCTGGATCACATTTTAACAACAGTAATTCAAGATCCCTTTACTCCGTTCACCTATTGTCCATGATTCTATGGAGCAAAACGATGGTTCTCTCCTCCTCCTTGGTAAAATTGCCGCGCTTAATCCCTGGTCTCAAGTAGTTCATCCACCTCAGCCTGCAACTCTTCCCACAACGCTGTAGCCCTGCAGTAAAATGTTATCCGTCTCATCATCCATTCTTTTAATGTTACACGTTAAACTTACAAAATTCAATCCACAAAATTCAATCCACAACGTAGGTGAGTTAGAGAGGGTAGGACAATCCTTCAAGGAAGTTTTTTGGTTCGAATCTCCACCCTACAAAACGCACATTGGGTACCCAAAATCTGGTTGATTATTCTGGTGCGATCAGGGCCCAAAATCCAGTTGATTATGCTGGTGTGATCAGGGCCCGGCATGACCGCCCTGTGATTGGCTGCCTCGCAAAGGATAAGGTCTCTAGTTCGAATCTTCATCCTACCAAACGCACATTGGGTACCCAAAATCTAGTTGATTATGCTAGTGCGATGAGAACCCAAAATCCAGTTGATTATGCTGATGCGATCAACCCAAACGCGACCCAAGTAATTGACTACTTCCCAAAGGATTTTTCGCTAAATTCAAAGAAGAAACTTACAGAATTCAACGATTAAATATTACATTACCGGCTCTGTTAGGAAGGGAAGACCAACATCCATGGCCGTGGGCGGTGATATATCGGATGAGTTTCATGTCTTCGTCGGGAGACCAAAACCCTCTTTTTATCGCCTGCTTCCCGCAGCAACTGTGGTCGGGTCGGGCTTTCATTTTTCTCAAAGAAACTCTGTCTGAAATCTAGATTATATAACGCTTTTCGTTGCCGATTTTTTTAAGGTTCAGATTCCCTCACCAATACATTTATAACAAAAATAGGACACCCCAACTTAGATTTTATCTCATGCTGTCGATTCATTTGTTCACAGATGCGAAGGATCAGGGCCATGGAGGGCTACTGACAGACATCCCATGCAACTCACGGGCCCTGAAAATTGAATCCAAACGATTAGCGTAAATAGTACGCGAAAACCTTTGGTGGCGCTGTAGATGGAATGGATCCTCCTATCATAAAGTAAAACAAACGTGTTTCTTGGATGTTTTTCATATCGAAATGGAATCTATCTGATGACAACGTACTACCATTCTATCCCAGAGGGTTTTACGCCAAAAATATGTACAGTGGTTAAATTCAAAAAATATATACATATGTACAATGGTTAAATTAAAATATATATATATGTACAGTGGTTAAATTAAAAAAATATATATGTACAGTGGTGACAACTGATGAGTTTTTTAAAGCAAGTAAGAGGAAAGTGTGGGACTGTAAACGGTAGGCCTTTTTGGCACCACAACTAGGTAGAATGTCGTCCTTTGGCATGGCCCTCTGGGATTCCTGGCACTGAGCAATCTCATCTCTGACAATTAACTCTTTGCCTAAACGTGCAGAGAACTTTGTCGGTATAGTTTAGCGACTACTAAGTTTGGTTGTCTTCACATGATATAAACAGCATATAATTCATGCACAGACAATGAACTTACTTTTTATCTTTAATGTTCCTATTCTTAGAACGAGACAATACTGTCTTTCTACGAAGCTTCATTGTAATATAAGTTTAGTGACATATTTCATAATATAAGTTTAGTGACATATTTCATGATTGGAATTCCATTCATTTTAATATTTATTTATTTATCTTATTTCAGCCAAAATCTTAAGATATCAGCAATGTAATTAGTAGGCAACGTAAGAAGCACGAATTAAAAACTAAACGGTTCCTCTTCTTCTTTTTATTTGAAAGATTTTTTTTTTTATAGCATCTTTAAACTTAAAATAATAAAAAAAATCTTAATTGTGGTGTTGATCACTTAGAGCTCTGATTTTTTCAGCCCTCTTTTTATTATAACTTTATTTTTATTGAATATAATTGTTAGTTCTAATAATAATAAAAAAAATTAAGTAAAAAAATCTTTATTATTATAAATTAAGAATATATATATATATATAAATAATTATATAATTTTAAAAAGGAAAGTTTTAAGATGAAGCACTATCAGTCATACATGTTAAGTTTCTCTGTATTTTAAAACTTTAAAATTTGAACCTAGGTTTCATATTGAAAATCAACAATTTTAACAACTTTAAGTCATGCTATTTGATATGTTTCTTAGTTATACTTGAATATTATTTTACATACTTTTTTTTTTTTTTAATTTCTCATTCTTATATTTAATAATATTAATTTATTATATACATATATTAATTAAAAGGTAAAATGTTAAGTTATTTAAATAAAAAGTTGAACTAATCATTTTGCTTGAAAAAACTTTAATTTTTATGAAGGGTGATTTTTGTCTTACCTTTTACCTTTTACACTTCTCTAAAAAAAAAAAATAACATTTGAAGTTTGAAGGGCTACAAAGGTTGTAGAGTTGATTCTTGATAGGAATCTTTAGATAGTAGTGTTATTTTATACTTTAAGTCTTAATCCCTTAGATATAGTACAATATTTAATTATATAAGAAGAAACATGATTTTTGATGCATGTTTTTCTTCTTCGTCCTTTAGATGTGGTTGGCACATTATGAGAGTTTCCATGTTAATGTCATTATATTCATAGGATTTGATCTACTAAGTAGAGGTATATGTTAAAACAAAAATAAAAATAAGCCTTTAAAGCATTTTCAAATAAGTTGCATGATATTGAGCCTAGATTTTTTAAATAATGTTAAATTTTTATTTAATTATTTTTATTTCAATCTAAATATTTTTGAAACTAAGAAGTGGATTTATCTTTTCAAATACAATAATATATAAAAATATAATTAAATCAATCATTAAATAATTATTTGTTCTTTAGAGCTAAGAGTGAGTGTGATCTAGTAGCAAGTGCAAGCTAAGAGTGAGGCTCACCTTTTCTTGTTTTAGAAAGCAAGCAAATATTGCAAGTGTGAGTAGTAAGCATGTATGAGAAGTAAGCAAAGTATGAGCAAGGAGAGGACTTCACTTTTTCTTATTCTAGATTAGAGAAAATTTTAAAAACCAAAGCATTCTTGTGAAGAAAATATAGGTAGTAGGTGAGAAATTCATTTTTGAAAGTCCTAACTTAAAGTAAGGATTCCCTAGTTAGAAGTATGGATACCCTAGTTAGGGATAAGAAGAAGATTGAACACATGACAAACCCTATCAAGGTAGTAGTTATCACATCAGAAGGGATTATCAATGATGATATGATTGAGCATGATATAAAGGTTCTTAAAAGTAGAGCGGTGTTTTGTAAGTTCCATGGATACTAACCATGTTTTCTAAAGACTTAAAATTTGATCAAATGAAAGTTGGGTTTGAATACATATTATCCATGACTTTTATTTTGAACAAATTCTTCCACATCATCTTCTCTAATTCAAAAATTAGGGATAAAATAATGGATAATGGTCCATGGAGTGATATTTTAACTATGGAGACAAAGACTATTCAAAGTGTTCTAGTGTGGATTAGGATTTTTAGGATTCTATATCAACTTGTTAATAAGGAGGTTTGGAAAAACATTGGTAATACTCTAGGGGAGTTCATCCAAAATGGTCCAACTACTAAGTTGATATAGATATTTCAAAAGCTTTAGCATAGACTATTAGGATTAAATCCAAATCAAGAGAATGGGATCAACAAATGGATTATAAAAATATTATATTTTGATGTTGCAAATGGTATAAGATTGAACACATGGTAAGAGATTGCAAAGTGAAAACGATGGGGAAAGAGATGGATATTTTTGAGCATGAGATAAACTCAATACGGAGCAAGGAGATCATATCATAGAAGAATTTAGGTTAAATTAATTATTTTACACTCCCAATAAAGTGGTAAAGAAAGTTCTTTTGCATCATAAAATGGTGAAGATCATTACAATTTATTTGAATCAACCATTAGAAGAAAAAATGACACGAGGGATGCACAAGTTTAAATGTAAAAGGATTCAAAGGTATGAAGCAATATTGAGAGGTAAATTATAAAGACAAGAAGGCAAAAGGGATCAAGTTTAGTCCATTAAATCCTCTTCATTTTCTCAAGTATTATAAAATCCTCTCCTTACAATAAAAAAACAAGTAGTATAGAGTGTACCCTCGCACTTTAGGGTTTTAAGAGCAACATAATAAATAAATGTATATGAAAAATATAGGTAGAATAAAAAATTAATTACTATGTAGTATCATCCTTGAACTTTAGGGTTTTTAAGGAGACATAAAGAAGAAATTTCTTGTGAGGATATTCCTTACATTTATATTCTTTAGGGCAACATAAATCTTTAAAGATAAGTCTCATTATAAACAATATGAAAAAATTAAAGAGATTAATGAAGATGAAAGTGTTGGTAGGAATGGAAAAAGGAGAGGAATATCTTTAAAGCAACAACAAAGATAAAAATAAAACTCAAAGGGATATCCATTTGGGAAACCAAAAATAAATATCATGTGTTAAAAAAAGTGGTTCTAAGCCCACTAACAAAATAAGAAGTGATGATGAAAATGCAATCATAGAATATTAAGGGTATAATAAGACTCTTAAAAAAAGAGCTATTAAGGAATTGATAAGTTGTTATAGCCTTACGTTTATTTTAATATAGGAAACAAAATTAAGTATGGATGAATGTAAGGATATGTTCATAAATATTTGAAAGACAAGGATTTTTTGGCAATTTCTTCTATGGTATCTTATAGAGCTATTGTGAGAATATGAGACAAACACAAATAGGAAGGAAAATTGCTAGAAGTAAAAAGTAATTGGGCTATTAGTCTATTTTACAAGAAAGAGGAAAACATCAATGCTAAGATTCTAAATGTATATGTTACAACTATTATTACTCATTGTCAAAGATATTGGAAGGATCTTAACATATTTTTATCATATAAAATAATTATTTAGAATTGTGATCTATAGGTTCTTGGAGGTGACTTAAATATAATATTGTCTCCTTTGTAAAAGAAGGGTGGTACTCTTGGGTGGTCTAAATCAATGTAGGAATTTACTTTATTTATCAATTGCAATGGGGATACTATTCCTTCAAGTTTTCAAAATACATAAAATAGTAGATACATTAGGTAAGCTCATATAGTAGAAATATTGGATAGTTTTTTATTATCCAATACATGGTTGTAAACATAGGTCCGAGGTGTAGACCAATTGGTTCATCCAAACCCCATAAGGGGGGCAGAGGTCCAAGGTTCAAATCTCGGGCCTCGTCGGACTGAACGCTTGTCCCTTTCCTGGTGCTTTCAGTGGCGTAAAAGGTTTAAAATGATTGTGGCATGGTGGTTATAGGGGCGGACTGCACGAAGATTTGTGTGGCGGCTTCTGGGGAGGACAACGTAGAATACTGTGGCGACCATAAAAAGCTAGACATCCTGCCCAGATTACGTGGCGGCTACCGATTCCACCATGTAAATTCAAAAAATAAAATAAAAAATACATGGTTGTAAACATACTATGCCATCTCTTTAGAAATTTTACTATGAGAAGCATAAAATCACAATTCTATTTTCTTGATATGTGATTTAGTGCATAATGGTCATCCAAATACATTTCACTTTTAGTCAACGTGCCTCTAAGACCCTAATGGTTATGATATGTTACGATAAAATAAATTTTAAAGGATCACATATGTAACTATTTGTTCCAAGAATTAAATATCTAAAGGGGTAAATTATAGACTTTATTACATTATTTGTAATAATTATATTATTTGATGTTTGTAACTATTGGGGGAATGATAAGTATTTCTTCCATATGAAATTTGAATTGTCACATCTCCTATGAGAATATGAGGAGATGAAAATACAATATTGAAGGTGAAACACCAAGGCTCTCTTAAATCAAAGAGATGTCATATTGATTTATTAATATGTATGTTGTATACAAGCTTATGTTGGTGAATAGTGGAGGAATATGATGAAATATTTGGTGAATTTTTTAGTGGAATTTATTGCTTGTTTATAATATATGGTTTAAATATTTGTCTTCCCTCATTTTCAACATCTGGGATTAGAGCTATATTAGAGTGTTTGTGTGAGCAAAGAATTTATTGGTGTAAGAAGGGATAATTATCACCATTTGATGATATACCCTTATAACTTATCTTGTATCAATCTTAGTTGTAGAGTAGGTTTAATTTAAAGATAAAGGAGCTTATTAAAGTAAATCTTGGAATTTTTATGGAAGACTATCAAGTGCCCTAAATATAGAAGAATCAAAAGATAAATTTTAATGCCCTAAATATAGAAGGCATGGAAGAGAAATTTAAGCACTTAGTTAAAAGTTCTACATAAAAAGAAAAACCTACCAATTGAAAGCCATGTGGAGATGGCTAAGGTTTCTATTGAAGATGGTTTTGTGATTGAAAACATTGAAGAAGATGTTTTACTGAAATACTTGGAGCTACCTATTATTTTTAAAGTATTCAAAACATCTTCTATGAATTACAATAATGATTGACAGTTCTCTACAAGCTCTAGATATTCAAATTATTAAAAAGGGAAATTTATTAAAACATGTGAACATCTCATGCTGAGTTGATCTTATGTGTGGAAGAAAGACCCTTTATTGCCAACAAGGTATAAAATTTTAAATTTTCTTTTTAAATTCACAGAGTATGCAGAAATGTTAGTTATTGTAAGGAATTTTAAAATTTTGTGATTAGAAGGTCATCAGTTTAATTCTCATGGGCACGATTTTTCAAAAGGAAAGAAATGAAAGTTTTTTTTGCTATAGATATTTTAAAAACAATAAAGGGTGCATATAGGAAGTTAAAAGGCATAATTAAGGGGTTTTTTGAAAAAAGTGCATAGAAATGTTCCTAGTGGGCAATTTTATTTTTTTGAAGTGAAAAGTGAAAGTTGATATTAATTAAAAAGGGGGAAATAAATATTTGAAAGAAAAATAAAGTCTTTTTCTAAGGAGTTCTATAGTTTGTGGAAAATATTTTGTAAGATGGAATCTAGTATGTTTGTGTTAAAGGTGTATTTTTAAGGGGTACTTTTTAAGTCATGAAAAAGTGGCACATGAGAGTAATAATATTTTGTAAAAAGATGCATATTTGGTTGTGATTGACACCTCATTTTTCAAATAAATTTTGCATCAAAAATAAATTTCTATACAAAAATAAAAATATGTGCTTTGCACAACTGCATCATTCAATATAAATGATGTCTTTGACTTGTGTTTACAATTAATGTTGTCATCTTAAGTTACTACGTCTAAAACCTAATATAATTGCCATAATGATGTGTAAGCATTGACCCTATAAATTGTTGGGGAGGAATAAATAAATATTTTTATGATATATTATTTCACTTTATTCATTACCCTATTTGTTACTATCATTAGACATAAGTCCTAAAATTGAGAAAATCCAAGTATATATGGAAGTTACACTTACATATGAGGAGTTCTCTTTAAGTAGGTGTTGATAGGATGAATCCTTTTTAGTACTACCTTGGTACCATATATTGATATCTATCACGTACTTTAAGGTATCTCCTATGTACAACCATGTATATTGAGAGGATTAGCTTCTTCCACATACTGACGAGTATATTGAAAAGGTAGGTATATCAAAATGAATAATACATAGGATTGGTGGTATATAGAAAAGGGTACCATTTTAGAGATATAAGAAACCTTCACCATGGCTACATAAAAAATATTTCTCACAAAATCTTAGTTGCTCAAGGGTCCAAATTTTGCACCATGGAAAACAAAAATGAGAACAATACTAGTGGTTGAAAAACTCTAGGATATAGTTACTAGTGATGAATATTATCTTGAGGAGGTTACAACTAGGTAAAATTATGATGAACGAGATGCAAGGGCACTTATGCTCATCATATTTGGAATGGATGATGAAATACAACCACATATCAATGAGGTAGAATATTAAAAGATGTACGGGATATACTCTATACCATATTTGAAAGAAAAAATGAATCCACAATCCTTCATATTTAATCACAACTGCATATATTAAGGGTTCAATATGGAGAGAGTATTGAACAATTATTTGAAGAATTGTAGATTTAAAATTAAATTTGAACACCATGGTATAAAGGGTGGAAGATAAGCTCCTAGTCTTAGTTGTACTTAGAGCTCTCCTTGAATCATTCAAAATATTGGTTACATCTCTTCAAGTATCAAATAGAAGGGTGTCATTTGAATAATTGGTAAACATACTTCAACAATATAAAGTAGAAAATATGTTGAGATATGAGTTGTCCAATAATACTCTTATCTCTACAAAGAAACATCAAAAAGGTTCAATGGGTTCTTCTACCTTGTCTTCATCACAAAATAAACCTAATGGAGAAGGAGGTATTGTCATATTTGTAAGAAACAAGGACATAGTACAAAGTTTTTCAAATATAATATGATGACTTATGGGACTCAATTTTTTAGACCTCCTTAATGAATACAACAATTTCAATCATAATACCAACAAGGACAAGAGAAATATCAACAAAGGCCACAATAACAAGGGTATATTGCTCAAGGTAAATCAAAACCAAAATGTGAAGAAAGTGTGAAATAACATATAAGGTCCTCATGACCAAGGAAGTGTCAAAACCAAGAAATAAAGGAGATGATAAAATACCAAGAAACAAAGTGTAATTCAAAAGTTTGTATCATCAAAAGATAGTGAATATGGAGAGCTTTCAAAACTTAGGTCTTGTTTACAATCAATTATCCAAAAAAATGGTGAAAAATACTTTGAAAATGGTGTGACAATATCTATTGGTGTAGTGAGAAGAATTTGCATGGAACTATTCATGCTTGACATCCTTGAGGTGCAATACTTTGAAAATGATAAAAAATAATTGAAAATGAAAGATAAGCCCATGATTAAATATATTTATTGTGACATAAGTGACCTTCTTCAAAGGATAAATTTTAGTTATGATGCAGGTGATTTGAGTGCCATGATGGTATATTTGTGTAGTGATACATGCAATATCATCCAAAGGGAAGATTGTTGATGAGAATAGAGTTTGTGTACAATATGGTTGTGTTGTTTATGACAAAGGCCTTATTGTTAGATTTGATAGTGATAGTGACACTTTATATTATGATGTGGAATCAAATAAGCTTAACATTTGCATTAAGAACAAGGGCTTATATAGGCCCAAATTTACAACCAATTACCCTAAGAATGAGCAACCAATCCCTTGGAAGGAGCAACCAATTTCCAAATTGGGAAGATAAGCTCTTATCCATAGGGCTTATTTTAGGGATTGACTAATCATCAATCCAACTAGCAACATCCTCTAGAAGATATTGCCAACTCTCCTAATCTAGAAGATTCCAATGTGAGCTCATAAAACCCACATTTTACAATTTCCAACAAATTGCTTATTTGCTAAAAATAAGACTAAGTCCTAATTTCAAAATACTAAGCCTAAACTAAGGTTTTATTAAACCTTAAACCTAACCTATCACTTGATGTCCTCATCAAATTATGTTAAAGGTCATTGTGATGATGACATCTTTGGATATTTGAATATTGTTGGTGATAGCAACAAATATCAAAATGAAGATGATGAAGTTCAATGTTTGAATGTTGTTGCTAGAGTTTAGAATAATGATGAAGATATTTGATTTTGTGGCAAAGGCCATAATGATGATGAAGAATTTGGATGTATTGAAAATTGTACCAAATGAATTTATTCAAAAATAATGATAAAAATGGAATATAATGGTACATGTTTGCGAAGATGTGGGCAAGGTGTCAAAATATCCATAATGCTAACTTTAAGGCCAAAGAATAAAGGCCTTGGATATTTTTGTCAAGTAAAACACAATGAGATAAAGTCTATGAAAAGGGAAACCTATGCAAAAGATGAAAATATAGGTCAAGAAAGAAGTAGTGACACAAAATTTGTGAAGTAAGAATCATATGCAAAAGTTCCTAAAATGAGTTGTAGTCATTATGGAAGATTTGGATATGTGATAGCTAGGTGTTGGAACCTAAATTCTTGTAAGATTTTTGAAGGTAATAATAACTCCAAAATAAAGTTTTGGCACAAATATAGAGTGATAAACAAATTGCATATGAATTGTGGATGGATGAATGTATCAAACTGGGATAAAGCTGAAGAAATGTTGAATGGTTTCTATAGGAGAGAATGGATTTTGTTTAATGTGAAAAATATAAGTTTTACCATGGAAACATATCTTAATAAACTTGAAATACATTATTTCTATATCAAAAAAATATGATACAAACAATGCTTGGAATACATGTAGTCATAGGACCTACAATGAGATATTATGTGGAAGATTCCAAAGATATAATTTAGTGGTAATTTTTCTAGAGGTAATGACCTAAAAGTATATTTAGAGTTTGACACAGAGGTAATGACAAACTAGAGGTGACCCAAAGGTGATGATTACCTAGATCCAAGGACTCAGAGGTGATCTAAAGTCAATTATGATCCAAAGGTTATAGCATAATGGTGAGGTTTCCCAATAATGAGGTAATGGCATAGTTTAAAAGTCAATACATATGTAGTCAATAAAGGTATAGGTGATCATCATTATAGATGATAATGATCTTAATATGGCATAGTCCCAATATGAACATCTTGGAAAGGTAACCCAGTGAACATGATGACTCTCCTTCAAATCGCATACTTTAGATGATTCTTCCTAAATAATATCCTCTAGATAATGTTCTCTATATGGCTTCAACAGTAAGCATGATGGCACCTTGTGATGGCATGATGACATTACTATAGATGAAACTCTTCTTTCGATGGTGATTTACTTCTAAGACATCAACCTTCCATGACCATCGACCTTATCTAATGATTTGCACTCCCTGATTATGATAAGAACCTAACTATATCGACTAAGACCTCCAATATACAACCAATCACTATGTAATACAAGCTTAGTAATCTAATAATAAATAAAACATCAATAACAAATATCTAATGATAAAAAATGTATCTTTTCATTGATTGATCTCCCATAATGGTGTTCAAATTACAACATTAGACTTTTGCTATGCACTTCAACCCAAGTATTACACACATGACTCAAAGAACTATCTATCTAATAAATTGATATGCTATGTATTGATCTCTTAAAAATAAAAAGAAGAGGTCTATTTATAATGCAAGCATGACCATTTATAGAAATTATTTCCATGACACATTGCATTAATCATTTTTTGCTTTGTACATACTTAATTTGATCATGATGCCAACTTTAAAAATATCATTTATTTGGTGCTTAACCATGACAACTATGACATTTGTTTTACATTTACATTGCACTAAATTTTATTGGTATTTTATTACATTACAATGTGTTTCATTACATTTCATTTCATTCCCTACTAGACTAACTTAGTGCTATTACTTGGACATTTATGCAAACACTTTCATTTTTGCTTTTGTTTAGAACTAGTGTCTATATATGTCCTCCCTTTAAAGTAGTTGACATCATCATCAAGTTTCTCCTCTATTCTAGTGGGGTCAAACCTATCTATTGATATTTCTAAGGTTGTTGATATTGTGGAATAGGTACTCCTCCTAATTCAAAAATTTGTAACTTTAAGGCCTTCTTCTCATCCTTGAGTATCTTGGCCTAGTTGAAATACTTGGTCCATTCAACACCAAAATGGTTGGCTTTCTATTATATTTTTCCAACTTCATCAAGATATCCTCCTCCCTTTTTTTAAAACCTCGCTTGAAATCCCTTACATTAATATTTTAATTCTCTCATCACACTCTATAATAAATTGGTCCTTATGCTCTAATTATTTCATCTAAGCTTCCCAAAACTGCTCTTTGATTGAGCACTTGGATCTTAGATGGGCTATATTTTCCTTTGTTCCCCAATGTTTTTTATTTTCCTCTATTTCCTTACTCTTTTCCTCAACCTCCTTTATCTTCTTTTTCATATCCTCAATCTATTATTTTAGCTTGGTTAGTTCCACTTTGGTTGCTTCACATGCTTGCCAAAATTTTACTTCTATTGTTTATAGTAGGTTAGCTTTCTCTTCACCTAAACTGCAAAGCTTCTTAATTTGTGTATCTAACCATTGTGCTAAGCATACCAAATATTTTATTTTAGCACAAGTTGGAAATAACTTTATTGTCAATTCCACGTACTACACATTTTTGTCATCTGTTGGGTAAAGTAAATTTTGACTACCATTGATATAAATATAGGTTGGTCTTGTATACAATTTTTGAGTTCATTCTAGTAGTTCTTGTACCTCAACCATGGTTCTAGTAGTACCATTATCTAACTACCAAGGTTGCATTTGATGAATTTTGGCAATTCATTACTTTGTTACCCATAATGGATCAAGTTTACTAATTGGCCCATCTCATTCTCCATCATCAACTACCACTTCATCTATTGACCTACACAAACTATTTCAAATTCCATTTGTAATTTATCAATGACTTTAGATATCTTCTACAAATAATTGCTTACTTATATATCAATGTGCTCTCCTAACTTGGGTGGTTTCTTAAAATTTCATACTTCTATCAATACGTGTTCACTTAATTCATAATCTATGTCTTTTTCTATTGTATTTTTTGCTATCTATTTTTTGTCTTACCTTTATAGAGTGATGGTTTTCTTTATTGCTTTAGCCTCTATCATTGGATTTTCAACCATATTAGCCAACTTGCTCTTCCTTAAGCTATTTCATCCCCATTTAAAATTACATCTTGAGTGCTCACTATCATGTGAGTTTGATCCTTGTTGTGTTGGTTTTAGTATAGACATTACATCCTCTTTCATTATATCATTTTATTTTCCTAGTATCTGAGCTAGCTTAGTTGGTTTCTCTTTCTTTGGTGTCCTAGTAGGAGTAACTTATTTCCTAACCCAAAATTCTTTAGCTATGGATGTAACTTCAAATGGGGCTCCCCTTATACTAGAGGTGATGTGTTCAGATCAAGCTACCAAAATGTTTCCAAAAAATTAGTTATCCCAATTTACACATATCCTAATGTATCCATAGCTTCGTAGACTTCCTTTTCCATGGGCATAATTTTTGGAAACTCCAAGTCCTATTGTTGTCTTTCTGTAACTACATTTCTATCCTCTTACTACTATAATTCTTATTATTGCCTTTCGTCCAGAACTTGTTCCATTTTGCCATGTGTTTCTATTGTGGCTTATTGTGGGATTGAGATTGTTCCTACAAAACTAGTCTCCTATATTTCCCTTATTTTTGGGTTGACTCTAGAATCAATGGTAGTGTATTATCCTATGAATATTTACTAGGTATATCACCTAGTAGATCATTCCTCAATATTTGCTTCGTTATTTTTGCTAGAGTGATTTTATTTTACTGTGGCTTTGCATTCATACAACTTAGTATTGTTGGTGCCAACTTCAGTAGTTCTCTTGGAGGATCCAACCATGAAATTTTTATCTTTTTTTGCATTGCAACATTTCATAGCAAACCAATGGCATGAAAGTCTTAATGAGGTATGAGAGGTAGGATGCCTAGTCATAGGCTTCATCGACTACCACTCCTTGCATATATGTTATAAGCATATGGTAAATTCTAAGGCTCTATACTCTCTAGATAATCTCACCATTATGAAATTCGTGGCACACTATAGCTCTTTGTTCTACTAGTGTTGGTGCTTAACTCCTTGACTATTGTGTATTATTAGTTTTTGCACTTTTATATGGAGTTTATCACCTCTAGAATTAACTGTTTGATTTGGTTAGAATCCACTATATATATTACCACCTATATTCCTTTATTAGGTAGCCCAAATGCTCTTCTAAATTTACCTACTAAAAAAGATAAAAAAAAACTACCAGTTACCTATATGTACCTATATTTTTTTGTAGATCATAAGTTTCTAGCATTTGCAATAGATAATCGAGGAAGTATTCTTTGTTAAATTTTAGCATCTATAAAATAAAATTCACTCTTACCTCCTACAACTAGTTTTGCAACTAAATATTCTTTGGGACCTTATCCCACCATATCTGGCAGTATTCTCTAGTTGAGTGTACTCGTGTTATGTATTTCAAGGGTATCTTTTCATTTTCATCATACCTAACATCCCTTCCTCTCTCTTTTGGAATGCTATCCCCTATTCTATGTTGTGATTGCTTCTCTTGGTATCATCCCATATCTAAATTATAGTCTTGCTCATTTTCTTATGAATGTGCTCCATGACTATACCTTATCCGTTATTTTGACATAGGCGTAGGTGGAGCACTTCTCTATTGCTCCATGTGTTGAATACTTTAAAAAACTTTTAGCTTATTATGCATCTTGGCAATCAAATAATGTCACTGCATGGTAGTTTCTCTAGTGGCATCAATCTCAAATGACATTATTTCTCCTACTACAGTATTTCCAATGAAACTCTCTTGATGACACTTCTAGTCTATAGTTCTATAGATGGCTCTTCCCTAACTATATTGTTTGGGTATTTATAGACGATGGCACTTTTCTAGATGATAACTTATTTTCTATAGCCTTTCATACAATAGTTTTTGCCCTCAAAATACACCTTCAGATGGTATTCCCTCTAACTATTGGCCTCATTTGTTACTCTTAGACAATAGCTTCTTTATCTCTCTAGATGAAAACTCCTCTAACTCAACCTCCGATGGTACTTCCAAATAGAAATTCCTGCCTCTTCTTTGTTTGACTACAACTACTTTGAGTGATGGTTATACTTCTATGTACTTTAATTATTATGGGAGGTTATTTTTATTTTATCATCATCATATTCAGTATGTATAGCTTCCTCATTTCCCATCTAGTTTTATCAAATTTTTCCTTGGCATAAAGGTACCTCTACTCCTTTCTAAAAACCCTTATTTGCACTCTACTTTTATAACATCTTCCTTGTCTTTGTAAATGGCATCATATCTTGAGGTATCCTTCTTATTGATGCTTGCAAACTTTCTTTGGCATCTGCAATCTTCCTTTGTAGCTTCAATTACATTGTGCTTATTCCTCTTGATTGGCATATATTTATAATTTTTCTAAAATTATTTTCCACCCATGCAAATGGTTATGCAACTTCCACTACATCTCCCAACTGATGGATGATTTCCACCTTGCTCCCTGCATGCAAGTGATGGTGCATTTCCCACTTCTATTTTTGTCTTTTAAGCATTTTGAGATTTTTATTATTTTTTATTTACATACTATACGACGAATGATTGCCATGTGTCATATTATTTGTATAATCCATACAACAATGCAAACTTAGTCTTCAATTGCATATTTTGTTGTTGATTCATACTCTTGTCTTCTATGACAATGACCTATTTTGAATTGCATTTGTAATATATCAATGAATCTAGATATCTTCCACAAATAATTGCTTACTTACATATCAATGTGCTCGCCTAACTTGGGTGGTTTCTTAAAACTTGATACTTCTATCAATACATTTTCACTTAATACATCGTTTGTATCATTTTTGTGGTAATTTTTGCTACCTATTCTTAGCCTTGCCCTGATAGATTGATTGTTTTCTTTGCTGCTTTGGCCCTTGTTATTGGTTTTTCAACCATATTAGCCAACTTGCTCTTCATTTGTACATTTCCTCCCTTGTACAAATTACATCTTCTTAAGTGCTCACTATCATGTGAGTTTGATCCTTGTTGTGTTGGTTCTAGTACATGCACTACATCCTCCTTAATTATCTTCTTTTTATTTTCTTAGTGTCTAAGCTAGCTTAGTTGGCTTCTCTTTCTCTAGTTTCCTGGTAGGTGTAACTTGTTTCCTAGCCCAAACTTCTTTAGTTATGGATGTAACTTCAAAATGGGGCTCCTTATGTAAAAGAGGTGATGTGGTGAGATCAAGTTGTTGAATATTTTCCAAAAATTTAGTTATCCCAATTTGCACATCCCATAATGTATCCATAGCTTCCTAGACTTCCTATCCATGGGTACAATTTTTGAAAACTCCAAGTCCTATTGTTGTCCAAGTGTAACTGCTCTTTTAGCCTCTTGGTGTTTTATTTCTTATTGTTATCTTTCCTCCACAACCTATTCCATTTTTTCATTTGTTTCTGTAGTGGCCTATTGTAGGGATTGATATAGTTCCTACAAAACTAATATCCTACATTTTCTTTATTTTTGGATTGACTCTAGCCCCTATGGTAGTGTATTATACTAAAAATATTCACTAGGTATATCACCTAGTAGATCACTCAATATTATCTTTGTTATTTTTGCTAGAGTGCTTTTCTTTGACTATGGCATGGAATTCATCCACATTAGTATTGTTGGTCCAAAATTTGGTAGTTCTCTTGGAGGATCCAACCGTGAAATTTCTATCTTTGCCTATGTTGTAAAATTCAGTAGTAGATCAATGACATGAAATACCATTGAAAAATTATTTGTACTTCACGTCAAGAAAGTCTTAATGTGGTATCATAGGTAGGATGCCCAGTCATAGAATTCACCAGCTACCACTCCTTGCATATATGGTATAAGCATATGGAAAATTTATAATCCTTCTACTTTGTAGATAATCTTACCATTATGACATTCATGGCACATTGTAGCTCTGAGTTTTGCAATTGTTGTTGCTTAACTCCTTGAATATTTTTGCAACATTAGCTTTTATACTTATTTTTTATGGAGTTCTATCACCTCTTAAATTAACAGGCTACTTTGGTTAGAATCCACTACATATTTCTCCATATGTATTCCTTGATTAGGTAACCCAAATGTTCTAAAGTTTCCCACTAAAAAGACAACTACAATCACCTACTTGTACTTGCTTTCTATTGTGAATCATAAGTTTCCAATATTTTCAATAGATAATATTTTAAGAATTCTATATCAAAGTTTGGCACCTAAAAAATAAAATTCACTCTTACCTCCTACAACTTCTTCTACAACTGGTGATTCTTTTGGGTCTTCTCCTACCATGTTTGGTAGTTTTATTAAGTTGTTTGTACCCATGTTATATCTTTTAGGGGTATCTTTTCCTTTTCATGGTGTCTAGCATCTCTTCCTCTCTCTTTTGGAATGATATATCCTATTCTAAATTGTTATTGCTCCTCTTAGCCTTATCCCATTTCTAAATCATAGTCTTGTTCACCTAGCTATGAATGTGCTCCATGACTATACTTTGTCCTTCCTTCCAACATAGGCTTAGGTGGATCTCTTCTCTATTGCTCCATGTGTTGAATCCTTTCAAAAACTATTAGCTTATTATGCATCTTGGAATAATTACTTGACATAACTGCATGATAGTTTCTTTGGTGGACACTATTTCTCCTACTATATTCTTGCTAATGATACTTCTAGTCTATAGTTTATAGATGGCTCTTCCCTGATGACATTGTTTTGGCTTCTATAGATGACAATATTGTTTTAGATGACCATTTTTATGCTAGTATTTTAGATGGTATTCCCTCTAATTGTTTGTCTCAGTTGGCACTCTTAGGTAATAGCTTATTTATCTCTCTAGATGACAAATCCTCTTACTATTAGGCTTTGATGGCACTTACATATGGAAACTCCTTATTCTTCTTGTTTTTTTTATAACAACTACTTTGAGCAATGGTCACCCTTATATGCACTTTAAATATTATAGGAGGTTATTCTTATTTTATCTTCTTCTTCATTATGTACAACTTCCTCATTTTTCGTCTAATTTTATCAACTCTTCCCTTGGTGCATAGGTACCTCTAATTATTTCTAAAAAACCCTTGCTTGTGCTCTAATTTGACAATATCTTTCTTGTATTTGGGAATGGGATGATCTATTTACATATTCTTCTTCATGATGCTTGCAAGATTTATTTGGCATTTATAATATTCTTCTATAGCTTCAATTACATTGTGCTTATGCCTCTTGACTGGACTTTATTTATAATATTCCTAAAATTAGTTTCCACCAATGAAAATGGTTATTGCCACCTGAACTAATGGATTATTTCTACCTCACCCCCTGCATGTAAGTGATGGTGCACTTAACACTTCTATTTTTATCTTTTCTACTTTTTAAACTTTTTATTATTTTTTATTTTTCAAAATTTTATTTACATACTATACAATGGATGACTTCCACATGTCATTTTATCCATATGATTTATACAACAATAAAAAATTAGACTTCAATTGCATATTATGTTGATGATTCATACTCTTATCTTCTCTAAAAATGACCTATTTTGAACTTCATTTGTAATCTATAAATGACTCTGAATATCTTTTGGAAACAATTTTTTACTGACATGTCAATGTACTCTCCTAAATAGGGTGGTCAAATCAAGTTGTTGAATTTTTTCCAAAAATTATAGTTATCCCAATTTGCACATCCCATTATGTATCCATAGCTTCCTATATTTCCCTCTCCATGGGCATAATTTCTAGAAGCTCCAAGACCTATTGTTGTCCAATTATATTTTTTCTTCAAGCCTCTTGTTTCTCTATTTTTTATTGTTTCCTTTCCTCCACAACCTATTTTATTTTACCACTTATTTCTATTGTGGCCTATAATGGGGATTTAAATTATTCCTACAAAAATAATCTCCTACATTTCCCTTATTTTTGGGTTGAATCTGACCTCGATGGTAGTGTATTATCCTATGAATTATCACTAGTTATATCACCTTGTAAATAATTCATCAATATTTTATTTATTATTTTTCTTAGAGTGTTTTTTTTTACTGTGGGTTTGCATTCATCCACCTTAGTATTCTTGGTACCAACTTTGGTAGGTCTCTTGGAGGATCCAAATATGGAATTTCTATCTTTTCCTATGTTGTAATATTTAGTCACAAACCATTAGCATGAAATACCATTGAAAATTCTTTATGCTTCACATTAAAAAAGTCTTAATGTAGCATGAGAGGTAGGATATCCAATCATAGGATTCACTGGCTACCACTCCTTTTATATGGTATAATCATATAGGAAATTTTGAATTCCTCTACTCTCTAGATAATATTTCCATTATGACATTCATGGCATATTGTAGATCCTCATTCTACAATTATTTTTGCTTAATTCCTTGATTGTTGTGTAGTATTAGTTTTTGTACTTCTTTTGTATGAAGGTTTGTCACCTACTTAATTAACTACCTACTTCAGTTAGAATGCACTAATATTTCACCACTTACATTTCTTGATTATGAATCTCAAATATTCTTCTAAAGGTGCCTACTAAAAAGACAACAACTAACTACCAATCACCTACTTGTACTTATGTTCTGTTGTAGATCATAAGTTTCCAACGTTTTCAATAGATAATCTTTAAAAATTACTCTATCAATTTTTAGCACCTACAAAATATAATTCACTCTTACCTCCTACAATTTATTTTACAACTGGTGATTCTTTTGGGTCTTCTCCCACCATGTTTGGTAGTATTCTCTAGTTGAGTATACCCACATTATATCTTTTAGGGGTATATTTTCCTTTTCATGGTGTCTAGCATCTCTTCCTCTCTCTTATGGAATGCTAGTCTTGATTTCTTCTCTTCGCCTAATCCCATATCTAAATCATAGTTTTGTTCACCTTCCTATGAATATGTTTCATGACTATACCTTGTTATTCCTTCTAATATATGCTTAAGTGGAGCTCTTCTCTATTGCTCCATGTGTTGAATCCTTTTAAAAATAATAAGCTTCTTATGCATATTGGAAATCAAGCACCTGATGTCATTGCATGGTAGCTTCTCTAGTGGCATCAATATTAGATGACTCTACTTCTCATATTGTAGCCTTGTCGATGATACTCTCTTGGTGAAACTTCTAGTCTATAGTTGTATAGATGCTCTTCCTTAATGGCATTATTTGAGCTCCTATAGATGATACTTTCTTAGATGATCATTTTTTTGCTACAACATTTCAGATGGTAGTTTGTGCCCTCAAAATACACCTTCAAATGGTAGTCCCTCTAACTTTTAGTCTTAGTTGGTACTCTTATACAATAGCTTCTTTATATATCTAGATGACAACTCCTCTAGCTCTCAAGATCCAATGGAGCTTCTAAATGGAAGCTCATTTTGCTTCTATTTGGTTTGATTGCAACTACTTTGAGCAATGGTTACTGTTCCATACACTTTAATTATTATGGGAGGTTATTTTTATTTTATTATCTTCTTCTTCAGTATGTACAATTTCTTCATTTCTCATCTACTTTTATCAAATTTTCCCTTGGTGCATAGGTACCTCTATTCATTTCTTAAAAAAACCCTTCTTTGTGTTCTATTTTTACAATGTCTTCCTTGTCTTTGGATATGGCATCATCTTTTGAGTTATCCTTCTTCTCGATGCTTGCAAGATTTTTTTGGCATATGCAATCTTCTTTTGGCATATGTAATATTTGTTTGTAGATTAAATTGCATTATGCTTATGCCTTTTTATCCACCTCTATTTATAATTTTTCTAAACGTATTTGTCACTCATGCAAATGATTATCTAATTGCCACTACATATCCCAATTGACAGACGATTACCACCTAGCCCCTTCCATGCAAGTGACAGAGCATTTATCACCTCTATTTTTGTATTTTTTGCTTTACATACTATACAATAGATGACTGCCATGTGTAATTTTCTTCATATAATCCATACAACAATGCAAATTTATACTTCAACTACATCTTTTACTTATGATTCATACTCTTGTCTTCTATAACGATGACCTATTTTGAACTCCATTTCTAATCTATAAATTATTCTAGATATCTTCTGCAAATAATTGCTTACTTACATATCAATGTTCTTACTTACATATCTTCTATTCTATGTTTCTAATCTATCAATTATTCTAGATATCTTCTGCAAATAATTGCTTACTTACTTAGATATCATACTCTTGTCTTCTCTAACGATGACCTATTTTGAACTCCATTTTTAATCTATCAATTATTCTAGATATCTTATGCAAATAATTGTTCCTATAAAACTAATATTCTACATTTCCCTTATCTTTCGGTTGAGTCTAGCCTCATTGGTAGTGTACTATCCTACTATTATTCACTAGGTATATCACCTAGTATATCATTCCTCAATAATTTATTTGTTCTTTTTTCTAGAATGATTTTATTTGAATATGGCTTTGCATTCATCCACCTTAGAATTGTTGGTTCTAGCTTTGATAGTTCTCTTAGAGGATCCAAACATGGAATTTTTATCTTTTCCTATATTGTAGAATTTAGTAGCAAACCAATGACATGAAATACCATCAAATAATGCTTTGTGCTTCGCATCAAGAAAGTCTTAATGTGATATGAGAGGTAAGATGCCTAGTCATAGGCTTCGTTGGCTATCACTTGTTGCATATATGGTATAACCATATGGGAAATTTTGAAGTCATATACTCTCTAGATAATATTTCCATTATGCCATTCATTGCACATTGTAGCTCCTCATTCTACAATTGTTGTTGCTTAACTCCTTGACTCTTGTGCAACATTAGTTTTTGTACTTCTTTCATATGGAGATCAGTCATATCCTAAATTAACTGCATATTTTAGTTAGAATCCACGACATATTTCACCACCTATATTCCTTGACTAGGAATCCCAAATATTATTCTAAATTTTCCTACCAAAAATATAATAACTACTAGTGACTTACTCATACTTGCTTTCTATTATGGATCGAAAGTTTCCATCGTTTGCAAAAGATAGTCTTTGAAGGATTCTTTGTCAAAGTTTAAAACCTGTGAAATTCACTCTTGCTTCCTATAACTTCTTTTACAAATTTTGATTCTTTGGGGCTCTCTCCCACCACTTTTTGTAATATTATCCCATTGAGTGTATCCATGTTATATCTTTTCCTTTTCATGGTGTCTAACATTCCTTCCTCTCTCTTCTAGAATGTTATCCCCTATTATATGGCATGATTACCTCTATCGTCCTTGTCACATATTTGAATCATAGTCTTGTTCATCTACCTATGAATGTGATCTGTGTATATGCCTTATTGTTGGACATTTTGAGTCCATCGAGTTGTCATTGATGTCAAGGCATGAATTTGTCATTGATGTCAAAAGGAATGCAATTGATTGGTTCCAAAAAGTTTCATAATGTCTTATGAAGCATGACCAAAAAGTTTTTTCATTAAAACCATTGAAGGAGAAAATAAAAGGTTTTCCATTAAAACCATTGAAGGAGAAAATAAAAGGTTTTCCATTAAAACCACTGAAGGAGAAAATAAATGGTTTTTCATAAAAACCATTGGAAAATAAAGTATAATAATTTTACTATACTAAGGAAGCTTAAAGTTAATTTTAAATTAATTTATTAATTAATTTACTTAACTTGAAAATTTATTTAAATTAATTATTAATTATAAATTAATTAAATTAAGGTTAAAACCCTAAAGTGGGTTTTAGATTTGAAATTCAAAATTCAATTTTTAAAAGCGTCGACGTGAGGAGGAATGTTATTTATGCATATAAAAGGGAGAACCTACCACTTTAATTAAATTACCATGCCTAATTTATGAACGTGTGAAGCAAAGAATTTAGCGCTACGACCAAGGGAAACAAAAACATGTTTTTCGCTTGTGAAAAAGGAGAAGTGTTGAAGGCATAAGAGGAAGGCATCTATCCTTCCTTCACGTGGGCCTTCGTAGCCCATGCAGCGATTTTCCAAGCTCCTAAGCACTTAGGCAAGAGGAGACGGTGGATCGAGTCACGCTCAATCCCATTTTGGTAGGGAATACAAGTTACGCAAGGTGTTTAATCTCCAAAATTTTCAGAGGTTGGTTGGGCAAGTTAAAAATTAATTTTGCATGTTTATTATTGGTTATAAGGTTGTAAGGGAGTTATAAGGTTTGGCAAAATTAAATTTTTAATATTATTTGCTTAAAGGTTTTATGCATGGAGTGAAAAGTGTTTGGTTAATATTCTATAGTGGTGAATATTATTAAGTCAGGTCAATATTCTATAATGGTGAATATTATTAAGAGTGGTGAATATTATTAAAGTGGTTAATATCCTATGGTGGTGGATATTATTTCAAGAGTGGTTGATTTATTAGGGTGTTGGTCACTATGCTAAGATTGAAGTTGATAAGGTATTTCCAAGTATTTTGTTATGTATGATTTGTTGAGTATAATTAAAAAAGGGAAGAAATAATGCATTGATTATATCTTGGTCCAAAGAATATCTTTGAGGAAATATTAGAATAATATTTCATACTCTAACCTTATTGAGTTTGGCAAATAAGTGTTTTATGGTTGTGGCAGATTTATGAGATCCCTTCATCATCAAGAAAAAGGTATGAGCACATTCTTCCATAGTTGAGTTGATTGATTGGTTTTCTAAAAAATAAGTTTGGAGTGAAAAGGATTTGATTAGGGTTTCCTATTGAGTGTGTTGAGTGAATTCTTCAAGGTTTTTTGGAATAAAGAATTGTTGTTAAACCTTGTTTGATAAGCATTTTTGTTGAAGCCATTTGTTGTGAGACAAACTTGTATTAGGGTTTGAGTATCATTGCTATGAGAATTGCTTTATAATCATTTTTGTTGAAGTGATTTGTTGAGAAAAGAACTTGAACTAGGGTTTGATTATCATTGCTATAAAAATTGTTGTTGAAGTGAGTTGTTGAGCAAAGAACTTGAACTAGGGTTTGAAAATATCATGAGTATCATTGTTATGTGAGATTTATTGCTGAGCATTATTGGAAATATTTTGATTTGGTGTTTATATGCTTGGACTAGGATTTGTGAGAAAGGGATGTTTCATTGAGTGATTGGTTGAGTAGAGTTGGTTGAGCCTAGTCAAGTGGATGTGTGAAGTGATTGTTCAAGTTCCATAAAACAAACTATTCTATATTCTAAATTGAGTTGAGAAGGTGATTTAGCATTGAGTTGTATTTGAAGCATATTGAGTCTCTAACAATTCTCCTTATTTTTCTAAGAGAGTGATTGAAAGTAATTGAGCATTGTGATTAGTATAGAACATATTGAGTCTCTAACAATTCTCTTTATGTTTCTATGAGATTGGACAAGTTCTGTGTGGACTTGTTGACCAGATTTGAGGTAAGTATTTGAGAAGACTTGTGGATAGTTTTGGGTAAGCTTTTGTGGAAGCTTACAATACAGATTGGACAAGTTCTGAGTGGACTTGTTGAGCATATTGGACAAGTTATGAGTGGACTTGTTGAGAAGATTGGACAAGTTCTGAGTGGACTTGTTGAGCAGATTGGATAAGTTTTGAGTGGACTTGTTGAGCATATTGGACAAGTTCTGAGTGGACTTGTTGAGTAGATTGGACAAGTTCTGTGTGGACTTGTTGAGCATATTTGAGCAAGTTTTGTGTGGACTTGTTGAGCAGATAAGACAAGTTCTGAGTGGACTTATTGAGCAGATTGGACAAGTTCTGAGTGGACTTGTTGAGCAGATTGGACAAGTTCTAAGTAGACTATTTGAGAAGATTGGACAAGTTCTGTGTGGACTTGTTGATCATATTTGAGCAAGTTTTGAGTGGATTTTTTGAGCAAATTTGAGCAAGTTCTATGTGGAATTTTTAAGCAGATTTGAGCAAGTTCTGTGTGGACTTGTTGACAAAAATTTTGGTGTAGATTTGAGGATAGATTTGTACCAGACTAGAGATAGAGATTGAACATATTTGTGCTAGATTGAAGGACTGTGTTTAGTGCATATTTGAGATAGATCTTTGGAGGTGACAGAGCAGAGAGGACAGAAGTTTCTAGTGGATAGAGATCCATCAACCAGGGTAGTGAGGATAGGTCTTCTAAGTGGGGACAAAAGTCTTCAGTGGAGAGATATCCACAAGCCAGTGCAATGGAGGCAGTAGTCTTCTAGAGGATCACCATCCAAAGAAGAGGAGAAGGAGTTCTCCTATGGATAGAGATCCATGAATTTGATTTAAGGGATTGGTGCATCCTTTGGATAAAGGTCCATAAACATTGTAATAGGGAAAGGATTCCCAAGAGATTTATTGAGAAAATTTTAGTGAAATATTTTCTCCATGGAGTAGCCCACATTGGGTGAACCATGTAAATTGTGGTGTCTCTATTGTGTGTGATGATTTGTGCATTACTTTGGTTGTTGTTGTTGATATTGCCATATTTACATTGCACAATATTGATTTGAAAGAAAAGTAAAAAGTGGTCTTATACTATTCACCCCCCTCTTAGTATAAGCTCATGTTCTTTAATTGGTATCAGAGATGGTTCTTTCGAAAAATATTTAATAGCTTGGAGGAAGATCTTATAAGACCACAAATGGAAAAGAAAGGCAAAGGAAGAACCATGAGATGCAAGAAGAAAATAACACACATGGTCATGAAAAAAGAAGAATATGAATTTGATATTGTTGTTTTGGGAGGACAAGTGGAAATAGATTCAAGAGATGAATCAAGTAGTGGAGAAAATATCATATGGATAAATTTTTGTACCAGATGTAGGAATACAGGTCACCATGTAGCTTATTGTCCACAAGAAGGTGAAGAATGTTTTTTTTGTGGTCAACTCGGTCATGATGCAAGATATTGTCATGTGTTTAGTAGTAGTGAAGATGAAATGGATCTAAATGATAACAGGGACAGTCAAAACAGGTATAAAGAAAAAACTCTACTTTCAATAATAGAAGAAAAAGAATATGCTCCTATAGAAGATCAAAGAAAGAAAGAAGAGGAATATTTAGAAAAATAAAAATAGAAAGCCACTCTTAAGGAACTTGTTAAATTTAAAAGAGAGAATTTAAAATTGAAGGCTCAAATACAAGAAGATGAGAAATGTAAGATAAAGCTTCTTCAAGATCTCTCTGACTTGAGAGATAATGTTGAAAAGGCAAGAAGAGTTGAAAAAGGTATGGTTGAATAGTCAAAGGTAAAAGAGATAGAATGTTAAAGACTTATGGTTACTCTTGAAGAATTAAAAAGGGAGAACTTGTTGGAAATTTTGGGTATGTTGCCTAGCTTCATGGTTGTGAGTTGTCATTGATGTCAAAAGGAGTTTGTGTTGATATCAAAAGGAATTTGTGTTGATGCCAAAAAGTGTTTGGTGCCAAAAATATCTTGAAAGTTCCATGATGTTTGTTTAAGGGTTTTTAATTAAAACCATGGTGACAATGTTAAAATTTTTTCTTAAAACCATCTGGACTCATTAAGGGTTTTTATTAAAACCATCTTGGCTTAATGAAAAGGTTTTTGCTCCTTGAAAAAACCTTAAAAGTTCATTTTGATTATTAATAAATAAATTAACTCAAACCTTTGAAATTTTTTTAAGTTAAGTTTATTATTAATAAAATAATAATTATTAATTTAATAATTATTATTGAAAGGGTTTCTAAACCCTTAGCGACGCCAATGTAGAAGACTTACCTCATCGACGTTGTTTTTTTGGAAGGAGCGTCGACGTCAACTTGCATGGGATGCAAAAGACTATTAAAGGGCATTAATTCCTAAGGTTCAATGCACCTCTGATTTGTGTGATTACCTTTGATTTCGTATTGCTCTATGACCTTTGAATTTGGATTACTCTATGATTTTCGAGTTTCATATTACTCTATGTTTAAGTTTCAATTTCGTACGCCTGTGAGGAAGGAAATTCTGGTTGTCTTTTACGAGCAAAGGGAAGGTAAAACGACGAGTAGCGCTTGAGAGTTTCGTTGGACACTTGTGCTCCAACGGCGGAGGCAGTAGAGCGAAGGCGCTCACTAAGCAGAGGTACCAAGTTTGATTCATAACAAGTGTATTTCAGTTTTTTTCTTGGTCACAGTTATTGTGCACGTGGTACGGCGGGGCCATGAGTGTGGAGAAGGAAGCGCTTTGGCGCTTATGTTGGTAACTCCTCACTTCTCCTAAGGTTGGAGAATTGATTTTTGGCCAAGGTAAATCTTTTGTTGATAATCTGGAATATTTGATTTGACTTGGCAATTATTGTTGGTAATTGGATGGAGGTATAAGGTTAAGTAGACATATTGCTTTGACATTGTTATTATTGATGCTTAATGTTTATGTGGAGTAATAAGGTGTAAAAAGGATTACTTTCTATGTGTATTATATTTTTGGTGGTTGATGTTAAGTTGGAGTGATAAGGTGTTATTTGGATTTTTATTGTTGTGCATTATTCCATTGTTGCTAACTCTAATTTGTGGCAAATTGAGAGTTAGTGTTGTGACAAATTTTGAGTTCTCCTTCTTCATCAAAGTAAAGGTATGGTCACATTCTTCCATGGTTATTATTGATTGATGGTTTTCTAGAAATAATTTTGGACTGAAAAGGATTAAATTAAGTTTCCTTATTTGGAGTGGATTTTATTTTCTAAAAGTGGAAGTATTGATTATGCATTATGATATCATGATGAGTTTATGAGTTATTGCATAATTCTGATTTATGAGAGTGGAAGTATTTGAATTTTGCTTTAGGGTTTTTGAGTGAGAATCTTATGCCATTGCTATAAGTTGTTGAAATCCTAATTGAGTTGTTTGGTTATTGAGAGTTGAAGGATAGAACATATTGAGTCTCTAACAATTCTCTTTATGATTCTATGAGATTGATTTGAGTTGAGATTGAAAGTTGAAGGATAGAAAATATTGAGTCTCTAACAATTATCTTTATGCTTCTATGAGATTGATTTGATATGATTGGATGAAACACATTGGGTCTCTAACAATTCTCTTTGTGTGTTCACATTGGGCAAGTTTCTTGGTAAACTTGCTTGAGCTAATTTGGGAAAGTTCTTGGTGAACTTGCTAGGACATATTTGGACAGGTTCTTGTGGAGAACTTGTGTACTAATTTGGACAGGTTCTTGTGGATAACTTGTGGACTGATTTGGATAGGTTCTTGTTGAAGAACTTGTGGACATATTTGATGAAGTCTTGGTGAATACTTGTGAGAAGTTGTGATTGATTTGTTCAAGCTTTTGGATTAATCTTGGGATAGATCTGACAAATTGAGAGCATATTTGTGCTGGACCATAGGATTGAAAGGGTTCTCTAAGTTTATATGGAAAAACCAGAACTGAAAATGTGCTTTATGTAGAAGGATTGAGACATAATCTTTTGAGTGCTAGCCAACTTTGTTATCAGGGTCATATGGTGACTTTCTATTCTGATAGATGTAAGATAAGGAAAGTATAGAATGGAAAAATCATTGCTAATGCAAGATGAACTCCTAACAACCTCTACATCCTAAGTGAGATAAAAAGGGAAACGTGTTTTTTGTCTCAAGAGGATGAAAGTTGGCTATGGCATAAAAGAATGGTACATTTGAGCTTTGATAATCTTATCAACATTAGCCATAAGAAAGTAGTCAGAGACTTACCTAAATTGAAAAGACCCCAAAATACTATTTGTGGTCCTTGTCAACATGGAAAGAAAACTAGAACCAACTTTAAGGCTAAAGGATACATGTCATCTAAACTTTTAGATCTTATTCATACTGATTTGTGTGGTCCCACCAAAACTCAGAGTATACAGAGAGAGAGTTGCTTCATGTTTTTCATAGATGATTTCTCTAGAATGACTTGGGTTACCTTTCTGAAAGAAAAATCTTAAGACCTTGACAAGTTTAAAGCCTTCAAAGAAATGATAGATAATGAAACATACAAAAGAATAAAATGCTTAAGATCAGATAGAGGAGGATAATTCACTTCAAATTAATTTAAGGATTATTGTGAGCAACAAGGGATTAAGAGGGAATTTTTAGCAGCAAGAACTCCTCAACAAAATGGAGTAGTTGAAAGAAAAAATAGAACTATTGAAAATATGGCTAGAGCTATGTTTAATGAGTCAAAGATTCCTTATGGTTTTTGGAAAGAGGCAGTTAGTACAACAGTGTATATTATCACCAGAGCTCAGTTAAGAGTCAATCATCACAAAAATCCCTATGAGTTATGAAAAGAAGACCAGCCACAATAAAACATTTTAGATTTTTTGGTAGTAAATGTTACATCAGAAGGGAAGATTAGAATTTAGGGAAGTTTGATCCTATATGTGATGAGGGTATTTTTCTTGGGTACTCCAGCAAGAGAAAATCCTATAGATGCTACAACAAAAGAACTTGTACTATTGTGGAAAGCATAAATGTTACAGTGGATGAGAAAATAGGGATAAGAGAACCGATTCAGGAAATTGATGATGAAGATTGCCAAGAAGAATTTAGGAAGGATTCAGATAAAGAAGAGGAAAGATAAAAACTCCTTCCTAAAACTCCATCCAGATATGTTCAAAAACACCATCCAAAGGATAAAATCATTGGTAATCCAGAAGTTAGACAGACAAGGAGAAGAATCATATCTTCAAATTCCCATACAGATGTTTCGTTGTTATCTCAGATTGAGCCAAAATATCTCAGTGAAGCCTGTGCAGATAAGTTTTGGATAAATGCTATGAATGAATAATTGGAATAGATAGATAAGAGTGAGACTTTGGAACTTTTTCCAAGACCTAAAGATAAAAATGTCATTGGCACTAAGTGGGTCTTTAGAAACAAGCTAAATGAAGATGGTTAGGTAGTCAGAAATAAAGCAAGGTTAGTTTGCAAAGGTTATGCTCAAGTAGAAGGAATTGATTTTGAAGAAACTTTTGCTCCAGTTGCTCGTCTTGAGGCTATCATAATGTTTTTGGCTTTTTCAAGTTTTAAAAACTTCAAGGTCTATTAGATAGATGTCAAATCAGCTTTTCTAAATGGTGTGTTAGACAAAGAAGTCTACATTGAACAACCAGAAGGGTTCTTACTTTCAAAAAATTCAGATTTTGTGTGTAGATTGAAAAAGGTATTGTATGGTTTGAAACAAACTCCTAGGGCTTCGTACTCGAGACTTGACAGGTATCTTCAGAAACAAGGTTTCAAAAAAGGTATGGCAGATAGCAATTTGTATATCAAAAATGATGGAAATAATATCTTAATTGTGGTTGTTTATGTTGATGATATCATTTTTGGAGGTAATAACACCAAAATGTGTAAATATTTTGCTAACAATATGCAGAGTGAATTTGAGATGTCCATGATTGGGGAATTTTCCTTCTTCTTAGGACTTCAGATTGCCCAATCAGAAGAAGGAATATTTCTCTCACAAGGCAAGTACATAAGAGAGATGTTAAAAAAGTTTGGTATGGAGGATAGCAAACCTGTTAGTACTCCAATGATTACATGGTGTAAGTTGAGCAAGGATGATTAATCTCCAGAGGCAAATCAAAGTTTGTACATATCCATGATTGGTAGTTTTCTTTATGTTACAGCTATCAAACTAGACATCATGCAAGCAGTGGGACTAGTTGCAAGGTTTTAGGCTGCACCAAAAGAAACTCATGTTATGGCAGTAAAAAGGATTCTCGGGATATCTGAAAGGCACTATGGATCTTGGGCTTTGGTATCCCAAGAGTGATAAGTTCACTCTCACGACTTTTAGGAGATGCATATTGGGCCAGCAATATTGATGACATAAAAAGCACCAGTGGTGGAGCTTTCTTTTTTGGGAATTGTTTAGTTGCTTGGTTAAGCAAGAAACAACCTTTAGTTTTCTTGTCTATAATAGAGGCAAAATGCATAGCAGCAGTAGCTTGTTGTACATAAGTTTTATGGATGAAGACTACCTTGGAGTATTTCAAAATAAAGCATGATCAACCCATTTCCATATTGTGTGATAATACAAGTGCCATAAGTATCTCCAAGAATCTAGTAATGCACTCAAGAACAAATCATATTCCCATCAAATATAACTTTCTGAGAGAGCGGGTTCAGGACAAGTAGGTTAAGTTGGAATATGTGCCTACTAAGGAATAGATTCTTGAAATTTTCACCAAACCACTTCCAAGAGAGACTTTTGAGTATTTAAGGAAGAAGTTGGGAGTAGTTTTACTCCCACCCCAGAATTAATCACCTCAACAAGAAGTGGGGGAGGGGCTAAGCTAAGAGGCTCATTCTTAGCCCTAAGCCCCAAAGGTGACCCTTTACCATTGATGACAAAGGGGGAGAGATTTGAGTAATGGGGAGAGCCTTGAGTTAGGGGGAGAAAAGCTTCAGAGGATGGTTTTCAGTTGGTTTCAATTTTGACAGTTGGTAGTGGTTTCAGTAGTGGTTTGCCATCAATGACAAAGGGGGATATTATTGGTAATTTTGGGTATGTTGCCTAGATTCATGGTTGTGAGTTGTCATTGATGTCAAAAGGAGTTTGTGTTGATATCAAAAGGAATTTGTGCTGATGTCAAAAAGAGTTTGGTGCCAAAAATATCATGAAAGTTCCATGATGTCTGTTTAAGGGTTTTTAATTAAAACCATGGTGACAAGGTTAAAAGTTTTTCTTAAAACCATATCGACTCATTAAGGGTTTTTATTAAAACCATCTGGGCTTAATGAAAAGGTTTTTGCTCCTTGAAAGAGCCTTAAAAGTCCATTTTGATTATTAATAAATAAATTAACTCAAACATTTGAAAAGGTTTTAAGTTAAGTTTATTATTAATAAAATAATTATTATTAATTTAGTAATTATTATTGAAAGGGTTTCTAAACCCTTAGAGATGCCAATGTAGAAGACTTACCTCATCGATGTCATTTGTTTGGAAGGTGCACCGACGTCAACTTGCATGGGATGCAAAAGACTATTAAAGGGCATTAATTCCTAAGGTTCAATGCACCTCCGATTTGCATGATTACCTTCAATTTCGTATTTCTCTATGACCTTCGAATTCGTATTGCTCTATGATTTTCGAGTTTCGTATTGCTCTGTGTTTAAGTTCCAATTTCGTATGCCTGCGAGGAAGAAAATTTTGGTTGTCTTTTGCGATCAAACGAAAGGTAAAATGACAAGTAGCACTTGAGAGTTTTTTTGGGCACTTGTGCTCTAATGGTGGAGGCAGTGGAGTGAAGGCGCTCGCTAAGCAGAGGTGTCGAGTTCAATTCATGACAAGAGTGTTTCAGTTTTTTTCTTGGTCACGGTTATTGTGCACGTGGTATAGTGGTTGCTTTAGGCCACGAGTGTGGAGAAGGAAGTGCTTTGGCATTTATGTTGGTAACTCCTCACTTCTCCTAAGGTTGGAGAATTGATTTTTGGCCAAGGTAAATATTTTGTTGATAATCTAGAATATTTGATTTGACTTGGCAATTATTGTTGGTAATTGGATGGAGGTATAAGGTTAAGTAGACATATTGCTTTGACATTGTTATTATTGATGCTTAATGTTTATGTGGAGTAATAAGGTGTAAAAAGGATTACTTTCTATGTGTATTATCTTTTTGGTGGTTGATGTTAAGTTGGAGTGATAAGGTGTTATTTGGGTTTTTATTGTTGTGCATTATTCCATTGTTGCTAACTCTAATTTGTGGCAAATTGAGAGTTAGTGTTGTGACAGATTTTGAGTTCTCCTTCTTCATCAAAGTAAAGGTATGGGAACATTCTTCCATGGTTATTATTGATTGATGGTTTTCTTAAAATAATTTTGGAGTGAAAAGGATTAAATTAAGTTTCCTTATTTGGAGTGGATCTTATTTTCTGAAAGTGGAAGTATTGATTATACATTATGAGATCATTATGATTTTATGAGTTATTGCATAATTCTGGTTTATGAGAGTGGAAGCATTTGAAGTTTACTTTAGGGTTTTTGAGTGAGAAGCTTATGCCATTGCTATAAGTTATTGAAACTCTAATTGAGTTGTTTGGTTGTTGAGAGTTGAAGGATAGAACATATTGAGTCTCTAACAATTCTCTTTATGCTTCTATGAGATTGATTTGAGTTGAGATTGAAAGTTGAAGGATAGAACATATTGAGTCTCTAACAAATATCTTTATGCTTCTATGATATTTATTTTATATGATTGGATGAAACACATTGAGTCTCTAACAATTCTCTTTGTGTGTTCACATTGGGCAAGTTTCTTGGTAAATTACTTGAGCTGATTTGGGCAAGTTCTTGGTGAGCTTGCTAGGACAGATTTGGATAGGTTCTTGTGGAGAACTTGTGGACTAATTTGGATAGGTTCTTGTGGAGAACTTGTGGACTGATTTGGAAAGGTTCTTGTTGAATAACTTGTGGACAGATTTGATGAAGTCTTGGTGAATATTTGTGAGCAGTTGTGATTTATTTGTTCAAGCTTTTGTCTTAAGCTTGGGATAGATCTGACAGAGATTTGAGAGCAAATTTGTTCTAGACCAGAGGACTGAGTTTGGTGCAGATTTGTGACAGAGTTTGAGAGGACTTGTGCTAGACCTACTGATTGTGTTTAGTATAGGTGTTGATGAGCAGTTGTGGAGGTGATCAGTGAGGATAGAAGTCTCTAGAGCCATAGCAAGGAGGACAAGACGTCTTCTGTGGAAAGGAGTTCCACCTACTAGCGGTAGAAGAGGCAGTGATCTTCTGAAGTATCATTTATAGAGCTTTGGGGATAGGACATCTCCTTTGGGCAGGAGTCTCGTAAATATTTGATTAGGGGAAGGATTTTCCTTTGGACCATAAGTCCATAAATATTGTAATTGGGAAGGATTACCAAAGGATTTGATTGAGAAAATTTAGTGAAATATTTTCTCTGTGGAGTAGCCCACCTTGGGTGAACCACATTAAAATGGATCTTCTTTGTGTGTTGCTTTCTGTGATGGTTAATGTTATGGTGATGCCACTACTATCTAAAGTAAATTTTTTTAAATGGTTGCATCTTATACTGTTCACCCCCCTCTCAGTATAAGTCTGTGTTCTTCAAAACTCAAGATTAAGGTTTCAACCTCAAGAAGATGAGAAAGCAAAAGCAAAGTTTCTATAGGAACTAACCGACTTCAAAATCAAAGTTGAAGAGGTAAGAAAAATTGAATGTATGGCCAAAAAATTAAAGATAAAATATCTAGAGTGTGAAAGATTAAATCATGATATAGTTTTACTAAGGATGGAATTAAAAAGTTCTAAGGACAAGCTACACGAGTTTGAGGAAAATTCAAAGACCTTGGATAGGATTATCAATGCACAAAGGTCATCAGTCAAGCTCAAACACCAAAAAAGAACAAAGGAAACATGAAGCAAACAAAGGAGAGTCAAGCTCAAACACCAAAAAATAAGAAGCATCAAAATAAGTAAGTAAAAGAGAGAGTGAGACTTCCAAGGATATGTTGGACAATAGAAAGTTCAATAAGGAAAGGAACAATACACAAGTAAGGAATAAATGGAACAGGAAACATGACAAGGTAGAAGAGACTAAGAGACCAATGGGATCTAGGCAAGGTTTCTTCAATGGACGATGCTTCTCATGTCATAGGTTTGGGCACATGGCTTCATAGTGCAAGACACATGAAAGACAGGAATATGAGAATATACTACTTTTCTATGGGTATTTTTACTCATGTAATCAGTTTGGTCACAAGGCGATGAATTGTAGGGTTCATGATAGAAAAGGATATGGCTTCACTAGGAGAAATCCTAAGACATTTGCACAAAGGAACAATAACATTAAGTGTTATAAGAATAATAATTATGGTCACATAGCAAAGTGGTGTAGAGCAGACATTCCAGAATCAAGTATGAACAAGAACAGGAACATGGATATTAATAGGAATAGGAATAGGAATAGGAACAAAAATATGGATATGAACAAGAATAGGAATATGGATATGAACAAGAACAAGAATATGCATATGAACAGGAATAGGAACATGAACATGGAAAGGAACAGTAAGAGGAATCAGAAGGATCAGATAAGAAGGAAAGAGGATAAAGGTAAAGAACAGTGCTTTCTGGGAGTAGAAATACTCCCACCTCGAAATTAACCACCTCAATAGGAGGTGGGGGAGGGACTAAGCTAAGAGACTCATTCTTAGCCCCAGGTCCCAAAGGTGACCCTTTGACATTGATGTCAAAGGGGGAGAGATTTGAGTAAGGGGGAGATATTTAGATTTGAGTAAGAGGGAGATATTTGGTATCTAAGAAAGTGTTGAGCTAGCAGGAGCAATGTCCCAGGGGGATAAAAACAAATAAAATGTCAAGTTTTTAGTTAAAATAATTTGGGTTGACATCAATGACAAAGGGGGATATTGTTGGACATTTTGAGTCCATCGAGTTGTCATTGATGTCAAGGCGTGAAGTTGTCATTGATGTCAAAAGGAATGCAATTGATTGGTTTCAAAAAGTTTCATAATGTCTTATGAAGCATGACCAAAAAGGTTTTTCATTAAAACCATTGGAGGAGAAATAAAAGGTTTTCCATTAAAACCATTGAAGGAGAAAATAAAAGGTTTTCCATTAAAACCATTGAAGGAGAAAATAAAAGGTTTTTCATAAAAACCATTGGAAAATAAAGTATAATAATTTTATTATACTAAGGAAGCTTAAAGTTATTTATAAATTAATTTTAAATTAATTTATTAGTTAATTTACTTAACTTGAAAAGTTATTTAAATTAATTATTAATTAATTTATTAGTTAATTATAAATTAATTAAATTAAGGTTAAAACCCTAAAATGGGTTTTAGATTTGAAATTTGAAATTCAATTTCAAAAATAGTCGACGTGGAGGAATGTTATTTGTGCATATAAAATGGAACACCTACCACTTTAATGAAATTACCATGCCTAAGATACGAATGTGCAAAGCAAATAATTTAGCGCTGTGACCAAGGGAAATGAAAACATGTTTTTCACGTGTGAAAAAGGAGAAGTGTTGAAGGCATAAGAGGAAGGCATCTATCCTTCCTTCACGTGGGCCTTCGTAGCCCATGCGACGAGTGCCCAAGAACCTAAGTGTTGAGGCAAGAGGAGATGACGGATCGAGTCACACCGAATCCCTTTTGGTGGGGAAAACAAGGTACGCAAGGTGTTTAATCTCTAAAATTTTCAGAGGTTTGTTGGGCAAGTTAAAAATTAATTTTGCATGTTTATTATTGGTTCTAAGGTTGCAAGGGAGTTATAAGGTTGGAAAAATTAAATTTTTAATATTGTTTTCTTAAAGGTTTTATGCATGGAGTGAAAAGTGTTTGGTTAATATTCTATATTGGTGAATATTATTAAGTCTGGTCAATATTCTATAGTGGTGAATATTATTAAGAGTGGTTGATATTCTATAGAGGTGAATATTATTAAAGTGGTTAATATCCTATGGTGGTGGATATTATTTTAAGAGTGGTTGATTTATTAGGGTGTTGGTCACTATTCTAAGATTGGAGTTGATAAGGTGTTTCCAAGTATTTTTTTATGTATGATTTGTTGAGTATAATTGAAAAAGGGAAGAAATAAGGCATTGATTATATCTTGGTCCAAAGAATATCTTTGAGGAAATATTGGAATAATATTTCATATTCTAACCTTATTGAGTTTGGAAAAGAAGCGTTTTATGGTTGTGGCAGATTTATGATATCCCTTCATCATCAAGAAAAAGGTATGAGCACATTCTTCCATAGTTGAGTTGATTAATTGGCTTTTTAGAAAATAAGTTTGGATTGAAAAGGACTTGATTAGGGTTTCCTATTGAGTGTGTTGAGTGGATGCTTCAAGGTTTTTTGAAATCAATAATTGTTGTTAAATATTGTTTGATAAGCATTGTTGTTGAAGCCATTTGTTGTGAGAAGAACTTGTATTACAGTTTGAGTATCATTGCTATGAGAATTGCTTTATAAGAATTTTTGTTGAAGTGATTTTTTGAGTAGAGAAATTGAACTAGGGTTTGATTATCATTGCTATAAACATTGTTGTTGAAGTGAGTTGTTGAGCAAAGAACTTGAACTAGGGTTTGAAAAGATCATGAGTATCATTGTTATGTGAGATTTATTGTTGAGCATTATTGGAAATATTTTGAGTTGGTGTTTATATGCTTAGACTAGGGTTTGTGAGAAAGGGGTGTTTCATTGAGTGATTGGTTGAGTAGAGTTGGTTAAGCCTATTCAAGTGGATGTGTGAAGTGATTGTTCAAGTTCCATAAAACAAACTATTCTATATTCTGAATTGAGTTGAGAAAGTGATTGAGCATTGAGTTGTATTTAAAGCATATTGAATCTCTAAAAATTCTCCTTATTTTTCTAAGAGAGTGATTGAAATTAATTAAGTAGTGTGATTAGTATAGAAAATATTGAGTCTCTAACAATTCTCTTTATGTTTCTATGAGATTGGACAAGTTCTATGTGGACTTGTTAAGCAGATTTGAGGTAAGTCTTTGAGAAGACTTATGGACAGTTTTGGGTAAGCTTTTGTGGAAGCTTACAATACAGATTAGACAAGTTCTGAGTGGACTTGTTGAGCATATTGGACAAGTTCTGAGTGGACTTGTTGAGAAGATTGGACAAGTTCTGAGTGGACTTGTTGAGAAGATTGGACAAGTTCTAAGTGGACTTGTTGAGCAGATTGGACAAGTTTTGAGTGGACTTGTTGAGCAGATTGGACAAGTTCTGAGTGGACTTGTTGAGCAGATTGGACAAGTTCTGAGTGGACTTGTTGAGCATATTTGAGCAAGTTTTGTGTGGATTTGTTGAGAAAATTTTACAAGTTCTAAGTGGACTTGTTGAGCAGATTGGACAAGTTCTAAGTGGACTTGTTTAGTAGACTGGACAAGTTTCGAGTGGACTTGGTGAGCATATTGGACAAGTTATATGTGGATTTATTGAGCAAATTTGAGCAAGGTGTGGACTTGTTGAGTATATTTGAGCAAGTTATGTGTGGACTTCTTGAGTAGATTTGAGCAAGTTTTGTGTGGAGTTGTTGAGCAGATTTTTGGTGCATATTTGAGGATAGATTTGTACCAGACCAAAGATAGAGATTAATAAGATTTGTGCTACACCGAAGGACTATGTTTAGTGTAGTTTTGAGACAGCTTTAGAGGTGATAGAGCAGAGAGGATAGAAGTCTCCAGTGGATAGAGATCCATCAACCAAGGTAGTGAGAACAGGTCTTATGATTTGGGACAAGAGTATTCAGTGGAGAGAGATCCACAAGCCAGTGCAGTGGAGGTAGTAGTCTTCTAGAGGATCACCAGCCAGAGCAAAGGAGAAGGAGTTCTCCTATAGATAGAGATATATGAATTTGATTTAGGGGATTGGTGTCTCTTTGGTAAAAATGTCCATAAACATTATAATAAGGAAAGGATTCCCAAGAGATTGATTGAGAAAAATTTAGTGAAATATTTTCTCTATGGAGTAGCCCACATTGGGTGAACCACGTAAATTGTGGTATCTCTATTGTGTGTGATGATTTGTGAATTTATTTGGTTACTGTTGTTGATATTTCTATCTTTACATTACATAATATTGATTGGAAAGAAAAGTAAAAAGTGGTATTATACTATTCACCCTCCCTCTCAGTATAAGCTTGTGTTCCTCACTTATATGTTCTTCCAACAAAGGCTTATATGGATCTCTTCTCTATTGCTCCATGTGTTGAATACTTTCAAAAACTATCAACTTCTTATGCATCTTGGAAATCAAGTACTTAACATCATTGTGTGGTAGTTTCTCTAGTGGTATCAATCTCAGACAACATTATTTATCCTTCTATAGTCTTATCTATGACACTCCCTTGATGGCACATCTAGTTTGCATTTCTATAGATGATTCTTTTGTAACAACATTGTTTAGGATTCTATAGATGACAATAATTTTTAGATAACCATTTCTTTACTACAACCTTATAAATAGACGTTTGTACCCTTGAAAGACACCTTAAAATGGTAAACCCTATAATTTTTTTCCTCAATTGGCACTCTTAGACATTAGCTTATTTATCTCTCTAGATGATAGCTCCTCTAGCTCTCAGTTGCCAATGGAACTTCTAGATGAAAGCTCCTTTTGCTTCTCCTTTGTTTGACTGTAATTACTTTGAGCAATGGTTACCCTTCTATGTGCTTTATTTATTATTGGAGGTTATTCTTGTTTTATCATATTATTCTTTAGTATGTATAGCTTTCTTATTTCTCATCTAGTTTTATCAGCTTTTCCCTTGGTGCATAGGTACCTCTACTCCTTTCTAAAAAAAATTGTTTGTGCTCTACTTTTTAAATGTCTTCCTTGTCTTGGGAAATGGCATTATATCTTGCGGAATCCTTCTTCTCAATTCCTAAAAGCTTCCTTTGGCATATAAAATATTTCTCTAGCATATGCAATCTTCCTCTATAGATTCAATTGCATTGTGCTTATGCCTCTTGACTTGCCTCTATTTATAATTTTCCTAAAGTTAGTTTTTTTCCATGAAGATGGTTATCGAACTACCACTACATATCCCAAATAATGAATTATTCCCATATCATCCTCTACATGCAAGTGACAAAGCATTCCATACTTCTATTTTATATTTTGCTTTTTGAAATTTTTATTATTATTATTATTTTTTTTTTTTTTTTTTATTTACATACTATACAACGAATGACTGCTAGGTGTCATCTTCTCTATATGATCCATACAATGATGAAAATTTATATTTCAATTACATATTTTATTGATGATTCATATTATTTTCTTCTCTGATGATGACCTATTTTGAACTCCATTTGTAATCTATCAATGACTCTAGATATCTTATGTAAATAATTGCTTTCTTACATATCAATGTGATGTACTAACCTGGGTGGTTTCTTGAAATTTGACACTTCTATCAACACATTTTCACTTAATTCATCATCCATGTCATTTTATATGGTAATTTTTACTACTTATTCTTGGCCTTGCCCTGATAGATTGATGGTTTTCTTTTTTGCTTTGGCCTCTATCATTGGTTTTCAAACCATATCAGCCAACTTGCTCTTCCTTTGGCTATTTCCTCCTCTACATAAAATACATATTCTCAATTTCTCACTATAATGTGAGTCTAAACCTTGTTGCATTGGTTCTAGTATAGGCACTACATCCTCTTTCATTATCTCCTATCCTTTTCTTAGTGTCTAAGTTAGCTTAGTTGGCTTCTCCTTCTCTAGTGTCTTGGTATGCATAACTTGTTTCCTAGCCCAAACTTCTTTAGATATGGATGTAAATTCAAAATGGGGATCCACTTATACTAGAGGTGACGTGCTCAAATCAAACTACTAATTTTTTTCTACAAATTTAGTTATCCCAATTTGCACATCCTCCAATGTATCCATAGCTTCCTAAATTTCCCTATCCATGGGTACAATTTCTAGAAACTCCAAATCCTATTGTTATCCAACTATAACTACTCTTATAACCTATTTCTTCTCTATTTCTTATTATTGCCTTTCCTCCACAACTTTTTCCATTCTGCCATTTTTTTCTATTATGGCCTATTATGGTGATTGATATTATTTTTACAAAAGTAATCTCCTACATTTTACCTATTTTTGGGTTGAATCTATCCTTGATGGTAGTGTATTATCCTATGAATATTCACTAGGTATATCACTTAGTAAACCATTCCTCAATATATCTTTGTTCTTTTTTCTAGTGTTATTTTCTTTGACCATGGATTTGCATTCATCCACCTTAGTATTGTTGGTGTTAACTTTGATAGCTCTCTTGAAGGATCCAAACATCTAATTTCTATTTTTTCTTGCATTGCAACTTTTAGTAGCATACCAATGGCATGAAATACCATTGAAAAATCGATGTGCTTCATATCAAGAAAGTCTTAATGTGATATGAGAGGTAGGATGCCTATTCATAGGTTTCATAGACTACCACTCCTTACATATATGGTATAAGTATATGGATAATTTTGAAGCCCTCTACTGTCTAGATAATCCCACCACTATGACATTCATGGCACACTGTAGCTCCTCATTCATACAACTATTATTACTTAACTCCTTGAATCTTGTGTAATATTAGTTTTTATACTTCTTTTATATGGAGGTTCTGCACCTCCTAAATTAACTACCTAATTCAATTATAATCCACTACATCTTCCACCATTGGTATTCCTTGATTAGGTAGACCAAATATTCTTCTAAATTTTCCTACTAAAATACAATTAACTATCCAATCACCTACTCATACTTGCATTCTGTTAAGGATTATAAGTTTCTAGCATTTGCAATAGATAATATTTGAAGAATTCTCTATCAAAGTTTGGCACCTACAAAATAAAATTTACTCTTTTCTCCTATAACTTATTTTGCAACTGGTGATTCTTCAAGGTCTTCTCCCACCATGTCTAGAAATATTCTCCAATTGAGTGTACCCACATTATGGATTTCAAGGGTATCTTTTCCTTTTCATGGTGTTTATCATCCCTTCCTCTCTCTTCTGGAATGTTATCCCCTATTCTATATCATGATTTCCTCTCTTGGCCTCATCCTATTTTTGAATCATATTCTTGTCCACCTTCCAATGAATGTGATCCATTACTATACCTTGTACTTCTTTCTGACATAGGCTTGGGTGGATATCTTTTCTATAGCTCCATGTGTTGAATCCTTTCAAAAACTATCAACTTCTTATGCATCTTGGCAATAAAGTACTTGATGTCACTGCATGGTAGTTTCTATGGTGGTTTCAATATCAAATAACACTATTTCTCCTACTATACTCTTCTTGTTGACACTATCTTGATAACACTTATAGTCTATAGTTCTATAGATAACTCTTCCTTGATGACAATACTTTTTTTTTTTGGTAATTAAGGTACAATTTCATTACAACCAGGTTTTATAGGTTGACCCAAAACCTTTTACAAAATCAGCACAATGCTGAAATGAAACAAAACCTCAATAGGGACAGTCTGTCCTTTGCAATTAGCCCCCTACTGAGGCCACACTGCCAAAAAAGAGCATCGTCCCTTACACAAAATTACAAACCCCTTAGAACACGAGACATGTCACAGAATCACGACAGTAATCTCCCAGTTTGCACTCTTTCTACTTCCAGCTGCGAATATGCGACATGTCGTGAAATCGTGACATCCTTAAGTCATTTCCATCTTTTACTTTGGAAATTCACAAAAATGTGACCTATCATGAAAAAGAGACATGTCATGAAATCGTGACATTCTGCCTTTGTTCTGCTCCTTTGCCGTTGTATGTCATGAAAATGCGACATGTCGTGCCCATGAGACATGTCACGAAATCATGACATTCGTCTCCCATTCTGCATGCTTGCCGCTTCCATCCACAACCATGAGACATGTCACGAAATTGTGATGCCCTTATGTCTTTTCCTTCATTTGTTCTGGGAAGTCATGAAACTATGATGTGTCGTGACCAAGAGACCTATCGCAAAATCATGACAAACTGCCTTCGTTCAGCTCCTTTGCTACTGCCTGTCACGAAACTGAGACATGTCACGAAATCGTGACATTCATTGCCCATTTTTTTCTCTTATCGCTTCCATCCACGAAGAATCGGCATGTCGTGAAATCGCATCATCCTTGAGTCTTTTTCTTCATTTGCTCTAGATCATCGTGAAACTACGACATGTCGATAAAACAACATGTCATGAAATCGTGGTGCTTCTGCCACTTTTACCTCTTTTGTTGCTTTTGGATAGGAAGGAACAACATGTCACGAAATCGCAACACTTTCACCTCCATGCTCCTTTTCTTGGCTTTTGCCTGCGAAAAACCAACATGTCACGATATCGCGACACTTTCGCCTCCTCACACTTTCTCTTCTCTTTTGGTAGCGATAATGCGACATGTCGCGATATCGTAACACTTTTTCCTTCCTCTTTCTCTTCTCTTCTAGTTGTGAAAATGCGACATGTCATGAAATTGTGACACTTTTCCTTCTTGCTCTTTCTCTTCTCTTTTGGTCACGAAAATACGACATGTCACGATATCGTGACACTTTTTCCCTCTTGCTCATTCTCTTCACTTTTGGTCGTAAAAAAGTGACATGTCGCGATATCGCTACACTCTTTCTTTCATTCTTAACATGTGATATCACAACACTTTTCCTTTCCTCCTCTTTCTCTTCTCTTTTGGTCGCAAGAATGCGACATGTTGCGATATCGTGGCACTTTTCCTTCTTGCTCTTTCTCTTCTCTTTTGGTCACAAAAGGATGACATGTCACGAAATCGTGATAATTTTTCCTTGATGACAATACTTGGGCTTCTATAGACAAAGATACCTTTTTAGGTGATCATTTTTTCTATAGCCTTTTAGATGACAATTTTTACCCTTGAAAGACACCTTCAGATGGCAGTCCCTCTAACTATTGGCTTCAACTAGCACTCTCAGACAATAAATTCTTTATCTCTCTAGATGATAGTCTATTGACTCTCAACTTCTTATGGCACTTCTATATGGAATCTCCTTCTTAATTGTTTAACTACAACTACATTGAACAATAGTTACCCTTCTATGTGCTTTAATTATGATGAGAAGTTATTTTTATTTTATCATCTTCATCTTCAATATGTACAAATTCCTCATTTTCCATCTATATTTATCAACTTTTCCCTTGGCACATAGGTACCTCTACTCCTTTCTAAAAAACCCTTGTTTGCACTCTACTTTTCCAATGTGTTCCTTGTATTTAGAAATGGCATCATATCTTGAGGAATCCTTCGTATTGATGCCTACAAAATTTCTTTAGTATTTGAAATATTTATTTAGCATCTGTAATCTTCCTCTATAGCTTTAATTATATTGTGCTTATACCTCTTGACTTGCCTCTATTTATAATTTTCCTAAAATTAGTTTTCACCCATGCAAATGGTTATCCAACTCCCACTACATATCCCAAATGAGAGATGATTGCAACCTCACCCCTTGCATGCAAGTGATGATCCTGCTTCTATTTTTCTCTTTTATACTTTTTAAAAAAATTATTTACATACTATACAATGAATGAGTGCCATGTGTCATATTCTTTGTATGATCTATATGATAATGTCAATTTAAACTTTAATTATCTTATATTGATGATTCAAACTCTTGTCTTCTCTTAATATGACCTTCATAATATGTCATCTCATAATTATGATTCCTTTTCATCCACCCAATCTCTTTATGGTAGTTTTTAGTTTAATTTTGCTTCAAATGGAATCTTGTTTCTTCATCCTCATCAGTCATTTGATGATTTTTCTAACAACATCCTACCATCTTGTACTCCTTCTAATAGTCATCTTATCTTATGTCATCCTATAGAACACAACCTATCATCCTACTTAGTTGGAGACTACACCCTATCATCTTGTCTAATCACGAACTTGGTCTTCTTACCTTTTCATTCTTTTGATGACCCCCTACCATCCTATCAATATGTTGATGGCTTCTAGGAATTTTTGTGACCTACTAATGACTATATAGTACTTGTATTATTTGGACAATGTATGTCTATCTATTTTCATTGATGGGGTAACCTCTTCTTTGTAGTTATTCTCTATTATGTTGGGTTGCTTCTTTTCTAATATAATCTAGTTCTTTTTTAGCCCTTCTTCATCTTTGTCATGATGATTCTTATATAGCTACTCCCTCCATCAAAAAAACCTTTATATTGTGGGACTACCTATGTCCATTATATAGTTGTTCAAATTTTGTTTGAGTTCTCAACCATAAATTATGACATCTTCAATTTTTATATGAACCATGAGACATTCCTGATAGCCCAACCTCATGATTCCATGAAAATTGGTTGTTCTTTTGTTGATCAAAGAATGGTTCATGTAGCCCATCCTATCAATCTTGTGGCCTAGGGGTAGCAAGAGGACAATTTCTTCCCCTTAAGCCACCAATAGGGAGGTCAACCAAACTCCTCCTTTTGTTGGATACTCTAAAACCACCAAGAAGGCTTGGATATCTTCCCAAATTTTCTAAGTTACCTCTTTGTGGTACTATTGGGGTTCCTAGTAATCCTTACAAACTACTAGGTTCAACCTTTTATTCATTAAAAAGGGTAGGTATTTCTTCTATCCTTCTCTTGGTTCATCTTCCTTCCTTAGAGTATTTCTAAATGTGTCTTCTCACTTCTCCTTGATGGACTATTTGATTTCTAGTCAAGTTCCTCCTAGATATTCTTGTCAATCAAAGAGCTCAAACTACTACTATTTATATTAATGGCATGTGAACTCATAAAGGAACTACTTGAAATCATGTAGAATAGACTACTACTTTTAGATTACCTTCCTTACTCTAATTGGGAAGAATGTACCTCATAAATATCCCTCCATAGTTCATAGGCTTCATGTTCCCTCATCAATCGTTTTTGTTCAAGATTGTGTAGTTCTTCTTATGTCAATGCTTTTCTTTCATTGATTCATTACATAATTTTGTCTAGTTCTCAAACAATCTAATTGCTCATTTGAGCATTATATCTTAATAGATTTTCATACTCCTCTTGCAACCTCTACATATCCCTCAGCATCATTTTTTATATGAGATAAATTTGTGTTAGTGGGATCATATCGTCATCTTCATTTTCATTACTTTGAGATTCATAATTGGGAATTTCTCTTCTTAATGACTCCATTCATCGCATATCTATGTCTATCAATGATTATAGTTTTAGTTCTTCCTCCATATCTAAGAATCATCATTTATCATTTAGTTGTTCATGGTTCCAACTCTCTTTTTTTGATAATAGGTTGTCCTTCTCTATCTATCTTGAATAACTAACCTAAACATATATCTTCTTCTTATTGAGCTACACCTTTATTTATGGTTCCACTTGGTTATCCTTATTCCTAGAACCAAATCCCTTCAAATATATATAAATACTATTGCAATGCCTTCATCAGTCTTCCCACAATCTCTTCCTTTGATGATTTAAATTTGATCATATTTACTTGTACTTTTTACTTTATATAGTTTCAACTTTGAACCATTTACCATGTTAGGACACTAGGTCTTGTATCGCTCCAAATTTTCCGCATCCTTACCCTCAGGCTATAGGATCCACGCCCGAAAGGGGGATGCGAGAAGGATGGGACAATACCTCGGACTGAGAGGCCCTTTGAAGGTCCCGCCTCTCGGGGGAGGAGTATAAGGGTGAATTTTTGATGGATGGTGGGTTCACCAAGAAACTTTTGAGTGGCAGTTTCCACGCCTAGGTTGATAGTGGGTTTGATGTGTTCATTTTTATACTCAATCATTCAACTCCTAGGTTTGGCCAAGATGAATCTAAACTATTCTATCTACCAATAATAATTTAAATGGATACAAAAAATAGGAATGAGTGCTAATAACAGAGAATATGCTAATTAGAATGTGTCATACCCGATTTCGGATGTTTGATGAAGATTCCGAGGCTTGTAGCAGTTCAGATCGCCTCAATTCATACGTAATCGTTTGATATTTCACAGGATCATCCCAAATCACAGGAGGTCATCTGAAATCAGATAGAATCATCTAAAATCTGATGAATTCGTCAAAATAATTCATCAGAAACCTGCAATCACAAAAACAGATGCAAAATACCAAATATGCAAGTGCAGAAGCAAAGGACAATGGTAGAAATAACAACAAACATGCCTAAATAATGGATTCCAATAACAAATAAGGAAATGCGATAGATTTAATGATTGATTTTAACTTTACCATGTGATTATGCTAAATGAGGTGAACTCCAAGATGCATAAACATAATAATTCAAGACAGTGCAGAAATACAATATGAAAAATGCGAGAAAAGCTAAGGAAACGCAAACTCTGGACTCGGATTGCCCCCAATATGGACTACAGTTAGGATCACCTCCAATCGTACGAGATCATCTGTGCTCCTTGACAAAATCATCCGAGATCGTTTGCGATGATCCGAGCTAGCTTCGACTAAAAAATAGTAGAGTTCCTGCAAGAAAATGCAAAGTATAGAACACATACAGTAGTACGAGGGTGAATAAGGAGTTAAATCCGTCGCCTAAGGGGTTCAAGGAAATTAGAATCAAGGGGAGTCAGGGGGTACACTAGAAAATCCTAGTTTATATAGGCTTAGGAAGAGGTTTAAGAGGTTGGGGATCATCCCAATCGGGAGATCTCCAACAGGGAAATCTCCAACTGCGTAGACACGCTTCTGCCCAAGTTGGAGAGGCTGTTGAAACAGAAGCTAATTATGAAAATTTGGTTTTGGGACAAAATCGTCTGGACGTTCTATCCATGATGATTTCGTCAGATCTGGGACGATCTCGTCTAATCTACGATGATATCGTCCAACGGTCAAAACAAATCCTAAAAATGGCACAAAAAATGAGGAAACGGGTAACAGGCGGTTTTGGAGCGATTTTGGGGTTAAAATTCAAATTTCTATCTTTTATCTTTTACTAAGGTTTTAACCGTGCCAATTTTAGGGTGCTACATTTTGCCCCCTCTTTAGCGAATTTTTCGAAGAAAATGCGTTAAAGACGAGTTTTTCCTGTTTTACGAGAAAGCAAAAATGTACTCAATTTTTTAGACGACGATTCTTGGTCGAATCGTACAACTGCTGACTATGGTGCCCCCTCCGTGTTTTTACCCAAATCGAACGTTTGAGGTAAAAACGCGAAAAGACAAAAATTAAAATGTTGATTTTTTTTAAATAAAATTAAGAAAATAGGGTAAAACCCTAATTCATTTTTACTGTTCCAGAGCTCTACAGAAAGAAAAAATGGTGGAGACAGCGCACAAAGTGACAGAGGTCCGGGTGGGCTACGGGTAAGGATCTAAGCCCGTAGAGGATGAGCTAGTGCGGTCTATGATGCCAAACCACATTCTACCGGGGTATACTATCAGGCGGTTCCGAGAGGACGAGAGAATATCATTTCTAGCCCCCATTGCAGAGCCGATCATGATGGGATCGTCGAGGACATCCTCACGATCGACGATGAGGACCCGAGATATGGCCCGAACCTCTATGGGACCACCTCCTCCACATCAGGGTGGGGGAGGAGATGAGGCTGAGAGCTTGAGGGCTTCTCGAGGCTAGCTACTGCAGAGTGCAGATGATATTATTATTACTTTTGAGGGGATTGAGTATGCCAGAGCTTTGATTGTGGCATACCAATCCATATGATGTATATAATTCATTGATATATATATATATTTGTATTTTTGATGATATGACTTGTGTATATGTTGTATTATGATGCTTGAATTGTTGATTCATGTAATTATGTCATTTGGAAATGAATTATAATGTTATGTCATGCCATAAAATTTGTAAATGAAATAATCTGATGTGCAAAAATTGGTTGTTTTTGGTGTGATTTGATGAAAAATAAAAGGGACTTCTAACAATAATTTCAAAGGACATTGTCGTTGTTATAGACCGTTTTATGGAGTCACCGCTCGCTAGGTCGTCAAGCTAATCCTAGTATAGAAATATTGCTAAAAGTAAAAGAGTGCTTAAGAGACTGTCTTAAGACTTGGTGTTGTGATGATGAAAATGATGATGGGGATGATTTGTTTTCAGATTTTTCACAAAATTATGCATGAAATATGTTTAAAAGTGATTTTTGCTAGGCATAAATTCCTAAGTGTGATAAATTTTTGAATAATTCCTTAGAAATTATACCATGGTTGCAAGATGGAATGTTTGACATAATGACATGAAATAGAATAAGTGTTCGTTCATTTTGAAGCACAATTGTGTAACATAATGATGTAAGCCATATGTGTTTTTTTTTTAAATGGATGGGAAAATAAAATTAGAACAATGGTTTGCGCTAGGCATAGAATTTATAGGTATAGACTTATACCATCATCGCGAAATCCAAAGATAAAATAGAGATTTTAGTTTTATTGCATGATTGATTTTTTATTTTTGATTTTTGATAAACAAAAAATAATAATATGATGAACATGTTGTTTGAAATCGTTTTGCAATTTTGTGACACAATGTATATAATTGTTTTTATACAAAACAAAATTCTGAAATAAGAGGATAAAATTGTTCTAAAAAGAATTACAAAAATATTTTAAATTATCAAAAACAAATGTAGGTTTATAAGGGATCCTCATGTGCAAATGTGAGTTCATTACCGATCTTGATTTATCATAATGATACAAAATCTCTCAAATACAAATGTGTGTGCAATTGTATTGTTCATTCACCAATTTTGAGCAAGATAATTTGATACAAGCAATTTGCCTTAACCAAATGAATGTTCGTTAACCATGATTTATATGCATATAACCGTACCAGACTACCGTGCAAGTTAGGTTATCAAGAGCTAGCTAATCCATAAGCCGACATAGGTCTTTGTACAAAAGAAGGTCGCTAATGTGACGGACATATCACCACGCTAGGAATTACCCAAGGCCAAGCGGGTTGGGCACAAACCACCTATTATGGGGCTTACCTCACAGTTTTTGAATAATTGAGAATTCCAGGGATTCAAGCTCATTCACCCTTCTTTTCTTTTCAAGGGGTAGGGAAAGGATTTTATTGCATTTTGCTTTTGCTTTTCTCTTTTGCTCTTTTTACTTGTTTGTATTTTTGCTTGATATTTGAGATAATGCTGAAACATTGTTGTAATGATACAAAATAACATTTTTTTTTTTTCTTGTTAACTTTTTTTTTTCTTCCTATGCTAGGGATACTTGCTCGGATTAGCTGTAGAGCAAGGGATTTTTATTCTGGGTAGGGGTGAGCTTGTCCTTTTGTCAATTCTCAAAGATTCTAGACCATGTGCATGATAGGATAGCAGGGGAAACTTTTCGCTCAAGAAACCACGTCTACTATGTAGCATCATATTGAATGTGCAATGAAATCATTTTAATGTGAAAAGATATACTTGGTTCAAGTAAATAACAAGATCAGTTCTCTATGCTCAAAACTTTATTTAATGCCAATGTGGACTTTGATATAAGAGAGATTAATAATCATACTAAATAAAATCAAGATATTTATTCATGTGAGTGTGAAAGTGTGGGATTCCAAATAAATGCTCATTTATCCAAAATAATTGAAAATATAACTGCAAACTCCAAGAATTGACAAGTATGAAAATAAAATATGTTTTTGAATATTTTGATGTTTTTGTATTTTGATTTTAATTGATGAATTGAGAAGATACATAATATATTTTTTTCTTTTTGATGATGGAATTGGTGGTATATACAAGATGATCTATATACACTATACAAGGTTATTTGAGTATAGCATGTCTAAGGTTGCTTCAAAATCAAAGGAGGTTTTGAAGGATAATTTGGTTGTGTTGAAGGTAAGAACAAAAGGTGATGAATAAAAGGTAGCGATAACAAAAGCTTTGTTATAATGTAGAATAATGTAGCAAAAGATTTTACTTTTATATGTGTAAAATTGATCATGTTACAAAATAAAATGTCAGAAGGATAAGAAGGTTCTTCATTCTTATCACTATATTCCAAGTCTTGATAATATGGAGGGAGTATATATGAAATATATGCACGGGTGTTATTTGGTAAACAAGGATGATCATATATGGATGAAGAAAAGTGATGGATAGAAGATAATTGTGACAATAGAGAATGTATAGAACTTGATGTTTCAACCGTTAAATATTCTTCAAATGGTGTTGGGTCATTATGTATGGTAACAATTTTATTTGCAAGTTCAAACTTTAAACATTGGTGAAGAGTGGAAGGGACAACCCTCATCGTATGAATCCAAGGACTTCGAGGAGTAGGTTGTAAGGTGAAGGGCAATATGCTACATAAAACAAAGTATCCAGGATCTTGGATCCAATATTAAGGGGAAGAATTATAGTACCTTGAGCTTCTTGAATTTCATTGTTAAAAGATTTTATAATAACATTTGATTCATTAAGATCTTCTTCCTTTAATTTGAGTTTTTGGAATAATTGATAAGTGCATAAATTAAGAGAGGAGCCATTATCTACCATGATAGTTTTGACAGGTGTTTCTTTACTAGATCCTGTAATGTAAAGATAGGAGTCTTCTTGTGGAGTAGAGGAAGGAATCTCCTCATCATAGAATGAAATATGGTTAACCTCAAGAGGGCTTACACCATTAATTATGTTCTTAGAGAAAATATCATGAGGAACAAATTGTTGGCTAGGTATCTTGAACAAAGTTTCCTTATGAGAACTTTGTAATACTTCTAAAAGGGATATCTTTGCTTGAGGATTAATCACTTGTTGTTGGCTATCAAAGTGGATTTCAGATTGAGATTTTGATTCTAAAGATGAGCTTTCTATGCTTACATTCCATTTTGGATCATTCTCTAGAGCCAAAGATAGTTTTGAAGGTTGGTCAAATGAGGAATCCATCTCTTGAATATCAGATTGAGTTGATTGAACTTGAGGTTGCTCATTTGTAGTTTTTGTTACAATATTAGTAATATCATCATGATGGGACACATTAACATGCAATATTTGATTGGTTTCCTGTTGTTGATAATTGAATAGGGGTTCTTGGGAGATCCCCATGTCTTGATTGATTATTGGTATTTGTTGTGTAGGAGTTTGATAGTTTCATGGAGATTTATAATCAGTTGTAGATTGTAATTCCTTTATATTAAAAAGACCCTCATCAATCAAATCTTGAATTGCACATCTTAAATCTTTACAATTTTGTGTCATATGTCCATCTACTCTATGATATTCACAATGTAGCTCAGGTTTAAACCAATCTGCTGTGGCATCAAGTTGTCTTATGGAAGGGAGTTCAATCTTATTTGTATCAAGTAAATGCTTGAGAATTATATCCATTGGTTGATTGAGCTTTGTAAATGTACGTGATGAAGGTTTTCGAGAGGTTTTTGATAAGTGCCTTAGGAGTTCGGTCATAAAAGGACCTAATGGTTTTTTACCTCTCTTTTCTTTGTTATGGGTAGAATGATGATAGGAAGATTGTGAAGTATGATGTGAGTGCATGGTAGGATTGGAAGAATAAGTATTTTCTTGTTGAAATGGATGTGTTGTATTGAAAGAAGAATATTGAAGGGGTGGAGGAGGATTGTATGTGGATTGATAGACATAATATGGATATATGGGAGAATAGATAATATCGTTATGAAGAGGATTGGAAAAGGGATTGTCCTGTTGGGGTATGGATGAAAAATGAGAAAAGTGTGATGGAGGTGATGTTGAATAGGGATGAGGTTGGTCATAATCAACAAATGTATTTGGCTGAATTCTTCCAACATTACTGATGGGCTCATATTGATTTGAGTAAAAACTCATGGTTTCTTTAGTACTTCTAAAAGTAATATTTAGTATCTACTATTTAGAATTGAATCTAAAACATACAAACTTGAAATGATGATTTTGTTTTTGTTTTTCTTGTATACATATATATATTTTTTTATTTTTTTATATTTTTGAATCAGAAATATGCCTATGTTATTCACGTCGGGTTCACCAAAATGTATCGCTCCAAATTTTCCGCATCCTTACCCTCAGGCTATAGGATCCGCGCCCGAAAGGGGGATGCGAGAAGGATGGGACAATACCTCGAACTGAGAGGCCCTTTGAAGGTCCCACCTCTCGGGGGAGGAGTATAAGGGTGAATTTTTGACGGATGGTGGGTTCACCAAGAAAATTTTGAGTGGCGGTTTCCATGCCTAGGTTGATAGTGGGTTTGATGTGTTCATTTTTATACTCAATCATTCAACTCCTAGGTTTGGCCAAGATGAATCTAAACTATTCTATCTACCAATAATAATTTAAATGGATACAAAAAATAGGAATGAGTGCTAATAATAGAGAATATGCTAATTAGAATGTGTCATACCTGATTTCGGATGTTTGATGAAGATTCTGAGGCTTGTAGCAGTTTAGATCGCCTCAATTCATACGTAATCATCTGATATTTCATAGGATCATCCCAAATCATAGGAGGTCATCTGAAATCAGATAGAATCGTCTAAAATCTGACGAATTCGTCAGAAGAATTCATCAAAAACCTGCAATCACAAAAACAGATGCAAAATACCAAATATGCAAGTGCAAAAGCAAAGGACAATGGTAGAAATAATAGCAAACATGCCTAAATAATGGATTCCAATAACAAATAAGGAAATGCAGTAGATTTAATGATTGATTTTAACTTTACCATGTGATTATGCTAAATGAGGTGAACTCCAAGATGCATAAACATAATAATTCAAGACAGTGCAGAAATACAATATGAAAAATGTAGAGAAAGCTAAGGAAACGCAAACTCTGGACTCGGATTGCCCCCAATCTGGACTATAGTCAGGATCGCCTCCAATCGTACGAGATCATCTACGCTCCTCGACAAGATCATCCGTAATCATCCGAGATCGTTTGCAATGATCCGAGCTATCTTCAACTAAAAAATAGTAGAGTTCCTACAAGAAAATGCAAAGTATAGAACACAAACAGTAGTACGAGGATGCTCTAGTGAATAAGGATCCAAATCCGTCAACTAAGGGGTTCAAGGAAATCAGGATCAAGGGGAGTCGGGGGGGTAAACTAGAAAATCCTAGTTTATATAGGCTTAGGAAGAGGTTTAAGAGGTTGGGGATCATCCCAATCCGGGAGATCTCCAACAGGGAAATCTCCAACTGCACGGACACGCTTGCCCAAGTTGGAGAGGCTGTTGAAATAGAAGCTAATTATGAAAATTTGGTTTTGGGACAAAATCGTCTGGACGTTCTGTCCATGACGATTTCATTAGATCTGGGATGATCTCGTCTAATCTACGATGATATCGTCCAACGGTCAAAACAAATCCTAAAAATGGCATGGAAAATGAGGAAACGGGTAACAGGCGATTTTGGAGCGGTTTTGGGGTTAAAATTCAAATTTCTATCTTTTATCTTTTACTAAGGTTTTAACCGTGCCAATTTTAGGGTGCTACAGTCTTGTCTAAATTTTACAACCATATTGATCCATTATTCATCACTTTGACCACTTGGAAGGGTCTAAGCCATAGGGACTTCAACTTCCTTGGCTTGATTTTTCACATTCCATTAAAATTTAGCACCAACTTAACTACTTTCAACTTCATTTTTCTTATATGCTTGTTGTGCCACAACTTCCTTTATTGTTAGAAATTTTTCATTTTCCATTGAGCCATTATCCACCTTTGTCTAGTTGTACCAATACCACAAGGCTATCCTCCAAGATTTCTTGATCATTTGAAGGGTTCTCTACCACTAACCTCAAATTGGATATCAGGAACTCTATCGGCACTACAACTTCAAGTATGTACATTAACTAGAAAGGTGTATGGTTTGTCATTGGTTTGAATTTTGTCCTATATACCCATAGGACTACTCATAATATTTCTTCCCAATTAACTCCTTCCACTCCACATGTCTTGTATATAATAAAGACCTAACCTTATTTGTTGCCTTTGCTTGCCCATTTTCTGGTAATAAGGGCTTGGCAAAGAATGAAGGATTTTAAAAAATATGGTCAAATTTTGGATGATCTTATTGACAAAGTGTCCACCCCTATCACTCATCGACTATAATTCTATATGATCTCATTGATAAATTTTCCTCTCCTATTATTCATCAATTGTAAGGGGATTTTTAATCTTATGATCATTTGTTTATATTAGAAATAGGTTGTACTCATCATAGAATTATCTAGTAGACCCATCACCTCTACCCACTTTGTTAAATATTTGGTTGCTACCATGATGAATTGGCATCTTTTTCTTTGCTTTCCTTCAATGGTTCTACAAAATCTAGACCCCATCTCTAAAATAATTCTTGCAGTTCAGAAGGGTTTAATGGTATGAAATCTCTCTTTAGAGGTTTCCCCATCCATTGGTAGGTATCACATGCTTTCACGCACTCCTTTGCATTATGATATAAGGTAGGTCATCATAACCCTACCAATAGCACTTTTTTTGCTATCATATCTAGCCCCATATATCCTTCAACTAGTCCTGCATGTGCTTCCTTTTATGTCATCTGGACCTCCTCCTCCATGATGCATCTTTGCAAAATCCCATTAGGTCCTAGTTTATATAACAAACCTATATTTAATGAAAATAGTGTTGATTTCAAAATAATATTTCTCTTTTCTATTGTTGTCATCTCATTTGGTAGCTCTTCTTTTGATAAATACTCTCCAATATTTTAATACCATGTTGGTACCGTGTTCACCATGAACAACTATTCATCAAGGAATTTATCTAGTATGCCACCTTTGATAGGTTATTCTGAGTGAATCCTCAATAATTTATCTTCTATTATGTGCTTCTTTCTAGGTCTTACTACCACTCAAAATATAGATTATTGTAATGTAATGATCCACCTACTCACTCATCCATATGTTTTTAGCTTGTTGATCAAATACAACAATGCTTGATGATCCACACAAAAAGCAAAGGGATTAGCTAGAAAGTAGTGTCTAAACTTTTACACTATGTATACCATCCCAAAATCTTATCTCTTAATTGTGTTGTAGTTATTTTATGCTCTTGATAGCAACCAACTCAAAATTTAAGTGAGCTAATCAATTTTAAATTGCCCCTCTTAGGATAATGCACATCTAATTACAAAGTTTGATTTGTATATGTGGATGTGAAATTCTTTATCCTAGTTTGGAAACACTAATATGGACATGCATGCTAGAATTTCCTTTAGTCCCTCAAAAGCCTTCTATTTATCCTCTATCCACTTGAAAGGAATATTCTTGCACATGAGTGCATCTAATGGGTAAAGATACATATGAATAATTTCTTATGAACCTCTTGTAATAACTGGATGTACCTAAGAAGGTCTTTACTAAACTTATGTCGTATGATTCCTCTATGTCTACATCTTATATATAATCAATATTATGTTCTAGAGATATTTTCATCACCTTATTACTCCTACTAATATCTCTAGAATATGCAATAAGCTTTGATATCAAACTTGCAATATAATAAATATTTCTCACCTTTTTTAATTCTGATTTACAAGTTGTTTGAATGCGGTTTGCAAGGGCTGATTTCCTTGTTTCTCTTCACCTTGCTTGTCAATTTTCTCCTACTTGTGAATGAACCAATTTTCCTTCCTCTCTTCAACCAAATTTTGGTTGGATACGTGCTCTACTCTTCACACTTCAACTTGGCTAATATGTACACTATTTTGGGCTTGAACTCTCTCTTTAAAACTAATATTTTTCTAGTACGTAGCCATCTATCACTTGTTGGTTTCTACGTATCCTTAAAATAACAATATTTCACCTCTTCAATATTTCTTTAACTCACTTCTTCTACATTTATGTACGTTGGGTGCCTTCTTAACTGATGTACTATGAGTTGGAGTTGTCATGTGGCACTTTATATTTTTTTCTTATTTTGAAAATGTTCCTTTTAATATTTCATGTAGCACCTATGACATGTGATGTTTATCCTCTGATATCTTATTGAAAAACATTTGTCTTGGGCCCTTCTTTAATTCTTGTGACAAGTGTTGGTTGATTCTTTAACATCTTGGTAATTGAAACCGGTTGTAACTCTTTTCCACCTATGTTGGGTGCTTTTCTTCATATCTTTGTTGTATGTAGAGTGTGAGATGTTACTCTAGACTATTGGGCACTTAGACTTGTTTTGAAATGTGGCACTCTTCTTAGAACAACTCCTCCATGTGGCAGAAGATCTCTAACTTTTAACCTCCCTTGAATATTTCTAGCACTTTCCAATGTATTATTTCTACACTCTTCTTGGTCCATACATTTCTTTTTATAGGATGTTGGTTCTTCCTTCAATATTCTTGGATGAGAGAGAACATTTTTTGAAGCTTGCTTCAATGGAGATGGTGCCTCTTATATGACTTAAAATCCACCCTTTTTTTCTTTCTTATTTTATTTCTTTTGTAGGTCTAATATATGGGCAGCAACTTTGGTGGTTTATAGCACTCCTTTTGGTGTATTTTGACACCTCAAACAATCTAGAATTTTAACCTCTTTGAATGGGACCTTCTATTTCTTTATAGAGATTTTTTTGTAGGGTTTTATTGAGTGCTTCTTTTTTGTGGATTTCTTACACCTTTTCCTTGTATACAACCTAATCTTTTTTCCAGAACTTTTGGAGTCCTTTAAATGACTCACAAACATACAATATGATTGCCCCCATGTTCTTTGAAAACCTGCTTTTACCCTACTCGAAATGTGGGCTTTAATTAGTTGTTTTGCCCTTTGTTTTTGTTGTCCAAGAGTGTCTTCAAAAAATATTTTTCACTTCTCCAAATATATCCGCAAATACCTCTTGGAACTGTAAACTCAACCAGCACTTTAACCTCAAAGTTATGCCTTCCTGTCAAGTTCTTTTCTTACTATAATGTGCTGATTTTCTTCTCCAATTTTGGAGGTAGTGTCACCCTTTTGATGGCTATTTTTTGGACACTAATTTTTGCCTTCTATCCTTGGAAAAGCCCTCTTTTGCTTATCTCTTATTTCACTTATAAATCCAAGCTATTTAATGTAATATTTTGCATTTTTTTTTATGCAAATATAGTCTTCCTAACTTCTATTTTTTTCATGTGCAGGTTTTCTCCTTGTAAACTATAACTTTTGCACTATTTTGAAGACTTGGAATGAAAACTATTCTATGTAACTTTTGATCCTTTCAAAAATGGTTCTTAATAAACTTTATTATAAAACCAAATATAAAATCTCAACTCATGAACTTTTTGCACCTTATTGTTGCATATATTTTTCTCTCGTAGATGATGGAGATAATGATGATTCAAGTCACCTCAATGGCTGCCTTTTATGGATGATTTTGCAGCTATTCTATGATGTCTAAATACAACTCTTTTCTCACATTTTTATAGCTTCAATACTTTATCAACTTTCTACTCTAAACTTTGATTTGGTGGATTCAAAAAATTCTTCACAATGTGCTTCTAGAATATGATTTTTAGCAGTCTCTAATGCTGCCCATAATTTCTAAAATTTTCACACTTATCAATATTCCTATTGCTTTTAATTTCTTCGATTTTCTACCTTTTTTGTTGTCCACAAACTTTGTATTTTGCAGCTCTGAGTGTTTTTAATATGCTGCCCTTTTCAAATTTGAAACTTTTCTATATTGTAAGGCAATCAATACCGTCACTGAAATATTGTCCTTGAATCCCAAAAAAATGGTGGGATTCTCTCCAAATCGTAGCTTATATGTTTCTCAAGAACCTCCTTCAATGATGGCTCCCAAATATCATAGATTTGGTGGTTCTTCTATCTCTTTTCACTTGCCAAAGTCTATCTTCAAAGCAAATCTCCTCCTCAAACAATCTATCAATCTTAAGATCTATTCAATACTACCTTTTTGATTTGACAATATTCTTGCCAAACTTTCTCCTTTGGGCTTGTCGTCGGATGGAGATGATTGTACCAATTCCTTAGATTCTTCTTTGGTAGTAATTTCTTAAATGATTCCTTATATGAATTCCTTAAATGAGGCTCACAAAGCCTTATTCTTGAGACCTCTCCAAGGTTCTCAATATTGTAGCTTTTAAATCTTCAATGAGACCTTCCTTGACCTCTTCAATATTCAACTATGGAAATGAGATCTTCTTCTAGGATATCCTCAATCTGCTACTACTGAAATCTACAATAGAATATTTTTTTAGTTCTTTTCAATGCTCAATCTTCCACAATGGAAGTTCTTCAATAGGGTCTTCAATGGACCTCTTCTTCAATAGAGTCTTCAATGAATCTCTTCTTCAATAGGGCCTTCAATGGACCTCTTCTTCAATCAGAATTTTTTAGTCTTCAATGGAGATCACCAATCTCCAATATTTTTCTAGGACTCTTCTCCTTGAGTCTCTTTGATCTTAAATGGGGTCTTCTTTCTAGGACCTCCTTCCTATATTTGTAATATTCAATGTGGCTTCCTTGGCCACTAGCTCTCTCCTCTATCTTTCAACTAGGAGCCTTCAATATGCAAATATTTCAATGGGACATTTCTCCTTAGGCCTCCAAATTATCAATCCTTATTTTTCTACAACAAAGAATCAATCCCTACATGAGGAAATTAACTTTGACTTTTAGGCAACAAAGATGAAGTTCTTCTCTATCTACTGTAGGAAGCTTCCCAACTTTTGAGAGTTAATTTTCTGCAATAAGAAAAACTTAAATGATAGTAACAAAATGGTTCTCCTAAAAACTTATTTGCTCTCTTGCAATAAAATATTAGATATAATAAAATTTCTATGACTCTATGAGAAATAAAATTCACTAGTTGGATTGTCATTCTAGTGGAACAATGTTGAGTTCTAGTCTTCACAAGCATTACAACTCTTATGGAAAAACTTTAGCTAAATCATGTGGCTTTATGTATTTTATATTCTTCTATATAGATCTACTTCTATCAAATAATATATTATGATGGTATTTGCATGCAACGGTGCACTATGACTAATCCTATTTGCAAATACTCAATAATAGTACTTGTAGCTTTCCTTTAATCCACCATGGATCTAAAACCACTATTAGCTTTTGGATCCTTAAATATAAAGGAAATGCATTCACAAGTATAGAAATAAACATGCAATGATACAACTATGATAATAGAAAAAAACCATGCATGAAAATATGATAGAAAACTTGATACAATGCTCTAGAAATGCTCATATAGAAATCTTACAAAAATTACAATGCTCCTCTCATGGAGTTTGCAACTCCTCCATGATAAAAAATGGAGCTATATTATACCTACTACTACTCTCACTTATGCACTACTATTTCTCTCTTCCAATCACTCACAATGAGACATTTATATAGAAATATAGGTTACTTGCCTCTCACTCAACCCTAAGACTCATGTACATGTGGACTACATGCACATTTACAACATTGCACATTCTAACACTTGTGCATTTATTCTATTACATTAATAAAGTAATAACTCCTACTATACTCCTAAACTAAATATGCACCCATGAGGGTACATTAGGAAATAATTAATGATGTAATAGCCATATTTTCCAATAAATTTGACAATAAAATAAAGCAACGGATTGGAGGATTTAGAGACTCTTTTTGGATAGCAAGATACAAGAGGAGAAATAAGATTTTGTGAGCAGTGATTGAAGAGTTTCAGGACTATAAAATTGGGCAGCTCTAGAAGGATATAGTAGATTTGTGTTTTGAAGTTTTTTGGAGTATATTTGGGAGAGCTTTAGATTGAAAAGTGAAGGAATATTTGGTAGCATTTGCAGCTGCAAAAATCAGATTTTAAGACAACAAGTTAAAGGCTAAAAGGAAAATAATTTGAACAGCAATTACAACTGCAAAATTGATGATTATGGGGTGGCAAATTAAAAGGAAGTGAAGATGCAAAAATTTTAAATTCAATACAGCAAAAAGGCTAATAAAATAACCAAGGATATTAGCTACAAAAGGAGGTAAAAGAGGTTTGTAACATTGGTGCTATAAAAGGTTATTATTCAAGCATTAAAACTAGTTTATTATAAAGTTTTTTGAAAGCACCGTTAAAAGCAACAAAATATAGTCTAAGCTAAGTGTCACCAAGCCAAGGAAGGAGGCATCATTATCATCCTAGAATCTGCAAGACACTTGGAGTTAAATTTTACTTGAAAGGAAGTGATAAGAAGAAGTAACATACGTTGTTTTTATAATAAAATAAGTGCAGATTTTTAAGCTCTATTTAATAAAAGAAGGTAGAATAGTGATCAAATATAATGTAGATTTAAGGTGTCTAAATGCACCAAGAGGAGCACTAAAAATTGCAAAAAATATTGGTGAAGAAAAGTCACCAAAGGAGTGGTAGAACCACCAAGCACAAGTGGAGGTGCCACCATATTGAAGGAAGAGCCACCTTAGTGAAGATAGAGCCACCAAAGTTGTGCTACTAGTTTGAGGTGGAGGAACAAAGCATTGACACCTTCAATAAGCACCATCTAAGGAGGACAAGCATGGTATACAAATAGGTAGAAAAAATATTTTCATTGGATGTCAAAGGGTGAGCGTGGAGAAGTTAGAACATTGAAGAAATGAGAATTATGATGAATCAAGCACCAAGAGATCACATCGCACAAGTGGATGTTGAGGTTGCAAGTTTGATGATACCATGTGGTGTATGAAATATCTAGGATGTCATAACATTTTCAAAATGTTCATATTGCTCATTATTGAGTGTTACACAATGAAGAAGCATGTAGGAGGAATCAAGCACTCATTTGAAGAGGTAAAGACATTATTTGCCACTTGGTATCTCAAAAAACAAAATTCCAATTGCCTTGGGGAGAATCAAAATATTTAAGGCATCTATTAATGCATGAGTAGTGTGAAGGAATAATAAGAATTCAAAATCTTATTTTACCATTGAAGAGCAGTGTGGATTGTCAATTGAAGAAGAGTGACATCCAAAGTTTGAACTCAACTTCATTGACCATCTACCATTGAGCAGAGCTATACAAATTCATTTATATTCATGAAGCATAAGGTCTGAGTATATCGGAGTGGAGAGAAGCACCATATGTGTAGTAGAGGAGTGATATTTCATGGAATAGCCCCATTCAAGGGAAGGTCAAACATTTTTGACCAAATATTTTGCACCTCAAGATTGGAGGTAAAGCAATTTATTTACAATGTGATTATTTTCTCGATTTAGGAGTTATAAGGTTGGATGATATTATTATTTTTTAAGGTTGAATGAAAATTAATATATTTTCTTGATTATTGAGGAGATAAGATATAGAAGTGAAATTTGAAACCTTAGAAACATTATTGCTATTTGGAAAGTTTTATGAGAATTTGAAAAGTTAATTTGAAAATTTGAGAAATTAATTTGAAGTTTTGTAATTGGATTATTTGAGTTTGCAAAACAATTTGAAATATTTGCAAATTGATAATTTTGGAGAAATAAGGTTTCCTACATCAAATTAGGAATACAAAACTTGCAAATATATTTTATATATTTTCTAAATTTTTAACTGGGGAGGTATAAGGAATTCAACACCAACATAGCTTTGTGAAATTTAGAATTGAGAAATTATATTTTTAAATTTGGGAGATAAAAGGAATTCAACCTAGAGATTTGAAGAATTTAAAACCTTTGTCAAAAACTATTGTTTGATCATTATCTAAACATTAGGAAATACAAGGTATACTACATGACATGAAGAATAGAAGTTGAATTTTATATTGAAATTATCATTAAAACATTAGGGAGATATAAGGTAGTCTACAAGTGTTATCATGACAACAAATAAATTCTTTCTTTCAAAATCCCAACTTCTTAAAGGTCCTAATTACACTTCATGGAAAAATAAAGTGAGATCAATATTGATAGTAGAAAATTTTTGGGATATTGTTAAAGGAGCAAAACCTAAACCTACCGAAGATGCTAGGGAAATTCAAAAGTATGAGGAAGATGAAGCAAAAACACTCATGATAATAACATTTGTAATTACAAATGATATACAACCATACATTAGTTCAGTAGTAACTTCTACAAAATATTGGAATGCTTTAGCCAAGATATTTGAAGGAAAGAATAAAGCCACTATCTTGAATCTTCAAACCCAATTGCATTCTCTAAAAGTTAATAGTGGTGAAAGTATAGAATTGTTTCTAAGAAAAGTGGAAGATATAAAAGAAAAATTATTAACCTTAGGAGAAAAGGTAGAAGACAAGTTTCTTGTTCAAGTGATTCTAAGAGCACTTCCAGAAAGCTACAAGCATCTAGTCACATCTTTACAAATTCTAAGTAAAGATACATTGTTTTATGAGTTAGTCAATATACTACAAGAGTATGAGGTGGAGAATTCAGTCAAATATGAAATGACTAACAATGCCTTAGTCTCAAAATATAATCCAAAAGAAAATATTGCTTCATTCTCAAGGAATAGATCAAAATGGAATAATAAATATTGTCAAGTATACAAATAAAGAGAACATAGTACAAATTATTGTAGATTCAATCCAATAAATTAGTATCAAGGGAATCAAAAAAATTCAAGAATCCAATCAAATAGGTCATTTCAACCAAGACAATATCAAAATCAATATAGACCACATCAACAATAATTTTAGCATCAATACAATCAACCTCATCTACAATATAGAGAAGAAAATAAAAAGGGGCACTTAGCTCAAGAGATTAAAGAAATTCAAGAGTTGGAATAACCTACAGAATAACATGAAGTTAAAGCATTTTTAGCAAATATAGTATTCTATGAAGATACTAATCATTTACTTGACCAAGATACAAACAAGGAGTAGAATGAAGAAAGCAGAAAAGAAGAGCACAAGTTCTAGAACCAGGACAAAGACTATGTTGAAGACTAAAGTATTCAATAACCAAATAATGTAATACAAGGGGGTGTTAGCATATATTACATTATTTGGTACATGCTAATGTACCACCTTGGGTATATTTTTAGATTAGGAGAGTGTCCTAGATTAGAGTGTGAGTATTTACTTTATGTAATGTAATAAATGCATAAGTATTATTAGAATGTGTAAAGTATTTAATAATGTAAATGTGCATAGTAGTCCATGTGCACATGAGTCCATAAAGTAGGAAAGTGACGAGTCTCAAGAAGAGTGAGGGCCAAGAGTACTCCATATGAAGAGTCACATTCCATTATATATGTGTTTATATGTGTGTCTATGAGACACAATGTAGAGTGAGAGTGTGTGGAAGTATGGTGTATTGGAGATATTTATTCTATCAAGATACTATTTTTGTGAGTATTTGTTAATGGAACTTTTATGAGTTTTTGTAGAAGTTATTTATGAGTTTTATATGTTTAGAATATTACCATTGACTTATATTTCATACAACTTTATTTTAGATCTTGTGGTTATTTTTCTTTAAGTATTAAGCATCAAAAGCTAACACTATAAGGATCTTGCCTTGTAAAAAACCTTGGAGGTCATCCTCTAAGTCATTTCCCATGCTCTCAGGGCTTCTCACTATGTCACTCTATGCAAGGCATAAGTGTTAGGTGCATCTAGCCACCACAAAATTCTGAGACAACAACACATATTACAAAGGCTTATTGGTCAAAACTTATCAACACATTTTATCTCATATTTTTTGGAAATCAATATAATAATTGTTGTATTGTTTACACTAATTATATCCTTCCTTGTTTGGGTATTTTTAATTATAAGGAACATATCACTCTTCAATATATCCCAAATATTTTTAAAGAAAATTGTAGGAAATCCATTAGGGCCATATGCCTTGCTAGGATGGAAAGAAAAAACTACTTCATATAGCTCCTCCATAGATATGTTCTTCATCAAGATTTTATTTTGTCCATGTGTGATAATTGATCGAATATTTTACAAAATATTATCTTGTGCCTCCTTATCTTGCCCAATATCTGATAAAATATTTTTGAAATAATCAATGCTTCCTTCCTTATCTCTTCTTTGTCCTCAATATCTCTTCCATTTGAAGTTAAAATATTTTTGATGTGATAAAGAAAATTGTTTTTTCGATAGCATAAAAAAATTGTATTTATATCTCCTTCCTTGAGCCATTTATCCCTAGATTTTTGGAACCAATATGATTCCTCCTTTTTCAATAAATTATGATAATCATAAATTAATTATTTTCTTTCACATAAGAATCTTGATCCATTTCATTAGTTTCTAGTATATCTTGTAAAATTTTGAGCTTGGATTCAATTTCTTTATTTTTATTTTAAAATGTTACCAAAAGATCGGCATTCCAAATATTCATTTTATCCTTTAAAAATTTTATCTTTTATACTAAACTATACATATATGATCCTTAAAAACTTTATTCAACCCACCATAACATAACCATCTAGAATAAATCAGGGTCTTGAAACCACATAGGCCAGAAGTGAAATAGCTTTGGATGACTATGGATATATCACAAGTCAAAAGAATGGGTTTGTGATCCAATATTGCTTGCAATAAAATACTTAAAGATATTGTATATTTTATTTGTAAGTATTTATTGGATAACAAGAACCTATCTAGTATTTCTGGTATATGAGTTTTCCCAATGTATTTATTATCCTATGTATATTGAAAATTTGAAGGACTAACATCCCAAAGGTCGTTTGAATTGACAAATGAGGTAAAATATTGCATTGATTTAAACAATCCTAGAATACCAGCCTTATTTTCCAAAGGATATAGAACAATGTTGAAATCACCCCCAAGAATCCATAGATCATAATGAATCATCATTGTATTTGAAAAAATATCCTAAGGTCCTTCCAACATATTTCATGAGTAACTAAAGTTGAAGCATATACATTTATAACCTTAATTTTAATTTTTTCCCAATTTATTGCAAAATAGTCTAGCAACCTAATTACTTTTTACTTATAATAATTGCCCATTCCATTTATGTTTCTCCCATATTGTTGTAATATTGCCTAAGGCTCCTATAGAAGAAACTTCTAGATGAATGCGCATATTCCAAATATTTTTAAAAACATCCTTACATTCCTCATTACTTTATTTTATTTCTTATATCAAAATAAACTTACTACAACAATCTATTAATTTCTTAATAACTTTTTTTGGGTCTTATTCATACCCAGAATATTCCATGAAATTATTTTCATAATCATCACTTTTTATTTCTATTAGTGGGCTAAGACCCACTTCTTGATAATACCTATGATATGTTTATTTGTCTTCCTAAATTGATATCCCTTTGAGTTTCTTTTTATATTTGTTTAATATTTGATGGTCTTTCTCTCTTTTTTCATTCCCACAAACACTCTCATATTCATCAATCTCTTCTATTTTTTTATATTGTTCATAATGAGACTTATATTCTAAATATTTGTGTTGGCATAAATAATGTAAAATTCAAGGAGTAGAATCATTAAAACTTTATTCTATATGTTTCTCCAAAAATCCTAAAGTGCATAGATGATCCTCCATAGTCATTATTTTCTCACATTGTCTTAGAAACCCTAAATTTCCATGGATATCCTTCATATGCTTTTCTTTATTGTGTTTCTCTTTAAACCCTAAAGTGAAATGAATACACTCTGACGGGGACGAGAAAATATCACCTTACATAAATTTCAAACTTTTCATTAAAATCTCTGAAAATATTTACATGCATCTAAGTAAACAGCCCGCAGGCTTTACAATGGCTACTCTCGGCCTGGTGTTCCTTTCTGTACTCTGTCTCCCCTGTTCTTCTCTCGTCCACCACCCCCCTCGACTATTACCAATTTTCCATTTTTATATCGGGGTCTCGGTCTTCCAGGCCATTAATGACCCACCTACATAAAAGAATTAAATGAGACCCCCAAAATCGGCTTCCCTCCGAGATTTAAATTTTTTTTTTTTCTTACGTAAAACACCCACTCCCTGATCCGCCATCTCACCCCATACTGTCCATCCCTGCAACTGTCGCTTTTCCAGACTGTCCCTCGGGAACTGCTGTCGCTTTGTCAAAAACTCTTAAATTGCCCCGCTACCTCCTTTCTCGCGCGCGGGCCTTTCCTCGTGTCCAAATTTTAAAATGGCCTTCAACTGGCCCCAAAATCTCCATCCACGTGGCAGCCATGTGTCTAAATTTGGCCTTGCCGGGCCGACCGCGTGTCTAGCTTGGCCATCTTCTTTTGGGTCGTGATATCGTGACATGTCGCGATATCATGACCCAACTGCCGCCCTACCCTCAACTCTGAACATTGTCGCGATACCGCGACGTCGCGATATCGCGACGTCGTGATATCGTGACAAAACATGTCCCTGCACTTGTCGTCGCTGTCGAGGTCATGAAACCGTGACATGTCACGAAATCGTGACATGTCACGATTTCGTGACCCCTCCCAACCTTGCCTTCCGCCTGCAATGCCTTTTCAAAAAGTCACGATATCGCGACGTCGCGATATCGCGACCAACTGCCTCCTCGCCTTTGCTTTTGCACTAACATCGTAATACCGTGACGTCGCGATATCATGACGTCATGATATCACGATGAAAACTCCTCCTGCATTTGCCAACGAACAGACATCGTGATATCGCGACGTCGTGATATCGCGACGTCGCGATATCGTGACCAAATCGGCCCCTACCCAAGTCGAAGCCTTTGAGGTCACGATTTCGCGACCCCAACTTAATTTATGCCCAAACTTTACAAACTTCCCCCTTCTACTTCGCACAACTTCCCCTCCCGGGAAAGAATTAAAATAATTCAAAATACAGGTACTTAAAGAAAATTTTGAAGGATGCAAGATTGCCCATACTGCCATCGGATGCTCCTGCATCAGACACCCGGGGTAGATAGAGAAGTGACCTTCACTTCGGTGTTGTCCGGTCACCGCCTTTGGCAACACCTCCCGACATTCACCTGCCTCTGCAACCTGCTCAAATCTCGCTTCTTGGCAAGAAAATTTTCTGCCCTCTACCAGACAAATTTTGGCATTACTGCACACTTTCTCATCTTCGGTCTGCAATGGCTTCAACTTGTGCCGCACTCCATCTTTCTTCAAGGTGTAAGTATTTGCATGACCATCATGCACTGCACTCCGATCAAACTGCCATGGCCTTCCCAACAGCAAATGGCAAGCATCCATGGGGAATACATCACACAAGACTTCATCCTGGTATCTCCCAATCTGGAACGTGACTAAACACTATTCCCGGACCCATGCTCTGTGGTCCTTCCACAACCACGCAATCCGGTATGGATGCGGGTGCCTCCTTCTCTCCAGCTGCAACTTAGTAACCATCTCCTCAGAAACTAAGTTGTCTATACTCCCATTGTCTATAATGACATTACAGACTTTGCCTACACTTTTGCACCGGGTGCGGAACAGGCTTCTCCTCTGTTCAGATTTGTCTTCCTCCACCAGCATGGTCCTCCTCACAATCATTGCTTCTCCTTTTTTAGCTTCTTCAGAATGTTCTGAGTCAGCATCTTCAACTGCCACAACTGCTCTGGCAGGACCCACTTGTTTCTTGTTTACTCTTTCTCGGTGTTGTGGACACTCAAATGCCCGATGTCCTTCTTCTCCGCAGTGGAAACATGTTCCTCGAAACACTCCTCTTCCATACCCGCGTCCAGATCTACCTCTTCCTCTTGGGTAGCCATCATTCTGAACTTGCGGTTTGGATTCTTCATCTTCTTCTTTCTGACCTCGGTTGCTGCTCTCCTCTTCTTTCTTCTCTTCCTTTCCTTCTTTCTTTCCACCGGTCTTCCCTCCCGGTCCTTTTACTCTTTGCTTGCCCTCAAACTTTCGATTCAATTTTTCTTCCACCTTTAAAGCAAATTGGTAAGCATCTTCAATGGTGCTTACCAGAACCAAGCTCAATTCCTCCTGAACACTGGGTCTCAACCCATTAATGTAACGGGCCACTTTTTCCTTACTTGCTTCTAAGTGCCCGGTTCTGATGGAGATTTTGTAAAATTCCTCCGTGTATTCTTGAACCGTTTTGTTCATCTGTCTCAAACTCTGCATTTTACGTAGCAGGTCCAGTTCATAATCTATGGGGATAAACTACCTTTTCAATTTCTCCACCATTCTGTCCCATCTTGTTATTCGCTCTTTTCCTCTTCGGTTCCGCTCCAGCTGTACCCCCTTCCACCATATGCTAGCATGACCCTTCAGTCGGGTCTTAGCAAATCTGACCCTCTCGGGATCTTCAACTTCTTCGTATTCAAAATACTCCTCTAAGTCATTTATCCAATCTATTAATTCTTCCGGATTCAAGTTCTCGAAATACGTAGCAACTTCCATCTTCGGCCTCTTCCCGATCTGGGATATGGCCTTGTATAGCCTGGCTTGTGCCGGATCCACAGCTTCCTCTTCTTCTTCTTCGAACTGATTTTCTTCATCCGCTTCATCCTCACTGTCTGCATCTCTTCTCGGCTCATGTCCTCTACGCAGTTCTTCTTGCAGGGCCTGAACTTGCCGCTGCAAAGCCCGAAAATCTTCTGCTGCCATGCCTCTTCCACCAACGGGGTTTCTTCTCGGAGGCATCTTCACCTGATCTCAAGCCCTCCCACAAGTCCTGGTACAACTACCTCTCCTTCGATGGTCTGTTGTACGCTCAGGAACTCCCGCTCTGATACCACTGACGGGGACGAGAAAATATCACCTTACAGAAATTTCAAACTTTTCATTAAAATCTCTGAAAATATTTACATGCATCTAAGTAAATAGCCCGCAGGCTTTACAATGGCTACTCTCGGCCTGGTGTTCCTTTATGTACTCTGTCTCCCCTGTTCTTCTCTCGTCCACCACCCCCTCTCGACTATTACCAATTTTCTATTTTTATATCGGGGTCTCGGTCTTCCAGGCCATTAATGACCCACCTGCGTAAAAGAATTAAATGAGACCCCCAAAATCGGCTTCCCTCCGAGATTTAATTTTTTTTTTTTCTTACGTAAAACACCCACTCCCTGATCCGCCATCTCACCCCATACTGTCCATCCCTGCAACTGTCGCTTTTCCAGACTGTCCCTCGGGAACTGCTGTCGCTTTGTCAGAAACTCTTAAATTGCCCCGCTACCTCCTTTCCTGCGCGCGGGCCTTTCCTCGTGTCCAAATTTTAAAATGGCCTTCAACCGGCCCCGAAATCTCCATCCACGTGGCAGCCACGTGTCTAAATTTGGCCTTGTCGGGCCGACCGCGTGTCCACCTTGGCCATCTTCTTTCGGGCCGCGATATCATGACATGTCACGATATCACGGCCCAATTGTCGCCCTGCCCTCAACTCTGAACATTGTCGCGATATCGCGACGTCGCGATATCATGACAAAACACGTCCTTGCACTTGTCGTCGCTGTCGAGGTCACGAAACCGTGACATGTCACGATTTCGTGACCCCTCCCAACCTTGCCTTCCACCTGCAATGCCTTTTCAAAAAGTCACGATATCGCGACCTCACGATATCGCGACGTCACGATATCGCGACCAACTGCCTCTGTGCCTTTGCTTTTGCACTAACGTCACGATACCGCGACGTCGCGATATCATGACGAAAACTCCTCCTGCCTTTGCCAACGAACAGACGTCGCGATATCACGACCAAACCGGCCCCTGCCCAAGTCGAAGCCTTTGAGGTCGCGATTTCACGACCCCAACTTAATTTATGCCCAAACTTTACAAACTTCCCCCTTCTGCTTCGCACAACTTCCCCTCCCGGGAAAGAATTAAAATAATTCAAAATACAGGTACTTAAAGAAAATTTTGAAGGATGCAAGATTGCCCATACTGCCACCGGATGCTCCTGCATCACACTCTTTAATAATTTAATTTTTATTGCAAGGAGAATATTCTAAGATACTTGAGGAAAATGAAGATGATTTATGTTGATTAAGCTTGACCTCATTCACATAATTCTCTTTAAAATTTGCCTCTCCATCTCCCTTCACACATTTAACTCCTTTTGTATTTGAACTTGTGCATTATAATTACTCATACCTTGAGTCATTTTTTTCTTCTAATGGTTAATTTGAGTGAACAATAATGGTCTTTGCCATTTGATGATGTAGAGGTATTTTTCTTGTCACTTTCTTAGAAGTGGAAAATATTTTATTTTACCTAGCTTCTCCTATGATATGATCTTATTTCATATTGAAGTTACCCTCATGCCCAAAATTTTCCATTTCTTTCTCCATTATTTTCACTTTCCAATATCTTGGCATGCATCCACTTTCATGATATTTGTGACATCATAATGCAAAATTTTATAATCCACTTGTTGATGTCATTCTCTTCTAATGGGCTAGGATAAATATTTTAAATTTTCTATGGAAACACATATTCAAGTGTATACACCATGCCTTCTCTCTTTAGTAGTTGGTTTCTCTTGGATGAACTTTCCTAGAGTATTGCCAATAATTCCCAAAAACCTCCTTATTGATGAGTTGATAAGTAAGTCCAAAAAGCCTAATCTACAATGAAAGCCTTTTAATAGTCCTTGTCTCCATAGAAAAATTCTCACTCCATGGTATTAAATATAATGCATATTTATCCCTAAACCAAGGGACTCCATCCCTTGTTATATCCCTTATTTATAAATTAGAGATGATAATGGGAAAAATCTTTCAAAAGAAATGTCATTGAGTAATTTAAATTCAATACCCACTTTGAATTTATCCAATTTTGAATCTCATAAAAATGTGTCCAGTGTCCATGGAACTTACATATTAACCCTTTGTATTAAGAACCATTATATCATGATCAATAATATCATCCTTAATAATCACTTATGGGGTCGTAGTTGCTTCTTGAATAGGGTTTGTCATATATTCACTCTTCCTTGTATATTTTACTAGGGCATCCATACTTCCAACTAGATCATCCTTAATTTCAATAAGGCCTTTCAAAACTTAATCGATTACCATCTTACTTGGGTTTTCTTCACATGAATCCTTTATTTTTTTATTTTATCCTAAGAACTAGAATAAGAAGTGGTGCTTTCTCCTTGATAACACTTTTCTTTCTACTTCCTACTCACACTTCTTGCTTCCTATTCACACTAACTTCTGGCTCATGATTGTTCCCAGATTGAGTTTTTTTCCTTCTTCATTAAGTTCCTTCCATTTTATATTTTTATGATTATTTTTTTATTTTTTCCTTCATAGCTAAGTTTTTTTTTTCTATACAAGTATTGTTTATTTCAATCTATATAGAAAGTTTTTCTTCCTCTTTTTTTTCAAGGAGTTATAGGATTTGGTATAGCTTCCTCTTCCTTTAGGTATCCATTTTTTTATGAAATTCAGTTGTACTATTTATTTTTCTCCTTGCATAACATTCAATTCATGAAATTCTATAGGTGCAGTTCAATCCAGTAAATTATGTAGTTCATTTTGTTATTTTGTCTACATTTAATAGATAATTTAATGCTACATTTTGGAAAATAAACTTGTAAATCAGCCCAATTCAATTTATAGGTATGCAATTGTTGCTATTATGAACAACAAGAAATTTTACATTTGCTTTTCTTTCCCAAAATTAATTCTACATTGTTTTCTTAATTTTGCTATCATATAGAGATAGATATGCATATTTAAAATATTATATAAATGCAATCTAGAGATATCAATTTCTAATACAAAAAATTTACAAAATTTCCACGGTAGATCATAATATATCTTTTGAAAGCTTCTCTATGCAATAGTTATTGGCTACAAAGGAACCACTTTAAAATAAATGTGGGCACACAATCTAGTAAATTAAAAATATAAGCATAAAAATAGAAGGTACAAAATTGAATCCAAGCATTTCTAAAATACTAGTAATACACATTTATAGGTCATATTCACTTAGACATAAATCCAAACACTTCTAAAATACTAGTAGTACACATTGATAGGCCATATCCACTTAGACATAGATTCCCTAATATACATCTTCCTATGGTAATTGTGATACTTATATGGATGACCAACATGGGGAAAGGGCTTATTCCACCTTCCACCCAACAATACACACCTTTACAACTTGGAGTAACATGGGTTTTATCTTTAGTTATAATCAAACCATTTTCACACTAACATATAAGCCAAGGTATAATACAATATACCAACAAGTATATTATTCCTTAAGATCACATGGAATTCCAATATCAGTAATCAATAAATCTAATAACATCAATTATTAAAATATAACATAAACTAATATTATTCAACACTATACAATAGAAAAAAATTCATGAAAGTTGTTTAACCTCTTAAGGGAAACCTAGAAAATATATTTATTAATACCTACAACACTTTGTCCTCTTTCATCACATCCTCCATCTAAGAGGTAAATCTCATTTTTTTGGATCCCAATATACATACAACCAATATTTAAATGAACATAGTATACAAAATATATCCAACATAAATAAATTGTATTCCATCCTCCCAACATTCAAATGAACCAACATATAAATATACCTAACATACATATACCACCAATATTCCATCCTCCCAACATCCAAATGAATCCAACATACAAAGCGTACCAAACATGTTGGAAATATGAGCAAGATTTGTTGTCATTGATGTCAAGAGTCAGTTTCAGTGAGCAGTGCAAGAAGAAGGATGTCAAGAGTCAGTTTTAGTGCAAGAGAAAGATTGCTTCTAGACCTAAGGAAAATAATATTCAAGGTGGTCAGATAAGGTCTACAGGAGAAATAAGAAGGCCCAAGAAAAATAATATTATAATATTTTATTATAATATTAAAGGTCTAATGGTAAGACCTAAAGTAATTAAATTAATTATAAATTAATTATAATAATTTCATTATAAATTAATTATAATGATTTTATAAAAAAGAATTAATACCCGGGGGGGGGGGGGGGGGGGGGGGGGGGGCCCCCCGGGGGGGCCGCCCCCCCCCCCCCCAAGAGGGGGGGGGGCCCCAGGGGGGGGGGGGGGGGGGGGGGGGGGGCCCCCGGGCCCCCCCCCCGCTTGTAATTTAATTTAATTAAACCTATGGTTATTAAATTAATTATAAGTTAATTATAATAGTTTTGTTATTAATTAAATTATAATCTAATTTAATTAACCCTAAGGTTAGGGTTATAAGGGAAAAATAATATGCCAACATCATACATTAAATCCTCCACCGATGTCAACGAAATTCAAGACATGGATATAAATACCCAAAGCCTAAGAGGCTCCAAAGCATCCACGATTTTAATTAAACCCCCAAGCAAATCGTGTGCGCAATATTCGGTGAGCAAGAGAGGGAAGAAGTCCACGTTTGACTTCTTTGGCAGGTAGCGAAGGGAGAAAAGGCACAAGGTATGAAGGCCTTGTCACCACCTAGCCAGGTGGGCTAGCGGTAATTGGCAGCATCTTAGGAACGCGAGGTACCGCATTCGATTCGCAATAGGGAAGATTGTGAGGTTGTTTTGTGCACCGAAGATGCCAAAGACTTTTGGCTCTTGGTGCCTAGGTAGAAGATAAAGTGTCATGGGTGCTTTTTCCTTCCATGTGAGCACTTAGCTCACGCGGCTTGGCATTCATGGCTAAAGTGTTGGAGGCACTATGACATGGGATCAAATCCCTTGGGAGCACTTTGAGAGGTACTAAAATTTTTGTTATAAATTGATTTGTGCTTCTAAGTTTGTATGGTGTATTTTTGAGCTTAGGGAGATATAAGGTTGATGAAATTAAATAATTATTTTATTTAATTGTTTGGTGGATTGAGTTATTTAGAGTGGAGTTATAAGGTGTAATAAGAGATTTATTTTTATATGCTTTTGGTGAATGCTAATTTCAAGGAGTAATAAGGTGTATTTGAGTTTAATTATCTTTGTAATTGTAAAATATTTTGAGAGAGTGTTAGAGTGATATTTTGTCATCTAACCTTTGAAATTGGCAAAGAGAGTAATTGTGATTGAGATAGGTTTTGTGGTTAATCCTTCATCAAACAAAAGGTATGGGCACATCTTCCTTGTGAGTGATTGTTGAATGTTGTGAATGCTAAGTTGGAGTGAAAAGGGTTGTTTGATAAGCATTGTTGAGTTTTATTGTTAAAGATTTTTCTGAGTGGAAGTTGATGGTAAAAACCTTGTTTGATAAGCATTGTTGAGTAAGCCTTTTGAGATTTCTTGAGTGAGAACTTGTGAACTATCTTGAACTAGGGTTTAGACAAATATCATGAGTATCATTGTTATGTGAGATTGTTTGATAAGCATTGTTGGAAATAATTGAGTGAGGGTTCATATGCTTGGACTAGGGTTTGTAAGCAAGGATTGTTTCATTGAGTGATTGGTTGAGTGGAGTTGATTGAGCCTAGTCAATTGGAAGTATTGAAATGATAGTTCAAGTTATATGAAATAAATTATTCTATATTCTGATTTGATTTGGAAGAGAGATTGAAAGTGATTGAGTGTTGTGCAAGAGTGAAACATATTGAGTCTCTAACCATTCTCTATATGTTTCTATGGTTAAGCAAGAGAGTTTGAAAGTGATTGAGTATTGTTGTGAGTGTGAAGCATATTGAGTCTCTAACAATTCTCTATATGTTTATGTGAGATTGGACAAGTTCTAGTGAGGACTTGTTGAGCAGATTTAAGGTAAGTCTTGGTGAAGACTTGTTGAGCAGATTGGACAAGTTCTAGAAAGGACTTGTTGAGAATTAGATTAGTCTTGGTGAAGACTTTAATATTGAAGCTTACAATGAAGACTTTTGATTGGAGTTGAGGTAAGTCTTTGAGAAGACTTGATGATAGATTTGACAAGTTCTAGTGAGGACTTGTTGAGCATATTTGAGGTAATCTTAAATAAATAATATATTAAATATTGAGTTAATATTTAGGTGATACAAAGTTGACTATGTTTAGTCAATTTGAGTAATAGATATTGAGAAAAGATTTGTGCTAGATTAAAGGAATGTATTTAGTGCAAATTTGAGGATAGAGATTGAGAAGATTTGTGCTAGATCGAAGGATTATGTTTAGTGCATATTTGAGGATAGATATTGAGAAGATTTGTGCTAGACCGAAGGACTATGTTTAGTGTAGATTAGAAGATATTGATTAAATTTGTTCTAGATCGAAGGACTATTTTTAGTGCAGATTAGAGATAGAGATTGAGCAGATTTGTGCTAGACCGAAGGACCATGTTTAGTGTAGATTTGAGACAGAGCTAAGAGTAAGCTTTGGAGGTGATAGAGTATAGAGGATGATAGTCTCCAGTGGATAGAGGTCCATTAGCCAGGGTAGTGAAGACAGGTCTTTTGAGTGAGGGTAGGAGTCTTCAGTGGATAGAGATCCATTAGCCAATGTAGTGGAGGTAGTAGTTCTTCTAGAAGATCACCAACTAGAGCAAAGAGGATTGGTGTCTCTTATGGATAGAGATCCATGAACTTGATTAGGGGATTGGTGTCTCCTTTGGACAGAGGTCCATAAACATTGTAATAGGGAAAGGTTTCCCAAGAGATTTGTTGAGAAAATTTTAGTGAAATATTTTCTCCATGGAGTAGCCCACATTGGGTGAACCACGTTAAATTGGTGTCTCAATTTTGTGTGGTGATTTGTGCATTGCTTTGATTACTTTTGTTGATATTTCCATTGATATATTGCATAATATTGATTGGGAAAGAAAATTAAAAAGTGGTCTTATACTATTCACCCCCATCTCAGTATAAGCTTGTGTTCTTCAATTGGTATCAGAGCGGGTTCCTTCAGAAGAGTTTAACAGCTTGAAGGAAAATCTTACAAGAACACAGATGGATTCTAAGAGTGGATCCTCAGATAATTTAGCACCAATGTTTTATGGGAGCAATTATATATTTTGGATTATGAGAATGAAGATTCACCTGATGGCACTTGGAAATGAAATATGGGAAGCAGTTGAAAATGGATACACACCACTAGCTACTCCACCTATAGATAAATATGGTAAGCTTCTACATCATTAAAATTCAAAATCAATGAATGCAATTTTGAGAGGTTTGCATAAAATAGATTTTATAAAGGTTATGCACTGCAAATCAGCAAAGGAAATTTGGGATAAATTGCAAGGCATATATGAAGAAGATAAAAAGGTCAAAAAGGTAAAGTTGCAAAATCTCAAGGGAATATTTGAAGACCTAAGAATGAAGGATGAGGAAAACATTAGTGCTTATCTACTTTGTGTAGACGAGGTTGTTAACTCCATGCAAGGACTTGGACTTGAAGTTCAAGAATCTGATGTTTGTGATAATATTTTAAGGTCACTCCCAAAAAGGTTTAGTGAAAATATTTTAGCTATAGAGGAATCAAAATATAGTGATATTTTGACAAGAGATGAATTACATGGCATTATCATAGCTTTTGAGATGAGAACAAAAGAGGAACCTAATATCCAGAAGGAAGCAACCTTCAAAGCTACTAAGAAGACAAAGGGAAAGAATTCAGATTCAAGCAATGAGTTATCCAGTGATGAAGAAGCAAATTATGGTAGAAGGAACAAGGATCCAAGAAAGTATAAAGGTACAAAATTATTTAGATGTTTCAATTGTGGAAAGTATGGTCACTATGCAGCTAATTTTCAAGAAGCTGGAAATAGCAATGATGAAGAAAAATAGGATCATAAGAACAAGGAAACAGAAAAGCAAATGTACCAAAAGAAAAGTAGGGATGGAAAAGGCAAGCAAGGAAATAAGTTCTTCCAAAGACATAAGAAGAGTTTCTATGCAGACAAGGCAAGTAAGTACTCAAGTGATAGTGATGATAGTTCCTCAGATAATGATAAAGATGAATTTATATTTATAGCAAAAGAAAAATAAGTGGTTAGGAAAAGGTCATCAATAATTCTCAAGTATTTTAGATGTGGTAATTTTGGTCATCTTGAAGATAGTTGTACAAGGAATGGATTCAGTTTCAGTGATGATGAATATGAAGATACACTTGAAGGACCAGAAGAGAATCTTCTTATGGCAATATAATAAGGAAGTGCTTCTAGTAGTAAAGAGTCAGAAAATAATGAAGATGTTTTCAAAGGCAAACAAATAGAGGAAGAATTATAGAAAGGAGAAGTTGACCTTGAGGGAGAGCTTATTCATGCCCTTGATGCATTAAGAGAGGTAAGAAAGCAAAACTCAAAACTCAAGCTTAAATTTCAAGAATGTGATGAAGAGAAAGGAAAGCTTATAGAGGATCTAACCAACTCAATAGCTAAGACAAGGAGATTCAAAGAGAAGTTAGAAGCAAAGGTTGTAGAATGTGAAAGGTTAGAGCAAGAAGTAGCTTCACTAAGGAAGGAAGTAAAAGAGTCTAAATATAAGCTACACAAGTTTGGGAAAAGCTCAAAAACCATAGACAAGATTATCAAGGTACAAATACGGTCAACAAACAAGACAGGTCTTGGTTTTGAATAGGTACAAAAGAAATAAGGAGAGGAGTCAACCTCAAGTTCTGAAGAAGAAGAAACTTCAGAAGAAGAGAGTGTAAGAGAGAGTGAGACTTCTGAGGATGAGTTGGACAATAGAAATTTCAACAAGGAAAGGAACAATGCACAAAAGAGGAACAGATGGAACATGAACCAACATAGGGTAAAAGATACTAAAATACCCATGGGGTCAAGGCAAGGTAGTTTCAATGGAAGATATTTCTCATATCACAGGTTTGGGCACAAGGCTACACAGTGCAGGACACATGAAATACAAGAATATGGGAACTTCATAAACATGCAACTTTTTCAAGGGTATTGCTACTCTTGTAATATGTTTGGTCACAAGGTAGTGAATTGCAGGGTTCATGATAGGAATAGATATGGTTTCACCAGGAGAAATACCAAGAAATTTGCACCTCCAAGGAATAACAACATTAAGTGTTATAAGTGCAATAATGATGGACATACAACAAAGTGGTGTAGAGCAAAAATTCCAGAGACAAACAGGAATAGTCAAAGGAATCAAAAGGATCAGATGAGGAGCAAAGTGGACAAAGGTAAATATCAATGCATGCTAGGAGTAGAAATACTCCCACCCTATAATTAACCACATCAAGAGGAGGTGGGGGAGGGGCTAAGCTAAGAGTCTCATTCTTAGCCCCGAGCCCCAAAGGTGACCCTTTTCCATTGATGACAAAGGGGGAGATATTTGAGTTAGGGGGAGAGCATTCAGTCAGGGGAGCAATTTCTTAGGGGGAGCAGAACAAGAAAAGGTAAAAGGAATGGTAAAAGGAAAATGGGTTACCATAAATGATAAAGGGGGAGATTGTTGGAAATATGAGCAAGATTTGTTGTCATTGATGTCAAGAGTCAGTTTTAGTGATCAGTGCAAGAAGAAGGATATCAAGAGTCAATTTTAGTGCAAGAGAAAGATTGCTTCTAGACCTAAGGAAAATAATATTCAAGGTGGTCATATAAGGTCTACAGGAGAAATAAGAAGGCCCAAGAAAAATAATATTATAATATTTTATTATAATATTAAAGGTCTAATGGTAAGACCTAAAGTAATTGAATTAATTATAAATTAATTATAATAATTTTATTATAAATTAATTTGTAATTTAATTTAATTAACCCTATGGTTATTAAATTAATTATAAGTTAATTATAATAATTTTATTATTAATTAAATTATAATCTAATTTAATTAACCCTAAGGTTAGGGTTATAAGGGCAAAATAATACGCCGACATCATACATTATCTCCTCCATCAACGTCAACGAAATTCAAGACATGGGTATAAATACCCGAAGCCTAAGAGGCTCCAAAGCATCCATGATTTTAATTAAATCCCCCAAGCAAATCGTGTGCGCAATATTCGGTGAGCAAGAGAGGGAAGAAGTCCATGTTTGACTTATTTGGTAGGTAGCAAAGGGAGAAAAGGCACAAGGCATGAAGGCCTTGTCACCACCTAGCCAGGTGGGCTAGTGGTAATTGGTAGCATCTTAGGAACATGAGGTACCACATTCGATTCGCAGCAGGGAAGATTGTGAGGTTATTTTGTGCATCGAAGATGCCAAAGCCTTTTGGATTTTGGTGCCTAGGTAGAAGACAAAGTGTCATGGGTGCTTTTGCCTTCCACGTGAGCGCTTAGCTCATGTGGCTTGGTAGCCATGGCTAAAGCACTAGAGGCACTATGACGTGGGATTGAATCCCGTCGGGAGCACTTTGAGAGGTACTAAATTTTTGTTATAAATTGATTTGTGCTTCTAAGGTTGTATGGTGTATTTTTGAGCTTAGGGAGATATAAGGTTGATGAAATTAAATAATTATTTTGTTTAATTGTTTGGTGGATTGAGTTATTTAGAGTGGAGTTATAAGGTGTAATAAGAGATTTATTTTTATATGCTTTTGGTGAATGCTAATTTCAAAAAGGAGTAATTAGGTGTATTTGAGTTTAATTATCTTTGTAATTGTGAAATATTTTGAGGGAGTGTTAGAGTGATATTTTGTCATCTAACCTTTGAAATTGGCAAAGAGAGTAATTGTGATTGAGACAGGTTTTGTGGTTAATCCTTCATCAAACAAAAGGTATGGGCACATCTTCCTTGTGAGTGATTGTTGAATGTTGTGAATGCTAAGTTGGAGTGAAAAGGGTTGTTTGATAAGCATTGTTGAGTTTTATTGTTAAAGGTTTTTCTGAGTGAAAGTTGATGGTAAAAACCTTGTTTGATAAGCATTGTTGAGTAAGCCTTTTGAGATTGCTTGAGTGAGAACTTGTGAACTATCTTGAACTAGGGTTTAGACAAAGATCATGAGTATCATTGTTATGTGAGATTGTTTGATAAGCATTGTTGGAAATAATTGAGTGAGTGTTCATATGCTTGGACTAGGGTTTGTAAGCAAGGATTGTTTCATTGAGTGATTGGTTGAGTGGAGTTGATTGAGCCTAGTCAATTGGAAGTATTGAAATGATAGTTCAAGTTCTGTGAAATAAATTATTCTATATTCTAATTTGATTTGGAAGAGAGATTGAAAGTGATTGAGTGTTGTGCAAGAGTGAAACATATTGAGTCTCTAACCATTCTCTATATGTTTTTGTGGTTAAGCAAGAGAGTTTGAAAGTGATTGAGTATTGTTGTGAGTGTGAAGCATATTGAGTCTCTAACAATTCTCTATATGTTTCTGTGAGATTGGATAAGTTCTAGTGAGGACTTTTTGAGTATATTTGAGGTAAGTCTTGGTGAAGACTTGTTGAGAAGATTGGATAAGTTCTAGAGAGGACTTGTGGAAAGATTAGTGTGAGCTTTTATGGAAGCTTACAATTCTAGTGAGGACTTTTGAGAAGGTTGAGGCAAGTCTCTGGTGAAGACTTGAGGAGTAGACATGTTCTAGTAAGGACTTGTAGATTTAGGAATATTTGAGAGAAAATATTGAGAGATTTGTGTTATACAACTTGAGTTAAGGTTTAGTGCAGATTCGAGTTGATTTGTGATTGAGTCAAACTTTGTGTTAAGGCTTGAGTATAGATTTGAGGATAGAGATTAAGTAGATTTGTGCTAGATCGAAGGACTATGTTTAGTGTATATTTGAGGATAGAGATTGAGCAAATTTGTGCTAGACCGAAGGACTATGTTTAGTGTAGATTTGAGGATAAATATTGAGTAGATTTGTGCTAGACCAAAGGATTATGTTTAGTGTAGATCAAAGATAAATATTAAGCATATTTGTGCTAGATCGAAGGACTATGTTTAGTGTAGATTTGAGATAGAGCTGAGAGTAATATTTGGAGGTGATAGAGTATAGAGGACAATAGTCTCTAGTGGATAGAGGTCCATTAGCCAGGGTAGTGAAGATAGGTCTTTTGAGTGAGGGCAAGAGTCTTTAGTGGATAGAGATCCATTATCTAGTGTAGTGGAGGCAATAGTTCTTCTAGAAGATCACCAGCTAGAGCAGAGGGGATTGGTGTCTCCTATGGATAGAGATCCATGAACTTGATTAGGGGATTGGTGTCTCCTTTGGATAGAGGTCCATAAACATTGTAATAGGGAAAGGTTTCCCAAGATATTTGTTGAGAAAATTTTAGTGAAATATTTTCTCCATGGAGTAGCCCACATTGGGTGAACCACGTTAAATTGGTGTCTCAATTGTATGTGGTGATTTGTGCATTGCTTTGATTACTACTATTGATATTGCCATTGATATATTACATAATATTTATTGGGAAAGAAAAGTAAAAAGTGGTCTTATACTTTTCACCCCCTCTCAGTATAAGATTGTGTTCTTCAATTGGTATCAGAGCGGGTTCCTTTAGAAGAGTTTAACAGCTTGAAGGAAAAGCTTACAAGAACACAGATGGATTCTAAGAGTGGATCCTTAGATAATTTAGCACCAGTATTTTATGGGAGTGATTATGTATTTTGGAGTATGAGAATGAAGATTCACCTGATGGCACTTGGAAATGAAATATGGGAAGCAATTGAAAATGGATACACACCACCAGCTACTCCACCTACAGATAAATATGGTAAGCTTCTACATCATTACAATTCAAAAGCAATGAATGCAATTTTGAGAGGTTTGCATAAAACAAAGTTTATAAAGGTTATGCACTGCAAATCAACAAAGGAAATTTGGGATAAATTGCAAGGCATATATGAAGGAGATAAAAAGGTCAAAAAGGTAAAGTTGCAAAATCTCAAGGGAATATTTGAAGACCTAAAAATGAAGGATGAGGAAAACATTAGTGCTTATCTACTTTGTGTAGACGAGGTTGTTAACTCCATGCAAGGACTTGGACTTGAAGTTCAAGAATCTGATGTTTGTGATAAGATTTTAAGGTCACTCCCAAAAAGGTTTAGTGAAAATATTTTAGCTATAGAGGAATCAAAATATAGTGATATTTTGACAAGGGATGAATTACATGGCATTCTCATAGCTTTTGAGATGAGAACAAAAGAGGAACCTAATATCCAAAAGGAAGCAGCCTTCAAAGCTACTAAGAAGACAAAGGGTAAGAATTCAGATTCAAGCAATGAGTTATCTAGTGATGAAGAAGCAAATTATGGCAGAAGGAACAAGGATCCAAGAAAGTATAAAGGTACGAAATCAGTTAGATGTTTCAATTGTGGAAAGTATGGTCACTATGCAATTGATTTTCAAGAAGCTGGAAATAGCAATGATGAAGAAAAATAAGATCATAAGAATAGGAAATAAGAAAAACATAGGTACCAAAAGAAAGGTAGGGATGGACAAGGCAAGCAAGGAAAGAAGTTCTTCCAAAGACATAAGAAGAGTTTCTATGCAGACAAGGCAAGTAAGTATTCAAGTGATAGTGATGATAGTTCCTCAGATAATGATAAAGATGAAGTTCTATTTCTAGCAAAAGAAAAATAAGTGGTTAGAAAAAGGTCACCAATAATTCTCAAGTGTTTTAGATGTGGTAACTTTGGTCATCTTGAAGATAGTTGTACAAGGAATGGTTTCAATTTCAGTGATGATGAATATGAAGATACACTTGAAGGACTAGAAGAGAATCTTCTTATGGCAATAGAAGAAGAAGGAAGTGCTTATAGTAGTAAAGAGTCAAAAAAGAATGAAGATGTTTTCAAAGGTAAACAAATAGAGGAAGAATCAGAGAAAGGAGAAGTTGATCTTGAGGGAGAACTTATTCATGCCCTTGATGCATTAAGGGAGGTAAGAAAGCAAAACTCAAAACTCAAGCTTAAATTTCAAGAATGTGATGAAGAGAAAGGAAAGCTTATAGAGGATCTAACCAACTCAATAGCTAAGACAAGGAGATTCAAAGAGAAGTTAGAAGCAAAGGTTGTAGAATGTGAAAGGTTAGAGCATGAGGTAGCTTTACTAAGGAAGGAAGTAAAAGAGTCTAAGGATAAGCTACACAAGTTTGGGAAAAGCTCAAAAAACATAGACAAGATTATCAAGGTACAAAGACGGTCAACAAACAAGACAGGTCTTGGTTTTGAACAGGTACAAAAGAAACAAGGAGAGGAGTCAACCTCAAGTTCCAAAGAAGAAGAAACTTCAGAAGAAGAGAGTGTAAGAGAAAGTGAGACTTATGAGGATGATTTGGACAATAGAAAGTTCAACAAGGAAAGGAACAATGCACAAATGAGGAACAGATGGAACAAGAAACAACATAGGGTAGAAGAGACTAAGAGACCAATGGGATCAAGGCAAGGTAGTTTCAATGGACGATGCTTCTCATGTCACAGGTTTGGGCACAAGGCTACACAAGTGCAAGACACATGGAAGATAGGAATATGGAAGTTTCAAAAACAGGTAACTTTTTCAAGGGTATTGCTACTCTTGTAATCAGTTTGGTCACAAGGTAGTGAATTGTAGGGTTCATGACAGGAATAGATATGGCTTCACTAGGAGAAATCCCAAGAAATTTGCACCTCCAAGGAATAACAACATTAAGTGTTATAAGTGCAATAATGATGGACATACAACAAAGTGGTGTAGAGCAGAAATTCCAGAGACAAGCAAGAACAGGAATAGTCAGAGGAATTAGAAGGATCAGATGAGGAGGAAAGTGGACAAAGGTAAATATCAATGCATGCTGGGAGTAGAAATACTCCCACCCCAGAATTAACCACCTCAAGAGGAGGTGGGGGAGGGGCTAAGCTAAGAGTCTCATTCTTAGCCCCGAGCCCCAAAGGTGACCCTTTGCCATTGATGACAAAGGGGGAGATATTTGAGTTAGGGGGAGAGCATTCAGTCAGGGGGAGTAGTTTCTCAGGGGGAGCAGAACAAGAAAAGGTAAAAGGAATGGTAAAAGGAAAATGGGTTGCCATCAATGACAAAGGGGGAGATTGTTGGAAATATGAGCAAGATTTGTTGTCATTGATGTCAAGAGTCGATTTCAGTGAGCAGTGCAAGAAGAAGGATGTCAAGAGTCGAATGAAAGAGAAATATTGCTTCTAGACCTAAGGGAAATAATATTATAATATCTCTCATTATAATATTCAAGGTGGTCAGATAAGGTCTACAGGAGAAATAAGAAGGCCCAAGAAAAATAATATTATAATATTTTATTATAATATTAAAGGTCTAATGGTAAGACCTAAAGTAATTAAATTAATTATAATAATTTCATAAAGAAGAAAGGGGCCGGGGCCCCCCCCCCCTATAAATTAACCCAGGTGTTGTAGGTGAGTTGGGAAGGAGAGGGCAATCCTCCAAGGGAGGTCCCAGTTCAAATCTCCACCCTACAAAAAAGCTGAATTGGGTATCCAAAATCCAATTGATAATCTTGGTGCGGGCAGGATTGGGTGCGACTCCCAGGTGACTTTGATGGTGTAGAACCCCCTGTTCGTGGTCTCTCAGACCAAGGCGGATCCACAAGCGGTTTTTCGCTTTTAAAAAAATAAATAAAAAATAAAAATTTCATTATAAATTTATTTGTAATTTAATTTAATTAACCCTATGGTTATTAAATTAATTATAAGTTAATTATAATAATTTTATTATTAATTAAATTATAATCTAATTTAATTAACCCTAAGGTTAGGGTTATAAGGGCAAAAATAATGCGTCGATGTCATACATTATCTCCTCCACCGACGTCAACGAAAATCAAGACATGGCTATAAATACCCAAAGCCTAAGAGGCTCCAAAGCATCCATGATTTTTATAAATCCCCCAAGCAAATTGTGTGTGCAATATTTGATGAAGCAAGAAAGGGAAGAAGTCCATGTTTGACTTCTTTGACGGGTAGCGAAGGAAGAAAAGGCACAAGGTACGAAGGCCTTGTCACCACCTAGCCAAGTGGGCTTGCGGTAATTAGCAGCATCTTAGGAACATGATGTACCATGTTCGATTCGTAGTAGGGAGGTTGTGAGGTTGTTTTGTGCACCGAAGATGCCAAAGCCTTTTGGATTTTGGTGCCTAGGTAGAAGATAAAGCGTCATGGGTGCTTTTGCCTTCCACATGAGCACTTAGCTCACGTGGCTTGGCAGTCATGGCTAAAGCACTGGAGGCGCTATGACATGGGATCGAATCCCGTCGAGAGCACTTTGAGAGGTACTAAAATTTTTGTTATAAATTGATTTGTGCTTCTAAGGTTGTATGGTGTATTTTTGAGCTTAGGGAGATATAAGGTTGATGAAATTAAATAATTATTTTTATTTAATTATTTGGTGGATTGAGTTATTTAGAGTGGAGTTATAAGGTGTAATAAGAGATTTGTTTTTATATGTTTTGGTGAATGCTAATTTCAAGGAGTAATAAGGTGTATTTGAGTTTAATTATTTTTGAAATTGTGAAATATTTTGAGGGAGTGTTAGAGTGATATTTTGTCATCTAACCTTTGAAATTGGCAAAGAGAGTAATTGTGATTGAGACAGGTTTTGTGGTTAATTCTTCATCAAACAAAAGGTATGGGCACATCTTCCTTGTGAGTGATTGTTGGATGTTGTGAATGCTAAGTTGGAGTGAAAAGGGTTGTTTGATAAGCATTGTTGAGTTTGATTGTTACAAGTTTTTCTGAGTGAAAATTGATGGTAAATCCTTGTTTGATAAGCATTGTTGAGTAAGCTCTTATGTGAGATTGCCATGAGTGAGAACTTGTGAACTATCTTGAACTAGGGTTTAAGTGAAAGATCATGAGTATCATTGTTATGTGAGATTGTTTGATAAGCATTGTTGGAAATATTTGAGTGAGTGTTCATATGCTTGGACTAGGGTTTGTAATTAAGGATTATTTCATTGAGTGATTGGTTGAGTGGAGTTGATTGAGCCTAGTCAATTGGAAGTGTTGAAGTGATAGTTCAAGTTCTATGAAACAAATTGTTCTATATTCTAATTTGATTTGGAAGAGAGATTGAAAGTGATTGAGTTTTGTGCAAGAGTGAAACATATTGAGTCTCTAACCATTCTCTATATGTTTTTGTGGTTAAGCAAGAGAGTTTGAAAGTGATTGAGCATTGTTGTGAGTGTGAAGCATATTGAGTATCTAACAATTCTCTATATGTTTCTGTGAGATTGGACAAGTTCTAGTGAGGACTTTTTGAGTAGATTTGAGGTAAGTCTTGGTGAAGACTTATTGAGCAGATTGGACAAGTTCTAGAAAGGACTTGTGGACAGATTAGTGTGAGCTTTTGTGGAAGCTTAAAATGCATATTTGAGATAAGTCTTTGAGAAGACTTGAGAGCAGAGTTGATTTATTGATTTTTTCAAACCTTGTGTTAAGGTTTGGGGCAGATCTAGCAAAGTTGATTTGTGATTGAGTCAAGATTTGTGTTAAGGCTTGAGGACATATTTGTGCTAGACTGAAGTACTGTGTTTAGTGCAAATTTGAGGACAAAAATTCAGCATATTTGTGCTAGATCGAAGGACATAATATTGATTAGGAAAGAAAAATAAAAAGGGGTCTTATACTGTTCACCCCCCCTCTTAGTGTAAGCTTGTGTTCTTCATAACATACATAAATCACCAACATTGCGTCTTCCTAAAATTTATAGTAGCCCAAAATACAAGAAACCCCTAGCCTTGGAAGATTTTACCATGATCCATCAAGAATTTTCTCACTCATTTTACAACACATTTTTTTTTGGTATAAGGTAGAGGTGGTTATAAGGTCCACAAACCTTTACATAGTCAAAATGGGCTGGTTCTAGCATCAATCCCGTATAATCAAAATACAAAATGGATCTTTCTAAGACCCACACTAAGCCATACTTAGATTCCACAGTCCTATACTTGTCGCTTGACTATTCAGGATAAAACAAAAACCAAACAACACCTAGCACTTACTAATACCACTAGGTTGCTATACTGTACACTTGTCACCTCCTAGGCCACAGCAAATGGGATGCCTTTTCTGCCTAAATCCATATGTCGGATTACTCATCATCAACCCCTCTGATCTCTTGATGCTCTAACAGGTTTGATCTTAGCTCTTCTCTAGAAGCCAACACCAATAGTTCTTGAGGGAAGTTATCCTTCCAAATTTGCATCTCCCCAACAAAAACTATAATATTTGCCATTAGATCCGTCGCCTAGTTCCCTTCTCTAAAGGTGTGTTGGATTCGGGCATTAACCAAATGAGATTTATGAATCTTTGCTTCTAGGATAAGCTCCAAGATGGTCCAGCTGGGGTCTTTATCCTCCTTAATTGCCTTGATTATATTAAGCAAATCTTCTTCAAAGATAAATTCCTTATAACCCTCAAGTCTGGCAATTCTCATTGCCTGCATGCAGGCTCGGGCTTTTGCAAAATGATTTTTTTGAGTTCCCAAAGGCTCTGCAAATGCAAGGACCACTTTTCCTTCCTCATTTCTTAGAACTCCTCCTGCTCCTGCAGCCCCCAGATTTCCTTTAGCTGCCTCGTCAAAATTAAACTTAACCCAATTTTGTGTGGGGGGTATCCACTTGACACCATCCTGTGGGTTGGTTGTAATGTCTAGGTCCGGAAGTTCCTCTCCCGGTTCGCAAAATCCTCCTTTCCCTTAGAGACATGGTCTCATTTTTGAAGAAGAAAGTTTTCCAGTTTTCTTTCAAAGCTCGATTATTTTATTACCACATAACCTCGGATCTTTCTTACGTCCTTTAAATACTCTCTTATTTCTCTCATTCCATATCCCCCATAAAAAATGGGGTAAGCTGAGCTTCCAGAGCCAAGTCAAAAGTTTTGCCCAAAAGGGGGAAGCCCACTATATGCATAAGTCAGACATGCTATTTGGACAGACCCAATCTATATGAAATTTGGACAGGATCATTTGGAAGACTGTACAAGAAAATTCACAAGTTAGAAATATATGACTTACATATTCTATCGATTTCTCACACAAGATACATCGATTGATGAATTGGAAACCTCTCCTTTGCAGATTATTTGTTGTCAGAATCTTATTTTAAACTGCCAACCAAAAGAAGAAAGCTATTTTTGGGGTTAAATTATTTAACCAAATAATAGAATTCGGAGTCCAGCCATTGAATCGTGAGTGGATTAACTTATAGGCTGTTTTTATTAAATAGATCCCACTTGTAGTTTTGCCCCAAATTGCCTTGTCTCTTCCTTCCCCAGGAATGATCGGGAACACCCTTAAAGCATCATTGAGTTTGGTTAGGGCCACTTTCTCTTACTCTGATAGATTATGAACTTTGATTTTCTTCCAAGAGGAAGTTTCCTGTGCTACAGCAATAAAATCCCCTACTTTTCCTCCCATTTCCTCCGAAATTTTATGTTGGAGGACCTGAAGGTCTAAGTTATCTTTCAGAGGGGCCTCTTCCAACCATGGGTCTTGCCAAAAGTCCACTTGTCTTCCATTACCAATTCTCCATCTGATGCCTTTCCTGACTACCTCCCGACATTCGAGCAAACAATTCCATAAATAGGATCCTCTAGGGAGATTATCAGCTTTCAGGAAGTCCTGATTATTTTTGATATATTTTGCCTTAAGAAGTTTTACCCATACCAATTGATCATTATTGATAAATCTCCATACCTTTTTTCCAATCAGAGCTTGATTCATTTCTTTAATTCTCTTTAGCCCCAGGCCCCCCTGATCCTTGCTTGCACACACCTGATTCCATGCTACCAACAAAATTCTCTTTCTCTCCTCTGAACCTAACCACAAGAAGTTGCATTGAATTTGCTCCAATGTAGCTCGGACCTTTGCAGGCATTCTAAATAGAGACATGCAATAAATTGGAATGCTCGTAAAGTAGTTTGAACTAATAAGGCTTTTCCTGCAGAGCTGAGAAGGCTGCCCTTCCACCCTGCTAACTTTTTAGGGATCCTGTCAATGACTGAGTTCCACAATGTAGCCTTCATTCTTCCTTCGAACATAGGCATGCCTAGATAAGTTGCTGGAAGAAGCTTCTTTCCACAACTGAAGAGGTTAGCTATTCTTTCCTCCCTCCCACCAGGCGTGTTAAAGAAATAGATGCTACTTTTATTATAGTTTATGTACTGTACTGCTTCTGTCTCATACTTGGTTAGAATTCTCTTTAGAGCCTGAGGCACCGAGGCTTTGGACACAATGATTGTATCATCCACAAACTGTTGGTGAGACACTGGCTCTGCTGTTGAGGTTGGTTTGAAACCTTCCAATAGACCATCTGCCATCACTGCTGAAATGTTCCTACCCAATGCTTCTACTAAAATAATAAACAAGTATGGAGACAAAGGATCTCCTTGTCGCAACCCCCTTTCACTCTTAAAGTAACCGGAGGGTGACCCATTCACCATGATAGAAAATCTTGTAGTAGAGATACAACTAAAAATAAACTTAATCGACTGGGGACAGAAACCAAACTTACCCAAAATCTTGGTGAGGAACCACCATGAGACCCGATCGTAGGCTTTATTCATATCAAGCTTTAGTAACATACATGCTTCCTTACTAGCCACCATTGAATGAATAACCTCATGAATTGTGATGATACCATCCAGTATTTGTCGCCCTTTCACAAAGCCTCCTTGGTTCATATCAATGATGAAAGGAAGGATAACCTTCAGCCTATTGACGATTGTTTTTGTGAGAATATTCATCAAAGTGTTACATAAACTGATAGGGCAAAAACTAGAAAATTCCATTGCTCCCACTAGTTTAGGGATGAGGACTAAAAATGTAGCATTAACTCCTAGGATTTCCATGTCCTTTTGAGCCTCAATTATAGCTTCCACTACATCATTGCCTAGGATATCCCAAAACTTCTAGAAGAAAGCTGCGGGGAAGCCATCCGGTCCTGGGGAGCTGTTACCATCCATGTCAAAAACCACCTTCTTGATTTCCTCCTTTGTGAAAGGACTAAGTAAGAATCCATTAAGATTCTCAGTTATGAGGGGTGGAATGGCTACCAACAGAGAGTCCTCTTCTTCAATAGTCGGATTTACATCTTCTAGCAACGATTTAAAGTACTCAACCGCTTCCCTCCTTATGTCTTCCATATCTTTGGTGTTAGACCCATCAGCCATCTTGATCTCCTTAATTTTGTTAGTACTCCTGTGGCGAAGAGTAGAGACATGGAAGAACTTTGTATTTTTGTCACCCTCCTTTAACCAACGCAGTCTGGATTTTTTCATCCAAAATGTTTCTTCAAATCCTAGCATTGTGTGGTATTCGGCTAACATCTCCCTCTCCTGGTTTCTCAGATCCTTTGTAAGCTGCTCTGACTTCAGCTTCTCCTATAGTTCATTGATCTTGTCTTTTAGTTCTGCATTTTTAACAAAAATATTGCCAAAGGAAGTTTTGTTCCACTCTCTAATGTTAGCCTTCACATTCCTTAGTTTACATGCCACTTGGGCCAGTTTCGAACCATTATAATTTTTGTCCCACCATTGGGCAACCAGATCCTTGAGATCCTGATGTTGGAACCACATAAGTTCGAATCGAAAGGGTCTGATGTATCTTTTCTTAGAGTCCTCCCCTATTTACCACAGAATTGGGTTGTGATCAGACCCGATTCTTGGGAGTGTCATTAATGAAGAGTCCCCAAACCTCTCCAGGCATTCTTGAGAAAGAAGAAACCTATCTAATCTAATCTGAATTTGGTTTTCCTTCAATATTTTGTTAGACCATGTATAGGAGAATCTACACAGGTCCACATCCATCAGCTCATGTCGCTCAAAAAAATCTCTAAACTCGTAGATATTAGCAGTTATTCTTTGAGAGCCCCGCAATTTATCTGCAGGATTAAGGTAGCAATTGAAATCCCCCACCACAATCCAAGGGTAGTTGGGTACCGTCTCCCTCAATTTAGCTAGCTGACTCTAAATAACCCTTCTCAGTCCCTGTCTAACTGGAGCATATACATTCGTTAAGATCCACTCTTCCTGCATGGTTTTATCCACACATAAGAGACAAATAAACCAACTAGACATCAGAATCACTCTACTATCAATCACATTCTTGTTCCACATAACCAGAAACCCTCTTGTTGTTCCAATGGCCTCTTGGCCTACTACTTTAGCTTCTCACCAAGTCCTATTCTTAAAATAAATAACTCTACTCTCCTCCATTTTAGTTTCTTGTAGTAAAATCATATTCGGTTTGTCTTCTTGTATAAGAGCATACAAAGCTCTTATTTTTGCAAGATTACTCCCATGAATATTCCATGAAAGAATCTTCATTTATGGGCTTTGGATCCTCAAGCATTCACCCCAAAGAGCAATACTACTTGAGTTCCATCATCCACTCCTCGCTCTGCTTCTTTTTGCCTTAAGGCAGCATTGCTAGGTTTCCCTCTTCCTACCGAACCATATCCCCATACATTCGCTCTAGGCTGGGGTTCCTTGGGATTCACTTGGATTCTAGTAACCATCTTGGATAGGTTAGTCTTGGTCTTTGGGGTAACAATCTGGCTTTCCAGGTTAACTGGTCTTTCTGATAGTGGAGATGATTCCATGCTCTTAGCTTCTTGATTAGTAGATTATTTTTTCCCTGCTTTGGGGTTACACTGATCTTGGTGGTTCACCTCTTCCTCCTGAGTATCCTTTCCTGTATTATTAGTTTCCTGCTCCTTCTTCTGATTTTTCTCCTCTAAATCCTTCTCTTGAGTCTCCTCTACCTCAGATTCCACTTCTTGGCTATCCATCTGATCTCCCTCCAGATGATTTAATGCATCAAAACTGTTCTCCACTAGTATGTTGATCTCCTTGGAATTTCTTCCCATAAATTCCTTTGTAGTACATGGGACCACTTCCACCGAGCCTCCATAGGCCTCCTGTATTACCCAATCAAACTTACTTTCCCCAGGGCATTGATCTATGGGGTTCTTTCCTTTGTGATTTGGCTTTGAGGCTTGTTGTATCATCTTAGGAGTAGGTTGAGCTTGAGGGTTCCCATCAAAGGGACCAGCTCCCCTGTGAGAGGGTTTCGAGGCATAGGTATTTTTGGGAGGAGGGTTATAACGTTGCCTCTTGCTTACAATAGGGCGAACAGGGTCTTTGATATTTGGATTTCGAGCTCCACGTCCTTGAGGCCCATGTTGGGTAGGAATGGAGATCTGCGGGGGAGGGATATTATTTTGGGTTTGAGGAGTAGTATTTTGGAGTGGGGGATGGTTCTTGGAAATGCAGTGGATACCCTGGTGCCCTACCTTCCCGCAAACACTACACTTAAAAGACATATTTTCATTTTCAAATACCTGAGTATGAAGGCCAAACATAGATGACAATATAATGGATTTAGGGAGCTCTTTACTCAGGTCCACCAACACACACATGCGAGAAGAAAGGAGTCTTGTTTTGCTCAAGGTTGCAGGATCAATAGCTATTATTTCTCCAATCTTTGTAGCTATCCCAGCCAAGATTTGTTCATTCCAAAAAAGTAGAGGTAATCTCGGCATCTTAATCCAAATAGGATCCAAATCCAACACCTGAGTTTGGGGGTTGAAATTGTGGGACCAACGCTTCAGATACAAGCCCCTTTTCCCAAAAAACCAAGGACCTCCTTGGAGAGTCCTTTCCATGTCCTGTTCACATTGAAATGTCACCAAAAGAAAAATCTTGGGTAAAGCCTTAATCATCATACCGGCCCTTGGCTGCAATTTTTAGATAGCCCATATCCTTATGACTTCCAATTCCTGCCTCACCCCCATAAATTTAGCCACCAGAGATGTTCTGCCCTTCATAGCCACATGTTGAGCTAAGGTATCTAGGACATGCAACCTACCATTGACAGATTTTAGATTAAAACAAGAGTCGAATAATTTTTTCTTACCATGAAGAGCATTAAGATATGAAGGTCTCTAGTTGCTAGGTTTCTCTTTATCTCCTTCCTTGGTCTTCCTTTGATCTTGATGCACATATTCCTGGTCTCCCTTAGAGATATCTTCAACCTCATCTGCCCAATGCCCTTGGACCGGTTCCAATAGAACTTCCATGTCCACATCCTCTGCCTGGGGGCCTGCTATCTCACCAGAGCCCCCACCTGCCATGTCTATTGATCTACCCTCTGAAGCCCCACACCTAGGGTTTGTTGCCCCTAGACCTCCCACGCCTCCTCCTTGCTGCTCCATCTGTCACAACTTGTTGCCTCCAAAATCTACCATTTTTTTTTTAGGGCCAAATTTTTTGTAGCTGCTATAGTGCATGGGCTACTAGAGTTGTGGATGCTATAGTTTGTAGGCTTCTACAGTGTCGGATGCTATAGTGGCAGGCGCTATAGTCCACGGGATGCTACAGTGGCGGCTCAGTGTTGATGTTCAAGGTTGATACTTTTTCCCTATTGATCTCCCATTTTACAACACATTTAAAATCGTATAGTAATATTCTTTTAAAGTGATTCTATGCACACAAGCACATCCATACTATCAACATAAGGTATCACAAATCTTATTTTGGAAACACAAGGGTAACATAAATTTCATGAATCAAATAGAAAATATAGTGGAAACCATTACAAAGAAGAAAATATAATGTGGTAAGAGGTAGCTCACTTGTACACTTCCCTTATCATGCAATCGATATTTTGGAGGTCACAATATTTTTTTCTGAAAGGAGGAACATGCAACAAATTAAATTTAAAAACTCCAAAAAGTGCAACAGTATACCAAGGGTCCCAGAGATACAAAGGGTACCATAATCACTAAGAAAACTTGAAACACCAATATCTCTATAATCATGTAATGTTCCAAGTTTGTCCAAAGGCTTCAAATTCTCCAAGGGTGTCCAAATATTCAAAGGCTCTAGAATATTCAAAGTCTCCAAAATTACCATATGCTTCTTATCATCTATGCCACTCATGTTGTCTAGTTTTCTTTTTTCTTATTACTTTGAGATGCAAATAGGCTATGTATATGGTCTCATTTTCAAGGTGATCAACCACCATATTATACCTCCTTCCAATGTGGGAGTATTGTATATATTCAAAATTCTACTCCAAATATCTTAGTCTTATTTAAAATATTTTTAGTTGGACTAATAAGAAATCCTTCCTCTTAGATAGGGCAAATATCATAACTATCAAATCACAATACAAAGAAGTTGTTTAATGTCTTGTTCATGAGCTAATTTTTTTTCCATTTCATAGCCTATCAATTCTAAAACATTATTGATTATTTTGCCCAAATTTATTTTGAGCTTAAGCATAACATAGTGTGGTGCCACTAGTATCACACCACCAATCACTACATGACTTGGGTTTGATTTAGAGGCTCCATCAAAGAAAAGTGTAGGGAACTTTATCTCTAGAGGTTTGATTGTTCTAACTCTGTGGTGTAGAATTCAAGATATTTTTGAGATCCACTTGGTGTAACATTTGTATCTCCTTTTTTCTTAATCTCCTAATGTCTTTTTTATGATATATAGCTTATGTATTCAATACTATCTCCCTTAACACTCTATTGGTTAATACTTGAAAATTGGTTCTTTTTCATTAAAAAAGTCCTATTTCTATCCTTCAATATGTGCCAAATGACAAACATTGGAACTAAATACCATATCTTCCAGATAAGGTGCTTGTCCTTTAGTTCCCATTTGTACATTTGGCCCCAATTGGTTAGGAAATTTTTTGAGTTAAAGGCTCTTAATAGTGTTGATCCTAGCTACTAGATTATTTCAATCTAGATTTTAACTTCTTCTAGACATTGAAAGAATATATGTGACATTGTTTCATTATTTTTAAGACACCTATGGAAAATATGAGGCCCCATGATATTTCTCTTAATGATGTTATCTCCAAAAAGAATATTTTTTTGATGCATCGACCAAAGAAAGGCTTAAAATTTTGGGGGAATTTGTATTTCCATACCTTAGAATTTGGGGATAAATTTTAAACCCTTTAGTTTTGATGTACAATTATCTCCATGAGTCTTGGTAAATATGTGGCAAAGGTGGACCTCTCACCCATTCAATTAATCTTGCAAGAGAGTTAACACCCAACTATTGCAGCTCTACTTTTATTTTGAAAAATAATTCATAATTATTGGAGACCCTCCCAAGACTAGATCATCCCATATATTAATTTTTTTACCACCCCCTAGAAGCCAATGGGTATTATTTAATATAATATCTTTAGCTTCCACAATATGTTTCCAAATTGAGGAGGATCCTACTATAATTTTCACACTTTTTATTAGTTGGTCCCATTAGAGTTCCTTAGATATTTGTATTTTAATATTTTGTTTCATGCAAAGTCTAGTGGAGTGAGCAGATTCCAAAGCAACTTAGCACTTAGTACCTTGCTAACATTTACTATTTTTTCCTAGGCCTCCCTACTCCTTTTGCTTTGTAACTATCTCCTAATTTATTTATTTTTGTTTGTGGAAAACACCCCAATTGGGATGCCACTTTTGGGTAAGTCCCAAGGAGGTAGGGGTATCTATTCCACCAAAAACACCCAGGGCTCGCACCTGGCCTACCCCTTTGGCACACTCAAAGAGCATGCCTAAAACAACAAAAACACAAACACAAAAAACAAAAACAAAAAAACACAAAAAAAAACACAAAAACAACAAAAAAAACACAAACAAACACAAAAACAACAAAAACACAAAACAACAAACAAACACAAAACACACAAAAAACAAAAACACAAAACACAAAAAAAACACAAAAACACAAAAAAAAAAACAAAAACAAAAACAACACAAAAACAAAACAAAACAGAACAAAAACAATACAAAACAACACACACACCGAAAAACTAAAAAGAAGGAAAAAATAGAATACAACTTTGGCCTTTCTAGGCCAAAAGGCTATTCAGGCAAGATTCAATAGAGGAAACATAAGAATGATCAGTCTGAGCAAGGGAACTAAAATACCCTGACCGAACCAAAGAGAAGCAAAAACAAAGGAAAAAGGAACTAGGTACCTCTAGTACTAGAGCCATCCAGAGAAAGGATAGAAAGAAGAGCTTCCCTTATTTGTGAATCCCACCATCTAGGAGGGTGGTCATAGTAAGTAAGATCACCTTTGTCCAATGCCCAATTAGCTAAAGCATCAACACTCATATTCTATTCTCTAACCACATGATTGTATTCAACTTTCAAAAAGCCCATCTAGATTAATTGAATCTTCTCAACAATTATTTTTATTCTCCAATCAACCTTATGATTCTTAGAAGGAGTCTTCAATAGATTAATCATGACTTGAGAGTCAGATTCAACCAACACCTTTTTCCATCCAACCTTAGTAGCCTCTCGAAGGCCTCTAAGGATACCATACCCCTCAACAAGGTTATTGGAAAGGATACCCAAATTCTTAGCAAAAGTGAAAACTAAGGAACCATCTAAAAGTCTACCAATTCCTCCCACACTAGCTTTTCCAGGGTTCCCCCTAGAGGCTCCATCGATATTGAATTTTCCAAAATCCTTAGGAGGAGGCTACCAATTCCTTGTTCTATCCATATTTTGATTACTCACATTCCCTTTAAGTTGGTTGCCCTTAAAAGAGTTAATCTTCAATATTTGCATCACTTGATCCCATATTTGGTGGGAGTTTTAGGGGTGTTTAAGGAGTTATTGGACTGATTCAACTAAGTTGGCAATGGTCTTTTTCTAGATATAGTGAATGTCCTTCCTTTCTTGATTGAAAATCTAGTTGTTTCTTTCCTTCTAGATATTCCAAGGTAGAATGGTAGAACCCATCCAAACTAGCTACCTAATAAAATGATCAACACCCTCCTGATTAGGCCAATCCCTCCAAAGTTATTCAAAAGTAAAAAAATTGGACCATTATAAGCCAAGTAAGATGGTCATTCTCCTCCATAGCTCAGAGGCTAAGGTACACTCAATAAAAATATGGTTGAGAGTTTCCACATTCTCTCCACACATTTTGCATCTAAACGGGCCATGAAAACCATGTTTCATAAGTTGCTCACCAATAAGCACCCTACGATGCAATAAAATCCATGTAAAGAACCTCACCTTAGGCTAGAGCTTTTGAGCCCACAACTGAGTAAATATATCATATGATTGGTTGGGATTATTATGGCATAAGGTCAAATAACCTTGAGCAACTGAATACTCACCCTTAGTAGTGTTGTTCCATCCAAAATAATCTTTATCATGGGACCAAGAGAGAGATCTCATATGAAGGATGCTTTGGATATCTTTTCTTTACCTTTCTAGCATTTGAATAGGCTAGTCCTCAATAGGGATCCAATATCTACCAACCTCTGAATTACCAGTATGGTACCGATAGTAATTAGCAACCTTTATCCAGTTAGCTCGATGAAGCTCCTCCATCCAAGGCCTCCAATCAAGAAACTGAGTTATCAAAGGTTGGTGACCATCCCAAGAATCTATCCAAAAATTTACCTATTGACCATTATGAATGATCCAAAATAAATTTTTCTTAATCAAATCCTCACCAATCTTAAGAACCACTAAAATGGGAGAACCTTTGGTAGGCAATTGATAGCGAACAAGGTCTTCAAGAATTTTGTTCTCAACATATTTAGCATGAATATTCTTGGTCCAAAGAGCATTGGGGTTATGCAAAATCCTCCAATACAATTTAGCAGCTAAAGCCTTATTGTTATTAATAGCAGACCAAAATCCTAACCCCCCTTCATTCTTGGGAAGGCATAAAGTATCCCATTTCACCAAGGCCCATTTTCTTTTCTCCTTAGTACCACTCTAGAGGAACCGATGATTGATTTGATCCAATTCTTAAAGAACTACCTTTGGGATATTCAACATAATAGAAACATAAATAGGTATAGCTTGAAGGACTAATTTTACCAAGGTAATTCTACCCCCAAATGAAAGCCACCTATTGGTCCACTTTCCAATTTTCTTCTTAACTCTATCCAACAACCAATTCCAATATTTTTTCTATCTTTGAATATTGATAGGAATGCCTAAATAAGTGATCGGAAGGGAGGTCTTCTTATATATTAATTTATCCAAGACCATGGATTCCTATCTAGGAGAGCAATGAAAGAAAATGACTTTAGATTTATCTTCATTGATCAATTGCTTAGTAGCATTAGAAAAATAACTAATGATTTGCTTAATTTTAGAAGCTTCCTTAACTGTAGCTTTACCTAACAGAGTAGAGTCATCAAAAAATTGAAGATGAGAAATAGGCCTAGCTCCATGAGCAATGGTAACTCCCTCAAGGGTTCTATTTTCTTTATTTTTGGTTATAGTCCTACCCAAGCATTCAACAAGAATGATGAATAAATAAGGGGAGAGGGGGTCACCTTGCCTAATACCTCTAGAAGTAGGGAACAACTGAGAAGGCCTACCATTGATAAGAATAGAGTAGGACACCAAAGAGATACATCCCATAATCCAGTCCATCCAATCCTGAGAGAAGCCAAATTGCCTTAAAACTTTGACAAGGAAGTGCCAATCCACTCTATCATAAGCTTTAGATAAGTCTAAATGAATGAACATAGATGGAGATTTTTGCATTTCCATGGAATGGATGGCTTCCTGAGCAAGAACTATCTCATCCACTATTTGATGCCCTTCCACATAACCCCCTTGTTCAGGGGAAATAATCTTATGCAAAAGAGGCTTCAACCTTTCTACCATGATCTTTGTAATGATTTTGAGAAGAACATTACATAAAGCTATAGGTCTAAAAGTTGAGATATGATCTACCTCTTGAGATTTTGGGACAAGAGCTATATAATTTTTATTGATAACCTTCAAAATTTCTTTGGCTTTCCTGGCTTCTTCCACCACCTCTAATAAATCAACATGAAGGATATCCCAAAACTCTTGATAGAACTCAATGGGAAAACCATCAAGACCTAGGGTTTTTCCTTTTTACATTTTAAAAACCACCTGTTGAAGCTCATTGATAGTAACTAGAGTAATCAAAATAGAGTTCTCCTCAGAAGTGATAAGAGTAGGGATCACTTGAAGAATATTCTATTGAGAAGCTGAGTCAAGAGGTGCAACAACAAATATATTGGAAAAGTAATTGACAACAATAGAGTTCATGCCATCCCAAGTGTAGACAACATCTCTAAAATTAGATTTTAGGGAAGAAATAAAGTTGTGAGATCTTTGAGCTAGAAGAGATTTGTGGAAGAAATATATGTTTTGATCTCCTTCTTTGAGCCATTGGATCCTAGATTTTTGCTTCCATAAGAGTTCTTCTTTTTTCCCATTCCTCTAACTGAGTTGTGAGTCTAATTTCATCTATACTTCTACTCTCTATGAGGCCATCTAAATGGATTTTCTTATTCAAATTTTCAAGTTGAGCAATAACTTCATGTTTTTTTTTCGAACATCTCCAAACTCCTAGTTCCAAATCTTGATTTTGGATTTAATGTATTGCAACCTTTTGGAAAAACAAAACATCTTAGTCCCATACCTTGGTTTACCTTCCTTCCACCATTGCTACACTTAAGGTCTGAAGGAACTATCTCTAAGCCACATTAACTAAAATTAAAAAGGTGAGAAACTCACATTGGTTTTCCAAATTTCCACCATGATTAGCCAGTGATCCAAACCAACATTGTTAAGAGTCTTCACCTTAGGAATGTGACCATGGATTAAGAAATTATTAGAGAACAAGAACCTATCCAATCTCTCCATGATACAAGCTAAGCCTTACCTTCTGTTAGACCAAGTCATAAGGCCATTATCTGGTTGGATGTCCACAAGATGAAGGTTTGCAATATATTCACTCATGAGGTCAGTGCTTTTATCCAAATTTCTATTTCCCCCATTTTCTCATCCAGAGAGAGGATGGTATTGAAATCTCCTTTGATCAAGATCCAAGCTTCAGGAAAATGAGAGATAATATAAGTTATATCCTTCCATTATCTTCTCTTTTCCTCCAAAGTAGTCAGAGCATAAATAATTATGCAAAGCATAATTTGGTTAGAATGTCTACTTTGAATAGCTATAGCCAAAAGACCCCAGTTGCCAACCATATGGTGAATAACTACCTCTTTTGGGTCCCAAAGGCAAGCAATGCCACCAGAAGTCCCCTAGGAACTAAGGGAAGCAACTTTTCCAGTTGGCCAGATTTTACTAGCAATTGAATCCATTTCCTCTATTGACATCTTCATTTCTTGAAGGAAAACAAGATGTGGATGGTTTGTCTGAATCATTCTTCTAATTTCATTTTGTTTTGAAAGACTCCCTTTGAGTCCTCTAATATTCCAAGTGATGATATTCATTAATACCAAGGCTAAAAAAATTGGTAAGGGCATTAATCTTACCTTCCTCTACAAGCTTTTCACCTTCTTTTACCATATGATGTTGATTGGTCTTACGACCTACCTTTTGGTTGGAATCCATATTTAGTTTTTTTCCTATTTCTTGACTTACCCCAATTGAATATGGGATGGCTTCTAACCTCGAAGAATGCATGTACAAAGCCAAAGTGTTACTAGAAGGTTCAACAGAGTCTATCTTGGGACCTATATTATTTGAAGTCTCAACATTTAAAATATTGTTTTTCTTGTGTATATTTCCTCCTTTTTTCTTATTGAAAACCTTTAATTTGTTGGTTTATCTCTGAGTCCTTCCCTACATCTTTAAATTGTGTTTCTAAGATTTTTATCTCCATTATTTCCTCTTCCTCACCTAGGACATCATTTGTGGAAAGAATTTCAAACATATTAGCTGATAACTTTGATTGATCCTTCATAACTAGTTTTTTTTAGTGTTCTTCTTCTTAGGCATTTGGAAACCTGCTAAGTTTGTATCCTCTTTCTTTTGATCTAGAATTTTATTTGGGCAGACACTAGCCAAATGACCATATTCATGGCAAATTCTACAATGAAAAGGAATGTTCTCATAGTCCACCACTTGCTCCCAAGTGTCCTCCCCAAATTGTAATGAGATATTTTCAGGTAGGGGTTTGTCAAAATCCATTAAAACACAAATCTGAGCATAAATAATATGTTCAAATTTTTTAGTACAATCAACAATCATCATAAAAGTTCCCAAAGAGTTTCCAATTGAAGAAAAAACAAGTAGAATTCCAGAATTCAACTGGGAGGCCAAAGAGTCTAACCCACACAGGACCTGTAGAAGGCATCTCTTCTTTGGCTTTAAATTTAGTATGCCAAGGCTTCATGAAAAGCCCCGCCCTTCCAAAGAACCAGGGACCCCCTTGAAATATTTTCTCTCTATCTTCATTATTAGCAAATAAAACAAGAAAATAACCATTTGGATAAATAGATATTTGTAACTCACCTTTTGTTTTCCAATTTTTTGCAGCCCAAACTTTGAAAGTAGATAGGCTCAGATGAAAACCCAAGAAATGACAAATTAGTCCTCTTTTTTCTAGATCTTCTATGCTAGTCTGAATGACACCCATATCTAGCTTAACAATCGGAGTTCCATCAGCTGCCCTAAGACATCCCGACTCAATTTTCCTAGGATCAATCTTAGGCATTCTCAGAGGTTTACGGGAAACCCTAAGATTAATGTTAGCATTAGGCTGAGGCTGTCCACCATGGAGGGCATCCCTAAAATTCATTTTTGGGGTCGAGTCTTTGAAATCCTTGCCCTTGAAAGGGGTTTCCATAGTGGATTTGTTTTGGGGGTGCTCCTTAGCGCCAGATTCACTTGAGATCTAAACCATTTTTTGATCAACTGCTTGAAACTTGTTTCGAGATCTCTTTAATCCATGCCTTGGACACCGAGAAAAGGTATGATTTTCACTTTTATTTTGTGCAACAAATTGGAAGCCATTGTCAATCAAGTTCATAGCATGAAGATCTATTGAAAGATATATTTCTAACCCATCTTGGGTCCCCTGCAACATATCCCACTAAAATCTTGAGCAGAAACCACAAAAATATTGGTCGCTAGGGCCCAAAGACCCTAAAAAACAACCTCTGGAGCCGCTTGCACTCAACATAGATGAAACCCTTGCTTTTGAAAAACAACCTATTAAAAAATGTAACAGTCTCCTAATTGACCAAAGTAACTTTTTCCTATTTTATTGTCTTCCTCATTTGCATAGGAAAGTTATTAACATTGCATCTAAATTTTGCAAGATATATAAGGGTGCATGATACACCAAGAATTGATATATGGGAAGACTTGCTAATACTGATTTGATTAAAATAATTCTTCTATCCAAACTCAACCAACCATTGCTATATTGTTGTATTCTCCTTGACATATTTTCTAGAATTACATTCCAAGTTTCCTATTTTTTTATGGAAGCCCATAGGAACACCTAGGTAGTTAAAGGTATCACTACCTTTGTGAAATCCCAAAATTTTAGAGAAACCTCTATCTTTTGTTGTTGAATTTTTTATAGTATAAAATCTACTCTTTTTGGTGTTTATCTCTACCCCAGTGGCTGAATACAAGTAATCTAAAACTTATTTGATCAAACTAACATTTGGTTTTGTGGCTTCCCCAAATAAAATAATGTCATCTACAAATTGAGCATGAGTGATTATTCTATATCATGTAGTTATTCTAATTCCCAAGATTTATTTCCTTCTTATCAATTTGGTTTGGGTCCTCCCTAAATTTTTAACTGGAAGGATATAAAGGTAAGGGGAGAGAGGAAACTCTTGACTTAATCCTCTAGTGGATTTAAAGAAGTTAGCAGGTTCCCCATTAACTAGAGGGTCTATCCAAGATCCCTCTATGCAATATCTTGTCTAGTTTATCATTTGAGATGGAAATCTAAATTTAACTAACACCTATGTCAAAAATTCAATGTCTGCTCTACCAAAGGCATTAGCCATATCAGGTTTAATGGCTATTCTTTTCTTTTTGGAGTTGGCACTTGAGTGTAGGGATTCATGAATTATAATTATGTTGTCATATATTTGTCTTCCTAGGATAAAACCCCCTTGTTCAAGCTCTATCAAATCATTGATCTTCCTTTTAATTCTATTTATTATTATTTTAGTCATTATCTTATAAGAGCAATTGCACAAAGATATAGGTTTGAATCTATTGAAAGTAACTACATTTTTTTCTTTTGGACTTAAAGCTAAGAAAGTGGAGTTGATTTTCCTATATATTTTACCTATTATCCTTGTCTTTTCTATCATTGCCAATAGGTCATATCCTATAATTTTATAAAAATTGTTGATAAAAATTATTGGTGAAGCCATTTGGTCCTAGAGCTTTGTCCTTAGATAGTGAGCATATAACTTCTTCCAAATCTTCTTTGGTTATTGCTAAAAAAAATATCTTCTTTATATCTATTTTTTAACAAAGGAGAGATATTTTTTAGGATAGTGGTATGAGCCTATTGATTTACTATTTTCTTTGTGAGAAGGATCGAGTAATGATCTCTTTCTAGTTCCTTTATGACTACCTTATTAAATTTCTTTAGTTTTATGAATTTCTTTTATTATATTTTGTTGGTAGTGTTACATTGTTTTTAGATGAAAATAAGTTGTGTTTTTGTCTCCTTTCTTGATCCATATCATTCTTGAGCAAAGTATCCAATGTGCCTCTTCTACTTTGAAAGCTTGATCCATTTCTCAATTCAACCAATGTCTTATTTCTTCCTATTGAGGGGTTGGAGGTTGATCACATATCTTGATCTACTTCCTCCATCTATTGTAGAAATATGCTTGACCTATTTTGAGCTTTAGTCTTATTGGCAATACAATCCCTAATGGATTTCTTGAGATTAGAATTTTTTATTTTCCATACCTCTTAAGGACTATTTGCATAGACATGTTGCTTCCAGATACTTTTTACTAAAAGTGCAAACTCCTCATGCTCCATCCATTCTGGATTGTATTTCAAAGGAAACTTCCTTTTTGCAAGAGCACTATCACCCATATCTAAATAGATAGGCTTTTGATCTGAGACCAAACTTTAAATTTGAAGATATGAAAAAGACCATACATCCAAGCACATAAACATTGAAAGATAGCAATAACAATGAAACCACAAATATTAAGAACAAGATATATATAATATGAATGATGGTGTCCTTTTATTAACAATGATATCCATTATTTCTCATGAGATTACAATAAAATCCCTCTTAGGGATGTGCTACCCTTCTTGATACAATGATTTACAGTAATAATCCTTTGGATGTAATACGCAGGATCTTCTTCAATCCCACAAACTAATTTGGAGAGGAGTTTCTCATGACCTTCGTAATGTAGGATAGTGATGGATGAATATTTATGTTGTAGTTCCCATGCAAAGACCTGTAATTAGCACACAAAGAAACTCAAAGGGGATTAATATAATTTGAAGATCCTTTCAAGATAAGGCCCATGTCCATGATAAATAAATAATAAATAAAGCTGAAATATGATAAATAGATGCATAAAAATGAAAATCTAACTATGCTAGTAAGTAATTGGAAAGTTTATAAATATACTAAAAGTGAGAAAACATAGAAAATAGATCTTTCTAAGAGGCCATCCTTGTGAATAATGATATGGCCTGCTAGCCATCCCTGATCAGAATGATGGCACCTGTGGGTCATGTTGAGGAGATACGAGCATTGAACTATGAATGAATTCCTTGTGGCAAATGCAAGGTGATGCTGAGTTTGATCCGTGGGTGATTGAAATTCTTGGTGCACTCATGAAGAATGACTTAATGGTAGTATTTTACAAGAAGCAAGAGTATTGGATGGTGCAAAGAAGTATAAATTCAACCTTCAACCTTTGGGATGGTGCATTGGGATGCTTGGAAACTCCATGGTTGAATTTTGGTAGCACTTCGTTGCTTTGAGAGATGAGAACACTTCAAATATATAGTTTGATAGCACTTTTTTATATGGAATTGCTAGGTGATATTAATGAAGGATCTACACCCTTATATAGACTTCCACAAAGGGAGTCTTAGCTTGTAGTATAAGCCAAGAAATAGTTAAATTCAAGAAACCATTATGATTGGCTGGCATTCACAACTGCTCAAACCATTGCTCAATATTTGGAGTCTCATTGCTTCAGGGTGTGACCATATTGAGGTGGGAAAACCATAATTGTTGACCATCTTAGGTTGATATGGCCTTTGGAGGTTGTCCCTTGGTGGGATGGTCTAGGTTATAAAAGGGAAAATCCTCCCTATTTGAGTGATGAAAATCACTGTTAAGCCTTGAGGCTACCCAATATGGGTTATATGGTCTAAAAAGGTGTTCATATAGGTAGTCTTCTAAATATGATGTGTTTTAGGTGTCTACAAATGCCCTTTTTTGGGATTTGTTGTGTGAAAGCACAACGTGGAGCAAAAATATATTACCTAAGTCAAATTGAGAGTTAATGATGTTCACAGATCTGGTCAATGTTAGATACCCCAATCATGGAAAGGGTTCACAAAATAATTACTTCCAACAAGTTGAAAAACTTGAGTATGGTAAACCTTTCAGTAATTGATAGACAAGGTCAAGTCTACAACTTTTTTTTTGATGAGATAGGCTTATCTGACTTATAGACTTTAGATCTACCAAGTGTTTGTTTGGTTAAGATTTTTTCTTGTTGACTACCCCAAGCAAGGGCATAATTATCTTTGGCAATGATTCTTGGATGAACATAATTTGCATGATTGAATGTTTCATTATTGATTTTGATTATGAATTTTGTGATGTATAACTACCCCTTGAAGCAACGAGTCGATAGAGGAGAGGTAAAGTGATGAGAGCGATGAGTCGCTTGACCAATATGGAATTGTACATCGCTATCCCTTAGAGTAGTCCAGTCGCATGGCTTTCTTAGGGAATTGAGGTGATAACAATTTGATTTGTTCTAGAGGTGAATCACTGTATTCGATGATATCTTGAGGTGAAATGGGAGAATGAAATGTATATCTCTATCCCATGGAGCAGTCCAACCACATGGATTTCTTAAGGAATTGAGATAATACCATTTTGATTCTAGTTGGAGCTATTTTTGGTTCAAGTGGCCTTATGGTAACCTACCCATATAACCGTATTACATGGATAATTAGTCACTGCAACTACTAGGTGTATAGGGTAAATCACTGGGTATGAAATTCACTTAAGAGTTTTGATCAAGATTATGGGTATTTTTGAATTTTTTGAAGAGGATGGACCATTAAATGCTATTAAATTCCCCAATTGATGTTAATGATGCTTATGGGATGCTTGCATTTATTATGATTTTGAGGTTATCCTAGGGTAGGACGATGGTATTCTACAAATTCTAGGGCCATATCGAGGTAGGACAGTCATAGTGAAATGTAATCGCCTCCCATAGGGATGGTCTCAAAATTTGAAAAATATAAAAACAAAATTTCCAAATTTTTGATATCATTTGCACTACTGGCAGTTGGAGAAAAGGAGAGGTGAGGAGGAGGAGAGCAAATTTTTATACGAAACACTGCTAAATTTCTTACTCATTCATACCATGGATTATCCCAAGGCTTCGACTAATGGAGGATCTAGAGCGAGGAAGGTAGACACCTTGTTCCTTCTCTTGTTAATTTGCAATTTAAAAATGAACCTCATTAAGTAATGCGGGAAATAGAACCTCACTAATTAATGGGAAAATGAACCTAATGTTAGATTAGGATGTAGTGTAGGCTAGCTTAGGTTTACTTATTTTTATTTTTTTATTTTTTATTTTGTGAATGGTTTTGCTTTAAATTTGTGATTGTCCTATAGATGGATGGGCCTTGTTTTAGGAGTTGGGGGTCGTCCTAGGGTGGGACATCTACATTTAAATTCTAATGGTCATATTTTAATCATTGGGGTGGCTCTCAAGATAATATGGTCACACCTATAGACTGTCTTGCCTTGAGACGGCCACAAATTTTGATTAATTTGCTAAATTTTTTATTGAAAATTTTGATTTTCAATTGAATTTTTTATTTTTTTAGAATTTTAATTGATTTTGTTGACTTTTTGTTGGAATTTTTGTTTGTTTGATTATCTAATTGGTCGATTTTTTGAATTTAGATTTTGAAGATCCACTATAGAGTTCCCACACTTTTTGAGATGGTGTGAGGACTCCTAACTAATGACAAGTGGAAATGGATTGAGGTGATTGGCCTCAAGCAAGTGACTTGATTAGAGGTGGTGATGGAATATCAAGTCTATCTGACTGCCTTAACTGATTGATGGGATAGTCAAACAAATACCTTTCACCTCCCAACTAACAATATGATAGTCACTTTGGAGGATCTGTACTAGATTCTTCACATTATGATTAAGGGATGCTCAATCACCTTCACTCCCTTTATTTAGCAGGCAGGGTATTACAAAGAGTATTCGACATAGAGGATGAGGTTGTGAGGCAGTGCATGGATAGCGGTAGGGTGTTGATCAGATCATGGTATGATACATAGGTGTTCAGTAGGAGGTATGTAGTACCGATATGCATTAATTCAAACATACTACTACATGACTCTTCTGGAGTGAGGTTCACATAGAACCTCCTTGATGTGGTACAATATATGATAGAGTGTGATGTTCGAGATCCATTGATCATGGCATGGGGTAGCACTCTACTTGCTCATATATATGATGAGTTATATGATATAAAACATCGGGGTTGACATGGATTAGGTTGCAGATTCCTTCTATAGGTTTAGGGATGGGAGCATATCTGAGTGGACCGGCTATAGGGGCTTCCATGGGTATCCTGAGCAGATATGGATGATGCTAACATAGGATATATGGATCGATAGAGGTGATATCAGGAGATAGGTCAGATATGGCATCATGCAAGCTGACTTTATTATTATGCAAGGTCTTGTTGGGGGAAATTCCTACACCCTTAATAGATTTATCACACTACAAGAATTCTCTGATCCAATTAGCATTGTGGATTCTGGTGGATCCACCTCTTCAAATTAGGAAAATATTATCCTAAAACTCTATATAGATCGATTAAGGTATGGAAACCCTAGAGGTGAGCCTACAATATTTATTATATGCTCATGCTCATCCAGATTGCAAAAAAAAAAAAAATGCAACATAAAATTTGACCAAGCTTCGAAGTAACTCCTAGCTAGTGCTTCAAAAAGTAGATCGGTACCTTATCCATTGGGATATTGTAGCCAAACTTAAAATATAATAAAGAGAGAAGGGGGGAGAAGATAAAACTAAGCCAACCATATTCATTCAAATAATGCAACAAAGGTGATTAAGCATGCCAGTGAAAGAAGATGTCATTTACACATTCAAATGATGTAACATGTAAATAGGACAACAAGCAAAACTACACATAGAACTACTAAAAGGAGGAAGCAAGATTGTATTATCCAATAAATCATTACAATGGGATTCTAATCAGTGTAATCAAATCTCACTAAGCAAATACAAATGAGTTCTCCATTCAAATGATGTAATAAATAACTACAACTCTTTGTTCAATTGATGTAACAAAGAGCCTCCTGAATTCTAGTCTCAGCCCTTGTAACTGATATCAGTAAATTGGACACCCCCTCAGCAAAAACCTGTATAATAATGGGGAAGACAAAGCAATAACTAGACAAGACACACAAAGGAAAATACAACCGACAAGGATGGGCACTCTGGTATACCTCTTGCAAAATTATTGTGTAAAAAATTGATGATATTTCTTGTTGTAGCAACTCTCTTAAATATATTGATCACTTGGTCCATAATTACAAAAACTATAACTACCTTGATGATGATCCATCATTGGAAATGATCCATAATAGCCACTATCTCCATCACTTTCATTTTCTTTTTCTTTTTTTTTATTATTTTTATTTTTTAGGGTTTAGGGTTTTGAGGTTTAGGGTTTAGGTTTTTTTTTAAGGTTTAGGTTCCCCCCCCTTTACAATGTGAGAAACCCTAAAAAAAATCCTACATCTTAAAGCCCTAAAGATAAGAAATTACTATTTTTGGACAAATTGCCATTTTTGGCCAAAAACAACCCTATTTTTAGTAAGTTTCCAAAAAATATTAGATGGGCCTAAAAATTAATACACATTATTGGATCACCCATATTAAGCCTTCTATAAAATATCAACACGTACTCATGTCTAAAAAGTTATTAAATTGCAAATATTCTTTCTTCCAATTTAAAAAAAAATACTAAAATCCATTTTTGAGGCACTAGATGAAGGAATTAGGGCCCGATAAAATACTGAAAAATCTTAAGTCGATCCAATTTTAATTTGTCCACCTCCTCATATAGCTCCCTATAAATTTCAATTTGATCCAACAATTGGATCAAAAGTTATGCTCTCTGGAAGATAGGCTCCTGCAATAACCTTATTTAGGTCAAACATTTATTGACAAAAATACCTTAGGAAAATAAAAACAACGGTCTGACCTTGGTGACACAAAAAAAATTATTGCTCTTGGATGGTGAAACAATACTTCAAAAGGACCAAAAAATTTCAATAATTGGAAAGGACTCAAGGGGGATTGCAAATTTGAAAAGACCATAGAACACCAAAAATTCAAAAATTTGGGGCAAAATCAAGTTGGATTTTGAGGATCCAACATAGGCTTTGACTGGGATAGGTAATGAAAAGACTCTTTAATGATGATTCACCTGAGAACTCTAGAATCTCTAGCAAACCACAAGGACTCAAAAACTGAACTAATCACCTAAAAATAACACCTTAATCACCTAAAAAGGACACCTTAATCACCTAAAAAGAACAATAATGAAACACACACTTTTTCTATTTTTTTTCTTTGAGGCTTCTCAATCTCTCTGTGTGGAATGATACAATTTCAAATGTTGGCCATTAGTAGGAATTGAAAATTTTGTACCATCTAGAGTTTTCAATTTGTAATATGTTGGCCTACATTCTGAAGGATTTGATAGGGGCCAAACCATTTGTATTCCCACTTCCCCTTCTCACCATGATTTCATTTTTGGGGTCCCACTACAACACTATATATCCTCCCTAAAAAGGTTTACCCTTGGCTTTCTTATTGAACAACTACATTGTTTTTTAATCTTGCTTAGTTATCTTTATTAATGCATCCTTTCTATCTTCTTGCAATTTCATAATTTGATCAAGTCTTCTCTTCAAGATATTTGGCTTATCATCATCCAGAAGAAGCAAATATAAAGCATGATTTTCCACTTGAGGAGGTAATAGAGAATTCTCACCATATACTAGTTCATAAGGATATTTTCATGTACTTCTTTTGATAGATATTCTATCATCCCATAAAGCAAACTTTAGCTCATTGTCCCAACTAATTTTGTCTCTACTTAATGCTCTTCTGATTTTTGTGATCAAATTCTTATTTGAGGATTCTACTAAACCATTCCCTTGAGGATAGTAATTTGCAGAATGAGAAAGCTCTATGATGTACCTAGCACAAAATTCAATCATCTCAAAATAAGTGAAGTAGTTATGATTGTCTATGACTATCTTCCTTGGGAACCCCAAATCTTGTCAATATGTGCTCTTCTAAAAACTTGATGTTCACTTTTGTAGTGTATTTCTTGAGAGGTGTTTCTTCTACCCACTTGGTAAAATAGTGTGTTGTTGTTATGATCCACCTATGACCTATAGAATAATTGGGGTTAATATCACCTATGAGATCTATTCCCCATTGAGTAAAAGGAGATTCCACAATCACTGGCTTCATGGGCATGGCTGAAATTCTTCTTTCCTGCAAAAATTTGATAGTTATGACAACTCCTAACAAACTGGTAAACATGCATAAACAAGGAGGACCAGTAATAACCAAATCTCATGATCTTGTGAGCAGTAGCATTTGGAGCAAAGTGACCCCCACAAAATCTAGAATGATATTCTTTCAACACTTGAGTGACCTCTTTCTCAAAAAAATAGATAAGCAACACACCATCTAGATGCCTCCAATACAGTCTTCCTTATTGAATGTAATACCTTTGAGCCAATTGCTTGATAGACCTTTTGTTTTGGGGTATGTCTCCTAGAAATGATAAGTTTTGAAGGTAAAATATAATGTCATCATACCACCTGCAATCAGAATTATCAACTGCTCTTGCTTATTGTTGTTCATCTACTGCAATAGTGTTATTCATAGCCTCCCCTTCTTTGTTAGCTAGATACTTTGCCAATCCCTATCCTCTGATAATGTGTACTACTTTGAATTCCACATCATACTGCATAAATTTAGCCATCCACCTTGTAGGACTACCTAAAGGTTCAGTTTGAGTGAAAATATCTTTAACAACAATGTAAGATATACAAGCTATTATCTTATTAGACCCAAAAATACACTTGAAACGATCCAATGCTCTGATTAGTGCATAAGATATTTTTTCTGGCAAAGAGAATTTTATTTTAGCACCCTTCAATGTTGTACTCATAAAGGCTATGGGTCTTTCATTTTTCTCTTCATCTTGCTGAGCTAGAACTATAGCAACAGTGTGTTCTAAAGCAAATGAGTATATTTTGAAATATTTGGAGTAATCAGGGCAGTTCAGTATTGGAGCCTTAGTAATTGCATCTTTGATCTTTTGAAAAGTTGTAGTATTTTCCTTTGTCCACCTTATTTCCCCATTTTTCTTGATCATATCATTTATTGGCTTGGAAATCTGAGAAAAATTAGGGATAAATATCCTAATGAAGTTAATCTTCCCAAAGAATGATCTAACTCCCTTAATATTTTTAGGAGGGGGAATTTTAGCGATTGCCTCTATTCTTTGTGGATCAATGCTAATTCCATCCTTTGAAACAATATGCCCAAGTAGTTTACCTTGTGTGGCCCCAAACACACATTTTATAGGATTCAAGGATATGCAAAACTCCTTGCACCTATCAAATACTTGAGTTAGATGTGTAAAATGATCTTCAGGATTTTTAGAAAAAATTGTAATGTCATCAAGATATACTACCACTATCTTGAACATCAACCCCTTAGATGCAACATCTATTGCTCTATGAAATATTGTCCCTGCATTCATCAACTCAAACGGAATCCTAAGATATTCAAATGTTCCTCATTGTGTGGTGAAATTTGTTTTGTGTCTTTCTTCTAAATTCACTAAAATTTGATTGTAATATGAAAAGCCATCCAATAAAGACATTCTTGATGACCCAATAATTGCTTGAAGCAACTATTCCATATTCAGAAGTGGGTAGTTGTCTTTAATAGAGCTTTTATTTAAATTCCTAAAACCTACACAAAGCCTAATATCACCATTCTTCTTTCTAACTCGAATAATATTTGCCAACCAAGAAGAAAATATCACCTTCCTGATTATCTTGGTATCTAGTAACCTATGCACTTCATTATGCATAATTAGATGCAAAGTGGGATTGAACTTTCTTTGTTTCTACCTGAAATGTTTGGTATCCTTTTTAAGGGATATTATGTGAGTCATTACCTTTGTATTGAAGGTCTTTAGATCTTCATAACTACAAGTAAAAGCATCCATGTTATTTTTCAATAATTTGATATACAGTTGCTTCTATTTTCCTGACAGAGCTTTATTGATCCTAACAATCTTGGGCTCTTCTTCTGTTCTAATATTAACTTCATCAATATTAGATTCCTAAACTAGAGGTTTATATGCTCTATCAAATTCATCAAATAGGCTCTCCAAAGATACTAATCCCCTAGGGATCCTATTGGTCTTCAGTTGTATGACTTTTGTGGGTTCTCCAATAACATCCTTCAATATTTCTTCATCACTTTCATCACAAATAACATAAGAAAATTCATTATTCATAGTCATAAATTCATTAATGTGTATATCATCATGAAAACCTATAAATATACCACATTTTCAGGGATATATGTCTTATAAACAAATATGGTTTGGAACCTTTCCATAAACCAAGTGTCTATCTCAAGGTTTTTTGCTCCATAAGCATTAATGACCAAAATATTAGCATTGTGATTTTGTGCTCTAGGAATAAATTGTAGATCAAAAGCCAAGAATCTATCTATTTCATCCAATACTACTTGCTTATATTGTCTTAATTTAGGGTGCTTTGTTAGATATTTTCCTCAACATCCCCACTAACTTTTAGGTAATTAATACCTAATTCCTTGGCTTTTCTTAGCCCTAACAATAAAGCTTCATACTTTGCAACATTATTTGTACAAGAAAATTCTAACCTATATGGTATACCAAGATAGCTACCATTGGTGTTTGTCAACAATACTCCATATCCTTCTCTTGCTTTAGATTTTGCCCCATAAAATATCATAGTCCATAACTCTGAAGTCATAATTCTACCAATTTCTACATCCACTTCAGCCTTCAATTTTGGATCCATATTCTCAGCATTAGGTACTTCTAACAAGAAAGGAGAATACCAAATAGATTAAACCCCCATATCCTTTTCCTCAATAGAATCCATGAAATTAACCATATTATCATTAGAATCTCTGAATTCAATTGAATACCTATTAAAGGGTTTTCTTTTCAATATCATTTTTTCCTTACCCTGCATTGGGATAGTGGCATATGACCAATCCAACTGAATAATACCATCTAGCTACTCTACCCAATGCCTAGAGAGTAATATGGAAAAGAGAGGGTCCACATCTACAACTACAACATCCATTACCACACCCTTCTTAGGATATTGTTCAATATGGATAAGATTTTTGATGATCATTCCTACACAAGTTACTCTCCTATTATCCATTACAGAAGTAGGGGGATGCTCTTTCTGATAAATCAAGCCTAACTAATCAGCTACCTATTTTGACATCACATTCATGGAAGCACCACTATAAAGCATGTAGTTATGAATAACATATTGGTCCCCATAGCTTGATGTGTATCTTAGTGATATATAAAATGGCTTAACTAAATATGGGGCTCTAACTGCATTGTTCACAAGGCCTATGGGATTTTGAGGTTTTCCTCCTGATTGATCAGCTAATTTGAAGGCTCTACATACCTGATATCGATACTTTGGAATAGTCATTAATTCTCTAAAAGTGATGTTGACCTTTTGCTTGGCAACTTCTATACCTAGATAAACTAATTTTTCTTATCATCAATTCATTTTCTAGCTTTCTGATTAGCCAAGTCATTTTGCTACTTTTGGATAATTTCTTCTACATCAAGCTCTTCAGGAATTATTTGAAGCTTCATTTGATTTACCTTTTTCTATGAAATTACTCCTATAGCTTTCTCCTTTTGTGCAGACCCTTCATCAACTTTATCCTCCACTATTATGTTCTTGAGATTGATAGCATGTATCCCTTTTGTTGGGATCCAAATTGACATCAAGAAAAACTTGATATCGTGATTGTCTATCTTCCATATTTCTGATTAGGCTTGCACCCACTAGTCACAACTCAGAACTCAACATTGGATGGACTAAATATTGCTCTAATCCAACCTCCAGAGTAGGTTGGTTCCTTGTCAACTGACAAGGTGTTGACTCAATTAAGTTCAGTAATTGTTTAAGAGATAGGGATAGAAAAGGGTTTAGGGTTAAGAAATTATAACTGAAATAGTGGCCGGATAGAGCTAACAACATAGGCATCCACAGGGAAAACCTTTCAACAAATCATTTCCAGTGTCCCACACTCAAGATTAACAGCACCCAAAAATAGAGTAATCTTCATCAAGAAACACAAAATAGAGATATACTCCAAGAAGCTATTTCAACATCCACAATACTAATAATCCAATTTAGCATAATAAGATCAGTATCTAGATTTAATAGAAATGAACTTCTTGCGAGCATAGATTCAATTATGAAAAGGTTTCAATTGCTCTAAAGCTAGTAATTCAATATTAGAGTAAACTAACCATAGCAGCATCCATAGAAAAGCAATTCACAGCTTGAATCTCTCAAAGAAATATTGAAGACACCAATTCCTAAGTCAAAAATCCAAGTAATGCTCCTTCTATTGATTTGCAAAAGATGTTACATAGTAGGGCAAGCAAACACTCTAGAGTCGACCCTAAAAATTGAGGGTTCGACCTCTATTAATAGTTTTACAATGAAGGAAAAATATGGAACATTACAAGGAGAAAACCATGCCAGATCGGTAGAATGTTGAGGTGGCATCATTTCATTCACCTTTGAAGCCCAAAAAATCCATGCGATGTCGCACACCATAGCAGCTCGGCTCTACAACTTGCTCGCTCTGCAATGGTAGTTAGGCTCCAAGCCATTAGATTCTAGATCTAAGCCATCTATCTTTCTTGGGGACTTCATCTGGTCGTAGATCTGTAACTACCCGAGTTCTTATTTTCTTGGCTCCATGGATGCTTCGTTTGCCTACTTGAATCAACTGGTTCTTATTTGCAAAGACTTTGCTTTTGTATGCCTGAGAAAATATCAGCATAAGCTTGACCATTGATTCACTCATGAACGACTATGATTAAATCTCAAAAATGCTTGGAGATGAGCGGCATAGAACATGTCGCTAGAGCCGCTCTTCAGAAAGGCTTATCGCTTGAATTGACCATGTTGACCAGTGGTGTGGAGCATATCACAAAAATACACTATAATTTGAGTGAAATAGAGCATGTCCATAGGCCACTCAAGAAAGAATGTAAAATGATGTTTCATGAGAGTATGCATTGTGTCACTACCTTGTGTTTCATTTTGGGCATCTTGACCTCTTTGACCAACGGTGTGGAGCATGTGTTCTGATCCACTCTAAAATGAACGTGAACCTCAATGACATAGAACACATCAAAACTTAGTCATTTTATTACATGAGTTGGGACAATGTGCGCTAGGTTGCTCTTTAGAGAATGATGATGTCAACTTTGACCTGAGTTGATAGTAGTGTGGAACATCTGCGTTGTGCCACTGGAAAATACACTAAGTGTTGAGTGGCTGGGAACATCCACGTAGTGCCACTACAAAATACACTAAGTGTTGAGCGGCTAAGAATATATTTGTTGCCTTAGCAAAATATGTTGTATTTCGCTCTGCCAAAGTAGTTGCAATGCAATTTTAGCTATTCCACTAGCGGCATGGAACATCTTGTGCTATGACATTGCAAAATAAATTGTGTGTTGAGTGGTTGAAGATTCATAGAATAATTTCTATATGATCATTACCCTCTAGAATATTTGTGAAGACATTCAGAGGGTAACGACTCATATGGAGATCATACTAGAAATAAGGATATTCACCACTTCTTCCGACTGAAAACTGCTCCATGTCAAGCAAAAAAATATAGAGTTATGGTTCTCTTATAAGCCCAACTAGTATGATCAAAATATCTTCATGGAATTTTCATTTTTTGTTCTTTCACTTCATGCTTTTATAATTGTTCTTTGATTGTATCAAAAAACAATATGCAACACTTTTTACATGAATACAAAAAATGACTAAGTTACAAGACTTTCAACCCCAGCTTATTTCTTCACTACATTTTGACCATTGAGTTGCTCTTTCTATGCTTCCTCAACGTCTTCGACAACCTTATCTGATTGTTCTTCTTCCTACTAAGTTGCTTCTTCATCATTGCCTTCCTACTCCTGGTCAACTTCTTTTTCTTGGGAAGCTTCTTCTTCTTGATCAGCTTCTTCTTTTGGTGAAACTTCTTGTCGATCATTAGGCTCTGCATTAGTCCCAAAAATTTGAATCATCAGTTTTAGAGTCTGCAAAGCTTGACTCCAAACTACCTCAGAAGGGTTGGAAGTCTCCTTAAGTTGTTTATGAATGAACTCCAACTCAGAGGTCTCCTCATAAGTTGTAGAGCTTCCTTTATTCACCAGGTCCTCCATCAAATCCTTGAGCCTGGTTAAATATTTTATCATCTGAGAGACCTATTCTTGATCAATGGGCTCCTCCCAAGCATCTACCTCAGATTCATCTTGGATGATTGCAGCTACATTCTCTTTGATCTCTTTCTCAGACAATAAAGTGTTCTTTTTGACCCAGAGCCCTTCAAAACCATACTGAGTCATCTCTTGGTTGATGTCAACTACATCTTGGATCATGCTTTCCACTTTGTCATATAACAACCAACCCTTTTGTAACAATATATTCTTCTTGACTACCACTCTAGCAGCCAGTCTAGAAATATTCCATGCCTTGTTGGGGATTATCTTAGTAACCTCATTGAACCTACTATCAGACAACTTATAAATTTATTCTATTAGAATCACCATAGGCTACAGCTCCTGAGTGAACTTATCCAGGTCTTCTTTGATGTTTTGGAGTAGATGGCTAGCATCATCCATAAAATCTATTATGGGTTGTATCTCAGAGCATTTTTCCAAGACTTTAGACCATAGCTCTTTTCTGACCTTCTTCACTCCTTTTGAAAAGCCTGAAGACTTGGCTTTCTCAATATGAAGTTGGTGCTTCAAATCTTGTATTTCCTTGGCCTAATCTTCATTCTTCTTTTTTTCTCCTCAACTTGGTCTTTAAGCTTGATGGCCTCTTGATATTTATTCTACTAGCTCTTAACTTCATTTCTAATAGCCTTTTCTACCTAATTTTGATTGTTGACTATCTTCTCCAGCTTCTCTATTTTCTCCTCCAATTTTCTAACTTTCTCCCTATAGATATCAACTTTGACATAGAAAGTCTCCAGATGAGCTTTCGCTATGACCAATTCATCCTCTATAGGTAACTGCTCAATGTCTTCTATATACTCCTCAAGCTGGTAATCTTGAACAATCATCTCTTCTTCAAGTTTGTTTACCAGAGGAGTGATAGACCTAGATGTTATTTACCTTGTGACTAGATCAATAGTCATTGTCTTCCTCTTCATAGCCATTCTCTTGGAAGGCTTAGAGAGTTTCTCTACCCAAAAATCTTGGATCTTTTGTGAAACTTCTTTTCCTTTCTATAGGGAATACAAGGTGGGATGACTTATAGGGGGAGGGGAAGTTATAAAATAAGGGAAGACAGACTCAGAGACTGGTGGTAGTGAAGTAGTAGTGACAATAGTTGAATCCATGCTTATTGTTAGAGTTGCACTTGGGAGAGACATGGGTATGGAAGCAAAATTCATGGAATGAGCTGGTGGGGATGAAACCACTTGTCCTTCTGATGATACTAGGGGTTGTGATGGTAGATATGAAATAATAGGAGATGATGTGACTAGGATTTTAGATGAATGTGGAGGGGATGGATTGGATTGACCCTCTATATCAACTACTAAAATAGGTGGTGAGTTATGAGGAGGAGAGGGTACCTTTTGATCAAAATTTTCTTGAGAAAGGGAAGGGGATTTATTTGGGGAAAGAGAAGGAGAAGAAGGGATAGAAATAGTACCTTCACCTACAGAAGTAGGGTGTTCAAGAATCTCCTCTGCTCCTTGGTGTTGTACTTGTTGTACTGGTAGCTCTGCAACTAAAATAGGGGTCTTTTCAACAATCTTCCCCTTATCCACTTTCATATTCTTATAGACCTCCTTCTGAGTTTCTCCTAGTGCATCTTTAGCCTTTCTCTTAGAAAATTTGAAAACTACAGTCTTATCACTCTTCGTATCCTCTTTAGATTGCTCCTCCTATAATACATCTTTAGCAATAGGGTTTGACTCAGCTGTAGCTGTAGTAGTGAAACTCACAGGTATGAATACAAAGTATTTATCCTTTTTCTTCCAATATACCTCAGTCCTAGGAGGCTCTCCACCTAGGGCTAGATGTTTGGGCCTATTAGCTATCTGAATGACTTCTATATTTACTACCCTATCATCAGAGTAATGCATTTTACTCATAATATGGGCCCCTTTAGAATATTTCTCCAGTTGCTCTTGTGAGGGCTCAAATGTCTTAGGGACTCCTTCAGTAATTGGTGGGGCATTAGTCTCTACTTCTTGCATTTCCTCTTGTGAAGGTGGGGAAGGAGAATCTATCCCTACTTGAGTCTTCTTATAAATCAATACCAGATTCTTAGGATCTTTAGCTTTCCAGGTCTTAATATGCTTGTCATATCGATCAGAAAACTCATCATCTATTATTTGACTGAATTTGTACCAGTTTCTACTCTCATCCTCCACCAATCTACAATTTTACCTTCATCCCATTTCTTTTTCTTTTCAACATCTTTAATTTTGGACTCCTTCAAATGATGGCTTTCATTGTTAGTAGGATCAAAATCAACTACCTGCTCATAGAAGTCTAACCATGGGGGTAGTTGTTCCATTTTAGAGACATTCCAATCCAATGGAGCACTTTCTTTGTTATTCCTCCCCTTTTCAAAATGAGGCCTCGAAGTCTTCTCAAACTTGAGGGCTTTTTCTCCATTAAGTTTGATATTCCTCTTTGTGAATTTGTCATTAGGGTCATACCTCCACCTCTATGGGATGTAAAATAGGCCCAACCTATCCAAATATTGGGTGATTTGTTCACCTTGACCCCTTCTAAAAATTTTATATCATCAACATTATGGGAGTAGGTCAACAAACATTTCCTTCCTTTTCTAGAGCCATAATTCATGTTGAGGAAGTCTGCCTACCTCAAGTACTCCAATGCCAACAACCTATTAGTCATAAAATATGGTAGCAGAAAAGGTTTACCAATGAAACCATAGAGCCTGATGATAGTGCCCTCTATGAGGATATACCAATCTCCCTCTTCGATATCTATTACTCTTAATAATTCTCTAGCCAAAGATGGCAATCTAGGGCATTTCCCATACATGATTTTCAATGTTAGCCCTAGGAATTCCAAATTGAACCTATAAAATGACTTTATGCTCCTCAAATGAGTGGTCCAATAATACATAAGGATAGGGTCTCCTTTGTCATTCTTTTATTTCACTAGAATCTAGGGCATCATGTGCCTCACAATAGCATAGAACATCCAAACCAAATTTGAATAGTGCCAAAAAGAAGGGGATTCTGAACCCCTTTTCATTCTAACCAACTGCTCATGCATTCACTTAGCGAGAAAGGTTAGCCAATCAAAATAAATCACCTTGAAACCCTCTTCCTCTACTTTAGGTCTATACATTCTCTCATTTGAAATGCAGTATACAATAGCTATTTGCCAATCTCTTACCAACTGGTCAGAATCTAAACCCTCTAAGCAGGCTAACATGGAAAAGAGCTCTAGGTTAGCGAATTGCTCAATTGGAATTGGGGTTTTGGGGAGTCCACTTCTGAGCTTAATGATTTTGAACTGACTATAAACCCACTTCCTAAAGGGTTCTCCTTCATGAGCACATCTTTGCAAAGAATAATATCCAATTTGTTCACCCACATCAAAAATTTTAGGCCTTATAGGTGGTTCTACTCCTAAAGCAAAAAGGTCATGACAAGCTTTGGCTATGATACTAAATAGGGTTTTGCCATCAATTATTTTCACTACTTTTGCCCTAGGATCATAAAACTTGGCAATGGTTGATATTAATTCTGGATAAGGATGAACCGAATCACAGATATAAAAAGACAAGAAGGAATGGACAACACAATTACCTTGGACTATCATTGTTTTACCTCTTCGATATTTATCATTGATATTTTTTCTGAGCTTAGTTCTCTCTATGAGAACCATTTAGTGTCAGCCACTACTTCTACTTTATCAATGTAGCTACCCAACTCATCATTTATCGACAACACTAGTTCTGCTACTTTGGGAGCCATTTTCTATGAAAATATTTAGAGTACTTCTTCCTTTCTTCTTTATAAGCTTCATCTCTCTACTCTTTGGCTCTTCTTGCTAGGTAAGTGCCACTTCACAAAATGAATGGGCTTCACATTTTGAATGTTTAAATGCTCCCACATGTATACCTTCCACCATTAATGCAACCGATATGAGAATCTATCCATTGCATACTTTTCAATTCAAAGATATGCATCTTGGTGGCCAAAATCATTATGTCCATCACTGATTGGTTGTGGCACGAAGCACTCACTAAAATCATAATGTTTTTTATCACTTTCCTTTTCTTAGAGTAGCAGAGGTCAATCATGGTAGTCCAAGGCTCCTTTTATTCATTGAAGAGTGGCGTAGAACATGTGTCCTGATCCGCTCTAGAATGAACGTTAACTTCAGCGACATAGAGCACATGTTGCATTCCACTAAACTCTTAGCTTATTGGAGAGTGATAGGGAACACATATTGTATTCCACTACCATACTTAGCTTATTTTACAACTTTGCACTCTTTAAAGTAAAATTTTCTCTTTTTTTTTTACTTTACAAAAATGAAAACTTTAGCAAAGGAAAAACAATATAATACAAAATATGTACATATGTTACAATGAACGTATATCTCAATCAAAGTAGATTTTTAGATGAAAACCATTGACCAAGATCATTGCATGTTTCCTTCTAGATCTTCAAGCTGGAAAACATTGCTCTCTTTAACCTCTACTACTTTGAAAGGACCATCCCAGAAAGAATCAAACTTTTGGTGGTGCCCTGGCTTAGCTCTTTCCACATTCCACCTTAGGATAGAATCTCCCACTTTGAACTCTCTGAACCTGGCTTTCTTGTCAAACCATCCCTTGATATCAAATGAGTGCTTCTGGAAGTCCTCATATGCTTGAGTCCTTTTCTCTTCTAGCTATAGTAAATGTGTCAACCTGGTTTCAACTGGATTCTGCTCGGGCTCTTCTTCTGTATCTATCAACTTGAGAGCTAGAATTTCCAAGTGAATAGGTAATACTACTTCTTTTCCATATACCAGAGCATAAGGAGAGGTCTTAATGGATTTTTTTATAGTGATCCTATCTACCCACAGAGCTTGTTCTAACAATAGGTGCCAACTTCTCTTGTTACCTTCTAATGATCTCCTCAAGATTCTTAGCAAATTTTTGTTAGTTGATTCTACTAATCCATTCCCCTAGGGATAGTAGTTGGAGGTATTTTTTATAGTGATGCCATACTTGCTAGAAAACTCAATGTATTTAGCTCCTATAAAATTTGGGCCATTATCACTTACTATAGCTTCTGGGACACCAAACCTCATGATTAAGCTTTCCATGAAGTCAATAACCACTTCTTGATCTGATTTCTTCATGGGAATGGCCTCTACCCATCTGGTAAGGTAGTATGTGGTAGTCAAAATGTATTTATGTCCTACTGAGGAATTTGGATTAATCACCCCAATGAAGTCTAGCCCCCATTGTTGAAAAGGTTCTTCAACCTGAATTGGCTTGAGGGGGAATGATGCATTCCTAGTTCTCCCCACATACCATTGGCATTCATCACAGGCTCTTGTAACTTTGAAGGTATCAACAAAAATAGTAGGCCAGTAATAACCTGCCCTAATGATCTTCAAAGTTGTGACCCTTCCTAAAAAGTGTCCTCCAGATAATCCTCCATGGAACTCTTCAATGACCTTTTGCTTTTGATCTTCTTTCAAATATTTTAAGAGGACTCCATCAAGATTTTTCTTGTATAGTCCCTCTGGAAGTAAGACATATTTCAAAGCATGAAGCCTATATCTTCTCCTTTGTGATGGATTAAGGTTATGGGGATAGAATCCTATCTGAAAGTATTGGGTCATCTGTTCAACCCAATTTGATTCTCCTAACTGTAGTTCTTCAATCTGATCTTCTACTAACTGACAAGCTATCACTTCTGCTATAACTATTACTTCTATCAAACCTTGGCATAATGCTCTACCTCTGACCAGCTTGGTAGGATGAATTTCCATATCATATTCCTGGATCTTAGTAATCCAACCGACTCTTTTATCTCCTAGTTCACCTTGTAGAATGAAACTTCTGACATCTGGATGAACTACGTATACCAGTGTTTTACTCTGAACCAAGTATTGCCTAAATTTCTTCAATGACTTCATCACTATGAATACTTGTTTCTCAATAAAATTATACTTGACCTGATATTCATGGAGAGTCTAACTCCAAAATAATATGGGGTGTTCATCTCCCTCATCATTTTTTTGAGTTAGCATAGATGCATAGCTCTCTTCAGCTCCATAAGCATACAAAATGAAATATTTGCTGAAATTAGGGTTCACTAGAACTGGAGCAGTGGCAATGGATTATTTGATGATCTCAAAAGCTTGTTTTCTCACTTCAGTCCATTTGAAATCTGTATTTTTCTTCAGTAGTTCTGAGATAGGTTTCACCTTTTGAGAAAAATCTGAGATGAATTTTTTGATAAAATTGATCTGATCGAAGGACTGCAAAGCCTTCTTGTTCATGGGCAATGGAAGAGCAAGGATTGATTTGAATCTATCTAGATCAATAGCCATACCTTCTTTAGAGACCACATGGCCTAACAACTTTCCCTCATGAACTACAAAAAATGACTTCTTTGGATTAAGAGAGATGCCAAATTCCTTACACTTTTTAAACACTTGCTCTAAATGTGCCAGGTGATCTTGCTTCTTATGAGAAAATATAGTCATGTCATCCAAGTAGATTAGAATGACTTTGTTGATTAGCTCTCCAAAGGCATAATCCATTGCTCTTTGGAATGTGGCTCCTGCATTGGACAGATCGAAAGGTATTCTATGATAGGTAAAAGTACCCCATTTGGTGGTGAATGTTATTTTGAACTGATCCTCATCTTTCACCCAAATATGATTGTAACCAGAGAAGCCATCTAATAGTGAGAACCTCTCTACTCCTACAATAATCTACAAGATTTGATCAATTTGAGGGAGTGGATAGTGGTCTTTTAATGATGCTTGATTGAGATTCCTAAAATCCACACACAAACGGATGTCACCATTCTTTTTCCTTACTAGGACCAAGTTAGCTACCCAAGTCGAATGCTTGATTGGATATATGATTTTAGCCTTCAACAACTTTAATAGTTCTTCCCTCATTATGGCTTCAATCCTGGGGTTCACAGGCCTCTGTTTCTACCTGAAGGGTTTTGCATTTGGTTCTAGCTCAATTGTATGTTGGATCACCTTCTTGTCATATACTTTAAGATCTTCATATGACCAAGCCATAATGTCTTGGTATTTCAGGCATAGAACTTTGATATCCTCCTCTTCTTCTAGAGAACATCGGACTCCAACTTTGAGCTTCTTTTCCTTTTTGATCTCAATTTCCTTGTAGATATTTTCATTGATTTCCATAGATTTGATCTTCTTCCTATCTTCATTATCAAACAAACTCTCCAGAGTGACCAACCCCCTAGGGATATGATTATTTTTTAACTGGATGACATCTTGTTGGTCTATATCATCTAGAATTTCCTCTTGAATGGTTGATAGATAGGCTTCCCTCACTAGGAAATCAATGATCTATTCATCACTTTCAAAAACCTACCAGAAGATCTGCTTGTCTGGTATTGTAGGCCTAAAAATCATTTTGATCCCTTTATCTTTTGTGACTCCTAGATCTACAAAAGGGTTGAAATTAGCTCCCCTCACTACCAAGGAATCAGCCAAGGTGTTCTATCTTCTAGGAATAAAATTAATATTTAGGGCATCAAAGGATTCCATCAAATCCCATACCCTATTTCTGTATACCTTCAGGTAATGGTGTTTGCTACTGCACCTCTCTCTTACCTGATTGACAATTAGTTCAAAATCACCATATATATTCAATATCTTGATGCCCATACTCTCATATTGCATTAGTCCGAGGTACAAAGCCTCATACTCTATAGCATTATTGGTACAGGACCAAGTCAGTATGTATGCGAAACTCTTTGCACCTTCTGACTGAGACTGCAATAATACACCAACACCAGCCCCATTTTTGCACCTTGCACCATCAAAGTGCATGGTCCAAGTCTCTATTTCCCTTAATGACTGATTGGATATGGTAGGGACTCTTTTCTCTATTTCTAAGGAAATGCTATATGTACCCATGCCTATTCCAAACTAGTTGTAATCCTCTTTGAAAGGTAGTTCATCTTCAACTTCTAGTTCTTCAAAACTTTCCACCAGTTGGAACTCATCCAGAGGAGTGAGGTTACACATGTCCTCTTCAATTTTTTCAATATGATAAGACACGGGCTTCTCAGGAGTAATCCTTATTCTCTTTCCCTTAAAGGGAATCACCATGCTAGAGTAATCCATGTACATACATCCTCCCAATTTGGTAGTGAATTCTCTTGAAAGACACAAGGCCAAAATAAGGCTCTAGGTCTACCACCACTATTTCTTGCACAATGGTTACTTCTGGAGCTCTATGCAACCTCATTAGAACATCCTTTATCACTCCTACTATCTTTACTAGGGTTCCATCCAACTACAAAACTCTAGGGTAGGATCTGGTATATTCCATACCCATCTCCTCACAGACTGCTTTGGGCATAACTATGGTGGAAGCCCCTGAATCGATCATGCAGTTGCGAATAATCCAACCCTCCATCCTCAAAGAAATATAAAAGGGAGGGGGTTTGTTCTTCAGGGCAACAGGGGACATCTTGTCTTTTCTAGAGGGCATGTTGAGGATTGTAGTAGCCTGCTTTTCCTGTGGATATTTGCTTAAAGAAGCCTTCAGTAGGTCTATTTGGCCAGGAATAAATAGGGTATCATACAGGCTAGCCTTTGAGGGTATTCTTTTCATCTCCTCTACAATATTATACTCTGATTTCATTGAAGAGGAATTCTCAGACCTTCTCTCTGGTTCACCATACTTCCTTTTGTATTGTTGTGTGGCCTCAATCCTTTGCCTCTTGGTTATGGAGGGGAATCTAAGCTTTTCTTGAGCTTCACTCTTGGATCTCATCCCTTCTTTGTCATTTTCTTTATCATATCTTCTAGGGAAGCTGACCTCCTTTTCTTGGCCCTTTGGGACCATATCCCTCTTTTCTTTTGCTTGAGGAATAGGGAAAATATCATTACCTTGAGGGGGAGCATCCTTCTTCTTTTGGGAAGGAACTTGAAATTGACCCATTTTTTGTGGATCAACCTGCAAGGTCTTCTTTCCTGATCTTGTCATAACTAAAATTGGCCCTTCTTCATCTGGGTCTTGTCCAATCATGATCTGGTCTGGTTGCCACAACATATTGACTCTGCCTTTCTGATTCCTCTCTACCATTTCCATAGCCTGCTGCACATGATGTTGGTACATGATACATGATTCTGAATCATGGGGATCATTGCATACAAGGCACCACACATTTACCAGGCTTATTTCAGAGGAACATCCTGGATCTTCTTGCATTGTATTTACTCTGATTCCTATGCTATTGCTGGTACCAGGTTTTTGGTCCCTATTGACATAGGGAAATCTTCTTTGTTGAGATCTCTCTATCTCTCTTTTTTCCATTGAGCTCATCTTGTTACTAAGCATTTTAAGGGTATTATGTATATCAAGAAGCACAGTGGATTCCTAGGATGTTTGAATAGGAAGTGGTGGGAAAGGAACTATAGTAGATGACACTTTGGGATGAGGAATAGGGGTCATATGAGGAAGTGAGGATGATAAAGAAGGAGGATCCATATAAGAAGATGTAGCTGCCTGGTTCTGAACATTGGGAATTTCTGAACAATAGGGCATGACAGTTTTAGGGGGTAATCTTCCCACATTAATAAGAGTATTTTTAGCTTGAACAACTGCATTATAGACTTGGGGGAAGGTACATATTCTTGACTATTGAGTTTGCAGATCCAATTCAGACCCAAGGGCTCTAATGTAGTACATGAAAGCAAGGGATGCAGTTGGCCTGGCTTTAGGTGGAATTCTTTTCCAGGACCTACTAAATCTCAGGTTGAAATCTGAAATGGATTCCTACTGATGCTTTTGCATGGATGTCAATTGATTGAGGAGGGAGAAGGGATCAACAGACTCATTGAACTCTTCTACAAAGGGTTCTGCTAATGCTGCCCATGATGTAATAGTATTATCCTCTAAAGTCCTGAACTAGTGCAAGATTTTCCCTCTAAAGGATAGGGCTAGGATTTTGATGATGACATCTTCATTCTTTATGTTATGGATGGCAGCTAAATTTAGAATATCTTGGCAATGTTCATATGCGGTCTTGCCTGATCCATCGTATGTGGGGATGGCTTTAGTCATAGCTTGAGGGATATCATGCATATGGGCTAGTCTTAGGGGACCAATTGTATTCCAGCTGGGATATTTCTGTAGGGGCTGATTAGGGGGCACATTTTGAGCCATATTTACTTGTGGAGTTCTTGCTGGAGGTGGCCTTGGGGGCCCTGTAGTAGGTTTCTCAAGAGGAGTTTCATCTGAATGGAAATCTTGGTTCAAATATCTTATGATGGTAGATCCTCTAAAAGGGAGCTCATAGTAGATGAAAGAACCAGGGTTATTCCTTGCAGATGACCTAGTATTCATGAAAAACTACAAGCTATAGGGATGGATTTCTAGTTTCTACATTCAGGGAGTCACCAGGTGAATTTATTGCTCACCGCTTAACAAGGTCAAGACAATTCACCAAATATTGATTCCTTTGGAAAAAAGATACAAAATAAAGCAAGGGTGGGTTAACTATGGTTTCTAGTAAATAGGTCCCATCGGGCATGCCAAAACTATTGGGATCCAAATTGACATCAAGAAAAACTTGATATTATGACTATCTATCTTCCAAATTTCTGATTAGGCTTGCACCCGCTAGTCATAGCTCAAAACTCAACATTGGATGGACTAAATATTACTCTAATCCAACCTCTAGAGTAGGTTGGTTCCTTGTCAACTGATAGGGTGTTGACTCAATTAAGTTCAGTAATTGTTTAAGAGATAGGGATAGAAAAGGGTTTAGGGTTAAGAAATTATAACTAAAATAGTGGTCGGATAGAGCTAACAACATAGGCATCCACAAGGAAAACCTTTCAACAAATCATTTCTAGTGTCCCACACTCAAGATTAACAACACCCAAAAATAGAGTAATCTTCATCAAGAAACACAAAATAGAGATATACTCCAAGAAGCTATTTCAACATCCACAATACTAATAATCCAATTTAGCAGAATAAGATCAGTATCTAGATTTAACAGAAATGAACTTCTTGTGAGCATAGATTCAATTATGAAAAGGTTTCAATTGCTCTAAAGCTAGTAATTCAATAGTAGAGTAAACTAACCATAGCAACATTAATAGAAAAGCAATTCATAACTTGAATCTCTCCAAAGAAATATTGAAGACACCAATTCTTGAGTCAAAAATCCAAGTAATGCTCCTTCTATTGATTTGCAAAATATATTACATAGTAGGGCAAGCAAACACTCTAGAGTCGACCCTAAAAATTGAGGGTTCGACCTCTATTAATAGTTTTACAATGAAGGAAAAATATGGAACATTACAAGGAGAAAACCATGCCAGATCGATAGAATGCTGAGGTGGCATCATTTCATTCACCTTTGAAGCCCAAAAAATCTGTGCGATGTCGCACACCATAGCAGCTCGACTCTGCAACTTGCTCGCTCTGCAATGGTAGTTAGGCTCCAGGTCATTAGATTCTAGATCTAAGTCATCTATCTTTCTTGGGGACTTCATCTGGCCATAGATCTGTAACTGCCCAAGTTCTTATTTTCTTGGCTCCATGGATGCTTCATCTGCCTACTCGAATCGACTGGTTCTTATTTGCAAAGACTTTACTTTTGTATGCCTGATAAAATGTTAGCATAATATTGGTCGTTGATTCACTCATGAATGGCTACGATTAAATCTCAAAAATTCTTGGAGATGAGCGACGTAGAACATGTCACTAGGCCGCTCTTCAGAAAAGCTTGTGGATTGAATTGACCATGTTGACCAATGACGTGGAGCATATCAAGAAATACACTACAATATGAGTGGAATAGAGCATGTCACCAGGCTGCTCAAGAAAGAGTGTAAAATGATGTTTCGTGAAAGTATGTGTTGTACCACTACCTTGTGTTTTATTTCGGGCATCTTGACCTCTTTGACCAACGGTGTGGAGCATGTGTTATGATCCACTCTAAAATGAATGTGGACCTCAGTGGCATGGAACACATCAAAACTTAGTCACTTTATTGTGTGGGTTGGGACAATGTGTGCTAGGCCACTCTTCAAAGAACGTTGATGTCAACTTTGACCTGAGTTGATAGCGACGTGGAACATCTATGTTGTGCTACTGGAAAATGCACTAAGTGTTGAGCAACTAGGAACATCTGTGTAGTGTCGCTACAAAATACACTATGTAGAGTGGTTGAGAACATATTCACTACCTTAGCAAAATATGTTGTATTCCACTCTATCGAAGTGATCACAGTGCAAGTTTGGCTATTCTACCAACGAAGTGGAACATCCTCTACCTCCTCAAATTTAGGTTATTTTATAGCAAATTTCAAAGCTGAAATATACTTGCAATTTTCAGTGCTATGATTTTTGTCACAGATTTTACAACAAGCAAAAATATTGGAAATATTTGTAATGTTGAGAGGGAATTCCCTCAAGTTGTGTCTTTTCCTACATCTATGACATTATATCTCCTCAATATCTTGTTCTTTTGGTTTTTTATCCATGAGGTCAAGAGATGTAGTTAATGTACTTAGCCAATTAGTTTTTAAGCTTTTCAAAATATTACCAATTTTAGCTCTTGTTACTCCTCCACATGTGGATGAGTATTTGTTGTTCCTTAGAGGTTTATTCCTTGAATAATTTTTACAAAGATTCACAATATCTTCAAATTCCATTATATGAATGTCCCCCTTAGCCATAAGGTTTAAAACATCAAGGACATCTTCTTTTAATCCTTTTAGAAAGAGTCTTTTCAAGACTTCTTCATATAAATCAATATTTACTCTAGATCCTACAAATTGAAATATTTCAAGATAATCCTCAAGGGATTCTTCCTCTTATTGGTTCAAATGAAATATCTCAGCTTTCTTATCCCTAAATCTATAGTAATCATGATATCTTTCAAGGAATATATCTTTTAATACATGGTCTCCATCCCATCAGTTGCAAACACTTTGCCTATACCCATAAACCATCTTAAAGCTGCATCCTTAAGGATAAAAGGAAACAGTATTAATTTTTTTCATCCATGATATAAAAATAGACTTTACACACTACTTCAAACTCAAAGAGAAAAGCATTAGGATCTTCACGTGTCTTCCTATGGAAGGTAGGCAAAACAGTAACAGAGACTAGTTTTGGTTCTCTTGTTAGCCTATATATTGGAGAAGAAATTGGGAAGGCAAAAATTTTTATTTGCCTACCTCTTCTTTGGTTTTCTTCTACTTCTCCATGATCATTATTCCTTTGCCTATGTCCCCTTTGGTTTCCATCTACTTCCCCATGTTCACTAGCTTGGTCAACCATGACTGATTGGATGAATTCTAATATTGGACTTGGTATAGGTTTAGAAAATATAGTTTATGGATCGATGTGATTATCGAATTCAGGTTTTGGCAATAAAATGATTCAATATTTTGATTTAGTAGATTCAATGGTAGATCAACTTGTTCTTCTAGAGAATCTCCAATTATTAGAATCTCAATCTCTTTTGATCTAGAATTATTAAACTTTTCACTAGAGTTTTCTTTGTAGACTTTGATGAATCTTCCCCTTGAATCTCTAGGTCTACTCATAAATTTGCAAAGATCTTAAATTTTCTGCAACAAAAATCATTCATTCCTCCTTAAACAGCTTGTGAATATCATTAATTGGGTCTAGTTGTTCAAGGGTCATGTAATGTTCCTCCTCAAAATCAAAATCTTGTTTCACAAGATAAATCAGTTAAATAATAAAAGCTTATTTTTTATTTGAGATAGGACTTTCAAACTGTAATTTGTAATGCAAATTGTGAAACAGTTCTCTAAAGTGTATGATTCTAGGAGCTTTGTTATATCTTCTACTGTATTCTAGATTCAATTCTCTATTTTCTGTCTTCTAGGAACTTGTGGATAGCAAGGAAGTCCTCAAAGTATTTCCCCAAGGATATGTAATTGAATTCACGCTTGCTCTCCTATCTCCTAGCCAATGTTCACAACTCATAAGATCAAGATAAGGGGAATGATAATCTAGCCCTAAGGCTTCAATTGTATCAATCCTCTCAATGTTGCTCAGTTCTTGTTTGCTTTCGCTAATGATATGAAGGTGTTCCTACATATAATCCCACTTTTTTCCAGATGACCTATGTCTTTGTTTAAAAAGTAGGCTAATTTCTTGTTCCAGAAATAGTTTTCTAAGGTCTATTAAAGCAGACTGAAAATAACTCTTTACCATTAGCAAATTTTACTTCTCTTTTTTTCTCTTTTTTTTCAATTTTTGTTTTGTTTTTGTTTCTATTTTCCAAGATGCAATTTTTAGAAAATAAATTTGAGTTGAACAGTGTTACTATTATTAAGACCAGGTTTGAATTTACAGCCAATCTTAACACAGCAAGAGAAAGTAAAATTACTATTCTAAAATAGTTCTTACTACCACTAAAACCAGGTCTGATTTTCCAACCAATTTTAGCACAGTAAGGGAAAGTAAAGTGTTGTTACTACTTGATTTTAAGGAACACTTCGGTATGAACTTGTCGCACCTACTGCTTGTTTTCACAAGTTAAATAACCCAAACCTAAGTAGATAACAACCACACTATGTTGAAAAGTAAATTTGTAGAAAATAAAAGTGATGAAATAAAAGGTTAAATTATTGTTACTACTTGATTTTAAGGAACATTTCAGTGTGATTTTGTCACACCTACTTCCTTGTTTTCACAAGGTCAGAGAACCCAAACCTAAGTAAGTAACAACAATCACCCAATGCTTTGAAAAAATACTGAAATAAAAGCTAAGTAGTTGTCACAACTTGATTTTAAGGAATATTTTAGTGTGATTTTTTCACACCTACTTCCTTGTTTTCACAAGGTCAGAGAACCCAGACCTAAGTCTATGACAACCATAAATTAAAAGTACTTGCTAAAATCAAATGCTAACTAGGAAAGCAATAAAAATCGATCCTAAGAAAGTAGAACCTAGAAGTATTGAGTTGAAGATACTTGCTGAAAACCTGTTGTTCCAACCTTGAACTGTATTATGAATCCTTTTCAGTCATGCAGGTAAGTCTCCTTCTCACCCAACAGTCTTTTATCAAAAATTACGGTACTATTCTCCTTGGCAACAATGCCAAAATGTCAAGTTGTATCTCATACATTAAATTTGTCAATCCAGGTTAAATGATTTAAAGAACAATAAATCTCATATAGATTATTCCATAATTATTAATCTTTGACTTGATTATGTTTTCTTAGTTTCAATTGTAGGAAATGAAAATTACAGGAAATAAAATGGAATATTAAAAGTGCAATTATGATGTAGACTAATTCTATGTGTTGTGGATCCATGTGCAATCTAATAATACATTTATGATTTCAACTATTGATTTATTTCATAACTTAAAATGATGCAATTTAATTTATCTTATAGTTTAAATCTAATCTACTTACTAACTAATTCTCCTGTATTTTAGAAGGTATATAGCAAGGAACTGACTGTTCGGAGTGGGCCTTGCCTCGTCGAAGACAGTGTAATTCTCTTCTCCTCTATTCTAATTTATTTTAATAACTAGTATTTCATTCTACTAATCTAATATTATTTAATTCATTGATACAGGAAAGTAAAAAGAAATTTTACAAAGATAAATAAATCATGCAAAGATATAAAATACCATTACTGGAATCATGGAAGAAAATATTGCTTTATTGATGAATTTTAATTATTCATGTGTACAAACTATGCGAACATACTTCTTTGAACATCAAGCCTTCAAAATAGCAGCTTGTAAAATTGTATACAATAGACCATTAGACCTTTTCAAAGGTCTCTACATTGTATTTTATAATGTCACTTGGACATTTTACAATAAAATTCTCTTCTACCATCTGTTACAGTTCAAATGCTCAAAGATTTGAATTCTAATCTTTCATAACAAATATATTTTATAATTAAGACACGCTAACAACTACCCTTGGACTTATTACAATTGAAACTATCCAAGTGGTAAACTTCCAAACTAACATAACAAAAGTCCTAAATTTAAATAATTTAATGACACAACAATACAACTATTTGTCCTCTTCTTATGGAAAGAGACGAATTAAATTTGCATCTATATCTAAACAACTTAACAATCTAACAACTTTACAAATTTTTAATAATAAATCATATAACAAATGGTCAAATGTACAATGCCACTGCATTAAACAATTATGTTGATTATATAATATATGTGATGCTGCTACACTATCATCAGACATGGAATTCCAATGCGTCAAATGACTTATTCGGTCAATGTTCTTTCTGTAGACCTTGTACTTTCTATAACGTCTTTTTATAGGTATTTTCTATAACACCTCTCTGTAGGTGTTTTTTGTAGCACCTTTCTATAATACACTTCCACGTGTTTTCTCAATGCACCTTCACATGACTAGTTCGTCCACACTTGACGTCTAGCCTGTGTTTTGCTATGATTTTTCCTATAAAACTCTTGCAACGTTCATCTATCGAAAACATATAGAAAACTTGCACGATTTGTGTAAAATACAGACATATATCACTTTAACATTATAAATTCGATTCACTCATAAATCATGCAAATAATATATAATGATAATTGAAACACATTCATTTACATATATTTGCAGATAAAAGATAAGTTAAGCTTTGCATAAAATGTTCATGATTTAACACTCATAAAATGGAACATAAATAAATGGATCTTCATTTTCAACTTGGACTGCTTATCATTATGTCTTATTATCTTCTCATGAAACCATCTTCTTTTCATGTCTCCATGAGCCACTTTGCATCTATATTCTCTAGTTTCTTCTCTTTATTCTCTATTGTTGTGCCTCTTATATTTCTCTAAAAACTTTCTTTTAATTTATAAGACTTTTCTAATATTTCTGCCTCTTAAACTAATTTCTCATTTTTTCTTTCTTGTTTTTGGCTATATCACCTCCTTTTTATTTTTCACAATGTTCCATCAACTAATGCTAACAATCATTGCTCTCAAATGCATCACCCATCATGGCCACCATGGATATTTCTCGTAGATGAAGTAATGTGTAAACCTCACTCAATCGAGTGGATGTGAAGCACACATGGCCACATAGTATTCCTCCTTGTTATACAAACAACCTAGTTTTATTCTCTAGTAACGATGCCACATTGGTGTTGGCTTAGATCACTTGAGTGACTTGGTCAAAAAAATGAAAATAGTTTATTGCTAAAGTGCAAAAATAATTTACTGCTAACAATAGAACTCTTCTACGATACCTCCATTTAGAATTATTAATAATATATTTCTCTTATCATAATATTTTAACTCTAGTTTTTCTTTTTAATAGTTCTTTGAACACCTTTTAAAACAATAATGTACAAAAAAAATGATGCTTGGATTTTTTAGTTTTACATTAATATTTTCTAAAAACAAAGTTTCCAAATTAACAAACTAATTGTATTTTCCTTCGACATAATATCCTCTAGTAGTTTCTTTATAGCTTATAATATGCATACATTTAGAAACATTTAATTTCAATACTGTAATTCTTTCTTATACTCCTTATTCCTCCTAAACTTCAATTTATAATTATTTTTTCAAAACTATAATTCCTTCTTTCACTTATATCTCCCAAAATATAAACTAAATCAAATATGTGTGTTCAATCCAAATTAATTTTCTCACTTTTAAGTTATATGCACACAAACATATTAGGGAAAAGTTTTTACCTTATTTCTAGAATATTGTAACAACCCTAAAACTTACCCATCCCAAGTAAGAACTTTTTTTATAAAGAAGGAAAGACATGGTTCACTAAGATGTTTCCACAACAAGATTTATAACTCCATAGGGCTTAACCACATTTTGAGCCTTACAACGTTGCAAACATCACTTGAGTGGATAGGAGAGGCCAAGCTCCCATAAATAATTTGGGGTTTACCTTGTATACCTTCGTAGTATGAAGGATGCCTTTGTATGGTTTCCCCATTCCCATGCACTCTCTGCGAATGTAGGTCAACTTAACCATAGCGTTGGATTAACCCTATCTCAATCCTTTGAGACCAAGGGATGCTTTATTCCAAGAGTCATCATAAGTCCTTCTATGATATCTCATCTAGCGTAATGCCCTTATACCTAGTTGTTTACACCTCCACGGTGAAACACTAGACTTCCAGTGCTTAGTATTTCCATCTCCCCAATGAAATATCTAAGGTGATTTCTACTCCACATAGATAGACTCACATGGAACCTATAGGCCATTCTGCCTTGGTTACCATCACTAAATCCATCATGTCAATGAGTTCCAATCCTCCATGGATGAGTAGGAGATTCAGGTTAAACCACCCAGACCCCCATTTCAAAGACTCACCATCTTATGAAAACTCCTCAAAATTCCTTTATTGAGTAGTACTCACTGCATGCTCCCTAAGAGTTACGCCACTATAACTTCTTTAGGTAAGTTGTGTATTTTTAGGTTTATCTATAAGGAAAAGCTAGGTTCACCCTCCCAAACTTATTCCTATAACCAGAATGGAACATAAATCAACTCATACTTTTTTTTCCATAACAAACCAAGTTTTCCTTCATAATCATTATTGCTTATATCCAATATAAACCATCTTATTCCTTTAGATGCATTAAAAGTAGTCAAGCATACTACTTGAAATAAAAGGTCTTTACTTTCAAATTGCACAAAGCAAGATAAAAACCAAATAACATTTCATTTTGCTCCATTGTAAATCATACATCATCTAATATAATATTCATTCATCATATCTTTAAAGCAATACATCATGATTAGATTTACATTCAGGAACAACTCTAATTCTTTGTAAACCACCATCTACTATCATTCATTAATGATAACCAAGAATTCATTTCATTTAGAACTGCATAGATGGAACTTTTAGAGGCAATTAAATCATATAAAAACATTACAAATCATAGGCCATATTTTTTACCTTTTCCATTACAATATTCTTTGAATCTCAAATAAAATAATTACATCATCTTAACCACACATGATCCTTCCTTGAATTAAACCATACTTGTTGATCTTCACAAGCTTACACCAAGGTTTGAGACTTGATAAGGGATCAAAACAACTTTCTAACATGATAGTGCATACCCTACATGCATGCTATTTTATTTCAATGCATCACAACAAATGCAAAGAGTTCAACCATTTCCTACTTTACATTTACCTTTCTTTAAGATGCATAAGTAACGAATTCTTTTCAACATAATATCAAATTATCACCTCAAACAGAAACCCCATAATTTCTTTTCACGCAAGGGTTCCACACCCAAGTATTTTAGATTTTTTGTATATATATATGAAAAGAAAAACTAGATCTAAACAAAATATAAAGAAATCCCATACTTTCTCTATCCCAGGGTTAGATTCCACATCCAACCTTAATCTATCGTTGTCTTTCTTTTCAGTTATTCAATAATAAATTTAACAAAACACAACAATGTTTAACATAAGAAATAGATTTTAGAAAGTATTAATTAACAAAATAATTATCCTTTTGTACTATTCCATTCCCTATTCTATCAAAGCCATAATTTCTTTATTTAATTAACATTGGTAAAAGATAGAGCTAAGCATTACTCAAAGTTAAATACCCAGGTTGAGCGCTTTTAAGTTTAACCCAACATAAGCATAAACAACCATCATGAAGCCCAACCAAATAATTATAACTCAAAAACCATCTACGCAAATTGAAGATGAACCAAGCATGACTCAGAAAAATTCTAAGAAAATTGCGCAACACAAAGCAACGTCCCCCCCGCCAAAAAAAAAAAAAACCCACAAAAAAAAAAAACACACCCACCAAAAAAAAAAAAAATATCACACCCCAAAAAATAACAAGAGAGCAAGGTAAATAAACAACTTTTAAACCTTACTAATGGCCAAGGTAGTAAAAATTAAAAGACTCAAGCATAAGGTTGAACGACTTGCTCAAGGTTGATGTTGACTACGCACAATACTACATAAACAAGAGCACCATCATTTCATCCCTGGCTAGATGAACCAGGTGCAAGAACACAAGCCCAAATAGCATTTAAAAGATAGCAATGATCTAAAACATGCACACCCAAAAGATAATTCAAAAATGGAAGAACTTAACACAAACTTATGAAAGAGGAAAAGTAAGCAGTAGCCTATGCTGGCACACATAGCTACCAAAAGCAAAAGCCAATAAAAAGCCACCATGACATTTCAAACTAGAGCATTGGGACTACGTTCACCATCAACGAAGTCAAAGGAAAAATATTGCAGGCTCTAAGTTTTCAAATAAACAACAAGAAGGGTGCTCTCAATCTTACCTTAGACTCCTACACTATCAAACGCAAGCTCCCAAGAGGTCAATCCTCTTCGTATGACATGCTCTCTTTCCACTGTGTCATCCTCTCCCCAAATTCTTAGCTCCTTTCTCTCTTTTTTAAAAAACCTCCATCCAAGAACATCCACCAAGAATACCTTTTCACTCCCATCATCCCATTCTCTCGAGGTGTCTTCGTGGGTTGTGCATATTCTCAACTAACCATTATGCACTCCCTCCCATTTGAAGCATGAAGGAGTATCATCAACCAACAAGCAATAATATTCCAAAACTCTTTTCATAGACATAGTAAAATATTTAAATAATAATTTTGATTGCTAGCTAAGTAAACAATTTTATTAAAATGCAGTTTAATAGTTAAAACAACCAAGCCTGGAGTCATTAAGTCCTTACTTAATGAGCCTTCCCTTTAAAGAAACACTTTCTTTTCCCAAAGTAAATGGAAACAAGAATCATTAATAAAAGATATTACTAAAAAAATCCTTAGTCATTATTGAATTCAAACAAGAATAATAATCCTTCATTATTAATGTTAAAACAATAATGTCAAACAAAAGATAAATATTTTATATCTATTTTAAAGCAATAAAATCAACCATAATGATAATAATTCATTGTTTCCAAATTAATGTCACCACCTAGAGTTAGTTAACAGTGATGACATTTTCTAGAGAAGATTAAACCAAACCTTCTTGCTTAATAATCAACCCTTTAACCTTTCTTTGCGATGAAACTTTTCTTATCAAATAGAACCCCAACCAAAGAGAGATTATTAAAAAGCAATCAAGTTTCATCAAAACTTAAGCTATCACAAAGCATACTCATCCACAAAGTAAAGGAATCAAGCAATGATCACACACTCAGAATGATCTACTATGTCTATTTGTTGGTCACATATGCAGAAGGTCTTTTAGTAACTTCAAGGTTACCAACTTCTACCCTATCGACTCCATTGTTATTAACAACTTCCCTACCGATGATATGTTTTCCACATGCAATTCATGATATGCAACTACATGAAAGGGTATTCATCCATGTTACCTTGAGTTGTTTGATGAACAAGTCATCATCATCATTTCCCTTTTCTTATGGCATCTCGTTCTTGGTGGTTGATCCTTTCTTCCACCCACAAGATTAATTGTTCTTGCAAATGTGCAAATCTATTAGCAACATCATATTCTTACATAAAATAATTGTTTACAATAACTAATCATCATATAGCCATACAATCCATCATTAAAATAGCATATCAATTCATAAGTCCATCATATGAATAAGTTTTCCAAGGGAGGGTCATGACATACTACCCCCCTTAGGCTAAACACAGTCCTCTATGTTTCATCAATATCCTGTAATTAAAACCAAAATTACATTTCATTCTCAAATAAAAAGGAAAATGGCTCTTCATATCAACCACTTTCTCCCAAGTGGTATTTATTTCAGCATAGCAATCCCACTGGACCTTGCACTATTATAGAGTCTGATTCCTCCTCATTTTGGAATGAAACTCCAGAATCTTCATAGGTTTCACCTTAATCACCGAGGGGTCGACTACCTGTGAGTTAGAAACATTCCATACATGGTTAGGATCAACAATATATTTCCTAAGCAGGGATACATGGAAAGTGTCATGGATATTTGATAGGTTGGGTGGCAAGGCAAGACGATAGGCTACAGGACTTATCTTCTCAGTAATTTCAAAGGGCCCAACATATCTGGGATCCAACTTAGTAGATTTTATGGCGCTTTTCATGGGCTTCACCCTTAAGAATACTCTATCTCCCACAGAGAACTCTCGAGGTGATCTCTTAAGATCTACATAACTTTTCTAATGATCGATAACTTCCTTAAGCCTTTGCCTGATCCTCCTAAGCTGATCCTCCATCTCTCAAACCATGTCTAACTCGATGGCTACCCGATCCTCTGGATTATCCCAAGAGAGGTATCCTACATTTCCTACCATACAAGGCTTCAAATGGGGCCATACCTAAGGAAGCATGATGTCCATTATTGTACGCAAATTCTACCAGATGCAAAAAGTCTTTCCATTGAGACTTTTAGTCCATGCAGTACATACGAAGCATGTCTTCCAAGACCTAGTTTACCCTCTTTGTTTGACCATCTATTTTTGGATGGTATGTAGAACTTATGTTCAATTTTATGCCAACCGCATGGTGAAGAGCTTGCTAGAATGCAAAAGTAAATCTAGAATCTCTATCCAAGATAATCACTTTAGGAAACCCATGTAACCTAAATATATTTTTGGAAAATCTATTAGCCACTATTAGAGCATCATTTTTTGTGCTCCTTGGTATAAAGTGTGCAACCTTGGTTAGCTTGTCCACCACCACAAGAATTACATCATGTTGGTACCTATTCTTAGGTAATCCCATAATAAAGTCCATTGATATGACCTACCATTTTTGCATAGGTATATCATGTGGGTATAAATATCCTATTAGATGCCTATGCTCAGCTTTTACTTTTTGGAACTCCATGCATCTAGTAACAAATTTGGTGATATCCTTCTTCATACATGACTAAGAAGGTCTTTTTCATATTCTCCCTCATCTTAGCCCCTCTAGGATGAGCAGAGTAAGGAGATTTATGCACCTCTTACATAATCAATCCCCTTAAATCACCATTCTTAGGTATGACAACTCTATATTTGAAACACAAAAGCCCATATTTTATGCTGAAATCCTTATTTTCTTCTAGATTTCTTGCCATATTTTCTCGTATGTCATTGCAAAATAGATCTTGTGTCTGCGCCTTCCTAACTTGGTCCATCAAGTCTATATGACTACGGGTCAATGCAACTATATACCTTCTTCTACTCAAGGTATCAATGACCTTATTCTCTTTTCCTTTGATATATTCTATACCAAAGTCATACTCAGCTAAGAACTCAATCCACCTTCTTTGTCTAGCATTCAACATAGGTTGAGTAAAGATATACTTCAAGCTTTGATGATCGGTTCGTAGCTCAAAATATTTTCCTAGCAGATAGTGCCACCACATCTTGAGTGCATGCATGACTGCTTCTAGCTCCAAATCATGTGTGGTATAATTCACCTCATGCTTCTTGAGTTTCCTTGATTTGTATGCCACTACTGATTCATCTTGGAATAGCACTCCTCCTAACCCTTCTAGTGATGCATCAATACAAACTAAATAGTTCCCCTAAGGATCCAAAATCTTTAGTATAGGTGCGGTAGTTAGTTTCTGCTTAAGTAACTCGAAAGCAACTTCACACTTATCTATCCATTTAAATTCCTTTCCTTTCCTTTGAATATTGGTTATTGGATAGGTGATCTTAGAGTAATCCTTCACAAATCATCTATAATAACCTATAATGCCCATGAAGCTACGAAATTTGGACACATTAGTAGGTTGTGGCCAACTCAAAATGACCTCAATATTCTTGGGGTCTATTGCAATTCCTTCTATAGATATGATATGCCCTAGATATTGTACCTTTGGGACATAAAAGTCACATTTCGACAAATTGCCATAGAGCTGGTTCTTCCTTAACAGCTCAAGCACTATCCTCAAGTGTCTATCATGGTCTTCCTTAGTCTTAGAATATATCAATATATCATCTAGAAATATCAATACAAATCTATCCAACTACTTCCTAAATACACAGTTCATTAGATTCATGAAAGTTGTCGGTGCATTGGTCAATCCAAAAGGCAACACTATGAACTCATAATGCCCATACCGGGTCTTGAAAGTAGTTTTGTGAGTGTCCTCCTCATGAATTCTCAACTGGTGATAGCCTGATTTTAGGTCAATCTTAGAAAATATTATTGCACCCTTCAATTGATCAAACAAATATTTGATCCTAGGCAAAGGATACCTATTTTTTATGGTCACTTTGTTTAACATTCGGTAGTCAATGCACAATCTGAGTGATCCATATTTCTTTTTGACAAAAAGGATGGGTGCACCCCAAGGTGATACATTGGGTTTGATCAACCCCTTCTCTAGAAACCCTTGAAGTTGTACTTTCAACTCTTGCATTTTGATAGGATTCATCCTATATGGAGTTCTATGAATAGGTTTCATTCCTGGCATTAATTCGATGGTGAAATCAAACTCTCACTTTGGAGGAAGTCTAGGAAGATCTTCAAGAAACACATCCCTGAATTCTTGCAAGATTGGGTGTTTTCCAAACACCTCTTCATTTTTATCCTTCTCAACCTCATTTAGTTTTACAGAAAAAATCACTCCCCCTCTTTTCATGGTCTTTTTTAGTTGCATTGTTGACAACAGTTGGGGTCGAAATGACCCTTGTTCACTGATGATTCTCAATCTTCTATTGTCCTTGTCAGTGTAGTCAATCCATCTATCTTGGAAGTTAATCAGGGCCTTATGAGCTTTTAACCAATCCATCCCCAAGATGATGTCGAAGGCATGTAGTGGAGCTACATATAAGTGCCATAAGGTAGAGCCATTGGGTAGGGTGATCTCGACTGTAGGAAAACATTGATCCACTGAGTAGGTTTATCTAGAACCATACTCAACTTTCCACCCTTGTGCCAAAAATATTGGTCTTTCTAGCATATCCTTGACTATACTAGAAGAGATGAAACTATCTGTTGCTCCACTATCTATTAAAATCTTGACACTTCTATCAAATAACTTACCATTCAAGAGTAAAGGTGTAGCTTACCCATCAAGGTTTTGGTTACCTATGGTTGCATAGATTCTGTGGTTAGGTTCCTCTGGTTTCTTGCTTGATCCTACTCTGTGTGGACATTTGCTTGCATAGTGAGGACCTCCATAGTCAAAACACCCACCCTTGGGACCAGGGTGTCTTTCCTATTTTTGTTCCTCTACCTTGTCTATCAAGTATCAAACTTTGTTGTCTTTGAGGCTAAGAAGTATTATTGTCATTATATTTCTTTTAGAATTTCTTCTTGAAACTCCCCTATTTTTCATTGTTCTTTCTTTCAAAATTTGGGTTGGTCTTACTTTTCTTATTATGTTCTTGTTCCCACTTCAAGAAACCAACACTCTACCTTTTTCATAGTGCTTGTTGATCTGCTTTGACTAGGTCAACATAGTTGAAGTGAGGTTTGCTAGGCTACAAATTAGTTTCTTCTTGCTTCACCAGATCATGCACCTTCTACAGCATATCTGGTTGGAGCATATTGACCTCAGATCTGATCTTAGGGTCCAATCCTATGATAAATTTGTGCACCTTCATTTTCTCATCTATCTCATAAGTTGGCACATATTTAGATGAAACTATTTGTTGCTCAACTATATATTAAAATCTTGATACTTCTATCAAATAACTTATCATTCAAGAGTAAAGGTGTAGCTTACCCATCAATGTTCTGGTTACCTATGGTCACATATATTATGCTGTTAAGTTCCTATGATTTCTTGCTTTATCCTACTCTATGTGGACATTTTCTTGCATAGTGAGGACCTCCATTTTCAAAGCATCCATCCTTGGGACCATGATGTCTATCCTATTTTTGTTCCTTTACCTTGTCTATCAGTATCAAACTATGTTTTCTTTGAGGCTAAGAAGTATTATTGTCATTATATTTCTTTTGGAATTTCTTCTTGAAACTCCCCTATTTTTTTTTCTTTCTTTCAAACTTTGGGTTGGTCTTACTTTTATTAATATGTTCTTGTTATCACTTTAAGAAACCAGCACTCTACCTTTTTCCTAGTGCTTGTCGATCCACTTTGACTAGGTCAACATAGTTGAAGTGAGGTTTTCTAGGCTATAAATCAGTTTCTTCTTGCTTCACCATATCATACACATTCTACTGCATATCTGCTTCGATCATATTAACCTCATATATGATATTAGTGTCCAATACTATGATAAATTTATTCACCTTCATTTTCTCATTTGTCTCATAAGTTGTTACATATTTAGATGAAACTATATGTTGCTCAACTATCTATTAAAATCTTGATACTTCTATCAAATAACTTATCATTCAAGAGTAAAGGTGTAGCTTACCCATCAAGGTTTTGGTTACCTATGGTCACATAGATTATGTGGTTAAGTTCTTATGGTTTCATGCTTTATCCTACTCTGTGTGGACATTTGCTTGCATAGTGAGGACCCCCATTTTCAAAGCACCCATCATTGGGACCATGATGTCTATCCTATTTTTGTTCCTTTACCTTGTCTATCAGTATCAAACTATGTTGTATTTGAGCCTAAGAAGTATTATTGTCATTATATTTCTTTTGTAATTTCTTCTTGAACCTCCCCTATTTTTTGTTCTTTCTTTCAAACTTTGGGTTGGTCTTACTTTTCTTAATATGTTTTTGTTCTCACTTTAAGAAACCAGCACTCTACCTTTTTCCTAGTGCTTGTCAATCTGCTTTAACTAGGTCAACATAGTTGAAGTGAGGTTTGCTAGGCTATAAACTAGTTTCTTCTTGCTTCACCATATCATACACCTTCTACTACATATCTGCTTGGAGCATATTAACCTCAGATATGATATTAGTGTCCAATACTATGATAAATTTGTTCACCTTCATTTTCTCATTTGTCTCATAAGTTGTTACATATTTAAGTAGCTTTACAAAATTTTGGTGGTACACCTCCACAGTATTTATCCCCTAGTCGAGCATAGTAAATTCCTCAAATCTCTTTGAATAGTATTGTTCAATGATGATTTTTTTCCAGAAACCTAAGACAAAGCCTTCCCATTTCAAATTTATGGCCTTAATATTTTGGTCAGTTCTAAATGTATTCCACCACTCTAACCTAATTTCTTGTAAATGTAGTGTAGCCCACACTGTCTGGGTCACCGATGAAAGGTTTTTAATTGAGAAGTAAGTTTCCAACTCATCTAGCCAAGCTTCAACTGATTCTCCTCCTTTTCTAGTTAAAATGGTGGTCTTTACCTCCTTTATATCTTAGGCCAACTCTGCCTAAACTAGAGCTCTAGTCACTTATTCCTCTATAGTAGGTTCATGTTCTTATCTAACCTTGAAGCCCTTGTTTTGTGAGTTATGATTCACTATTGACTCCAGTAGTTGTCTTTATTGGTTCATTTGAGCTTGTTTCTTTTCCAACTATTCTTGCAATAGCAAAACTATAGTTGTGAGGTTTTCCACCTCTCTATGTGAGTTCCTTGAACTCTTATCCAAAGGTCTTTCCTCGGTGCTATTCTATCTAGGTTCCCTTGATGGTATGGAAGATCCTCTTCTTTCTCTTCTAAATATTGGTACCATCTTTGTGGTCACACAAAATAATTCAATTAGGTTGTAATTCATTCCTTCGAATTGTACTTCTAACTAAAATCTAAGTACATCCCTTGTAGTACTATCCTTGACATAGTATCATCCACTAAATAGTTCATTGTTATTGGTAAGATGATTAGATCACTCTAGTGATTCTTTTGGTCCTACAACCTAAATCTCTAATACCAAATATAATAACCATGGTTGGTTCCATCATATCTCTCTATCACTCTGCCACCTTAGAGCATATAGCCATCCTATCTCCCTCAAACAAGGTAATCCCACTAGGTGAGATATATTGAAGTGCTCCATCATCATATTTGCAAGAGCAAGCTACACTCTAAGCCCTTTCACCCTAACCATTGCACTTCATTCAACTCATAATAAATTTGTATCAATAGTACCAGTGCCTAAGCATATACTGCTAGTGTCTCTACCAAATCCATAACTAATCTTATCATGTTTGAATGGAATCATGCACTTTAAGAGTCTAGCAAGACCATATTTAAGATCAAAAAAATAAAAAATACATATCTCTATCTTAGTTTCCCCATCTCATATTCCTCCAAGTATGATATCCCTTCACTTCCCATATCTATATCCCTCCAACCATTGTCATAAACTAGCAGTATTACATCCTCATCCACTGCTACACAAATTGGGAGACCCTCCACTGGTAACCAAAAAATTATGTAGATATCCTCCAATGTCACCAGCATCTCTCCTATCAGGAAGTGGAATATCCCCTATTAGGAACCCACCACTCTACAAAGGATGATAAGTACCCAATAATCGTATGAATATTCTCTATCTAAGCAACCCCTTTTAGGCCAATTATCCTCAACCACCCCAATCATTGTCACATAGATTATCCCTAATATTAGGTAATTATAGTCTAAACTTGTGCCATGATCACATCCTTAACTACACACAGATCCACCCCATCATCACATTAGTCACCATTGAAACAAATTCAAAAAAATACAAACACAAAAAAAAACCCAAGACACACACCCACCAACATTCATCAAGTTCAAAATTCTAAATTCTAAAATAAAAATAAAAAAACAAAATCCCTTGCTCTTCTTTGTCTTTCAAAAAATAAATTCCCTTCCCCTTCTCTCTCTTTCAAAAATAGTACTTTACCTTCTCTCTCTTCCTAAAAAACAACACAAAAACAAACAAACCAACAAAAACACACAAACACACACTTACAACTATTAAATAATTCTACCTAAAAGAGCGGCACCAAGCTACATACCTTCCATGCACACACTCCTACTCCCATCATTGTACTCTCACCTACCATTTTTTTCCTTTGCTCTGCCTTCTCCTTTTTCACTTCAGCTACCAAGTGCAAATGACCATGATGGCCCTTAATCACTTATTTATAGCCTCTTCACCTAGTGTGCCTCCAACCATCGATGGCGATCATCTAGTGTGCTCCTAGCCATCGTTGGAAACCAAATAATCATAAATTATGGTCACCTCTAATAATCCCTAGTAGTTACAAACCACTGATGGAATTCACATCTCCCCCCATCCATTCCTTCCCTTCTAGCCCCCCCAGTCTCCACATTTCAAAATCATTCTCAAGGTTCAATCCACCTTTTAGGTCAACCAACTCATCACTATCATATATTCCATATTCCACCCACTCACCGCTTGAGGGGGTAAACAAAAACCCAAAATTCTAAAAAAAAAATCAATTTCCTTTTGCTAGGGCAACAAAAAAAAGGTTCATTTAATGGACCAGGTGTCTCTTGTTTTTGCACTGCATTGTGCTTCATGCAATGCGATACAAAAATGGGTATTTGTAGACACAAAATTTTATTCATTCAGATAAAAAATCCATCAAAACCATCTAAACACTCCTCAAGTCTATAAAAATTCACCAAGAACCTAATTTTCCACAAAACCCTCATCATCCCTTCAAATATTTCTTCAATGCGCTCAAATTCCTCCAAATTTCTAGTTGTTCGTCTAATTTATCTAAATTTCTTTGAATTCTCCCATTTTCCTTCTAAATTCTAATTTTCCTCCATTCCCCTAATTTCTAGCAATTTCTTCTAATTTTCCTCCCAAATCCTCCTAATCCCTCTCAAATTCTTCTAATCTATCTTGCTTCCCCTCCAGTTGACTTAATTTCCCTCTAACTCCTAGTTTCTCTAAATTCTTCTAACCTCCCTCCAAGATTTCTAATTCTATTTTAATTTCCTCAATTTCTTCTAATTTCCCTAAGTTCTCCTAAGGTCTCCCTAAGTCCTCTAATTTCCCTCTAAATTTCTCTTTTTCCTCTTAAATTCTTAAATTCTTCTAAATTCTCCCTAATATTTTGCTAATTTCTCCCTACTTAATTTGATTCTTCTAATTCTTTCTTAGCCTTTCTAATATCTTAATTTCCACCTAATCCCTCTCATTTATTCCTCCCTCTCCCCTCAAATTTCTCATAATCCATATTATTCCTCTAATTCCTTAATCAAGTCTCTCATTAACCCTAACTCCACCTTAAGCCCCCATCCAAATCCCTGGGAGATATGCATTCTAATTTAAAAATCCTAATAAAATCCCTAGGTCTATCCAAATTCCCACCTAAATCCCCTTGGGATTCATCTCATTTATTACACTTTTTTTTCCACCCCCTTTCCCTCCAAATTTGGATGATTTAAAAATACAATGAAAAGCTCCAAGTCAAAAGGAATTAAATTGACATATTTAATGGTTTGGTCCTTCTTAGCCTCCATGTCACATTTTTGGCAATTTTAAATTCCATGGGCATATCCCAAGGTACACTTGTCCCCATGCACATCTCATCACCCCCTAGGCCAATTTATGGCACTTGGGTGGGTGAGAAATCACCCCACCCAAGGCTATTAAATGGGGAGGGTGCACATTCCTCCATGTGTCCTCCCTAGATTTGCCTTGGATTTTATACCCTTCACTTGGATCCAAATCAGCTCCACTCCTGGAGTATATTACATTATTTGGTACATGCTAATGTACCACCTTGGGTACATAACTAGAGTAGGAGTTTACCTTAGAGTAAGATTTGAGTAGTTACTTCATGCAATGTAATAAATGCACAAGTGTTAGAATGTGCAATGATGTAAATGTGCATGTAGTCCACATGTACATGAGTCATAGGTTAGGTAGATGAAGAGTCATGGGTAGATGAAAGGCCAAGGGACTTATCTCCCTATATATATGCCTTTGAGAGAGTTGAGTGTAGTTGAATGAAGTAGCATTAGTAGCTAGTTAGTATAGTGAGTACAATGTAGATCCTTCATATATTTTTGGAGTGTTCATGTCCTCCATTATATTACATTGTACTATTTTCGTGAGCTTTCATTAATGGTATATTTTTGAGTTATTGCAAAATTTTCTTATATATTTTTCTTGCATATTATAGTGACATTATCATATAGTTATCATTGCTTGCTCATTTTACATCTTGTGGTTACATTTCCTTTAATATATATCATCAAAATAAAACAGTGGTATCAAAGCACACGGTAGATCGATAGAAAATAGGGAGAGCCACAAGAGAGATAGAGAGGAGATAAGAAATCTTATTTTTAGAATTTCTGAAATTGCATTTGGCTAGAGTCTTTCCACAGAGTTGTAAAAAAACTTGTGAAGACTAGGACTCAATATTGATTCCACTAGATTGACAAATCAACTAGTGAAGATTCATTATCTCAAGATTTAAAGTTTCTTCCATTATAGTTTCTAATATTTTGTTGTAAAAAAAGGAGATTCAAAGAAAGTTGGGAAGCTTCCTACAAAGAGCTAGGAAGAATATCTTCTTTAGAATCAATCCAGCACTTGAAGCAACAAGTTGAATATTGAAGATTTTGGAGGAGGTCCAAGAAAAATTTCCCATTGTAGATTGAATATTGAGGAGAACCAAGAAGGAGGTCCTCATAGAAGATTTGAATATTGAAGGCTTCAAAGTGAAGAAAGAAGAGACTCAAGGAAAAGAGTCTCATAGAAGATTGAAGATTACATATTGCAGAGTGAAAGGAAAGAGTAGATCAAGAAGCTAAAGAGACCCACAAGAGGTCCCATTGAAGAACTTCTAGATTTGGAAGATTGAATATAGAGAAGGACTAGTAAAAGTCCTATTATATATTTCAATAAACATCATAATAAAGGGATCCAAGAGAAGAGGTCTCAAGGAAGGATTGAAAGGAGAAAGAAGAAGGCTAGGAAAGCCTCATTGAAGGAGATTTCGAGAAGGCCATTGAAGGAGATTTGGAGAAGGCCATTGGAGGAGATTTTAGGAGAACTCAATGGAGAAGATTACTAGCAAAGAGAAGCACCTAAGAAAGAAGGATTTGAGACAATTTTTGCCATCCAACAACAAGCCCAAAAGGAGAAGGATTTGGTAAGGAGTTTGCCAAATTTTGGAGGAGATTAGTGAAGACCTCAAGACATTCAAATTCTTGAGAAGGAGGCCAAATTTAAAGTCAAATTTTGACAAGGATGTTGAAGGAGAAAGGAGCTAGAAGAAACCACCAAATATAGAGATTGAATATTACCTTTGGAGGATTTGAAGGCTGATCCACGAAATGAGAGTTTGCAGATTTGAAAATTGAAGGTTTCTAAGAGGAAATATTGATTTAGAATTGGAGGAGTTTCCTACCAAATTTGGGAGATTCCAGGACAGCATTTCAGAGGATAAATTGACTGCGTTATAATCTGAAATGTTCAGATTTTAGGACAGCAAGAAAGCAGAAATTTTGGGAGCATTAGTAGTTGCTAAGTTTCAGATTTTTAGAGTGCATTTTGAAGGAGAGTTAAAGCCACCAAACTACATTTTCAGGCAGCAAGTTAGAGGAGTTTCAAAGCTGCAAATTGGTGAGTTAAAGAGCTATTTTGGACAGCAAAGAAAGATCTATGATTTCATCTAACATAGGGCAGCAATTAGGTGATCCAAATCACCAAGAAATACATCATCTATGGAGGTTAAAAGGTATGCAACTTAGGTGCAAAAGGTTCATTATTTGAACACTTATATTAAGTTCATTATTAAGTTTCATTAAGCACCACATTAGAGTTTAAAGTTGCAAAGGAGAAAGTTTCAAGTTTAAAGTCTTCAAGGAAGTGCATAAGATAGTTTCTACAAGGGTTAAAACTTGCACATAAGAAAGAGGAGTTAGATATATTTTAAAAGAAATAAAAATATCAACATCCTACCTTCTATTGAAATAAAAAAGACTCTATTTTAAAGCATAGAGTGCATATACTATAGTGCAAAGTAAAGCCATCTAAAAGGGGATACTATTTGCATGATTGAAAAGCTTGGAATTATCATTGTAAAGTTAACCAAGAAAAGGAGTTAGAGGAGAGAGTTGCCTAGTACAAGGAGGCAAGATTAAATCACTATTTACCATCAAGGGATAGAGAAGAAGCCACCATACTAAAGGAGACCAAGATAGCTTCAAAAAGGAGACCAAAAAGTCTTAAAACATCTGGTGCAAATTAAGTCATCAAGTGGTCATATCATCAAGGTTGAAGATAAAACTTTGAAGCAAAGGGAAGAGAGCCAACTAAAGGGCTCAAAAGCATAGTATTCAAGGTGTCTAAAGACACCAAATTCAGCACCATCGGTCTCATGAAAGCAATGCTCATAGTGCAAGAAGAACCTACAACTAAAAAGAGACCAAGTAAGGGTAGCATAACGGCATTAGCAAGGACAATATAATGCAATAGTAGTGCAAGTTGCAAGGATAATAATGTAAAGAAATAAAATAAGTAGCAAGGTGCATTACCCAAGCGGATAAGGATAAAAGCTTGGATGAACAACCACCTAGAAGACAATATTGAAGCACCTTAGAGCCACCTTCATTGGAGTAGAGCCACCTTTGTTGAAGAGGAGCCACCATTTGTTGGAGAGGAGCCACCATATGTTGGAGAAAGCTTGCTAAGTGAAAAAACTAGCAAAAGTTGGTAAGAACTAGTGATAAGGAACATTGAAGAGGTTGGTTGCATGCAAGGGAAGGAGCCTCCACTTGCCACACCAACCAAAGGAATCTTGTGCCACTTGGCACAAAGGAATAAGAGCATCCCATTTACATAACACTTGCACAAAGGTAAGGAGCACCCAGGTTTGGAGTAACACTCCATTCAAATCCAAGAAGGGATATTAATCATTAATTCAATGCTCAAAGGCCTACACCACCTAAAATAATGCTTGCAAAAGGTTGTAACCTCCAAACGCCACCTAGCAAGTGATCCTACATTCTAGTGCAATGTAAAGCACCATGTGTCATGTATTTCAAGGAATAATGGTGTATTAATAGCCCAATATAAAGAAGAGTGTGCCCATATAGCTTACACGGTGGTCAAAGTGCATTGAAGGAGGAGAAGACTATCATAAGGCACCCATTGAATGTAAGAGAATTCAATGCTCACTGTCATATGTTGAAGATAAGCAAATACAACACCTAAATCTTGGATAGAGGAGTCAAAATAGGAGCCAATCATCTAGCAGCCTACAACATTACAAGGAAGGTATATTCTTACATGAATTTAATATTTACCTTCTATTAAATGCAAGGAGATATAAGGTGCATTATATAAGGTTGATTTTATTATTGCATTGGAGATATAAGCAAATAACAACCTTAGTGAATTAGAAAGCAAATCAAAACAAGGATTTTATATCCTTAAGTGATATTTCAAAAGTGCATTAGTTGAAATACAAATATCATAATATTTACAAATAATTAAAATAGGAGATATAAGGTTTTCTACCTTGGAAAAATTAAAGCATTATTCTTTTGCAAATATTATCATTTTCTAAAATTTCAAATTAGGGAGATATAAGGAGTGCTACATCAAACTTTAGATTATTGGAATTTAGAAAATTAAACCATTGAAAATTAAGGATAAAGGAAGCAAAATCATTGATTGCTTTAAAGTTGGAACTTATTGCTTATACTTGTCTCATATACAAATTAAAGGGACAAAAGGAATCCAACCATAGAGAACTTCATCAAATTGAAAAGTGCATATATCAATAGGGAGAAATAAGGTGAAATAGGAGTTGATCATTATATTACCATTGTCTTCAAAACATTAGGGAATCAACTCAAAAGGAAATCTAATAGATGCTAAGAACTTTATCAAGACCATAGCATACTCTAAACACTTGGGAGATATAAGGGATTCTACAAAACCTAAGATTTGATAAGGTTTTATCAAGTTAGTTCACATACTCTAAACTAGGGAGTCATAAGGTAGACAACTTCAAAGGTTTTGAAATATAAAATTTCCATCAAAATTATTCTAAATACTTGGGAATTAAAAGGTATTCTAACTAGATATTTGGAAAAGTAAAGTCTTATCAAAACCATAGATTGAACATTAAGATTCTCAAAGCATTCTCAAAAACACTAGGGAGCTATAAGGAGTCCCACTTCAAAGAATTATTTAGAAGAATCATGGATGAAATAGTAAGGAATGCATTCAATAATGAGGAACTATTTCATGAGTTGGAATTTTATTCTCAAAATTTAATAGATACCTTTGATGGGTACAAATACTTGTCCACTAGTAAAAAGTAAATATTCTCGATGTTTCTTAAGGAAGCAAAGGAAGGAAATTTTATGACATTAATTGGTTATCTTCATGAAGTACTTTTTAGAGCTTGGTGGAATACTCAAAATATAATTATATTTACTTTGGAATAATGTTTGATGATATATCTATCATTGATTGTTTTTTAATTCTTTCAAAACAAGAAGCAAAATAACAATCCTAGTCAATACTATTGTGATGATATACTAACTCAACAAGAAGAAGATATATCATTAACAAAATTGTAGAAACGAAGAAGAAGAAGAAGAAGAAGGAAAATGAAGCATGATAGAAAAGAAAATATGAAGATGAAAGAAAGTCCTTTCAAGCTGAATTCATATTAGAGTGAGCTAAAGAAACAAGATGAAGATATTCATCCTGATACAGGTAAAGGGTACAATGAAGAAAGTAGGAAAGAAGAGCTCAAATTCCAAAATCAAGACAAAGACCTTATTGAAGACAAATATGAAGATCCATATTGAATACTAAAGTCTTCAATACCCAAATAATGTAATATAGAGGGGTGTTGGAGTATATTACATTATTTGGTACATGCTAATGTACCACCTTGGGTACATAACTAGAGTAGGAGTTTACCTTAGAGTAAGGTTTGAGTAGTTACTTCATGCAATGTAATAAATGCACAAGTGTTAGAATGTGCAATGATGTAAATGTGCATGTAGTCCACATGTACATGAGTCATAGGTTAGGTAGATGAAGAGTCATGGGTAGATGAAAGGCCAAGGGACTTATCTCCTTGTATATATCCCTTTGAGAGAGTTAAGTGTAGTTGAATGAAGTAGCATTAGTAGCTAGTTAGTATAGTGAGTACAATGTAGATCCTTCATATATTTTTGGAGTGTTCATGTCCTCTATTATATTACATTGTACTATTTTCGTGAGCTTTCATTAATGGCATATTTCTGAGTTATTGCAGAAGTTTCTTATATATTTTTCCTACATATTATAGTGCCATTATCATATAGTTATCATTGCTTGCTCATTTTACATCTTGTGGTTGCATTTCCTTTAATATATATCATCAAAAGCTAACATCCACCTCATTGCCATATCATTTCCTTGTCACCTCCCCCTCCCCTCACCAAATTCCCATTTATCCTCCTCTATTTTACTCTTTTGCAACAAAAGAGATGTGAAGCAACTATTATGCTACCAAAATTGTACTAGATTGCGTTGATGCCCTTGGAGATCTTAGTTGACCTTTTCCATCCACCTTTAGGAGATTATACATCGAAACCATGGAGTCCATATGAGGGAGCTAAATCAGTTTTAACTTGTAACTTCTCCCATATCATTTGACACTTAGCCACAATACTTGTACCAGAGGACCCTTGTCACCACCAAAACCTCTCAGAAAAAGTACTCAACCCCATCTACCATGCTAGCCTAACCATTATTGGTGGTTACATAGTCTCAAATATCATCTACGGCCACCCAGAACCAACCATCATTGGTAGTTACTAATAAAAGAATAGATAGGGCATTCCAAAAAATAGGTAGGTAAGTGGAAGCATTAATATTTTGTAATCATTTTCATGAATTTTATAAAGCCTTTTTTTTGTTACTTTGGTAAGGGCCTCATCTAAGGAAGGCCCATAAAATATTGCTAACTCCATCTTGTAAGCATGTGTGCAGGTGTTATGCAACCAAAAAAACACTAGGGTGGTCCAAAGAGCTCAAGAAAACCCACTCACAACTTGATTGTGGCATGAAAAAGGAGTTTGCACAAAAAGTCATTGATGTAAAAGGGGTCATCCCCCTTTGTTCTTGAACTATAACATTTGAAAAAATATACTCCAAAGGGTCACATTGTACTCAAAAAAATTTATTGGCAATATACATCATCTTTTTCTATTTTCTATTGCATGGTACATTTTCATGTCTATACAACTATACTATATAGCCACTTTAGTGAGAATTAAAGGATAAATAAACCATCTATGACACCATCCAAAAGAATCTTCTACATATATAGAATATTATCGATAAGTTATAAGTAGATCAACCACCTATTTAGGTGTATCACATGTAAATTAAGGAGTTTTTTGTGATTCTTACTCCTCTTGAGAAATTGATTTGATCCTCAAATTAATTTATATACTTTGATAAGCACACCAAGGGAATTGAGTCAAAGATCTTGTAGAATATGGGTTACATTTGTCAAGAATTGGGAAAGCATGACCAACACATGAGATACCCCATTGGATTTGAACAATGTCCCATAATATAGGCATTTAGTACATATGCATTAAATGTAGAAGAAAAAAATATGAATCCATTAAATGCATAAACCTCCATCCATAGTAAATCTATAGTAGTTACAACCATATTTTATCAACCTATCAATTCAATAAAATCCCCAGCCAAAGTTTAGACAACTTGGTATAGATGCATTTTGGATGGGAATCCTTCTTATATATAGAAGACATTCACTATGGTTATTTGGTGCACTTAGGCTCTTCAACAATCCAAAACGGAATATATTTTTTCTTTCTCCTCTTTGTAGACATCCTTTCATTATTTAGGATCTTCCAATATGTTCCCACCAAGGTCTACATATAAGTACCCTAATGCATCCCACCCTAACAAAGAAATGCAAGTAATATTAAACTCGTCATCTTAGCTAAAGATAAAAATCTATAATTTTGAGAAGCTAATTTGAGATGTTTTGGATGAATAGTGAACCTCTCTAAATGAGCAAGTTTGGTAACTCATGCTGCCCAAACTTGGTACCCATGCTTAGGGATGTTCTTCACACACCTAGGAAAACATGGACTACTATTGTACTTCACCATTTTTCATGTTAATTTTTATTTTTGTATATCCTTTATAGGCATCAACCTATATTCTTACCTCTCCCTAAGCATGAGTAATTTAGGATGTGGCATCGCTATATGTTGCTCTTTTTTCCAGTTGGAAGGGCTATTTATAGACTAGAATAAGAGAGAAATGATTTTATTTCTCATGAGATATGACACAAGAATAATTCTAACTATTAATATTTGGTTCCCATCATGACTTCTTAGACAATGGGCTAAAATGATAATATCCTATAATGTCATATTTAATCCTAGTGACAAGAAGCCTATCCATAACGCCAACCATAGTTTTGGTGTAATTAAATCTTATGTTATTGTGTCTACACTAACATATAGAGACACATTAAATGTTAGTTTACTCTGTCATAATCAAACACCAAAATGACCTACATAGCAAATGAGTCCAGTATCAAGTTTTAAAGGTAAAGTTTTAGTTACCACATGTCCTTTGTTGCCTACTATCCCAACCATATCTCATTATAGTAGATATATTAGGATAATAGAGCATCACTTTATTGAGTTAGTTCCATGGTCCAATGTTTAGCTAGATCAAACCTTGACCTTTATCATCCTTCAACATTGGCATTAGCACCACCATCCTTTAGCATTGGCACTAGCACCAGCTTCTAGCATCAGCTCCATCATCCTAGTCATTTAGATATTTATTGCAAATGCACTTGAATATAGATCTTAGATGTTTCAAAGTTTTTAGGTAAATGATAGAATAATAAAATGTTGCTCTATTAGGTCAAAACTATAGTCTAATGTTCATCTAGATCCAACCTTAACTTCCACCATCCTAGCCATTTAAATGTTCATATTGGATGCAATGGAATAATAGGCCTCAAATATTTTTGGACTCTTACTCAAATACATCAACTTCATCCTACACTAACTCATCTTATAGAAGGCTTCTTAGCACATCAGTACCATTTCCTTGGGATTGAAATCTAAGAGTGATGTGGAACATTTCTTTCCAAGAAAGTGTGAATGATATGAGTGTAGAGGGTAACCTAGCGCACACATGAAAGGACTTCACTAGAACCAACTACCATTATTAATATCATCTTCAACATTAGTGTCATGATCTAAGAAAATAAAATTTCCTCATAATTCCTCAAATTTCTTGAAGTCATGATACCAAATCCACCTCAAAGTATCATCCTTGGTGTCCATATATATCCTTCATCACATAGGCTGGTATCAACCCTTATTTTGATGCTAAGATCATTTTAGTGCCCATCTACTTGGCACCTATCCACTTGGTGCCCATAATTTTGATACACATTCACACTTTGGTTCCATGACTACTTAGTACAAAACCATTTAATTTACATTCAATTAGTGATCATTATTTTGGTTCCCATCCATACTTTGGCACCATGACTAACTTAGCACCAAACCTTGATGCCCATGCTTTTGCAACCTGTTTAGTTGATGCCATCTAGAAATGATAAAATCCATAGACACGTATATAAACATAACAAATGGCTAATATTAATATCATGATCCATCACTTGATGACCATTAAAGTGCTCAATGTGAATGTTCTAGATCAATTCAACCTCTTACATACCTCAAGAACTAGCACCTTTTTTATCTTAGCCACTTGACCACTACAAGAATTGACACGTGATTTTCTAGAGAAAAATACATGGATTCTCAGCTATTCTTAATTTCACCAAGACTCTTTAGAAGGACGTCTCACCTTCCAATGCCTATATAATGTTACACACTCTATAAATGTTATAAATCCTCCAAATGATTATTATTTTGGGATAAATAATACGTAGTAGAATACACTAGTTCAAGGGAAATAATCTATGTAAGGTCTCCAATAGATTAATAAAAAGGTTATCTCATAAACCCGTATATCATCTTTGAGATCATTGGTTGCATCTTGACACACCAATCTGAGTCTCACTATATAATATCAATGAAGCAACATCAGATCACATCTCACCAATTGACATAAGGGTTGCTTATATAGTTGTGACTAGCACCAATATATATCTATGTAGGGGGTTGAATAGTGCTATCACATTCCTCCCAAGAATATGACCTTCATAATTTTTCTCATGGATATTTATTGTAATGTTCCATTATAAGAGAAGATATGCCTCCATGTCATGACCTCTCATGGAGATTCATTGTACTATTACCTTATAATACAAAGATTATGCATCATAGATATATGATGTATTCATTTTTGTGTGTATGTATTCTGTTATGTTTGACTCTTGGAATGTTTTTTTGCATTATTCTATGTTCATATCATCAAATTTATACATATCCGAAGTGTATTTCTAATAGCACCGTAATTTTTACCCATAGACTTATTTATATTTATAGCCAACTTGAGTAGTCCCCTCACTTAATTCCTAACAATTATTTAATATTTTCATGCATATCTGACATCCTTCCTTTTGTCCTATCTTCTACCTAATTTTGTTGTAAGTTTTGTTAGCACCATAAGTTGTTATTATGCATTATATCCTCTGTATTAGTGCATCTATGTCATTTCTATTATTTGGGTCCCAAGATTCCATAAACATCGCTCTATTATAACTTATAGGTGCCACTAAGTTCTATCAGTTGTCCTCCATGCCCTTGTCTTGGATTATTTGTGTGCAAATCTATTTTTTATACCAATGAATTTATTTTTAATTGGTTGTATTTATTGTAATGGTATCCACCCATATTACATAATGGAAACATTACTAATGTATTTAAATAAACCACATAATAGTATTACAACTGATAATTATGCATATATTACTTAGCAAGACTAAACCCAAGTATCCAAATTGGGAACACACATTTCAACTACTTGAAATCATCTCATTTTAATTTATACTTGTCCATTTAGTTTTTAAACTCATTATATGGGATTAAAGTGGGACCCACTTATTTTATATCATGGTCATATTACCATAGTATATTAGCAAACCACATAGTCGTATCTAACAATTGTCCATATATGATCTAGAAAGATTTTAACCTACATATTTGCTTTGAAATACCATTTTTTAACCATTTAATCTCGTCATATGATATAATAGTGCATTTATAGTGTATGGATGGATTCGAAGTCCTAGCCCCGTTTTTCCTATTTGTACATATATTTCTTGAATTACAAAGCCATTGGCACATTTTTCTTGTGGCTTATTTATCCAAAATGGTTTACCATGTAAATATTTATATCAATGTTAATGTGGGATGTTTATTCTCAAATTTTCTCTATTTATTTATTATCTCTACATAATTTTCTTACTTTTAATTGTATATGCATAGATTAGAGTTTGTAAATGAAATTTTAAGTGTATCTACTTTTTGGATAAAATATGTGTATGATGTGTCATTTGTGAACAACATGAATCAATGTGTTTAGGAAAATATAAATATATACTACACTTTATTAAAATTCTATAATAATCATGTGAGAATATCATAAATCCCATTTTTGTATAGTGTAAAGTATTTAGTACTCCACCTTATAATTAAATTATCACATAAGAAGGAAAAGTAAATAAAAATTTCACCTGCTATTATGTCTCTTATGTGTGCTTAAGTGGGAATTTTCCTCATGGTCTAGACCAACGTTGTATTACATAATGTATTATGCAAGCATACTGGCTAATATTATGTTGCGTGAAACAAGGCTTATTGTAAGCCTAAGGTCCATAGTTAACATTGTAAGTTAACTTTATATGACTAATATTGATAATATATTAGTCAAGGGATTGTGTATTTGTTATGTGATTATTAAATTTATTCTATTCTAACACTAATGTATCATATTGGTGTGTGATGATTTCATTATCATTAGTGTTTTAATTCCTAAAGGCATCTTCTCATATTTTTGTTCCTTTATAGTTCTCTTTGCTCTTTATATTTCTATTTTTCTATGAAATTTAAGTAAAAAGTTGTTTAAGTTTATTTTTAACAAATATTACAAAATCCAACATGGTATTAAATCAAATTTAAAGCATCATTGTTTGATCATGTGAAGGATTAATTTTTGCTATTGATAAAAAGGTGGTTTTGAAAGGGTCATGTACCCTTTTACATAATAGTTGCATTAGTAGACTTTACATCACAATATCTTCAAATCATTTTGTACTTAATATAATTTTGGAAGGGCTTGCTCTCTTTTACAACCTAATAAACTTACTTAAAAACTTAAAATAGTATACAAAATGTAAGCTTCAAATCAAAACTAAGCCTAAACAAAATTGTCATTACTAAATTCAACTGCACACAACCATATGTTAACCATCATAAGTTTCTATATCTAAATACTACGTGTTGTGAGATTCCAAATTCCTAATGCCTTTACTACTTGTGCAATCCTTATCTATCCCTTCCATTATTACTTTAGTATTTCTCTTTTTCCTCCAAATTGACCAAATATTATGGAAGAGGATCTAGTGGGATCCACCTATTATCCTCTTCTCTTAGTGTTCCCCAATTTTCTAACCAATCAACTACTTTATTTCCTTCTCTATATGTATGAATTATTTTGACCTCCTCAAATTGTCTAAGCATCTAATCAACCTCCTAGATAATTTTACTTACCTACCAACTTAGCTTGTTCCTTCCTTTAAGACTATTGATTATATTCAATGAATCCCCTTCCACTACCAACTTTTTAATTTTCATATCTTTTGCCAACTTGATTTCTTTATGTACTACTCTAACCTCTGCTACATGAATGGTTAGTACCCCATAGAACCCAACATATGTTCTTTTATAACTCCCTCTACATTCCTAATGACACCCCCCTCCTACTTTCCCTAGGTTGACCTTTGGTGCACCATAAAAATTCAATCCCATCCATGTCTCCTTTGGTTTTTTCCATCTTACTTATTTTCTACTTATCTCTTGTAGTGAATTTATTCCATATCTTGTACATGTCCACCATTTCATTGTTATTTTTTCTTCTTCTTTATTCTCTCTACTACTTCCTATTTTCATGGCAGAGATATTATCACTAATACTACCATGAATACCTTGTATATTTCTATATATTGATCTTCTTGTGTTGTTTAGGTGATTTTCTCCCTGTGTTAAAAAACTTAGTCTTTGTGGTTCATGGGTTTCACTTTGTAAAAATATTCGAGGACCCTTTCAAAACCTTTTCCTCCAATCAATAAAGATATATATATTCCCCGAAGCAAAATGAAATCGTATTAAATTCCATATGGTATTTAGTTTCTTACCTTTGAATGGTCTCTCCCATTGTTAGATCCAGTCCAACATGTTGTCTGGCATCATCCAACAAATACCTAATTCTTGCATTATCCCTAAGAAAACTTCCATTGAGTACTTGCATTGCAGGAAGATGTGATTTACTAATTCTTCCTCCTCACACAGTGGATATCTGATAATTATTTGGAATCCTTTCTTTCTAAGGTTATCCATTGTTAGTATTCTATTTTGGACTGCCAACCACAAAAATATTATCATTTTTGGTATTGTCTATTTATTCCATATCTTTTTCCATGGGAATCCATCTTTTAGTTCTTCCATCCATACTTCATAGATTTATTTGACATTGAATTCACCCTCTTCACTATTCCCTCATATTATGGTATATTTCTTCATTTTATTACTCAAGAAGTAGGATCTCAGTTTGAGATTGAGCATCTTGCATGCTTCTTCATTTTGAGAGTTGCCCTCCACCTTCTTCTATCCTATGCTTCCTTCTTTCTTCTATATCAAATCTTATACCTTACTTCAATACTTCCTTTCTACTTCAGCTCTTTTTTTATCCTTGAGTAATGGGAAATTCTCTAGCCATGTATCCTCTCAAATATATACTTTATGTCCTTTTCCAATTTTCCATTTTGTTCCTGTCCATAGAACCTACCTACCTCTTACTATATGTTTCCATATTATTGATCCCCTATAGGGAAATTCAATTGGTAGGATTCTCTCTTTTATTTCTACCCATATATTTACTTTTTAATATATTCACCCACAATGTCTCACTCCGCTACATTATTCTCTATCCTAGTTTCATTGCCAGTACTTTGTTCATAATCTTTATACTTCTTAATCCTAGCCCTCCTTGTAGTCTTGGCCTACATACCCTTTCCCATGATACTAATGGAATTATATTTTTCTCTTCTATTCCCAACCATAGGAATCTCTTTTGAATTCTTTCCATTGTATTTCTATTTTACTTGGAATGTTGAACATTGTGTTAGTCTCACAATGACACTAAGAAGGGGGGGTGAATTAGTGTATCTCTTTAAAACTTAAATCTTCAACTCTTAAAGCTGAAACAATGAAAACTTAAAACCAAATAAAGCACGTATAACAAGAGAGCATCACACAACACAAGATGTACCAGGGTTCACCGATTTGGCTACTCCTCAAAAATAACTGTTTGGACTACCATCCAAATCTAGCCTTTGCAAAGCACAACTTTACAATAAATTTACCGGCACCCACTGGAAGGAGCACCAACCCCCGATTTATCTGCACCAACAGAAAGGAGCACCAGCCCCTAATTTATCTACACCAACAAAAAGGAGCACCAACCCCTGATTTTTCTGCACCAATAGAAAGGAACACCAACCCCTGATTTACCAACACCAACTGGAAGGAGCACCAACCCTTGATGCCAAGCACCAACTTGGACTTCAATATTGAAACTAGAAGATTGACATAGAAATGCCTTCACTTTTACAAGACCCTGACTAGTCTATTGCTTACTCAACCTCTCTCACAATTCACCCAACACACACCCTTCTCGCTCACCTGTCGCGTGCCTCTCGCTCTCTTCACACACACATAAATTCTCCAAGCAACACTTCTTTTATAACAATCCTTTCTCTTTGTAACTCCAGTTGTAACTCCTTTCATATTCTCATACGCCACTTTTCAATTGTAACTGCTTCTTTATGTAACTCCTTTTGTTTATATAGAGAAGGCATTTCGTCAAACACTTCACATGCAAAGAATTGACACCATATTCTCCTACCATGACTGTTCGTCTTCTCGGTCATGATTGTTCGTTTTCTCCTTTGTGCATTCATGCATTTTGGTTTTCGAAAAAGCTTTTCATTTTTATTTTGATGACTGTTCGTTTTCTCCTTCTTTGACTGTTCATTTTCTCCACATGGGCATGCATCTGCTTCTTTCCATGACTGTTCGTTTGCTCCTTCCATGACTGTTCATTTCTCCTTCGTGACTGTTCGTTTTATTTTTCCTTGCGCATGTATTTGTTTTCTCCTTCGATGATTGTTCATTTTCTTTTCCATGACTGTTCGTTTCTATTTTGAGGCTCTTCTTGAGTCACAAAAATGTGACATGTCACAATATCATGATACTTTTGTTACTCTGCCTGCCTGCCCTTCTTGAGTTGCAAAAATGTGACATGTCACAATATCGTGACACTTTTGTTACTCTGCTTGCCTACCCTTCTTGAGTCATGAAAATGCGACATGTCGTGATATCGTGACACTTTTGTTACTCTGCCTGCCTGCCCTTCTTGAGTCGCAAAAATGTGACATGTCGTGATATCATGACACTTTTTCTTTATCTTCCTGCCTGCCCTTTTTGAGTCACTAAAATGCGACATGTCGCGATATCGTGACACTTTTTCTTTCTTTGCCTGCCTGTCCTTTTTGAGTCGCAAAAATGTGACATGTCGCGATATCGCGACACTTTTTATTTCTCTTCTTGCCTGCTCTTTTTGAGTCATGAAAATGTGACATGTCGCGATATCGCGACACTTTTTCCTTCTTGCTCTTTCTCTTTGCTTTGGCTTGCGAAAATACAACATGTCGCGATATCGCGACACTTTTTCTCCTTGCTCTTTCTCTTTGCTTCGGCCCGCGAAAATACAACATGTTGCGATATCGCGACACTTTTTTCTCCTTGATATTTCTCTTTGCTTCGGCCCGTGAAAATACAACATGTTGCGATATTGCGACACTTTTTCTCCTTGCTCTTTCTCTTTGCTTTGGCCCTCGAAAATACATGTCACGATATCGCGACACTTTTTCTCCTTGCATTTTCTCTTTTCTTTGGACCGCGAAAATGCAACATGTCACGATATCGTGACACTTTTTCTCCTTGCATTTTCTCTTTGCTTTGGATCGTAAAAATATAACATGTCGCGATATCGCGACACTTTTTTTCTTTTGCGGTGTTTTACTTTTTCTTTGATTTTTAGCATATGGGCCACTTCGGTCTTCTTGGAAAATATGCAAAAATGTGGGTAAACATACTCATAAGCATTTAAAATCATTGTACATACTCTGAGTAGCCTATGAACTCCTGTCCACTGCATCAACCAATCTATCTGACTGTGTTGACAACAATGACAATATCGTCGCTGCACCTTGCTCAACAATCTCCCCCTTTGGAATTGTTGGCAACACACATGCAATTTCCTGTAACTCTTCTCCCCCTTTGACAACAATATCAAAGGGCTTTTGCAAACTCCCCATGAGTCCATGCACAACATTCTCAGGCAAAAATTATTACACTTAGCAAAAATCACAAACATGAGCAAAAAGATAAACAAATACACAAATGCTCCCCCTGAGAATGTGGTCCCGATAGCTAGTCAATTCTTGGGAAGCGTGACCACTCCCAATTTATTGCGAAGGTACTCAAAGACTTCCTTTAGCAATGGTTTCGTGAAGATATCCACTACTTGCTTTGTTGTTGGAACAAAATCCAACTTAACCTCACCTTCCACAACTTTCTCCTTCAAAAAGTGATACCGGATAGCAATATGTTTTATGTGAGAATGCATAATCGGATTCTTTGAGATGTTAATGGCACTGGTGTTATCACACTTAACTAAAATTGGCTCACTAAAGTTAATACCAAGATCTTTCAGAGTTTCTTTCATCCATAATACCTGTGTACAACACGTTGTTGCTATAATATATTCTGCCTCTGCTGTGGATAAGGAGACTGACTCTTGTTTCTTACTGTGCCATGTGACCAACCTATCTCCAAGATAGAATGCACCTCCACTGGTACTCTTTCTGTCATCTACACATCCTGCCCAATCTGCATCTGAATAAGCAATAAGGGTGAAGTCCTTATCTTTTGGATACCATAACCCATACTCCATAGTACCCTTGAGGTACCGAAGAATCCTCTTCACTATCGTCACATGAGTCTCCTTGGGACTAGCCTGAAATCGTGCTATCATGCATACTGCCTGCAAAATATCTGGTCTGGTAGCTATCAAGTACAGTAAGCTCCCAATCATAGATATGTACATGGTTTGATCAACATTTGGAGATTTGTCATCCTTGCTCAACTTACAACCTATCATCATGGGAGTGCTAACTGGCTTACAATCCTCCATTGTGAACTTTTTTAGTATCTCTTTCACATATTTAATTTGAGAATAAATATGTCCTTCTCATTTTGATTAACTTGCAACCCGAGGAAATACGAAAGTTCACCAATCATTGACATTTCAAATTCTTTCTTCATCTTATTTGCTAAATCTTTACACGACTCATCTTTGTTGTTTCCAAATATGATATCATCTACGTATACAACAAGAACAATAAGATGGTCATTTTCTGTTTTGACATACAAATTACTATCCACCATACCTTTCTTGAACCCTTGTTGAGTAAGATAGTTGTCTAGCCTTGCATACCATGCTCGGGGTATCTGTTTTAAGCCATATAATGCTTTCTTCTACTTGCAAACCAAGTTGGGATCATCACCAAGGTGGAAACCATCTAGCTGCTCAATATAAACCTCTTCTTCAAGTTTCCCATTCAAGAATGCTGATTTTACATCCATTTGATAAACTTTGAAATTCTTGTAAACTGCTAAAGCTAGAAACATTCTAATTGCCTCTAGTCTAGCCACAGTTGCAAAGGTTTCCTCAAAGTCAATACCTTCAACTTGTGCATAGCCTTTACATACCAATCTTGCTTTAATCCTAACTACCGGTCCTTCTTCATTCAATTTGTTTTGAAATATCCATTTAGTACCGATTATATTTTTATTTGCAGGTCTTGGTACTAACTCCCAAGTTTTGTTTTTCTCGATCTGATCTAACTCTTCATTTATTGCATTCATCCAACTTTCATATTTACTTGCGTCAGCAACATTTTTGGGCTCAATGTTGGATAATAGAGAGTAGTTACTTACTACTCTTCTTCTTGTCTGAACACCAACTGTGGGGTCTCCAATTATTTGCTCTCTAGGATGATCTTTCTCGCTAGTGGCCTGTTTTGAATTTCTTATTTTCTTCCACTTTGAATCACTGTTTGAATCATCTAAGTCAATTTTTTGTTTCTTTTCCATTTCCTTTTCCTTATCTCCTTCAATAACCTCTTCATAAATTGGGTAGTTCTCTTCATAGCTAATTACTCGTTCCCTAACTTCATCAACTTTAACATCGACACTATCCACAATTTTCCTTAGCTTCTTGTTGTAACATTTGTAAGCTTTGCTTTTTGACGAATAGCCAAGAAAAATACCTTCATCAGCTCTATCTTCAAACTTACCAAGTTTTTCTTCAGTTCTTTTGATGTAACACTTGCTGCCAAAAACTTTAAAGTATCTTATTGTTGCCTTTTTACCGAACCACAACTCATAAGGATTTTTGCTTTCATGCATCCTCAACATGCACCTATTTTGGATGTATACCGTAGTATGGACTACCTCTTTCCAAAATTTTTCTGCTACTTTGCTCTCAGTCAACATGGTCCGTGCCATTTCTTGCACTTTCTTGTTCTTTATTTCTACCACACCATTCTGTTGAGGTGTCTTGGCTGCTGAAAACTGTCTCCTAATACCATATTTTTCACAGTACTCTGTAAAATCCTCTGAAATGAACTCTCCTCCTCTATCTAATCTTAAACATTTAATCTTTTTTATTGTTTGATTCTCAACTTGGTTTTTGAAAACCTTGAACATCTCAAAAGCTTCTGATTTATGCTTCAAAAATAGTACCCAAGTCATCCTAGAATAGTCATCTATACACAACATAAAATATTTGTCACCATTTATGCTTTGCGTTCTCATGAGTCCACATAAATCAATATGTATTAGTTCCAAAGGTTTGCTTGTGTAGTACTCTTTTGCTTTAAATGAGACTCTAGTTTGCTTCCCCTTTTGGCATGAAGCACAAATGCTATTTGATGATTTTCCAATGGTAGGAATATCTCTCACTGCCCTTTTTGAGCTGATTTTTACTAGATTGTCAAAATTGATATGACCGAGCCTCTTGTGCCACAACCAATTTTCTTCTTCTTGTCCAATCAAGCAAGCTCCTTCTAAAGTCTCTGAGAGAGTGTACAGGTTTCCAGATGTCCTCGATCCAGTTGCTATCAACTTTCCACTATTTACTTTTCTGACTTCACAACCCTACTTCTTAAAAATCACTTCATGACCTCTATCACAAATTTGACTTACGCTCAACAAGTTATGCTTCAGACCAACCACAAAAAAGACTTCTTTTGACTTAATTTTTTCGTCACTGATCTTAACTGAACCTTTGCCAACTATCTTATGATGGGGACCGAAAAATCACACCTTCAAAAATTTCATGCTTTTCATTAAAATCTTCTGAAAATTATACACACATCAAAATAAAACAGCCCGCAGGCTTTACAATGACCAAGCTCCGCTTAGGTCTCTCTAACTGTACTACTTCTCCCCGTTCTCCGGTCCACCACCCCCGAATAATACATTAAAATGAGTTTTTATCGAGGTCTCGACCCTCTAGCAATTAATGCCCCCGCCTAAATCAAATTTCAAATTTGATTTTCCCCCTCGATCGAGTTTTCAAATTTGTCTGCCATAAATGGGCAACTGCCCGATCCGCCATGAAGCTTGCATTAATGGCCTCCCTGGACCTGCAATCGCCGTTTTGGTCAGACTATGCTTCTACACTGAAGTCTCCTTTAAAATGCCCATCCCTCGAACTGCTGTGATGGTTGTCTCTATTTTTAATACACGCGGCTGTCAACTCCATTTAAAATTTACGCGGTAGCCTGCGTGTCCATTTTTGGCTTTTTCTTTTACTAGATGAGTTGCTTTAATACATGTGGTAGCCATGTGTCAAAACTGGCCTTGCCTGGCCGTCCGCGTGTTCACCTTGGCCTACCTTCTTCTTGTCCGCGATATTGCAACATGTCACGATATCGTGACATGTCGCGATATCGCGACCCAACTACTGCCTTGCCTCTGTCTGCTCAAACTGTCGAGATATCATGATGTCGGGATATCGTGACCAAACTGTCTCCACGCCTTAGTCCGCACCGTGCCTTTGCCTTTTCAACATCGTCACGATATCGCGATGTCACGATATCGCGACGTCGCGATAACGCGATGGAAGCTCCCTTGCGCCCTGCTGCCGCCTTCGGGGTCGCGATTTCGTGACATGTCACGAAATCGTGACCCCCTCCTGCCTTCGCTTGCCATAGCCCTTTTGGGGTCACGATTTCGTGACATGTCATGAAATCGTGACATGTCATGATTTTGTGACCCCCTTCAACTCTTGCCTTGCCTTGTTCTCGCTTCTGCCTTCTAGCCCACGCCTTGAGCCTTGCTTTCCACCTTCGACTTTGCTCTCTCACCCTGCACTCTCTTTGCTGTCGCAATATCGCGCGTCGCGATATCGTGACAAAACTTGCCCTTCATCGAGGCCTCCAATTCTTGTCGCGATATCGCGACAAAACTTGCCAAAGTCTTGTCGTGGCTTTTGAGGTCACAATTTTGCGACCCCCCTCAACTTCTGCCTTTTTTCTCCAAGTTCTGCCTTGTTTCTCCAACTTTCGCCTTGTTCCTGCTAGACATTTTAGAAGGAAAATTTTGGTTACTTTTGCAAAAATTTGGTTGATGCAAGATTGATCTGCTGCCGCTGTATGCTCCTGCATCAGACACCCAGGGTAAATGGAGAAGTGTCCTTCACTTTTGTGTTGTTCAGTCCGCATTCTTTGTAACAGCTCCAAACGTGTACCTACCCCTACAGCCCTCTCAAATCTCGTCTCCTGGCAAAAACTTTTTCTGCCTTCTACCAGATAAATTCTGGCACTGCTACACACCTTCTCATCCACTGTCTGTAAGGGCTTCAACTTGTACTGCACTCCATATTTCACCAAGGAATACGTATTTGCATGACCATCATGCACTGCACTCCGATCAAACTGCCATGGCCTCCCAAATAGCAAATGGCAAGCATCCATGGATAAAACATCACACAGGACCTCATCCTGGTACTTCCCAATATTGAACGTGACTAAGCACTGTTCACGGACCCATGCTCTATGGTCCTTCCGTAACCACGCAATCCGGTATGGATGCGGGTGTCTCCTCCTTTCCAGCTTCAACTTAGCAACCATCTCCTCAAAAACTAAGTTGTCTGTACTCCCATTGTCTATGTAGCACCCTAAAATTGGCGCAGTAAAATTATAAAATTTACATTCACCTTAGTAAATAAATTTAAATTCAAATTTAACCTCCCAAACCACCCGTTAACCATCGAGAAATCCGTTTCCCCTTTTTCGCGCCATTTTTAGAGGTTGTTTTGACCGTTTGACGATATCGTCGCCGATCAGACGATATCGCCCCAAATTTGACGATTTCGTCTAGACTAGGACGTCTAGACGATCTTGTCACAAAACTAAATTTGCATAGTTGGAATCTGTTCCAACGGGTCTCCAATCTGGGTAGAAGCATGTCTGCGCCATTGGGACCCTCCCCCGTTGGATATCTCCCAAATTGGGATGATCTCCAACCTCCTAACTACTCCCCCTAAGCCTATTTAATCTCTAAGATTTTCCCTCCCCAACCCCTGGCTGAAATTTTCTGCAAAGTGATTCCCTCTGCGTCAAAACATCCTAATATTGCTTTTGCACTAGTCCCATAGCAATTTTTTTGCAGGTACAACACTTATTTTCAGTCGGAGCCAACATCCATCATCGCAGACGAACCTGTTCAGATCGGAGGCGATCCCGTCAAATGCGAGACGATTTCGTACTGATGCGAGATGATCTTGACTGCAGTCCACATCGAGACAATCAGTGCCTAGAGTTTGCTTTTCTCAACCTTTTCTTTGTCATTTTATGCTGCAAATTAGATCATTTACTCAGTATTTATATTATTTTGCATTTGGAGTTCACCCATTTAGCTTAGATTGCACATTAAGTTCATGATTTGTTGTTAAAATACAGAAATTGGCTAGGATTGTTGTTTTAAACTATTGCTCAGTATTCATTTTATTATTTGGTGTAATTTGCCTCTCGTTAGCACAAGAGAATTTCTTGTATTTTGCATCTGTTTTCTATTTTGTAGGTCTCTGACGAATTCGTCAGATCTCAGACGATTCTGTCAGTTTCAAACGATTCTGTCAGATTACAAGTGATTCTATCAGATTACAGGTGATCCATACTGTTTCAAACGTCAGAATCTTCTTCAAACATCCAGATCAGGTATTCTTCATTGTCATTCTGAAAATTCTCTATTTTCTGCTTTCAAATCTGTTTGCTGTATTCATGAAAGTTGCATTTTCATGTAGTTTAGTTTAGATTCATTCGGCCAAACCTAGGAATTGAATGCTTAAGATTAAAACGAACACATCAAAACACATTCCAAAACCTAGGCATGGAAACTACCGCCAAATTTTTCCTGGTGAACCCACCATCCATCGAAAAATCACCAAAATACACCTCCCTTGAGAGGCGGGACCTTCGCAAAGTCCTCTCAGTCCGAGGTACCGCACCATCCTTTTCCCATCCTCCTTCCGGGCGTGGATCCTATAGCCTGAAGGTAGGGATGCAAAAAATTTGGAGCGATACATTTTGGTGAACCCGACGTGAATGCATCATAACCTTTTGAAAACAAAAACAAAAACAAAAACAAAAAAAAAATTAGAACAACTAAAACTTAGATGCATTTTAAAACATTTAAGGTTTAAAGTCATTTTTAGATGGTAGCTCCTAAAAAGAGGTTAGCAGTTACTATAAACGTAGAAAATCAATTGGCAGCTAGAGAAGTTAATTCTGTCCTTAATATCCCTGAAACAAGTAGAAATCAATCCTTGTGGGACGAACTTGACAGGAGACTTAGTATCATCTCATCTAGGTCCACACAACTTAAGCAAATTAAGAGGATAGTCTTGGATAGAATCCTGGATCCTCACCAACTAGTTTTTTATCATGAACTTCAGAGAGCCTGCCATAGATGGTTAGCCTATAGGAGAGCTTTAGTATCTTCAGAGTTGTTCACCTTCAAGGAATACCTCGAGAACGTAGCTATTATGCACCAATTCCTAGGCCTTGTAGAAGACCAAGAGGTTGTTCTTACAGATAGGGAAATATGGAATAGAGTTCCTCGTGCTGTGTTATATCGAGAGTATTGCCACGAGCTTTACTTCTATCAACTAGCATCTGAGACAGATAATATTACCATAGCCCTTTTCATCAAATTTTTAAAAGAAAACTTTCAATTTGAAGAAGAACATTTCATGACTCCTGAACAACTTGAACCTATTAATGATATTCATAAGTTATTCATAGAAAACTAGCTCATTTACTTTCAGTCTTATTATTTCGTGCATTTATTGTGTTATTTGTTGTCTTTATTATATTGTTTCAAAAAAAAAACTTAGCAAAAACTTAAACATTTCAATTTCAAATATTATAGTAGGTATATAGTTAATATATACCTCTTAATTTGTTGCATATATATATATATATATATAAATATATATATATTTGCTGAAATCAAAACTTAGCACCATGCCTAAACTTAGGAATGGTAAAGAAACTTTAGGGGAAGGAGAAGATTGGTTACAAGATACAACTGAAAATCCAAATGTCCTTCTTGGAGATACAAATCCGGAAGGAGAAACTCTAGGTCAATCAGATGAAGACTTAGGTGAAGATAAGGAACAAGAAGCAAATGTTAAAGAGGATGGATCCTCATCCCCTAGAGTAGCTCCAAATGGAGCTATTGCCTTTGACAATGCAGAGCATTTCAAGAGATTTCTCATGGAAAACTTTGATGACCTTAATGTGGCAATTCGCCTTGATAAATGGCAAATTAGTAAAACTCAAGCAGCCATGGAATATATATGCAATATGCAGACTAATCCCTTGTCTTTCATTGATCAAGAAAGTGACAAGGGTGGACCATCCAATACGGATATGGTCACTATAGCCCAAAGCCTGTCAAAACAACAGGTTACCCAACCTCCTAAGGAACCTATTACTCAACCTAAAATCACTCCCACACAAAATAAAATTCCCTTCACTCCTTTGTTCCGCCAAACTATTGAACAAAATGCTTTAAATAAACAGAAACCTAAAACAAAGCCAAATACAAATTTTCAACAATCCAAAATACAACATCATCCAACTTCAAAATCCCTCCATAATACTTTTCCTCCAATACTTTACACAACAGTAACATGGCATCTAACCTGCATGTTCCTCCATCATATGCCCATAACACTTATGTCAATGCCCTACCAAACCAATATGGGGGGCAAACTAGTAATTTGGAAGCTATGGTGAAACAATTGGCTTCACGTATGGACCAAATAGATCCCTACCATCCCTCGTATAATTATCGAGAGATTTGTAGTCAACCTTTGGATCCCATAGTTGTAGCTCAACCATATCCTAAACATTTTCCCATGCCTATTCTCGCCTATATATAAAGGAACCGAAGATCCCATAGAGCATCTTCGCATGTTTAGGATAGCATGTCACGACATATCGCATGACGACTTGCTATTACTAAAAATGTTCCCCAAAAGTTTAGGTGGAATGGCATTAGAATGGTACTACCAATTGCCCACTCACTCTTTGAGAAACTTTGAAGAAACAGCTGAATCATTTGTCCATCAATTTAGTGCCTACATCGAGAGGCATGTAACTATTAAAGACCTATACAATTTAATACAAGATAAGGATGAATGCTTTGTCGATTTCTTAGCTATATGGAGGCAATTTATAGGAAAATTGCACTTTGTGCTACCGTATAGGGAAATGTTGGACATTTTCATCAACAATTTACAAGAACAACTTTCTTATGAGCTATCAACAACTACTTTGACTACCTTCGATCAAGCTATAGATTTAGCTCGAAGAGTAGAAGATGCCCTCATTAGGAGAGGCCAACTTAGGAAGAAGGATGACGAGAAAACATCTAGAAATCAATATAAAAACAAACAGGTTGTCGATGATGGAGTCACTGACAGAGAAATGTTGCTAATATCAATGCAACGAAGACAACAAAAAAATTCATATTGAAACCTCCCCGACAAGCCTCCTCGAGAATTCACTAGATTAAACCAACCTTTGTCAACTATTTTACCTCAACTGCTCGAAAGAGGTTTAATCCAATTGCCAGCCATCCGGGAACCTGACCCAACTATACCCGGATATAGAGCTGATTTGCACTGTGATTTCCATAGAGGACCTGGACATTCTACCAACGCCTGTAAAAGGTTGAAACATAAAATACAAGATTTGATTGACAATAATGAAATGGAAGTGCAAGCCTTCCAACCTAAACAAAACCCTCCTAATAATACTCAAAAGATCGTTCCCCAAAATCAAAATCAAAATGCCAATCAAACTCTAGACATATTTCAACACCCTTTACCAAGACATGGTAAAGAGGTAGCCAATCAAATCGAACATCATAATGTTCCCCCTCCTACCCGATATGTAGGAACCATTAGCGGACAATTACCTATTTAGGATCCTCAAATATTTGACACGACCTTATCCTTGGTTACGACTAGGACCTTACATAATTTTCAAACTTCTGATTCTAGTGATATAGAGTCAGATAGTGAAAGTGAAGTAGACATTACTTCAAACCAATCAAATAGTTCTGAAAACGAATCAGATCCTATTCAACCTATCACAGATGATATGGTTCCAGAAGAACCATTTCCTAGAAGAGTCACTACTCGACCTTCTTCTAATATATTCCTTTCAAATGAACAAGCCATTAATGCTCAACCGAGACCAGTTCAACGTCTTCACTATAACATTGTAGGTACCATTGGAGTCGTTACTCGACAACAAGCTCAAAACTCTCAAAGAAGAATCAAACCGAACGATGGATCAGCTCCATTCATTCGAAAAACCCTAATAAAGGGAATCATGCTCCTAATATCCAATCTAAGCCCCCTTACAGACATTAATGAGCAATTGTCTAATACCACGGCCGAATTTCCCTCTTAGATTTATTAAGATCCTCTCCCACCCATAGGGATGAGTTGATGCTTACATTGAGTCAAATGATGGTGCCTCAAAACATTCAACTTGAAGCTATGGCCAATACTATCATCACTCGAGAGATTGATTGTATTGACTTCCGGGATAAAGATATCCCACAACACAGTTTACATAAGGACAATCCCTTATACATTATTGCTTTAATTGGAGATGTAGCTATCAAACGAGTTTTGATTGATAATGGCTCATCTCTAAACATTTGCACCTTTGACTTCTACCAACGATTTGGCTTTAGAAGTGATGAAATGAAGAAAACTGATATGATCATCAAATATTTTAATGACGAAACACAAGAAACATGTGGAGTTATTACCCTCCCATTGCAAGTTGGTCCTAGAACCCTAGAAACAACCGTGTTCATTGTACATTGCCCAGCATCGTACAATATACTTTTGGGTCGCCCTTGGATCAACGCCATGCGAGCGGTCCCATCAACTTTACACCAATGTGTTAAATTTGAGTTCAAAAATCAGTTGGTCACTATTCATGGTGACCCTAGACCTTTTGATATGTGTGCTTTGGCAGAACCAGTTGGAGTGCAATTTTGCCCAGCTCTGTCATCCACACATTCTAGTTCTTCTTTTTCATCTAAAATTGTGAAACATAAACCCATAACTTCACCTAGTTCCCCTCCATTAACTTCATCCTCCTATATAGATCAACAACCCTCTAAAAAAATTACTTTAGAACCTCAAAAAGATTTCAAATCTACAACCAATTCTTCAACTACTACCCCTACAAATTCAAAACCTCTAGACACATCTATCATCCCTTCCACATCTCAAGACATAGGTAATAAGCCTTCTACATCTTATGCCCTTTTCGATGAACTTTTACCAGATTTATCTACAACCTTAATATCAAAAAAAATGAATGCTTTCATGCAAGATTCAAACCTTTTAAATAATTTTCCGCCATCTCCTCGTACTTTGGGCCTCCCACAACCTCTGGGAAGTACTTACCAAGTTGGGAGTTGTGCCTTCATTTATAAAGGATATGACTGGGGAAGAATCCCTCGGAATATCAAAACTCATCATGAGGGATACACTTGGTGCTATTTTACCAATGATTATATTAAAGCTAAACCCATGATGCTTAAAATGGGATATAAAGGGAAAGGCTTGGGACCTTTCCAAAATGGCATGAAAGAACATTTCGAGGTAGAACCGTGGCCTGCCCACTGTGGTGTGGGCCTATTTCCTAGTAAGGGTCAACCCTTTCCTTTTGAGGATGATGATCATCTCATATGCTATCAAGATTATTTGGATAGGCATGTTGATTTGCCTCTTAATAATCAGTCGTTTTCATGCAACATGCTATCCATAGCATACCCTGAAATGATTGCTGACCCCGATGAAGAATTGGAAGGAGATATCTTCCATGATGTCTCTGTTGAAGAGATGCTACACAACGGATTTTATTTTGATGGTTCTATACCAACTATAGCCCAAATTGAGGCCACTGACCCTCAGAATGAATTATCTAAATTAACCTTACAAGAATTACAAGAATTGGGCGTGTCACCCGCCCCCACCTAACTTTGAAAGAGATCTACACATGGAGGTAGAAAATGTCATTAAAATTAACATTGGAACTGAGGACAATCCTCACATAATCAATATTGGAGCAGAACTAAGTCAAGAAAAACAAGAACAATACACCGCATTTCTTAAAGAGTATGAAGATGTCTTCGCTTGGACATACGAAGATATGCCAGGTCTAGACCCTTCCGTAGTCATGCATCATCTAGTGGTCCATCCGGATGCTAAACCGGTTAAACAAAAACTTAGAAAAATGCATCCCAAAGTGGCTCTGCTGAATGGATCTCAAATGTAGTTCCAGTCACCAAGAAATAAGCTACCAAAGTTAGAGTTTGCATCGATTTTAGAGATATCAACGCTACATGCCCTAAAGATGACTTTCCTCTTCCAAACATGGATCAAATTATTGACTTCACTGCCGAAAGTGGGATGATGTCCTTAATGGATGGATTCTCCGGTTATAATCAGATCAGGATAGCTCCTGAAGATCAGGCTAAAACAGCCTTTATTACCCCCTGGGGTACCTTTTGCTGGAAAGTGATGCCATTTGGCTTAAAGAACATCGGTGCAACTTATCAACGAGCTATGACCTACATTTTTCATGATATGATGCATGATATCCTACATGATTATGTAGATGATATCATAGCTCACTCTCTTATTGAAGATCATCATTTAGATGATTTAAGGAAATTTTTTAATCGATTACGAGAATATCTCATTCGATTAAATCCAACAAAATGCATATTCGGAGTTAAGTCCGACAAACTATTAGGGGTTTTAGTTTCTTTACGTGGTATCAAAATTGACCCTCTCAAAATTGTGGCCATCACCGATATGCCCGCACCTACTAATATATCTGAATTACAAAGTTTACAAGGTAAGCTTCAAGCCATCCGTCGCTTCATCGATAAGCTGGCGGATAAAACTAGTCCCTTTCTTAAACTCCTTACGAAGGATGTCCCCTTTAATTGGGACACAGAATTTAGAGAATCTTTTGAACTTCTCAAACAGTACCTCCTTAATCCGTCGGTGCTTTCACCGCCTAAATCTGATCGCCCATTTCTCCTATATATTTCAACTTTAGATTCTGCCTTAGGATCTATGTTAGCTCAACTTGATGATGAAAAACGAGAACGTGCTAATTATTACATTAGTCGAACCTTCATCAGTTATGAAACTCGTTACACAACATTAGAGAAGCTATGTCTAGCAGTCGTTTTTTCTACGCAAAAATTACGACATTATATGCTTAGCCAAAAAACTTATGTCATTGCTAAATATGATCCCTTAAGATATCTCATGAGTCGACCTTATTTATCAGGTCGCACAACCAAGTGGGTTCTTGCTCTAAGCGAGTTTGATCTCACCTTCATAGGATAGAAGTCTGTTAAGGGTCAAATCATAGCAGATCAATTAGTTGCTGCACCCTTAGAGTCTACTCATCCCCTCATCATCGAGTTTCCAGATGAATGCCTCCAATTAGAGGCAGACCATCCTAAACAATGGTCCTTATACTTTGATGGCACCCGATGCATGAGTGGGGCTGGTGCGGGTATTATTTTAATATCTTCGCAAAAACATCTTATTCCTCTGTCCTTCAAACTGACCTTTGCTTGCACCAACAATATCGCTGAGTATGAGGCTCTAATCCTTGGATTACGAGCTGCTCTAGCGCTCAAAATTAAAAATCTCTTAGTTTTTGGTGATTCCCAATTGGTTATAAATAAAATTAATGAATTTTATCAAACCCGAGATGATAAACTGTGCCCATATAAGGCCTATGTTTTACAACTAATGTCTTTATTTGATCAAGTTACCAGGGAAGCTATTCCTCGAACTAGAAACCGTGCAGCTGATGCCATGGCCGCAGCTGCATCTCTCCTACCCTTGGAGTTAGATGACGAATATGCGACTATCATTATTCGTCGACTCTAGGAACCCGCTTCAATAAGTCATGCTTAGAGCCTTTGGATGTGTTTCTAATTAATGAAACTACTCCTGAACCTTGGTATACAGACATATTTGATTTTCTCCAAAATGGGACTTTCCCTGCTAATTCTAATAGAAACTAGCGTCGGTTATTACGTCGACGAGCAAGTCAATTTTTAATAATTGGCAATACTTTATATAGGAGATCTTTTGAAGGTATCCTATTAAGATGTTTGAACTTAGAAGAGTCTAAATCAGCCTTGAGTGAAGCCCACGATGGATCTTGTGGAGGACACTTTAGTGGTAGTTCCATTGCTAAAAAGCTCCTTCGGATAGGATACTTTTGGCCTACCATGGAAATAGATGCACATGAGTATGTGCGCCATTGCGACAAGTGTCAAAAACATGCTGACCTTGTCCATGCACCTGCACAAGAGTTGCAGGCTATTTCATCTCTTTGGCCCTTTTCTAAATGGGGCTTGGATATTATTGGCAAAATCAATCCTGTGCCTTCTGATGGACACAAGTTCATCATAACTGCCACTAAGTATTTCACGAAGTGGGTCGAAGCTATGCCTTTAGCTTCTTGCACTGGCACACAAGTTTCTAAATTTATTTTTAATCAAATCATTTGTAGGTTCAAAATCCCTGCCAACCTCATCTTTGAAAATGGAACTCCTTTCAAAAATAAAGATGTTAAAAAATTATGTCAAAAATATAAGATTCAACATCGTTGGTCCACTCCCTATTATCCTCAGGGTAATGGTCAAGCAGAAGCTTCTAACAAAACTTTAATCAAAATTCTCAAAATATTAGTCAATAAAACCGCCGTGGACTGGCATATTCAATTATATCCGACCTTGTGGGCTTATCGAACTAGTGTTCGAACCCGACGGGCACTTCACCGTTTGTTTTGGTATATGGTGCTGAAGCAGTTTTTTCATTTGAATTGGAAGTTCCTTCTTTGGCTCTGCTACTTCAAGATACCGAAGTAGGAGATGAATATCATGCTGGTAGACTCAGTCAACTGGAACTCCTCGATGAAAAACGCATCAATGCTTTGGAGCATCTCCGTGCTTACCAAAACAAGCTTAAAAGATCATATGCTAAGAAAGTTCGTCATCGATCCTTTGAGATTGGCAACCTTGTTTTAAAAGAAAATCAAAAAAATACAAATGCAACCAAAGAACTTAAAGGTAAATTTGAGCCCAATTGGCTTGGACCATACATTATTACTGCAAAATTTGAATCAGGAGCATATAAATTATCTACCTTAGATGATAAAGAACTTAAAGAACCCATGAATATTTTGCATCTTAAACGTTACTATGCATAAACTTGGTCATTTCATCCATGTATATATTTATTCAAAATTACTATCTTGTATTTCTTTCAATTTATTCAAAAACACCAATAAACATTCATAAATCTCCAAAAATCTTCAAAAACTATCTATTGCATTTGTTTAAGGCAGTTGTTAAATTTTTTGCTCAAAAATATAAAAACAACAATATGCTTGACTCTTTCGAAACCAAAACAATATACAGAAGAAAGAGAGAGTCAACATTCTCAAAAACTTTCTCACAAATCATTTATATATATTTTCTTACAATTATTGCAGTTATATGTTTCAACTTATTTTGGATAAATTAGCATTTATTTTGAATCCCTCACTTGCACACTCACAACAATAAATATCTTGATTTTATTTGGCATGATTACTAATCTCTCTTATATCAAAGTTCACAAAATTCAATTAAATAAAGTTTGAGCATAGATAATTGATCTTGTTATTTACTTAAACCACACACATCTTTCCACAATAAAATGATTATATTTGTAATTTCCATGTTTTGCTACATAGTAGAACTGATTTCTTGAGTGAAAAGTTTCCCCTGCTATCCTATCATGCACATGGTCTAGAATATTTGAGAATTGAAAAAATGACAAACTCACCCCTACCCAGAATAAAAATCCCTTGCTCTACAGCTAATACGAGCAAGTATCCCTAGCAAAGAAAAAGAGAAGAAAAATTCAAGAAAGAAGAGAAAAGAAAAATGTTATTTCAGCAATGTTCCAAGCATTATCAAGCAAAAGAAATACAAAAAGAAAAATAAGCAAAGTTCAAAAGAAAGCAAGAAAGCAATAAAATCCCTTTCTCTACCCTTTGAAAAGAAAAGAAGGGTTGATGAGCTTGAATCCCTGGAATTCTCAATTATTTGAAAACTGTGAGGTAAGCCCCATAACAGGTAGTTTGTGCCCAACCTGCTTGGCCTTGGGTAACTCCTAGCGTGGCGATATGTCCGTCACATTAGCGACCTTCTTTTGTACAGACCTATGTCTGCTTATGGATTAGCTAGCTCTTGATAATCCGATCTACATAGTAGTCTAATATGGTTATATGCATCTACATCATGGTTAATGAACACTTATTTGGTTTTTTCAAATCACTTGTATCATAGTATCTTGCTCACAACTGGTAAATGAACAATGCAATTGCACACACATTTGTATTTGAGAGATTTTGTGTATCATTATGATAAATCAAGATCGGAAATGAATGCACATATGCACATGGGATTCCTTATAAATCTAACTTTTGTCTTCAAAATACTTTGAAATATTATTTTTGCAACTTGTTTGGAATAATCAAGTACAATTATTTTTCACAAAGACAACTATAGAATTAGAAAAATCAAAAATTTCTTCCAAATTACACAAATCAAATCATATATATCTGGTTGACTTTCGCGACGATGGTATAATTTCAAAACCAAAATTGGAATTTTATGCCTAGCGCAAGTCCTCATTTTCATCTTTTCTATTCATCAAAAATCAACCATGCAATAAAACTATTTTTTTGGATTTTCGCGATGATGGTATAAGTCTATACCTACATATTCTATGCCTAGCGCAAACCATTGTAACAATTTTTATTCCCCATTTCTTCAAAATCATGAAAACCATATGACTTCATTTTACACAAATTTTGCTTTTCAAAAGCAAACACGTTATCACTATCTCATGTCATTATGTCAACCTTTAACTTTGCAATGATGGTATAATTCCTAAGGAATTATTCACAAATTTTATCACACTTAGGAATTTATGCCTAGCAAAAATCGTTCAAAAATATTTCATGCATAATATTTTTCATGAAAATCTGAAAACAAAACCATCATCATCATCATCATCATTTGCACTATTGCACTAAAGTCTTAAGACAGTCTCTTAAGCACTCTTTTTCTTTTTAACAATATTTCTATAAATGGGATTAGCTTGACGACCGAGTGAGCAGCGACTCCATGAAATGGTCTATAATAGCGACAATGTCCTTTGAAATTATTGTTAGAAGTCTTTTTATTTTTATCACATTGCATCACAAACAACCACTTTGTTACATCAGATTATTTCATTTATAATGTTATAACATGACATTCAAATTATAATATTTCCAACGACATAATTACATGAATCCTCAATGAATTATTAAATCAATCAATTAAAACATCTAAAAGCATCATAAAAATACATAACACAATATAAGTCATATGATCAAAAATATCTCATCTATATATATATGTACATCATATCAGCTAGATTAGTATGCCACAATCCATATCTTGGCATACTCAATCCCCTCAATCAAATACCCTCTATGTAGTTTCTCAAGAGCCCCTCGAGCTCTCAGCCTCATCTCCTCCCCCCCTTGAGGTGGATGAGGTGGCCCCATCGCAGTCCATGTGGTGCCGTGAGTCCGGGATGTCGATCGTGATGATGTCCTAGATGACCCCATCACGACAGGCTCTGTAATGTGTGCTGGTAATGGCACCCTCTGCTCCGCTGGCACCGCCTGGTAGTATAGAGCCTGATAGAAAGTGATCTGGGTGATAGCACGTGCTAAATCTTGAGTGCTCGCTCCTCCGCCCCGAGCTCTAAGTCGTGTAGCCTCATCCTATAGTGTCTGCACCTGATCCCGCAAGCGAGCAACCTTAGCTCGGAGAGTCGCTATCTCGCTGCTCTCCCTAGTGTCTACACCCTTGCCCTTATTGGGCGATGGTGGTCTCTCTCTCTATGGAGATGGGGGTCTCTCCTCCCTCCTCTCCCGTTGTCGTGGCCTCTGTTGTGCCTGTGGCCTCCTCTGCTCTCTCCCGCCGTGACCCTGGGTCGCATCTATCGCTGCCTGGCGTTGCCTCCCTATTCGACACACAACTACGTGGATCGGACCCTGTGCCCTTGTCATCCAAGGAGGGTGGATGCCTGCGTACCAGGCATCGTAGCCATCGACTACTCCTGTGTCATCCCCATCCACTGGCTTGATGGGGGCATCGTCTACGTCTTGGCTCCAAAAGCGCTGCATGTCAGGAGCCCCGCTAACCATGGTGTTATCTCAGACAGTCCAAGAAAACTAGTAATCCCTCAAAGATGGGATCCCCTGCTGCAGACCGAACTGTCTCAAAACTCTGTCATAGCGGTGGAGCTCCACCTCTCCTCTCTCCATCCATAGCTAGCAGACTCGTCTGATGCGAGCCAGCTCCTGTCCGTCCTCGGCCCACCCTGGGTGCCCTCTCCATGGTCTCCAGGTGATCTGGTCTGGGACCAAATCATCCAGTAGTCTCCGAGACATCGATAGGTCGATCTACCGTTGTGACCCTCTCCAAAGCCACTAGTAGAAGACTCGGGGCCTCTCCCCATCAATCCCTATCAGTGGAAGCCCTATCGGCCTCCGCACTGCAATGTGCTCCTAGCACCAAACCTGTAGGAGCGATGTCATCACCAGACATCACCCGCCCTTGTACACGACCCCATACAGGATCTTGTACAACTGGCATAGAACAAAGCTGCCCCAGCAAAACCTGTACCCATGGTCCCACATATCGCAGATCACATCTACGAGCATCCATGGTACCCTGCATCCACTTTGGTGGCACAACAGAAGTCCACCAACCACTCCAGCTAGTACTCGTGTGAGTCTGGATGCCCCAGGCATCTGGCGTAGTGCCTCGATATTCACTCCACCCTTCTCTAGGGTGAATCTCGGGTCACCACACAGTCGTCCCATAGCGTGGCCCTGATTGGTCGTAGGAGTGATCATCCGTCCTTGTATGGGGATTCTCAGAATCCTCCATACGTCCTCTACTGTGGGAGCCATCTCCCCTGTCGATAATCGGAAACAAGAAGAACCCGGATACCATCTCTCTGCTAGGGTTGTTAGAAGCCCCATGTTTGTGGATACTTGTGGCATCTCTGCCACATGCAGTAAGCCGGCCTATGCCAGTAGATCTCGCTCTGCCTGTGTCAGAGCAGCCAAGTCATCTCTCAATCCTCCATATTTCCATTCTTTGCTTTTCAGCAATCCTCTTTGCAACATAAGCAACATAAACAATAAACAATCATTAATCAATAATTCAAGTAATTAATAATGTAACTTAAAGATCAATTTCATGTAATTGATGCTATCGTCTCTGATTTCGTAGTTCGAAATCGTCTCTAATTTGACGAAATCGTCCCCTTTTCGACGATTTCGCCCTCGAGCAAAATTGCCGAAATTAAGACGATTTCGTCGAACTCGGGATGATTTCGTCTCGATGACGTCGACGGCCAAAAACGGTCGTGATGCTCCAAATTCATCTAAAATCTACCTAAGAAGCACGTAAAAATCAAATTAAATTAGTTCTAGTTGATTCTAGGCTCTTACCCGTAGACCGCGTCAGACTTCTGTCGATCTGTGCGTTGTCTCCACCATTTTGCTTTAGAGCTCTAAAAACAGTAAAAATGAATTAGGGTTTTACCCTATTTTTCTTAATTTTATTCAACAATAATTTTTTTGCTTTTCCGTGTTTTTACCTCAAACGTTCGATTTGGGTAAAAACACGGAGGGGGCACCATAGTAAGCTGTCGTACGATTCGACCAAGAATTGTCGCCTAAAACTGGGTATAATTTTTTGCTTTCTCGTAGATCGAGAAGAACTCATCTTTAACGCATTTTCTTCAAAAAATTCGCTAAAGAGGGGGCAAAATGTAGCACCCTAAAATTGGCGCAGTAAAATTATAAAATTTACATTCACCTTAGTAAATAAATTTAAATTCAAATTTAACCTCCCAAACCGCCCGTTAACCGTCGAGAAATCCGTTTTCCCCTTTTTCGTGCCATTTTTAGAGGTTGTTTTGACCGTTTGACGATATCGTCACCAATCAGACGATATCGCCCCAGATTTGATGATTTCGTCTGGACTAGGAAATCCAGACGATCTTGTCGCAAAACTGAATTTGCATAGTTGAAATCTGTTCCAATGGGTCTCCAATCTGGGCAGAAGCATGTCTACGCCGTTGGGACCCTCCCCCGTTGGAGATCTCCCAAATTGGGATGATCTCCAACCTCCTAACTACTCCCCCTAAGCCTATTTAATCTCTAAGATTTTCCCTCCCCAACCCCTGGCTGAAATTTTCTGCAAAGTGATTCCCTCTGCATCAAAACATCCTAATCTTGCTTTTGCACTAGTCCCATAGCAATTTTGTTGCGGGTACATCATTGATTTTCAGCTGGAGCCAGCATCCATCGTCGTCGACGAACCTGTTCAGATCGGAGGCGATCCCGTCAAATGCGAGACGATTTCGTACTGATGCGAGACGATCTCGACTGTAGTCCACATCGAGACAATCAGTGCCTAGAGTTTGCTTTTCTCAACCTTTTCTTTGTCATTTTATGCTGCAAATTAGATCATTTACTCAGTATTTATATTATTTTGCATTTGGAGTTCACCCATTTAGATTAGATTGCACATTAAGTTCATGATTTGTTGTTAAAATATAGAAATTGACTAGGATTGCTGTTTTAAACTATTGCTCAGTATTCATTTTATTATTTGGTGTAATTTGCCTCTGTTAGCACAGTAGAATTTCTTGTATTTTGCATCTGTTTTGCTTTTGTGTCTCTTGACGAATTCGTCTAACGAATTCGTCATATCTCAGACGATTCTGTCAGTTTCAGACGATTCTGTAAGATTGCAGGCGATTCTGTCAGATTACAGGTGATCCAGACTACTTCAAACGTCAGAATCTTCTTCAGACATCCGGATCAGGTATTCTTCATTGTCATTCTATAAAATTCTCTATTTTCTGCTTTCAAATCTGTTTGTTGTATTCATGAAAGTTGCATTTTCATGTAGTTTAGTTTAGATTCATTCGGCCAAACCTAGGACTTGAATGCTTAAGATTAAAACGAACACATCAAAACACATTCCAAAACCTAGGCATGGAAACTGCCACCAAATGTTTCTTGGTGAACCCACCATCCATCGAAAAATCACCAAAATACACCTCCCTTGAGAGGCGGGACCTTCGCAAAGTCCTCTTAGTCCGAGGTACCACACCATCCTTTTCCCATCCTCCTTTTGGGCGCGGATCCTATAGCCTGAAGGTAGGGATGCAAAAAATTTGGAGCAATACAGTCTATAATAACATTACAGACTTTGCCTGCACTTTTACACCATGTGCGAAACAGGCTTCTCCTCTGCTCAGGTTTGCCTTCATCAATCAGCATGGTTCTCCTCACGATCATGGCTTCTCCTTTCTCAGCTTCTTTAGAATGTTTTGATTCAGCATCTTCCGCTGCCACAACAACTCTGGCAGGACCCACTTGTTTCTTGTTCACTCTCTCGGGGTGCTGGGGACACTCATATGCCCGATGCCCCTCTTCTCCACAGTGGAAACATGTTCCCCGAAACACTCCTCTTCCATACCCACGTCCAGATCTACCTCTTCCTTTTGGGTAGCCATTGTTCTGAACTTGCGGTTTGGGTTCTTCATCTTCTTTCTGATTTTGACTACTGCTAACCTCTTCTTTCTTCTCTTCCTTTCCCTCCTCCTTTCTTCCATCGGTCTTTCCTCCAGGCCCTCTTCCTTTTTGCTTGCTCTCAAACCTTCTGTTTAGTTTTTCTTCAACCTTCAGAGCAAACTGGTAAGCATCTTCAATGGTGCTCACCCGCACTAAGCTCAACTCTTCCTGGACACTGGGTCTCAACCCATTAATATAACGGGCCACCTTTTCTTTGCTTGCTTCTAAATGGCCGGTTCTAATGGAGATTTTATAAAATTCCTCTATATATTCTTGGATAGTTTTATTCATCTGTCTCAAACCCTGCATTTTTCTTAGCAGATCCAACTCATAATATGTCAGAATAAACTGTCTCTTCAGTTTTTCCACCATTCTGTCCCATCTTGTTATTCTCTCCTTCCCTCTTCTGTTCCACTCCAGCTGTATTCCCCTCCACCAAATGTTGGCATGACCCTTCAACTTGGTCTTGGCAAATCTGACCCTCTTGGGATCTTCAACTTCTTCATACTCGAAGTATTCTTCCAGATCATTGACCCAGTCGATCAACTCCTCTAGATTCAAGTTCCTAAAATACGTGGAAACTTCCATCTTCGACCTCTTCCCAATCTGGGATATGGATTTGTACAGTCTGGCTTGTGTCGGATCTACAGCTTCTTCTTCTTCTTCTTCAAACTAGTTTTCTTCTTCATCCACTTCATCTTCACTTTTTGCATCTCTTCTTGGTTCGTATCCTCTGCGCAGTTCTTCTTGCAGGGCCTGAAATTGCCGCTGCAAAGCTTGGAAGTCTGCTGCTGCCATGCCTCTCCCACAAATGGGGTTTCTTATCGAAGGCATCTTCTCACTTTCTCACGAGCCTTCCCACAGATCTTGGTGCGACTGCCTCATGTCCGACGATCTGTCACACACTCAAGAACTTCCGGCTCTGATACCACTGATGGGGACCAAAAAATCACACCTTCAAAAATTTCATGCTTTTCATTAAAATCTTCTGAAAATTATACACACATCAAAATAAATCAGCCCACAGGCTTTTACAATGACCAAGCTCCGCTTAGGTCTCTCTAACTGTACTACTTCTCCCCATTCTCTAGTCCACCCCCCCTCGAATAATACATTAAAAATGAGTTTTTATCGAGGTCTCCACCCTCTAGCAATTAATGCCCCCGCCTAAATCAAATTTCAAATATGATTTTCCCCCTCGGCCAAGTTTTCAAATTTGTCTGCCATAAATGGGCAACTACCCGATCCGCCAAGAAGCTTGCATTAATGGCCTCCCTAGACCTGCAACCGTCATTTTTGTCAGGCTATGCTTCTGCACCGAGGTCTCCTTTAAAATGCCCATCCCTCGAACTGTTGTGATGGTTGTCTCTATTTTTAATACACGCGGCTGTCAACTCCATTTAAAATTTACGCGACATCCTGCGTGTCCATTTCTGGATTTTTCTTTTACTGGCTGAGTTGCTTTAATACATGTGGCAGCCACATGTCAAAACTGGCCTTGCCTGGCCGTCCGCGTGTTCACCTTGGCCTGCCTTCTTCTTGGTCACGATATCGCAACATGTCACGATATCGCGACCCAACTACTGCCTTGCCTCTATCTGCTCAAACTATCGCGATATCGCAACCAAACTGTCTCCGTGTCTTAGTCCACATCGTGCTTTTGCCTTTTCAACATCTTCGTGATATCGTGACGTCGCGATATCGCGACGGAAGCTCCCTTGCGCCCTGCTGCCGCCTTCGAGGTCATGATTTTGCGTCATGTCATGAAATCGTGACATGTCGTGATTTTGTGACCCCCTCCTGCCTTCGCTTGCCGTAGCCCTTTTGGGGTCACGATTTCGTGACCCCCTTCAACTCTTGCCTTGCCTTGTTCTCGCTTCTGCCTTCTAGCCCACGCCTTGAGCCTTGCTTTCCACCTTTGACTTTGCTCTCTCACCCTGCACTCTCTTTGCTGTTGCAATATTGCGCGTTGTGATATCGTGACATGTCGCGATATTGCGCGTCACGATATCGCGACATGTCGCGATATCGCGCGTCACGATATCGCGACATGTCGCGATATCGCGCGTCGCGATATCGTGACGAAACTTGCCCTTCGCCGAGGCCTCCAATTCTTGTCGCGATATCACGCGTCACGATATCGCGACATGTCGCGATATTGCGCGTCACGATATCGCGACATGTCGTGATATCGTGCATCGTGATATCGTGCATCGTGATATCGTGACGAAACTTGCCAAAGTCTCGCCGTGGCTTTTGAGGTCATGATTTCGTGACCCCCCTCAACTTCTGCATTTTTTCTCCAACTTCTGCCTTGTTTCTCCAACTTCCGCCTTGTTCCTGCTAGACATTTTAGAAGGAATATTTTGGTTACTTTTGCAAAAATTTGGTTGATGCAAGATTGATCTGCTACCGTCGGATGCTCCTGCATCATCTTAGCTCCATCATTATTTCCAAATTTTACTGAACCACCTTCATATTGTTGTAACTTCTCAAAAAAAAATTTGTCACCTGTCATATGACTAGAGCATCCACTATCAAGTATCCATGGTGCAGATTTATTCTGTGCTTTAAATGTTGTTTATTCGATCAGAGATTCCTTTTCTTCCTTAGATCGCTCTTTTTCTTTCCACTCTGGTTTGATTACAGTTTTGGGCTCTTGTTTTGATTTTTTTTTTTCAGTAGCTTGTGCATGTTTTTCGAGAAATTTTCTATTTTGTCTCATTCCATTTGGTTGAAATTTTCTTCCCTGAAATTGATTTGATGCAAATTTACTTCGAAAATTTCTTGCAATGTGCCCAAAATTATGACAGTTATAACATTCTACTGCATAATCCATCAAAGGTGAAAAAACATTTCTACTGGTAAAATTCCTTGGTCCTATGTTATACTTGCAATCTAAAATCTTATGTCCATAACCACCGCATTTAAAACAAGAACTGAGAAAATAGATGATTGAACTCGGGTGATGGTCTTTGCCATGTTGTCGTAGGAGTCATAAATCTTCTTCTTCTTTGATGTGTGACATTGGTGAATCCATCATTGTCAATTCTCCTTTCGTGCCTTGCATTATTGCTTTCTTTTGCATGAGTCAATTTTTCTTGATCAACTTGTTTCTTATATTTTGATTCATTTGATGATTCTCCTTCATCAAATCCCAAACCAAATTTGATGCATGTAGTCCTTTGGTTATTTATGATCTTATCCAGCTTCATGGAACTTTCTTCACGTTTGTGATAACAACTAATTTTACGATTCATCTCTTCTATTTGCATCCTTAAACCAACAATCTCTTCTTCTAGCTTGCTGCAATAATTTATTTTCATGGTTATTTGCACTTCGAGATCTTTAGATATTTTCTTGGATTCTTCAATATGTACTTTCAAACTGGTTATGATTTTATTTGCATCCTCAAGATTTCTTGAAATTTTCTTATTCTTTTTTCTTTCTATCTTCAATTCATCCAGAGCTGCAATTATTTCTTCTTCCAAATTTACTTCTTCATCACATTCCTATTCTTTTTCTATTTTTTTTTCTTTGAGTGCCATGAAAAGAGCTTCACCTTTTTCCTTTTCAGAATCCTCACCACAGTTGTCTTTTGATGAACTGACATTCTTGGAGATGAAACTTTTCTTCTTGAACTTGCCTTTTCTGAAATTTGTTTTTTTATTCCAGTCACTTCTTTCTTGGTGTGATCCTTCATCGCTTGTGTTCTTCTCATTTAGTGTACATTTATCTGCAAAATGCCCAATGCCTCCACAATTGAAACATTTAAACGGTAACTTTCCTCTGTATTTTCCTTGTCCCCTTTTTATTTTTCAAACAAAGTTTGCTTCCATTTCATCTGATGTCTCTTCTTCCTCGGATTCTTGTTTTGCTTTCATATTTTTATGGGCTTTAAAAGTAGCTTCTCTGTCTGTGGGTTTAGATTTTCCTATTCTCATCTCATATGCAATCAAAGAACCATGCATCTCATCCATACTAAAAGTATTTAGATTTTTAGCTTCTTCTATAGCTGAAACTTTAGAATAAAATCTTTGGGGAAGAGATCTTAATACCTTTTTCACGATGACAGAATATTTGATTTCCTCATCGAGTCCTCTAATTGCATCAATGACTTCATTAACTTTCAGCATATATGCCTCTATGTTCTCATCGTCATTCATCTTTAATACTTCGAACTGAGCTCGATGTGTTTGTAACTTGGCCTCCTTGATCTTAACATCTCCTTCATTTATGCTCCTCAGTTTGTCCCATATTTCTTTTGTCGTTTTACAACTCATACTTTTTACTAGTTCACGGTCCACTAATCTGCACATGATAGCATTCTTTGCTTTTGAGTTATTCTCAAATAGTTTCTTACCGACAGCATCGGTTGGAGAAGTGGTGGGTATTGTGTATCCACTATCTACTGAATCCCAAATGTCGTATCCCAGAGCACAAAGATATGTCTGCATCCTGAGTCTCCAAAATGAGTAATACCAATTGTTAGTCTCACAATGACACTAAGAGGGGGGGTGAATCAGTGTAGCTCTTTAAAACTTAAATCTTCAACTCTTAAATCCAAAATAATGAAAACTTAAAACCAAATAAAGCAAGTATAACAAGAGAGCATCACACAACACAAGATGTATTGAGGTTCACCGATTTGGCTACTCCTCAAAAATGACTATTTGGACTACCATCCAAATCCAGCCTTTGCAAAGCACAACTTTACAATCAATTTACCAAAGCATCCACTGGAAGGAGCACCAACCCCCGATTTAATCGCACCAATAGAAAGAAGCACCAACCCCTGATTTATTTGCACCAACAAAAAGGAGCACCAACCCCCCGATTTACCAAAGACCAACTCGGAAGGAGCACCAACCCTCGATGCCAAGCACCAGCTTGGACTTCAATCTTGAAACTAAAAGATTGACATAGAAATGCCTTCACTTTTACAAGACCCTGACTAGTCTATTGCTTACTCAACCTCTCTCACAATTCACCCAACACACACCCTTCTCGCTCGCCTGTCGCGTGCCTCTCGCTCTCTTCATGCACACAAAAATTCTTCAAGCAACACTCCTTTTATAACAATCCTTTATCTTTGTAACTCCAGTTGTAACTCCTTTCATATTCTCATATGCCACTTGTCAATTGTAACTGCTTATTTATGTAAATCCTTTTGTTTATATAGAGAAGGCATTTCGTCAAACACTTCACATGCAAAGAATTGACACCATATTCTCCTACCATGACTGTTCGTCTTCTCGGTCATGACTGTTCATTTTCTCCTTTGTGCATGCATGCGTTTTGGTTTTCGAAAAAGCTTTTTGTTTCTATTTTGACGACTGTTCGTTTTCTCCTTCTTTGACTGTTCATTTTCTCCACATGGGCATGCGTTCGCTTCTTTCCATGACTGTTCGTTTGCTCCTTCCATGACTGTTTGTTTTCTCCTTCATGACTATTCATTTTCTTTTCCCTTGTGCATGCATTTGTTTTCTCCTTCAATGACTATTCATTTTCTTTTCCATGACTGTTCATTTCTATTTTGAGACTCTTCTTGAGTCGTGAAAATGCGACATGTCGCGATATCGTGACACTTTTGTTACTCTGCCTGCCTGCCCTTCTTGAGTCACGAAAATGTGACATGTCGTGATATCGTGACACTTTTGTTGCTCTACCTGTCTGCCCTTCTTAAGTCATTAAAATGCGATATGTCGCGATATCACGACACTTTTGTTACTTTGCCTGCCTACCCTTCTTGAGTCGCAAAAATGCGACATGTCACGATATCGCGACACTTTTTTTTTCTCTTCCTGCCTGTCCTTTTTGAGTCACGAAAATGCGGCATGTCGCGATATCGTGACACTTTTTCTTTCTCTGCCTGCTTGCCCTTTTTGAGTCGCGATATCGCGACACTTTTTCTTTCTCTTCTTGCCTGCTCTTTTTGAGTCACAAAAATGCGACATGTCGCTATATCGCGACACTTTTTCCTTCGTGCTCTTTCTCTTTGCTTTGGCCCATGAAAATACATGTCGCGATATCATGACACTTTTTCTCCTTGCTCTTTCTCTTTTCTTCGGCCCGAGAAAATACAACATGTCGCGATATCGCAACACTTTTTCTCCTTGCTCTTTCTCTTTGCTTCGGCCCATGAAAATACATGTCACGATATCGTGACACTTTTTCTCCTTGCATTTTCTCTTTGCTTTGGACCGCGAAAATGCAACATGTCGTGATATCGTGACACTTTTTCTCCTTGCATTTTCTCTTTGCTTTGGACCGCGAAAATACATGTGATATCGCGACACTTTTTTTCTTTTGCGGTGTTTTGTTTTTTCTTTGATTTTTAGCATATGGGCCACTTCGATCTTCTTGGAAAATATGCAAAAAGGTGGGTAAACATCCTCATAAGCATTTAACATCACTGTACATACTCTGAGTAGCCTCTGAACTCCTGTCCATTGCATCAATCGATCTATCTGACTGTGTTGACAACAATGACAATACTGTCGCTGCACCTTGCTCAACACATTGATAGCAAATACATTGGAATATATTATAGTCTGATATTCAATAATTACACTTTCCTTACTAGGCTTAGAGGAGAAGCTTTCTAACTTACCATTTTTCTAACTTTTTTCCACTAATGGATCTCACATAGTGCTATTTCTTGTTCCTAAGAATAGTGGCATCCCCAAATAGATGGTTGGAAAATATCCTATGATGCATTCTAATATTTTGGATATTATCCTCTGTTTATTCTCTGGTGTGTTTATAAAATATATCTTACTCTTCTCTAAGTTTATCTTTTGTTGTGATACTTGTTGATATAATTTCAAGATTCTCTTTATTCCTTTCACTTCCTTCATAGTTGCTACCCCTAGTAGAATTATGTCATCCATAAATTATTTATGGGTAATTGCCCCTATGGTCTAGTATGGTCTTAGGCATATAATATCTCCTGAATTTTGGGTTACCTTTATACATATTCCCAATGCCTCTACCATTATAATGAATAAGTATGGAGATAGAGGATCCCCTTGTCTTAATACTCTTTCACTTCTAAAATATCCAACTGGACTACCATTTATTATAATAGAGAATTTGGAGGAGGAAATACAATTTCTCACCCAAAATCTCCACCTTTTATTGAATCCAAATTTGGCCAAAAATTTGTCCATGAACTTTCATGATACTCTATCATATGCTTTGTTCATGTCCAACTTTAATACCATTCCTTCCTTACCACTTCCTATAGTTTATTGTAATACTTCATGGATTGTGATTTTTCCATCCATAATTTTTCTTCCTTGGATAAATCTCCCATATTATTTTAATATTATATTTGGAATGATATTTTCCAACCTTAATGTTGTCACCTTTGTGATGATTCTATAGATGGAATTACAAAAGTTGATTGGCCTATAATATTTGAAACTTTTTACTCATTTTTTTGGGATTAAAACTATAAAGGTATTATTGTATTCCTTAATAAAAGTACATGACCTCAATGATTTTGCACCATGGTTGCCACGTTCTCTTTGGCTATCCTCCAAAATGCTTGAAAAAATCCAATCTATAATCCATTTGGTCCTAGATCCTTTTATCTTCCTAATGAGAATACTACCTCTTCTACTTCTTCCTTTACTTCTTTCATAAGTCCCTTGTTATCCTCATTTGTAATCATTCTTGGGATATGATCCAATATTCTCTCAATGGCTTCTATATCTTCTTCCCTCTCCTATGAAATAGTGTTCAGAAGGATCTTATGACCTCTTACTATATCTCATCAATATTTTTAGTGAGTTGACCAACCTTCATTTATATCTTCCCAATATTTGCTAAGTTTGTATGATTTATTATGGAAACATGAAAAAATATTGTGTTCTTATCCCCTTCCTTTAGCCAAATATTTCTAGATTTCTACTTCCAATAAACCTCTTCTTTTTCTAGTATATTGTAAAATTTTGATTGTAGATCTTTCTCCCTCTGATACAGTATTGCACCCATTCCCCTCTAACAAATTTCTTCTTCCGACTATGATATTTCTTATTTAAGAGCTTATTTTTTTTCTAAATATGTTCCTAAAGACCTATTTGTTGCATACTTTGATTTCTTTTTTGATATTTTTCAATTTAGCTACTACCACATACATCTTTGATCCCTACTCTAGCTAATTCCACCATTTCTCTAGCACTTCAAAGATGTGAGGGTGTTATAACCACATGAACTCAAACATAAAAGTCATACTACTCCACCTAACTTCCTAATTTATCCAAAGGACCAATGGATTGTGGTCTGATCCTAATCTTAGTAATGTAGTCAAAGAATGTTCTAATCTATCCACATACCATTCTAGTGATAGGAGCACTCTATCTAGCTTCACTTGAATAATATTATCTCCTAGTCTCCTATTGGTCCATGTAAATTTTGCTCCATCCACCTCCATATCTATCAAACCACTTCTTGATATAAAGTTACATAGGTCTTCCATATTTTTTTTAGAATCCTTGAGTTACTCCTTTATTTTCTCTAGGCATAAGTGAAGTATTGAAATCCCCTACTACTAGCCACTTGATTCCTACTACATATTCTCTTATTTGCTCCACTTCCTTCCACAAGTCTTTCCTTTCCTTACAATTATTGGGAGCATATATATTTGTCACTAAACAGATCATTTTACTTGTTTTGACTGTAAGCATCATAGTTAATTGATTTCTCCCTTTGAACACTACCTCTCCCTCCAAAATTTTTGAATTTTGCATTGTTTCTAAACCTCCTAAGGCCCCTATTGCTTCTATTTTGGTTAACTCCTTCCCAAACTACTACTTTCATTTTAGTTTCTTGGAGGAGTATCTCTAGTTGGTTGTCCCTTATCATGGATCTTACCAACCTTTGTTTGTTAGAGACATTCATTCCCCTAACATTACATGTTATCATTTTTATTCCACCCTACTATTGGTGGTATTCTTTCCACCCATAAATTCTCGGTTGCTTTCTCTTTACTATATCCTTCTCTCTCTTTTCTCCTTTTCCCTCCTAATAAATGTCTCCATACCTTCTTTTAATTCCAATCCTAGATTTAGATGTTTCTTTGCACTTTTTGTCATTCTCACATTTGAACCTTCCTAATCTCTTGTCTTTGTTAGAGATTCATCTTTCTCATTCTTCTCTTTCCCTGAGGGCTCCTTAAATGTGCAAGAGACCACTTCAAGTTGGTTTTCTTGTATTTCTTCATTTTTAAATGAGTATTGGTTTTCCTTCATTTTCTCTTGCTCATCTTTCTTTTCATTTTTTTCTCCCTCCTTTGGAACTAATTCTCGGTCCTCTACACCTTCCTTATTCCCTTATTCTATGGGTTGATTTATATTTGCCTTGGATCTATCCTCTTCCTTATATTTTTTAAAATGATTTCTCCCTCCTCTTGAACCAGTTCTAGAACTTCTACGTCTAGATATTTTTTGATATTCCTTTATTTTTTGGTGTGTTTTGTCTCTATACTCAACTCTTTTCTTAAGTTTTTATCCTTGTCTTTATCACTTATTTATTCCTTACTTTTCATCTCAATTTCCTTCCTCCTCTAGGTCTTTCCTATATTTTTTCCTTTTTTATTTTTCATTATTCACACATTCTTTTGTCAAATGACTTGTCCTTATACACCATTTGCAATAAAAGAGGTCTTATATATTATTGGTTTATTCCACTCTCCCCATTTTAAAACTAATTTAACTTGATGAGAACCTTATTTTCTAAAAAAAATCATGACACATGCCCTTGCAAAGAAAGCTTTTTTTCTCTCTCTTGTTATGTAGTCTACAGATATGTATCTTCCAATAGAATTTGTTATTCCTTCTAGAACTTCCTCCCAGAATTCCATTGGTAATTCTAAAATTCTAATCCATACTAGAGAATTATAAATTCTTTCATTATCTCATTTGAATCCTAGTGGTCATTTTTTGAGGAATAATCCAACTCTAACTCTAAACCAAGGCCCTCCACATAGGATTTGCATACATTTGTGTTCTTCTGTGAAGGATTCCATAAAGAATATTTTTGGGAGTATTGTGAATTCTACCCTACCTTTGATCTTCCAATGCCTTATGGCCTAGTATTTTAATTTTTCTAAGTTTAGTTTTTGGTCTATGAGCTTCCCTATAAGGCTCTTGTTCAGTTTCTCATGTGCTCTATCTAGTATACTATCTAGAATACTCACTTTTATTCCTTTTGCACTAGTTTTTTAGTGGATTACAGTACAAATATCCTTTGTATCTTGTCCTTTTTATCCACTTTTAACAATCTCTAATCAAGTATGAATATTATTATTATTATTATTATTATTATTATTTTTATTTTATTTTTAGCGAAAAACCTCTTGCGGAGCCGCCTTGGTCTGAGAGACCACGAACAAGGGGTTCTACACCGTCAAAGTCACCCGGGGTCGCACCCGACCCCTACCCGCACCAACATTATCAATTGGATTTTGGGTACCCAATTCAACTTTTTGGTAGGGTGGATACTCGAACCTGGGACCTCCCTTGGAGGATTGCCCTCTCATCTCCAACTCACCTACAACACCTGGGTAATATTATTATTAATTACTAGAGTCTTTTCTTTATTCACATCTAACGGGTTATTTTTCTTCTCTTTGCTGAACAATAATTCTTTTGGATCCACACTCCCATTATAATCAACTCATGCTTCTTGACACCTATATTTTTCTTGCTTGTCCCCCACTCACATTTTTTACTACCAAGAATCACGATCCATATTTATCGTCTCTTATCTCTTTTGATATCTCCTCCCTTAGCTGGTTTCCAATATTTGATTCCTACACTATTACCCAGATTTAAATTTCTATCTGGGTTCAAATCCTTGCTCACCATTACCTAGATTCAAATATTCTTACTTACCATTTTTATTTAATAATAAAAAACAAAAAAAACTTTAAAAATTGAAGGTAAAAAAATAAATTAGATTAAAGGATAAAAACTCATTAGAGTGAGATATCGCTATACAAATGACAATCCTAAGTTAGCAAATCCAACATTGTCCTAAAAAATCAAAAATAACAAGGGCTTCTATTTCTAGTATTGGCATTAATTAAAGAACTCATTCCCATTCTTGTAATGATTCCTCTACATAGAAAACAACATCTCTTGACCTTCAAACTGAACTCAAAATATTTGACAAAAACCTTTACATAGCACACATCACTCAATCTACAAACCCAACTCAAATTCTCTGATATAAACCTCTATACAACAATCACTTAATCTGCAAACCCAACTCAAAGTCTTTAATAAAAATCTCTACATAGCAAAGGACAATACATGATCTACAAACCTCACTCAAAATCTATAACAAAAACCTCTACACAGCAAACAATACTTGATCCGCAAACCTAGCTCAAAACCTTCGACAAAAACTTCTACACAACAAAAATTGATCTACAAATCTAACTCAAAACATCTAGTAGAAACCTCATCACTCAAAAAAAAACCTAGCTCAATATATCTGAAAAAAACCTCTATAAAACAAACATCGCTCAATCTACAAACCTAGATCACAATCTCTAACAAAAACCTTTGAAATCAAAAGATCTTACAATAATCAAAGTAATTCATCTCAATTTAGGAATTACAAGGAGTTCTAAATTGAAGCAACAAAATAAAAAGCGGATTACTTTTAGAGCTACTCCCAATGCATTGACTTCATGGACAAAATGTTAGCCCCATAAATAAAGGTTTGTTTATTGTATAATAATGTGGTGTTAGTTCTTATACAAGCTTCATCCTCTAAGTATAATTGAAAGCTCATGTTTCAAAGATTACTTTCTTTTTCAGCTTATTCTAATTTTTTTATAAGAATTAGTGTGAAAGTTCATATTTTTTGAAAAGTTTGGAAAATTGAATGTTTAGAGTTATAATTATTTTGTTACCTTTATAATAAAAATAATATTAAGGATTCATATAGATTTAGTTCAAGCATATTAAAGAGCAATATTTCTATATATGCAAAGATCATTCACATCAACTATGAGAATATTATGAATTCATGTTTGATAGTTTTCTTATATCTATAACTACTATTGTGAGAAAAAAAATACTAGAAAATAACAATTACTTCATTGCACTATATGGTATCAAATGTGTCGTTAGATTATGTAAATACATATTGTGATGATTTTTAATCACTACCTTCATTTTTACTTTGTATTTAAAAAATACTCAAATAAAATTTAAATACAAATCCAAGTTTAAAGGATCATCCTAAAAGTATAGTCTCTAGAGGAATCAACCAAACAAACCAAGCAAAAAGACAGAATTTCAAAAAAAGAATTTTATTGTCTTTTCCAATAGATTGGCATATTCGTAACTTTGATCCTTTACTCTCCCAATCTATTCATGTTGATAACATTAGCATGATGTCATATTTTGATACATTGATCCTCTTTATTCATTAATCTAATAACAATAACATCATCACCAAATTCCTTGATCCTATGGATCCATATATAGTGATGACATCATCTTTTTATATGTTGATCATCCCAATCCATTGATCTAGTGATATTAGCATGGCATCATCTCACTCAACAAATTAGTAGATCAAAAAATTGGAGTAAACAAGGAAGGGTATAAATATTTTGATCTATTATGTTTTCACATCATTATGATGTCATTCAACCAATAATTATTTAGAAATTATTTTTTCAATGATATTTAAAGTATATTGAATAGATCAAAATCTAAGGTTGAAGAGTTATACATTTAGTTGAGTTATTAGAACAACTTTGACATGGTAATGCTTCCAAAGGGATAACACCATCATCGATGATTCTTCATATCTAAATATTTTTGGTGATTGTTCCTAACATCAACATGCAACTATGAAATATTTATTGGACCAAAATTTTATTATTTGGCTCTTTAAACATATAATTGAAGAAGATTATTCATTTTTATATGGTAGATCATATTTTTTCCATAAGTAATTCATCCGATAAAATTTATAAATGATTAAAATTCAATATAAAATGGGAACTCAAAGAAATATTTGTAGATGAAATTTCATTTAAAAGTTCAATAAAATGAGCATATAAGACCAAAAATATTATTTTCAATATTTTGGGTATAAATCAGTAAAAAAAAGTTCAAAACATGAAAAATAAACATTGCATCTTGATACCAATATGGGATATTTCACAAAATTTTAGCTTAAAATTTATCTATTTAGTATGCCAATTTCTAAAATTACAAATGGAACACCAAAATTTTCCAAGTCAAAGTCAATGAATCTATCAATTCATAGTTATCAACCCATTGACGAGCCAATCCACTACTATTCATTATTTGTTATTATTTATCCACCCAATACCGATCCATTAAAGTGATGATGCAGTGTTGATTCCAACTGACCAATCATGATCAAGAATCTATATTTTGAGGAGAAAGAGAAATTAACTTGCCAACTAGTCAATTCATTCTTAAAATGACATCATGATGACATGGCACCCTTCGATCGATAGAAGCATAGTTTTAAAGAGCTTTGGAGTGATTTTTTTAATCAATTTTGAAGCTCTAGGTATCTCGCCCATCAATTTTCGCACATCGAATAGTGTTATGAAAGAAATTTTGAGAAAGAATCATTGAATTTTAGATGCCAACATATATTTTTGAGGAAAAATCATCTAAGGGGAGTTGATTTTGAAAATGTCACTCTTGTAACCAAAAATGCAATAAAAATGGAGCTTGAAGTGAAGAACCGCCATAAAGAAGATACTTCTAAGAAATAAACTAAAGATCACATCTAGATTTTATATATATATATATATATATATATATATATATATATATATATATATATATATTCTTAGCAATGGATATTTTAATTTGAAAAATTATTCTTATATTTATTATTTTTAGCATAATAATATATTATAAATGAGTGCTTCAACACAATGTAAGGGATCCTTTTCATTATCCTTGAACTAACATGTTCTACTCTTGTATATTTTTAATCAAATATACAATTATCTTTGGAAGATTCCTATTTACTTGTGTATTTTTCTATCTTAATTTGTGGATGTGAATCGAATTCAAATCATGGTTATCAAGTCTTAACATTTTCCTCTCTTATTATTCCTTTCGCAAATGGGTAAACTTAATGTGATTGTTGTGTGGTTTGTTTTGTAGTTTACAAAAAGGTATGATAATAAGAAAAAGTTTTCTTATTTCAAGTTTGAGGCTCTTTGTTATCAACCTGACATGGCTAATGTCCTCAATATTATCACTTAAGAAGTCTATTATATTAGAGAATAGTAACATCTAAAATAATTGAATGAAAATCATGGTCATGTTGAATATATGTGGATCATGCCATTGGAGCTATTGTAATCCACTCTTATTTCATTGCACCCATTGTGTTCACTCAAAATTTGTATCTACTATGACACTTATGAATATTTCTTTTGTGGAAAGCCTTACCAATAATGCTATTGTTTCCTGAAATGTAAAATAATTGTAAAATATTTTCTTTTTTTTTTTCTTTTTTGTTATTTTTTGTGGATTTGTAGATAAATCCATTTCCATAGCACACGATGTGTAGTGGGAGCTTTGTGAAGATTTACAATAGTAAATATGGAATGTAAATCTAGTATACAGAATTTCAGTGGGTAAAACTTCAATCTCTGGAAGTTAAAGATGGATTTTTTTCTTATGGAAATAGATCTAAAGACAGTTGTCGCTACAATAGTCATGCCTACAAGAATGGCACAAATTGATTGGAACAAATAGAATGATAAATCCATTGCCTTTATTGGGTTGAACTTGGATGATTATGTTTTGATGATTGTCCAAGGTGCTAATATTGTTAAGGAGTTGTGGGATAACCTAGGAAATCTGTATGAGTCCAAATCTCTGATGAACTTGATATTCTTGAGGAAGAAGTATTCTTTGAAGATGAAGAATGGAGACAGTGTAGCACAGACCACCTGAATATTTTCAATACACTAATGAAACAACTAAGGTTTGTTGGTGATGAGATTAAAGAGATTAAATAGTGCATTTGCTTGTGTAGTTTTCCTAACTCTTGGATAATCTCATTGTTGCAATCAATGGGAGTTCTAAGCTGGAAAATCTCAAGAAATATGAGATTGTTGTCCAGTTTTTGGAAGAGGAAACAAGGAGAAGGAATGTGGAGTATTCTGAGCAATCGTAAGCTTTGATAACTAGAGGACATACCAAAGATAGAGATGGTGAGAAATATTTTACTACAAGAAGATATGCTAGTAGAGGAAGGAAGTCTCAACTAGTGTTTTGGAGATGCAAGCAAAAATGTCATAAGAAACATGATTGTAAAGAATATTTATCCAAAATAATAATAATTTTGTTGTAGATGAGAATATTTTGCATATTGCTAATATGTGTCTTGTTGTATGTACGTAGTCTGATGTGTGGTTGATATATTATGGAGCATCCTTATATATGCTCCCCAAAAGGAGTGGTTTGTAGAATATAAAGAAGCAAACTATGGCAAAGTTTTCTTGGGTAATCATTTTAGCCATGAAATTTTTGGTAGAGGTAAGGTTAAAATTAGACTCAGAAATGGGAGTGTTAAGTTTATCCTAGACATTAGACGCGTTCTAGAAATATTTTATCCATGAGCCAACTAGCTAAAGCATGAATGGAGATTACATTCAATAAGGATGGTTGTAGTTTGATGCATGGATTCATTACTCAGGCAAGTGGAGTAAGACTTGGAACACTGTATAAGTTGGATGTAACATGTTTGAGTGTTACATGCGCACATGTAGCCACTATAGAAACAAGTAAACCCTCATATTCAAAGATGTCAATTATAATATTGTGGAACAGGAATTTAGAACATCTTAGTGAAAGGAGCCTAAAAGAGATGTGTTCAAAGTAGATAGTCTGTGGATTGGAGAAATAGAAGTTTGGTTTTATGGGTTTAAGTGAAGCATGCATTTTAGGAAAACATAAAAGAGTCACTTTTGCCTCTAGTGACTATAAAACTAAGGAAACATTAGAATTGGTACATTTTGATATTTGTGGGTACCTTTTGAAGTTGCTTCATTAGGCGGATCTAGGTATTTTATTACTTTCATTGATGATTTCTCTAGGAAATCATGGGTTTACTTTCTTAAACAAAAGTCAGGGGCTCTCACTACTTTCAAAGAGTTTGTTGCTACAATTGAAAGATAAACTGAGAAGTGAAGGCTTTGAGGAGTGATAATGGTGGAGAATATAACTCCTAGAAATTCACTACTTTTTACAAGTTGCATGGTATTGCAAGCAAAAAACAACTCCATATACATCATAACATAATGGAGTTGCAAAAAGGCTCAACTTGACATTGTTGGAAAAGGCAAGAAGCATGAGAGGATGTAGGTTTGAATAAAAAAATTTGGGTAGAGGCTACTAATATAGCTAACTATGTGAAAAATATGTCATCTAGTCTCATTCTCAGTGGGAGAACACCAGAGGAATCTTGGAGTGGAGTCAAACCCTCAGTTGCTCATTTGAGAGTGTTTGGTGTGAAGTATTTATTATTGTGCCCAAGGAAAATAGGAAAAATTTTGACAATAAATATGTTAAAGGAGTACTCATTGGATATGGTGATGGAATCAAAGATTACAAAGTTTGGATGCCTTCACAGCATCGTCATGTGTTCAGTCATGATGTAGTATTCAAAGAATACATATGCAGCAAATAAGAGTCCATGGAAACAACCCAGACAGCCAAGAACAATTTGATGCAGCTACTAGTTCAACCATTAAGTGTAGATCTCATTTCTACTCCTTTGTTAGACTTGCCACGTGATACTAATAAAATTTCATGCTATTGGAAGCATCAACAGGATAATGAGATTATTGTGGAAGAGTCCAATCAGCCTCAAGTTGTTGAATATCAACCTACACATGAGGAGCAACTCCACAATTCTGACATTATTCAATAAGTGCAAACTTTGAGAAGTCAATGACAAAGAAGTGCACCAATCAGATTTGGTTATGATGAATACAATAACTTTGCATTATCTTCCATGAGTGATGAGCTTGTAGGTATTAAAAATACTCTCACTAGTGATGAAGCAATTCATTGAAAGAACTATGGAAGAGGAAATATAGTCAATAGAGAAAAATAAGACTTGGGACTTGCAAGTGTTGCCTAAGGGTAGAAAGGTAATTGGTTGTAAATGGGTGTTTAAAATGAAATACAAGGTTGATGGTTCAATTGAGAGATATCAAGCTAGGTTAGTAGCAAAAGGATACTCTCAGGTTGAAGGGCTTGACTTTGAAGAAACATTTTCTCCTATGGAAAATATTGCATCTATTAGATTGCTCTTTGTGTTGGCTACTATAAATGATTGGAAAATTGAGCAAATGGACATGAAGACAACTTTTCTTCATGGAGATATCAATGAAGACATTTACATGGAGCAACCGTTTGGGTTTAAAGTGGGAGAAATTTTGTATGCAAGATGAGAAAGTGGTTGTATGGGTTGAAGCAATCCCCAAGGTAGTGGTATAAAAGTTTTGATATCTTTGTGATTGGACATGGTTTTGTGAGAAGTGATGCTAATCATTGTATCTATCTCAAGCATGAAGGCAAACACTTTCTAATTCTGGTGTTACATGTAGATGGCATTCTTCTTTTTAGCAATTCAAAATATCTTGTGAAGAACACCAAGTCTAGATTGTCAGGAAAATTTGACATGAAATACCTTGGCCCATTACATTGTTTCTTGCGTATTGAAGTGAAGAGAAACCATGGTAAGAATATATGGATTAGCCAGAAGAGATATATTGCAAACTTGCTTACTCTTTTCAGAATGGATGCACTTCTGTATTTACACCTTTTCAGGTTGGAGTTGCATTGTCAAAAGATATATGTCCAAAGGATGATGATGAGAAGAGTGTCATGGACAAAGTTCTCTATGCAAGTGCATTTGGTAAACTGATGTATGCAATGGTGTGTACGAGACTAGATATTGCTCATGCAGTTGGAGTTGTGAGCATTCTTATGTCTAATCCTAGTTAGAAATATTGGGTTGCAGTGAAGAGAATTCTCAAATATTTGAAAGGCGCCAATGATTTTACAATTTGTTATGATGGCAAAAATAATAATCAACTACAAGGTTTTGTAGATTTTGATTATGGTGGAGATGTCAATACTTCTAAATCTACTAGTGCATATGTTCACACTATTTGGAGGAGTTGTGAGTTGAAGAAGTAAAAAGCAACAAGTGGTGGCTCAATCAACTACTGAAGTTGAATACAATGTTGTTGCAGAAGCATCCAAGGAGGCGGTCTGGTTACATGTAGTGTGTAGAGCATTGGTTTTCAAAAAAGTTTCATTACTTTGTGGTGTGACAATCGAAGTGCAATTGACTTACCATGAATCCTATAATTCACTCTTGTACTAAGCACATTTGAGTGAAATTTTATTAAATCAACGAGATGGTGGAATCTAAATAAGTTGAGTTGCAGAAGATCGGTACACAGGACAATGCAACAGATGCACTGACAAAGCCATTGGATGGCAGGAAGTTCATTTGGTGTAGATATTTGATGAGATTTCTCTCATTTTGATTAGTAACCTTGAAGAATAAGAAGACATTTTCTATTCATTTACTTAGTCTCTTTGGCAAGTGGGATATTGTTGGATATGTGCCAAGAATATTGGGTTTTTGTTACACCCCTTAGGCCTGTACACCCTAAAAAAAATTGGTTCCACTTTTTTTGGAAGATAATTTTTTAACTAATAAAATACCTTTATAGGCACACGATTTGGAAATTTCTTCACGGTTGGGAGTTGCTAGACATGTGTTGAGATGTTATTAGTTGGTTGCCTAAACATGGGTAGGAAAATCCTAAACATGGTACCTCCGCGTATGTATTTATTTTCATATATGCAAATCTGTAAAATGTGTATGTGTGAAGAACAGTGAGAGAAGAACATCTCTCAGATGTAATATTGAATGTATTGGGAATGTAGTTCTTCCATTTTTCTGTCTATGCTCTATGGCATATCATGTATAAATTTTTACTGGTAAATTGTTCTTATGTTTCCTATTAGTTGCTTATTAGCTACACATTATTTTCTTCATTATATGAGTTTACTATCATCCTTTATTTGTTGTTGAGTTGTTTGGCTACACATTTCATTGTGCCAACATTATGCGGAGGTGTATGGTCCCCGGATGTAGGGTTTTTTCTTCATAAGAAGTTACAACATCTGATATATCATCATGAGTTCTCTAGAAAGGCGATTACAGATCCAAGCTCATTAATGGCAGAAGATCCCTATAACAAATCCCTAGCATGGGCAATAAGGTCATCATTTCAAACGGCTCTAAATTATGAAGCCTCGGGATTATACGTCATTAATGTAAAAGTATTGTAAGTGATAATTTTGAAAAGGGTATTTTTTAATTTTTGGGGGGAATCTCTCCCGCTTCTTAACATTTAAAAGTCACCCATTCTCCTAAGGGGCACTTTCTTTCATTCTCTCCTATGTCTCGACTTGGCTCGAGCCTTGTGTAGTCAGCCGAGGAGTTTTTGAACTTCTTTCATTTGCATGTATGTAACAATTAGTTTGCACTAATAAGAATTTGTGGCTACTTATGAAATCCTTGTCCTGGTTCTAGTGCGAGTGTTTTGTTTTACCGCATGATCTTGGGTGGACTTGTGTTCCTCATGCACTGTCATCTGTTGTGCATGTGTTAAATAAACCTGACATGGTGGGGGAGGATATTATTAGGTCTTTGGCACATCACCACCCTTAGATAGGGTAGGTAGATTTCCCTTTTCGTAATTTTACTTTTTGCATTATTTCATGTTTTTCTTTCCTTTTTTCCTTTTCCCTGGAGAAGTTAGAATAGGTTAGTGTAGCAAAGGAAGGACGAGCATCGAAGATAGCATCTAAAACAAGGAGTCGGCCTTGGGTAAAAACCCCCAAAAATCCTTAGGTGGGAGCCACATCCCATGCCTCCTCAGAATTCCTAGGATTGATGCCCCCTTCCATGAGGGGCAGGGCACTAGATGCACCCACTTGGGAAGACAAAGGGTCTAATCCCAACCGCAGGGAGTTAGTTCAAACCGGAATTCTCGGTGGGACACAAACTTGAAAAATTTGTCCCCTAATTTAGAAGTCACATTGTGGTTCTAGTGAAGGCCATAGTCATCAACATTTTGAAACCCTCGATAAATTCACCTGGCGACTCTACTAATAAAGAAGAATCTAGAAGAAGTTACCATTCCCAAATTGAGGTTGCAATGGGGAGCCCTATATGGCCAACAACATCTCCCATCTGGCGACTCCACTGCAAAGAAGAACCTAAAGGAGTTATCGAGAAGAGCACAAGATCAATATTTGGGTGAAGGTCTCGATCCATCTGTTTTCAAGATCAAGAAGCACAAACATCTCCGCTACAACCAAAAGGACACCTGACATGGTTGTTCCATTAGCAACCTCCATTTGGGATGATAAAAGCTTGTTGAAGCCCTCTAAGCCACCAATTGAATGGGGAAAGCTACCAATATTAGCACTAGAAGTCCTGTCAGAATACAATAACAAAGGCCTAACCACTCCATTGGAGCACCTACGTGAGATGGTCTTCGCATACCATATACATTGTTTCACCAAGTAGGATGTAGCACTTTGGCTATTGGTAGTATCTTTGGGAAGGCACGTTAGGATTTTGACTCCCTCCCTCCCCATTCCATCACTAATTAGGATCAACTGGTTGCTCTCCTTATGTATGGGTTCATGATGGAGGCAACTACTAAAGAGGACTAGGACCAACTAGAAGGGTCAACACCAATTCTTCCTTGACAAGAGCCCATAAGTCCCCACAAGGAGATCACCCTAATGCAGGACATGAACGAAAAAGAGGCAGATGTCCCATTCAAACCCATCCTCGAGAGAACCTAGACCCACTGCTCACATCTGATCCAAGGAAGCATTTCAGTTTTGGTCAGGCGCCTTCACTGCTCAAGAAAATACGGGTCAACCGATCAACCTAAAAGGAGCGACAAAAACTGGAAGACAATGGTCCAAAGAGAAAAACTTGTGCATGTCCAACAACATGAGAGGCCCGAGTCTCCAAGCATATTAGTTTCCCATGCCAAATCTCGATGCAATATCTGGCGCAAGCCTGGGGACTCATTCTTTGATATGGCCAAGTGGTTAGGGGCCTTGGTAAGAAGAAAATCACATGTTCAAGGAGATGAACAAGGGAAAAGCAGAAGTTTGGATCGCTCTTGTCTAAATATTGCAGATTTCGATGGAGTGACACGACAAATCTAGTGCAATAAAAATCACCAAGTTTTGTGTACCATAGTGTAAATATCCAGCCTTTATAAATACAACTAGTAGCACCAAATGTCATTTAGACGTTGGTAGAACTAGGTAGCGACATGTAAAGGGAAAAAAAATTTCAAGGCTAGCCCACACGTGAAAAGTATTGAATGGTGTATCAAGGATTTCACATGAGGAAGAGTTGCACGAAAAATAAAGGTCGAGGCATCAATGAAAGAGCCAAGAAATCTAAAATCCAATATCATCGCTAACTCACTCATAGCAAAGATCGTCGCAACAAAAGTATTGGGACAAAAAATAATGATGACCCACTTGAGCAGGGAGGTCTACATATATAGGGTGACCCCCTCTCTATTTCCCACTAGTGTTTTTATGAAAGCGACCTTCCTAAGAAAAAATCCTTCCTTTTGCTCCTCCATACAGCTAAAAGAAAAAAGCTTTGGAGGAGAACAAGATGAGAAGGCCAAGAGCCCCTTCCATCTTCCAAGTAGCCAATGATGCGAAGATGATGTCGATGACGTGAAGATGCTCAAAATGTTGATAAGGGAAGGATTCCAAAGGCACATCATGAAGCTCCCTGCATCGCAAAAGCAATTTGACCCACTAATCCAAGCAAGAAAGCGACTTAGCCTTTTCGATGTTAGCTAAGCCTAGATTCGTCAAAGGAAGGGTCCTCCCAGCTGACACTGAAATTGTCCTGAGTCTCATATCTTTGGCAAGATACCTTATATAAAAGGGACCTAGCACCCACTCATCACCCTCACAAGTGAGTGAGAAAACCAATATTTTCTCCATAAATAATTAGCTTTGCAACTTTTGAAAAATTTAGGAAAGATGGAGGAGGGAGTAGCCTAGGATGACTATGCGAAGGACTACCAACGCCAGTAGGAACATGTCATCTATGGGAGCAATGGCCAAGCCTCCATAGAACATTTGTTTCCCTTGGCCCCAAGAATTGGTCAACCCAATCATGGCACTAAAAGAGAGAATCTTCGGATCTTTACGTTTAAAGGTGTAATAATTATCCAAGACCTAGAGGTATCGCATAAAAGCATCAGTGCGACACCAGAGATCACACGAAGGGAAGAACAACCAGAAGGGAAAATTTGAGCTAGGAAGAGAGATCAATGAAAAGGGCACAGCCTGAACTCACCTTTTGAGAACAAGCGGGCCTTAGAAATGTCTAATTTTGCGAAAACAAGGATTTCCCCAATTTTTGACTTTGTGCCCAAGGATAAGGCAATGGCTTCCTAGGTACCTTGTCCTCATCGAGCTAAGGATCCCCTATGAGTCGCCAAAACTATAATGAGTTCTCACTACACTTGGGTGGAGTAAGGTCAATTGACCCCTTTTCAAGGTTGGTTCTAGTAGAAGCCCAAAATATCCTAGGTTTGGGAGAAATCTAGGTGGAACCAGACGAACCCCTAAATAAAAGCGTAGGCGAATGAAAGCACAAAAGCCTGGTAACCGAACCCACATGGTAAAGGCTCACAACAAGAAAGCATAACTAGAGTTCTATTAAACCCAAGGCACCACAGCATACCGATGGTCAAGCCCGAAAAAGAAGTTTGGCCTAAGGATGCCCGACCAAATCAAATAATTGGTCATCGAACCAACGGTTGCAACAAGAATAACCAAAAAAAGCAGAAAGGAGAAACTACCATGGAGAGTGCCAACTGGGCCGAAGAATGCACAAGCAGCCCGAGCCCCACATATTATGCGATGTATGATCCCACGGATGTAGGATCTTTTCTTCATAAGAAGGTACATCTGAGACACCATCATGTGTTCTGGAAAGGTGATTACAAATTCAAGCTCATTAATGACAAAAGATCCTTGCAACAGATCTCTAGCATGGGCGATAAGGCCATCATTTCAAACAACTCCAGATTCTGAAGCCTCGGGATTATACGTCATTAATGTAAAAGTACTATAAATGAGAATTTTGAAAGGGGATATTTTTTAATTTTGGGGGAGAATCTCTCCCGCTTATAAATCTCTCTTCTTCTCATTGAAAAACATTGAAAAGTCGCCTGTTATCCTAAGGGGTGTTTTCTTTCATTCTCTCCTACATCTCAACTTGGTTCGAGCCTTGCATAGTTGGCTCGGGAGTTTCCAAACCTCTTTCCTTTGCATGTATGTAACTCGGAGTTCACACTAATAAGAATTTGTGACTACTTATGAAAGATTTGTCCTGGTTCTGGTGCGTGTGTTCTATTTTACAACATGATCTCAGAGGGAATTGTGTTCCTCGTGCACTTTTGGCCGCTACGCATGTTCACTCAACCCGCTACGATGTGGGAGGGTCTTATTAGGTATTTGGCTCATCGCCACCCTTAGATAGGCTAGGTAGATTTCCCTTTCCGCATTATTTCGTGTTTTTCTTTCTTTTTTCCCTTTTCCTTGAAGTAGTTACAATAGATTAGCGCAACAAAGGAAGGACCAGCATCGAAGATCACATCCACAAGGAGCCAACCTTGTATAAAAAATCTCAAAGATCGTCTGATGGCAACCATGTCCCACACTTTCCCGGACTTCCCAAGACTGGCGCCCCCTCCACGAGGCAAAGGGCACCAGACGCACCATCCCAAGGAGACAAAGGGTCTAACCACAACCACAAGGGGTCACAGTGCCAAGGGGGTGCAGGGATCACATCCAGCCCCCAACAAGACCAATAATAATAACCATGATATGATCGACTTCTAAAATATATATATATATATATATATATATGTTAACTCATCTTTCAAAGAAAGAGTGATTTCTTTTGCCTAGTGCTTGCAAAAGTGGGTGCATTTTGTGGGTGTGCAAGTGTCCACTCTCTCATTTTGAGCAGTCATATCTCCTTGTGGTTGTAGGCACATTATAGGTGATATCAAAGCAAGTTTTGGTTTGTACAGCAAAATTAGGGTAAATTATTGCAAAAGGCATAACTTCACTTTAGAACATTCAGTTGGAATAGCAGATCTTATTTCATTGGATTTTATATTCTATCAAAGGAGATATTGTTATTGGAGTTGTGCAATGACAAGTGCAACAGCATAGTTCACGCTAATATCCTAACTTTAATCAAACAACTTGAAACTCAGACATCGGATTAAATTGTCTTTGTGGCTGTGAAGTATAATGTAAATAGATTTCTAATGAGCGAGTTATATATATGACAAAATTTTATAAAATATATAAAAATGTGGGGCTTATATTTTTATATTATTTGCAAGCTCCAAAACGCTTTCAGATAAGTAAATTTAAACAAATTTCAAATGAATTATGCATGACCAAATTTTATATAAGTTTAGGTATAAAAATAGGGTTTTATATTTTTATGTTATTTTCAACCGGCAAAACCCTCGTATAAAAAGGCAAAGATATAAGTAAATAAGACTCGTTGATAGATAAAAATATTATTCTCACTATGTAACTACAAAGAATGTTAAAGAATATCTTAGAGTCAAAGAGAAGAAATCATGCAGGATAAAAATACTCTATTCAAAACACAAATGATCTTTAAGAGATTTTTTCATTGCTCTAGTTCAAAAAGAATAATTACTAGTATGGTGTGAAGATCCACACGAAGATGAAAAAGCACTACTGCTATGGGAAGACGTTCCAACCAAGATGAGGAATATCTGATATGGGATGAGATTGGTGTCCAAAATAAGGAACATCTACAAAGAATATGGGATGCAGATCATCATAGAAGAGAGGACCAAGTAATATTAATGGATTTGCACCTGCATAAAAAAAACAATCAAGATTTACAAAGTGATAGATCATCTCGAATACGTTATTAAAATATGCAATAAAACCACTATACAACATGATAGATACTCCTATAGTGCTGTTGCATGAAAGAAGAATTTAGATATGGGAGAGCTACGTCGTGTTATTTTCTATAATCCTCTTCATGAAAAAGATGTATAATTTACCTCCATTCAGCCCAAGGGTACAGAAAAACATCACAACAAATTTTGAATATCACACATTTTGCCATAAGATATATGTAACAAACAAAAATATGTAACAAATTTCCAAAGGAAAGACATGTTATGTACCTCAATACATACTTTGCAAAGTAACATAATAAGCTATTTTGATATAAAATTCATTATTTGTGACACAACTTACACAAGCAATCGTCTTTAATGTTTTAGTTAATGGCGGTGGTTAAAAACCATAATTGGTGTAATACCATAGGGTAGAATACCACCATGGTTTTAGGCTAAGTTCAGCTATATACAAGGGGTCACTCCATTTTGTAATCAACCTATTTTTACATCACTATTAACATCTTTTATAAAATACAATTCTCTTGCCTACAGTTTGTAGGTGTGGTGCAGTCCATTTTATGGGTGTCCCCATTTCTCACTTTGAGTGGTTATGTCTCCATGCACTTACAAGCACGACACACACACCACATCATTATACATGCCAAAACATGCAGATGTAACTACCAGCAAATTCCAAACTGTCACCTGGGTTTGAGCCAGTAAAAATATTAGTTATGTTCTAGTAATATCAAAGCGATTGCTAAACAAAATTTTGATCATAGTCTACATCTGGTCAAATCTGGTTTTCTTTCTTTCGGAAAAGCATTGGTTCAAACCCACTTATGCATCAACCCATTAAAGCGATTTCTAACAAATTTTGATTATCATAGTCTAGGTCTGGTCTAATCTGGGTTCCCTTTTTTGGAAAAACATAGGTTTTGGGCTAAGTTCAATATAAGGGATCATTCCTCCATTTGGTAATTGACCTATTTTTACACAACTGTTAACATCTCTCCTAAAAAACAATTTCTCTTGCCTACAGCTTGTAGGTGTAGTGCAGTCCATTTTATGAGTGTGCAAGTGCCCCCCTTTATCTCACTTTGGGTGGTTGTGTCTCCATGCAGTCACAAGCATGCTAAATAAACCACATCATTATGCATGCAATTACGTGAAGAATGTAATTACCAACAGATTCCAAACTGTCACCTGGGTTTGAGCTTGATCCAGTAAAAATAATAGTTATGCTCTTAGCAATATCAAAGAGATTTCTAAACAAAATGTTGATTATCATTGTCTACTTCTGGTCAAATCCAGGTTTCTTTTTTTGAAAAAACATAGGTTCAAGGCCCCTCCTACATTAACCCATCAAAATTGGTCAAAATGGTCCACATGTATTAAAAAATATTTAATATTTTAATCATCACATAATAATTTTTTTTTGTCAAAATTAATTAAAAGATCTTTATAACCAAAGCAGGAGTATATAAGTGTCATGTTAATTTTAATAACTCTTAGCAATTACAAGAGATGAAATTAAAGAACCGTTTTATCTTGAAAAGTCAAACATATTATCCATTACAGGATAGTTTGGGAAAAAATCAAAATATTTAAAACTCCTAGCAATTACAAAAAAAAAATTAGAGAACCCTTTACATCAAAAGGACAAACAAAATTTCCATGCAAGATAGCATTGAAAAAGCAAACTTTCTGTTTAATGAGATATTATTCAGTGGAGAATATTGTAAATAGAGAAAGTTTTTCTGCTATTTTCCTTTTGTAGTTTTACAGTCAAAGCATTAATAACTGTGGAATTATAAGGTGGAATGATCTCTATCTGTGCTGCTAAAAATTTAAATTATCACATCAAGTTCCAACAATTTTTTCTATTTTGATAAATATGTGCTATAAAAAGTTTGCAGCTCAGAATAAAATACAGATGAGAACGCCATCTCTATTGCTTCAAATAGATGAACCTCTCCGACGCAGTTAGTATACCCCTGCTTATTGCAAGGACTAATGACAAAGATCATTAGAACCTGACCAATCCTTTGGCCTTCTCTTCATTGGCAAAAGGACAAAAAAATTAGAAAGTCCAAGCTGGAGGAGCCTGTTCAACAAAGTTGAGAAAAAACTGCTTGCAAAAGTTAGGACTGTAATGTCCCAACTTTTCGTTTAACTGATTTAATGAGGGATGAAAGTTCAGTTTTCCTCTTCTTGGTTGAAGAATCATCAACTTTAGCTGCATCAATTTTAGATTCTTTTTGCACTTGTTTCAAGTCATCCACTGCTTTAACCACAAACTTCTTTTGCTGTTTTTGAACAATGCTACGGCTGTAAGTTGCTGACCTGCACAAATGATTCAAACAAACACAGAATTGGATTATGCCAAAAGTAAGAACAATTATATCCACGTTCTATAGAAAGTGTACTAAGGCAGCAGAAAAGTTTCAAACCATTCAAGCTAAAATCTAAAGATTCATACTATGCTGCTAACATACCTCTTAAACTGTGGATCTGTTGGATCTATGGCAAAATGATGAGATGTGAAGAGAGCAGAAAATCTTTGATCATCGTAATCAACAGTGGGTAGTTTATCCTCGCTTGGGAATTCTTTTTGTTTACGCCCTTTAGATTTCTTTGGTTTTAAGTTGTATCCCCGGACACCATTTTCTAAACCATGATCATCAGCAAGCAATAGCTCCAGCTCAGCTTTACTTGCATCTTCTAATTTTGTTTCCCTTGACAAAACTTTAGATTTTGACTGTTTTTTACCAGTTTTCTCTACCTTGGAACCAGTTATACTTACAACCTCCTCGCCCTCATCCAAAGAGTCTTCTAAAAAGAAATCATCAGACTCATTATCTTGATGTTCATTTTCAGCATCCTCTCCTTCAAAACTCCCAGATTCATCTTCAGATGATCTCTTTGCCAAATTTTTCCTTGCTTTCCTCTTTTCACTTCTTTTTCGCAAATAGCCCTCCCAAACTGTCTCTTCTGAGTTATTTTTCTTGTTCTTTTCAAGAATCCGCTTACTTAGCTCCTCAAGACCAGTGTTAAATGTAATCTCCATGTCTTTGTCATCTTTATCCTCTCCGTCTTGTGAAGGATAACCAGACTCAAGGAGAAGGGATTGGTACTTCTCTCTTAATCCTTTCTTCCTTTTAGGTTCGTCCTCCCAACATTCATTTATAAAATCTCATAGGATAAATAAAGACATGCCTAAATGCCAAGAACACTTGGGAGGTAATACATATTGACAGAATGACCAACAACCACATGATGTGATTGTTGTTGATGTCCTTCAAAGAAGCTGAGAATCTTTTAGCCCATGCAATTTGTGAATGATGATCATGAAATTACGAACAATGTCTCCAATGTTCAGATCAGCTTCAAACTGCATGTAAAATCTAATGACAATCAAATGACATATTTAACATCTCTCCAACAAATCTATTTGTTGCATAAGACCAAAGAATCCATGGCTGTAATTTGGAGGTGAAAATGTTATCTCATTGACCTCAGTTCCGAAAATCTTCCCAAAAGTGAAGAAGGTTCTAAAACAAACACACTAAAGCCAATACTGTCTCAAGAAATGTCACTTGTTGAATACATGAAATTTAACTTGAAGTGAGAATTTTTTAAGAACGAGGAAAAGAATGGTTCTAAGCGATGCAGGCTGAATATGATGCTTTGACTAAAACTTGTTAACTTTTCCCAAGGAAAGGAAACAATCTGGTGTAAATGGGTATACATGAGAAAGTACAAAGTGGAAGGAACTATAAATAAAATACAATATTGATGGCACAAAGGTCTGCATAAACAAAAAGGTGAGCCTATAGAAAAAAAATTGCACTCACATCGAAATTGATCACTATTGGAATAGCTTTTGGCAATTACAGCATATTTTGATTAGAATGCACATAAACCAAATGTATGAAGTGAATTCTTCCAAGGATAATTGTTAAATGGAATAAAAATATAGCAACAATGGCAATGTCTGGAAAAAATTATAGTGCACAGCACATTTGACATGCAGACTGGTAAATCACTCTATATTCTACAGATTGATGAAGCATTTTATAGAAATTAATTCTGGATAGCATGTTTCATCATTTACACATAACAAAACCAATGTAATTGATGAGATAGAAGCTGAAAATTAAGAATCTTTTGAAATGACCAATTTGCAATTTGGTGCATACTAAATTATTATCCAGGACTTGAAATTTAAAGAGCATTCTTATTTATTAAACAAAGCATGCATAAGAATAGCTATTGTCCACTGCAGGTTCTAAACCAGGGAACGAAATTTATGCAGGCTTTTGCTAGAGTATCTAACTTATGTCACCATTATTAGGCCTGATTTAAGAAAAGTGAACACTGTTTCTAAGTTCATGACTGCACTAAAGGATGTCCCCTGGAATGAAGTAAAGAAAATTTTAATATATTTGAGGGGTGGATTGTGTTTTGTCGTTGAGTTTGTGATGAACAATGATTTCAGGTTGTCAGATCATGCAAATTTTGGTTGTGCAGGATGTGAATATGACAAAGCCAACTACAGGTCACATATGTAATTTGGGATTGGTAGCTATTCTGTGGGATAGTACAAAGCAGCCAATTGTTGCACTTTCTTCTAGAAATGCAGAGTACAAAGTGACAGTTGCACATGCATACCAATTTGATTTAGGCAAATTCTTAGTAATTTTCAGTTGCAGAATATGCAGCCACACCTTCGTATTGAGATAATCAAGGTATAATCATGAGGAAAGAATCTAGCTAACCATGCAAGAACCAAGAATAAAGGGTTTCATCATCATTATATTTGAGAGCTGGTGCAAGACAAATAGATCAAGTTGATTCAATATGCAGAGCAGGATCGGCATCAGACACATTTACCAGAAAAGTCAGAGATATGTTTGGTATGTTGGCCATTAAGGACATCAAAAATAGTGACATTTTTGTTAGAAGTAATTTAGGCTGTACTTAGGTATATTTATTCAGTACCTACATTGTGTAGGTGTATCTATCTGACCATTTTAGCTTCACATCCAAGATCCACTTGTACCAAGTACAAAGTAGGTAGCAGGTGCAAAGCTAAAACAGTCAGGTACACCCATTCCTGCACCAGAGACACCCTTGATGTGAGGTGGTGCACTCGGGCCCTTAACATTCTCTCTTTGTTGGCTCACTAAAAAGCTGTCATAACCCCTCCTTGATACCTGTGGAACTCTCATATTTGAATTAGTTTACTGTTTTACTAAGTTCTGTGTTGCTCTTATGCTTCACCTCCATGATTTTATCACAACATCCCTAAGTTCAAATGTATAATTTCATGATAGTGCACCCAAGTTTCCAAGGTTTGAACACCATATACCCTCGCACTCTGCGCATCACACTCCCTCACATTCCCCTACCCTAGTTTTGGGTGTTAGCACCAGATACTTCATACACATGCCTGTGTAACCCCGCACTAGTGAATCCATACAACATTCGTTAGTACAAAGCACTTATTTCTAGGGATTAAACATACAAAATATATATTTGAACAAGGATATATTTTCATCGAGATATAAGTAATATAGTTGTAGGTTATAGCAGTTTCACGTTACATATTAGAATTTTATCACCATTATAATATTCTTAAACCCTAAAAACAACTCATCGACTTCTAGAATGTATGTGCTGTCTTAATATTATAACAAAGAGTTCCTCATTGTGTTAATGTAAATTAAATTAATAGTATCATTTGATTATTAAAACATCACACAAATCATCTTCAAACATACATCAAGCGTCCCATTACAAGTATGCAAGTGTATGATATCACAAGGAGGTAATTGCAACAGCAATAACTTGTATTCATGCTCCAAATCATCACCGCCCTTGAAACTCGGAAAGGCTACATTTCACCTTATTATCATTTAGATCAAAAGTTCTACCACCATTGTTATCATTGCCCTAAAAAATGCTTTAAAACTATAAGGATTTAAAGGAGACAAAACAGTCTATGGTCTTCATCCAACAGCCATCTCCTAGGCAAGATATTCTTTACAATTTGTTAGTGTAATCTTTTATCTTGGATATTTGGAGAGCTTCCTCCTCATCAACAGCAACAATCATATATTGAAACATTGATCTACAGTCCCCACTCATATAACCCTGTTTTAAAGAGAAACAATTGACAGATTATTATTAGAGTGTGTGATTGATTAACATATTTTCTCAAATAACACTATTAGGGTTAAATGTAATGCATCTAACATTGCTCTACAATCTTCATTCATATATCCCTGTTTTGAGTAACAATCGATAGAGTATTATTAGTTTTAGTGTGTATAATTGATCAACTAATTTTCTCACATAACCACATTAGGGTTAAATATACTGCAATGCAGTCACCAATTGATACAAAAATCCAATCAAGACTATAAGAGAAGTCTCACGCTTGATTGAAAAGGGTTGAATTACTTGAATCCCATCTCAGAAGAAAGGCATACATGACTATTTTATTTTTTCTAAGCATCACTGCTCTATCCTTCCATCTTTAAGTTATTTATTATTTTGTTATTAGGATACCCAGCTGTAACTGTAGTAGGTTCCTAAAAAAAACACCATACTCGTTGACTAATGTTGCGAACCTTGCATTTTCTGTATGATTTTTTTCTGTCAGTGGGTCCCTCAACTCACTTTTTAGTTTTTACATAGTGGATCCACGAAAAACTCGTTTAAAAATTGTTTGTTGATACATGGAGCCAGCCTTGTGGGGTTGCTTGGCTATTTTGTCATTGCATGAAAACTAATTAATCCTACTTGCATGCAGCAATAGCAAGAATAGCTGATAAAGAAGGGGTCATGGTAAAGAACTCTCACAGATAGCTTTTTGATTGTGTTCTTCACCAAGGAAGCACCCAAACTGCTCTCCGAGATGGCCTGTCTTGGCTACCACTCCCTATCAGGAAAGTGCTTTATTTTTGTTCAATGCGTTGTTAATTTTCATAATTTTCCATTTTAATTCCTTACTCAGTTCATTTTTCCCACCATTCACAGTTTCAGATTTTATCCTGTCAAGTTTCAGAATTTTGTCATAATTTTAGTTCCAGATTCCCCACCCTCCTCCCACCCCTACGCCCCAGTTGTTCAGGTTAAGTTCTGCTATGAGTTTTTCTTTCAGCAGTTTAAAGGGCAACACATCACCAGTATCAAAGTCACTTTCCTGGCCTTGTGAGTCAATAGCCACAGCAATGGATTTCTTTTCCAACCATCAAATGGATAGTCTAATTCTGCTTTATTAATGGAAGAAGCAACAAAAAGACTAGTGGAAGAAGTAAAAGAATTCCTAAACAAGACCAATCGAACCCTTTATTCATTGATTGCACGCATGGAAAGAAAGGGAATAAAAAACGGTACATGTGACCCCGAGATAGCATAAGAGAGGCTAACCGCCACAATAAAAATTGAAAGCCTTTTGTTGTGGATCTGAATGGAAAGAGAGTTATTCAAGGAAATCATGGTAATCAACAGAACCTAGAAGGTAATCATATAAATCTGAGGTTGCTTGAAAAGATTTCTATTCCAAAGTTTGATGAGATCAACAAAGTTATTAGGCCTAGGGCTTAGACAGGAATGCTATTCCATTTCTTCTGGCCAAACCCTATGGAAGATTTCAGGAAACTCCAATTTGCCACTTATACCTTGATGGGCCTGCATTTGATGGGTGGCAGATAATCAAGCAGCAGCAAGAACAGGATGCTGGAGGTGATCAGACAGAAATAGCTACATAGGATAAGTTTGTGACAGCCTTTTATAATATTTTGAGACACACACAAGAAGATTACATCTTGGCCCTCAAGATTATAAAGCAAGGTGTCATTACATACTGCCCAAAGGAATCCCACCAAGCTAGCTTATTAGCAGAAAACATTTCATCCAGGCATATAATTACTATGTATATCGATAAATTGAAAGAATCTATGAGGGGATATGTTAAGGCTTTGAGTCCAGTTACTCTAGAGGCTGTCATTCAGCATGCAAAAGCTTATTTTAAAGCTATCAAAAGCCATTTTACAAGAAAAACACCCCACAGCAACAATCCAAGAACAAAAGGAGAACATAAAAGTGCAAAAAATCAGCCTCACTTCCCAACTCTATCGGGTAGTCACAGGGAAGAATAACAGATCCTGCTACCAATCCTTATTTGTGCTCAAGGGGCCTTTGTTTCAGCTGCAAAGAGGTCTGGTCCAAGGGAGACAAGTGCAAATCCCCTGGAAGAATCCACATGATTGAATTTCTTGATGAAGATTCAAAAGAAATGCTTGGTACTGCTACTATAAACCTGCACATGGAGGAACCATATAGAGGACCAAAAACAAGAGATACCATCTCCCTTGCCATGAATCCACATGACTGAATTTCTTAAGGAAGATTCAAGAGAAATGCTTGGTACTGCTACTATAGACCTGCAAATGAAGGGACCATATAGAGGACCGAAAACAAGAAATACCATCTCCCTTGCTGCCGTGATGGGAATTACTTAATACCACACTTTGACAGTAAGAAGCCAAGGGAAGAATAGAACTATAATAACCCCCATTGATTGTGACAGGACCCATAACTTCATACATGTATGATGGGTGACATCTTCAAGACTAAAGGTTACACAACATTTTCAAGTGCCACATGCTGATGACTGCATAGAGTGCCAAGGAATGGTAAAAGGCAAGAGACGACAGCTGGGTAACCGTCAACTAGTTTCTGATTCAAGACCTTATAAATCTTGATGAGTTGTAAACGAATTTGTGAAAGGACAGCAACTACCTATGGTTAGAGGGCTGCCAGCAGATGCCAACACAGTGATTTCAGCTCATGAGATGAGTAAACAACTTGAGAAAGGTAATTTGTGCTGTATCTTGCAATGTAATTCTATGGAAGGCTTGCATGTTATAGTCAAAACACAAAATTCATACCTAAAGAGAAAGTGCAGCAGCTGATTGATGAATATGCAAAGGTTTTTGAGAACCCACAGCTTGGCCTACGTCCAGATAGAGAGCAAGAACCCATTATTGAATAGGAACAGGGTCCAAATCAATTATTTTACCTCCTTATAGATACCCAAAATTATTCAAGGACCAAATTGAGAAAATATTTAAAGAATTATTAGATATGGGGTATACAGAGCCCAGTAAAATTGGTTTTGCTTCTCATTTAGCGTTGATAAACAAGAATTTTCATATGTATATTAATTACAGGGAATTGAACAAAATCACCATTAAGAATAGATTCCCTATCCTTGTACAGATGAATTGCTACTTCAATTACAAGGGGCTGCAGTGTTCAGAAATATTGATTCAAGATATGGCAATCACCAAGATAAGAGTAAGGGAATGTAATCAACCTAAGACAGCATTTAGAAATTAAAATTCATTTTGGACGCTATGAATTTAGCATAATGTATTTTTGGGCTAACCAATGCCCCATTGGCATTCCAAGGTACAATGAATGGAATTTTCAGGCCCTATTTGAGGAAGTCTATATTTCTTTTAACTTTTAAATTTAATTGATATAATGATGTTTTTATCTATAGCAAAATCACAGAGAATCATTTAAACCATTTGAAAAATGTTTTAGAAGCTTTTGAGGCTAAACTCCATATTTGAAAAGAAAATAAAAATGTGATGTTGCAAACAGTGAGTTCGTGTATTTGGGAAGTCATTTGTGAGGAAGGGATAAAAGTTGATCCAACTAATATTCAAGCCATCCTTCATTGGCCACCCCCAAAGAATGTGATAAAAGTGAGAGGGCTCAGTGCCTTGTGCACTTCTTAAGAAAATTTGTTAAGGGTTTTTCAGGCCCAATGGCACCCCTTGTTAAGGGGTTTGGAGGCCTAATGGCACACGTCACTGATATTACAAAAGGGATCAATCTCAACAAGTGAAGAAGGAAATGGCTTCTACCCCTATACTTGCAGTTCCAGATTTTCACAGCCCTTTGTAGTGGAACGTCATGCTTCAAGAACAGACACAGCAACTGTACTAACACAAAATCAGTGGCGCAATGCTTTTGAAAGCAAGAAAAATAACAGGAAAGAAGGAACCATTTAGACATTCATGACAAAGAAATGTTGGCACTTGTACATGCTATAGAAAAACTCTAGACCTATTTATAGTGACAGCTCTTCATCATCTAAAAGGACCATCAAAATTTGAAATATTTGTTGTCCCAAAGAGATGTCTGTGAACGACAAGCAAAGTGGGAAAGCAAATTGCAAAGTTTGATTTTTGAAATTCAGTATAAGGGCAATTATAATGTTGTTGCAGATTCATCAAATGGCATGAGCTCAAGTGGTTAAACATGTGGGTTCCCAGTGGGGAGACCCAGGTTCAAATCTTGCCAAGCACTATAATACCACTACATGGTATGTTGAAATACCATGGTAAAATGTTAATGATGTAAGATGGGTGGGGCCCACTTCAATCCCATACAACCAATCAGATTCCCTGTCTAGACTACCTGATCTGTGTGCAATATCCCTCGTAGAACCAGGATGAAAAGGAAAAATATTCAAGTGTCTCATCACTGCATTCATGGATCAATTGATACACATTGTTTGTCATACCAATTGGTGGGAGGGTATCATTGATTAGTATTTCCCAGTGAGATTGTTATTCAATATGATACTATACTATGAAGCCCGCTTGATGTAGGCATCAACACGTCGTTTATATTTCATACTGAGTCATACTGAAAATAGGTGTTTACCATCACAATTGGTCAAGGCCTGATCGAGTACCAGTCCTTCATCCCACACTCTTCTCTTTCAGGTGGGGCTGCCCTTCCCTTTCATTTTCCAAGTTGATCAATCTCATGGCCTGCCTAATTAACAATATTATGCCTAAGTTGATTAGCCAAGCACATTGTCATTCACTCAAATGCTTTCAGCTGTTTTCCCATTTAAATAGAAAGATTGTTGGCCCAACCCAGTCCTCTATTCTATCATATTTGGATCAGCGAAAGGGGATTGGTAGAGATTCATGTATGAGTAGAGCTTCGGCCAAAGCAGCACATAAGAAGAGGGGGGGCTGAACAAAACCATAATTGCTGAATATGCTAAGAAGAGGGGAACTGAATGAAACAATAATTGCTGAACATGCAAAGGCTGAAAGAGCTGCTACCATGCCATAAAATCCACCAAAGGACACGAGGTCAACAAGTATACCTTTTCAGATGGTCTGATTTTTTACAAGGATCGCATATAATCTTGTTTCAAATTCATCCTTTAAGAAGGTGGTCCTAGAAGAATGTCATTGCTCACCTGCTACCATACAGTATTGGATGTCACCAGTTAAGGCCTCATACAGTTGTGATCCTCCCTTGCTAATTGATTGGTCCATTGAAGACATTCAAGCACCAGTTGTTTGTGACTTTCTTGAGGGACTATGAAACAATTGAAAGTGAACCTCAAAGAGGCCCAAGGTATGGTGAAATGTCAACAAGAACGCCACTGAAATAAGAGAGAATTTGAGATAGGTGATTGGGAAATCTTGAAGTTACAACCCTATAAGCAGAAATCTCCGAAAGGAAAAGGAGAGAAACTTGAGCCTAAGTACAGGAGCTCAAGCACCTGACTCCTTTTATATGCCATGCTTGAAGAAGGTAATTGAATAAACCATAAAAATTTTAAATCTCTTACAAACATTAGATGATGAAGACCATGTTATCATGATCCCAAAACATATTCTAGCCACCAGAGAAAAAAGATGAGAAACAAGGTATTGACAGAGTACCTCATCCAATACAAGGATCTTCCCTGAGAAGATGCAACATAGGAAAGCCCAAAAATATTTCAGCATCCAGCACTGCAAATTGCTTTGAGAGGAAAGTAATTCAAGGAACAGTGACTGTTATGAAACTTCTGTTTTATTTTTTAATTTCTCTAGAACATGCCAGTGACTCCCAACCCACTTTTCGAAATAGTGGTTCCACTAGAAACTAATATTTAAAAAGACCCAGCCTTGTGGGCCCACTGGGATTCTTTTCCACTACGCAGAAATTAATAATCCCACCTGCATGCAGCAAAGAAATTTCTAGTGGGAATTAATTACAAATAGAATATAGCTTATAGAAGGGGTTGTGCTAAAGAACAGTTGTTTATACAACTTTCTGGCTGTGTTCTTGGCCATGGCAGTACCCAAGCTGCTCTTGAAGATGTTCTGAGTTGGAAACCACACTCTCAGAAAAGTGCTCTCTTTTTATTCAATGTATAATTATTTTTTGGATTTTTCCACTTCAATTTGTTCCTCAATTTAGTTTTTCCAGCACTAGCAGTAATAGATTTTATTCTGTCCAGTTTCAGATTTATCTCCGAATTTCGGTTTCATTTTTTTTTTAAATATATATATATATATATTGTCCAGTTTCAGATTTATCTCCGAATTTCGGTTTCATTTTTTTTATATATATATATATAGTTGTTTGTAACTGTTTTGGATTTTAAAAGAAAATCTAACCCAAAAATAAAAGTTAAAAAGTTCAGGTTAAGCTTTTCTTATAGTTTTTTCTTTCAGCAGTCTAGAGGGAATATAGCAACCAACCACTGAATCCCATATAGCCAGAGCCTTTGTCAAAAAAATAAATAAATGTCATACATCTCTTAGGGAAAGCCATATAAATTTTTAGGTATTAGTCAACTTTAGTTTGGAAGTTAGAAGGTCATATCTAACATCTTAAATAGGTAACAAATCAAAGATGAATTTGGCATATTCCAATGTATCTTTTAATTGAATTAATAGAACTTCCAAATGAACAGTACAGAATTAGAAAACCATCCAAAATCCCAAAATAATATAATGTGAAGTGCATATTCCTAACCTTTTCTGGATCATATTTCCGATGCAATGTCTTAACACGAAGAGGTTCATCATCATCCCAAGATATATTCACTCTACTATGCTGCAATGCACGAGTGTGGAAATCTGGAGCTTCATACCCAATGGGAACCTGAAAAGAAATAGGTTAGACCAAAATAAAATTATGGGTCTGCACACATAGCATGTGGAAAAGGAGAAAGGACAAATATTACATACATTATTCGTTAATGCTTTCAAAATGCACAAAATTCTGAAAAATAAAATTTATTCTTTAGAAAACTTCCAACTCAGCTACCTCAGGCCTCTGTTATACTTCTTTTTACTTTGACATCCTCAGACAACTAACTATAATATTTTAAAAAATGTACGATAATTTATTCATATCAGCATCTGTTAAAAATTTTAAGCATCAATAGTCACATGGTTCACAAATACCATATCTAGACAGTCTATACACATTATCGAAACAAAGAGAAGGATAGAAACCATAGACTGGCAAGCTACATTTAGGTTTTAACTTCATGAAGATAGTTGTGCTTCACGAAGCAATGAAATTGTTAGCTAGTTGTTAGAATCTGTCAAACAAGCAGCCACATAACCTAAGCCAACTCAAAATTAAGTCCAAGGTTGAGAGATGAATCAGTCTATACTGATATGGAATCTCAATGTTGTAGCATGCAAATCCCAATAAGCTCTATGATGGAATGTTAATAACAAAGAGTACAAACTAGCCATTTTTCATATTTTCTTTCAATGTGTAAGCTTCCATTCATAATATATCCTAGGAAAGTCAAATAGAAAAACGCAGCATATTCTTAAGAAAGACAAACCAGTTATAATTTGTCAGTTACAAGTGTTAGAGAAAAAATAGAGAGCTTATGTTTTACTAACCATCTGGTGTGTACTTGTGCATAATTACACACATGATGAAGAGCAATAAAATACTTGTATGTGTCTATCCATATTCTATTAGAGTGTGAAAAGCATCTTAATTGGATATAAAAGGAGTAAATATGTATGGAAAAACCTTGATAAACCCTCAAGATCAGGACTAGAGTATGTCCGATACTAAACCCATTGCAAATTAGGCAATGTTCCATGTTCATCACAGCAGCACATCAAGAAATTGGCTCAATAATTTCTCTTCAAACATTTCACAGTATATCCAGCCTTCATAATATAAAGACTTTCAAATAAATGATTAATAACAGTAGGTCTCCGATGTGGACCATCCAGATCACTTATCCCTCTGTGGTAAGCCTTTAAAGCAGACCAATTTAACTGCTAGCATTTTGCAACATAGTATAAAGACCTTCAAGTAGGTCTCTGATGTGGACCATTAAAGCAGACCATCCTGAATTGTAACATTTTGTAGGACTCCATGTAGGCCATCCTCAGCAAGGGTAACCCATTCTTGAAAAAAAAAAAGAGGGAATGACCATCATAAATTCCACACATTGCTCCTAGTGGCCAATTCATGCCGGAGTTTTTAAGATGCAATTCATGATTAAAAAATTTCTTAGGAATGTATGAAATGGTCATAATCTAAATAAATATGGAATCAGTTTTTTCTGTAATTTTTAATCAATAATAGCTTCTCTAATGTGCACATACAATCACAAAACTGAAATTGCTAAATTAAAAACTTATGATTTATTTCTTTATTGGCAACTCAGATTTCAGACATTATCAATAATTCTGCAACTAATCCATTTCAGCCATCTTAGAAGCAAGCAAAATGCAAACTGTAGCACTATTAATGTTGTTCTAAGATTTATTAACAAGGAAGTCACCATACTTTAGGAGCAAAATGAGAAAGAAGAATATGTTTGAAATGTAATTGTTAAATGGTTGTTAGTCGTGATCACGTTGTACCTGATGTTCTTGATTTTGTTGAAATTGTAAACTGATTCATGGCCAAGAGCCAACATTGTGCAATGTATTGGATAGGCCTAGAGGCATTTCATTGCGCAATGTATTAATATTTTCTAATATTTTATTGTGTAAGCCCAATGGGTCATGGTTAACCTTGTTATGGTTAAACCTTATTTAATATTTGTAAATTAACCTCAAGCTCACTTGTTATGTCGGCTTAGGTTAAACTTTATGATGTAATTAGGGGTTTTGGTATTACTATAAATATCCCCCTCACACTCCTCGTTTCTTATCAAAGTGGTGTGCAATATTACTTACGGATACTGAGTATTTACGGTGTTTATTTACACCCCCCAAAGATGTCTCCTTTTTTTCTTTTTTCATCTCTTAAACACTTTCTCTATAAGATTTCAGTGGATCGATTGTTTTTGCTCATTTCGGGTAAATATTGTGAATTCCATCATGGTATCAAAGCAGGTATGGAGCTTCCTCACATGGTCATGCATTATTGTTCTTCTAAGCCTCCAATATCCCTTCCAACTTTTTGGACAAAGAAGAAAAGAAAACGATGCCTTCCTCCATCCTTCATCCGTTTATCCGAAGGCAATGAAGTTTTTTGCATCCATCCCTTTCCAAGATCCTTTGTCATTTCTGGTTGCTGGAAATTCATTGCTTACAGCTGATGCCTCAAGAAGAGCAGGAGCGCACGCCTTTTGAATTTGAAAACGGCACAATTCCCACACGCTGGCCTTGACTTGGCACCTAGGCCGAACCAAGCGCATAGTAATGCCCTTTATGGAGGGAATGCGTTCAGCAAAGTGAAGCCTAGAGTGGTCATAGAGGCCAGCGGAACACTCCCTAAGGCGTTCATGTGGGAGATTCCCAAGTTCAAGTCTCGATGGGCGCTTTTTTACTACAAGTAAACAATGCCTTTAACGGCCTTCCCAATGACAAACAAAACTTTTTTGGTCTTTCTTTTCCGATCTGATTGCATGATGACATGGTGGTTTGGACTATGGCATGGAGATGGTGGGTCATGCGTTCGATTTTGGACACTTCCTTTGTCTATTATTGAGAGGAGGACAGAAGTCTTCTATGGGAGAACCCTCCTTTTTGTCACCACCGCATGTGATGACGACTTGGCTAGCAAAGGTGTCTTGGGAAGTGGAAGATGCGCATTTGAATTTCGAACACGCCTTTTTGATCAATGTTGTAGGGCCATTTGCTTGGTACAGCTAGGGAGAAAAGGAAATGGCTCCCTCCCATCTCCCAAATGCATGACAGCCACGCTGGTTAATGCATTGTGTTTGGAGGCTGTGAGGCTAAGCTTCGATTCTTTTTGTCACCATTTGGAAATATTTTACAAGGATAAAGGTTGTTACCCCTGGCCGACGTGGCAGTTTAATTTGGCAAATGGAAGGTTTATATATATATATATATATATATATATATATATATAGGTCTCCAACCAATTAGAAAATCCTAAGTGTCGAAGCAACAGTGGTTCAGGAGAGCTAAATTGGTGAAAAATAAGTGGACAACCTCAACGAATCGTGGATTGCCAAGTGGTAGCAGACAATTGGTCCTTTTTCTAAGGTTTGGAGCTTCAATTTTTTATTTTTTGGGGTCCATTAGAGAAAACTTTCCGAAGGCCATAACTTTTGCATACGAAAATGTTTTAATCCCTTTTTTTTCAAATCGCACATTTTTCGAGCTCTATGCACTGGTGGCATCAATTCAGGTTATATAAGACAGAACACAAAGCCCTAGTTACTCGCCTTAATGGGCAAAATTACAATATCTGGTCAACTCAAATGATCGACCCGCTACACAGTAAGAACTGGTGCATCTTTTAGGAGGATAAAGCAACAGTTCTTGATGACAAAGCTCAGCACCAAAAGGCAAAAGAGGCTCTAGGTTAGTTTTCCTTGTTGATTGAACCAAAGTGACTTTTCTATATTAAAGAAGAGAGTGACCCTATCAAGGTATGGTCAAAGTTGCATGAACTTTTTGGAAAGGTTAATACTATTGAAGTAAGTCACTTGGAATTAGAGCTTTCTTCTCTTAAGCTAGCTGAGTTTGATAACATTGAGGACTATATTGCAAGATTCAAGGCTTTGAGGGCAGATATTGCATCTTCTAGAGGCAAAAAGAAAGATGATGCAGAATGCGTTAAGATTGTCCTTGCTAATATCTCCCCCTCCTTTCAGATATTGAACCTAATAGTTCATATGATTTCTATGTTCTTGGAATTCCAAAAGACTCTTACTCTTGATCAGCTTTTCTCTCTTCTAGTTCACTTTCAAGTTGCAATGCAGAATTGTGGTGGTGGAACTCCTCACATATAGGCTCATGCAAAGGAATTTTAATCAAAGGAGGCTAAGGGGAATTTTAATCAAAGGAGGCTAAGACCCAGGGGCCCATGGGCAAGGCAAGGCTAAGCCTTCAAAGAAAACGAAGACCACTTGCAGATATTGTAAAAGGGAGGGACATCCTATGAAGATTTGCTTTTTGAAGCTGCAGAAGATTGAAGCTAAGTTCTTGAAGCAATATGGACATCTTTCAGATGATGAGGGAGATTCAGATGGATCTATCTCAACTACAGAGGCCCACTAGAGCATTCATTATGGGGGGGCAAATACTATTGTCACTAATGTCTTCTCTCCATGGCCCCTCAGTTCAGATTAATGGGGGGGGGTGTGGAGGTTGAAATTGTAATATGATTCATGGCCCAGAGTCAACATTGTGCAATGTATTGGATAGGCCTAAGGGCATTTCATTGTGCAATGTATTTAATATTTTGTAATATTTTATTATGTAAGCCCAATGGGCCATGGTTAACCTTGTTATGGTTAAACCTTATTTAAATTTTGTAAATTAACCTAAAACTCACTTGTTATGTCGACTTGGGTTACACTTTATGATGTAATTAGGGGTTTTGGTATTCTTATAAGTACCCCCCACGCTCCTCATTTCTTATCAGAGTGTTATGCAATATTATATATGGATAGTGATTATTTATGATGTCCACCGACACCCTCCAGATATCTCTCTCTCCTTTTTCCTTCTTTCGTCTCTTTATGCTTTTGGTATAAGATTTGAGTGGATGGACTGATTTTCAGTTTTCTTCTTTCTGGAAAATATTGTGAATTCCATCCTTGTAATGTCCTACATAACAACACCTCTAGATTAGCCATTTTTTTATTCCTCTCTGCATTAGAGATTAGTGGTTTGGCCATGCATTTGATAAGACCTCAGTTGTATTCTTAATATTTAACTGCAAATAACTTCTTAACATTTGACTGGAACAAACTCGTAATATGGCATTATTGTACTTAAGCAGCCTATGAGGCAACACCATACATACATGTCAATTGAATGTGCTATGTTACATTTGGATGAATTTATGATGTCGATGACATGTGATGAGAAAGTCACACAGGATTATTCTAGTCACATGGACCACTGCATTTAATAGTTGTAGGTGTATTTAATAATTGCATATCCTTTGCACACGTCCTTATGTAAATATTTAAGAAGGTGTTTTTTTTCCTTCTTCAAAAAGCTTTCATGTACATCTTTCTTCTCCAAAAAGCCTTAATGTACCTCTTTCTTCTCTTAGAAGCTTCCTTTCCTAAAAGTTTTACTTGTATTATTTTTAAATACATAATACAAATTGTGTCCAATATGTATAGTTCCAGCTATCTCTCTGCATGGTCATTTTGTGCTCATATAATTTGCTACCAGAATCGGTGATTGTGTAAGCCAGCCTAAGCTTTATGAGCTACCAATTGGAGGAACAAGTTGTCATCTCTCATCCTTTGAACCCCATTCCAGATTTTCAACCTTTTATAGTTGAACATACACTTATTAATGTTTGTACACACCCTACCAAGTGCAAATCAACTCACACTTGGTTGCAAAGGTTATCGCTACGCGGGTGCCCCACTCAGCATTCGAGCAGCAATGTTGACACCTAAAGCAAAAAACCAGCACAATTTCACCTGAGCAGGAAGGAAATTAAGAGAAAGAGTCACATGCAGTATTTCTAATCACACGAACTATTATATTTAGTAATTGCAAATGTATTTAAAAATTGTATATCCTTTACACATATTGTATATGTCATCTAAATCCTTTAAAAGCTTCTTTTTTTTTAAATTCCTTTGTATTGATTGTATGTATATCAAAGTATCATACAATGAGGGTACATGTATAGTTCCAGCAATTTCTCTGTGTGCTCATTTCAACATATTTAATCTAATTGAATTAATTAGATTGTTTAACAAAAGTCACGTAAACCCTGACATGTCTTTCTCTATGGAGTTGTTAATGAGCAAATAAAATTGTGTGTCAAACAAATTACTTAATCTTTTATAATGACAAAGGCACATTATTTACTTACAAATATTTTTTTTATTTTAATAATTCAATAATGAGTAAAATCACAGTAAAGTGTCCCAACATAGTTCACTATTGTTATATATGCAAAATGGAGAACAACTGAAGGTAAAGGTAAATATATGGCCTAAAAAATAGAGCATCTCAAATAGCTTCAATGCAACTATAGGTAAGGGCATAGCGTGGCATAGTGTTTTGATCTTTCCAACAGTCTATGCTACTGACCTATTTTAAAGTCAAAATTTGAGCCCTCTAATTGCTCAGTTTGATTGGTCAATAGCTGAGTATGTTGAACAGTAAATATTATGACAAAAGAATATTCTAAAACTTAAATTGATAAAATAATGAATCAGCATGAGAGTGATATTACTTGCTTGCTTGAGCAGTCAAATCAGATGCACAAACATAGTCCCACAAGTCACGTCTCACATTTTCCTAATTTTGTCCTCTATCTTCATGATCCAAAATTTTGCAATAAGAGAAAGTGAATTTCAGAGCACTAGAGAGGCACTCCAATTCTCGTTCAAGCTATGTTGAATGATCTACATGTAAGAATAAAAATGGCATGTTACACACATCGACCATTTGGGCAAAATTAACCTTTGCAGCCAGGAGATAAAAGATTACAGCAACTTGCAGTCATAAAAATGAGTAAAAATTGGATTTTGGGCAAAACTTGGTGAGAGACCCTCACAAAAATAAGAGAACAAAGGGATTGCAAAACAAAAGAAGATGCCTATTTTCATCCTCTTATGCCAGTAAGTGCAATTTGAAAGGGTGAGTACATGAATTTCATTTCAAAACTGTATTTGAGGTTTTGCAGAGATGTTGAGAGATTCCAGAGGTAAGGTGATACTGGCAGTTTTACAATGAAGTGCAATTATCAGATAATTAAAGAAGTCTTATGACACGGCTTTGCCCATTGTCAACTGGCCATATCTTGCCAATTCCAAGGTAAAATGTTTCTGTTACTTCTCCTTAGTTTGACAAGTCAATGTCACAACTTTATTATATTTCTTCTGGTCTTTGAGGTGATCTTAAATGTTTGTGTTTTCCTTCCATGGTAAACCTCCTAAAAACAAATTGGACTAGTGATTCTGTCCCCTCTCGTCATTGTTTTTTATTCCCCCATTGTCCCAATGAACGTATGTGTCCTGAGAGTTAGTTTACAGACTTACTGCTGTAGAAATGTGACAAAAGGACGAATTTGAAGAGTAGGAGTTTGTTAAACTTGAAGGGTAGGAGTTTCCTAAATTTGGTGCAGCCTTTGAGGAGATATTAGTTGTTTATGTCTTCCTTCCATGGTAAACCTGCTAAACTTCTCTTGATCTAGTGACTTTGTCCCTCCTCATTATTTCCAATTTCACTGCTAGCCATATAGTATTTCTTAACCTTGGGACTTAGGTAACAGGGTTATAATTCCCGTATTCTAGAGGGGTTGCAACCTTTTACCCTTTTCATAAGACAACCAGAAAGGGGAGAGCCAAAAAGAAAACAATTCAGATTGTTATCCATTCTTTAAGGAAGATCAGGGAGGGTTGAAGCTGCCTCCCCTCTTGTTTCAATTTTGAAAAGGTTTGCAGCAGATTCATATGCTTATTCTTCTTTGTTTGAATAAAATTATTGGAGTGTTGAAGGATTTTAAATTTTGAATTTGTTTTGCTTCTTTTGCAGTTCTCAGTATTTCATTTTTCCATACCTATTCCACCTATTTATGGCCTCTTTTCGTTGCTTTTTTAGTTGTCTGATGGGTAGGAAAGAAGTTTGCATACAGATACCAAGGGACCCTCAATTTCTTCAATCCTCTCTGCCCACATATAACAGTTACACACCTCAGAAGGATCAGGTGGAAAGACCAAACATAGCTCATATTTGTGAAAAATTGCCAATCACAGCAACTAGAATATAAATTAACTCTGACCAACTCTACATCAAGTCTGTCCAATCTATCATATGCATCTTTCATCTTTCAGATTGCTTAATTTATCATGAAACTTTCTCTTTTAGCATTTGGACATGCTATGCATTTGCTTTTCCAACAATTTTGATACTTCCTTTTATAATTGTACATAGCAGTTCATGAAAATATCCAGTAGGTTTTCTTCCTAGATCGCAGTCCCTATCACATTCGGAGAAGAAATCAATAACAAGCAATTATCTATTGATGCTTCCCAGTTAATAGTATAAAATTTGGAAGGTCTGAAAACTTCCACTTCTGTCAATAAAAACTTTATTGTCACCGTCACTTTTTGTACCAATATCTACTTCCATCCACTTAAGACATGTGACTCTAGCTTCTTCAACTTTTGTAGGTCTATGTATTTTCAATTTGAATTCACTGGAAGGCTTGTAATGGACTAATTTCTGCTTAAAATGTCAACATTGTTGATGGAGATACTGTTTCCAATAAAACCCGGTTGAATTCAATACATGTGATTGTCACAATATTTTATTAAATGTCACCAAATACTAGATTGTAAATCACTATAAATTGAAGCTCAGAAATACCAACAGAGCATCTTGTGTTACATTCTTTTATGGTATCAGAGCCACAGAGAGGAGAAAGGAGTAGTTTGTCTCACACCATTCATTTCATCCAAGTCATCTTTTTTGTCTTTGGCAGTCAGTGCCTATACAGATTGTTACTTTGCAGTCAGTTTTGGTGTTGTTGCATTGTCAATGAAGGTTTTTTCCTTCATTGAGTTTAGATCTATTGGATTTGACAGATGGTGTTTGGTGTTTTGATATTTGACGTTCAGTGGTTTTCTCTTCACTTGATAAAGTTGTCGCATGCAACATTCAGAATACAGCCAAGTTGCGGTAAAGCACAACTTAGTTTGTCCACCTTTCCAGCTTGGGCAAAGCGTTGGTTGGAGGTGAGCGTGGTAAAGCACAACTTAGTTTGTCCACCATTCCATCTTGGGCAAAGCATTGGTTGGAGATTGCTCACCTTTCCAGCTTGGGCAAAGAACAGTTTGGAGTTTGCCCAAGTTTTGAGCTTGGGTGGAGCAGAGTGAAGTGTTTAGCATTCACTACTCTGAGTCTGGTGTTCAAGGCTTATTTGGCATTCGACGTTTTGCATTTGTTGTTCAGGGTTGTCATTAGTGGATGAATGGCAAATATTCAGACTCTAATTCTTCCAGATTCACAAAAACTGATTGAAATAAATCATAGAGTGTGGAGCCATAAGATACTTACAATTTATGAGTATCAAGATTTGGCAAATAAAGTTCTCAAAAGAAAGCAGACCCAAAGATGATGCTGATGACTTCAACAAGCGATATAGAGAAGCTTTGATACTCCTCAAATTGTCTATCATAGATGATTTGATTCCTAAAGTTTGTAATGAGAATGATGTTGCAACACTGGCAAAGTTGTAAAATAAATATTAAACATCTGAAGCAGGATGTGCTTTGTATATTGAAGAATATTCTCTATTCTTCCCAGTTGGAGGACGGAGGGTCTGTTTCTGAGTACCTTATGCATATTAAGGATCTAAGAGGTTAATTGACTGCTATTCAGGAAATAGTTGATGAGGAGGTCTGTTTTTGTCTCCATCTTATGAGTCTTTTGTTGAGCCTCTACATTTGCTTTCTGAAACTCAAAACTCTTGATTTTGAAAAGATGTCTTGCATTTACAAAAAGAGAGAAGACAGTCATAGAAGGGAGTATCCACCTTAAGGAGTACAAAGAGTGCATTTACTGCTAAAGCCAAACACAAAGGCAATCAAAATGCCAAGCCCTCATCATCTGATCACAAGCAAGGTAAAACTTCTAATGTAAAGCAGTCCCAAATCATTTGTTTTTGTTGCAGGAAACATAGTCATTTCAAATGGGATCGTAATAAGTTTAAGAATACACAAAGCCAGCAAGAGACGAAACAAGTAAGTGTTATTGAGATAGAAGATCAAGAAGAGGAGTTTGCTTTTGTAACAACTTAGAGTTCATTTGGTCAATGTACTGAGTGGTACTTTGACACCAGAGCATCCAATAATTATACATGTCAAAAAGACTGGTTTGTTAATTTCATTGAAGATCTAAGTGAGAATGAGTCTATTTGATGGTGATGGTAGATCATACTTTATTGAGGGGTGTGGTGATGTTAGTCTGACATTGAACAACAATGTTACATACACCTTCAAGAATGTTCAGTATGTTCCTCACATGAGCAAACATCTTCTATCCATTAGTGAAATCACTAAGAATTCTCAACTTGCTGTGCATTTTCATAAAAACAGATGCGAGGTGATGCATGTAGGTAAAAACAAGCTCATTCCTCTTAGTATAGGTGAGAAGGGACTTGTTGCCACATTTTGCACAGGGTGCCATGTCTTCATTTTTCTTCTAAGTATGCTGCTCTCCCTTCCCTCCTCCTCCTTTCCCTTTCTCCACTATCCCCTTCCTCCCCTTCCGTCGGTTTCATTCCCTTCATTTCCCTTTTTTTCTTCCCTCTTTTACTTTCTTCTGTCAATTTCCCAAAAAAGAGGAAAAGGCCCCCAAAAAATTCCGAGGACAAGAGCGCAACCCGACTTCGCAGCGAAGTCGGGGTGTGCCCTTAAGTTTGAGTGCACTCGGGGATGCGAAGTGCGGAAAATAATCAAAATTTGGCTAAGTGCAAGAGCGCAACCCGACTTCGCAGCAAAGTCGGGGTGCGCTCTCATTTCTGTGCGCACCTGGGAAGCAGCGGACCCCTAAATTTTTCTAAGTGTTGAAAGCGCAACCCGACTTCGCAGCGAAGTCGGGGTGCGCTCTCATTTTCATGCGCAGTCGGAGCGGTGAGCAAAATGAGCTAAGTGTTGGGTGCACAACCCGACTTCGCAGCGAAGTCGAGCTGCGCCCTCTTACTTGTGCGCACTCGGGCAAGATGTTGCAAGCAGCCCAAAAATTGTCTAAGGCAAGGAGGCCTCCCCAACTGCGCTGATTCCCCCTTGCGCTGTTTAATTGCGCTCCAATTCCGGGCGAAGTCGGACATGAAAGAGAGACGAGATTCCAAGGCAGATTCGGCCCTTATCAGATTTTGACAGGTGTCCAGCCTCGGGATTCGGGTCAGAGATGTGACGGGGAAAGGGCAAGCGTGAGCCAAATTATTGTACCACAGCTACCCTCATTCAAGCTAACTCAAAGTTTCATCTACCGCACTGCCACGTAGCTGCCAAATTTTCAGGTCGACCTTGCTGCAAGTACATTCCATGTCTGCAAAGGTCAACATCAGCAGCTCTTTTTGCCGCTTTTGTCAACTTTGCCAGCTATTGTCATGTCTGGGATCCTGTGCCCGGAGTTGTAATTGGGGGGTAATTGCGCTATAAATAGCTACGCCATATCATTGTAAAGGGGGAAGGGGGATATACTGCTAGGGAACCATTGTAGCTGTGCATTTGCTTTTGAATACATGATACACTTGGCTCTATTGACTGTTCTTGTTCTTTATGCTGCCTTTATTTAGCATTTCTGCCTCATGTTGCTTATGTTATTGCTTACTGTTATTCTGCTATCTGGATATCGGTATTTGATAATTAAGTATTCCTAGAATGCATAGTTAGAGGATACATAGAACGAATGACATTGGTAGTTTCTGTAAAGTATTTTGTGTTTAGTTGTTGTTAGTAGTGGTGATTGATAGTTGTTGTGCTGCTTATCCTCCCCACCCAATACAAATCACATTTATATTTCTTTCTGCATTTCTAATTTCTTTCCTGCACTCTGAGCTTAAAACCAATTAAGAAAACATAGGAAGCCGGCCTTCTCCGGAGATTGGCTCGGAAGGCGTTCCTTCCTTCCGGCCTTTCAATCTGCTGGGCGAATCTAGGGCGCATTACACTAAATCCTATCCGAGTGGCAGATTCGTAACCAACAGTTTCTCTGGCACGCCCGGTGGGACTCGAAAGTTCCCACCCAAAACAGAATCGAAGCATCGGTGTTCGCTTCATTGCTGTTAAATCATAACACCTAGCGACTCTGCAAGTACCTGAATATTCTCTAAGTCCGTGAGACCGGTCCAAGCGCCTTCATGCATACAAGGTGGAGAGCAAAATCCGGGAAACCCTGATCTCTACGAAATTGACATCAACGCTCCGGCGCGTAAGTGGCGACTACCAAGCTCGCATGGCGAATCCGAAACGAATCGAAGAGGCCGAGTTGAAGAGCAACCTACATCTTCGGACAACACCGTACCGAATACACGACCGAAGGGAAGAAGACATGGCTGCCTAGCAAAATGATGACAACCTCTTCCCGTTGACTCCACGGGCCCTTGGCCCTAGTCGGACAAGAGCTTCCCCCCCCTTGAAGTCCATCCCTACTTACGATGCTACGGCAAACGGCATATGAGCACATCCAAGACATTCGCCTTGCTCGCTACACTCTATTACCAATGAGAGTGTCAAGACCCGTCTATTGGCTCTTTCTCTGAGGGGAAAGCTTCTCTACTAGTGGAGATCTTTGCCGGAAGGATCTATCACGGGGGGCCTCTTAGCAGAGCTCGTAAAAGGATGCAACGAGTCCGCCGACCCCTCTTCATTGTTGCATCAATTTCAGAGTATCCAACGCCACCCACAGGAGGAGGTATCAGACTTCAACATAAGGTTTGCGAGGTCCTGTAAAAGAGTACCTCGCGAACTAGACCTTCAGCGGGTCAAGCGGCACACTATTACCTGAGGTCTTTCAATTCGGATATCTGCCTACTTCTTAAGATAGCCCGAGTTGATACCTTCCCTGCCCTATACGAAGCTGCCCAACAAGCAGAATTAGCATAATCTCCATAGGCAGACTTCCACATAGAGTGCAGCCCCCATTTATCCCGATTTTCCTCGTCCCAGTATCCATCGGCCTCCGTGTAATGCCATCCTCCTCAAATCAGCACCCCAGCAACCATGGAATCCACAATTATAAACCCTTACGGTCACCTCGATTCATTATCCTAACCGCCCCTCCGCCTCCGCAATATCCCGCACTCCCCTCCCCCTCATTACGCGGCTACCACCCTCCCATTAATACCTCCCCGGCCCGTGCCCCATAACAATATTCAATAAAATCCTTCAAGAGGTATGAGCTCGCCTCCGGTATCATACTATTTCCACGATGCGTATGAGAAAGCAGCTCGATGGAGTTCCTTCCAAGGAGACCATATCCTCCCCGCGATAACAAAGATCAAGCGCACCACTCAAAGACACCCCCAAGGATCCCAATGAGGCTCAACCCGGCACTCGACCAGGTTACCGTGCTCCACGTGCAACGATCCACACTCGAGGAGAGTTGCACCCATCACATTATCTTCACACCCTTGCGGGCAACGCCATAGAGGATGAAGCATACATGATCCGGACGATGAAGGCAACTTGCGGTCCCAAAAGATCCGTGTTGCTCTTGACCAGGAAAAGCCCATTGAGGCGCCACAACCCAAGCAAAGCCGTTGAAGGTATACACCAAAAAGGCACACCTGCTACCACGACAAGTCACCTTGGCCTCCTACAACCAAAGAAGGTTCCCTATGCTCAAGGCTCCTAAAGCTCCGCAGCCCAACCTCTAGCGAAACAAAGGAACAAGCTCAAGAAGCGAGATACCCGACGAAGAACAGATGAACCACAACAATACGGACCAAGATGACCAAAAAAAATAGAGCACACTTCAACCTACAATAGTTGATGAGCTAAGGACCCCCAAGATAAGTATGTCGAGGCTCTTCGCTCCCGGGCAAGTTGATCCAGAATCCTTGAAAACATAAAAATGAAACCCCACCGTGTTAGCTCACCCACTTCCCAGGAAAAAAGCCACCTCCTTTCTTCTCATTCGGATGGAAAGCTATTATACACAACATGGTGGATTCGTGCTTCCACGTCATAATCGCTCGAAGAGATCGTATGGAATATCAAGGACCAGCCAAGGTTGCCCCTAGCGCACCCACAAGACGTTGGTGTCATCAGGATATCCCATCCGCAAAGCCCTCGCTAGTGGTCACCGAAGTCGTTGTGGTCGACTTGGAACCCTACTTCGCATGTGTCTCTCCGGGAGTTCATTGCAAAGCCGGGTGGATATCTCTCTGGATTACTCACATATGGAAGTGCCCTTCAAAGGAGGAGATTAAAGATCTATACGAAGCCTTCCACATTTTTAGTAGAGAAGATACCCGGAGAAAGCCAAACGGCATGGTTCACACAAAAAACGGTAGAGGTTGATTAAAAGAGCCCTTGTTTACAAGTGGAGGATGGTTCTCCTTGCTAGACTTCAATGCCATGATTGAGACCAGCAAGGTTGTTACTCCTCACCCCCTAAGACTTGACCCCAGGAGAGGTTGGACCCGCACCAAGCTATGGAGTTGTTCTTTGATGGGCCGATGCAAGAATGGCGCCTCGGGTGTACTTATGGTTTCCCCATCCGAGTCCAGGACTACACTTAGTGGCTTGACGTACTAATAAGGCGGAGTATGGGCTTTGTGCTTGGGTTTGAAAGGAGAGCGGGGTGAGACATTTGCATCTTTGGCGACTCAGGTGTGCAAAGATCGATAAGTGCGCCTCCAAAGCATTACCTCAAGGTTCCGTAACAGTCGGACCGTGAGTCATTCGACTCTTTGAATGTCAAAGCCATATCCAGAGAAGAATAAACATGTAACATTCGCGTCCTTGGAGCAGTACGTTCGTGATGACACCTCGAAGAAAGCGTTCGTACATCTACAGCCTTCGCTGATAAGACACTCAGCGGGTGTTGACGTGACGAGATATCGTCACTTTTTTAAACGAAAGTACTTAGAGGTAGAGACCCATGACGAGCTACGAGGGGTTGATACTTAAAAAATAATCATGTCCCGAAAGGACTATTACCCTAGAAGTCTCTTTGATCCGATAGGGCAATATCCAGAATCAAAGTGGACCCTAAGCGATACGTGGACCCGACTCAACCGGAAAACGATCAAGGTCGGGACGGCGAAAAGGACTGGAGAGATCAGATCTTTGTGCGGAGAGTTCCCATATTGTGGCTGTGCTACCGGACTTGAAAGGTTGGAAGATGTCCAACATACTATAAGTGAAGTAATGCAAGACCTTTCACGAAGCAAAGGCATAACCCAAAAATTGAGCTATGAGAACGGAGCTCTTAAAGATGTTGAGTCAAAATCATCTACCCCATCAAGCAATCATCTTGGGTGCGAATTTGGTCCCTAAGGAAGAGAAGGGAGACATCCCCCTCTGATAACCCATCAAGCTTCCAAGGATCATTATCCGCTTCCCCAAATTGATCAGATCCTCCACATCGTTGCTGGAGCATAGAGGTTCTCTCTCTTGGACGGATTCTCTGGATACAACCAAATATGGGTAAATGACGAATATCAGCACAAGACAGCGTTCACCACCAAATGGGGAACGTTTGTATATCAGCGCATGCCCTTCGGCCTGTCTAACGTCGGCGCTACGTTTCAAAGAGCTATGGACTTGGCATTCCGGGAGCTGCTCAACAAAGTCATTGTCATCTACTTGGACGACATGACTGTATTTTCACATAAGAGAGAGGACCATGCTTCCCACCTGCGGCAAATATTTGAGAGGTGTCGTGAATTCGGCATTTCCATCAACCGAAGAAGTCTATCTTCGCGTAAGGAAGGTAAGCCCTAGGACATGTCATTTCAGAAGGCCTTGCATGGATCCGACGACGAAGCCCTTCTTCGCTACCCATCCCGTCGACAAGAAGGGCTACAAGTTTTTCGCCAATCAACCGTGAAGAAGTTGATACGAACTTGCACAAGTAATTAAGCCCATGGCCGAACTCCTAAAAGAATGCCAATTCTTGTGGACTAACGAAAAACGCCTTGAAGAGATCAAGGCCAGAATCGCACAAGCTCCATGTTGATAATCCAGTTATTCCAAGGATTTCATCCTACGCGGTGGAGAGCCCGAGAGTTACGCCACTCCGACTCGAAGGAGATGTGCGAGGAACCCCCAAGCGTTCTTAAGCCTGATTCGCATGAGAAAGTATAATTTTATTGAGCGGCGGCCATCATGAAATCCCTCGAAGTTTAGGCACTTTGTTCCCAAGCCGATAACTATCTTCGTGATACATCCGGACGTCAATTTCATTGTACAAGGGGAGCCAGGTCACAGAGGGGATGGATAGCCAAAATCCAAGAATTTGACATCGAGCTACGGCCAACGAAGCCGATCGAGCCGAGCCCTATGCCAAGAGCTGCCCAAGCGCTCAACTGAAATCTCGCCTCCTGGGAAGATCCGATAGCAAAACTAACCTTGCCAACTCCTTAACAGAGGAACGTGATTGGACGAATGACCGTGCAGTATTTTAGCACGGAGATGTCCATCACTCAATGCCTCACAGAAGGAGGTTTAGGCTGAATACCTTGAGATATGTACTACGCCTCGAGGCTGTATTTCAAAAATATTGACGGCATCCGTTGCGATGCGTCGAGAATAGATAAACCAAAGGTCCTCGAGAATTCCACCCGGATGCGGGGGACATCATTTGGGAGGCCTACGGCCTTAAAAATTATCGAGTCGTATTATTGGCCCCTCTCTTCAAAGACGCACATGCACTTGTTAAATGTGAAATGCCAAAGGTTCGCCGCAGAACGGAAGGCGCCCTTGCCCCTCCAACCAATTCAAGCCGAGACTCCATTTCACAAGGGTCTAGACTCGACGGACCATCACGCCTAACCCCGGACATAGTTCATCCTACACCATCGATTATTTCACTCTGACAAGCAATCCCCACTAAGCACGCAAACCAAGAAACGGTCATTGGTTCCTTAAGAGCCTCATTACCCATTTCGGGGTCCCAAAGGCAATAGTTACAAACAATGGTCCGGGTTCCAGTGCGTATTCACAGGTCACCAACAAATACGGCATCTATCACAAGATGTCCTCAACACAGGGAATGGCCTAGCCAAGTCCGCGATCAAGATTGTTAAAAAACAGAAGGACAGGACGTGGCACCTACCAACCGAACGTGGGCGGATCGTATATCTTTCAAGAGTCTATCAGACATCCCCCTACCGCTCTATATGGCAAGACTTCCCTCCCACATAGAGATGCCCGCACTCGGATGTTAGATGAAGAAAGGCGACGGGATCCATGGACCGATTTTGCCAACTATGCGTTAGAGAAAAGGGGAGGCATACCAGGCCTTTACTAAACATGCCGAAGTGACCCGAGCTGGTTTGCAAAGGCACCACCACCGAGTTTTCAAAATCGGGACCAGTGCTAAAGTGGACTCCTCAAAGCAAAGTCGCAATCATGAAAATTTGATGCCCTCGGAAGGTCCCTATCGATCGCTCGGGTAAACCAATTCAACGCGTTCGTGCTCAGGGACATGGAGGGACAGCATCTCCCCATTCCTGTCAACGGTTTCCACCTAAAAATCTACCACCACTAAAGGCACCCAAGAGGTCCTTCCTTGTACATATTATTTTCCTACATTTTGGTTTATGACAGAATGTACATATTTCTTCATATTCAGCTTTTAGTTTAGCCAAGCTCTTAAAAAAAACCATCCACTTAATTGCACATCGAGTTTGAAAACAACAACAAAAATGACTAAGTGTTTGGTGCGCAACCCGACTTCGCAAAGTCGGACTGACCATCTTGGGACGCAATCGGGCAGAAGACAAAATTGGCTAAGTGTGGAATCCCTACTCGCAACATTTCCGGCGAAGTCGGATTCGCACGTTTAGGCGAACCAGTGCGCTCTTATTTTCAAGCGCACTTGAATGACGTCGGGAAAACAAGGACATAATGGCAAAAAATTCTAAGTGTAGGCCCAGTGCGCAATGTGCATACGCGAGTTAGGCTGCGTCCCTCCTTAAAACCCGGCCAAAGTCCCCTCAAGTGTGTGCCCAAGCGCGTGACGTCATTGGAAGCACGAGGTTCAAAAATTAAGAATGATTCGCGTCTTTCAAAGCAAATGTCATTAAAGAAGCAAGCACATTAGGACCAACCACAACCAAGGTGTGCCTTCCAAGTAAAAGGCCCACACACGGTCACCAAAGAATAACGGCGTTTCCACCTACTTCTAGCAAATCACTTTAAACCACCCCCTCACGCTATTAATGTTGCTTTTTTTTCCTAGAAAAGGGGCCCTGGCATACTCAGAACATTCGAATTATCAAGCTATCGCAAGGAGCAGAATTGAAGGACTAGTAACCAATCCCGTCTCCCACCACGAAGAAAACAAAAATGGACAAGGGAAGCGCCAATGCACGCAATCCCATACAGCGAGGGAGAGCACAGAATCCAACGCTCATGAGGCGAGCCCACGGACGGACAAGAAATCCAGGTCAAGAGAGCCAAGGGCAAGCTCCACCCGCCCACAACCGCCGGTATAGGGACGCAGTACTCCATTAGCCTCACCAAGTCGCCAATATAGCAAGTGGGGCAAAGTCTCCCCTCGCACCATGTCGGAGTTGATACAGTCTATTGTGACATATTACAAACCACTACCCAAGCTCAACAACCAAGGAAGGTGTTGTTCACCCTCTTCAAAGAAGCGTCCACCACCTTCCCCGGCTCCGTACAACCCCAACGCCATTGTCAAGAATTAACTTGATGAGCAGCGCTTCCTCAAAAAAGATGAGGAGTTCCTCGACTCGACGAAAACCCGCTACCACGGACATGGCCAACGGCCCTATACCCGGAGAGGTTCAAATAAATATATATATATTATCTGCATGGGTACTCGCTCGCCACGAATAGAATGGTGCACCCGTACCAGTGGCGCTGCAGAATGCATTTTGCATGGAGAGTTTCGACTCCACTGCCAAAGGAGCGGAAGACGCCCTATTTTCGTTGATTGGGCAGATTGGGTGGCGTACGCCATACATTCGAATCTGGTCAGATACGCAAAGCGACAACGAGTTCCGCCTGCTTGTTCCTCACATGGTTGTCTACCACATCACTACCGGACTAAAGTACGACCCAAAAGGTAAATGAGAAGGACGCCCCCTGTGTATGAGTGGACAAGCCCCGGCGTTGTTCAACGCAAGCATCTCGCCCTCCACGGCCAGACGAACTACCGAGGAGTACCAATACGGAGATACCTTCCGGTTGACTCAGGGCATTATGATCATAATCTACGGATTCAAAGGGAAGCCGTTCTTGCTGCCCTATTTTTGCACTGAACATCAGTTCGGTATAGAAATATCACGCCAGATGGACTACGTAGAAAAAGGAATTCGGCCAGGGGAAGAAGAGGGGCCATATTTTCAAGTATCCTATTACCAGGCGAACATTCAAGTGCATGAGATTGGGCAGCATATCTACCTTGAACAAGAACTCCTAAACATGGTCCTGATACAACTACCTCAACACTGGAAATACGACCCGATTGGGGTCGGGAAAATTGTACATATTTGCCCCCAAGCAAAAATCATGGAGGAGAGGTGCAATAAAATAGGTGCAGACCTGGAATGGCACATCGAGCGGATGCAATCATGGCCACAATGGCAGGAATTTTACTGTGAAGAAGTGGAGTATGATCCGGAGCGCAATCCAGACCACGTTAGACTCACAGCTTAAAAAATTCCTCTCAAGGTGACACCCTCATGGGAAAAGGACAAAATTATTGAATGCTGGAAAATGAGGTGTCGCACGCAACACGATAAGTCTAACCGGAAGACATTGGTCGTAGAAGATGAGTTTTCGGCCTTATATGATAAATACGCTGGCAAATGGGAGCCGTTCGCATTCCAAGATTGCGTTCCCCTAGGTGCCAAAAAGAGATATAAAGGGAAGCCCCCATCCCAGCAATTGCCCATTCAAGAAACTCCCAACGCGACACCAACAAGCAGTCAGGTGGGCCCGATGTTGCCTCCAACTCCTGAAGCGTCACCTCAAAAAGTACAGGAGCTAGAAAAGTCAACTAGTGAAGCGGCCCCCCAAAAAGAAAAGGCACCAGAAGGGTCAACCGGTGGGCCTTCGGCAGCAAACATTCCTCCGTCAAAACCCAAGTACAAGTTCACCGTGGGAACACCACTGCCAGCCGCTCCAACTTCCTCCGCCTCCTTCGAGCAACGCAACTCCGAAGAAGAAAGGAAAAGAACTAAAGACCAAACGGCCTAAGGAGGAGTCCCACAACGGCGCAACACGAACAGAGACGCGAGAAATCATCTCTCGGACAGCCCAGGAAAGAAGCGAAGTTTGGGCAGCGGCTTCTCCAATCAACGGCTCAGGCAGAGCCCGCAGGTACATCCTCTTCCCCGGTTCCCCAGATCCCAATTGGCCCTGCCGTAACACCGTCCCCCACTATATCAGGGCAAGCCCTAGTTGCATCTTCCTTATCGCATATCTCCCAATCCTTCCATAGTCCCCATTCTTTCGAACAGTTTGCCCAGGACCCAAATATTTTCCAAACCCTAAGTCAAACCCTAGACCCCTCGCCCGCGGCCAGTGCCGAAGCTGCACCTACATCGCCGCGCCACTCACCCTCATTATTCAAGACCCCGCCTTCACCTCCCACTCGGCCGCCCGTTTCCCCTAGGACCCAGTCGCCCTTGAAAGCGACCACACCTTCTGGGATATCTCTTGCTTCATTGTTTGCAGGAAGGATGCTGCAGCAGGATTTAGCCTCGACGTATCCTATGCTGGCAGAGCTTGACTTCATGGGCGAGCAGCTACAGATTACAGACGATCAGCCCCTGGCAGCAAAGGCCATAGGGTGTTCCGCCTCTTTCCTCCAGGGCGTAAAACGAAGAGAGCCGAGGAGATAGCTGCCCCTGAAGCGCACCAGTTCGACTTGGACAGAGAGTCTCAAAAAATTGATCCCTAAAGTAAAGAAGCCCCTCAGAAATGACCGAGGCGACTATGAACACAGGTCAAGGAGAAAATTTTGTGACATAAGCGAAGAATACGAAATCAACGATATTCGCCGCAAAACTGACAATCTCCTTGTTAAGCGACTCGAGAATCAAGAGAAGCTGTTTCAACTTCAAAATAACTCGAGACAGCTGGAGGAAGATCTGGCCAAGGCCACCATGCGGCTGGAGTCTACCCATCAGAAGATCAAGGACTTGAAAGCACAGCTTGCCGCTTCTCAGCAGGAGGCCACAGCACAAAGAAGGACGGCCGAACAGCTGTCAGAAGAGAAGAGGGCAGCATTGGAACATATCTCTCAACTGCAGGATTTGTTGAGGCAAGCCCAATCTCAGCTAAAGGAGAAGGCATCCCAGGCGGCGGCCTTCTCAAAAAACAAGGTCAAAGAGATGCGGGCTGGTTTCTGCAGGATGCGGCTAATGTTGTCGTCCCTATCCGTCTGGATTTCGCATCCAGATCCAAAATATCCCCGGAAAGCTTGGTAGAGGAGGCCAACACCAGCGCATGGCTGGACTTGCAATAAAAATTAAGAGTTCGCGCCAAAGGCCTCCGATTTCCCCCATGCCCCGAATTGCCCTAGATTGGGCAGATGCAAGGGTAATCTTGCATAATTATTAAAAAAGAAAAAACAAGGGCCGCCAGAAAAATGTTGGACGCATTGAACCATGAAATGAATATTTGCCTGCCCCCTTCAACACTCTTTACGAGCTCGGATGCCGAGCTCACAAGATGGGAGTTTCCCCCTTGAACAAGTAAAGCTGGATTGGTTGTCTTTCAAGGCAGATACATCAAAAATTGATAGCTGGGCCGAGCTAGTCCAGGAAGCACAGGTAACTCAAATGGTGTCAGGATATTGCAAGATCAACACCTCCCTTCGGAGTTGGGAGAGAATATGACACCATCACGTACACATGATTGCGGCGTTCGAGCAGCGTTGAAGGATGTCCGATTTAGGGCCCTTCCAAGCAGCCTTGGGACCAGGCCAAGACCGTACAATCACGTTCGTGAGCGGAGCGCCCGAGCGAGGTGACTGGTGAGCATTCGGATTCGAGAGGAGGAGAATCAAGAAGAAACGAGAGTGAATCCGAAGAGGGCTTACCCAAGAAGGGACGCAGAGCCGGAAGGAGTTCCTCTGCGCCCAAAGGATAAAGGCCGGTTCTTTGCGTCAGGCAGCTCGACACCCCGCAAGCCGCCAGAAATGTTGCCACATTTTGCACGGTGCCATGTCTTCATTTTCTTCTAAGTATGTTGCTCTCCCTTCCCTCCTCCTCCTTTCCCTTTCTCCACTATCCCTTCCTCCCCTTCCGTTGGTTTCATTCCCTTCATTTCCCTTTTTCTTCCCTCTTTTACTTTCTGTCAATTTCCCAAAAAAGAGCAAAAGGCCCCCAAAAATTCTAAGTACAAGGGCACCCACTGCCAAGTCGGGTGCGCCCTAATGAGCGCACTAGGGGATGCAAAGTGCGGAAAATAATCAAAATTTGGCTAAGTGCAAGAGCGCAACTCGACTTCGCAGCGAAGTCGAGGTGCGCTCTCATTTCTGCGCACAGGGAAGCAACCCCAGAATTTTTGAAGTGTTGAACGCAACCCAACTCGCACAAGTCGGGGTGAGCTCTCATTCATGCGATGAGCGAGAGCAAAATGAGCTAAGTGTTGGGCGCAACCCGACTCGCGGCAAGCGGGCGCGCCCTACTGGCGACCGGGCGGGATGTTGCAAGAGCCAAAAATTTCTAAGGAAGGAGGCCTCCCCAACGCCGATTCCCCTTCCGTTTAAGCGCCAACCAGCGAAACGGACATGAAAGAGAGACGAGATTCCAAGGCAGATTCATCCCTTATCGATTTGACAGTGTCCCCCGGGATTCGGGCCGAGATGTGACGGGAAAGGGCAAGCGTGAGCCAAATTAGCACCGCAGCACCCTCATTCAAGCAACCAAGCATCTACCACCCGCCACGTAGCGCCAAACGGTCGACTCGCAAGTACACCAGTCGCAAGGTCAACATCGCACTTTTGCCGCTGTCAACGCCACATGTCGGTCAGGATCGTGCCGGAGTTGTAATGGGGGAAAGCGATAAATAGCAGCCATATCATTGTAAAGGGGGAAGGGGATAAGCTAGGGAACCATTGTAGGTATTTGCTTCGAATACAGATACACTTGGCTCTTTGATGTTCTTGTTCTTTATGCTGCCTTTATTTAGCATTTCGCCTCATGTTGCTTATGTTTGCTACGTTATCCATCCGGATATCGGTATTTGATAATTAATATTCGAATGATAGTTAGAGGATACATAGAAGAATGACATTGGTAGTTGAAAGTATTATGTGTTTAGTTGTTGTTAGTAGTGGTGATTGATAGTTGTCGTGCTATCCTCCCCACCCAATACAAATCACATTTATATTTCTTTCGGCATTTCTAATTTCTTTCCTGCACCGAGCTAAAACAATTAAGAAAAATAGGAAGCCGGCCTTCTTCGAAGATTGGCTCGGAAGGTGTTCCTTCCTTCCGGCCTTTCAATCTGCTGGGCGAATCTAGGGCGCATTACACTAAATCCTATCCGAGTGGCAGATTCGTAACCAATAGGACTATACAAGTTAGTTGATGCCAAGTCTGCCAATTCTTTTGCCTTGGCAGTTGAAGACAATAGTTTTGTTCTTTATCATGAGAGCTTTGGTCACCTGAATTAAAAGTATTTATCAATTCTCACTAACATGGTTCATGCATTGCCATCCATTTAGAAGTCAACTTGGAAAATAGGGTCGCCAACTGTTTGAGACAGGTAAGTCTTGGCATGCACAAGGTGTTTGGATTTAGTGCATATTGATTTATGTGGTCCAATGAATAAATCTTCGGTTTGTGGTATAAAATATATTCTATTGATGGTTGATGATTATTTGGGGAAGATGCGTATACTTCCTCAAGTCTAAATGTTTGTCATACTTTCAAATATTTAAGGTCATCGTAGAGAAACAATAGAAAAGCAAATCAAGGTCTTGAGATCAAATGATGCAGGTGAGTTTACCTCAAAAGAGTTTTGGGATATTTGCAGACATGCAGGTATACACAGGCAGTATACAACTCTTTACACTCCACAACGAAATGGGGTAGTAGAGAGAAGGAACAAGACAATAATGGAGGTGGCCAGATGCATGGTGCATAGCCGAAATGTACCATATTGTTACCAGGCAAAAGCATTGAAGATTTCAGTCTTTATTCTCAACAAGTGTCCATCTAAAGCTCTATAGAATGTTACTCCCAAAGAAGCATGATCTAGAAGAAAACCTTCAGTTAGTCATTTTCGTATTTTTTGGTTGTGTTGCTTTTGCAATAAGTTCTAAGAAGAAAAGAAGTAAGAAGGATGCAAACAACAAAAGGTCCAAGTTTGTAGGCTATAGTGAACAATCCAAAGCAATAGATTGCTTGATGTCTCTACTAACAACATTGTAAATAGCAGTACATGAGAAGACGCCTTTCTTCTTAGATAATGGTAAACCTATTGAAATTTTTATATGTTTTCGAACTGTTGATACTTGATAGTACTACAACAGGTAGTCAAGTTCACTTGGATTCAAATATTTCCCTTGGATTCAAATATATTAGAGACTGATGATGAAGAGAAATATGTGAAGACTCAGCCACATTAGTGTGTTGAAAATCCACATTGGGATGACCTTGCAGAACAGAGCTTCACAGAGGTACACCCAAGTGAAGTTTGCAAGCAACAAGAGCCATGTCAATGACCAAAAAGGCATACACAGACAATGAAAGATGCCAAGGAGGATGAGCAAGTGGTAGCCAGACAATCTAGGCAAATTTTGCTTTAGTTTCATTTGGACTTAGCGAATATGAAGAGGCCAGCGGTAAACCAGATTGGGAACTTGCCATGAAAGCAAAATTTGACTCTTTGATGAAGAATAGAACATGGGAACTGTGTGAATTACCCCATGCAAAGAAACCAATTGGCTGTAAATGGGTTTAAAAGGTAAAATGTAGATCAAATGGTTGAGTTGACAAATTCAAAGCCCATCTTGTTGCTAAAGAGTATGCACAATAGGAACGTATAGACTATGGAGAGACATTTGCTCCAATTGCAAACAAGGTGGTTTTTCAATTAGTTCTGTCCACTGCAACACACTTTGGTTAGCAAGTATATCAAATGGATGTTAAGAGTGCCTTCCTGAATGGAGATTTGGAAGAGAAGATCTACATGGTTCTGCCACAAGGGTTTCAAATACCAAGAAAAGAACATTTGGTCTGCAAATTGATTAAGTCACTATACGGACTTAGGCAAGCTCCCCTAGCCTAGAATTTCAAAATTGATTAATGTCTTAGAGATTTAGGATTCAGTCGGAGCTTTTCTGATCATAATCTCTATTTCAAAACTACAAGTAATGACATTGTCATTCTCATTGTGTATGTTGATGACCTTCTTATTATTGGTAGTGAAGCCCACTCAATTCGACATGTAAAATCTATTTTGTGTGTTGGGAATCAGTGTCATACACCTTGCAAATCCTGTCTCATGTCTTATGTTAAGAGCATATATAAAAGAAAGAAAAAGAGCATAGCATATATAAAAGAAAGAAAAAAAGCATTAAGCAGTCTGTGGGATGTCAGCAGTGTTATTGCAGGACATCTATGTTACTGCAGGTCAATAATGTTACTACAGGACAGTTGTGTTACTGTAGGTCTATTTCCAATAGTGTTACTACAAGTCTATTTCCAACAGTGTTACTGCAGGTCAATAATGTTACTGTAGGACAGTTGTGACAGGTTTATTTCCAATAGTGTTACTGCAGCTCAGCTATGTTACTGCAGGTCAGTTGTGTTACTGCAGGTCTATTTCCAGCCTTGTTGATAAATGGGACTGAAGAAGTGGATACTATAAAATTGTATTGTAAAAAGCCGTTTGTTGATTATTGAATAATAAATTGAGTGCGCCTTGATTACTGGGTTTTTCCAAGGGTATATGTTGCTTCCTGTATGAGGTGTATGTGATTTTGCTTGCTGGAATTGAAAGTTTACGCCTGTTTTGCACTACTTTCCTCTAAAGATTAAGTAGGAAGTGGTTCCACATTTTTTTAGCTTCCTTTCATTTGGTATCAGAGCCTGGTCAGTTTTTGAGATCCTTAGTTAGGAAAAAGGATTTTTTTTCTATTATTCTTGGTTTGAGTGGGAGCTGTACACAAAGGAAGTGATTTTATTTCAGGATGGCAAGTACATCATGGTTGGAGATAGAAAAATTCAATGGCACAAATTTTGAGCTATGGAAGCTTAAAATGGAGGATCTGCTCATAGACAGATATCTATGGGCTGTTATTTCTGGAAGTCAACTTGCATCGATAAAGAATGAAGACTGGGTTGTGATGGATCGGAAAGCTAGAAGCCTGATTAGGCTTTGTTTGGCTGATTCCATACTTCTGAATGTATTTGCAGAGCCCACCATAGAAAGTCTTTGGAAGAAGTTGGGAAACCTATACCAAGCTAAATCTTTGGTAAATATACTTTTTCTACGGAAGAAGCTTTACTCTTTGAAGATGGGTGATGGGGATTCAGTTGCAAAGCATTTGAATGCATTCAATATCATAGTGAGCCAGCTACAATCCATAGGTGTGCAAATGGATGATGAGAATCAATGTATCACACTATTATGTTCTTTGCCAGATTCGTGTGATAACCTTCTGATGGAAATCAGGCACCGCCACTAAGATAAGGCTTGAAGAAGTGGTGAGTGCTTTGCTCTCGAAGGAGATGCGACGAAAGACTCCGAATTCTGTCAAACATGCATTAATTGTTCAAGGTAGATCAAAGGAGAAAGGCAAGAACATGAATAGAGACAGCAGATCTAAATCTAAAGCAAGAACTATGTCTCTTGGTAAATCTAAAGTGAAGTGTTGGAACTGTGGCATGCAATAGTACGGAGGTTACTGTTACTGAGAACCTAAAACTTCAAGTTGAAAAGACTATGTTGTGGCAAGAGCAAATGGGCCACATTGGTGAGAGAGGCCTTAAGGCTTTGAAATGCAAAAATATGATTGAGGGATTAGTTGATTGTTCTTTAGATTTTGATTGTTGTAAGCATTGTATATATGGAAAGCAAAATCGTGTTCAATGTTACCCAAGCTCAGCTAGATCTTTAGGGCTTTTGAATTTGATTCATAGTGATGTATTTGGTCTAGTTGTTGTACCTTCACTTGCAAAATCTTTGTATTATGTTACTTTCATTGATGATTTTTCTAAGAAGACATGGGTCTATTTTTTCAAGAAAAAAAATGGGGTCCTTAGTTAGTTCAAAGATTTTATGGCTCTTGTTGAGAACGAAAAAGAAGATCAAGGTGTTGAGAACAGATAATGGTGGAGAATTCTGTTCAAGAGAATTTGACAGATTTTGAAAGAACAATGGCATTGCACGGCATAAGACAACTCCAAATAACCCTCAACAAAATGGAGTTGCAAAAAGGATGAAAAGGACGTTGATAGAGAGGGCTAGGAGTACACTCAATGGAGCCGATTTGGATCAAAAAATTCTGGGCAGAAGCAGTTAGCACAGCTTGTTATCTGATTAATAGATCTCCTACATCAGCTCTTGTTGATAAAACCCCACAGGAGGTTTGGACAGGTAAGAAGCCCTCACTACAGCATATCAGAATTTTTAGTTGTAAAGCATATGTGTATGTGCCTAAGCAAAAGAGATCCAAGTTGGATTTCAAAGCAGTAAAATGCATCTTCATTGGATATGGTGATGGTGTGAAAGGATACAAACTTTGGAATCCTGTGACAAAAAAGGTGGTATATAGTCAGAATGTGATTCTTAGAGAGACCAAGTCCCCCTAAAGTTGAGCAACCAAGTGATAATGCAAAGTCAATAGTGCAGCTTGGGCCAAAGTCCGAGAAGGTTGCACCTGAGGCTGAACTAGAAGTTCAAGATGGACCAAACAAGGAGCAGGTTCCAGAAAGTTCGAATAGTTCAGACGAGGAAGAACCTCCATCGCATTGGGTGAGGAGGTCCACTCAGCAACAAAGGCAACCAAAAAGGAATATCCCACCTGATTTTGGATGTATTTTTGCTTTATCTACTAATGTTGATGAAACTAGAACTGTGAAGGAGGCAATGGAGATGAATGACAGTGAGTCCTAAAAGATGGCCATGGATGAGATGGCAGCTCTAACAAAGAACGGCACATGGGACCTAGTTTAGTTGCCTAAGGGAAGGAAACCTGTTGGCTGCAAATGGGTTTTCAAGAAGAAATTCAGTTCGAAGGGCAAGGTAGAGGAGTATAAAGCAAGGCTAGATAGATTTTGGTGAGATTTTTTCTCTGGTGGCAAAGCTTACATCCACTAGATTATTTTTATCCGTTGTTGTTGCATTTGATCTTGAGGTTAAGCAAATGGATGTAAAGACAGCTTTCTTGCATGGAGACTTAGAGGAAGAGATCAACATGAAACAATCGAAACACTATGTGGAAAAGGGTAAGGAAAACTTAGTTTGCAAGTTAAAGAAATCTCTTTATGGTCTTAAACAATATCATAGAATGTGGTACAAGTATGTTTTGAGGTTGAGATTTGTTAGATCCAAATCAGATCACTGAGTTTATTATAAGCAGAAGGGTGGTCATTTTATTGTTATCAATTTGTATGTGGATGACATGCTGCTGATTAGTCACAATAAGGATATGATTAAGGTTTTGAAATCTCAGCTTTCACTACAGTTTAAAATGAAGGATTTAGGAGCTGCTAAATTTATCCTAGGGATGTCAGAGAAAGTATGTCGACTCTATTTTGCAGTGCTTCAACATGAAGAATTGCAAACCAGTGAGTGTTCCTATTACTATGGGACGTCTACACCTAGAGAAATGGAGGACATGAGTCATGTACCCTATGCTAGTGTGGTTGGGAGCCTCATGTATGCTATGGTCTACACCAGACCAGACATTGCCTAAGCAATGGGAGTCTTGAGCCGATTTATGGCAAATCCTGGAAAGGATCACTAGGCAACAGTGAAAAGGGTTTTCAGATATCTTCAAGGTACTTTAGATTACTCTGTTTGTTATTAGGTATCCTTGGCAGCTAGACATATAAGGATTTGTAGACTCAGATTGGGCAGGAGATGTTGACAGAAAGAGGTTTACCAGTGGCTATATGTTTAGTCTATTTGGTGGTGCAATTAGTTGGATAAGCAAGTGGCAGGCTGTAGTCGTTTTATCCACTACAAAGGTGGAGTATATGGCAGTTACTTATGCCAATAAGGAGGCAGTCTGGCTTCGGAAATTGTGTTTGGATGTTGGGCTGAGTTAAGAAGCAATAAAAATTAACTGTGATAGTCAAAGTGCTATCACCTTGGCAAATAACCCTACATTTCACGCGCGGAATAAGCACATTGGTGTGCAATATCATTTCGTTCGTGACATGGTGGAGGATAGGAAGGTTATGCTCAAGAAGGTGGATACTTTAATAAATGTTGCAGATGTTTTGACAAAGCCTGTGAGCACTAAGAATTTCAAATGGTGCTGCAAGGATATGGGCATTTCTGCCCTTACCAATTAGTTAACTCTTTTGTTAATGATTCTCTTTTGCTCTTGCAAGGTATATGACAAGTGGGAGAATGTTGGGAATAGATGTCATACACCTTGCAAATCCTAATTGTCTCATGTCTTATGTTAAGAGCATATATAAAAGAAAGAAAAAAGGCATTAAGCAGTTTGTGGTATATCAACAATGTTACTATAGGACATCTGTGTTACTGCAGGTCTATTTTCAGTAGTGTTACTGCAGATATATTTCCAGCAGTGTTACTGCAGGACAAAGAAAAAAGGCATTAAGCAGTTTGTGGTATATCAACAATGTTACTATAGGACATCTGTGTTACTGCAGGTCTATTTTCAGTAGTGTTACTGCAGATATATTTCTAGCAGTGTTACTGCAGGACAGTTGTGTTACTGCTTTCTAGTAGTTTTCCTGCAGATCTATTTCCAATAGTGTTACTGCAGGTCTATTTCTAGTAGTTTTACTGCAGGTCTATTTCCAATAGTGTTACTGCAGGTCTATTTCCAGTAGTGTTACTGCATGATAGCTGTGTTACTGCAGGTCTATTTCCAGTAGTGTTACTGCAGGTCAGCTATGTTACTGCATGATAGCTGTGTTACTGCAGGTCTATTTCCAGCCTTGCTAAAATGCGAGTCGCGACTGAAGGAGTGGATACTATAACATTGATTACTGAATGATACATTGAGTGCTCCTTGATTACAGGGTTTTTCCCAAAAGGGTTTTCCCAAGGTATATGTTGCTTCTTGTGTGAGGTGTATGTGATTTTGCTTGCTGGAATTAAAAGTCTAGGTCTCTTTTGCACTGCTTTCATCTAAAGATTAAGCAAGAAGTTGTTCTGCGATTGTTTAGCTTCCTTTCATTGTGTTTAATTTTTTATATGATAAATTTAGGGCTCCATTACTACCTAGGTGTAGAATTTTGGCAAGTTGATCATACTATTTTTATATCACAAAGCAAGTATACCAAAACACTTTTGATATGACAAATTATAATCCAATATCTACACCTATGGAAGTTGGGATCAAACTATCAGCCTACTCTTATTCATCTCTGGTCAAAGGGTCATTATATCGTCAATTGGTGGGTAGCTTCATTTATCTTACAACCACTTGATCGGACTTATGTTTTATTGTATATTATTTGTCCGGTTTCTTGACAAATCCCCAAAGAGAGCATTGGCAAGCTGCAAAACATTCTCAGATATATCCGGCATCTGGTGGAGCATAAAGAAATTTGTCTATCATTATCGAACTTCTGAACAGATTGTTGATGTAATGATTAAACCCTTAGGTAGAGAATAATTTGTAAAATTTAGATATAAGCTTCGGATTGTAAATAGATCCAAATCTGATTTGGTAAGTCATTAAAGGGAGGTGTTAGAATAAAGTTTGTTAATAGATAAGATAGAAATTTTCTATTAGAATAGTGTTTATTACAATGGATTTTTAGCAATAACTTATTAGCATTTGTAGGCATAATTTGGTTGGATTTATAAGATCTGGTTTTATCAGCACTAACCAATTACTAGATTGTAAATCAATATAAATTGGAACTCAGAAATGCAAATAGAGCATTCCATGTTAGATTCTTTTATTGCCATGGACGTTTCAAAACCTTTTCCAAAATCCATTAAAGATTAAATCTGAATCAAGAGAATGGGATCAATAACTGGATTATGAAAACATTGCATTATGATGCCGCAAATGTTATGAAACTAAGGCACATGGCAAGAGATTGCAAAGTGAAAACGATCAAGAAAGAGATGGAAAGTTTTGGTCATGAGATAAACTCCAAGATAAAGCAAAAAGATCATTTTGTAGTAGAAGTTGAATTAGATCAACGGTTTTCCACTCCCAAAAAAATGACAAAGAAATTCCCTCTACCTCATCAAATGGTGAAGGCCTTCACAATTCACTCAAAGCAACCATCAAAAGAAATGCAAGAGAAGAAGAATAACAATGCGCAAGTTCAAATTTAGAAGGAATTAAAGGTGTGAAGGAAGATGTGTTAAAATACAGAAAGTAAAAGAGGTCAAGTTTAATCCCGGTAAATCGTCTTCACTTTCCTCTAGTAGAAAATCACCTTCTTGTAATAAAAATGGAAGTAGTACTAGAGTTTATCACTTGCACTTTAGGGTTTCAAGAGCAGCATAGGAAAGTACTATGGAGGATAGCCCTTGCACGTCAAGGTTTCCAAGGCAACATAAAGAAGAAAGCATTTTCAAAACTATTCCTTGCACTTTCTGTTCTCCAAGGCAGCATAAACCTATAGATGATAAGTCATAGTGTGAACAGTTTGGAAAGATGGGAGCGATTGATGAGGATGGAAGTGTTAGTGGAAATGGAAAAAGGAGAGAAAGATCCTCCAAGCAAAAGCAAAGAGAAAAGGAAACTCAAAGGGATGTCGATTTTGGAAACCAGAAACATATATCACAAGTGTTAACAAGAAGTGGGGCTAAGCCCATAAATAAGAATAAAAACGGATGATGAAGATGGTCTCTTGGACTACTAGGGGCATCAGTCAGAGGCTAAGCCCATTAATAGTTTTTATAGTCCTAAATTTATTTTAATACAAGAAACAAAAATAAGTAGTGATGAATGTAAGGATGCATTCAAAGAGATTTGAAAGAAGAGGGATTGTCTAGCAGTTTCTGTTATAGGAGCTTTAGGATGTATTGCAACAATATGGGACAAACACAAATGGGATGGACAATTGCTAGAAGCAAGAAGTAATTGGATTGCTGGTTCTTTTTAAAATAATGCATATGATCCAGCTATAGTCACTCTTCATGATAAATATTGGAAGGACCTTAATTTAATTATGTCATATTCAACATTCCATCAAGTTTTCAATAAACATAGAATAATAGATGGACTAGGCAAACTCATATAGCAGATAAGATTGGAAAAGTTCTTGTTATGTAATAAATTGTTGCAAACAAGTATACAATCTCTTTAGACATTTTATTATGAGTAGAATCAGATCACAAGCCCATTGTATTGAGATGGGATCTACTCCATAGTGGTCAACCAAAGCCATTTCCACTTCAGTCTACATGGCTCCAAGACCTTGATTTCTTTCAAATGGTTACATTATGGTGGGATGAAGCAAGGTTTGGAAAATCATATATGTAATGGTTTGTTCAAAAGATAACATGTCTAATGTGCAAAAGAATATGTGGAATGTCTAAAAATTTTGGTAAAAACTTTGATAAAAGAGGAAATCGAATCCGGTCTCAACTATTTACAACAGATAATAGAAATCAATAGAATGAACCGAGATACTTATGTACAGTAAAATTAATTACTTTCTGATTATCATAATGTATTACAAAAGAAAGAGTCATATTGGGACCAAAAATCTAGGGAGAGATGGCTTAAAAAGGGGATAGAAATACCAAAAATTTTCATGCTACTGCCAAAAACAGATTTGTCTTCTGCTTGAGTCAAAAATATTTCAACAGAAGATGGAAGAAGTATCAAGGAAGAAATAGATATTATGAAGGAAGCAATTAATTATTTCAAAGGTATTATGTTAGAAGTTGAACAAGATAAAGAGCCTCAGGGTAAGCTTTTACAAAATATCCATCAATCATCACACAAAAACAAAATGAAACCTTGATGACAATTATTGATTTGAGGAAACTATAAGAGGCAGTTTTATCTTTCCCCCCTGGTAAACGCTTGGCCTCGATGGATTTTCTGCAATTTTCTTTCAAAACTTTTGGGATTTGATGAAAAGTGATATGTTGGCTGCAGTCGAGGAGGCTAGGAAAAGAAAAGGGCTATAATAACTGAGATCAATGCCACATTTATTTCGTTGGTTCCCAAGAAAGGTGAGACAAAATATGTTGATAATTTCTCTCCAATGAAACCTTTGTAAAATGAATTATAAGATAACTTCAAAAATTATGGCCAATAGACTTAAAGGATTCTATATTGTATTATCTTGGAGGAACAATGTGGTTTTGTTCATGGTAAACAAATTCTTGATGGTATAATGGTTGCACAAGAGGCCATACAATTCCTTAATTCTATGAAAAAAACTAGGTATGCTTGTAAAATTAGATATGAACAAAGCATTTGATAGGGTTTGTTGGATTTTTCTACATGATATTCTCAAAAAAAATTGGTTTTGATAAAGGTTAATGTGAAAGGATTAGATGTTGTTATAGCACTCCAAAATGTTCTATTTTGATCAATAGATCTCCTATTTGATACTTTGAATCATCCCACAAACTCTACCAGGGTGACCCACTACCTCCCTATCTTTCCATTATTCTTGCTGAGACATTGGGCAGAGCTTTATCATAGGCAAAAATGGTATAGGAAAAATCAAAGATATTTAGGTTGCAACAAATGGTCCCTTCAAACCTCATCTCCAATTTGTTGATGATACTTTTCTTTTGGGTCATCCTCCATCAGCAAGGCCATAGAATTTTAAATTAATATTATCATACAATGAGAAGGTTGTTGGATAATTGGTGAATACTATAAAATCCAAGCTTTTCACTAACACTACCCTAGATTTACAACAAATTATGATGTAGATTTTAGGGTTTAAAGTTGGAAATTGCCATCAATATATCTAGAATTCCTCTGTCTGATAAAGGAAAGAAGGAGCTTAGGGCCTCAATTCTGGATAGAATGAAGTTTTGTTTGGCAGGTTGGAAATATAAGTTCTTAACCATAGATGGAAGGATAAAACTTTTAAAGACTACATTGCAATCTATCTTTACATATATGATGCCACTTTCAAGATTGCCAACAGATATAGCATCCAAATTCGACAAAATTCAAAGAGATTCTCTTTGGAAAGGATGTGAAGAAAATTTTATGTTTTCTCTTTGAAAGAGAGATAAGGTTTGCAAAGGAAAGAACATTGGAGAGGCAGGCTTACAAAATTGCAGACTTACGAGGTTAGCATTAGGGGCAAACCTTAGTTGGAGATTATTCCAAGATCAAGGAAACAGTTGGGGGAAAATGTTACTTCAAAAATATATTAGGTTCTATTGATGGAAGAAAATTATTAAGGAAACACACCCTTCCTAGAGGGCTTGGCAACATGGACTTCATATTAGATACTATAGTTGAGAAAATCGGAATTGGCATCAAAAAAGAAGTGGGAAAAAATAAAGAATCGGCAAAAAAATCGAGAAAAATCAACAAGTTTTCAAACTGAAGAAAATGCAAATTTTCATTGAAAAAAGCTTTTTTCATGTATATCACAACTTTTTGGAAACAAAATTGGCAAAAATCAGCCAGGCTGTGAATCGGGAAAAATCGGCTCGAATTGGGATTAGTTGCAGATTTTCTCAACTATGTTTAGATACTTTGCAATTGATCAAGAAACATATTAAGTAGTCAATCAATGAGGGGTATTCTACAAATTTTAGGATAATGCTTGGTTCAAGCCTTGTCATCTTATTTCTAATTCAAAATGGCAACTACTCACTCAAGCATGTTTAGTTAGAGGTTCAAAGATCAATAATTATATTGATGTGGACAACAATTTCATATCTTGGATTTCTATTAGGAACCTAGTTGAGGGAGAGGACCTCAAAGACATGGCGAATGAACTTCAAATTATGCTTCAAGTGTTATATTTGTCCATTTTTACGTGGAAAGATGAGTTGTTTTCTAATCTAACAAAAGATAGAGGATACTCAGTCAAGTTGGGATATGCAATTGGAATTTCCTACTCCCAAAGACTTCCCTTGAAAGAATGTTCAATCACTTGGGGCGCTCTATAAACCCTCAACATTCACTTAGTTAAAAGTCGAAAGCAACATTTTTACAGGTGAGAATCTACAAAGAAGAGGATATCTTAGAGCTTTTAGATATACCTTGTATAAGAAGGATATAGAAACATAAAATCATTGAATTCCTCGTTGTCCCTTTGCTTACACTATTTGGGGCCACTCCTAAAAAAAAGGAGAATATATTGGGTAGCGCCATCAACATTGAAAGAGTTGATGACAGCATAGTTGAGAAAGCAATGGGAAAAGAATCAGGAAAAATCGGGAATCGCAAAAAAAGGGCAAAAAATCAACATTTTTCATTGAAAAAACCGAAGAAAATGCAATTTTTCATTGAAAAAAAAAAAAACTTTTTTCATGCATATCACAATTTTTTTTGGAAAAAAAGGGGCAAAAATCGGCTTGAATCATGATTTTTTGCATATTTTCTCAACTAAAGATGAAAGATTGGATTAATTGTTTCAAATTTAAAGCATTATACATCATGTGGAAAATTGGTCCTGCCATTATTTGTTGGAATCTAGGCCTTGAAAGGAATGATAGACCTTTTTAAAATAAATCTCGGAATCATGCCCAACTTTGGAATTGTATTATTCCCTCTCTTGCAGAATGTTTAGAAGCAGGGTTCTCATCCTGGAAAGGCTCAAGTGTGCAAAAAAGAGGTGTGTGCCTCTTGGATACAAGATTTGAATATACATACAAGGGTTACCTGCAACAATGGAGTTATCACAAAAGATCTGCATCAATCTATGGTAAAATGGAAATGTCCAAAAGTTGGGTTCATTAAAATTAATTTTGATGATGCTTCAAAGGAAATCCAAGGAAAGCTGGTGGAGGTGGTGTTTTTAAGAATAATGAAAGCAAAATTCTCCTCACTTACTCAAAATCATATGGAACTTCAACTAACTATGTAGAGGCTAGGTCACTTCTTAAAGACATCAAGATTGCCATTTAAAAGGATAGAGATATAATTCAATTAAGGGGGATCCATAAATTGCTATTAATGATGTCAAGAAAAATGGATATGGGTATCAGATCAAGAAAAGTTAGGTTCATTAAATTTAATATTGATTATGCTTCCAAAGGAAATCCAAAGAAAGCTGGTGAAGGTAGTGTTTTTAGGAATAATGAAGACAAAATACTCCTCATGTACTCAAAATCGTAGAAAACTTCAACTAACAACTATGTAGAGGCTAGGCCACTTATAGGGATCAATATTGCCATTGAAAATGATGGAGATATATTTCAACTAAGGGTGATTCACAAGTTATTATTAATGATGTCAAGACAAATGGATGTCATGATTGCAATAACAATAGCATTAATTTTTTATAGCCATCAATTATTATAGGAGGCAATATCTTCGAAATGTCAGTGTATCTTCAGAGAAGGAAACAGGGTAGAAGATAATTTAGCCAATTGTGGTGTTGATCTTCGTCTTGGTGAAATTCAAATTTTAGATAATAACTGGCCAACAGAGATTTTTATCTTTAAATGAAAATGATATCAAAAAGTTGAGAGAGGAAACATAGAAATTTGAGGAAGATGAAGAATATTTTTGATAGAAAGGCAAGTTGGATATGGTCTAATTGACCTAATAGCAAATGTAATTTGTTGATATTTTGATGGGAATCACCCCAACATATTTTGATATTTTGAAGCGACACATAATGTTACATCCACCGCCCGGCTGTTCTCAATTTTTTTTTTTTTTTTATTAAATTTTTTTTTTTTTTTTCGCCCCTTTTTTTTTTTTTTTTTTGGGGGGGCACATAATAAAATAAAATAAAAAACGAGGTAGAGTTCACACCTAAACCAAAGTTCCAATCCCATGGCTGAACCTTAACATTCTGTCAAATGGCATGAGCTCAAGTGGTTAAAAATGTGGATTTTTAAGGTGGAGACCCAGGTTCCTATCCTGCCATGCTATATATGCATAATGATAATAGCCAAAGCATTATTGTATTAGTACCACTTTGTAGATTGTTGAAATAATGTGGTAGCATGGTCGTAATGTAATAGGGACGAGGCCCATTTCAATCACATATAACCAAATTAAAAGAAGAAAACAAATGTAGAGTACACACTCCAGCAGAATTTATGCCCTATGATACTGACGGAAAGTGTCTCGAGGCTATTTTATTTACAGTTACACCTTTTAAATTGAAAATCAAATATCTGTATGTACTTAAAACAGAGAGACTCTACTTTCAAATTGCATAACAAAAACTGAATTTTCTAGAAGTGTTGAAATCATCAAATATAGACGCATAGGTCAAAGTTTGGACTATAACTATCCACATATCAAAACTTAATATTGTCCTCACTCAAAGTAAAGGTAAAATAACACCTTTGGTTGTAATAAATACTACTGAACACCATTCTTTTGAATGAAAAGGATACCTCAGTTGCAACATCCCGAGGAGTATGATCAAATGCCATATCATCTGGAATGAAACGAAGGTCCAGAACATTTGACGTTCTTTCAAACTCTACTCCATCACATGCTTTGTAAAGATAATCTGCTGTCGCACAGCTATCACACTCAATAACAGCATAGTAATATCTGTCAACACAGCATACAAGGCTGTTAAGTTATTAAGTGTTTTAATTTCAGTAAAGCACATTGCATCCTCACCTTGCATATTAAATTAAAAAATAAATATATATTAAATGTTATCAGAAAAGGCATAAAAGCAATAAATACCAGGGACAAATAAGTTGAAGAAATATCTAGCAGAGGATTCACATATAGCATATTTTCAAGCTCAATTTCACAAAATAAAAAATATTAATGGAAGTTTATGACACCTAGTATCAGGTTGACTGCTTCCTTATCTACACAAGCAAATAGAAAGACAAAGAAGGCCTAGACTCATAATTTGAGTTGAGTTAAACCAATACAAGAGCAATATGTATGGAAGAGTTTTAATGTGCATCAAGTTATCCAAACATGAAAAGCGCAATCAAATGCTTTAAGAAAAAATGGTGCATCAAGCTTACAAATAGATGAAGAACACAAAAAAAAAAAAATACTATTCGCAAAATATGGATAAGAAAGATAAAAATTAGACCCACGTCTAATTAAATTTATCTGTAGTCCGCTGGTCAGTTTATAGTATTTATCTGAATCAATGCCTTACAGCAACCCACTGAGTGAACGCTCTTGTTAAGAAACATTATTATCAGACATTCTTTGTTGGATGCATGTATTAGGATGAATTTTTTTTGGTTGAAAGTCATCGATGATTGTCGATCTTCATCCAGCATGAGGAGAGCCCCATCACTAGAAAGTGAGCCCTATTCAAACTTAGAACTGCTGGTAATGTTGGAATATTATAGAAAAGTGTATGGAGGTTTACTGAATGCCTGATTGGAAAAGCAAGTATCTGCATTCTCCATGACATTGGACCAAAACCAAAAGTTGATCAAGATATGACCACAAACAGGTGAAATTGCTCACACAAGATTAAATGTGCAAAAGCATGGCACTTACAACAACTAATGTGATCTTGGTAAATCCTTTTCTAGTAATATGCAATTGCTTATGGTTTGTTCTATATGCATTATTCTTGATTAACCTTAAATAATACACTCATTATTGATTTTAAAATCATATAGGCCAATAGTTGGGAAATTCACATGTACAAACAATAGAATTCACCTTTGAATCTTACCTCTCACCAAGTTGCCACAATGATGTTCTCTATTTCATTAATGTTGCTTACATATGAGACTAATATTATTTTTCCAGTGAGTAGGGTATCATTTTTTACATCTCTCGTCCAAGCACAATGAAGGGGCTCCTAGACACAGATTGGTGCATGTACAAGCAAGGAAGCACATATGCAAGGCACATATGCAAGCAATCAAGAATACATGTGTGCAAGCATATTTTGAAGACCATATGAGTGACAAAATATGGTATCATGTATCTCATATGGACATGTAGCAGATCCTTTAACAGTACAATCCTTGAACTTGATGACAACATTAATTGCATCTGGTGTTATTTGTATGAATAAAATAGTTCTAAAGAAGCTGAAAAAGAAAGTATGCATATAGTGGGATGCAAAACACCTTGCAGTAATTTAGAATACTTTAATGAATACTGTTGCCAGTTGGTTCAAAAACAGAACTATTTCTTGTTCCATGATGTAGGGCTCACCTACCCTCAAGGTTCAAGATGGCAGATTTTCACCATGTTCGTGTTTTCTAAAAATATCTAAAACCACCATATTTAAAAATAATGTAAGCATGCCCAAGGGGTTTGAAGCAGCGGTTAAGGGACCAAGGGGTTTCACGCTGTAAACCAAGGTTCCAATCCCATGGATGAACCTTCATTTGCCCATTAGGTTAGGGGCAAACAGTAAGAAGCTAGGAATTCCATAGACTAAGGTTCCAATTCCATGGGTGAATCTTACAATTTTATCAAATGGCATGAGCTCAAGTGGTCAAAAAGTGGGCTCCCAATGTGGAGACCCATGTGCATAATTGTCGATTGTAATACCACTACGTGGTTTGTTGAAATACCCTGGTAATATGGACGTGGGCATGATGTAACACAAGTGGGGCCTGTTTAAATCTCATATAACCTATTAAAGGAAAAAATAATGCACAAACAAAGATAGGTATCCAAGCTAGTGGGCTTGAGGGTTGATGTTCATGGTGTAAATGAGACATATATGTATTTCTGCATTATATATATGTTACAAAAAAATCACTTGCCCAACTAGCCATCCATCTCCCCATGCAGGCATTCCTTCACTTGAATGCTTGTGGTTTGCTTCTTTATTCGTGTGTGTTCTATCTATGCACCTCTACTTACATTTTATACAATACATAAGTTTTTGGATATTTAAAAAATATATTTATATATGTACATATACACAAGACACACATGTATATGTCTATGACAAACAATCCTTTGGCATGTACTTGATCACCATAATAACAGTAGCATAGATTAAATTCATGTATAATAGAATATAAGCAATTATGCATGTATGCAAGTACTCCTGCATAAAGTTGGATGGTTGACCAACATATTTTCTTTTAACAAAACCTTTGTAAAAGTAGAGATGCATACATAGCTAAAGAAATCCAATGTATTTACTGATATTGTTATTGGCATGAGACTAATGTGTTAACCAACATGTGGTCTGGTGGTAAGTAGGAGTGCTTAACATCATTACAGTCTAGCTTTCAAACTTGATGGGCTCATGCCCCTGACAAAACCTCATAGTTATTGATAGGAATAATCCTGATGTAAGGAAGACTCCCAAAAGGTTGAGATGAAAAAAAGAGGAAAAATAAGACACTGAATACATGGGTTCAAATAGTAAAAAGATGTTAAATTGTTAATGAATCTCTTTCAACAGTTGCTTCTGAACATTGAATGGCATTAGTTTCCTCAACATTCAAGAAGGAGAGTCAGGTTCAAATCTGGACAAATGATACATGGATATAACCCAAGCTGTTATAATACCACTACATGGTGATGATGTAATACAGGTGGGACCCGTTTCAATCCTATATAACCAATTGAAAAAAAAACAGATGCTTCTCAACAAAAAACCAGGCAATGTATGTAGTTGCAACAATGACCTTAAAATTCACTCAGCAGCCAGAAAAGCTAGCCAGATCTTCCACCTCTGATTGCCTTGCAAGACAACCATGATAAAGAGAAGCAAAAGGGCATGGGTTCCCCTCAGTCTCCAGTTAAGAATTAACGTGAATTAACTCTGAAGACATTTTTAATCTAATGATCAATTCTCTCACAAAAGGAAAAACTCCAAACCTGGAAACAGAATGGATACTCTTCTGATTTTTGTCAAACTTTACTGTTCTCACAGGTGTTTCTAGCCATGTTCATACCTGCAATATGCTTGGATTTTTTTTTCATGCAAAGAAGCACACTTCCATTTTTTGTAAATTATGTTTTCCAATGAAATATTCACGGTTCCACGGGGACGCATCCCCCACCCTGGGGAATGTGCCCCCCCGTCCCCTATGTCCCCAGAACGGGGGGATGGCATTAAGGACGCTTCCCCGCCATCCCCTTTTTAGGGGACGGCAGTGCCCTGCAAGTGGCCATCCCCCAGGATGTCCCTAGGGACGCCCAGCCGTCCCCAGGACTCTTGGGGGACGCCCAGCCATCCCCCAGCCATCCCCAGAGACGCCTAGCCGTCCCCACGGCTGGGTATCTCTGCCTAAATTAAAAAAATAAAAAATAAAATAAAATAAAATAAAAAACCTAATTGATGCAGAGACGCCCAGCCGTTTGGGCGTCTCTGCCTTAATTAAAAAAAAAAAAACTACAAGAGTCTTCTTCTGGACTTTCAAATATATCACCAAAATATATTTTTTTTAATTTCAAAAGTATGTTCTTCTAGACTAGACTTTCTTGAGACTTTTAGAATTGATTTTTTTTTAACTTTCTTGAGACCTTTAGAATATATTTTTTTTAATTTCAAAATTTTATATATATAAATCTCCAAAATAAAATAATATAAAATAGGTTGACTATTCTTAATACCAAAATTATTATGATTATTATATTTTTACCTAAATGGATTTAAAGAAGTATGTTGTATAGAGTATAATTCTATCAAACTTATAATAAATGTATATATGTTTTTAATTATTTTATTTTTAATATTTTAATAGTATCATACTTGATGTCCCGCAGCCATTTCCAAAAATTGGCCTGCCATCCCCCGCTATCCCTGAAACGTGTCCCCCCATCCCCTAGCCTTGTGGAACCTTGGAAATATTCCATTGAAAAATAAAGATATTTCAAGCATCCTCGTACAAAATCTCAATGAATACAACATTCAAAAATAGCTAAAATATTGAAGTTTATACCTAAGCCTGGCCTTCTCATATTGACGTAGCTTCTCATTGTCTAACTCATTCTCATCATCTTCACTGGACTCATCATCACTTCCAAATAGAGCAGGACCTCGCACAGCTTCTTCTGCCATCTGCTTCAACCCAAATTCCGATGGGTAAACACTTACCAACAAGATGCAGCCACCTTTAGGAAGAAATGAATTCATTAACAATAGCAAATCAACAGCCTGAAAAAAGTATAAGAGAAATGATAATGAGCAACAACTTTGCTGTTAATTTAGAATATTTAATACAAATAATGACCATCCTACTTATTGAATTTAAAGAAATCAATAAAGACAAAGCAACAGCCTCTAGCTGTGTCTTAAAAAATTCCACCATTTGTGCTAGGGGAGTGTGACATAGAGCAGCGGCTAGAATAATTTAGAAGGTTCTTACAAAAAAACTGAGTTATTGTGTTAGGGGGGTGTGACACAAGGCAGCAACTAGAATAATTTAAAAAAGGTTCTTACAACACATCTAAGAAGTTATTGCAATAAGGAGAGGCATAATTTATAATCTTCATAAGTAATTGTCAGCAATTAGGGCTGCATTTAACAGTTGTACTTTGGAAATGTCTGAAAATAGCATTAAAAGCAAATGAATTGCAAATGGTTAATTCATTTAAGCTTTATCCACACCACACACACACTTATTTCTTCTGTAGAAAGTTACTGTTTTATTAGATAAAATCTATGCCTATGAGCAAAAGCAAGATCTGACTTTATGATCAAATTACAAGTAAAAATGTAACCACACCTAGAGCAAATTATTGTTTCATCTCACCACATATAAGAAAAATGTTCCAAAAAACCCAAGTTCAAGTCCCTATATTGTGATGGTCACTCTCATGATAAGGCATCCCATGATAATACGGCTTCTTGTAATACCACAATAATGTGGTTGGAATGTAATTCAGATGGGGCCCACCCCAACCTCATATAACCAATTAAAAACTATCTATCTATATATATATACTCATTCAAAGGAAAACTTAATGAGCAGACTTTGGCAACAATAAGCCAAGCAATGCACACTACCCCCCTTATCTCAGTTGTTGAAAGCTGGAATGGTTGATTAGAATGTGAGGAATATATGTAAGCACATAAAACAAAATTTGTAGATGTTGTCAGTCATATTGAAAAAAAAAAATTAAGATTGCAACTATCACATATATCACAATTTTTCCCAACCAATTTAAAAAAGTTAAAAAAAACTGCCAATATTTTTCAAAAGAAATTGAAAAAATCATGATTTTTGCCGGTATTTTCCTGATTAATTGCTGATACAATTTTTCCTGAAGCCTTGCCGATAAATTGCTGATCATGACTTTTTAAACATTGATCTATATAACCATACTAATATGCATTCAGAAAACTTAATGCAAAACCTAACATTCATGGTTAGAAAGGAAGACATGCCAATAGAATTTAAATCCATTGGGTCACATGTCAAGAACATTGTTTATGAGTTATAGGTCAAACATTTATGCACACATAAGACCAAAAGTATTAACGCTGCACTTACTAAGGAACAGATGATAGACTCTGCCAAAGCAACTTTTATTCTGTTCAAAATATGCTTCAAATTTGCATCAAATGCAATGGTACAGAATGTATGATTGCCAAAATCATATACTATAGAAAAGAAAAATGGATACTCATTCAAGCTTTTAAAGGGGAAAAATTCCATCCAACAAACATAATCCCCCGCAATTAAGTGAACAACATCATCAGACCCAAAGTGCCTTGGAATTTTCGGTTTCTGAATTACACAGAGTAGAATTATGGCCAACAACGAAAAACAACAAATAAGCCTACTTATACAGCAATAGAAATACTTGCACTACTTCTACTAAAAGGCATCCCTAAGTTCTCAAAGGGATCAAGAAACTAAAAATATAGGCACACCATGACGCACAACTCCTCTTAAACTTCCAAATATGTCTTGATTCCAAGGTGAAAAGGAAATACTTGTCTTTAAGTACCATCGAAAAGTGCCTCAACAAGTCAAGCTGAAAGCATACTACTAAAAAAAGCTATGGATACTGAACATTTTCTATGATGTGTTCCACTTGATGAATATCAAAAGGTGTATTGGACCCCAAAAACATTGCAGGAAACTCCTAAAAACCTCTAAGCTGTTAATTAACGTGTGTACAAATATAATATATGAATCCCAAATTAAGGTATTACATTTTGCTGTTACAAAAAATTTATCTCTACAGTCTTCTTTTCATCATAGTTGCATGGTGTGGCATTGAGTTTGGATAGACATTTCAAGTTAGTCACCAAAATCGCTTATTACACTCATTCCATTTATCTTATGGAGGAGTTCCATATTTTATTCTTATCTCTGAATGTTATTATGTTTTGTACAGGTTTAGCACAGATAACATCAATTCTCTCTTACGAAGTCTCGTCTTGGAGAGATTTTGTTAACTTCACATGCTATTTCAGAAATTTTTTGAATTTATATGTTTATTTTTAAATTCTTCACTATGAATTCACTATTATGCTTGGATTTTATGTATTTATACTATGCTCTCGATGCATATGGTTTTTCTCACAGTTTTTACAAAAGGATTCTACTTTAAATCAATCCATTACAATGGTACTTTGCTATATACATTATTTCCTATGTGACGTACACATTTCACTTTAGACGAGAATGTCTGCCTTGCATAATCTCCTGCTATAAGCCGAAACATCTGATATACAGCATATCTTAGATAAAATTATTTCTTCATGTTTCTGAAATTAAGTGGGCTTTAGTTAGCTGGTGGTGCCTTAGATTCTGCATTCTTGTCCCTTCTTTGTATCCAGCGAGCTAAGGATTTTGCTTAGTAGGTCTCTCTTCTCAAACTGCCCTTCTTTAGTTATAAGTATCCATTTCTAAGATGACTGCTAGTATCTTGAGGCAATAAGCAGCCTTGCCCTCTCCTTTACAGTATTATACAATATGCAACAATTTACAAAGAAATTTCAGGTACTTCTATTTATAGACACTGCCTCGCTTTGAGTGCACTCTATTGTTACAAGGAATGCAAAATGTTCTTGAAGAACTGCTTTGCATTGCACACTTGTGTACCAGATTCTGCCAATATTGATAACATTTGATAAGCATTGGCTGCAGGTTCAGAAATAAAATCATAAAATTTTGTTTTTTTATAGGAGCTTAAGCACTCAAATCTTCTCAACAATTGTTGAGGTTTCACATCATATAATATAAGTTCGACTCATATTTGTCTAAAACTCAAATTCTAAATGAGCATCAAGGTCATTTGTACTTTATTACTAGCTTTTATAAATGCTATCTTTTTCTTTAATTGTTCTACAATATAAAGGAGTATTCCTTGTGTTATATTCCCAGTGAGTGAAGTCTCACTGGCAACTATGTTTAACCAGTACAGTTGGCCATACAGAGACTAAAATTATGGCATCAAATTTGATACATCCTAGGCTCCAAGAGGGGGTGTCAGGATGCACCCCAAGTTTTGGATAATCTGGGAAAGAGGCAAGATATCCCCTTGCCATCTCCTAGTTTTCTGCACAAGTCAAGTGCCATGCTTAGAACATGCACGATGTTGGGGAGCTGTGTCAGAGCATATCATGGTTTCTACTTCATTTTGGGGATGCCTAGATACCCCACAACATCATAAGGATGCTGAGATGCCCAGGGGATGGATGGAAACCCATTTCTTTTTGGGGTGCCTAGCCATCTTGATGCCTGCTTGACCCTTTTGAAAATGATTGGTCTTTTGAGAATGGATTCAATTTAAAATTAATTTAGACCATTAAATTAATCAAAAGTTTCTTCTTCTGGCACTTCTTCCATAAATTTATCAAACGACAGAGGTATTGTTCATAAGTTTGGTATCCTCAAACACCTTTGATCTGGATTAGTTTATGCAATCTGGTTACCAAAACGTTAATTTGCACAAGTAACATGTTGTGAAGAGTAAAAGAACAAGGGCCCATTCACACACAAAGAGAAAAATTCGATTAAGCGCTAAAACAAAAAATTTATTCACATGGAGACTTGCAAGTATCAACTTGGAAAAACCTGGCATTTCAGTGTTGTCTGCCATTTGAGATCATTTAAAACAAGAAGATAATCTCACAGGTCACATGCATTGATATTTTACCTGCTGTAGCCAGATCTAATTTGGGAAACCATACAACACAAACAACGAGTTTGATACAACAGATCCAGATTATTGATGGAACCCCATTAACAACATATGACTTTGCAGAAAGTAACACGTTGTGGAGAATAAAAGAACAACAAGCCATTCACGCATAAAAAGAACAATCAAGTGAAAGCTGAAAGAGAAATTATGTTTATGCGAAGACTTTATACAACAAACCTCTAAGAAGAGATGTAAAACAATGCAGACTAGTTTCTCACATTTGGAAAATGTGGTTTTATGCAGCTATGTACAATTAAATACGAAAAGGCATGGATAGGAGATGAAGTAGTTCATCTGCCAATGCTTTACTAATAAGTTTGGTGCCATCCCCCAACCCCGTGTTGAATTGCCACTAACATGAAGGTGACATGAAGGTTTTGGTGGCAGTTTGGAATCTTAATCAATGAGACTTCATTTCGAGATAGCTTCATTGTTTTGCAATTTTCTTGCCTTTTGGAGTGGATTTTTGGGGGGTCAAAATTTGCAACTTTGGTAGCACCATTTGATCACATTCTACACTCCTGCAATTGTTTTATGGTTTTTGAACAAACTCAGTCAGAGTTATGGTCATGATGTTTTTCCCTCCACAAGTTGACCTATCCAAAAATGTGGAACTGCTATGTAAAGTGTGATCAACCTAGCTTTATCTGATCCTCTTGTTCATCATATCCCTTATATCTTTTTCTAATCCCTTGGGAATTGCTGTGGGTGTCATGATTACATGTTTGCACATAGAGGTATAGGGAGCAAATATAATCTTGGAAAGGACCTGTTGTTGGTGCATAGGATGTTGAAATGAACTTGCTGAATTCTCCTTACTCTCTTCAGTTGATGCCAATAGCTGCTACTGATTTGATATATATACTGCATTACTCTTTAATTCTTTGTGGCTGTTGCACCACCTTCTGCAGTGGGGCTTAACAATCACAGGTTATACAATCCCAACATTTGAGAATTCCATAGAAAGTTTCCATATTCATGGCATTAAAGCTTAAACACTTGGGAACAATGCTTTCACAGTGTCCTGTGTTCTTCCATGTATAACCCATCAGCCTTTGCTTGATTTTCTCTGGCAAGGTTCCTGCAAATCTATGTAAACATGAATTCTAGTGCAGGTGACAATCGTTATAGTCCATTGTGGCATTTGGTTCACATATATAGTCTCCTATTTGTTGCAACTATCAGTGAAGCATGAATAATTCTTTACTTTTAACAGTTGTACAAATAGCTGGATTAAAACACGAGCAACTATATATAGCTCATCCATGGGACTAAATCTTGTTACCCAATTTTACATGCAGGGACTAGGTCTATTCACAATCTAGGAGTCTCCCTGAATTACAATCTCCCCATCCTCCTCCTCTGCAAATAAGAATGTAAAATATCATTGAGTACAAAATACTGTTTCCATTTTTTACACACTTCCTTCCCAAGTTCACAAGGCATATTTAGAAATATTTTGAGTAGGGCCATAATCATATCAGCCTGTACATAATTTCCCTCTTCTTAGACTAATTTAGATAATGTTTGACCTCTCATATAAATACTTTAACTGGGAACCTCATCCAGCTTCTGATGGAAATTTTTCTTGGGTCTAGCAGTTCTTTCAATTATTGTCATTTGCCAGGAATTTTACTGCAACAAGCCTTCTACTCTTCCCTGGAAAGGACACTAGTATCGCCTATGATACTGTTGTTTTATTCAACAAGTCCCACTCATACATATTGGGATGTTTGGATTCCAAAACATTTAGCAAGTTCCTACCTCAATACGTAGACTGTTATAATCCACAAAGTAAAGCTAAGTTATTCTTAAGAAGAATCTGCTATGCCGGCTGCACGTCCAAGTTTGCAAAATAAATTGAATACATCTAAAAGGGACTTCACGGAATGAAAACGTACAAGGTTGATATTTTCTGAGCAGTATAAGTCACTAAGCTCCATTTACTGGACAGTGATGACTTGCACGTTGGTAGTGGTTTTGGTGAAGTCTTCTAGCTTGTCTTCCACCACATTAATTTCTGAGTATATAAGAATACAGGATTGAGCTCCACAATGACTGGTTAGATGTATTCCTTTAAAGTAATGATGCAAAGTCATGGTAGAATCAGCTGAAAATTACAAATTCTCATTTCTTTCTAAATAACTGGATTTTTCTAGAGTGCACAATTGGTCTTGTTAAGCTAATACATTCAAAACTTGTCTTGCAAGTCATAAAAGGACTTTTCTTCACAGTTGTCTTCTGTGCTTCCCGAGATGCATTGAGAAAGAAAACTTCAATAGAAGTCTGGATTTTGATTTAAAGGTACTTATATTCCCTAGGCAATAGGATTTTTTAAATGGCAGAGAAAATCAATAAAAATAATCCATAATTTATGATGTGTGCTTGAAAATTGCTAGCATTTTCATAGGATGCATATAAATAATCCATGATACTTTTGAAACTCGAGTGTATCTTTATGGTTATTTTGTTGCATGTGTCATGTGGCTATTATCTGGAATCTGAATGCAACTCCTTGCAGGAGAAACCTCTCATCCCTAAAACAATTGCATACCTTGGCTTGCACTGTTAGCAACGCCTTTGTACTCAGAAAATATCAAAAGTACGCCCTCAAATGTCATGTACAAAGCACACAAATGTCAATTAAGCCTGGTTTAATGCCTTCAGCATCTCAAAAATGGTCCACATTCTGCCTCACAAAACGAATTGAGCAAATCCTCATGCATTCTTGAACTCGGACAGGTCACTTTAAATCACTCTCTTAAACATGAACAAGTAATTTATCTCCACAAACGCAATTGTGCTACACAGGCCCAATCAATAATGCTTCCAAAGCAATTTTGGGCAGCCTCAACATCTCAGCAATGTCCTCTCATTCTTTTTCTGACACAACAATTGTCTCGATACAGTGACTAAGCAAAACATTCAACTCATAACAAAAGTAACATTCAGGAAGGAATAAATGGAAATGTTCAGCAAGGAATGAATGCATTCTTATTTGGACAGAAAATAGTATGCTACACTCTTCAACATCCTAGTCTCATGCAAAGAGACTTCATGAATGGATTTCTCCTCATTTTGATGTCCACATTTGATATGATTGCACCCTTGTGCCTTCAAAAGACAAAAGATTGCTTCTCTTTCACAATTTCCATGTCCATGTTATGCACATCTGAGATAGCATGTATTCAAAAAAAGGTTGCATTGGACATCAATGCTTCCTCTAATGCTGTGCCCACATTCTGGATAGCACAGAACTATTGCGCTCATGTCAAACAATAAAAATGCATTTTGCAGTGCTCCTCTGTGAATGCTTGCATTGAGAACATATACAGCATGGTCCAATGGCATTCTACTCCTTCACAAATGCCTCACAGGAGAGACATGGTCTTTATGAATGATGTCCTTCATTGGATCTCAAGAATGCTCCTCTTTCCTGAAATATACCATAAACAATCTCACTCTTTGTTCTGCTGATGGCACCACTAAGAATTGTCCTAACATTCACATTCACCCTCCTGGAATGGCCAGAAAACATATCCACCTGCTCTGATACCAAATGTTGTCACAGAAGAGGCTCCAATGATCATTCCCTTGATGTAATAATGAATTTACACAAAGAGAATATGTATCCATTAAGCAATAAATTTCACTGTTATTCAAATTGAACAACTACTACTTTATAACAAAATCAACAGGGATGCAGAAAAATCATTGCTGTACTTGATGGGGCTCAGATTCGATGGGAACAATGCAGGAAATGAATTTGCAGGTCCATATATGATAGTAGATAACAATGATAAAAAGTATTTTTGTTTCTTTAAGCACCTGATGTGAGCAAGGCGACCTTTCCTTTCAATGCCTCCTATAGCTCAGTTTCCTGTGGGTGGCACTTGAGTCAAACTGACTTAAGCATGTCCTTTGTAGGTGATTTATATTGAATTTTACAAATACAACCAAAATATGTTTCTCTCTGACTTAATTTTGTCTAGTTTGACATCCGACGAGATGGAAATTTGTTTGCATTATAGTGCAACATGCAGCACACACCTTCAAAATTTGATGAACAGATATCAGAGTGCCAAACAGTTTTGAATAAATATGCTCAAGTTCCACAACCAAAGTCTGTCTTGCTATTTATATGATAAAATGAGTGGTAGAATCACTAAATATAAGAGGACCAACTATTTACGGTAATCTAATCTAATAGAGGATTGTCTGCAATGAAATTAAACTAGGTACAATGATGAAGATAGAAGCTTAGGCAACTATTTGTGCCCAAAACAAATATATCCAGTCAATGAAGTTTGGATATAGAAAGAGAGAGAAAAAAGGCAACAGCGTTAGCAGGAACTATTCGACATATGCATAATATGGCATCAGAGTTTAGTCCGTTTTTTCATACTAAAATCACATAGAGATCATATCTTAACGAAGCAAATGTGAAACAAGAGTTGGAGGTCTTGTCAAACATTTTCTGGATGCTTATAATGGTAATTTCCAAGGATTGTATCAAACTTTCCATTTCCATGAATTCCAGCCAACTTGCCAGATACATGCGCTTCTCAGCTATATGTCACGTTTTCTATTTAAGCTTTCAGCCAATTAGAGAGGATAACAATTGAAATTTTGAGAGTGCTTTGGGTCAAATAGCTAATATGCATCCCAACAATTAACACAAGGGCACAGTTATGCACTCACCAATTCCAGAGCATACAATGAATAAAATGTATCCAAACTTGCTTTTAAGACTTGTCCAAAATATAATTTTGTTCCATGTTGGGAAACATCCAGCATTATCAAAACAAATAAGAATGTACCTTAATATGGTTCCAGTCCATGTTGACAACTGCTAGTCTTCGAGTCTCACAATCAACAGTTGGTACTTCTTCCTGTAACCCAAAAAATGGCAGATAAATAAGGCTCTGACAAAAAAGTTTCCATCACTAAAATAACAACAGAATTCCATGAACAAAGAGAAAAGAAATAAAGTATAAAATAGTCTCCTGGAGTTGTACTGATCACAGCTCAACAACATATTAACGACTTACAAATGTTTTTAAACTGGTAGCTAAAAAATCAATAGCACTCTCCCATTCTTGAAAGCTATTGGCTTCCAGTGCTTACAAGCAATGCATAGCACATTTTCATAGCATTGATCCATATAATGAAAATGTCCATGTTTGATAAAAAGCATCATATCCCTTCTTGCTGTTTGTGTAGTTGAAATACCTGTAAGCTACACATGCCATAGTTGGAAAAATTATTGGTTTCCCACAATTTCCCACAAAACTCGCATGAAAATGCGTACGGCGATTTTTTTTTATGCTTCTCAGTGCCAAGAAGATCACCTACTCATAGCAATATTTCATGAATTTCTCGCCAAAAAGTCAGCAACACTCGTGCAGTTCACAGAAAACAGCATACAAAAAATTTGAAAGGCAATTTAGCCTCTTTTTCTCATTTTTTTCTTCTCTCCTGCTGTGAACCAATTTTTCTCAAAGATCAAACACCAACTTTAAACTGTTTTTGGAGATCAAATCGGAAAATTTTACCCCATATAGAGGAGATTTCAGTCATTTTCTAGAGATTTCAAAGGTAATTTGAGGAGGAAGCAGAACATTTAAGAGGATTAGAGGAAGTATTCAATGATGATACCGTACCTGAGAAGCCTCCAATTGGACCACCTGTTAAGAGCCAAGGTCAACCATCTAGTTCGAGGGGGAGGAGGGGAAAACAAAATAGTTTAAAAATTGCTTTATAAGTTTATATTTAGAAATTTTGCATTTGTATGATGTATTTGGTTGGATTTGATGATCAAGACTTGTAATTATAATCTTTTTTATAAATATCTAATATAAAATCAGCTTTCTGGCTCTCCAATTGTTATTCAAAATGTTTTTTTTTCTCTTCTTTTTTTTAAATGGAAAAACTTTCTTCGGTTTTTTTTGGCCAAGTTTTACCGAGTTGCCAATAAAATCTCCAAAACTGGAGTGCCGAATTTATCCCGAGTTGCAAGTTTTCCAACTATGACGCGTGCAATGGCATAATGCAGCCATAATAAAAACTAACTGGACAGCTCCAGCATGATTTTCAAAAAAAATACATATGATGTGCCTATGTGAGGTAGACCCTCTACTTGCAAAAATATTTACTTGAGTGTCTTTCATAGTTTTATTTCCATTCAAAAGTTTAACAATTGAGTGCAGTTTTGAAATATATTTCAAGATAAGGATAGAACTTTCATTGTGAAGACTTGAGGTGATACAAATGAGTTCCCTCTGTTTCTTCTTTAATACAGGCCACCTGAATCAGACCCTTATATTGCTTCCTTCCCAACCAAACGACAATACTTCCTTCGTAATGCTAAATGTCATTTTTTCAATTACCGCCCTCCTTTTTCTCGGTTAGCAATGTAGCATTCTCCTAGCATGACTATGATTTTTTTCTCCCCTGATCCTCTAATAGCAATCCTAAAAATCAGTGCTATTTTTCTAAGGAAAGGAAATGCCCAGTTGACTTCACTGGATCCATCCTTCCTTTCCCATCAATTTTAAGATTTAGCACATTTTTATGCCAAGCTGTCTTGGTGGTGGATTATCATCTTACTTGCCGCCCTCAGCACTCCTTTAAGCTATTGCCCTCTTAGTGATAAGTGAAACCAAAGGCATGACAATGTGTTCTTTCCTCTTGGACAAACAGGGCACTTTCCCTTCCTAAGGACATATTCTGATGTCATATCAGCAGAATTGTTATTCAAACATTCTCTCAATGTGGAATATCCTTTGATATTAAGTAACATATTCCAAACATTTGGAACACATTTCCCATATTTCTACAATCTCAGGTGCGGAAGAACCCTAGGAAGCAAACCAATTTCTGTCAGAGATCCAAGTCTAATCCCATTATAGATGGGTATGTTCTGGAATGATAAAGAGATGTTTCCTCCATAAAAGAAATGGCTGCATATCATGCATGCCAACAGATCAATGAATGCCGTAAAATATTTGTAACTGTGAATATTTATATATATAACCTAGCACAATTTATGTAGAAAGAAACTCATGCTCTAATACTGATTTTCAGTCTCAAATAGAAAATAAATCAAGTTAAGCATGATCCAAAACGCCAATTCCTTATTGACTTCTGTAAGGAGGTTTGCCAAAAAATCTCTCCCTGAAATTATGGATTGTGGAACTTAAAGACCTACATATACTTGCCCTGCATGGAAGAGATATTCTAGAATCTCAATAAACCTAGGCTTTTGGAGAAGCGTCAAATCAATCTCTCAAAATGGATTGCCGATCTTGTGTGTTTTTTAAAAAGGTACTGAAAGAGTGGATTTGAATCCGACTTCCATTGACATCCAACATGCTTTTAGAAATAAAGGTACCAAACACATTTTCAAGAGCTGTTCAAATATATGATGGTTCACAAAGCATGATCTGCAGTGTCCATTCCTTATTTATATACACAGGTTTTCCAAAAACTGACTCTATAAATCAAATTAAATTAAATTTATACTACCACGAATGTGAACCATGAATGATGACATGACTCCTACTGCAAGTGCACATAACCCACAAGACGCAACAAACTGAAATAACTACACCCACAAAAGAGAACTCAAACAAGAAGCAAATGGGACAAGGAAAAATATCTACTCATCACCAGCATCAACAGAATCTGTGGTATTTTTAGCCAAATAACCACCAACAATGAATATGCAGGCATCACCTGGAGAATGGGGTGGACTAACAGGAAATAAAAGAGCTATCCTTAGAGCAATCAGGATATTCCTTGTGGGAAGCAGAGAAAGCTTCCTATCACCAAGGCTGAAGATGACAAAATGATTGAAAGTTGATAATAATAAACAACAAAATGTTAATGTTTTGTCTTTCCGAAATCTTAGCAGATTAGCTCACAGAGAACAATGGATCTATTTAAAATACCAATCCCTATCCTTAGGGGGAATAGTCAGAACAAAAGATTAGACGATGACAATAATTGGGAAACTGACTTGTATTTGCTAGCTAAATAGTTATACAAAACACTTCTGTTACACTGCGAAAATCATGGATATGCCACCATGCCAATCAACATAAAATCTAAAGAAAAACTCCTATAAAATATAAGGAATACAGAAATGACATAAACAAATAGTTCATAGATGAAATGAAACTTGATAATGCGGAGTCAGGGCAACCCAATGGGAAAGTTAATGATCTCAGTGGACTCAAACAACTGCTTAACATTGCACTGCAAACAACAGGGCTGGTTTCATAGATAAAGAGAACTGAGGCCAAGAGGAACCCCCCCCCCTCCAGCTGGCTCTGCCCAGCTCAATTTCAATGGAGCCTCCAAAGGCAACGCCATGGTGGCAGGTTCAGAGGGCCTTGGTAGGGAATAAAGGGAATAAAAAAGAAAAATAACAAGCGACTTTGTCATGGGCTTTCACTACTGGAATCCTGGATAGGACCAGCAACAAAGCCAAAGTTTTAGGTGCAAAAATGTCAATATGCTGGATGTGAATGGACACTCCTTAATCATAATATATGCCATACAGAATAGATCAACCTCCTTCCAAACCTCTTTTTAGTCATTTCTATATGGAAGAAAGCAAACCTGAAGAGTTGATGGCCATCATGTGTGTGAACAAAGATACAAATAATGAATACCCTCCATAGAAAATTAACCTTTTGGGAAGGACTTCTCAACAATTGCAAGCAATCAAATCAACTTTTGGCAAGGACTCATGAATCTCACATAGCCCCCGCCCTCCTTCTCAAATGATTGCACCAGTAATAATCACTTGGACGAAAAAGGATATAAGGAGTGATCCAGCAATCTCTCTCCCACATGCAATTTTTGTATTTCATTTCATATTATCATTTGAATTTACTTACCTGTTGAATCATCCAGATATATTTGAATATCTCTCGCCACCCTAACCCCTCTTAATGATAACCCTTTTGGAAAGACTTCTCAATCACTGCAGACAATCAAGTCACCTTTTGAGGACTGGCAAATCTGAAATATAATGATTAACCCTCTCCCCCCACTAATGATCGCACTAGTTATAATCACTTGGATTCAAAGAGAAAAAGAAAGCTATATGGAGTGATCTCACAATATCTCTCCCACATGTAATTTTTCTATTCATTTTATTTGAATATACTTACATGTCTAATCATCCGGATATATTTGCATATTTATCCCTCCATGCTTAACTCTACTCGCATACTCATCTCTTTCCATCTGATCATCTCCGAGCTGGTCTATCATATGTTCTGTTGCAGTTCCTTGACAGCCTCTAGTAAACACATTATAATGAGAGGTAAGAATGGCAGCAGAGGCCATGGTGGCAGAGGCAGATGTCGCAGTTGCTATAGCAATCATGGCAAGGGCAAAGAGAAGCCATCCACCACTCATCAAGGGAGAATTTTGACCAACTCATCTCTGAACAATATGCATGTAGATAGGCCTGCGAGTTGCTGCACATTGGACCTAATTTTTGCCAATTGGACCTAATTTTCTTATATTCCATAGGCCTGAGCAAATAGCATGAGCTCAATCAGTTAAATTCCTTGACTTTTAAAAAGAAGACCAAGGTTTAAATCTTGGCAAGCAATACATGTATACTTGTCAAGCTGTTGTAATACCACTATGTGGTAATGATGTAATGCGGATGGACCCGTCTCAATGCCATAGACCAATATATAAATAAATATTCAGACCTGAATTAATAATATTTCAGAAGTAGATTAGAGGGTATCAATGCAATTACCTAAGGAGATTTCAATTGATTGTCAAGTGGATTTCATTGATTAATAATGTCCCACGGCTCTAGGTGTGGGTAAATTAAATTTGTCTTCAAATCCACCATGGCTTTCAATGACTAAGAATTGGCATGGCTCAGTTCAATTTGGTACGAAGTGTAAAGAAAGGCTAACCAAGGAATTAAACTGGGTCCGGTTGTTATAATCCTCCATTATAATATAGAAACACAGTCAATTCTTTTAATGACTTTCATATAGATGGGTTAAACCCCAAACAAGTTAATAAATGCATGAAGTGAGTGTAACTTTAGTTACTAAAAATTCAATAGAGTTTGCAATTTCTCCTTTGTAGTTCCATTATTCTCGCAAGTTCATAATCACAGCAGATTTAGAAACACAACCACTGTTTGAGAATTTCCATGCATTGAAGGAAAGACTAATCTGGTTCAGCTATAGAGAATTTAAATCATGAACACTTAGTCAAACAGAATGAAAACCCTAAGAATCCAACTGAAAATGCAAGGCTTATCAGCTTGAAACATGTGTGATATGCACAAATTAAATTCATTAAAGAAAAAAACAATTTGCAAACACCACCTTTGGAGATTCGAGCTCTATCTGATAATCGTCTTCGTCTTCATCGTCATCAGAAGATGAAGATGATTCACTTTCTTCACTCTCTGATAAGTCAACATGTTCATCTAAAGAGTACTCGGCTTCACTTGATTCTTGGTCATCGTCAGTGCTTCCCTTCTTTCCTGGGCTGAAAATAGAATATTTCTTTGTTTCCTGATTCTCTTCATCGCCACTCTCTGTATCTGTTTGCGATCCCTTAGCAACATTCAAATCAACTGTTGCATTCGGGTGCTCTTTACTGTTTCCACCCTTCATTTTCTTGGATTTACTCACTGAATCAGTCTTGCATCCACCTGAAGCCATGGAAGCACCTTCATTTTTTGTGTACAATTTTTCCTCTGAATCACCAATGTTATTGTTGATCTTGGTCTTCTTTTTCTTTTTCTTCTTCTCCTGCATTGTCTGGTTCTCCTCAGCCTCCTCGATTAAAATGTCCTCATCTAACCCAATGCTAACCTTATTTTTCTGCTTCTTATTCTTCATCTTCATTGACCCAGCTACATCATCATCATTGCCTCCTTCCTTTCCATCCAAATTTTCACCCAATGTGTCATTCATTCGATTTTTCTTCTTCTTCATCTTCTCCAACTGGATCCCCTGGTTATCCTCAAGACCACCCTCTGTGTATGAAGTTTCATTCAAGTCACCAGGCTTATCATTACTTGGGGTTCCCTTCTTTTTCTCCTTTTTCTTCTTCTGGGAGTTTGCATTGTCCAAAGTGCCGATCCCATCCCCAGTTACACTATGACTTTTGTCATGTTTATCCTCGTGTTTCTTCTTCTTTTTCTTTTGAGTTTTCTCAGCTGAATTAGCACCGGGCAATGAACCCCTTTCACCTGTGGTATCTGTGACTGCTTTATCTTCCTCGGTTTCCTCGGCTTGTTTATTTGCATTTTCTTCGTTTTCCTCTTCCTGACCGAGATGGTAATAGTTCTCAAGCAATTTACCTTTGTATTTTTTTTTTTTGGGTCTGCCTCTCTTATCAATAGCTAAGGATTCGGAGAAATTTTTATCAGAAAACATGCGCTGGAACCTGGAATCGATGGATACCTTCAATTTGTTCCTGGGAAGGCGCATAAAACGCGGGTCTGAATGAAGATGAACAAATCGTTTATCTGTGATGACTCCATCTAACTGCTCGTTTCCTGGCTTTTCTTTCTCCTTCTGCTTAGTCATCATCTCCTCTGTAGGCGAGCCAGCACTGCTCTCAGAACCCTAAACCCTCGCAGCAAATTTTTGTCTCTACTTGTGTTGTTGGGCAATATAACCAGAAGGTCGCGATTCAATCCAATTCAAGGGAAACAAAGCTATTTGTATATTTGATGTTGAGGATGAGTTAATTGTGTAAGTGATTCCGCGCGTAAACATGAAAAGCATGCGGTCCTAAAATTAATGGTTATAAAATTTATTTATATTTTTTTCCTGATTAAAATATTGTATGTGAGTTTTTTTTTAGGTTAAAGTTTATAGAGATTTTGTATGTCATTTATTAGTTAAAATAATCATGTCATTTATTATAGTAAAAAATATTTGATAAAGGTCATCCCATGAGTGTGGTTTATGGGCAAGTGGTTTATGGGCAAGGACGCCACTTGCATTATCGGTGATGTAACTCGGGTTCAATTCCCTGGATGTGTATAAGAAGTATTATTCTCTAAAAAAAAAATTGCACCTAGGGGTGCAACGCAACGGTTTGGGCTTTGACTTTTCTTCGAATGGTCCAAAGTTCAAATCGTCGCATGGGTGAGTGTGTGAGGGGTTGGATGTGTGTCTCCCTGGTGGTGGAGTTGTTGTAACAAATTGGATGTGTGTCTCCCTGGCGGTGGAGTTGTTGTAACAGATTGGAGGATTTTTGTCAAAACTCCTCATTTCTTAATATTACCAACAAAAAAAATTTGATAAAGGTCAAATATCATTATATTTCTAGAAAATGTGGATAATAAGATTTTCTTGTATTTGTCAAAACTCCTCATTTCTTAATATTACCAAACAAAAAAAATTGATAAAGGTCAAATATCATTATATTTCTCGAAAATATGGATAATAAGATTTTCTTGTAATTAATAATATTTTCTACAACCGGAATAGGTTTGGTGGAACAGCTTTTGTGGTTTGAACCATTCTAAAAATAGTGTGGTTGTGACCAACTCTCCTATGTAACCGAAAAAAATACCTTCTACAAATCTCATAATAAATAAAATGTTTTAATATAAAAGTGATTCTTGTCCGACAAGGCCTTGTAAAAACATGTGTAAACTCATTGAAAAAAGTTGCAATCTTACTATAGTGGTAAGGGCTTTGGCTTCTCTTTGAGAGGTCTAAGGTTCAAACCCCACTCACTATGAGGGGACCATGACCCCTTATAAAAACATGTGTAAACTCATTGAAAAAGCTACAAGCTTAATGTAGCGATAAGGGCTTTGGCTTCTTTTCAGAGGTCCAAGATTTAGACCCCACTCAGTATGAGGGGACCTTGACCCTTCATACAAATATGTGTAAACTCATTGAGATTCTTGTTCGATAAGGACAATGCAGTGGTTATGGCTTTGGCCTTTCCTTGAAAAAGTTTAAGGTTCAAACCACAGCGTACCCATAAAGAGATAGGTTGGATGGTAGCGATTAAATGTTTTTCGGTTAGCTACCCTAGTTTGATGCCTTGAAGGGTCGAGGGTATGTATTAAATATATAAAGAGAAGTGTGTCTTAGCATTTATTTTTGGTAATAAAGAAAGATAATTAGTCTCATATTTATGATAGATATGATGATCAAGGATCACCCAATGTTCTTAGCATTTAGTTTTTTATAGGAAAGAATGATAATTAGTTTAATTTTTATCACAAATATGATGATCAAGGATCACCTATTACCATTGAAAACCAAACACCACTTGAAGCAACTCATAATTATACTAAAAATGACAATCTACACTAGCATTAGAATTGAATGTAGTGACATCAAATAAAAGTTATATTTACCATCTAATATATAATGTCATATTGAAGTAGAGAGAAGGTAATAAGGTCAATTAGTCTCATCTTTATGACAGATATGATGAACAAGGATCACCCAATGTTCTTAGCATTTAGTTTTTTATAGGAAATAATGATAAATAGTTTTATCTTTATCACAAATATGATGATAAGGGATCACCCATTACTATTGAAAACCAAACACTACTTGAAGCATCTTATAATTATCCTAGAAATGGTAATCCACACTAGCATTAGAATTGAAGGCAGTGACATCATAATTCTATTTACCATCTAATATAGAATGATATTTTGAAGGTAGAGAGAAAGTAATAAGATCAACTAGTCTCATCTTTATAATAGATATTATGATAAAGGATCACCCAATGTTCTTAGCATTTAGTTTTTTAGATGAAAAATGATAATTAGTTTTATCTTTATGACAAATATGATGATCAAGGATCACCCATTACCATTGAAAATCAAACACCACTTGAAGCAACTTATAATTATCCTATAAATGGTAATCCACGCTAGTAATATAATTGAAGGTAGTGACATCAAATAATAGTTCTATTTACCATGTAATATAGAATGTCATCTTTAAGGTAGAGAGAAGGTAATAAGGTCAATTAGTCTCATCTTTATGATAGTTATGATGATCAAGGATCACCCAATGTTCTTAGCATTTAGTTTTATATAGGAAAGAATGATAACTAGTTTTATCTTTATCACAAATATGATAATCAATGATCACCCATTACCATTGAAAACGAAACACCACTTGAAGCAAGTTATAATTATCCTAGAAATGGTAATCCACACTAGCAGTAGAATTGAAGGTAGTGACATCAAATAATAGTTCTATTTACCATCTAATATAGAATGTCATAATGAAGATAGAGAGAAGGTAATAAGGTCAATTAGTCTCATCTCTATGACAAATATGATGACCAAGAATCACCCAATGTTCTTAGCATTTAGTTTTTTATAGGAAAGAATGATAATTAGTTTTATCTTTATGACAAATACAATGACCAAGGATCACCCATTACCATTGAAAACCAATAAACAATTGAAGCAACTTATAATTATCCTAGAAATGGTAATCCACACTAGCATTAGAAGTAAAGGTATTGACATCAAATAATAGTTCTATTTACTATCTAATATAGAATGTGATCTTGAAGGTAGAGAGAAGGTAATAAGGTCAATTAGTCTCATATTTATGACAATATGATGATCAAGGATCACTTAACGTTCTCGGCATTTAGTTTTTTATAGGAAATAATGATAATTAGTTTTATCTTTTTTACAAATACGATGATCAAGGATCACCCATTACCATTGAAAACTAAACACCACTTGAAGCAACTTATAATTATCCTATTAAAGGTAATCCACACTAGCAGTAGAATTGAAGGTAGTGATATCAAATAATAGTTCTATTTACCATGTAATATAGAATACCATCTTGAAGGTAGAGAGAAGGTAATAAGATCAATTAGTTTCATCTTTATGATAGATATGATGATCAAGGATCACCCAATGTTCTTAGCATTTAGTTTTTTATAGGAAAGAATGATAACTAGTTTTATCTTTATGACAAATACGATGATCAAGGATCACCCATTACCATTGAAAATCAAACACCACTTGAAGCAACTTATAATTATCCTATAAATGGTAATTCACACTAGTAGTAGAATTGAAGGTAGTGATATCAAATAATAGTTCTATTTACCATCTAATATAGAATTCAATCTTGAAGGTAGAGAAAAGGTGATAAGGTCAATTAGTCTCATCTTGATGAAAAATATGATGATCAAGGATCACCCATTACTATTGAAAACCAAACACCACTTGAAGCAACTTATAATTATCCTAGAAATGGTAATCCACACTAGCAGTAGAATTGAAGGTAGTAACATCAAATAATAGTTCTATTTACCATCTAATATAGAATGTCATTTTGAAGATAGAGCGAAGGTAATAAGGTCAAGTAGTTTTGTCTTTATGACAGATGTGGTGATCAAGGATCACCCAATGTTCTTAGCATTTATTTTTTTATAGGAAAGAATGGTAATTAGTTTTATGTTTATCACAAATATTATGATCAAGGATCACTCATTACCTTTGAAAATCAAACACCACTTGAAACAATTTATAATTATTCTAGAAATGATAATCCACACTAGCAATAGAATTGAAGGTAGTAACATTAAATAATAGTTCTATTTACCATCTACTATAGAATGTCATCTTGAAGGTAGTAGTCTCATCTTTATGATAGATGTGATGATCAAGGATCACACAATGTTCTTAGCATTTAGTTTTTTATAGGAAATAATGATAATTAGTTTTATCTTTATCACAAATATGATGATCAAGGATCACTCATTACCATTGAAAATCAAACACCACTTGAAGCAATTTATAATTATCCTATAAATGGTAATCCACACTAGCAGTAGAATTGAAGGCAGTGACATCAAATAATAGCTCTATTTATCATCTAATATAGAATGTCATATTTAACATAGAGAGAAGGTAATAAGGTTAATTAGTATCATCTTTATGACATATATGATGATCAAGGATCACCCAATGTTCTTAGCATTTAGTTTTTTTACACGAAATAATGATAATTAGTTTTATCTTTATCAAAAATATGATTATCAAGGATCACCCATTACCATTGAAAACCAAACACCACTTGAAGCAACTTATAACTATCCTAGAAATGGTAATCCACACTAGCAGTAGAATTTGCAATTTCTCCCCTTTGTAGATCCATTATTCTCGCAAGTTCATAATCACAACAAATTTAGAAACACAACCACTGTTTGAGAATTTCCATGCATTGAAGGAAATACTAATCCGGTTCAGCTATAGAGAATTTAAATCATGAACACTTAGTCAAATAGAATGAAAACCCTAAGAATCCAACTGAAAATGCAAGGCTTATCAGCTTGAAACATGTGTGATATGCACAAATTAAATTCATTAAAGAAAAAAACAATTTGCAAACATCGCCTTTGGAGATTCGAGCTCTATCTGATAATCGTCTTCGTCTTCATCGTCATCAAAAGATGAAGATGATTCACTTTATTCACTCTTTGATAAGTCAACATGTTCATCTAAAGAGTACTCGGTTTCACTTGATTCTTGGTCATCGTTAGTGCTTCCCTTCTTTCCTGGGCTGAAAATAGAATATTTCTTTGTTTCCTAATTCTCTCCATCGCCACTCTTTGTATCTGTTTACGATCCCTTAGCAACATTCAACTCAACTGTTGCATTCAGATGCTCTTTACTGTTTCCACCCTTCATTTTCTTGGATTTACTCACTGAATCAGTCTTGCATCCACCTGAAGCCATGGAAGCACCTTCATTTTTTGTGTACAAATTTTCCTCTGAATCACCAATGTTATTGCTGATCTTAGTCTTCTTTTTCTTTTTCTTCTTCTCCTGCATTATCTGGTTCTCTTCAGCCTCCTCGATTAAAATATCCTCATCTAACCCAATGCTAACCTTATTTTTCTTCTTCTTATTCTTCATCTTCATTGACCCAGCTACATCATCATCATTGCCTCCTTCCTTTCCATCCAAATTTTCACCCAATGTGTCATTCATTCGATTTTTCTTCTTCTTCATATTTTCCAATTGGATCCCCTAGTTATCCTCAAAACCACGCTCTGTGTATAAAGTTTAATTCAAGTCACCAGTCTTATCATTACTTGGGTCCCCTTCTTTTTCTCCTTTTTCTTCTTTTGGGAGTTTGCATTGTCCAAAGTATCGATACCATCCCCAGTTACACTATGACTTTTGTCATGTTTATCCTCATGTTTATTCTTCTTTTTCTTTTGAGTTTTCTCAGTTGAATTAGCACCGGGCAATGAACCCCTTTCATCTATGGTATTTGTGACTGCTTTATCTTCATTAGTTTCCTTGGCTTGTTTATTTGTATTTTCTTATTTTTCCTCTTCCTGTCCGAGATGGTAATAGTTCTCAAGCAATTTACCTTTGTATTTTTTTTGGGTATGCCTCTCTTATCGATAGATAAGGATTCAGAGAAATTTTTATCAGAAAACATGCATTGGAACCTGGAATCGATGGATACCTTCAATTTGTTCCTAGGAAGGCGCATAAAACGCGAGTCTGAATGAAGATGAACAAACCGTTTATCTGTGATGACTAGGGTTAATAGTGGCAACATCCAATGGTCCAGGGTCTTGTAGACTTCGTCTAACCTAATGGACTAGGGTTTATAGTGGAAACATCCAATGGTGTTACCGATTCTCCTGTTAAATATATATATATATATATATATATATATATATATATATATATATATATATATATATATATATATAAGTGATTCTTAGCATTTATTTTTGGTAATAAAGAAAGATAATTAGTCTCATATTTATGACAGATATGATGATCAAGGATTACCCAATGTTCTTAGCATTTAGTTTTTTTATAGGAAATAATGATAATTAGTTTTATCTTTATCACAAATATGATGATCAAGGATCACTCACTACCATTGAAAACTAAACATCACTTGAAGCAACTTATAATTATCCTAGAAATGGTAATTCCACACTAGCATTAGAATTACAGGTAGTGACATCAAATCATAGTTATATTTACCATCTAATATAGAGTGTCATGTTGAAGCAAAGAGAAGATAATAAGGTCAATTAGTCTCATCTTTATGATAGATATAATTATAAAGGATCACCCAATGTTCTTAGCATTTAGTTTTTTATAATAATAATGATAACTAGTTTTACCTTTATGGCAAATATGATGATCAAGTATCACCCATTACCATTGAAAATCAAACACCACTTGAAACAACTTATAATTATCCTAGAAATGGTAATCCACACTAGCAATAGAATTGAATGTGGTAACATCAAATAAAAGTTCTATTTACCATCTAATATAGAATGTCATCTTGAAGGTAGAGAGAAGGTAATAAGGTCAATTAGTCTCGTCTTTATGACATATATGATGATCAAGGATCACCCAATGTTCTTAGCATTTAGTTTTTTATAGGAAAGAATGATAATTAGTTTTCTCTTTATGAAAAATATGATGATCAAGGATCACCCGTTACCATTGAAAACCAAACACCACTTGAAGCAACTTATAATTATCTTAGAAATGGTAATCCACACTAGCAGTAGAATTGAAGGTAGTGACATCAAATAATAGTTATATTTACCATCTAATATATAATACCATCTTGAAGGTCGAGAGAGGGTAATAAGGTCAATTAGTCTCATATTTATGACAAATATGATGGTCAAGGATCACCAATGTTTTTAGCATTTAGTTTTTTAGAGGAAAAAAATGATAATTAGTTTTATCTTTATGAAAAATATGATTATCGAGGATCACCTATTACCAGTGAAAACCAAACACCACTTGAAGCAACTTATAATTATCCTAGAAATGGTAATCCACACTAGTAGTGGAATTGAAGGTAGTGATATCAAATTAATAGTTCTATTTACCATCTAATATAGAATGTCATCTTGAAGGTAGAGACAAGGTAATAAGGTCAATTAGTCTCATATTTATGACAAATATGATGATCAAGGATTGCCCGATGTTCTTAGCATTTAGTTTTATATAAGAAATAATTATAATTAGTTTTATCGTTATGGAAAATATGATGATCAAGGATAACCCATTACCATTGAAAACCAAACATCACTTGAAGCAACTTATAATTATCCTAGAAATGGTAATCCACACTAGCAATAGAATTGAAGGTAATGACATCAAATAATAGTTCTATTTACCATCTAATATAAAATGTCCTCTTGAATGTAGAGAGAAGGTAACAAGGTCAATTAGTCTCATCTTTATGACAAATATGATGATCAAGGATCACCATATGTTCTTAGAATTTAGTTTTTTTTTATGAAAGAATGATAATTAGTTTTATCTTTATGACAAATATGATGATCAAGGATTACCCATTACCATTGAAAACCAAACACCACTTGAAGCAACTTATAATTATCTTAGAAATGGTAATCCACATTAGCAATAGAATTGAAGGTAGTAATATCAATTAATGGTTCTAGTTACCATCTAATATTGAATGTGATCTTGAAGCTAGAGAGAAGGTAATAAGGTTAATTAGTCTCATCTTTCTGACAAATATGATGATCAAGGATCATCCAATGTTCTTAGAATTTGGTTTTTATAGGAAATAATGATAATTAGTTTTATCTTTATGATAAATACGATGATCAAGGATCACACATTACTATTGAAAACCAAACACCACTTGAAGCAACTTATAATTATCCTAGAAATGGTAATCCACACTAGCAATAGAATTGAAGGTAGTGACATCAAATAATAGTTCTATTTACCATATAATATAGAATTCCATCTTGAAGGTAGAGAGAAGGTCATAAGGTTAATTAGTTTCATATTTATGACAAATATAATGATCAAGGATCACCCAATATTATTAGCATTTAGTGTTTTATAGGAAAGAATTATAACTAGTTTTATCTTTATAGCAAATACGATGATCAAGGATCGCCCATTACCATTGAAAATCAAACACCACTTGAAGCAACTTATAACTATCCTAGAAATGGTAATACACACTAGAGGTAGAATTGAAGGTGGTGACATCAAATAATAGTTCTATTTACCATCTAATATTGAATGCGATATTGAAGCTAGAGAGAAGGTAATAAGGTTAATTAGTCTCATCTTTATGACAAATATGATGATCAAGGATCACCCAATGTTCTTAGAATTTAGTTTTTTTATAGGAAAGGATTATAATTAGTTTTATCTTTATGACAGATATAATGATCAAGGATCACCCATTACCATTGAAAACCAAACATCACTTGAAGCAACTTATAATTATCCTAGAAATGGTAATCCACACTAGCAATAGAATTGAAGGTAGTGACATCAAATAATAGTTATATTTATCATATAATATAGAATTCCATCTTGAAGGTAGAGATAAGGTAATAAGGTCAATTAGTCTCATCTTTATGACAAATATGATGATCAAGGATCACCCAATGTTCTTAGCATTTAGTTTTTTTATAGGAAAGAATGATAATTAGTTTTATCTTTATGACAAATATGATGATAAAGGATCATCCATTACCATTGAAAATCAAACACCACTTGAAGCAACTTATAATTATCTTAGAAATAGTAATCCACATTAGCAATATAACTGAAGGTAGTGACATCAAATAAGAGTTATATTTACCATCTAATATAGAATGCCATCTTGAGGGTAGAGAGAAGGTAATAAGGTCAATTAGTCTTATATTTATGATAGATATGATCATCAAGGATCACCCAATGTTCTTAGAATTTAGTTTTTTTTATAGAAAAGAATGATAATTAGTTTTATCTTTATGACAAATATGATGATCAAGGAACACCCATTACCATTGAAAACCAAATACCACTTGAAGCAACTTATAATTATCTTAGAAATGGTAATCCACACTAACAATAGAATTGAAGGTAGTGACATCAAATAATAGTTCTATTTACCATCTAACATAGAATGCCATCTTGAAGGTAGAGAGAAGGTAATAAGGTCAAATTATAAGATCCTTTATACTAATAAAATGTTGTTAATATAAAAAAAATTTCAAATTGAGATGGTATAATAAAAATATAGTCATAGGAGAGCAATGCAACGGTTTAGTCTTTGGCTCTTCTTCGGGAGGTCCAAGGTTAAAATATAATAAAAATATAGTTTTGACGTGTGTGTATCCCCTATTGATAAGCTTAGCTCTCAGTCTTATGAGGGATCATGGTTGGTGTTGTCCCTTGACAACACGCCCCCATTTGGCACTCTAAATAGGGACCCCTTTTCTTTTTCTTTTTTGTTTTGTTTGCTAATTTTAGTTTTTTGTAATATTTCCCTTGGACCTTTGAGCTGGTGAAAATGGGAGAGCCCAGATTTGGGTAGTGCATTGTAAATAGCCTGATTCATTAAAACAAAGCACTACATGTTGATAGAGCAATTGAGTATTTTTTTTAGTTCATTAATATTCAGTTGTATGTTGGTCTGCCTTTTCTTTTGTTCCAACTGCAACTGTTACTTAACATGCCCAGATAGAAAAAATTCCACGTGGGCTGAATTTTAGTGTTTTTTTTTGACATGTCATCTTCCGGGAGCCATAAATTTTTGCTCACAACTCCGATTAAGCTCAAACCACTACTGATTCTATAATTTTAAATGCACAAGATTTTCTAGAAAGCTATTGGAATGAGAACGACTCTTGTTGTCCACCACACAAGGGGCCAACAAATGAAAAAATTATCATGATGTTCCCCCTCTCACCTGGAATTCATGGTTCTATTAGTTTGATTCATTTATTGTATTCTCTAAAATTTTGGAGAGTTGTCTCCTCTTAAAAAAATCATTACTCCATGAATTTCCAACTTGTGGGAATGGAGGGAAAGGATTATCCGAGCTTACAAAAGGAAGAGGAGGATTTTGTATGATGGTTACAAATTTTTGAAGTAGACTCTTGATATTCTTAGCAGTAGCTCTTAGAGTAGTTTGATTTTTTATATTTTTTTCTTAAGACTCCTTGGTTTCTACTGCAAATGGATGACAATTTTCTTCATGAATAAAGAAGTTTGTGGAAGTTCCTGTTGTGAATGCAATCTATGCATGATTATGGTGGCTGCAATCACTTATTTTTTCTACAACTTTTCTTCCTGGTAATTGTGTGTATACTGCTACCTGGAGGTATTTTCATGATTTAATTTTTCCATTACATGCTGTGGCAAATCAAGGATAATCAGGCTTTGCTTTTCCTTACCCTCTCCTTTTACATTTTTTTATCCTCTTTATTAGATTAGTGGTGTAGATTAGATTTTTATTTATTTATTTTTCTTATTTGGTTGCAGTTGTAGTGTGTTTTTGCTTTTGAAAATTTTTGAGTTTGCTTAAGCATGTCTAAAAATTAAAAAATTAGATTTCATGCATTGAATGGTTGAAGATAAAACTGATATTTGATACATTGAATGGTTGAAAATTAAAATCATATTTGATGCATTTGAATGACTTAAAATTAAAATTAGATTTGATGCATTTGAATGACTGAAAATTAAAATCAGATTTGATACGTTGAATGGCTGAAAATTAAAATCAAATTTGATTCATTTGAATGACTGAAAATTAAAATTAAATTTGATACATTGAATGGCTAAAAATTAAAATCAAAATTGATGCATTTAAATGACTGAAAATTAAAATCAGATTGGATATATTGAATGACTCAAGATTAAAATCAGATTTGATGCATTTGAATGACTGACAATTAAAATCAGATTTGATGAATTGAATGTCTAAAAATTAAAATCATATTTGATGCATTTGAATGACTAAAAATTAAAATCAGATTTGAGACATTGAAAGGCTGAAAATTAAAATCATATTTGATGCATTTGAATGACTGAGAATTAAAATTAGATGTGATGAATTGAATGACTGAAAATTAAAATCAGATTTGATAAACTGAAAGTGCTGAAAAATTCACTCATATTTTGATACATTGAGTGTGCTTAAAAGCCCCCAAAAAAATTGTGGATCACCAACATAGCCTCCTCTGAATAAACCCTACACAATTGAGACCCAACCTACTTGAACCTTGGAGGAAATACCTTTTCCTTTTCAAGAGGGAATATTCGATGTGTTTGTGTGTGTTCCACCTATTGGCAAGCATTAAAAATGTGGGTCAATAGAACTGGCACTAGAAGGAGGGCCCTTTCCTACTTTCTTTCCCATTAGATCTAATTTTTTATATTCAAGCTGGAACCAAGAAGGATTCTCACTAGATCAAGATATATAGAAAGAGACTTTCAGTTGTTTTCCCTGACCCAACACAAGAAAATTAGAATTGATGAAAGGAAACAAAGGACTAGACCTTCACAATCTGCAACTTGTTCTCCAAGAGCTTTTTCAACTCCCATTTTACCTGCTTCTATGCAAAACCAAGCAATGGCTCTACAACTAAATTGGCTCACTGCTCATAGCCCATTGGACATTGCTGGAGTAGTGCATGAAATCCCTAAGAATGTTGAAAAACACTTGCCAAAATATAAACATGATGGTACTAGATCTGCTGAAGAGCACATTCAAACCTGTAAATATGCCTTGATGAGACTTCAAATCCAACATGAAGATGTGGCTTATCGCATGTTTCCTGGTACCTTGGATGAAAATTCCTATTATTGGTACATAAATCTACCTTCTCAATATATTCACTCATGGAGAGAGCTAGAGATAACCTTTGTGAATCACTTTTGGTTGATCATTGATCCTGTTGTGCTTTATCACCAATTTTCTACCGCAAAAGGAGAGCTTGGTGAACCGATCATAAACTTTAATACTCATTTCCATAAGTTGTATGCATGGTTAGTGGCTCCTTTCACGCTCCAAGAGACTGTTGCACTTCAAATGTATTTGAATGCTCTTGATCCCCTGACATCTATGTTTATTCGAAGAGCTCCCGCAATCACCACTTTACTTGTAACTTACAATGAGGCCCTCACGGTTGAACAACAATTAATGCCTCAAGGGTTTGGAATTGGAACAAACATGACTTTAGGACAACCGAGTGCATATAATCAGATTCCATTGATGAATCAAGCCATAATAAAAAATACTTTGATGATGAATCCTATACCCAATGCTATGTACTCCATCAAAATCAAATTTTCAACCCAACATCCTTGTCTCAAATGCTTCCTTAGGCAAATCAGAATAAGATGTACAATCAATCCATGATGCCTTGTATATTTCCCAAAACGAATCAAACAAGCAACTAGATGTTACCACCATACTTGAATACTACTACCACTACCCAAAATGTGCCTTCCTATTTGGAAAACCAACCAATGAATCAAGTTATTCAGCAATACACTCAACATGTGATGCTTGCATATTTGACTTCTCCAGGAACAAATACTAGTCAAGCATTTAATTAGTAGAGTATACCTTCTTACTTGACTACAACAAGTTTTACTATTAATCAACAAAATCTACTTGCACAAAATCAGCCTGCTAATGCTCCTAATCAAGAGTTGAGTAGTTTGCAAAGAATGGTCCAAAAACTTAGTAATGATGTGTTATCCATGCAAAGACATAATCAGAATACTAACACAAACAACAACCTTGGCCAAAATAGAAATTTTAATTTTCAGAGACAAAATAGACAATGGAACACACATCCAAACAATGGAAATGTACCCAATCCCATTGACCAAGTGAGTACATCTTCCAATTCAACTATAAATTTAGCATATTTGGCCTTGCCCAACTGGTGCAGAATGCATGCAACAACCCAACATGGTGAGACAAATTATCTTGAGTTCAAATCAGCCTTGGACATTGTTCAAAAGGAAATGGAAAATCTAGAACTTGTGCCTGCAAACGAGAATCTTAGAGAATTCAATAGAAACAATATTGAATCAACTATGTGCTCTAATGTTTTTGACCCCCTATTAGATGAAGGAGATGAAATGAATATTGAATCAGAAGAAGACGTTCAAGACTATCAACAATTTCAAAAAAGTAATAACTATCTATTGAGAAGCAAGAACAAAGAGCCTTTAACCACTTCTACTCCATCAAATTATTTGTATATTCCTCCAGATGAGAAAGCAAACAACAACCCACCTCCTCCTAAGGAAAAATCTACTACAAATTCCCAAAACAAAGGTGCAACCCTTGTCCAAAATGACCAAACTTTGGGAGTTTCGAAAGCAAGTTACAATATCATTGATGATCTTAAAAGAACAAAAGCTAATATTTCTCTATTCGAGTTGGCCCAATGGGATAAACAAAGGGATTTGTTAGTGGCAACCTTAAATCCAAAAGGAAAATCCAATAACACATTTAAAAATGATGCACATGTTGTAATTCATAAAGATAAAATGGGTTCTCCTCCTTTTTTACTAATTGTTTGCATTTCAAGAAAGAACTTGCACAATTGTTTGCATTTTAAGAAAGAACTTGCACAATTGTTTGGTTGATTTAGGTGCATCAAGAAATGTCATGCCAAATTCCATATGTCAAAAGCTTGGATTAACTCCTACCAAGTCTAGTAAAATAGTAGTGCAACTTGATAAGACCGAAGTGAATGTGGTTGGAGAGCTCATTCAAGTGCATATTCAGCTTGCTTTAGATCCTATAATTCAACAATTTATTGATATACAAGTGGTAGACATTCCAAAAGCCTACGATATGTTGCTTAGTAGAGATTGGTCCAAAACTTTGAATGGTTATATGGTGACTGATTTCTCTCACATGTGGTTACCATGGCGAGGGGTGGTGAATCAAATCAGAATTGAAAGAGAACCAAGACTGAAAGAAATGATTATAGAGTATAATAACACCAATGAAATATTGTATACAGAGGTTGATTTAGGAGTGTATACTTTGGATGTGAAAGAAGAAGTTTCTAAAGTGCATATTGAAGAATCAAATTCAGTTGTAAGTGCTTCCCTAAAAAGAAAGAAAGAAAAAAATGATGAAATTTGGGTGCTTAAGTTTGATGGCTCCAAATCCAAGCAAGGGAGTGGAGCTGGTATTCAATTGATTAGTCCCAAAGGAAAGTCTTTCCTTGCATCCTACAGATTCCAGTTTGCTTGCACTAACAATGTTGCAGAGTATGAAGCTCTAATTCATGGTCTGAAATTTGCATTGCAAAGGAAGGTGAAGAATGTCCAAGTTTTTGAAGATTATGAACTAGTAATGAAATAATTCAAAGGCAAATACACATGCAATGATAAGCGTTTATACAAATATAAGATCACAGTATGGGATTTAATTGATAGTTTTGATGCTTTCAGCATTCAATATGTACCTAGAGAGGAAAATCATGTAGCGGATTCATTGGCAGTTGCTGCTAGTGCTCTTGAACCAGTAGTTGATTCCAAGTTGAAAAAGTTCTCAGTAGAGCTGGTGCCTACTCCGTCTGTTCCTGATAATGTCAGATTCTCTCAGGTATTTGAGGATGACCAACACATCTTGGAGTTTATTACAAATACTGGTGTCTTTGAGACACAAATTATTGATGAAGAAAGCAGATATGAAGGGGAGTTGGATGAGGAAGGAGTTATGAGTTTGAAGACCAATACTATCCCGAAAGGCATGGTTACTTTAGAGAGATTGTTTGACATGGATGCCCATAAGACTAAACCTACTTCCTCTAAAGGTGGAGAGTATGACACATTTAATCTTGTTGATGAATCCAATCCGAAGAATGTGTTCATTGGAAAAGTATGCATTGAAAAAGAGAAGAAAGAGGTGATTGCAACTCTTAAGGAGTACAAAGATGTCATAGCCTAGGGCTATGAAGATTTAAAAACCTATGATCCTAATGTCATCACCCACACTATACCACTCAAGCTTGGCACAAAACCTTTTTGATAGAAGCAAAGGACCGTGAATGCACTGCTTGAACCGCTTATTTTGAAAGAAGTTCAAAAATTACTGTCTACAAAAATAATTTTTCCTGTGAGGCACTCTACATGGTTGGCCAACTTAGTCCCAGTCCGCAAAAAGAATGGAGAAATTCGTTTGTGTTGATTTTCGTAATATGAATAGAGCTTCCGAAAAGGATAATTACCCGTTGCCATCTCTGGATGAAATACTTCAAATTATCAATGGCTTCTAGATGATGTCATTTCTAGATGGCTATTCAGGTTACAATCAAGTCACAATCCACCATCCTGATCAAATTAAGACAACATTCACCACCAAGTGGGGAACCTTCGCATACAAAAGAATACCTTTTGGATTGATTAATGCTGGTGCGACTTTCCAGCGTGCTATGGACAATGCATTCAAAGGTTTAATTGGAAAATGCATTATAATTTATATGGATGACCTCATGGTATTCTCAAAGAACCGAGTTGATCATGTCAAAGATCTCAGAAGTGTGCTACAAATATGTAGAGATCATGGAATATCCCTAAATGCTAAGAAATGTGTCTTCTGTGTCACTGAAGGTTAGCTTTTAGGACACATAATTTCTAAAAATGGTATATCAATAGACCCTGATAGAGTGGAAGCTATCTCTAAAATTCCTCTTCCTGGAAGTCAAAAGGAACTGAAATCTTTCTTTGGAAAGATTAACTTTGTGAGAAGATTTATTGCTAGATTTGCTGAGATTCTGCAACCTTTGAATGCCTTATTGAAGAAATATGCAAAGGTAGTTTGGAACACAAAGACCAAAGATGCTTTCAATAAGATAAAATTTTATATTGTTGCTATCCCTATTTTGGTCAGTCCTTGATTATGGCTAGCCTTTTTATATTTACTCGTTCACCTCAAAACATTCATATGTTGGAGTGTTAACCCAGAAGAAAGAAGATGGAGATGAAAGACCTATCACTTTTGTAAGTTCTCCTTTAAGGGGAGCTGAATTAAAGTATTCAACACTTGACAAACATGCTTTTGCGTTAACACGAGTTGTCAAGAAATTTAGGCATTATATTCTCTGTAGTAAAACTTATGCCATAGTACCAGATGCTGTTGTGAAATTGATGTTAACCCAGAATGAACTTGGTGAGCATAGAGAAAAATGGGCATCTATTTTGCAAGAATTTGATTTAGATATTAAGCCCATGAAGATTGTAAGAGCTCAAGGATTGAGTAGAGCTCTAGCTGAAGCAGATCCACATACTGAAGAAGAACAATGCATGATGCAAGATATAATTGAAGAATGATGGTACGCGCATGTAATTCATTTTTTATTAAACAAGAGGTGTCCAAGCTATATGAATTCAAGTCATAGGGCTGCCTTACATTCCAAATGTGCTCAATTTATGATTAAATATGGAGTGTTATATAGAAGAAATCATGAAGGAATTTATCTTAGGTGTTTAAACAAGAAAGATTCTATTGAAGTGTTGGCTGATTTCCATGGGAAATTTGGTATTGGACACGGTTTTAAAACTGCTACAACTCACCAAATATTGAGAGCTAGTTATTATTGGCCATATTTTTTTAAGGATGCCCAACAACACGTTAAAAATTGCCATATCTATCAAATTGTTGTGAAGAGAGAAAGAAATGCAACCATACCTCTCCAACCTGTCATGCAAAATCGACCTTTCGCTCAATGGGGTCTCGACTTCATTGGAATGATAAACCCACCATCTTCATCCGGACACATATATGTTCTTACAACTACTAATTATTGTACCCATTGGTCTAAAGAGAAGGCTTGTAAGAATTGCACAACTAAGGTGGTCATTGATTTTCTAGAGGAACACATTCTTCCCAGGTTTGGTGTGTTGTGTTATTTGGTATGTGATAATGGCCCTGCCTTTTCATCTATTGAATTTTCAGAATGGAATTACGAGCACCAGGTAATCTTAAAACTTTCTTCTAACTACTATCCGCAAGGGAATGGGGTGGCTGAGTCCACCAATAAAAAATTATGCAATATAATTGGAAAATTATTAGAAAATAATCCTAGAGAATGGCATAGAAAATTGAAGTATGCACTGTGGGTTGATAGGACACGCATTAAGAAGGCCTTGGGGACTTCTCCATATCACCTAGTTTATGGCTAGGAACCCATGTTTCCCACAAACCTGAGAATTCCTACTTTGCAATTTATGGATGAGTATGTAGGAAATGATGATAAAGTTAAGATCAGGTTAGCTAACCTGATATATTTAGAAGAAAAGAGAAATGAAGCATTGAATAAATTTAGTAAACATCAGGAAGTTGTTAAACGTTGGTTTGACAAAAAGTCCAAAAACAAATGCTTTAAAGTGTCTGATCTTGTCCTGATGTGGGACAAAGCACATGAAAAGAAGGGTGAGCACCCCAAATTTGGTTTCTTGTGGTTAGGCCCATATCAAATTTTTGAAGTTTTGGGTGAGAATGCTTTTAGGCTGTAAACTTTAACTGGTGAGGATATTCCACTTCCTGTGAATGGACAGTTCCTCAAACATTATTTTCATGCCTGAGTTCTGCTTGCGGTCCTGCGTGGTTTAGTTTCCCTTTCTGCAGTTCTTTGCTTTCAATAAGGAGCCATCTTTGGCTCGGTAGTTTAGTTGTTTGCTTTGGTTTTCTGTTTTTTCTTTTGTTCTTTTTTTCTAATAGTCTTGCTTGTTCTAACAATATGGAAAAATGTTGGGAACGCAAAATTTAAAAAAATAACTTACTTTCAAATATGTTTTTGCTTCAATTTTAATGTTTGATGATCAAAGTATGAATATCACAATTCTTCCTTATAATTATTCTCATATTTACTCTAGTCTTACTTGATGGTCTTTCTTATGGAACTCGGATTTTATTTCTTCATCACCATTCGGAGATGGTAAGTTTTCGCTTTGGTAGAAAGTCACTACATCACTATTTGCATTTAATAGTCCAACTCACTATATACGGTCATGGTGTGGGATAATTGACCTCAGCCTAACTTTTTTTTTACCACCTCATAATTTTCACCATGGATTGGTCCCCAACCTTTGGCTGGATTATTTTATCTAGGGAGAGATTGTTACAAAAAAAAGGAAAGAAAAGAGAAACATTGAAAATACTTGTAAAATGAAAGTCATAAGCATCTCTTCAAGAAGGTGATCCGGGTAACCTCCACTAGGGCTATGAACGTCCAGATCGATAGTGGAGCAAGGCCTAGGGTGGGACCAGAGGCAACTCCATCGGGGCTATAGACGTCTGGCTGGAAGTGAAGTAAAGTCTAGGCCATTCCATACCCCTCACCTCCATAGAAAAAGTATATAGTAACCCATCAAAAAAAAGGAAGGTTCAAGTCTGTTCTCATTGCATCATACCAAAACATGTTGAGTTGGAAAGTAACCAATGCACTTCACCACACACTGTGACTCCCTCTAAGTGGCTCCTTACTTTGATTCATGTATGATGAGGTTGAAATACCACACTCAGTTTCCCCTTGAAGATTTCGAGTTTGCTATTGAAAGTCTTGAAACAATATTTAATGAATAACCAATTTATTTGAATTTTGATCATTTGTGCAGTAAGTATGCTAGTTTGTTTGTTTGGGCAGTTGTTGTTCCTTGAAAACACACCCTCATTTGGCACTCTAAATAGGGACCCCTTTTATTTTTCTTTTTTTGTTTTGTTTGTTGATTTTAGTTTTTTTTGGTAATATTTCCCGTAGACCTTTGAGCTAGTGAAAATGGAATTGTAAACAACCTAGTTCATTAAAATAGTGCACTACATGTTGATAGAGCAATTGAGTATTCTTTTTTATATTTTATTTATGTTCAATTGTATGTTGGTCTGCCTTTTCTTTTTTCCAACTACAATTGTTACTTAACACGCCTAGATTTAAAAAAAAAAATCCGCGTGGGCTGAATTTTCACGTTTTTTTGACAAGTCATCTTCCGGGAGCCATAACTTTTTGCTCACAACTCCGATTAAGCTCAAATCGGATGCGTTGGAAAGCTTACAACGAGCTGTACTCAACCAATACTAATTCTAGAATTTTAAAAATACAAGAGTTTTCTGGAAAGTTGTTGGAATGAGCATGAATCTTATTATCCACCACACAAGGGACCAACAATTGAAAAACTGTCATGATGCTCCCCATCTCACCTGAAATTCATGGTTCTAGGTCATTTATTGTATTCTATAAAATTTTAGAGAGTTGTCTCCTCTTAAAAAAATCATTACTCTATGAATTTCCAACTTGTGAGAATGGAGGGAAAGGATTGTCCAAGCTTACAAAAGGAAGAGGAGGATTATGTAGAAGGGTTCCAAATTTTGGAAGTAAACTCTTGATTTTCTTAGCAGCAACACTTAGAGTAGTTAGCATTTATTTTTGCAATTTTTCTGAAGACTCTTTGGTTTCTACTACAAATGGATGGCAAGTTTCTTCATGAACAAAGAAGTTTGTGGAAGTTCATGTTGTGAATGCAATCTATGCATGTTATGGTGGCTGCAATCACATTTTTCCTACAACTTTACTTCTTGGTAATTGTGTGTATACTGGTGCCTAGAGGTATTTTCATGATTTGGTTTTTCCATTACATGCTGTGGCAAATCAAGGATAATCAGGTTTTGCTTTTCCTTACCCTCTTATTTTACATTTTTTTATCCTCTTTGTTAGATTAGTGGTGTATATTAGATTGTTGTTTTTCTTATTTGGTTGCAGTTGTAGTGTGTTTTTGTTGCTGGTAATTTCTGAGTTTGCTTAAGCATGATTGAAAATTAAAAATCAGATTTCATGCATTGAATGGTTGAAGATAGAAATCAGATTTGATACATTGAATGACTGAAAATTAAAATCAGATTTGATGCATTTGAATGACTAAAAATTAAAATCAGATTTGATGCATTTGAAAGACTAAAAATTGAAATCAGATTTGATACATTGAATGACTAAAAATTAAAATCAGATTGGATATATTGAATGACTGAAAATTAAAATCGGTTTTGATGCATTTGAATGACTGAAAATTAAAATCAGTTTTGATGAATTGAATGACTGAAAATTAAAATGATTTGATGCATTTGAATGACTGAAAATTAAAATCAGATTTGATACATTGCATGGCTGAAAATTAAAATCAGATTTGATGCATTTGAATGACCGAAAATTAAAATAAGATTGGATATATTGAATGGCTGAAAATTAAAATCAGATTGATGCATTTGAATGATTGAGAATTAAAATTATATTTGATGAATTGAATAACTGAAAATTAAAATCATATTTGATAAATTGAAAGTGTTGATTTGATACATTGAGTGTGCTTAAAAGCCCCCAAAAAACCTGTGGATCACCAACATAGCCTCCTATGAGTAAACCCTGCACGGTTGAAATCAAACCTACTTGAACCTTGGAGGAAATACCTTTTCCTTTTCAAGATGGAACAATACATCTCATTGAATATATAAATTACCTACAAATATATTTATCAATACAATTATTGCAAAAGATAAAAAAATTTAAGCTATATGTGATTTGTATTGGGTGCCACTCTTATTAAAATACCAAAATATTACACTTATTGTTAGATCAATTAAACCATATCCTGCTAGCCCTTTTATTAAACATTTTCTTCATTTCTTTTTCTATCAAATATATTATTCATGTTCCTCAAGTTGTCATGTTTTCGCAATCAACACCTTTATATCATTTTCATTAAGAGATAAAGTCTCATTTGATCAGTTGTCTTTTAAAATTTAAATTTCTTCAAGACAAATATTAGCACCATGATTGGCTAAATTATTTGTTGTCCAATTTTCTTTTCTATCGATGTGCTCACACTTCCAAAAAAATCACCTCAAGCAATAGTTGAGGAACATCAACAATAATGATATTTTTAATCCATTTTCCACATCCAATTTTGTGGATAACATTAATGATAAATTTTGAATCTCCCTCAATTGAAATGTATTTTCATCCTTTTCAATTGCAGATTTGATCCATGTAAGAAGTTGCCTAGTATTTAGGCAGTTGTTAGTTCAAGTTCCATATGATTATAAGTGAGGAGAATTATGCCTTCGTGATTTTAAAAATTATCTCCTTAATTGAATTTTCTTGGATTTCCTTTGGAAGAACCATCTAATTTAATTTTGATAAACCCACTCTATGGACATTTCCAATTTACCATCGATCGAAGCAAATTATTTGTATTAACTACATTCTTGTAGATAACCCTTCCATGTATTTTCAATATTTTAACCAAGAGGTCAATGCCCCTTTTTCACACTTGAGACTTCCTATAATGATCACACGCTTGCAAATATTCTAGAATAGAGACAATAATACTTCCCAAACTTGGGCATGAATTTGAGATTTATTTTTAAAAAATAATTATCTAAAAATAATATAAGGACCAATCCTCCATAAAATATATAATGCTTTAGCTTTGAAATAATTCAATGTTGATGGAGCTACCCAATATATTTTCTTGTTATTGCAACCCCAAATGGTCAAATAAAGATAAAATGAAGAAGTAAATGATTTGATGTTTCTAAATCCTTCTCACATGAGGCACACTTGAAAGGTTCATGATATCCTCTTCTTTATAGACTCTCTCCTATAAGAATTTTACTTTGGATTGTTAACCAAAGGAATGTTGAGGCTTTAGTGAAGGCTTCTAATGACCAAATATTCTTTGAAAGGAAATAATTGGGAGTAGAAAATTTTGATTGCTCTAAATCCTAATATTCCAACTTGACTGAGCATCTACCATCTTTTGATAGACTTCAAACCAACTCATCCTTTCATGTAAAAATAGTCAAATAAAGCTCTTGAAGCATCTTTTGAAGCTCGTCTATATTTTACTTGAGTTCTCCTTCAACCTAGGTACTTATATAAATCTATGATCTAGAGTTGTTTCTCATATTAATTTAATCTTTGACATTTGGACCTTTACAAGCTAGACATGCCCATGCAAAATGGTTGCTCTTTTGAATTAGAGATGAGAGGATAAGGATTTAACCAAGTATCTGACCAAAAATTTGCATAATCCCCATCATTGATTCACCATTTAATATGTTTCTTGATTAATTTTTTTTTTTGGTAATTATTATAATAGATTAACAGTGGGTTTTTATAGAGGATCCCAAAACCTTATATACAAAATCAGCCTTGCTAAATAGTGCTTCATGCCTATCGGCTGGAAGAATAAACCTGTATGCAAAAAAAACAAAAAGCTGCTAATTGCCCGAGGGCTACAAGTAAGGCATTTTTGCCTGATTATCCTAGAAACCATGGCCATTATAACTGGGAAAACAGAAACTAGCTGGAGAAGCTGGACCATCGAAAAGCAGAAGAAGACAGCCAAGAAAACTACAAAAAATTCTCCCATACCTGGGAAATAACTTTCCACATTTCTGCTTTCCCGGAGGCAGAATTCGAAGCATACATGTTGGATAGGATCCAAGAAAAATGACTGGACTGAAACAAACCGTTGAAAATCCTGCTGGAAAATTTTACCCTGGCCCAAATGGCCACTCCGTTTAGTCTTCTCACATCCAGGATTTCATCCGTACGATTTGAGGTTCTTCTTACTTCCCTTTCCTTGCTGGAAGGGAGGTTTTGGGATAAGCGCGTCACCCATAAGAGAATCAGAGTCATCCTGAAACAACAACCGTTGGGTTCCATTTGCAACATCAGCCGCAGTTTCTTTGTCTCTCTTTTCCTTGTTGGGGGGACGACCCTGCTTCCTTTCACTACCAAAATCCACCCCTCGCTTTTGACTCCTCGTAATTCGAGGGCTAATATTACCAGGCTGGTAACCTCTTCTTCCCAACAGGTAGTCTTCCAATATCTTTTGTGCCTCGGGAGAGTTTCGGTCATAAATTTTGGATGAATCTGCCTGTGTGGTGATAAGGGGGGGGCCTGTTCATTTTCCTCCTGTGGTCCTAGTTGGGGGCGCCCACCACACTGCTCGAAGTCCGGATGGGTGGTGATTTCCTCTTCTGGTAAGGAGGATTCGAGATGGTCCTTGGATGGACCTAGAGATTCATGGCCTTTCATAAAAGGGTGCTTCGTCTGACCTTCACCGTGCTCTAGAGGGTTGCAGGGATCTCGCTCCTTCTTCCTCGGCTTTTGGAGAGGACAATTGGACTGAAGATGCCCTTGAGAACTACATTGAGGGCAGAAAGCTGGCCTGTTCTCATAAACAATAGCTTGCTTGTGTAGAAAAGTACCCCCAGACCGCAGATTAATGGAGGATGGGAGGTCCGTCTCCAAGTCCGCCAAAACACAAAACCGAGCTTGGACAAATCTAGTTCGAGCTCTGGTGGGAGGTTCTAAAGTGATCAGCTCCCCGATGGACCGAGCAATACCTCTGATTACATTTTCATGCCAGCAGAAAATGGGAAGACTCGGGAGCCTAACCCATATTGGAGCAATGTTGATATTCTGGGTATCGGGGTTAAAGTCCAAACCCCACTTCCTTAGAAAAAGACTCCTACGACCCAAGAACCAAGGCCCTCCAGCCAGGATTTTACAGTAGTCCTCCTTGTTGCTCAGCCTAATCGCGAAAAAACCTCGGGTTAGGGCAGCCAACTCTAAGTGACTAGAGGTCCGCCATTTTCCAGACACCCACTTGCGAATGGTCTCCATGTCGGGACGACCACCAATAAACTTACCGATGAGGGTAAATTTTTCGAAATCCACAAAGCTTGAGAGAATTTCCGCCGGGATGTCCAACTCGTCCCCGGACGGAAATAACTCCTTGGAGAAGAGCCCGCTTAGGGTTTCAGAGGCCGCTGCCAAAGCATATGACTTCCGAGGTCCATCTCCCCGTTTGTCTGGCGGATCCTTGCCGCGACTTGGCAAGGACTCCTCGGCGTCCCCAGACTCTGTTTGCCCTCCCTCCACCCTGTCGAGCCCCTGGTTTGACCTGCTAACGCTCCCGTGCTCTCCCGCAATAGCCTTCCCGCCCACCGTCATCCCCACCCTCCCATGTTTCTTGATTAATTACAAACTATCTAATATGAAGTTCCATGTTGGTGATCCTTTCGATAGGATATGTTTCCTAAATAATTTTGTTGTATTAAGAGAACATGTATATTTTTTAAGTAATATTTTTGTCCAAATCTTTCCTTGATCTTCGAATGATATCTAGCCCAATATTGGCCCTAATTCCAAACTTATGTCTATAATTTTGTAAGCTTGTCCCTTTCCTTTTTAAACATTGTTCCACTTACAAAGAGGAAACCTATTTTTTTTCACATCCTTTCCAAATAAAAAGTTTTCAAATATTATCAAATTTAGATGTTATACCTACTAGCAATCTTAAATGTGACATTATATAAATAGGGATAAATTGCAATGTAATCTTTATGAGTTGTAGCTTTCCATCCATGGTTAAGGAATGACATTTTCAACTTGTAAAACAAGATTTCATTCTATCCAAAATTTAGTCCCAAGCTCCTTCTTCTTTCCTTTATGAGACAAAGGAATAACCAAATATGTTGATGGAAATTTTTTAATCTTAAACCCTAAAATCTCCACAATAATTTGTTGTAAATCTAGGGTAATGTTAATAAAAAAATCTTGTATTTTGTAGTATTAACCATTTGTCCAATGACCTCATAGCACGATAATAACGATTTGATGTCCATGGCGTCACCAACTGAGGAATTATCCAAAAAAAAGTATCACCAACAAATTGTAGATGAGATTTGGAAGGATAATTTATTGTAACCTAGACAACATTAGTTTTTTCTTCCATTTTTGCCTTAAAGAAAGCTCTCCCTAATGCCTTTACAAGAATAATAAATAGATAAGAAAATAAGGTTCACCCTAGAAAATTCCATAGGATGACTCAAACTATCTATGAGGGGATCCATTAGCTAAAATATAATATTTTAGAGTACTATAACAATATATAATCCATTCACATCAACCTTGATCAAAACCTAAATTTTAGAGAATATCATTTAGAAAACTCCAACAAACCCTATTATATGCTTTGTTCATGTCTAATTTCATAATCATACCTTGTTTTTTTATGGAAGGAAGAGAACATATCACCTCCTGTGCAATGATTACACCATCAAGGATTTATTTACCATGAATAAAACTATCTTATTCCTTTGAGATAACACAATATAGAATGGTTTTCAACTTGTTTTACATAATTTTTGAAAGGATCTTATAAATCATATTACAAAGGCTTATGGGATAAAATTATCAAAATATTTGATCTTGACTTTCTTGGAAACCAATGTAATAAAGGTGGCATTTTTTTCAATGAGTTTACAGAGGTTTTTATGAGGGGTCCTCGTCCCCTCATACTAAGTGGGGTTTGAACCTTGGACCTCTCAAAGAGAGGCCAAAGCCTTTACCACTGCAGTAAGCCTGTAGCTAATAAAGGTGGCATTTTTATCAATTATTCTAGCCTCCTTTTTTAGTCCTCTTCAACTATAGCCAACATATCACTCTTCAATAAATTCTAAAATTTTGAAAGAAAATTATAGGAAATCCATTATGGCGAGTTGCCTCATAGGATGAAAAAAGAAAACTACCTCATATATCTCCTCTCTCTCTATATTTTTCATCAAGCTTTCACTTTGTCCATATGTGATAAATGATGGAATATTTTGTAAAAGGATACCTTGTATCTTCTTATTTTACCCAACATCTAACAAAATATCTTTGAAATAATTAATTACTTCTTTGATATCTTCTTCTTTCTCAATATTTCTTCCATCCAGAGTTGAAATAATTTTGATGCAGAGAAAAGAAAATATGTTTGGGTCATTTCATGAAAAAAATTGGTATTTCTATCTCATTCTTTAATCCATCTCTCCATAGATTTTGGAACCTATATGACTCATTTTTCAAATCATTATGACGATAAAAAAAAAATAGTTGTTTTACTTGAACATAAGAATCATGTTCCATTTCATTAATTTATACTTTATTTTTTTAGCTTAGATTCAATTTCTTCCTTTTATTTAAATACATTACCAAAATATTTGGGATTCTAAAACCCCATTCAACTTAAGGGGGATGTTGGAATATGTGGTGTTAAGCTTCACTTGAGGCCAACTTGATGATAATCCACTATATCTTAATATGTCTTGGTTCTAAATCACTCTATTAGCACTGTAGATGATAATCCACTATATCTCAATATTCTATAGAGGCTAAAATTGTGCTTCTAATAAGATTGTCAAACACTTTTGATGGATACCATGATTTTGAAGCAATTGAGTATTTTGTAGCATTTTTGGTCATCCTTCATTATGATAATTAGAGCTATATCAAGTTTATCAAAATCCAATGTTTCATTAGTATAGTAAGCACATTAAGATTTGGATGCACTATATTAAATGACTTCACACACGTGGAATGCTTGATCTAGCCTATGTATTGTCAGTGGAGTAGATAACATATATGTTGACTAAGGTCATTCCTAAGGTACCTTTTATATTATTATAGGAGTGAATTAGATTAGGAGAGTGTCCCTCAAGGGGGAATTTCTACTAAGAGTCTCTTTATACATTGTACATTAAACTTAAGAGAGATGTTGGAATATGTGGTGTAAAGATTCACTTGAGACCAACCCAAATTTTGTATACTGAGAACACAAGCTTATACTGAGAGGGGGGGGTGAACAATATAAGACCTCTTTTTACTTTTTCCTTTATACTTCAAAACAGTAAAGTAATATACCCAAAGCAATATAAAAACAAAGCACAATATCATCTACAAAGTGACACCAATTTTAACGTGGTTCACCCAAAAAGCCTGGGCTATGTCCACAAAACTTTTCTCTAAAAGTTATCTCAAAGTTCTTTGGGAAACCTTCCCAATTACAATGTTTATGAGCCTCGGCCCAAAGGAGATACCTTCCCCCAATCTGAATTTATAAGCCTCTGCTCAAAGGAGAAACCTTCCCCTCTATCTGAATTTATGAGCCTCTACTCAAAGGAGATACCTTCCCCTCTCCTTTGGAAATGATCCCTCAGAAGATCAACTGCCTCTACCTCTTGCCAACACATGGAACTCCTTTCCATCGAAGACCTCCTGTCCTCAATGCTTAGCCTAAGAGACCTCTTCCTTCTATGATCACGTCCACAGCAGCTCAACAACCTATACCAAACACAGTTAGTCGGTCTAGTACAAGTCTTCCTCTGTCTGTCAGATCTGTCAAACTCTTGAACAAATCAATCCTCTACATACAAGCTTTCTCAAAGACTTGACAAATATGTCCTCAGGTTCTTCTCAAAGAACCAATGCACCTTTGTCTTCAAGTTCTCTGATAGAACTCTCAAACTCAGCTCATAAGTCCTCTGCTAGGACCTATCCAAATCTGCTCATAAGTCCCCATCGAAACCTGTCCAAAACCTGCTCACAAGTCCCCATCGAAACCTGTCCAAAACCTCAACAAGCTCACCAAGAAAAACTTGCTTAGCATGAACCCACAAAGAGAATTTTTAGAGACCCAATGTGATTCATCAACCTCATAGAAGCATAAAGAGAATTGTTAGAGACTCAATATGTTCTATACTTAACTCCCAGTATCAATCTCAACTCAATCTCAATCTCAACAGAATAAGATAGATGTAGTATGCTTTTCTCAAGAACATGAAACACAACCCAAAAATTGCCAACCATGCAATATCTCATATAACAATGATACTCATGTTCTTTCCACAACCAATTAGGGTTTTAACAACAATGCTCATCAAACAAGGTTTAGTCAACCAACACCATTCAACTCAACATCAACCTTGAAGCATTCAACCAATCATCACAAGAAAAGGAAACAAGTAGAAATCCTTTTCCCTCCACACTTATTTTTAGAAAACCATCAATCAATAACAACCATGGCCCATACCTTTAATTTGATGAAGAAGGAGAACTCAAAAACTGTCACAACATTAACTCTCAATTTACCATCAATTAGAGTTAGCAACTATACAATAATACACAATAATAAAGATCCAAAATAACACCTTATTACTCCAACTTAATATTAACCACCAAAAATATAATATACATACAAAGTAAAATCTCTTTACACCTTATTACTCCACATAAGCATCAAGCATTATTAATAACAATGTCAAAACAAAGATTACAACTTAACCTTATACCTCCATCAATAATTCTTGATCAAATCAACTCAAATATCCCAAGTCAACAATAAAAAGATTTACCTTGGCAATACTTAGTTCTCCAACCTTAGGAGAAATGAGGATCCACCACTATAAGCACTAAAGTGCATTCTCCTCTACTTACATAGCCCAATCACAGCCGCTCTCCTTTGTGCATTGCAACAAAAGGAAAAATGCACTCGACGTGATTCGAAACCTGTATCTCTGCCTAGCGAGCGCCTATACTCAAACTCCATCGTCGTTGGAGCATAAGTGCTCGACAAAGAAATATTAAACTATCCTTTGTTTTATCTTCACTTGATCGTAGGATATGGAAAACGTATTTGTTTTCCTAGCATTGTCCAAAACATAAGTCACTGAATGCTTGCATTAATCATCTCACAGCATAGTCTGGAAAAACATAGTTCAGGTGCAATTGCCAATCCACTAACGTCAAGCATAAAAGTAAGGATGCAGCCCAAGCTCAAATCCGAGTATGCCAAGCATGGTTTCCAAGACACATATCAAGCACGATTTCAAAGATGTCAATTGGAGATTCGAAGACACAGAGCAAGCACAAATCGAAGACACCAAGCGCTATTCGAATGATACAGAGCAAACGCAAATCGAAGACACTAAGTGCTATTCGAATGATACAGAGCAAACGCAAATCGAAGACTCCAAATAATCGGTGGTGCACTTACTTTAGAAAATCATCCCCACTTATATAGCCATTTCTCCTTAACTGTTTGACGTCGGTGCTCCTCCAATGATGGCAACACGTCGGCAAAAGAAAACTTTTATCTGCGTCGCTTAAGGGTTAAAAGACCCTTTAATAATAATTAAAATAATAATAATTATTATTTTATTAATAATAAATTAAACTTAGAGCTTTGTCAAAGGTTTGAGTTAATTTAATTATTAATAATAAACATGGACCTTCAAGGATTTTCAAGAAGTAAAAACCTTTGCATTAAGTTAAGCTTGGTTTTAATAAAAACCCTTAATGAGTCCAAATGGTTTTAAGAAAAACCTTTAACCTTGTCACCATGGTTTTAATAAAAACCCTTTAACATTATGAAGCTTCTCAAGATATTTTTGACATCACACTCTTTTTGATATCAACACAAAAATGCCTTTTGACATCAATGACAACTTATACACTTGAGCAAAGGCAATGTACCCAAAGTACCCAAAATTGCCAACAATATCCCCCTTTGTCATTGATGACAAACCTTTACTGAAAACACTTCTCAAGAGCCAAAACTGAAACCAAGTGTGCTAACAACTGACCAACTGTGCCCACAACTGAGAATCTTCCTTTGAAGTTTTTCTCCCCCTGACTTGAAGCTTTCCTCTTCACTTTGAAGCTCTCCCCCTTACTCATATCTCTCCCCCTTTGTCATCAATGGCAAAGGGCCACCATTGGGGCTTGGGACTAAGAATGAGCCTCTTAGCTTAGTCCCTCCCCCACCTCCCGATGAGGTGATTAATTCTGGGGTGGGAGTAAAACTCCCAATAGGCACCGATCATCATCGGCGTCTATAACTTCCTTGTCGGGCCTTCTCTTGAACTTTTTGTCCATATTCTTGTTCTTGTCATTGTTCTTGTTCTTGTTCTCATCCCTGTTCTTGTCCATGCCTTGATCCTTGGACCTAATCATGCCACTGCTCCTGTTCCTGTACCTTGGAAGTTCAGCTCTACATTGTCTAGTTGTGTGACCTTCATTGTTGCACCTATAACAAGTAACAATGTTATTTCTTTTAGGCATACATGTTCTTTGAATCCACCTGTTCTGACTAACCCTATTCCTGTTATTAGCCTTGCAAAAAATTGCCTTATGCCCAAACTGTTTACAAGAGTAGCAATACCCTTGAAAGAAATTACCACCTTTGAAATTTTCATTTACCTTCTTCACTTGAGCCATGCAATGTGAAGCCATGTGACCAAACCTGTGACAAGCAAAACATCTGCCTTGAAACTTTCCTTTATTTGACCTCTTAGGTTCTGAAAACTTCTTCTTCTCATTATGAATTCTGTTTTCTGTTTCTGTGCATCTATAATTCAAGGACTCATGATCTAAAATACTTTCCTCATCAGAACTCTCTTCCTTTTGGAGTCTCTTACTAGACTCTCCAACTTGTTCCTTGTGTGGTTTAACAAAACCAAGGCCTGTTTTATCTGTTGTCTTTCTTTGACCTTTGATGAGTGAATTAACCTTTTTGGAGCTATCTTGAAACCTGTGAAGCTTATCCTTGTACTCTTTAGTTTCCTCTTTCAAAGAAGCCATTTTCTGTTCTAACTCACTATACTTAAGAACCTTAGACTCTAACTCATCCTTGAGTTCTTGTGTCTTAGCTATAGAGAAGTCAAGACTTTCTATAAAATCATCTCTCTCCATACAACATTCATCTAACTTATCCTTGAGTCTAGCATTCTTCTTTCTTTCTTTTTTCAAAGCACTAAGAGCACTAATAAGTTCACCTTTAAGATCTACTTCACCTTCCTCTATATGTTTGCTTTTTGAATCATCAAAGCCTTTTTCATATTTCTTATCACTAGAGGTGCTACCCTTTTCAAAAACCATACATGCATCTTCCTTATAGTTTTCTGAAGCATCCTCATACATACTAGAAACCAAATCATTATTTGTGCAATCATCCTCAAGGTGACCAAAGTTTCCACATCTAAGACATTTCATGATAATGAATCTATGTTTCTGTTCTTCCTCTTTTTTGATATGAACAACATCTCATTTTCATTATCACTTGAAGAACTTTCACTATCACTACTAGAACACTTACTTGCTTTGTCTAGGTAGAAACTATTTTTGTGCTTGTGAGAATACCTCTTTCCTTGATTGTTGTGCTCATCTTTGTTTTTCCTATGATGCTTGTGCTTTTCAGAATCCTGTTTATCTTCATCAATTTCATTCTTGGGAACAGTAGAGGCAGTAGCATAATGACCAAACTTTCCACAATTGAAACATCTTATATTTTTCATACTTTTGTGCTTTCTAGAGAACTTGCCTTTCTTGCTGTAATATGCCTCTTCATCACTATCTTGAAGCTATTTACCCTTGGAATTCTTGGTAGCCTTGAAAGCTGCCTCTTTCTTGACATCAACCTTCACTTGAGTTCTCAACTCAAATGCTGCAAGTATACTATGGAGTCTAGAAAAACACAGATCAGGTGCAATTGCCAATCCACTAACGTCAAGCAAAAAAGTAAGGATGCAGCCCAAGCTCAAATCCGAGTATGCCAAGCATGGTTTCCAAGACACAGATCAAGCACGATTTCAAAGACGTCAATTGGAGATTCGAAGACACAGAGCAAGCACAAATCGAAGACACCAAGCGCTATTCGAATGATACAGAGCAAACGCAAATCGAAGACACCAAGCGCTATTCGAATGATACAGAGCAAACGCAAATCGAAGACTCCAATTAATCGGTGGTGCACTTACTTTAGAAAATCATCCCCACTTATATAGCCATTTCTCCTTAACTGTTTGACGTCGGCGCTCCTCCAACGATGGCAACACGTCGATGAAAGAAAACTTTATCTGCGTCGCTTAAGGGTTAAAAGACCCTTTAATAATAATTAAAATAATAATTATTATTATTTTATTAATAATAAATTAAACTTAGACCTTTGTCAAAGGTTTGAGTTAATTTAATTATTAATAATAAACATGGACCTTCAAGGTTTTTCAAGAAGTAAAAACCTTTGCATTAAGTTAAGCTTGGTTTTAATAAAAACCCTTAATGAGTCCAAATGGTTTTAAGAAAAACCTTTAACCTTGTCACCATGGTTTTAATAAAAACCCTTTAACAATATGAAGCTTTCTCAAGATATTTTTGACATCACACTCTTTTTGATATCAACACAAAAATGCCTTTTGACATCAATGACAACTTATACACTTGAGCAAAAGCAATGTACCCAAAGTACCCAAAATTGCCAACAATCTCCCCCTTTGTCATTGATGGCAAACCTTTATTGAAAACACTTCTCAAGAGCCAAAACTGAAACCAACTGTGCTAACAACTGACCAACTGTGCCCACAACCGAGAATCTTCCTTTGAAGTTTTGCTCCCCTGACTTGAAGCTTTCCTCTTCACTTTGAAGCTCTCCCCCTTACTCATATCTCTCCCCCTTTGTCATCAATGGCAAAGGGCCACCTTTGGGGCTCGAGACTAAGAATGAGCCTCTTAGCTTAGTCCCTCCCCCACCTCCTGATGAGGTGATTAATTCTGGGGTGGGAGTAAAACTCCCATTAGGCACTGATCATCATCAGCGTCTATAACTTCCTTGTCGGGCCTTCTCTTGAACTCTTTGTCCATATTCTTGTTCTTGTCACTGTTCTTGTTCTTGTTCCTTGGAAGTTCAGCTCTACACTGTCTAGCTGTGTGACCTTCATTGTTGCATTTATAACAAGTAACAATGTTATTTCTTTTAGGCATACCTGTTCTTTGAATCCACCTGTTTTGACTAACCCTGTTCTTGATATTTGCCTTGCAATAAATTGCCTTGTGCCCAAACTGTTTACAAGAGTAGCAATACCCTTGAAAGAAATTACCACCTCTGAAACTGTCATTTACCTTCCTTACTTGAGTCATGCAATGTGAAGCCATGTGACCAAACTTGTGACAAGCAAAACATCCGCCATTAAAATTTCCTGTAAATGGCTTTCTAGGTCTTGTAAAACTTCTCCCATTTTTCTATTTCCTATTTTTTGTTTTTGTGCATCTATCATTCAAGGACTCATGATCTGAAATACTTTCCTCATCAGAACTCTCTTCCTTTTGGAGTCTCTTACTAGACTCTCCAACTTGTTCCTTGTGTGGCTTAACAAAACCAAGGCCTGTTTTATCTGTTGTCTTTCTTTGACCTTTGATGAGTGACTTAACCTTTTTGGAGCTATCTTGAAACTTGTGAAGCTTATCCTTGTACTCTTTAGTTTCCTCTTTCAAAGAAGCCATTTTCTGTTCTAACTCACTATACTCAAGAACCTTAGACTCTAACTCATCCTTGAGTTCTTGTGTCTTAGCTATAGAGAAGTCAAGACTTTCTATAAGATCATCTCTCTCCATACAACATTCATCTAACTTATCCTTGAGTCTAGCATTCTTCTTTCTTTCCTTTTTCAAAGCACTAAGAGCACTAATAAGTTCACCTTTAAGATCTACTTCACCTTCCTCTATATGTTTGCTTTTTGAATCATCAAAGCCTTTTTTAGATTTCTTATCACTAGAGGTGCTACCCTTTTCAAAAACCATACATGCATCTTCCTTATAGTTTTCTGAAGCATCCTCATACATACTAGAAACCAAATCATTATTTGTGCAATCATCCTCAAGGTGACCAAAGTTTCCACATCTAAGACATTTCATGATAATGAATCTATGTTTCGGTTCTTCCTCTTTTTCGGATATGAACAACATCTCATTTTCATTATCACTTGAAGAACTTTCACTATCACTACTAGAACACTTACTTGCTTTGTCTAGGTAGAAACTCTTCTTGTGCTTGTGAGAATACCTCTTTCCTTGATTGTTGTGCTCATCTTTGTTTTTCCTGTGATGCTTGTGCTTTTCATAATCCTGTTTATCTTCATCACTTTCATTCTTGGAAAAAGTACAGTCAGTAGCATAATGACAAAAATTTCCACAATTGAAACATCTTATATTTTTCATACTTTTGTGCTTTCTAGAGAACTTGCCTTTCTTTCTGTAATATGCCTCTTCATCACTAGAAGACTCATCACTATCTTGAAGTTGTTTACCCTTGGAATTCTTGGTAGCCTTGAAAGCTGCCTCTTTCTTGACATCAACCTTCACTTGAGTTCTCAACTCAAATGCTTGCAAGTATACTATGGAGCTCATCCTTTTTCAACTTATCCAAATCTTTAGCTTCCTCAATAGCAGAAATATTTTCACTAAATCTATTAGGAAGAGATCTTAAAATCTTATCACAAACATCATTTTCAGCAAGCTCAAGACCTAAGTCTTTCATGGAGTTAACAACCTCATCCATACGAAGCATGTAGTCACTAATATTTTCATCATCATTCATCTTGAGTTGTTCAAACATACCTTTGAAGTGTCTCAACTTGGCCTTTCCGACATTTGTATCACCTGTATGAACCACCTGCAATTGTTTCCACATTTCACTAGTCTGTCTTGCGGTGAATCACTTTGGTGAGATCTGCTTTACGTAAGCCTTTCAGGATTGCATTCATTGCTTTTGAATTGTTGTGATGGAGGAGCCTGTCTTCTTTAGTATAAGGACCATGTACAGGAATAGTGTACTCATCTTCAATCACTTCCCATACCTCATTACCAAGTGCCATTAGATGAACCTTCATCCTTGCACTCCAAAGACCAAAATCTGACCCATCAAGAATAGGTGTTGCATTGCCACTTGAATAATCCATTGTGTTCTTTACTAGCTCTTCCTTCAAGCTGTTAAACTTTTCGAAGGAACCCGCTCCGATACCAATTGAAGAACACAAGCTTATATTGAGAGAGGGGGTGAACAGTATAAGACCTCTTTTTACTTTTTCCTTTATACTTCAAAATAGTAAAGCAATATACCCAAAGCAATATCAAAACAAAGCACAATATCATCCACAAAGTGACACCAATTTTAACGTGGTTCACCCAGAAAGCCTGGGCTACGTCCACAAAACTTTTCTCTAAAAGTTATCTCAAAGTTCTTTGGGAAACCTTCCCAATTACAATGTTTATGAGCCTCGGCCCAAAGGAGATACCTTCCCCCAATCTGAATTTATGAGCCTCTCGCTCAAAGGAGATACCTTCCCCTCTATCTAAATTTATGAGCCTCTGCTCAAAGGAGATACCTTCCCCTCTGCTCTGGAAATGATCCCTCAGAAGATCAACTGCCTCTACCTCTTGCCAGCACGTGGAACTCCTTTCCACCGAAGACCTCCTATCCTCAATGCTTAGCCTAAGAGACCTCTGCCTTCTATGATCACGTCCACAGCAGCTCAACAACCTGTACCAAACACAATCAGTCGGTCTAGTACAAGTCTTCCTCTGTCTGTCAGATCTGTCCAACTCTTGAACAAATCAATCCTCTGCATACAAGCCTTCTCAAAGACTTGCCAAATCTGTCCTCAGGTTCTTCTCAAAGAACCAATGCACCTCTGTCCTCAAGTTCTCTGATAGAACTCTCAAACTCAACTCACAAGTCCTCTGCTAGGACCTGTCCAAATCTGCTCACAAGTCCCCATCGGAACCTGTCCAAAACCTGCTCACAAGTCCCCACCGAAACCTGTCCAAAACCTCAACAAGCTCACCAAGAAAAACTTGCTTAGCATGAACCCACAAAGAGAATTGTTAGAGACCCAATGTGATTCATCAACCTCATAGAAGCATAAAGAGAATTGTTAGAGACTCAATATGTTCTATACTTAACTCCCAGTATCAATCTCAACTCAATCTCAATCTCAACAGAATAAGATAGATGTAGTATGCTTTTCTCAAGAACATGAAACACAACCCAACAATTGCCAACCATGCAATATCTCATATAACAATGATACTCATGTTCTTTCCACAACCAATTAGGGTTTTAACAACAATGCTCATCAAACAAGGTTTAGTCAACCAACACCATTCAACTCAACATCAACCTTGAAGCATTCAACCAATCATCACAAGAAAAGGAAACAAGTAGAAATCCTTTTCCCTCCACACTTATTTTTAGAAAACCATCAATCAATAACAACCATGGAAGAATGTGCCCATACCTTTACTTTGATGAAGAAGGAGAACTCAAAAACTGTCACAACATTAACTCTCAATTTACCACCAATTAGAGTTAGCAACTATACAATAATACACAATAATAAAGATCCAAAATAACACCTTATTACTCCAACTTAATATTAACCACCAAAATTATAATATACATACAAAGTAAAATCTCTTTACACCTTATTACTCCACATAAGCATCAAGCATTAATAATAACAATGTCAAAACAAAGATTACAACTTAACCTTATACCTCCATCAATAATTCTTGATCAAATCAACTCAAATATCCCAAGTCAACAATAAAAAGATTTACCTTGGCAATACTTAGTTCTCCAACCTTAGGAGAAATGAGGAGCCACCACTATAAGCGCTAAAGCGCATTCTCCTCTACTTACGTAGCCCAATCACAACCGCTCTCCTTCGTGCATCGCAACAAAAGGAAAAATGCACTCGACGTGATTCGAAACTTGTATCTCTGCCTAGCGAGCGCCTTTACTCAAACTCCATCGTCGTTGGAGCACAAGTGCCCGACAAAGAAATATTAAACTATCCTTTGTTTTATCTTCACTTGATCGTAGGATATGGAAAACGTATTCGTTTTCCTAGCACTGTCCAAAACATAAGTCACTGAATGCTTGCATTAATCATCTCACAACACAGTCTGGAAAAACACAGTTCAGGTGCAATTGCCAATCCACTAACGTCAAGCAAAAAAGTAAGGATGCAGCCCAAGCTCAAATCCGAGTATGCCAAGCATGGTTTCCAAGACACAGATCAAGCACGATTTCAAAGACGTCAATTGGAGATTCGAAGACACAGAGCAAGCACAAATCGAAGACACCAAGCGCTATTCGAATGATACAGAGCAAACGCAAATCGAAGACACCAAGCGCTATTCGAATGATACAGAGCAAACGCAAATCGAAGACTCCAATTAATCGGTGGTGCACTTACTTTAGAAAATCATCCCCACTTATATAGCCATTTCTCCTTAACTGTTTGACGTCGGCGCTCCTCCAACGATGGCAACACGTCGGCGAAAGAAAACTTTATCTGCGTCGCTTAAGGGTTAAAAGACCCTTTAATAATAATTAAAATAATAATTATTATTATTTTATTAATAATAAATTAAACTTAGACCTTTGTCAAAGGTTTGAGTTAATTTAATTATTAATAATAAACATGGACCTTCAAGGTTTTTCAAGAAGCAAAAACCTTTGCATTAAGTTAAGCTTGGTTTTAATAAAAACCCTTAATGAGTCCAAATGGTTTTAAGAAAAACCTTTAACCTTGTCACCATGGTTTTAATAAAAACCCTTTAACAATATGAAGCTTTCTCAAGATATTTTTGACATCACACTCTTTTTGATATCAACACAAAAATGCCTTTTGACATCAATGACAACTTATACACTTGAGCAAAAGCAATGTACCCAAAGTACCCAAAATTGCCAACAATCTCCCCCTTTGTCATTGATGGCAAACCTTTACTGAAAACACTTCTCAAGAGCCAAAACTGAAACCAACTGTGCTAACAATTGACCAACTGTGCCCACAACTGAGAATCTTCCTTTGAAGTTTTGCTCCCCCGAACTTGAAGCTTTCCTCTTCACTTTGAAGCTCTCCCCCTTACTCATATCTCTCCCCCTTTGTCATCAATGGCAAAGGGTCACCTTTGGGGCTCGGGACTAAGAATGAGCCTCTTAGCTTAGTCCCTCCCCCACCTCCTGATGAGGTGATTAATTTTGGGGTGGGAGTAAAACTCCCATTAGGCACCGATCATCATCAGCGTCTATAACTTCCTTGTCGGGCCTTCTCTTGAACTCTTTGTCCATATTCCTGTTCTTGTCACTGTTCTTGTTCTTATTTTTCTTATCCATGCCTTGATCCTTGGACTTCATACCATTTCCTTCCTACCTTGGAAGTTCAGCTCTACACTGTCTAGTTGTGTGACCTTCATTGTTGCACTTATAACAAGTAACAATGTTATTTCTTTTAGGCATACCTATTCTTTGAATCCACCTGTTCTGACTAACCTTTACTGTTCTTGATATTTGCCTTGCAATAAACTGCCTTGTGCCCAAACTGTTTACAAGAGTAGCAATACCCTTGAAAGAAATTACCACCTCTGAAACTGTCATTTACCTTCCTTACTTGAGTCATGCAATGTGAAGCCATGTGACCAAACCTGTGACAAGCAAAACATCCGCCATTAAACTTTCCTGTAAATGGCTTTCTAGGTCCTGTAAACTTTCTCCCCTTTTTCTATTTCCTATTTTCTGTTTCTGTGCATCTATCATTCAAGGACTCATGATCTGAAATACTTTCCTCATCAGAACTCTCTTCCTTTTGGAGTCTCTTACTAGACTCTCCAACTTGTTCCTTGTGTGGCTTAACAAAACCAAGGCCTGTTTTATCTGTTGTCTTTCTTTGACCTTTGATGAGTGACTTAACCTTTTTGGAGCTATCTTGAAACCTCGTGAAGCTTATCCTTGTACTCTTTAGTTTCCTCTTTCAAAGAAGCCATTTTCTGTTCTAACTCACTATACTCAAGAACCTTAGACTCTAACTCATCCTTGAGTTCTTGTGTCTTAGCTATAGAGAAGTCAAGACTTTCTATAAGATCATCTCTCTCCATACAACATTCATCTAACTTATCCTTGAGTCTAGCATTCTTCTTTCTTTCCTTTTTCAAAGCACTAAGAGCACTAATAAGTTCACCTTTAAGATCTACTTCACCTTCCTCTATATGTTTGCTTTTTGAATCATCAAAGCCTTTTTCGGATTTCTTATCACTAGAGGTGCTACCCTTTTCAAAAACCATACATGCATCTTCCTTATAGTTTTCTGAAGCATCCTCATACATACTAGAAACCAAATCATTATTTGTGCAATCATCCTCAAGGTGACCAAAGTTTCCACATCTAAGACATTTCATGATAATGAATCTATGTTTCGGTTCTTCCTCTTTTTCTGATATGAACAACATCTCATTTTCATTATCACTTGAAGAACTTTCACTATCACTACTAGAACACTTACTTGCTTTGTCTAGGTAGAAACTCTTCTTGTGCTTGTGAGAATACCTCTTTCCTTGATTGTTGTGCTCATCTTTGTTTTTCCTGTGATGCTTGTGCTTTTCAGAATCCTTGCTCTTAGAATCCTGTTTATCTTCATCACTTTCATTCTTGGGAACAGATACAGATCAGTAGCATAATGACCAAACTTTCCACAATTGAAACATCTTATATTTTTCATACTTTTGTGCTTTCTAGAGAACTTGCCTTTCTTGCTGTAATATGCCTCTTCATCACTAGAAGACTCATCACTATCTTGAAGTTGTTTACCCTTGGAATTCTTGGTAGCCTTGAAAGTCGCCTCTTTCTTGACATCAACCTTCACTTGAGTTCTCAACTCAAATGCTGCAAGTATACTATGGAGCTCATCCTTTTTCAACTTATCCAAATCTTTAGCTTCCTCAATAGCAGAAATATTTTCACTAAATCTATTAGGAAGAGATCTTAAAATCTTATCACAAACATCATTTTCAGCAAGCTCAAGACCTAAGTCTTTCATGGAGTTAACAACCTCATCCATACGAAGCATGTAGTCACTAATATTTTCATCATCATTCATCTTGAGTTGTTCAAACATACCTTTGAAGTGTCTCAACTTGGCCTTTCCGACATTTGTATCACCTGTATGAACCACCTTCAACTGTTTCCACATTTCACTAGCTGTCTTGCAGTGAATCACTTTGGTGAGATCTCATTTCTATAAGCCTTTCAGGATTGCATTCATTGCTTTTGAATTGCTATGATGTAGGAGCCTTTCTTCTTTAGTATAAGGACCATGTATAGGAATAGTGTACTCATCTTCAATCACTTCCCAAACCTCATTACCAAGTGCCATTAGATGAACCTTCATCCTTGCACTCCAAAGACCAAAATCTGATCCATCAAGAATAGGTGCTACATTGCCACTTGAATAATCCATTGTGTTCATTACTAGCTTTTCCTTCAAGTCATTAAACTTTCCGAAGGCACCCAATCTGATACCAATTGAAGAACACAAGCTTATACTGAGAGGGGGGTGAACAGTATAAGACCTCTTTTTACTTTTTCCTTTATACTTCAAAATAGTAAAGCAATATACCCAAAGCAATATCAAAACAAAGCACAATATCATCCACAAAGTGACACCAATTTTAACGTGGTTCACCCAGAAAGCCTAGGCTACGTCCACAAAACTTTTCTCTAAAAGTTATCTCAAAGTTCTTTGGGAAACCTTCCCAATTACAATGTTTATGAGCCTCAGCCCAAAGGAGATACCTTCCCCCAATCTGAATTTATGAGCCTCTGCTCAAAGGAGATACCTTCCCCTCTATCTAAATTTATGAGCCTCTGCTCAAAGGAGATACCTTCCCCTCTGCTCTGGAAATGATCCCTCAGAAGATCAACTGCCTCTACCTCTTGCCAGCACGTGGAACTCCTTTCCACCGAAGACCTCCTATCCTCAATGCTTAGCCTAAGAGACCTCTGCCTTCTATGATCACGTCCACATAGCTCAAGCAACCTGTACCAAACATAGTCAATCGGTCTAGTACAAGTCTTCCTCTGTCTGTCAGATCTGTCCAACACTTGAACAAATCAATCCTCTACATACAAGCCTTCTCAAAGACTTGCCAAATCTGTCCTCAGGTTCTTCTCAAAGAACCAATGCACCTCTATCCTCAAGTTCTCTGATAGAACTCTCAAACTCAGCTCACAAGTCCTCTGCTAGGACCTGTCCAAATCTGCTCACAAGTCCCCACCGAAACTGTCCAAACCTGCTCACAAGTCCCCACCGAAACCTGTCCAAAACCTCAGCAAGCTCACCAAGAAAAACTTGCTTAGCATGAACCCACAAAGAGAATTGTTAGAGACCCAATGTGATTCATCAACCTCATAGAAGCATAAAGAGAATTGTTAGAGACTCAATATGTTCTATACTTAACTCCAAGTATCAATCTCAACTCAATCTCAATCTCAAAAGAATAAGATAGATGTAGTATGCTTTTCTCAAGAACATGAAACACAACCCAACAATTGCCAACCATGCAATATCTCATATAACAATGATACTCATGTTCTTTCCACAACCAATTAGGGTTTTAACAACAATGCTCATCAAACAAGGTTTAGTCAACCAACACCATTCAACTCAACATCAACCTTGAAGCATTCAACCAATCATCACAAGAAAAGGAAACAAGTAGAAATCCTTTTCCCTCCACACTTATTTTTAGAAAACCATCAATCAATAACAACCATGGAAGAATGTGCCCATACCTTTACTTTGATGAAGAAGGAGAACTCAAAAGCTGTCACAACATTAACTCTCAATTTACCACCAATTAGAGTTAGGAACTATACAATAATACACAATAATAAAGATCCAAAATAACACCTTATTACTCCAACTTAATATTAACCACCAAAATTATAATATACATACAAAGTAAAATCTCTTTACACCTTATTACTCCACATAAGCATCAAGCATTAATAATAACAATGTCAAAACAAAGATTACAACTTAACCTTATACCTCCATCAATAATTCTTGATCAAATCAACTCAAATATCCCAAGTCAACAATAAAAAGATTTACCTTGGCAATACTTAGTTCTCCAACCTTAGGAGAAATGAGGAGCCACCACTATAAGCGCTAAAGCGCATTCTCCTCTACTTACGTAGCCCAATCACAACCGCTCTCCTTCGTGCATCGCAACAAAAGGAAAAATGCACTCGACGTGATTCGAAACCTGTATCTCTGCCTAGCGAGCGCCTTTACTCAAACTCCATCGTCGTTGGAGCACAAGTGCCCGACAAAGAAATATTAAACTATCCTTTGTTTTATCTTCACTTGATCATAGGATATGGAAAACGTATTCATTTTCCTAGCACTGTCCAAAACATAAGTCACTGAATGCTTGCATTAATCATCTCACAGCACAGTCTGGAAAAACACAGTTTAGGTGCAATTGCCAATCCACTAACGTCAAGCAAAAAAGTAAGGATGCAGCCCAAGCTCAAATCCGAGTATGCCAAGCACGGTTTCCAAGACACAGATCAAGCACGATTTCAAAGACGTCAATTGGAGATTCGAAGACACAGAGCAAGCACAAATCGAAGACACCAAGCGCTATTCGAATGATACAGAGCAAACGCAAATCGAAGACACCAAGCGCTATTCGAATGATACAGAGCAAACGCAAATCGAAGACTCCAATTAATCGGTGGTGCACTTACTTTAGAAAATCATCCCCACTTATATAGCCATTTCTCCTTAACCGTTTGACGTCGGCTCTCCTCCAACGATGGCAACACGTCGACGAAAGAAAACTTTATCTGCATCGCTTAAGGGTTAAAAGACCCTTTAATAATAATTAAAATAATTATTATTATTATTTTATTAATAATAAATTAAACTTAGACCTTTGTCAAAGGTTTGAGTTAATTTAATTATTAATAATAAACATGGACCTTCAAGGTTTTTCAAGAAGTAAAAACCTTTGCATTAAGTTAAGCTTGGTTTTAATAAAAACCCTTAATGAGTCCAAATGGTTTTAAGAAAAACCTTTAACCTTGTCACCATGGTTTTAATAAAAACCCTTTAACAATATGAAGCTTTCTCAAGATATTTTTGACATCACACTCTTTTTGATATCAACACAAAAATGCCTTTTGACATCAATGACAACTTATACACTTGAGCAAAAGCAATGTACCCAAAGTACCCAAAATTGCCAACAATCTCCCCCTTTGTCATTGATGGCAAACCTTTACTGAAAACACTTCTCAAGAGCCAAAACTGAAACCAACTATGCTAACAATTGACCAACTGTGCCCACAAGCGAGAATCTTCCTTTGAAGTTTTGCTCCCCCGAACTTGAAGCTTTCCTCTTCACTTTGAAGCTCTCCCCCTTACTCATATCTCTCCCCCTTTGTCATCAATGGCAAAGGGTCACCTTTGGGGCTCGGGACTAAGAATGAGCCTCTTAGCTTAGTCCCTCCCCCACCTCCCGATGAGGTGATTAATTTTAGGGTGGGAGTAAAACTCCCATTAGGCACTGATCATCATCAGCGTCTATAACTTCCTTGTCGGGCCTTCTCTTGAACTCTTTGTCCATATTCCTGTTCTTGTCACTGTTCTTGTTCTTGTTATCATTCCTTTCTTATCCATGCCTTGATCCTTGGACCTGTTCATACCATTGTTCCTATTCCTGTACCTTGGAAGTTCAGCTCTACACTGTCTAGTCGTGTGACCTTCATTGTTGCACTTATAACAAGTAACAATGTTATTTCTTTTAGGCATACCTGTTCTTTGAATCCACCTGTTCTGACCAAACCTATTCCTGATATTTGCCTTGCAATAAACTGCCTTGTGCCCAAACTGTTTACAAGAGTAGCAATACCCTTGAAAGAAATTACCACCTCTGAAACTGTCATTTACCTTCCTTACTTGAGTCATGCAATGTGAAGCCATGTGACCAAACCTCGTGACAAGCAAAACATCTGCCATTAAACTTTCCTGTAAATGGCTTCCTAGGTCCTGTAAACTCTTCTCCCCTTTTTGTTTCCTATTTTCTGTTTCGTGCATCTATCATTCAAGGACTCATGATCTGAAATACTTTCCTCATCAGAACTCTCTTCCTTTTGGAGTCTCTTACTAGACTCTCCAACTTGTTCCTTGTGTGGCTTAACAAAACCAAGGCCTGTTTTATCTGTTGTCTTTCTTTGACCTTTGATGAGTGACTTAACCTTTTTGGAGCTATCTTGAAACCTGTGAAGCTTATCCTTGTACTCTTTAGTTTCCTCTTTCAAAGAAGCCATTTTCTGTTCTAACTCACTATACTCAAGAACCTTAGACTCTAACTCATCCTTGAGTTCTTGTGTCTTAGCTATAGAGAAGTCAAGACTTTCTATAAGATCATCTCTCTCCATACAACATTCATCTAACTTATCCTTGAGTCTAGCATTCTTCTTTCTTTCCTTTTTCAAAGCACTAAGAGCACTAATAAGTTCACCTTTAAGATCTACTTCACCTTCCTCTATATGTTTGCTTTTTGAATCATCAAAGCCTTTTTCAGATTTCTTATCACTAGAGGTGCTACCCTTTTCAAAAACCATACATGCATCTTCCTTATAGTTTTCTGAAGCATCCTCATACATACTAGAAACCAAATCATTATTTGTGCAATCATCCTCAAGGTGACCAAAGTTTCCACATCTAAGACATTTCATGATAATGAATCTATGTTTCGGTTCTTCCTCTTTTTCCGATATGAACAACATCTCATTTTCATTATCACTTGAAGAACTTTCACTATCACTACTAGAACACTTACTTGCTTTGTCTAGGTAGAAACTCTTCTTGTGCTTGTGAGAATACCTCTTTCCTTGATTGTTGTGCTCATCTTTGTTTTTCCTGTGATGCTTGTGCTTTTCTAGAATCCTGTTTATCTTCATCACTTTCATTCTTGGGAACAGATACGATCAGTAGCATAATGACCAAACTTTCCACAATTGAAACATCTTATATTTTTCATACTTTTGTGCTTTCTAGAGAACTTGCCTTTCTTTCTGTAATATGCCTCTTCATCACTAGAAGACTCATCACTATCTTGAAGTTGTTTACCCTTGGAATTCTTGGTAGCCTTGAAAGTTGCCTCTTTCTTGACATCAACCTTCACTTGAGTTCTCAACTCAAATGCTGCAAGTATACTATGGAGCTCATCCTTTTTCAACTTATCCAAATCTTTAGCTTCCTCAATAGCAAAAATATTTTCACTAAATCTATTAGGAAGAGATCTTAAAATCTTATCACAAACATCATTTTCAGCAAGCTCAAGACCTAAGTCTTTCATGGAGTTAACAACCTCATCCATACGAAGCATGTAGTCACTAATATTTTCATCATCATTCATCTTGAGTTGTTCAAACATACCTTTGAAGTGTCTCAACTTAGCCTTTCTGACATTTGTATCACCTGTATGAACCACCTTCAACTATTTCCACATTTCACTAGTTGTCTTGCAGTGAATCACTTTGGTGAGATCTACTTTCTATAAGCCTTTCAGGATTGCATTCATTGCTTTTGAATTGCTATGATGTAGGAGCCTTTCTTCTTTAGTATAAGGACCATGTTCAGGAATAGTGTACTCATCTTCAATCACTTCCCAAACCTCATTACCAAGTGCCATTAGATGAACCTTCATCCTTGCACTCCAAAGACCAAAATCGACCCATCAAGAATAGGTGTTGCATTGCCACTTGAATAATCCATTGTGTTCTTTACTAGCTTTTCCTTCAAGCCGTTAAACTTTTCGAAGGCACCCGCTCCGATACCAATTGAAGAACACAAGCTTATACTGAGAGGGGGGTGAAGAGTATAAGACCTCTTTTTACTTTTTCCTTTATACTTCAAAATAGTAAAGCAATATACCCAAAGCAATATCAAAACAAAGCACAATATCATCCACAAAGTGACACCAATTTTAACGTGGTTCACCCGAAAGCCCAGGCTACGTCCACAAAACTTTTCTCTAAAAGTTATCTCAAAGTTCTTTGGGAAACCTTCCCAATTACAATGTTTATGAGCCTCGGCCCAAAGGAGATACCTTCCCCCAATCTGAATTTATGAGCCTCTGCTCAAAGGAGATACCTTCCCCTCTATCTAAATTTATGAGCCTCTGCTCAAAGGAGATACCTTCCCCTCTGCTCTGGAAATGATCCCTCGGAAGATCAACTGCCTCTACCTCTTGCCAGCACGTGGAACTCCTTTCCACCGAAGACCTCCTATCCTCAATGCTTAGCCTAAGAGACCTCTGCCTTCTATGATCACGTCCACATCAGCTCAACAACCTGTACCAAACACAGTTAGTCGGTCTAGTACAAGTCTTCCTCTGTCTGTCAGATCTGTCCAACTCTTGAACAAATCAATCCTCTACATACAAGCCTTCTCAAAGACTTGCCAAATCTGTCCTCAGGTTCTTCTCAAAGAACCAATGCACCTCTATCCTCAAGTTCTCTGATAGAACTCTCAAACTCAGCTCACAAGTCCTCTGCTAGGACCTGTCCAAATCTGCTCACAAGTCCCCACCGAAACCTGTCCAAAACCTGCTCACAAGTCCCCACCGAAACCTGTCCAAAACCTCAGCAAGCTCACCAAGAAAAACTTGCTTAGCATGAACCCACAAAGAGAATTGTTAGAGACCCAATGTGATTCATCAACCTCATAGAAGCATAAAGAGAATTGTTAGAGACTCAATATGTTCTATACTTAACTCCCAGTATCAATCTCAACTCAATCTCAATCTCAACAGAATAAGATAGATGTAGTATGCTTTTCTCAAGAACATGAAACACAACCCAACAATTGCCAACCATGCAATATCTCATATAACAATGATACTCATGTTCTTTCCACAACCAATTAGGGTTTTAACAACAATGCTCATCAAACAAGGTTTAGTCAACCAACACCATTCAACTCAACATCAACCTTGAAGCATTCAACCAATCATCACAAGAAAAGGAAACAAGTAGAAATCCTTTTCCCTCCACACTTATTTTCAGAAAACCATCAATCAATAACAACCATGGAAGAATGTGCCCATACCTTTACTTTGATGAAGAAGGAGAACTCAAAAACTGTCACAACATTAACTCTCAATTTACCACCAATTAGAGTTAGCAACTATACAATAATACACAATAATAAAGATCCAAAATAACACCTTATTACTCCAACTTAATATTAACCACCAAAAATATAATATACATACAAAGTAAAATCTCTTTACACCTTATTACTCCACATAAGCATCAAGCATTAATAATAACAATGTCAAAACAAAGATTACAACTTAACCTTATACCTCCATCAATAATTCTTGATCAAATCAACTCAAATATCCCAAGTCAACAATAAAAAGATTTACCTTGGCAATACTTAGTTCTCCAACCTTAGGAGAAATGAGGAGCCACCACTATAAGCGCTAAAGCGCATTCTCCTCTACTTACGTAGCCCAATCACAACCGCTCTCCTTCGTGCATCGCAACAAAAGGAAAAATGCACTCGACGTGATTCGAAACCTGTATCTCTGCCTAGCGAGCGCCTTTACTCAAACTCCATCGTCGTTGGAGCACAAGTGCCCGACAAAGAAATATTAAACTATCCTTTGTTTTATCTTCACTTGATCGTAGGATATGGAAAACGTATTCGTTTTCCTAGCACTGTCCAGAACATAAGTCATTGAATGCTTGCATTAATCATCTCACAACACAGTCTGGAAAAACACGGTTCGAGTGCAATTGCCAATCCACTAACGTCAAGCAAAAAAGTAAGGATGCAGCCCAAGCTCAAATTCGAGTATGCCAAGCATGGTTTCCAAGACACATCAAGCACGATTTCAAAGACGTCAATTGGAGATTCGAAGACACAGAGCAAGCACAAATCGAAGACACCAAGCGCTATTCGAATGATATAGAGCAAACGCAAATCGAAGACACCAAGCGCTATTCGAATGATATAGAGCAAACGCAAATCGAAGACTCCAATTAATCGGTGGTGCACTTACTTTAGAAAATCATCCCCACTTATATAGCCATTTCTCCTTAACTGTTTGACGTCGGCGCTCCTCCAACGATGGCAACACGTCGGCGAAAGAAAACTTTATCTGCGTCGCTTAAGGGTTAAAAGACCCTTTAATAATAATTAAAATAATAATTATTATTATTTTATTAATAATAAATTAAACTTAGACCTTTGTCAAAGGTTTGAGTTAATTTAATTATTAATAATAAACATGGACCTTCAAGGTTTTTCAAGAAGCAAAAACCTTTGCATTAAGTTAAGCTTGGTTTTAATAAAAACCCTTAATGAGTCCAAATGGTTTTAAGAAAAACCTTTAACCTTGTCACCATGGTTTTAATAAAAACCCTTTAACAATATGAAGCTTTCTCAAGATATTTTTGACATCACACTCTTTTTGATATCAACACAAAAATGCCTTTTGACATCAATGACAACTTATACACTTGAGCAAAAGCAATGTACCCAAAGTACCCAAAATTGCCAACAATCTCCCCCTTTGTCATTGATGGCAAACCTTTACTGAAAACACTTCTCAAGAGCCAAAACTGAAACCAACTGTGCTAACAAGCGACCAACTGTGCCCACAATCGAGAATCTTCCTTTGAAGTTTTGCTCCCCCGAACTTGAAGCTTTCCTCTTCACTTTGAAGCTCTCCCCCTTACTCATATCTCTCCCCCTTTGTCATCAATGGCAAAGGGTCACCTTTGGGGCTCGGGACTAAGAATGAGCCTCTTAGCTTAGTCCCTCCCCCACCTCCTGATGAGGTGATTAATTCTGGGGTGGGAGTAAAACTCCCATTAGGCACTGATCATCATCAGCGTCTATAACTTCCTTGTCGGGCCTTCTCTTGAACTCTTTGTCCATATTCCTGTTCTTGTCATTGTTCTTGTTCTTATTCTCATTCTTATCCATGCCTTGATCCTTGGACCTGTTCATACCATTGTTCCTATTCCTGTACCTTGGAAGTTCAGCTCTACACTGTCTAGTTGTGTGACCTTCATTGTTGCACTTATAACAAGTAACAATGTTATTTCTTTTAGGCATACCTGTTCTTTGAATCCACCTGTTTTGACTAAAACCTGTTCCTGATATTTGCCTTGCAATAAACTGCCTTGTGCCCAAACTGTTTACAAGAGTAGCAATACCCTTGAAAGAAATTACCACCTCTGAAACTGTCATTTACCTTCCTTACTTGAGTCATGCAATGTGAAGCCATGTGACCAAACCTGTGACAAGCAAAACATCTGCCATTAAACTTTCCTGTAAATGGCTTTCTAGGTCCCATGTAAACTCTTCTCCTCTTTTTGTTTTCCTATTTTCTGTTTTTGTGCATCTATCATTCAAGGACTCATGATCTGAAATACTTTCCTCATCAGAACTCTCTTCCTTTTGGAGTCTCTTACTAGACTCTCCAACTTGTTCCTTGTGTGGCTTAACAAAACCAAGGCCTATTTTATCTGTTGTCTTTCTTTGACCTTTGATGAGTGACTTAACCTTTTTGGAGCTATCTTGAAACCTGTGAAGCTTATCCTTGTACTCTTTAGTTTCCTCTTTCAAAGAAGCCATTTTCTGTTCTAACTCACTATACTCAAGAACCTTAGACTCTAACTCATCCTTGAGTTCTTGTGTCTTAGCTATAGAGAAGTCAAGACTTTCTATAAGATCATCTCTCTCCATACAACATTCATCTAACTTATCCTTGAGTCTAGCATTCTTCTTTCTTTCCTTTTTCAAAGCACTAAGAGCACTAATAAGTTCACCTTTAAGATCTACTTCACCTTCCTCTATATGTTTGCTTTTTGAATCATCAAAGCCTTTTTCAGATTTCTTATCACTAGAGGTGCTACCCTTTTCAAAAACCATACATGCATCTTCCTTATAGTTTTCTGAAGCATCCTCATACATACTAGAAACCAAATCATTATTTGTGCAATCATCCTCAAGGTGACCAAAGTTTCCACATCTAAGACATTTCATGATAATGAATCTATGTTTCGGTTCTTCCTCTTTTTCTGATATGAACAACATCTCATTTTCATTATCACTTGAAGAACTTTCACTATCACTACTAGAACACTTACTTGCTTTGTCTAGGTAGAAACTCTTCTTGTGCTTGTGAGAATACCTCTTTCCTTGATTGTTGTGCTCATCTTTGTTTTTCCTGTGATGCTTGTGCTTTTCGAATCCCTTGCTCTTAGAATCCTGTTTATCTTCATCACTTTCATTCTTGGGAACAGTACGATCGATAGCATAATGACCAAACTTTCCACAATTGAAACATCTTATATTTTTCATACTTTTGTGCTTTCTAGAGAACTTGCCTTTCTTGTCGTAATATGCCTCTTCATCACTAGAAGACTCATCACTATCTTGAAGTTGTTTACCTTTGGAATTCTTGGTAGCCTTGAAAGTTGCCTCTTTCTTGACATCAACCTTCACTTGAGTTCTCAACTCAAATGCTGCAAGTATACTATGGAGCTCATCCTTTTTCAACTTATCCAAATCTTTAGCTTCCTCAATAGCAGAAATATTTTCACTAAATCTATTAGGAAGAGATCTTAAAATCTTATCACAAACATCATTTTCAGCAAGCTCAAGACCTAAGTCTTTCATGGAGTTAACAACCTCATCCATACGAAGCATGTAGTCACTAATATTTTCATCATCATTCATCTTGAGTTGTTCAAACATACCTTTGAAGTGTCTCAACTTAGCCTTTATGACATTTGTATCACCTGTATGAACCACCTTCAACTGTTTCCACATTTCACTAGTTGTCTTGTAGTGAATCACTTTGGTGAGATCTGCTTTCTATAAGCCTTTCAAGATTGCATTCATTGCTTTTGAATTGTTGTGATGTAGGAGCCTTTCTTCTTTAGTATAAGGACCATGTACAGGAATAGTGTACTCATCTTCAATTACTTCCCATACCTCATTACCAAGTGCCATTAGATGAACCTTCATCCTTGCACTCCAAAGACCAAAATCTGATCCATCAAGAATAGGTGTTGCATTGCCACTTGAATAATCCATTGTGTTCTTTACTAGCTTTTCCTTCAAGCTATTAAACTTTTCGAAGGCACCCGCTCTGATACCAATTGAAGAACACAAGCTTATACTGAGAGGGGGGGGTGAACAGTATAAGACCTCTTTTTACTTTTTCCTTTATACTTCAAAATAGTAAAGCAATATACCCAAAGCAATATCAAAACAAAGCACAATATCATCCACAAAGTGACACCAATTTTAACGTGGTTCACCCAAAAATCCTGGGCTACGTCCACAAAACTTTTCTCTAAAAGTTATCTCAAAGTTCTTTGGGAAACCTTCCCAATTACAATGTTTATGAGCCTCGGCCCAAAGGAGATACCTTCCCCCAATCTGAATTTATGAGCCTCTGCTCAAAGGAGATACCTTCCCCTCTATCTAAATTTATGAGCCTCTGCTCAAAGGAGATACCTTCCCCTCTACTCTGGAAATGATCCCTCAGAAGATCAAGCTGCCTCTACCTCTTGCCAGCACGTGGAACTCCTTTCCACCGAAGACCTCCTATCCTCAATGCTTAGCCTAAGAGACCTCTGCCTTCTATGATCACGTCCACAGTAGCTCAGCAACCTGTACCAAACACAATCAATCGGTCTAGTACAAGTCTTCCTCTGTCTGTCAGATCTGTCCAACTCTTGAACAAATCAATCCTCTACACACAAGCCTTCTCAAAGACTTGCCAAATCTATCCTCAGGTTCTTCTCAAAGAACCAATGCACCTCTGTCCTCAAGTTCTCTGATAGAACTCTCAAACTCAGCTCACAAGTCCTCTGCTAGGACCTGTCCAAATCTGCTCACAAGTCCCCACCGAAACCTGTCCAAAACCTGCTCACAAGTCCCCACCAAAACCTGTCCAAAACCTCACAAGCTCACCAAGAAAAACTTGCTTAGCATGAACCCACAAAGAGAATTGTTAGAGACCCAATGTGATTCATCAACCTCATAGAAGCATAAAGAGAATTGTTAGAGACTCAATATGTTCTATACTTAACTCCCAATATCAATCTCAACTCAATCTCAATCTCAACAGAATAAGATAGATGTAGTATGCTTTTCTCAAGAACATGAAACACAACCCAACAATTGCCAACCATGCAATATCTCATATAACAATGATACTCATGTTCTTTCCACAACCAATTAGGGTTTTAACAACAATGCTCATCAAACAAGGTTTAGTCAACCAACACCATTCAACTCAACATCAACCTTGAAGCATTCAACCAATCATCACAAGAAAAGGAAACAAGTAGAAATCCTTTTCCCTCCACACTTATTTTTAGAAAACCATCAATCAATAACAACCATGGAAGAATGTGCCCATACCTTTACTTTGATGAAGAAGGAGAACTCAAAAACTGTCACAACATTAACTCTCAATTTACCACCAATTAGAGTTAGCAACTATACAATAATACACAATAATAAAGATCCAAAATAACACCTTATTACTCCAACTTAATATTAACCACCAAAAATATAATATACATACAAAGTAAAATCTCTTTACACCTTATTACTCCACATAAGCATCAAGCATTAATAATAACAATGTCAAAACAAAGATTACAACTTAACCTTATACCTCCATCAATAATTCTTGATCAAATCAACTCAAATATCCCAAGTCAACAATAAAAAGATTTACCTTGGCAATACTTAGTTCTCCAACCTTAGGAGAAATGAGGAGCCACCACTATAAGCGCTAAAGCGCATTCTCCTCTACTTACGTAGCCCAATCACAGCCGCTCTCCTTCGTGCATCGCAACAAAAGGAAAAATGCACTCGACGTGATTCGAAACTTGTATCTCTGCCTAGCGAGCGCCTTTACTCAAACTCCATCGTCGTTGGAGCACAAGTGCCCGACAAAGAAATATTAAACTATCCTTTGTTTTATCTTCACTTGATCGTAGGATATGGAAAACGTATTCATTTTCCTAGCACTGTCCAAAACATAAGTCACTGAATGCTTGCATTAATCATCTCACAAGCACAGTCTAGAAAAACACAGTTCAGGTGCAATTGCCAATCCACTAACGTCAAGCAAAAAAGTAAGGATGCAGCCCAAGCTCAAATCCGAGTATGCCAAGCATGGTTTCCAAGACACGGATCAAGCACGATTTCAAAGACGTCAATTGGAGATTCGAAGACACAGAGCAAGCACAAATCGAAGACACCAAGCGCTATTCGAATGATACAGAGCAAACGCAAATCGAAGACACCAAGCGCTATTCGAATGATACAGAGCAAACGCAAATCGAAGACTCCAATTAATCGGTGGTGCACTTACTTTAGAAAATCATCCCCACTTATATAGCCATTTCTCCTTAACTGTTTGACGTCGGCGCTCCTCCAACGATGGCAACACGTCGACGAAAGAAAACTTTATCTGCATCGCTTAAGGGTTAAAAGACCCTTTAATAATAATTAAAATAATAATTATTATTATTTTATTAATAATAAATTAAACTTAGACCTTTGTCAAAGGTTTGAGTTAATTTAATTATTAATAATAAACATGGACCTTCAAGGTTTTTCAAGAAGCAAAAACCTTTGCATTAAGTTAAGCTTGGTTTTAATAAAAACCCTTAATGAGTCCAAATGGTTTTAAGAAAAACCTTTAACCTTGTCACCATGGTTTTAATAAAAACCCTTTAACAATATGAAGCTTTCTCAAGATATTTTTGACATCACACTCTTTTTGATATCAACACAAAAATGCCTTTTGACATCAATGACAACTTATACACTTGAGCAAAAGCAATGTACCCAAAGTACCCGCCAACAGAGTCTCTTTATACATTGTACATTAAACTTAAGAGAGATGTTGGAATACGTGGTGTAAAGATTCACTTGAGACCAACCCAAATTTTGTATTATATTTTTTGGAAAGCCATACAAACCTATATACACTTTGTATAGGTGGATTTATTATAATATTTCGATAATAAACCTTAAGGTCAGTTCTTTAACATTAATCTAAGGTCACATGTAATTCGAGTATTTATACCTCTTAAGACCAAGCATTTTTTTACCAGTTGGAATGCTTATTTTTCTTTAAATGATATTACTTTGGTGTCTACAAACACTCTTCATATTGCATTACGTTTATTTGTGAGTTGTTCTTTCATCCTAGGTAATGTGTCAATTCTATTAATTTCTAGAAAGTACTATTAAATTCAAATAGGCTTGAAAGAGGAAATACAAAAATATAAGATTCAATTACAGTGGAAAGAAGAAACACCAAAACATGAGATTGTAATGTATGTAGTATTTAGAAAATTAAACAATGTGAATTTAGAATTGAAGGAGTGGAATATCTCTTTTTTTGGTAGTATTACTGATAAAAAGTTTTGATGGTTGGTTTGGAAAATATCCAATTATCCACATAGGAAAATAGATTTAGTTAAAATTTTTTGGTGGAGGAAACTATTCCAAAATGCATTGGAGAAAACAAACTTCAAGAAAAAAAAATGTGGTGGCAAAAGTATAGTGATAAATGGTTATAGGTTGGGGATAGGGATTCTTATTTTTTTACCATTCTATAAATGATTTAAAACAAACAAATTTTCTAAGAAAAATCCAAAGAGAGGATGGATCTTGGGTGATTTCAATAAAAAATATTTAATAATAGGTTGTTTTACATTTTCAAGATCTTTTCAAGAACTCAAATGAGAATTCAAAAACTTAAAGGTGCTCAATTCTAGAATTTATTCCAAATATCATTACTCATAAAGATAAATAATGTATGAATAGGACAATTTTTATGAAGAAGCTAGAATAGGTGGTCAAAAAATTGAAGAAGGATAAGATTCCAACTCTAAAAGGCTTTCCTACGAAGTTTTTTAGTCCTTCTGACATATTGTTATATCAGGTATTTTAAAGCAATCTAAAGAATTGAGAACCTCCAAATATATGCTGAAGGATTTAAAAAATACTTTTGTAGATTTAATACCAAATAAAGCTCAAGATAGAATATTCTAAAATATAAGAGCCATTGCTCTCTATAACACTATTTACAATATTTTCTAAAAAATAATTGTAGGGAGATTGAAAGTGTTATTTCCTTCACTATCTCCTAGAAGGAGGGTGAACTTATTCAAGGACATTATAAATTAGATGAAATCATATGTAAGATTAAATCCACTTAATGTAAGCTAAAGGAGATAAACATATTTTTGTGAAACTTGATCTATCCAAAGTAAATAACAAGGTAAGTGTTATTTCCTTCACTATCGCCTTTGGTTTTAATGATGATTTGATCCAATGGGTTATGACTTGTTGTACTTCATCATCCTTTTTTGTTCTCATAAATGAATCTCCTTTTATCCTCTTTTATATAGATAGGGGTTTGAGACAAGGGGATCCCCTATCAACTTACTTCTTCCTCTTTCTTATAGAAGGTTTTTGCTGATTTTGGAGTCATCTAAAGGACTATGGTATTATCAAAGGTTTCAAAGTTTTTGAAGGTATAGAATGCTTATGGCATATTCAATTTGTTAATCACATAAGTTTATTGGGAAAATTTTCTATTATAAAGACTACAATTTTTAGAAACACATTGGATATATATGCAAGCATTTTAGCAAATCCTCAACGAGTCAAAATCATAAGTTTTTTGCTTTCATATGAATCAAAGGATTTAGATAAGTATTTTAAAAATAATGAGGTTTCAAATATATACCTCTTTTCAAATAGTTAGGCATCCCAATTTATCATAAGTCTCTTAGAAAAAATATTGGAGGGATTTACTAGAATCGATGAAATCTAAGATTAATCATTAGATATATGGGTACTTATCTTGGTCAAAGAATGGTTCTATTTAAGGCAAATTTACAAGCTCTTACAATTTATATATTCATGGCCTTAGAATCCCCTAAAGGAGTTCTATAAAGACATAAAATAACAAATAATTTTCTATGGGTTTGGTAAGTTGTGAAAAATATTTCCATCCAAAAGACAGAGGAGACTTGAGTATGAGAAAATATCTCTTTAGTAATGTGGCTTTAGCAACTAGAATGTATTAGATATAGGACACAGGATAAATTATGGGAGAAAATTAAAAAAATTAAATATATGAATTTAGAGGACCATTACCTCCTCCTTAGGATGCTTTGGAGGGAAAGGGCTCTCAAGCATGGGAATGCATCGAGATAACTATAAGAATAAAAGTGGCCTGGTTTCAAAGTGATGCATTTGTTTCCTACAATGTAACCTATTTTTTCATTCTAAAAAATTAGTCATATTATAAAGTTGGAAGCTCCCTTGTCTCAAAATTTATGACCAACTCTTTTTAGACTTCTTTGAGGTCTCCATGAAATAGATTTAGATTTTTATTTTCCAAGTCCCAATTAGAAATATATTTCTCCTTGCTTATTTCAAATTTATTATCTTCCCAGTTAATGTTAATTTAGATACTTGATTTCCTTCCCTCCTCATGTAGTTCCACTCCACCACATTAGAACCTTCTAGAATAAATTTTATGCCTTTCAAATATTCTCCTAACTAATCATGTTTAGGCTTGAATAAGGATTGTTTTTTTAAATGATCTACTAAAATTTTAGAATCTAATTACACTTTAATATTTGCTAGTTATATTCCTTTGGCCTCTGTAATTGCTTGGTAAATTGTCACTTCCTTTGTAAAATTATTCCTTGGTCTTTCTAAACTTCTTATAAACCAAAAAAAACTTTATAATAAGTCCTTACAAACACACCTCATACCTGTACTACTTGGTTTTCCCTAAGAATCACCATCAACATTGATTTTAACATACCTTAGAAGAGGCCTCTTCCACATAATATTAATTTTTCCTTGATTACCAAACCTAACATTAGGAGGAGAAACATCATTATCATGAAAGTGGGAAGAGGAGTCAACAAAGTTTCCAAGTCTAAGGCCTTGCATTTATGTTTTGTAGACAAACATGACAAGTCTTCTTCAAATTTGCTATTATTTTATCCTACTCTTAACTTATTAACCTACCTAATCATTTGAAGATGCGGTAATTTACCTCTAGCTAAACATTCCACTAGATCATGTTTGGGTCAATCTCTTGCATGATATTAAGACTTGTAAAAGTTTATGATGTAATTCTTAATTATTAAAAAATATTTAACACTTAGATGTGGCTTTGAATGAGCTCCCATCATAACTTGTCATAATTTTCAAATAGAAGCAGTAAAATATAGGTCATAAGAAGGTATTTTCATCCTCCTCTATTAAGCATAGATCACACATGTTAGGTCCTTCATATCCATGCTCTCTAAGGTTTACCTAAGGAATTTATCTAGAGTAGCTAACAAAATAATAGTATTGATCATTGACCAACACTTTGGTTGCCACAACCAATTCCAAATATTTTTATTTTCCTCTAGTGAGCTTTTCCCAATGTATTTTAATTTTCTTTATTCATAGAATAACTTCCATAGTCTTTCAAATCCCATCTAAGATAATCAAGGTGTCTATCTTAAGAGACCCTTCAAAGAAATAAAATTTGTTTAAAATTGGCTATTTGCTTAGAAAATTGTTGTTTCAATTGTAACTTAGAAGGTTTCCACAACCAAACTTGAATACTCCTTAGCTATTACAATTTCTTAATACATATTTTTAGGGTCCCTATTCATTCTCCTAATATTCCAAGATATTATTTTTATTGTTATTTTTTGATTTTATTTGTGGTTTTAGCCCCACTTCTTGTTAACACTTGAAATATTTGCTTTTGTTTTCCCATATCAATATCCTTTTGTGTTTCTTTTTCTCTTTGTTTTTGCTTCTTGGGTTTTCCTCTCTTTTTTCATTCTCAACAATACTTTCATCTTCATCAATCTCTTCAATCTTCTCACACTGCTCATAGTAAGACTTATCATCTTTAGGTTTGCCTTATTCTGAAGTGCAAAGAATAATATAAAAAGCACAATCTTCTTTATATTTCTCTGGAGACCCTAAAGTGCAAGGATGCTCTTATGTAGCAATGACCTTCTTATTTTACCCTAAAAACCCTAAATTGTTATGGGTTTCCTCTAACCTCATTTCTATATTTTTATGCTCTTGAAACCTTAAAGTGCAAGGGATAACATCTTCACCACTTTCACTTTTATTACCTTAAGAGGATTATATACTAGAGAAAAATGAAGATGATTTGCATGGAATAAACTTGACCTTTTTTGTTGTCTTTGTTTTTGGCTTTATCTCCACATCTTCTTTTGCACCTTAAATTCCTTCTAAACTTGCCAATTGATATTGTCGATAGGATTTATTTACCTCTTCTTTTGGAGTGGAATATCCTTGATTTGATCTAGCTTCTATTATTGAATGATTTCCTTGCTTCGTCTTGAAGTTTATCTCATGGCTATAATTTTCTCTTTCTTCATAGTTTTTACTTTGCAAACTCTTGCCATGTGTCCAATCTCAAAATAATTATGGCAACGAAATGCAATATTTTCATAATCTACTTGTTGATCCCATTCTCTTGATTCAGATTTAATCTTAATGGATTGTGGCAAAGATTTTAAAATATCCATAACAACACATATTTGAGTATATATAACATGCTTTCACTCCTTAGTTGTTGGTCCTTCCTTAATGAATTTCCCTAGTGTATTTCCAATATTTTTCAAAACATCCTTATTTATAAGCTGATATGGAAGTCCAAAAAGCCTAACCCACACTAGAAGCTTCTTAATAGTTTTTGATTCATCATTTTTTTTTTTCCGTTCCATGGTCTCAAATAAAGTGCATCTATTCTCCTAAACCATGGGACACCAACCATTATTTTATCCCTAATTTATGAACTAGAAAAAATGATGAGGAAAAAACCTTTAGGAAGAAAAGTCACAAAATAATTTGAATTCAATCCCCACTTCTATTTGATCCAATTTTGAATCTCCAAAAACCCTAAACATGATCTATGAAACTTACATATTAGCCCTCTACTTTTAAGAACCATTATATCATGCTCAATCATTTCATCCTTGATACTTACTTTTGGTGTACCATCTACTACCTAGATTAAACTTACCATGTATTCGCTCTTCTGCTTATCTCCAGCTTGGGCATTCATATTTCAAACTAGGGCATTATGATTTCTAGCTAGGGCATCTTGACTTCATTTTAAAGTTTTAAAAAATGACTTTCCTTCCACAATAGCTAATGGGGCTTGCTCTTGGCTTACACTCCCTCTTGGTTCACACTCCCTCTCTGCTCGCACTCGCTCTTGCTCCCAACTTGCACTCTCTCTTGCCTCACACTTGCTCTCGGCTTGCACTCCCTCCTAGCTCACAATTGCTTGTATCTCTTATTTTTCTCGACGTTATTTTGCTTCAATTTTTTTTAGAAATAATGTTCCACATATTCATGATAAGGGTTTGAAGCATTGATGCACTCTTGATGAACCTGTTGCTCTTTTACCATGATTGAATCTTGGCTTGCACTCCCTCTTAGTTTACACTCCCTTTTGGTTTGCACTCTCTCCTACCTCGCACTCACTCCCAACTTGCACTCCCTCTTGGCTCACAATTGCCCTTGTCTCTTTTTTTCCCGACGTTCCTTGGCTTCAACAATTTTTTGGAAACAATGTTCCACACATTCATGGTAAAGGTTTGAAGCATTGATGCACTTTGAATGAACCTGTTGCTCTTCTACCATGATTGAATCTCGGCTTGCACTCCCTCTTGATTCACACTCCTTCTCTGATCTCATTCGCTCCTGGATTGCACACTCACTCCCAGCTCGTGCTTGCTACTGCACTTACTACCAGCTTGCGCTTGCACTCACTTTTGATTGCACTTACTCACACTTACTGCTACACTTACTGCTACACTTACTCACACTTACTGCTACACTTGCTCGCACCCACTGCTACACTTACTCTCGGCTCGCGCTCGCACCCACTGCTACACTTACTCTCGGCTCGCGCTCGCACCCACTGCTACACTTACTCTCGGCTCGCGCTCGCACCCACTGCTACACTTACTCTCGGCTCGCGCTCGCACCCACTGCTACACTTACTCTCGGCTCGCGCTCGCGCTCGCACTCCCTGCTGCACTTACTCCTGGCTCACATTCGCACTTGTTGCTACACTCACTCCCAACTCTTAGAAGTATAATAACTTGGTAATTATCCATGTATTATTTAACAATATTTGAACCTAATTCTCTAGATTAAAAGTCATTGTTTATGCAACTATTAAAATGTAACCTTTAATCAATTTTTAAATCCTAATTAATTTTAATTTATCATATAAATTTACTATATTATAAATCAACATAAAACAAAAATAACACACTTTCATATAATATTTTTTAACTTTAAAAATATAATATATTATTTATTTTACCTAACTAACTAAATAAATCTTAATTTTAAATTAATTAAATTGATAGTTAAACATAACCATTCAAATTTTTAATTAAATAAATCTTACACATGCATAAACTTAATATTAAAATATTTCCAATCCCATTTTCATAAGCTAGATCTACACTTCAACTTGTAAATTTTTTTTGAAAAAATTGAAAAAAACTTGTATTAAAACAAATAACAGTTACAAGTGGGAGAGAAGACATCCCAACCGAAAGCAAAGAAGCCAGAAGACAACATGTCGCGAAAACGCGACATGTCGCGAAATCGCGACACCAAACCTAACAACGGCCGCACCCCGGCAACAAGTCGCGAAAACGCGACATGTCGCGAAATCGCGACAAAACAACGCCGAGGCCGCAAAACCCAAAAGGTGTCGCGAAATCGTGACGGCACAACACCAAAGCTCCCAGACGCCAGAAGCGTCGCGAAATCGCGACGAGAAAGCCAGAAGGCACCTGATCTCCAGAATTGTCGCGAAATCGCGACGAGTTCTCCCTTTGACACCAACATTGCAAAAGTGTCGCGATATCGCGACGTCTTTTCCTCATGGCTCCAGTTGGCCGGAAGTGTCGCGATTTCACGACGAGAAGTCCTTTGGGCGACCCTTCAACAAAGGTGTCGTGAAATCGCGACGTGTTCTCCCCGCGGTGCCCTTTCCTCAAACGAGTTGCGATATCGCGACGATTTTCCCTTCTGAAGCTTGTTCTCCAAAACTGTCGCGAAATCGCGACGACTTTGCCTCTTAGTGCCATTGCTGCCAAAATGTCGCGAAATCGCGACGGTTTTTCCCCCGAGAGCCCATTCGGCAGAAGTGTCGCGAAATCGCGACGAATTTTCCCTTGGGCACCTTTTCACCAAAAGTGTCGCGATATCGCGACAGATTCTTTCCTTAGGCATCCTTTCCTCAAAAAGGTCGCGAAATCGAGACAGATTCTCACCTTGATGCCCGAACTTCAAAAGTGTCGTGATATCACGACGAATTTTCCTCTTAGTGCCATTGCTGCAAAAATGTTGCGAAATCGCGACGGTTTCTCCCCCGAGAGCCCAATCAGCAGAAATGTTGCGAAATCGCGACGAATTTTCCCTTGGGCATCTTATCACCAAAAATGTCGCGATATCGCGACAATTTTTCCCCTTAACGCACTTTTTCCAAAAACGTCGCGAAATCGCGACGACTGCAGCAGCAAAACAGGTAGCGAAATCGCGACACCTTCTCATCAGGGGCCGCGACGGCGCAACAAGTCGCGATATCGCGACAAAAACCAACCTTAGCCATTTTTGTGCTCATTGATGCAGGGATCGTTCCAGACCACGCCGAATCTCTTCATCTATCAGGGGCATATCACTGTGCAGCTGTACCCTTGCCTCTTTCTCAGCCCCCATCTTCGCAAGGAAGTCAGCTACCGTGTTCAAATTTTTGCTGACATAAACAGGGATAACATCATCTAATTCCTTCCATAACTCCTTGATTTGGGATAACAAAATCCGCAGTCTCCAAGCTTTCAAAGAGAAATTCCGCAAGCAATCAAGAGCGCCGATCAAGACTTGAGAATCTGATTCGAGAATTACCCTCCGGTAACCCTGCTTAATAGCCCATATAGAAGCTGATTTGATGGCTATGGCTTCAGCTTCATTATTGGTGGCTCGGCCCAAGCCCTGCAGCTCCCAGTAAAGCATCGTACCAGAATGATCTCGGCAGACAACACCAATACCCGCACTGCCCGGGTTGCCTTTTGTAGCTCCATCAGTATTGATCTTTACCCAGCCTACTGGGGGAGGTATCCAGCATACTCTGCCATGCCCCTCTTGACCCTCAACCCCCTCTTCTAGATGCCCAAGATCAGCCTGATTCTCTTCTTTAACATTGATGGCAACGGTTTCAGTGACTTTGCTCCAAATGACCTGCCAAACACCGTCTATCGAGGAGAAAGTATCTCTGAAGATCCGGGCATTTCTCTCCAGCCAAACTTGCCACCAAATGAAGAGAAAGCCTAACTCCCAGCCAATTCGGAGAGCTGTAGATTTGAATCTGTCCCTTTTCCACTTTTCCAAAATATTGACACGATTTAAAACACCATTATCCTGGAGTTTAAATTGGGAGAACCAGCGCTCCCAAATCTGATGAGTAAAAGGACACTCAAACATCAGGTGATCAGCAGTTTCCTCATGTTTTTGGCATAATGCACATTGAGAGGGGCCACTGATTCCCCTACTTCTTAGATTGTCAAAGGTAAGAATTCCATTGTGCATAAGCTGCCAGGCAAAGAAATTCACTTTCGGCCAGCCCTTAGAATGCCAAATCCTTCTCCAATCCTGAACCAGAAATGAGTGCAGGGGAGGCTCAGGGAGGATCTTTTCATACCCAGCCTTCACTGAATAGACCCCAAGGCTCCCACAGCCCCAAGCTAATTCATCATCCTCATCCCTCCCTGTGAGGAACCTTTCTGACAAGATTTTGTGCAAGATGGGCGCCAACTCCGGAGGGATAGTAATTGGCCACTCCTGCCACCTCTTAAATTTTTTGAATTTATACTCCCCCAATTGGCTGGTGTGAAAATAGTTATCAATATGTATCCAGCCCTGTGCTTCTAAGGCAACCTTGATTGGAAGAAGCTCAGGAAATGTTGCAATGATGGGCGGCTGCTGGTCCCAAGAATCAGTCCAAAAACGTGCCTTATCCCCTCTCCCCACTTTCCAAAATAATTGGTCTTTGACAATCTGAGATCCAAGCTTAAGAGTCTGCCACACTAAGGAACCAGTGCCTTCCAGGGGAAAGCGGCCCACCTCATTGAGATGAACATGCCCCAAATATTTGCTAGAAAGGAATCTGCTGAAGAGGGAGGTTGGCTGGGAAATCCACCTCCAGTACAGTTTTCCAGCCAAGGCTCTATTATTAAGCTTGGAACTTCTCAGGCCCAGCCCTCCGTTGTCCTTAGGCTAGGTAACTTTATCCCACCCAACCAAAGCCCATTTTTTCTTCCCTTTTGCACCTTCCCATAAAAATCTTCTAGCCATTTTTTCCAACTCTTTCCAGATGGTATGAGGGGCAGCCAGGATAGAGAATTTATAGATTGGCAAAGCCTGTATAACTGACTGCAAGAAGGTTAATCTACCCCCATAGCTTAACCATTTATGTGACCAGTGATTCATTCTGTCTTTGATGCCTTCCAACAGATTCTTCCAGATATCTATTTTTAATTTTTTGAAATGCAGGGGAACGCCCAGGTAAACTATTGGAAGAGAAGTTCTTGTGAACCCAGGATCTCAATAACCCTCTCCTACAGCCGTTGATCAAGATTGAAAAAGACTACTTTGGACTTCCTGTCATTGAGGACCTGATTTGAAGCCCTAAGGTAGACATTCAAAGTATCTCTGATTCCTCTAGCTTCCCTAAGACTGGCCACACCAACCAGTCCAGTATCGTCCACAAATTGCAAGTGAGTCAAAGTTTCCTCCCCAACCTTGATACCAGTTAGCAGGCCTTGTTGTCTTCTCCTCAAGAACAGTCGCCTAATCCCTCACCCAAAATGAGGAAAAGATAAGGAGAGCAAGGGTATCCTTGGCGAAGACCATGAGTGGCACCAAAATGATGCGAGGGAAGACCCTTAATGAGAACAGAATAAGAGGGTGTAGAAACACAACTCATAACCCAATCAATCCAATCCTGGGAGAAGCCAAAAGCTGCCATCATTTTCGACAAGAAGCTCCACTCCACCCGGTCATAAGCCTTGGACATATCCAGTTTAATGAACATTCCTTTATTGCCCAATGTTTGCATTGAGTGGATAGCCTCCTGAGCAAGAACCACCCTGTAGATTAAAGATACAACGCCAAACAAAAGATAAAGAAGTCACGATAAAAAGTAAGACAGAACACAGTTGTACAAAACAAACGATTTTTATTAATCAACGGAGTTTAAAAACTCCTTTTGAGTGCAACAGGGCCTGTAACCCTTTTCGTGATACAAAAATTACAGTTTGTGCTAGGGTTCTCCGAAACCCTAGCTGGCACAATGGGTGGCGTCTCCGAAGAATATATCTTTAACCCCAACAAGGTGAGTGGGCTTTGTTGTATCCTGTAGCTCGGACCACTCCAGCTTAAACAATCGCTATCAACACACCAGATCTGCCATTAAAATCCCGCACACATTAACACTATCAAGGAGTTAGAAATTAATAAGAGGGCTCCACTGTGTGAGCCCTCAGAAACAATTTAAAACCCTAGAAAAATAGAATGCAGGAATTCAACAACATATTAATAAAAGAAAAGAAGTTACTTGCTTTAAGCTGATTTATACCGTTCTCCGTTAACGTGGCTAGACCAGGCGGCACTCGGAAGTAATGTGGTCGTCAAATCGGTCGCAGAAGGCGCCCGGTGCACTTGCTGAACGCCCGCGTGCTTCTGAATCAGGGTTTCAGACGTCGGTCTGCGTCTGTGGCTGCGGGTAAACGCCCGCGGGCACTTGCGACAAGAATGGGGGATTCTGCAGAAGGGATGGCGGCGAAGTTGGCGACGGATGCGGCGAAAAGGATGCGACGATGGATAGCTGAAGAGATAGATGAAATAGAAGAGATAGGTCCAAAAGATAGCAAAGATAGCAAAGATAGGAGAAGAAGATAGGGTTTGAGCCATCAAAGTGACTCAATTTATAATCCACTCTTAGGGCACACTTTAGGGTTTTAACGACACTTTGAATGTGTGGCTAAGATTAAAGTGGATCCAAGGGTAGAGAATAAATCTAGGTTGTGAAACGGATTAAGATGGATGGACGGATGAGATTAAATGAAGGATGGACGACTTAGATTAAATCACTTAAACTATATTTATATATATATTAAAATATTAAAATATATATATAAATAATAATTTAAATAAATTTGGGGATGAAAAATGGCGGGAAAGGTGAAATTGGGCCAAATAATGGTGGGAAGATGTGGATTTGGGCCAAATAATGGCGGGAAGGTGGATGACTGACACGTGGCTAACAGGAAGGTATAGATGACTTACAAGTGGTTGGATTTTGGTGTCTACACACCCCATCCAAGATTTGTCTTCCCTCAACGAAGCCCCCTTGTTCTGAAGAAATGATATTATGAAGAAGGGGTTTGAGCCGCTCAACCATTATCTTAGTGATTATTTTATAAATCACGTTGCATAAAGCTATAGGCCTAAAATCAGAGATATGAGTCCCCTCCTCCCCTTTTGGAATTAAAGAGATGAAGGTGTGATTGATCGCCCTGAGCATTCTTCTATTGGATCTGGATTCCTCTGTGACAGCCAAAACATCCTCCCCCAAAGTGTCCCAAAAGGCCTGAAAAAACTCAATAGGAAAGCCATCTGGACCAGGAGATTTTCCAGTATTCATACCAAAGACCACATTTCTCAATTCATCACTTTCAATGGGTCTAAGCAGGGCCTGATTGTCTTCTTCAGAGATAATAGAAGGAATAACATTAAGAACTTCATTCTGAGCCTCAACATCCTGCTCCATAATTTCTTTAAAAAGTTTAGAAAAGTAATCAATTGAGTGGGAGTGCATACCGGGAAGAGTATCGAAGGCAAGTCCATTCTCATCTTTAAGGACTTCCATGTTATTCATCTGTCGCCTGGCGCAAGCTGACCGATGGAAAAATTTGGTATTTCTTCCCCTTCTAATAACCAAGTATTTCTTGCCCTTTGTTTCCAAGTATATCTCCTCTTGGTTGTCAATGGCCTCAACCGCTTTACGCAGGTGCATCATCTTCGATTTGAGTTGCTCGATAATTGATCCTTCCCTAAAGAGTTTCTGAACCTCCTCCCATCTGGCCACCAAGGGGGCCCTTTGGGTCTGGAAATCCGACTTATTTTCTTTCCTCCATTGTTTCAGTTGAAGTTTGACAAAGTGGATCTGTTTATGAAATTTGAACATTGCTGTCCCAAAAGGTGGACGGCCTTCTGCCCACCATTGTGGAATTTTCTGTCGAAGGTCCTCCTTTTGTAACCAAAAATTCTCAAATTTAAAAGGCCTATGATGCTCGCCCTACCGAAGTCCCTCCCTCCAACAAAATGGGAAAATGATCAGAAACAGGGCCCTCCAAAATCTGGAACTTAGTAGTCCATTTTACAAAAGCCTCCTCCGAGACCAGAAAGCGATCTAACTTGACCTTCCTGCTGTGTGGCTCCTTCCTCTTATTTGTCCAAGTAAAAAAGGGTCCAGGGCCTTGAACGTCCACTAATTGAAAGGCCTGAACTTGGGCAATCAGAAGCCGGTCCCCAGGATCCAAAATTGGGGTGCCACCTTCCTAGTCACGAGCAGATAATTTTGCATTAAAATCCCCTGCAATAATCCAGTCAAAACATTCCCTGGATGACCTCATGTTTTGAACAGCTTTCCATTGGAGCCTTTGGCCATCAAGGTCTTGGGCCCCATAAAAGTTGGTGATTAAAACATGTTCTGCTGTGAAGTTATTTTTGAAATGAGATGTGAGAACACCTCTCCAAGCTATATGTTCTAATGCAGTCCAATCCAGAGGGTTCCAAAGAGTAACAATCCCCCCTGAAGCACCTTGGGCAGCCACAGCCATATGACCAGCACCCCGCCAGATTCTATTAACTGTTTTACTCATAATATCTAAAGACATTTTTGTCTCCTGAATAAGCAAAAAGTCTGTTTTACGTTTTTCTAAGAGTCTTTGAACAACAGATTGATGGGTTCTACTGTTTAAACCCCTAACATTCCAAGATTGAATGATCATTGAAAACCTTGAGAGCAGTAAGAATCAATAGTCCTCACCGATCCTCCATTGATCAGTTTATCTCCTTGATCTGCAATCAAGTCCTTGTTTGACTTTCTGCCCGCTCCTTGAGTGTTGATGTTTTTGGATCTCTTTTCTACCTGAGAGATACCCAGGGCTGGCCTTTCTCGATTTTTTTCAACAATTCCCATGCTAACATCTTTAATTACTGGCGACTCTGGGGATTGCACTGTCAGTGCCCCTGCAATTTCTGGTGGCAATACCTCAATTGGCTCAAGCACCTGTTCTAAGACAGGAGAAGATGAAGGAGAAACATGAGTTTGAGGGTTATGGGCCTCAATATTCCCATCCACACCTTCCATATCCTGGTCCTCCTGATCTACTAAAGACTTAAAAATTTCGTATCTGTTGGCTGGCTTGGATTGAAATTGCTCCTTACCAGTTTTCTTCTGCTTTCTCCTTCTCTTGACTTGTTCAAAGCCATCTTTCTGACCCTCATTAGCTTGAGGAGAATTGGATGTTTCTTTGGCAGAGCTGGCCTTATTCTCTTTGGAGCGGTTTGGCATACTATGCTGGGCTTCCGTTTTGGAGTTCAGGAGAGTTGGGCAGAACCGGGCCAAATGCCCATGCTTGTGGCAGACTCTGCATCGGAAAGGCAGAGCCTCATAGTCTAACTGTTGGATCCAGGAAACTCCGGCCAGTTCCAGTTCCACCTCTTGCTGGTAGAGGCTGGTCGATATCCATTTCCACACAGATTCTAGCATAGACACCCGAGTTACCTTCTATAGTATCCTTGGAGACACCCAGGTATCTACCCAGAGAGTTACCTATCATTTCCAAGACCTGCTCCCCCCAAAACTCCATTGGGAGAGCGTACAGCCGAATCCAGACCGGGACAGTCGTGGGTTCAATGCGGGGATCGAAACCCACTCTCCAGGGTTGAACAAATAGCCCTGCCGGACCGTGGTTTCTCTTTTTGGACTCAAACGCTCTGTTCCTATCAGCTAAAGAAGAAAAGCTAACGATGAAATACCCGTTGCTAATAAACCACAGGGAGTACTCACCATGGGGCTCCCAGTTCTGTCGGACCCAAGTGTGCAAGAAATTGAGGGTAGGTCGGATACCCATGAATTTGCAAATCAAATAATGATCGGCTTTGTATAGAATTGTATCTTCCACCAGCTTTGGTTCGATAACAATCTTAGGCCTCGAAGCGGATTGAGGGAGACATCCGTTGACACGATGTGTTGTGGAACCCCTGCCAGCATTCTTGAGCATCATATTCAAGTTGTTTCTCTGCACTTCACCGTTAGAAGACGAGGGAGTGTCTTTGAGCATTTCTGCGTAAGAGCCCTTTCTCCCAGAGAGAGGGATTGGAGGGGACCCCATTGGGCCCTCCTGGAACTGCACGCGATCCTTCAGATCCGCAAAGACAAAACAGAGCAGGAAGCCACCAGATGTCCTGGATTAACCTTCACCCCACCGATCCAAGAACATCACCAGAAGCCTGCGCAGAGAGTTTCCCGCCAAAACGCCAAATCGCCAGACTTTGAGATCAGATAATTGGGGGAATTTTTCTCTCCCCTTCAACTTGTAAATTGAATTATTATTTTTAATTAATTTTTTTAAATATTATTAAAAATTATTATTATTTAACTTGTATGAATTTATTTAAATAACAAGATGACGATGACTCCAGCTATAAAAGACATCTTCGGCATACGCTACAGGTAGCAATCCTTCCGATAGGCAAGATTTTAAGCTAATCTATCTATATAACAGGATTGTACAGAGCACTTTCATACATTCATTTCTCATTCAAAGTTATGCTTTGTCTATTGCTCTCATGGCGATGACGAACGTCTTGACCCGTGAGAAACAGCTTCGATTCAACTGAGCAATCCAATGAAACTTACTGCTGAGTGCCTTATAGCAACAACCATTATTCACCATTCCTCTGGATTTGAAGCAGCGTTAGTTCACAGCATTTCATGCCGATTAGGCTACATGGCTTTACCGATTAGTCCAAAATTTTTACACATTCACCCTACAGATTTTTATAGCAAGAAACAATGAAGGAAGAGAAATCAAACGTGAGAACACTATAAAAATGTCGAAGCAACAGCTTCGAATTCGAATCCGGAAAAGAAGATTCAGAAAAAAGCAAGCAAAACTAAATATATTGCTGGCCGTGGCGAGGATCGAAAGACTCCGGGTCCGAGTTCGGTTGCGGTGAGGGCCGCACGGCATACGCATTGTTCTCCTTGCAGGCTTTTGAAACGTACCGAGGTGGCTCTACACAGGGGTGAGTTCGAACCCTCGCCGACGCAGTGGCAAACGGAAAAACCTGTTTCACCTCTTCGTGGATTCGGCAGGGGCAATCCCCGCCACTCATAATTACAAATTCCTCCTCATCTTGCTCACGATTTCCGTGCCCTTCGCTGCACCGCCAATCGAAGGCGTAACGAACCGCGCCCGGAATATTTGTCATGAAACCCTCTTTACGCCCGAACACCACATCCTCCCCTTCTTCCTCCTCGCCGATGGCGGCGTCGGTGCCGCCGTACGGCTCATCCCCTTCCAGAAGCTTCCCTTCGCTTTCTTCTTCCCCTGCTTGCGGAACGCCGATGGAATGCCGAAAGGTTGAATACTGAGCATAATATGCCTGTTCTTGACCAGGCGGTTGCCCCTGAAACACCGCATGCCGAAGGAAGGGTTTCCAGAAGTCGAACGGCCAGTGCCTCCCGTTATAGCCGTGGACGACATCGGCGAACGCTGCCCTGAAAGCGGCCTTGTTCGCGGTTCCCATGAGACCGTCCGCGTACTCCTGCGAAGAACGCGACCATATTTCCACCGGGATAGACTCCGCCAGGGGCAACTGGAAGGCGTTGCGGTTGTCGACATTCATCGTCAGAGCGAGGGCGTCCACCATGTGACCGGCGTACCTGCCGAACAGGAAGGGTTTGAGGTCGGGACGCAAGTTTCGGACATAGCGGCCGAGGGCGAAAACCAGGGTTTTGGCCAAACAAAGATGCCCGGGAATCTCCGTCCTTTGCTGCACCTGGTTTCCCAATTCCGCCTCCACCGTTTCGGAGATCATTGCGGCGTATTCCGTTTTGAATTCCACGACGGCGGCCGGAACAGAGGGGCCGGCGCCGGCGTGATGATTGATCGCCTTCTCCCCGACCAAGACGCGGATGCAGGGGGACATTCCAGCGACTTCGGGCAATTCCTCGAAGTTTGGAGGTGCGTCGGAAATCGAGTGAGAGGTGAATTTCGTCCAGACTCCTTGGGGCCATAGCTTTTCCGGGCTAATTGCCTCGGCGATTATTCGGTTATGAAACCCTAGCAGTGCAGGCCCATGCTTTTCTCGCAAACCCTCGATGTCTATGTCCCATTCGCGCAACAGAGTCTTGGTTTCAGTCCAATTATATGTTTGAAACCCGTCGATTCGACGGCCCTGAGAAGCGTGTCTGATGTGCGTGGCGCCGGAGTCCAGGCTTGTGGTGGCGTAGACGATCTTTAATGGTGGCTCGAGCTCGGCCCCGAACGGGAGGGATTCGATTTCGGCGAGCACGCAGCGTGCTAAGGGAACGAAGTTTCCCGGTTGATGATAAAACCCTCGAATTAAAGAATTTATGTCGTAGACGAGGGCGGCCGCGACGCAGCTGAGATAGGGGCCATAGTACTCGTAGTCTCCGTCCTCGGTAGTGTAATTGTTGTTCGGATCTTTGGCCGGGAAGCCGGTCGACTTCTGGAGAGCCGCATAAGGTCTGCCGCAATGCATGAACAGAGTTACAGCTCCATATAGAACAGGCTCTGGGGGCTGGTTTGCATCATAGCCAATATTGAGCTCATGGTGGTCTGGAGGCAGAGGGGGAGGCGGAGGAGGTGGCCGATTCATGATTCTAATTTTAAATTTTTTTAATAATGGTCTGCAGGCAATCCCCTTCCCTCTCTGTCTCCTCTCTAGCTGGGTGTTAAGAGTAAGGGATTCGTTTTCTTCTTCCTTTTAAGCGAATGGGAGAAGCTTAGAGACAGTATTACCAGGTGAGTGTGGCGTCGATTGGAATAATGGTGGCTACACCTGCAGCGGGTGTGAGGTGTATACTTGCGGCAGAATTTCGTGACGGTTGCAGTCTTTTTTTATTTATCGAAACGTGACAGTTATAAAACGTCTCCTTCGTTTTCAATTAAGCTGTTCTTCGAGGATCCGGGATTAACTGAATCAATCAATGATTATATAATATAATATAATATTATTTTTAATTGGATGGAGTACTCTTCTTGTTATATAGTGGTATTATAACAGTTTTTCATTTATGTATACATTGTTTGGCAAGATTTACATGGGTCTCTTCCTTAAAAGTTGAGGAATATAATAAGTTAAAGTTAATGTCATTTGATCATATAATATTTTATATTTTTTTAATGGAAATGGGCTTCATATTACATCATTATTATGGTATTATAACAACTTAACAATTATGTATGTATCATTTGACAATATTTAAATCTAGGTCTTCTCCTTAAAGGTTAAAGAATATAACTGGTTGAGCTGATGTCATTTGATATAATATTATATATATTTTTTTGTTGGATAAAAATAGATTATACTCGGGTCCCCCACCCTTGACAAATTACAACTCTCTCCTTTTGAGCTGGAGAGTTTACAAACAAATTCAATTCTCATCTTAATTAAGTTGCTATAGCTAGATACCTACATTTATTTTCATAATAAGTTTGAATTCTTGATTTTTATTTTTTAGGTCTTCTTCAAATTTCTTTGTAAATACAAATATTCTAAAATTCAACATCTTTCTTCTTGGTATTTTTTTTGTAGCAGCCTTCACAATACCAAAACTTCACCTCTACTATCTACACAATACATCTTAGTGGAGTAATATTTTCAAAACTTTGCGCTATCATAGCCCACTTTACTAGATTTGGATTATCTTCACAATACCAAAACTCCATCTCTACTATCTACGCACTACATCTTAGTGGAGTAATATTTTCAAAACTTTGCGCTATCATAACCCACTTTATCATATTTGGATTGTTAGTTTCCCTCTTGAAGCATAAGGTCAACCACAAGAATTGTAATAAATAGTTTATATGAAGATGCATTATTGTTATTAAATATTACCAATGAAAAATATTATAGTAAATCTTAATCATTATTTGATTCAAATAGTTAACATATTCTTGGGAGCTTCAGCTAAATTTACTACTTCTTCTAACCATGGAAAAGAGAACTTAACTTCATGATCCTCCATTAAAACCCCTATATTGGCTAGCCTATTTGCATTTGTTCCCTTCCCTTAATGTGTGTAAACCTGATTTCTTCAAACTCTATACCAAAGTCTTGTGTTTCCACAATGATCTCTTTTATGTTCCATGGAGCCTTTGCTTTCCTCAAAAATGTATATATTGCTTTTAATGAATCACCTTCCATCCATACTCTATTCCATTTCTTGATTTTTTGCATATTTTTAACCCTTTCAAAATTGCCCAAGGTTCAGCTTCATTATTTCTTTTAAATCCACTATTAAAAGTGTAATGTGATGAAATCTCACCCCTATTATTTCTAATTATTCCTCTTCCTCCTGGTCTTGGATTTCCTTAAGATGCTCCATCCAAATTCAATTTGACCAACTCCACTTACGATGGTTTTCACTTTATATTCTTTGCCTTTCTTTTGTTTCTCCTATACTCAACATCATAATTCCATTTGATGACTTGAATCCATCTATCAAGGATATCTGGTTCAAGATTAGGGATTGGGTGAGTTGATAAGGTTGGTTTAAACCCCTTTATGACAAGTTTATTTCATGGTTGAAAGGTGCAAGGAACTCCAAAAAAGTTGTCCATGAGACCAGGGTTGATCTTGAAATATTTTAGAGTATAAAAGAGGAAGTTCTCCCAACTCTCCAAGAAGAGCAATTTGTGTTGTATGAGCCCTAGAAGAAATTTTATATATATATATATATATATATATATATATTTTACACAAAAGTAAAGGAGGTTGACTCCACCCTTCCAATTAACATAGCCATGAAAAAAATCCTACACAAACAAAAGTGGAGCAATAATAAAATTACAGTGTGGTGTAAATTCCACCAAGAAATAAACAATATTGAGGCACATTTTGGAAGCTTAGACCTAAATGAGGATGAAATATTTAGTCAATGTTGTGATGTAAATCATCCCAAAGAAGTGCTTCTTAAGGCACAAAAAAAGGGCAAAGAAACCACAAAGAGAAAAATTTTGATCATAGATACGAGGCAGATGCTTCCAGATGAAGCACTGTTAAGTTAGTCAAAGTTTCTAAGAAATAAAGTGATTAAAAAAAGGTCAAGAAAAGATAGGATTCCTAGAAGAAAGTGGAGGTTGGTACTTTAGTCAGAATCACTAGAAAAAAGAGAAAGGAATGAGACTCCACTTCATAATACTCCTCCTTAATCTCTAGAGGAAGGGTCCAAATTGATTGTCCAAATGCAAGAAGATATAATGTCAATTAGCAAAGATATAACTGTAACACTAGTTACCATATCTGACCAGGTAACCACTCTAGAAATAATGAGGGAAGGAAGAGATGACCTTGAAGTTGAGCCACACATTGATGAAGCCTATCCATTGACCTCTACATCCTATCTTGCAAAAGAACCTCAGATTTCTCAAAGTGTCCCAGCTTCACCAACTCATATGCTCAATATTATAGCCCAAGTGGTCGATGTTCCCTCTAATTTCTCAATAATCTTCATCATTCAAGAAGTAATAGTCTAATCATCCAGGTCTGAGGTGTAGACCAATTGTTTCATCCAAACCCCATAAGGGGGGCGGAGGTCCAAGGTTCAAATCTCGGGCCTCGTCGGACTGAACGCTTGTCTCTTTCCTGGTGCTTTCAGCAACGTAAAAGGTTTAAATTGATTATGGCATGGTGGTTATAGGGGCGGACTGTGCAAAGATCTGTGTGGCGGCTTCTAGGGCGGACATCGCAGAATACTGTGGCGGCCATAAAAGCTGGACAGCCTGCTCGGATTCGTGGCGGCTACCGATTCCACCATGTAAATTAAAAAAAAAAATAGTATAATCATCCTCAAATTCCATCTACCTTAAGTACCTAAATACCTTTATCTTCAACAACCCCACTTTTCAAGCCTTTAGCCACAAATCTATCACCACTACAGTGGCAAGAAGGCTCGTAAGTAGTCGAGCCAATTTTTAATCTACTATAAGAGTTCTAGAGAGTTTAGAAATAAATAAAACAACATAATCAAAAGAAGCATGCATTGCAAATAACCAACCATTTTGCCTTGCAAAAGAAGGCATTACTATTTACATGAAAAGAGTCATTGGTGTCAAGTTTAGGATTGGTGAGTGGTGACAAAATTGACCTTAAAAATGTTCAAGTCAGGGACAAGGTCCAAATCATGTAAGAGGTCAAAAAATAATGTCATATGATTGTGAATTGTTAAGGAAAAAACTGATGAAGAGGGAGAAAGAATTAGAATATGTAAAGGACACCTTGGGTGACTCTCAAACAAAGGTCAAAGCCCTCCAAAACTAGGTAAATATGCTAGCTACGTGTCTAAGGGAGCAACCTTTAGAATCTCTCTTCAAGGCAAAAGAGGAGCAAATCAAAAGCCTTGTAGATAGGTTTGTTGTACAAGAAGCTGAATTTGGTCAAGAGAGAAAAAGTCCAAAAATAATTGGATGAACTAAGGGATAAGAGTAAAATTAAGCAGTGCCAGATAATCAAGAGACTAGTAAAATAGCTTATTGGTACTTATTGGGGTGAGATTGCTAGCATAGAGGTATATTTTTCTAAATATTTAGATTTATCAATACAACCACCATTCAAAGTACTCGAGTGAATAAGGGAATTGAGTAAAGTTTGGCTAAAAGCTAGTTGAAGCTAGAATTTATCAAGAAAAATTGGCCACTATATGAAAGTCTGAGCTAGTGTCTATTGGGAATCATGATAGCGAGGTAACAATGTAGAAATAAATGACCTTCCTTCGACAGGAATGAGTTGCATAATAGTGCAAAACCTAGGCATTTGCCTTAGCTACCACTACCAAAAAAACTCAGAAATCAAATCAATTCATTTTTGCAAAAGGGACTTCCCCCTCCCTGGGATGAAGGCTTGGTCCTTGAGCAAGAATACATGTAACTAAGGCAATATACAAAAGATACTTGTCCTTTTTAAGCATGGTCAAATCTTCCTCAGGCAAAAGATATTGCTTGGGCAATTAAACCTTTAACTGCATTAAGGATCCAAGCATATGAGGTTGCCAACAACACAAGGAATTTCTCCTATAATGATTAGATTAAGCTTGAAGTAGTGTACAAGCATTTCAGACTGATCTAGTGGGTAGAAATTAAACAATTACTGGACAAGTTGCCAACTTTGTGATCTTTTCTATTTTCTTTTGCATATTCTTTCAAATTTTGACTCCACGCTTAAGGATGAATGCAAGCAAGAAGTCCCCTATGAGTCACCATAATTTTAGTGACTTTTATTACACTCAAAGATTCTTGTCTTAGGTGGATATTAGAAAGGAAATGAGAAAGATGCAAGGCTAGCAAAAGGTAAGGAAAGAATGAACTAACGTATGCAAAATTCTCCAATTCGAAATTTGGTGATATTTTATAAAATATCTGACCAAGGAAGGAAGACAAAATGTTTGAGAATCTATGTGGCAAAAATGCATGAAAAGCAAAAATCGAAAAAGAAAACCTATAGGCACAAAAGGAAGAAAAGACTTCTGAAGAAGAAAAGAAGAGAAAAGTTTTGAGAAGTGGACTATGAGATGTAAGAAGCTTCCAAATGATGGAACATTTAAAAGGTTCGATGGAGGAGCAAAAATGAAGACTTCCATGAAATACTTCTAATAGGAATTTAGTCAGACCTCGAAAGTTTTTAAAGTTTTGATGTGGGGAGATTAGAATTTTTTTGGCAAGTAGCTATTAGCTTACATCAAATTAGAAGCCAAAAAGAAGTGGAAGAAAGAATAAGAAGTTCTCTATGAAGTGAAGCATAATGTGGAAAGAGGCCAACAAGGAAGAAGGGTTAGATTAGGTTGTAAGACATTAGTAATAGTGCACAAGCTCCTAGAAGGGCAGATCAACTAACTGAAAAGCCATTTACTAAGAAGAGTTAAGGATCACCTACTGAAATCAAGTGGGTTTGATAATCCAAGGGAAGTGGATGACATATTAAAGGGAGGAGCATAGCAACCCTAGTAGCAACAATCCTGAACCTAACAAACATTGATAGAAGAAGGTACTTCCAATCAATTTTCAAGATTCTTGGGGTAGTGGTTGAACAAATAGAAACTTAAAATTAACCCAAAAACCTAGAAATGCTAAAGGTGATGTAGGGAGGATCAAATCAAGTGAGCAACATAGAAGTTTTATTAGAGGCTCTTATACAAGTTTTGAAGGGAAAATTTCCCTTTTTTGTTATCTATAAATAGTAGTTATTTAGGCATTGCAAAGGATTAGTGAATTGCTTTTTCAAGCCTTAAGCTTCATATGTAACTTTCTTTTCATTTTCTTCTAGATAGCAGTACCTAAACCCTAAGTGGTCTTATAGGCAAGCTTTCGAGCCCTTGCTTCTAGCATAATCTGTAATTTTCATATATATATATATATATATATATAGCCTTTCATTTTCTTCTAGATAACAGTACCTAAACCCCGAGTGGTCTTATAGGTAAGCTTTCGAGCCCTTGCTTCTAGCATAATTTGTAATTTTCATATTCACACACACACACACACACACACACACATATATATATACACACACAAGAGGCCATGATTATTGGGTCCTTTTTGTCTTGTTTCTTGTGTGTATGTACATTTATGTACGTATCCTAGATGTCGTGACTATCTCCTTTCTATCCTATTTTTTTATATAGAGTTAATGCTTAACATGTTGAGAAGATAGAGTGTTCACTTTGAGTTGTTAGTGCATTAGACTCACGTGTTCATGTGTCTTACTGTTATGCAGATGAATCTTATTCTAATCTTGGCAAATTGCCCCCGTTAGCTTAGTATCTTTTTCCTTTCTACTATCTTTGTTTTTTATGTTATCTCTTTTCCTTTTACCCTGTGCACTTATAGGTTAGGTTAAGAGTGCTAAAGATCACATCTTAAAAGGAACCATCCTTGTAAAATAATCTAGAGGTAGTTTGATTGAGCTGCTCATTGTGCTCTTGGAGCTACCCTTTTGTGTTGCTATGTGAGGTGTAATTATCTTGATCATATGGTATTTGCATTTGGTGGATGAGACAATTGAAAAAGACAACAAGAGGTTATCTCAATTGTAGATAAAATTTACTAAAAACATCAAATAATTTGGATAGAGTAGGGGTTTTATAGGTCATAAAGTCCTCAGGGACTACCAAACTAGTAGGTACAGGCCCATAAAAGTATAAGAATTGACATTTTTAGATATAGAACAATTGAAAAAAGTATAGGAATTGACATTTTCAGAGATAGAATAACCAATGGGTCCATCTTCGTAGCAATTTTGAATCTGATAGATTTCAACCTTTGTTAAATGTCTAGGAAAGGGAATAATTCCTATTTCACTTGTCATATTTGAAGGTTTTGACATAGAGATAACATAAATAATAGTTGTTCTATGCCTATTACATTCATCATTTTTAAGCCATTAATCAAACAAATTTCTGCTATGTCCATAAAAAATTTCACAAAAATTTATATGAGATTAACTATCATCATCACCTAAATAGAAACTTCCATTGAATCTACTTGGTAATGCCCAACACCCACTTCAAAAATACGAGTAGTAGAAGTAGCATTCTCATTTTTAAAGTTAACAACTTGATTATAATAATTATCAACATTGCTATCAATTTCCTTCCCCATGCTGTCATTGTCCACACAAAATTTACTTGTTCCAATTTGGTAGCATCCTCATAAAATTTAATTTTTTTGTCCAACCATTGATGGCATAGCTTAAAAACTTGCCAAGAAATCGTGAGTTCTCATGAAACTTGTGAGAATTCACGTCTATAAGTTTTTTTAAAATTTTCTCAACATCGAGAAACATGTCGATTCATGATGAATTTTACACCATTTTTCATTGATTTCTCGCAAGAAAATTTGCCACACACAAAAAAGAGGAAAAGCATAGAAATTATTTTTAAAATCCCATTTATAATCATTTGCTTATTTGTTCTTCTCCCCAACACTATGAAAAATCTTCTAATAGGTTAAAATACTGAAAACAATAATCCTAAACTACTTTTTGAATCACATCGAAGATTGAACACTAGCTCAATGAGATTTCATGTTATTTTTGTGAATTTTTTGAGGTATTTTTGAATCATCCTAAAAGAGAACCAGTTCAGAGCCAAGGCCAACCATCAAGTGCAAGGGGAAGAAAGGGAAAACAAAATGCAATTCTAAAGCTGCTTTACGTTTTGAAATGTTGCATTTTTGTGTTGTATTTAAGCAAATTTTTCGATTCATAAACTATAATTGTACTTTTTGTAATTTGTCTCTTCAATTGTTGCTTAAAATATTAATTTTCTATTTATTGAAAAATCTTCGAATATTTTTTTGCCAAGTTTTCCCAAGTTGCCAATAAAATCTCTAAAATTAGGATGTCAAGTTTATTATGAGTTGAGAGTTTTTGAACTATGCACCAAATATTATCATCCATTGAATTTCATATTTATATTTATAATATTATATTTTTTATAATAATTATATTATATTTTTTTCAACTAGTTAAATTCCTCAACATTTAAGGAGGAGACCAAGGTTCAAATCTTGCCAAGCAATACATGGATAATATCCAAGCGTTGTTGTAATACAACTATGTGGTGATGATGTAATACGAGTGGGGCCCGTTTTAATCTCATATTATTTTATTTACTTACTTAAAAAAATAATATATTAATATTTGTTTTAAATGAATAGTGATAATTCATAAAATTTATGATTTGAGATGATACTTTTGCCCTGGTGTACCACTCACAATCATCTAAATAAAAATAAAATAAAAGGTACATAGAACAATTACATATTTTTTGTAAGAAAAGGAAATTTATATTAATGAGAGAGCAAAACAAGTTTATCTAGTACATAGCTTGGAGAAGCTATTCGAAAGAAGGAACAACCAAGAATAAATGATAAAGTTTTAACAAGAGAGCAATTAGAGACTTTATAGCTAGCAAGGGCACCAAAATTTCCATGACCACTGGAAAGACTAGAGACACCAAAAAATCCACAAACACTGGAAAGAATTAGAGGCACTAGAAACACAGAAGGCATAAAAAAAAAAAAAAAGCTAGAGTTCAATTTGAAATATACCATAATCCAAAATTCAAGAAAACATCACTCAAACAAATGACACTAGAATCAGAAGTTTGGTGTGCAAGTTTATGAAAACTTCGATGCTCGAGTCTTATCAAAAAATCTGATGCTTGTAACATTTGAAGAGCTCCGACCCTCAAGACAATTAAAAAATTTTGACGTTCGAGACTCCAAAGCTTAGATAAAATTCTAGAGCTTATATTATGAGACAAATACATGAGTGCCCTATTTTTCCAAAGCGCCCAAAAAATAAAGGAGCCAAAGTCTTAAGTATTTCTAAAATCTGCATATGTTTTGTTGATTTCATGTTCTTGTGCTTCACTTCTTTAATTTTGAGATCTTTTCCTTATGATTCTAAGAATGAAACGCTCTCGCCTTATAACATTATTGGGGAGTGTGTCTGCTTTTTTATTAAATTTCCTTCAAAAGTAGAAAAAATGGACATAAGTAAACTGTTGAATGAACATCTTTATTCTATTCAAGATGATATGAAGTTGAAGAAAGTTGACCTTTCTGTTGTTGGAGAGAGCTTTTATAATGAGGGCAAAGTCTTCATAGATATGCATATTTTTATTTGCTGATATATTATCAATTTCACTTCCATTTAACAAGCCTCTTATGTAACACTGACACCTAAACTAATGAAATAATTGATATTAGGTGATTTTCATTTTGCTATGATCACACCTCCTAGATTTTCCTTGGATGCCCTATCAAAGAGCAAAGCAAGTAGAAGAATCTTTGAAGGAGTAAAAATAAGAATGTTTGTGTTGGATGAAATAAAGGCTTGAAAATCATATTGATGGATTAGATTTAATTCTTAAACATTCAAACTTTGTTCATTCTCCTTATGCTTAAAGACTACTTTAAAATAAGTAAATTCTTCTTAAGTAATTAAATCTTTTACTTTTAACATATTATAATTAATTATCTTTTTCAAAGAAGAGAATATGGCATGGTTAAAATTTTGTTTAAAAAAAAAAAAACTTCTATCTTATTATAACATTCATTATATCTATCTTTTAAAAACTAAAAGTTGTTATCCATTAAACTTAACTTACCTTTAAAAATATTATATTTTCCTTAAATTATATTATAATTCTATGTTTTATTGTTTTAAAACCAAAATAAATAAAAATAAAAATTATACAATATTTTTTAATCAAAACATAATTAAAAATAAAATTGAAGAAAACTTGATCTTTATTTTTTATTTGAAATAAAAATAAAATAAGTTTTAATGTAATATTTTTTCAAAAGAAATAAATAAACTAGGCAATATTGTTTTATAACTATAATATATATTTTTTTAATGAAAAGAAGAAAATATAATCTCTTTCTATTTGTGTTTTAAATCAAAATTAAAGTGCTAGATCTGAAAATTACTTGTCCCCAAGTTTTTTAATAATAATAAAAACTAAAAATTAATTTTATTAATTATAAAACTAATTAACATTAAGTTGTGTACAATATAGAACAAAGGATTAGGAGACCTCAAAGAGGTTGAACACAGTAATGGAAGATGCAAGAGAGCTGGCGCTAGTGCATCAGGTGCGTCGCTTGGATGAAGTCTCAACTAGTGCATCGTACAACAGAGGAGAAGAGTGGAAAAGGCCGAGTTATGTTGAAAGCAATGCAAAGCCTGTTGCTCTCGAGCCCAAGGTTCAAGAAATCCTCTGCTTGTTGGATGATCCTGCACATCAAGTTATTGCCGTCCTCGGAATGGGCGGAATAGGAAAGACATTCCTTGTACAGAATGTCTTTCAGCAGGCAAAACAAAGGTTTGACACTGCAATTTGGCTTTCTATTTCTCAATTCTACACTATTTCCAAGTTGCAATTTGATATCGCCTCACACATAAATTTAAAAGATGAGGTGAAGGATGTAACCGAGCAGCGGGCAGGAGAGTTGATTCATGACAGGTTAGCAGGAAAAAGGGCCCTCATCGTCTTAGATGACATGTGGAGGGTAACCCAGGAGATTATGCTGACGGAAAAGCTTTGCATCCCACTTGGGGATAGCCAAATCAAAGTTAAATGTATGACAGACCGCCTCTGAGACTGTAGCGCGTGATGTTGAAATGGAATGTGGTAAATTGCCTTTGGCAATTAAAACCATAGGAGCATCCATGGCCGGAAAAACATCTTATGGAGAATGCGAGTCAATGTAAGCGACGAGGACTCGCTGGACCCTATGATGCCTATTCTTCAGTTGAGTTATAACTCATTGCCTGCATACCTTAAGCAGTGTTTTCTTTGCTTTTCATTCTATGACGAGGATAAGGAAAGAACTCTGAATGATCTCATAGAGTGCTGAATAACAGAAGAGTTTATTCCCCAAGGAGAAAAAGAATGGATTACTGGGTTGAATTATTTAACTTAGGGACCTATGCTTAGTTAATGTCGGAAATTTAAATCACAGGATCATTGACAGCCTCGCGAGAGGCAACACAAACACAGATAAACAGAGACAAAAAAAACAAGATGAATTTTATTACGAAACATATTCAACAAAGAGGCTTTGCTGAGCATACAAATGCAGAATACATCGTCGAATGTAGAATACACTATCGAATGCAGAATACATTGCCGAATGCGGAATACACCGTCGAATGCAGAATACACTGTCGAATCACCTGCACTGCTGGTGTGCAGGGAACCTGGTGCTACTGCACCCAGATTACCGAATGAGGACCTAAGAGCATGCATTTATAGAATGTGGAAGAACTCTCCAGAAGCACAGGCCGGTGGCGGGAATCTCTAGACCAGCTGGAGCTTACCTACTACAATAAATGACACACTTACTTCTTCTGCCATATGACCAGATGACAAGACGTTGGAGGTGGCAAAAACACGTGCGAAAGGCCGTGCCCCCAAGTCAGGCATGAACACCCAAAATTTAGATTAAAATAATTTCCAACATCCCCCCTTAATCTAAATTCCAGCTAATACAAAACAATAATTTGAAGTTTCAAAGTTGTCGGACTGAGCAAGGTGAAATCCGCAACCTTGGGTGGATTGAGTTTGGTCAACGCCCAACTGCGTAGGTCAAATTGAGCGCAGTCGGACTGCACTGTGTAGTCGGGTGGCTCACAAGGGACTTAGCCAAAATATCGGCTATCCTGTCCGGCTGCGCAAAAATTTCTCGACGGTGGTCTCAAAAAATCCTAGTCTTCACCGATCAACGCCCGACTGTGCAAGCCAACAAGAGCGCAGTTGGGCGGGGGCCAAAGGCAGTTGCCAAAAATAATACTAAGGAAGGGGCGGATCGAGCAGCGCAAACATAACGGGTTTTTCTTCGACAACCTCGCACGCCTTCATCACCGATCTCCAGAACTTCGCAGCCACCGCAAGAAACAGAACGCGAATGCTTGATGTTTTTATTCACGAAAAAGAAGATCCGGTGACTGAAAGAACAACCATGAGAAGCTTTTCATGGCTGCTCTCCACGCAACTTTCCACGACCTCTGCCTGCTGATCTCCTGTCTCCTTGCTCTGATACCATGTCGAAAATTTAAATCACAAGATCATTGATAGTCTCGTGAGAGGCAACACAAACACAGACATACAGAGGCAAAAAACAAGATGAATTTTATTAAGAAACATATTCAAAAAAGAGGCTTTGCTGAGCATACAAATGCGAAATACACCGTCAAATGCAGAATACATTGTCGAAAGCATAATACACCGTCGAATGCAGAATACACTGTCGAATGCGAAATACACCGTCGAATGCTAAATACACTGCCAAATCACCTGCACTGCTGGTGTGCAGGGAACCTGGTGCTGTTGCACCCAGATTACCGAATGAGGACCCAAGAGCATGCATTTATAGAATGTGGAAGAAACATGGACTTGAATTTGGCATATCCGCAGTAAATGAGGGGGAAAGATTTGAACTTGGGACCTTTTTTTCAACTTGATTTTTTTTTTGGTAAGTAGATATTTTATATACAAAATGGGTTTTTTAAGAGGATCCCAAAACCTTATAACATGAGAGGCCGCAACCCTTAGTAACAAAAGGAGCCCCTTGGGCTAGTACAGTAGAAACCATAGTAAACCTTACCAAAAAAAAAAACATAGTAATGCCCAGGAGGGCTACATTAGAAACCTCAAACTAAAGGTAAAACATGCTGAAAAACAACAAAAAGAAATAGATGCATCCATTATGAAAACCCGAATATCCTCTCCCCACTCCCCGTGCTTGTCCGCCCAAGCTCAATCCTCTCTTATTGCTTATATGGAATCATTAGCGATATCTTGACTGGCGACCTTCTCCACGTCCATTGGAAAACACTACCGCCACACCACGAGACATGTGTACAATAATCCCTTATTTGCCAAGTGGTCAGCTAAACCATTGCCCTCCCTATAGGTGTGCTTGACTTGGACTAGGTTCCTCCGGAGGAGGAGGTTCCTGGCCTCAGAAATGACATTGAAAACCTTCCACACCGGATCCTGGGAATTCATCATGTAGTTAATGATGTTTTGTGAGTCCCCTTCAACTACCAAGGGTCGGGGATCCTCCTAAATGAGCTTGAGTCCTCTCAGAAGTCCTCTGGCCTTCGCAACATGACTGGTTTGAAACCCCTAGTTTTCACAGAAATCCAGGACGAGCTGTCCATTATGGTCTCTAATAGATCCACTCGTAGCGGTCGCCCCTGGGTTACCCCGAGAGGCCCCATAAAAATTTAACTTCAACCATCCTTGAGGAGTCCTGACCCACCTGACATCCTTCCTGGATAACCATGGATCCTCTCTCTCCTTGATCTCCCCTAATAACTTCAAGGATTTGAACAAACCCTCTTCAAACACATGCTTGGGCCATGGGCTGGGGATAAGCTTGGAGTTCTCAATGGCAAAGGCGATGGCCCTATGAGTGGCTGAGGGAGGATCCTTGTGAGGATTACCAAAGATCCGACCATTGCATTCCAACCATATCTGCCACAAAAATGGTGGAAGCAAGCATTCCACAAGAAACGGAGCTTGGGATTTTTAAAAGGACTGGGCCATTGGAAGAAAGCCTCCTTAATGGTATTGGGGGGAATCCATTGAATCTGAAAGGTAAAGAGGATGGAGCCAAGGACCGACCCAGTGAAAATGCAGTGCAGGAACAGGTGGTTAGAGGACTCACAGGCAGACTCACACATATAGCACCTATTGGGATAGCAAACCCCCTCTTGTGAAGATTGTCAATTGTGAGAGCTTTATTTTGAAAGGCAATCCACGAGAAGAAATTTACCTTTGGGATCAAACATTTCCTCCAGACCACGTTGTAAGGAAAGTCCGATTTCAACCCTTTACATTGGAATTCATAGGCAAATTTGATAGAGAATCCACCATCATCGGTCCCCCTCCAAATAATTCAATCCGAATCTCTACTGGTGGGTATGATGATGTCCTTAAGGGTAGAGGATAGGAAGTCAGCCTCCATCTCTAGCCCCTCTGCATCAATCAATTTCCACTGTAGGGAGCCATTTCTCCATTCAATGAAATTGGCCACCCTCTGCCCAAAGTTGTTATCAAGAAAAGTTTTAAGGTGAACCAACCCGATTTGCTTAGTGAGAGGGTCCTCTAGGGCCCACCTATCCTTCCAAAAATCTATGCTTCGGTCATCCCCAAGGATCCACATGATGTCGTTTTGGATCAGCTACCTGGATTGGACAATGGATTTCCAGAAAGTCGACCCCCCAGTGGGAATCCCATCCTCAAGAAAGGAAGTGTTAGTGAGGTATTTCCTCCTGACAATTCTAACCCATTATGTCGGTTCATCTGCCAGGATCCTCTAGGTGTGTTTGGCAATGAGTGCTAGGTTCATCTTGGTCATTCTATTGAACCCTAATCCTCCTTGCTTCTTGCTTCTGTAAACTTTGTCCCAGGCCACCAAAGGAAACTTGGACTTGTCTTCATTGCTTGACCAAAGAAAGTTTCGTTGGGTCTGCTCAATCTTGTGAAGAACCGAGGCAGGTAATAAGAAAACAGACACAAAAAAGATCGAAATACCTTGGAGGCATGCCATAGTGAGGGTTGCCTTGGCAGCTTGGGATAAGAACTTGCCTTTCCATGATACTAGCTTTTTGTGGATTCTCTCGAGCACCATGTTCCACATCCCTTCCTTAGCGCACCTAAAAAAGAGAGGGAAGCCAAGATAGTTGGTGGGGAGGGAGTCAATAGAGCACCCCAATATCCTTGCAATATGAACTTGACGCCTGACAGGGGTGTTGAGAAAAAAGATCTTGCTTTTGATGTAGTTAACTTTTTGATCGACAACACTCTCATAGAGTCCTAGGATTCGTTTGATGGATCTGGCTTGAGCTACTGATGCTATGGTGGACAGGAGCGTGTCATACACAAACTAATGATGGGTGATCACCTCAATCCCCGAGGCAAGGAGGATGCCAGTCACCTTCTTCCACTGTTGGGCATCCTTGAGGGATCTTCCCAAAGCTTTTGCGAGGATGATAAAAATGATGGAGGACAAAGGATCCCCTTGACGTAGACCTCTTGAGCTCTAAAAGAAACCGACAGGAGAGCCATTGAATAAGACAGAGAACCAGGAGGAAATGCAACCCTGGATGAGGTCAACCCACAGGGGATGGAAGCTGAACTTGAGGAGGATTTCTCGAAGGAAATCTCTGTCAACCCTATAGAAGGCCTTGTTCATATCAAGCTTGAGGAAAAGGGCAACCTTCTTGGTCATTGAGGCAAAATGCAGGGTTTCATGGATCAAGATGACCCCATATAGGATGTTCCTCCCTTTCATCGAACTGCCTTGAGACTGATCAATGATAAGGGGGAGAATGGGCTTCGGACTGTTGGCCATAACCTTGGTCAAAACTTTGTAGATGATGTTGCACAGGCTGATAGGCCTATAATCAGAGATGGATTTGCAATCAGAGGCTTTTGGGATGAAGACCAAGAAGGTGGAGCTGAAACTATGAGGAACAACTTTGGTTAACTGGATCTCTCTAATGGCCTCACAGACATCGTTCCCCACCACATCCCATAGGGTTTAGAAAAACCTTGAAGAGAAACCATCTGGCCCAGGGGCTTTATGAGGTTGCATTGAAAACAAGGCCTCCTTAATCTCATCGTGGGAGAAAGGTTCCACCAGTCCGAGGTTCACATCCTGAGGAACGATGCAAGGAATATTTTATAAGAGAGTATCTTGAGCTTGGCTATCACCCTCCAGGGCACTTCCCAAGAGGTTCTGGAAAAAGGACATCGCTTCAGCCTTGATCTCAACTATGTCCTTGGTGGATGATTCATTGCTGCACACAATCTCCCTGATCTTGTTGGATGCCCTATGCTGCATAGTGGAGGTGTGAAAGAACCTGGTGTTAGCATCGCCTTCCTTGACCCACAAGTCTCTTGACTTATGCCTCCAAAAGGTTTCTTCTCTAGCCAGGATGTTATGGAACTCTGCTAGGAGGTTCCTTTCCTCCTCCCTAGTGGGGCTGCTGTGGTCCCCAACTTCGATTCTCCTTTCCATCTCTTGAAGTTTCTTAGTAATGGTCTTTTTACTGGTGAAAAGGTTACCAAAAACCTCCTTGTTCCAGATTTTCAAGTTTTCTTTGACCATTTTCAGTTTATGAGCCAGCCGGGAAGTGGCGGATCCTCCAAAATTTTGATGCCACCATGAGGACACTTGATCTTTGAAATCCTTGTGGAGAGTCCACATGGCTTCGAAATGGAAAGGATTTTTGAAGGAGGGAGGCCTGCCAGTTTCAAGGAGGATGGGACTGTGGTCTGATCCAATCCGAGGTAAGGCCAACAGGGTGGCATCACCAAATAGAGGGATAACTTATTGAGAGACGAGGAACCTATCCAACTTCACCTGGATGATCCCGCTATCAATCCTCCTGTTGCTCCAAGTGAAAGAGGACCCCTTGAGCTTAACATCCATGAGCTCATTAGTATTGAAAAAACCTCTAAAATCCTCCATGCTTCTGCTGAAAGAGTCGTTACCTCCTTTATTCTCAGACAGATGCATCGGGCTATTAAAGTCTCCTCCTACGATCCATGGAAAGGTGTTGAAGGTGATCCTCATTTGAGTTACAGTTTCCCACATTTCGGCTCGCTTGATGGGGGAATTTGGAGCGTAAATGTTGGATAGAATTCAAGACTGATTACCGATCTTGGAGTGAAATAAAATGTTTAGGTTCCTGCTTGAGGACGACAAAAGCCTTCCTTCAACTAGGGTAGGGTTCCAAAGGCACATGAGCCCACCTGACGTTCCTTGAGCTGGACTGATAAGGCACTCTCCTTTGGCCCAAATGGCCTTGGTAGACTTTCAAGAAGAGAGCTCATCGATTTTGGTTTCTTGCATAATGAATATGGAAGGATTGATCCTTTTCCTTAGGTCAACCACCAACCGCTACTTGGCTGCCTCGTTGAGGCCCCTCACATTCCATGAGAGGACCTTCATTTTTAGGGTTTAGGATTTTTCCTGCCTCCCTTCACCAGCTGGAAGGGGGGTTTGGTTCCTTGCTTGTCATTCTGGTTGTCGAAATCATCAAAGAAAAGCGTCAACTGGGTTCCATTTGCGATGTCCTCTGTCGTTTCCTTGTTTCTCTTCTCATTGTCAGAGGGTCTCCCTATTTTTCTTTCGCTGCCATAGTCAATGGCCTATTTCTTGCTCTTGGTTTTTCTGGCGCTGATTATTTTTCATAGAAAGGAGAAAGGGGTACCTCACCCCTATTCGAGCAATTTGGGGATTTCCTATTGCCTGCCAGGTCCTCATCCATAAAAGAATTTGGAACAACAATTTCAGGAAGGGTTTGTACCTGGATAACTGGATCCTCTATGCTAGGACTGGTGTGAAGCGGGGATTTTGAGAGCACCTCTTGCTCCTTTTGGGTTGACGGGGAGGCTTCTCCTTGCTCACGGTTTTGCTTACCTTGATCTGGAACATCACTCTGACCTTCCTTCTGAGGTGCTTGGTGGGCGGGATTACACATGATGTATTTTGGGCCTAGCATCGACTCATTTTTGAGAGGGGGAATACCCTGGTTCCTCTGCATGCCCTTGTTCGGACCTATCACATTTTGATTCTGGGCCCTCAAGACAGGGCACTGATTCATGAGGTGACCTTGAGTGCGATAGTGAGTACAAAAGGCTTGCTTGTTTTCGTACTCGATGGGCTGCCTCTTGATGATGCGTGATCCTCTATACAAGTTTATGAAAGTGGGTAACTCTGTTTCTAGGTTAGTGGAGACACAAAAGTGGGCATGGACCATCCTGGATCGAACCTTGGTGGAAGAATCAATGGCAACGAGCTCACCTATGGATCGGGCTATCCCTCTGATGACATTGTCATACCAAAATTGGAAAGGAAGGTTTGGCAACCTAACCCACAGAGGAGCTACATTTATGTTTTGGCTTTTAGGGTTGAAATCCTCTCCCCACTTTCGGAGAAAAATGCTCTTGCGCCCTAGGAACCATGGTCCCTCGACCAAGATGTTACAATAGTCCTCCTGAGTGTTGAACCTGATGGCGAAAAACCCCCAAGAGAGGGCAACAATTTCCATGTTGCCACTGGTCTTCCACTTGTAAAAAGCCCATTTTCGAATGGTCTCAATGTTTGGTCGCCCTCCTATGAACTTGCCAATCAGAGTGAAACACTCAAGCTCCAGGTAGCTGTCCATTAGGTCTTTAAGGATGACCAAATCTGCTCCACAAGGAAGCAGTTCCTGGGTGGGTTGCTTTGTTGAGGATCCTGGACTTAGTATCTGGGTGTAGGATCATTTTTTGTTTAGGTTTACCTTACCTCTTGGTCCCTTCTTGTCAGGAGGGTCCTTTTTGCTCCCGTCCGACCCATCCGCTTGGGCCCCTGCTGCATCGGGCCTTGCTCTATCATCACTGCCATGGCTTGTCTCTCCAGGACCCTCGCTTGACCATCCTGCCTCCTTTCTGTCGCATCCTCCCGATCGCTCTCCATCCGCCACTCGCTCGCCTGCATTCCCGCTCTCCATCCTTGACCCCAGATTTGGAACCCAATATCATCAACTTGATAGTTTTAACTACCCATTTGATCTCCAATATTATTTATAATTTCATTTATTTTTAATATTCATATAAATAATTTTTTAAGGTTTTACTATTATATTTTAAAATCATAAATATTCTTTACTTCTAGATTATACTTATACGTAGATTTTTTTTTATTTTTATTTTAAAGTTTAAGTATAAAAAATAATTATGGGTATTTAATTTTTTTAAAAATAATTTTACAAAGAAAGATTTAATTTAATTTAATTATACAAAAAATAATTTTATGTAATGGTTATATATAGATGTTTTTGTTAAAATATTAATGTGATTAATGTGCACTTTTTTATGATTAGGGTTAGGGATTTACTTATTAAAATTAGGGTTTCCTTTTTAAAAACTCTAATATCTTTCAAACTTTAATCTCTCCTTATATGTATCCATTTATGAATAATTATTAGATAATATCTTTTGGTTCTAACATTTGGTATCAGAGTGGTAAGATCCGCTTGTGTGATTCGCCTGTGAGGGGGGATTTCCCTCCAGGAAATCTCCCCCCTCCCCCTTCTGCAAATTTTTGATTTCTATATTACGTTATTTTTTGGAGGAGGTCTTTATAATTTTGGTTATAGGACTAGCCTAACTCCGTGAAGCTCTCCTAGAGATTTAGGTGCCCATTACGACTACGACAAAAAGACAACAATAGCTGTTTAGAAGACACTGTCAACGTTAGTTTAAGTCCACAAAATAAAATATTCTTTCCCTTGTTTTTAGAGGAACCCTACATCGAATTTTGTATTCAGTTGAAATTAAAATATTTTCGTTATAATTGTGTAGCGGGGGTTCTTATGTTAAGAGCTGGGTTCTTGTGGGCAACTACTTTTGTGAATAAGTATGTTGGTGTTAGGACAAGTCCCACTAGTACCACAGGTCGTGTAGTGGATGATATATTGAGAGCAGAAAAAAATCTACCCCATAAGTATTGTCCTTTGATGTATGAATGGCATAAAAAAATACTAGGGTGTAACCCATGGTTTGGTCGATATTATGCATGTCTTAATGCGTTTTCAATTAACTAAAGAAGCTGCTTAAGATGATTTTCTACTCGACAAAACGATTATGGAGAAATGCTCACAATCGATTTATTTGATTTATGTGATGACAAGACTAGAGAATATCTAGGGGAAATATTGTTGTGGATTCAAACCAAAAAGGTGGCTCAAGAACGAGAGGTTTGTGAGGGTGTTTTGGTGCTTCCTAGGATATCCTTGTTCATCCATTTGATCCATAACAAATACGATGGCATGCCCGAGAGAAGAAATCCCAACGTTGTCAAAGATATCGTATCTTCTTCTGTTACATCATTTAATGATTCTTTTTGGAATAAAGGTACAAACAAGAGAATTTAGGTCAGGATTGATGTATATAAGTTGAAGTTTTTTGGTTTGGTTGGATATAGAGATCTTTGATTTTTGTTTTTTCATGGTTTGATGATCTCAGGTTCATTTTTTGTTGAATGATGTGAAGACTGAGGTTTGAGTCTGGCAATAGCCAGATCGATATCAACATGCTCAACCAACAAATTATCACTCTCATTACTAACATATTTCAAGAGGGTTTTATCGATGAAAAATTCACTTTGCTTCAGATAATACAAGATGCAAGAAAACCCAAATGTGACATACAGGTGAAGGAGAAACAAAAAATTAAAATGCTATCCCTAAGGGTGAAATTTGACCAATAAAATTGTGCGAAGAAACCCTAATGCATGCATCAATTCCAACATACCACATGGCTCCTCCATAGCCCCATGATGGGAATCAACGACGTCCAGACATCCTTGGACATGTGGTAACATCATAAAGTTTTGGTTTACAGGCAGTTTGGTGGGGGTGCACGCAAAAGTGTTTTTTGTGGGCCTTTAATCCCACATGCATGGTGGAGGGCCCTGGTAGATTTTTAAGAGGACGAAGGTCTCCCTATTACATTGACCACCATTGGATGGTCAGGGATGCTCCTTCATGGGACCACCAATGGTGCCAGTTGGAGGCACCAACATGACAGGGCCTACGCACTCTTTTTGAAGTACCAATTGCGGGTGCTACCTCCTTCGCATGGTGGCTAATTATGTGGTCCTACTGCATTTGGTTGACATTAAATTTAACAGTTTGACTATTGATTTGACCATTGACTTGATGATCGATGGTTGTTTGACTTTTGACTTATGTAGCATTGAAATTCGTGGGGCTATTGACTTTCACCTCATTTTTTTAAATTATTTGGTAGGATATTCTCAGCAAAATATTCCTAACAATATTCTTTGTTGTAATGGGCTATGAGTCTGTTTTATTTTGCTATCGGAGAGCCTAATCTATTTTCTCAAATTTTAGGGCTCCATTCAGGTTTGAAGATATTCATGTTTGTAGTCGTTGGAAAGATTTTTTGAGCCAGATACAATGAAGGTATCCATTTTCAATTTCAAGGTTGTTTCATATACCTTTCCATGCCTCAAAGTTTTTTGTAATATGGAGTGCACTTTCGGTTGAACCCGACACTCCATCAATCCACATTTGTCATCAGAGACTATTTTGGAAGTAATTTTCTTCACGACCATGGCCCTCTTGAGATTCCATCATGATTTTGGGTGCTCCTACAATAGGAGGTATTATTTTTCAATCATGGGAATCCATTGGGTACTCCATGCATTGGAGTTGTCTTTGCCTTCATCGACTTGTCTCTTAGTAGATTTTAGTATTTCAGCTTGGCTCTTGTCTTCACTAACAAGATTTGCAGCATCACAATGTCAGTGAACCTAGGACCTAGTCATCTTCTCTATAGCACTTGATGGATGCAGTGACTAGTTATCCATGCATTTTAGAAGGATGAGGAGGTTACCATAAGGATACTTTCGATACTTCGGATATCACCACATCAAGCTTTGTATCAACTTTTACATCAACCTTTTGCATTAGATTTTTGGCTATTTCAACACAATATTTTAAATGGCTCACTATTATTGTATAAAGGTGCATTTTCGACAAAGACCAACATATTTCATCATTAAGGGGGGATGATAAAGTATAATGTGTTTAATTTGCACTTGCTTATGATTAGGGTTAGTTTACCTATTAGGGTTAGGGTTTTCGTTCTAAAAAACCTAATATCTTCCAAAACTAAATCTCTCCATATATGTACTCATTCATGAATAATTATCAAATAATCTCTTTTGGTTCTAACAGTTTTCTCAAAAAAAAATAGAACAACTTTCTATATGGATGGTTAATTACAAAGAAATCTTTGGATAACCTTCACCTCAGTCATTTGTCTTTTTTTCTTAGGCTAAAAAAATTAGATTGCTTTAATATATTATAGAAGACATATAATATCATGAAATTTAAAGTATATTAATCAATACCAATAAAATATATTGATCAAGACTAATACATTTTGGACAAGCACTGAAGTGTAATGGTATTCACATGGAAGCCAAGGTTCTAATCCTATGGGCGAACCTTCACTTTTAAACCCACCAAGGTTCAATCCTCATAGGTCCTCCAAGGTCCAATTATGGTGGGTACCATGACAATACAATTTGTTATAATACCATGATATTATGATTTATTGAAATATTGCAATGACATAGTCATGATGTTAGAAGTAGAATTGTTTCATATAACCAATTTAAAAAATAAAATATAAATATGTTTATATATTTGACAAAGACATTTAAATCCAAGCTACACCAAATGGCATTAGGTCATATGTTTTATATATTTGACAAAGGCATCTAGCCACTAAGTCCCGGTAGGGCACTCAAAGTTTAAGTTTGTTAAAAATTAATCCTATTTAAATTAGTAAACCTATACAAATTGTCACACCTGCAAGAAGGGTAATAAAATAAAACATATGAGGTAATAGAAGAAGACATGAAAATTATGTCAAAAAGTTAACCGTAGGAATATATCAACTTTAAGAAGAAGAATATATTTAATGGAAAGGAAGGTAAGAATATATTTATAAAAATACAAGATGGATATGGTTTAATTGTTTGACAACAAATATAATGTTTTGTTAGTGAGATGGAAGTGACACCCAATAGAAGCCACACATTACTTATTAACAAAAAAAATAAGACTTGAAAATTAAACGAAATTTGTTAAGATAAAATTGAAATAGGAAAACAAACATAGATTTATGTTGGAGGTAGTTATAAAGAGAAATAAAAGTCATCCATGTCACAAGAAGAAAATATTTCAATAAAATATCAAAAACATTCCATTTGAAGAAAAGAGGGCTCATCAATTTTTAGAAGAAGTGTAAGTGTTGAAAAATGTTCTATAGTGTTTCATACATGGAAAAGGTTAGGTGTTTGTCCTAAGTTACTTTGAGATACCCTAGTCAAGACATTTATGCCAAAGGTAGAGACCAATGTTAAAAACTTGTGAATTTGACTATTGATTGAGAAGGCTGCCAACAAAATAATTGAATTTTTTTTGTAAGAAACAACCAAAAATAGGAAAAATCAACAATTATTTGAAAGCAAAAATCATATGTTTGCAAAAAAGTTGTAATAAGAGTCAAATAAAAAAAGATCATGTTTGCAAGTCTCTAAATCAGTTTTAGCACTCCTATGTAATTCTAGTGCCACAGTGTTAGAACTACACAAAGCACATAAATATCTAATTAATCCTAGAGCTGAGTGCTAGAAGCTATCAAAATAGCTTTAGAACACTAGTGACAAATGAAAAAATAATGAGGATAAAGAAACCGAATTTGAAACATTTGAGCAATATTGGAACCATAGCTGTAACACTTGATAGTAGCACTAAAATACTATTCTAACCATCATAAAAAATAGTGAAGGACATTGGATGCTAGAACTAGCTCTTGAATATTGGTAGGAGATCCAAAATATCAAAAATCACCTCCAACGATCTTGTCATTATGAATGATTGTATAACTATGAGAACATAATTGATCAAGTCAAATAATAATTATTTCTAATAGATCATTGATACCATATTGTAGAGGAAGCTAGTGCTGATGGATAAAAGCAATAGGGCATGTTTGAGAATTATTTAACAAAACAAGAGATAGTAGAGGCATAATTTCAACACATTGCAATAGTCATCCAAAGGAATAAAGATCATATGTTGATACAAAATCCAATATGTGATAGTCAAGGACAATAGAGCTCAACTCTAGAATGGAATAGGATCAGCAATTGAATCCTAGAATTTCAAGTTACGTTAGCACCAACAAGATTGATTTTAGATTCATTAGCAAGCATCGGTATTGATAGTTAAATATGACTATAATAGATTATATCTACATCTAAACTAAATTGACAAAGCTAGACATGATGGTTATGATCGAATCTATGAGGCCAATATTGCAACTTAGCACATCCAAATTCATGGTGGACAAATCCAAGATAGAATAAGGAATCATCTATTTGGAGGAACAAACACCATAATAGTTGTTTAGAAGTTGTTTTCATTCCAATAAAAGTGGAGGACCATTCTCCCTTATTTTAGTTTTATGTTAGAGTGGTTGTTTGGTGCTCTCGCCTATAAAAAAAATTGTAATGTTTCATAGGTGTATATATATATATATATATTGTATATTATTGATATGGAAACATGCTACACTTATGTTTTTTGTTTCATGAGGAGAGAAGGGGGTATTAAGACTTTTGTAAAAAATATAAGTGTAGCATGTTTCCATATCAATAATATACATCTTAATTTTTTTGTTTCAATTTGTGTCATTTAGAGTAGAGTAGTGTTGAATTAATTTTCACTTCCCACTAGGCTAAGGAGCAAGGGCCCACTCTGATAATGTGGTGGTGAGTCTTACATAATTGATTTCATAGGTACTAGGTATGCTTTTTTTTTGAGAAATACCTTTCACATCCTGGGTTGACCGGCACCACCAATGCAAGGGCATCCTTCCGCCACATTTAGTTAATTTCATTTATTATTTCATTCTTTCTTATTATATGATTGTTTATATAACATTTGCTTGTTTGGTTTCCTCAAGATAGTTTAGTGTAGTTGTTAGGCTAAATTTCATTTTTATGCAAGAGTGTTATTTTTCATTTGTGCAAGTGTGCTTTTTTCCTGCATTAGTAATTTTCTCTCATAGGAACCCCTAAAAGTCTCAATACCTAAAGTGTATAATTATTCCTTAGTGCATATAGCCATTGGATGCCACCCCCAATGCCAAAATCCTCTTTAACGTCGATAAAATAACAATAAGATTCTCCTTTTTCATTCTATATCCACTTTATTGGATGTCTTAAAGTAATGCAATGATCTATTATTAAGTATTTTGGTCTAAATCCTGCTTTCTTAATTGCTCTATTTCCTTGCTTTATATCCCCTTATTTTTTTTTGACTACACAATATTGTAAAAGGAGAAATAACCCTTTGGGGATAGTTTCATTCAATCCCTTAGGATGTCAAATACAATGATCTATTATTAAGTATTTTGGTCTAAATCCTACTTTCTTAATTGCTCTATTTCCTTGCTTTTATATCCCCTTATTAATTTTGCTTTGTACTATGCTACCAAACAATATTGTAAAAGGAGAAATAATTGTTATGGTGTGGTAGTTTGAAGGATTATAGGTGTCCTCATTTTTATGGAGTGACATAACTAGGTTGATTATCCATTTCAATGGAAAGCCTACTTTAATAATACCATTAAAAATATTTTAGATGTGTAATGCTAAGATATTCCACACTTGAGATGTTCAACTTGTAGATCATCTATATCTTGAGATTTACTTAAATTTAATTTCTTAATACCCTCCTTCACACCTTTCATAAAAAAAAGTTTCTTAGTTACATAAATTATAAAAGGGGTGTTTTTTTTAGTTTCTCTCATATAACTACTTGGCATACTATAATCATTGTTCACTTGTGACATTGCTTTTAATGTATTCTTTACTTTATTGTAACTGTTTTCATAATTATAATTATCTTAGGTTATACTTTGTAATATATATCTAACTCTTTCTCTTTTAACAATGTTTATATATCTTACTATTTATTTATATATTTATATTTTATTTTTTTAAGATTCTCTTATTATTTGCAATATTATAAACCTTAATAAATTGAAAATAGGTAAAATAATTAATTACATATTCTAATTTTAAAATTAACTTATAAAATGAACTAAAACCCTTATGCTGTAAAACAAAATTCCATTCCCATAATTAAAGTTAAGATGTCTTCATCTTAGACATCGCCACCCGCCAACTTGGGAGTCTAAAGTTTAGATTTCGCTTTGTAACGTGCAACTCAAACATAGTTGAGAAAAATTGAGAAAAGTAAAGATCACTTTGTAGAGGCCATTGCTTGATTTTACAATCAAGGAAGAGGCAGCAAGCACTAATATTCTAAGCGTCCATGCCAGCTTTGTACTTTATATAATATATATATATTGATTACTCTTCGGTCGCTATACTCTTTTGCTTGACAACAAGCAAGAACATCCAGAGACGAGGGCCCTATCACCGTAAGGTTCCGGCAACTGTCATAAGGTGGCCATTCTCTGCACCACACAACTCTCAACTCATACAACACTTAAAGACTCCTGAAACCTATTACAACAAAGGTATTACAAGAAAACAATCACCCGACCCCTGATCTGGGACACTTGACATACATATACAAGGATTCATTTCCAAATGCTGCCATCAAATCTAAAGCTTTCATGGAACCTGCCCATGTCTAACGTTGTTCACCTAACAGAAAAACCCATTACTGTTCACTGCAACATTTGCCAAAACGCTCCAATCCACAAAATTTGTGGCATCATCAGACCCTGTCACGCCACCAATCTTTTGCGCAGCATCACAAACCTCACTTATCATTTTGACGGCATCCCAAACATTCGAAAAATCAACACCTCCCGCCTGCTCTCCATTAGAGTTAGCAGGCCTGACATTGTTCCCACTCCCCGGGAACAACGTGGGTCGCTGCCCAGAAGAATAGGGCCGACCAGAGGGAACGAATCCTCCACCCGCGGTCACATGGCGGGCAGCAGGCGGCCGAGTTAACGACCGGGAAAGGCCACCAAGAACCGAGCCGTTAAACAGCGACGGTCTTTGGTGGTTACCTGAAACTTTGGGCGGAGGTCGGACGTGGGGATTGCTACTGGTGGCGCAGGTAACATGAGCGTCGAAGAGGCAGAGAGAGCAGTGGTAATGCCAGGTGTCCTTCCCGGGCTTGCCACAGGCGTCACAGGAGAAGATGTTATTGGGGTAGGGGGGTTTGAAGGAGAGCGCCAGGGCGTGGGGGTGGTGGTGGGTGTTGGTGCGGAGGGGCAGATTGGCGCAGGGAAATGGGTGAAGATCTTTTTGACAGAGGGCGCAGTGGAAGGAAAATCCTCGGCCCTTGCACCCGCAGGCGTCGCACACGAAATGGCTCCCATGATATGCCGGTTTGGAGAGAAGATTGAGGACGTGGGGGTCTGCCGGGTGAGTTATCTGGAGAGGGATTTGAGAGCAGGTGAGATGGAGATCGAAGTTGCAGATGTTGCAGCGGTAGAGCCATCCGGTGGCAGGGGATAGGCAGGCGGTGCATTGGTGATTGGGCTCTTCCAGGTTGGTGAGCTCCAGCGGATGGCGGTGGCTGAAATGGTGGAGTTGCCTCTCCCACGTCGCCTTTCCCATTGTCCACAGCTGGGTTTCAGGGTTTTTAGCTCTGTCGGGGGTTCGGCCGGAGTAAATGCCTTAAGATAGCTCACGTCCGGGTGGGGGAACGAACAACTCTACCCATTCAAATTGCGGGGGTCGAACCTTCATTGATCGGTAGGAGCTTACAACCTCGATCGATTATGGAATGGTATGCAAAAGGTTCGTTACCGTTCAGACACTTTCTTCTCATATTAAAGCAACCCATTTTTTAGTAGTTGATAACATCTTTTTATCTTTAATAATTAATAATTAGATATAGGATCAGACATTTTTTCCTAGGTTTCTGTCTTCGAATATAGGTCAAATCATTGAAGCTGCCTAATGTCGCTATAGTGAGAGAGACCTCTCCTTGGGTGGCTCAAAGATTGGTACTGTTATGATCAAGTTGGTAAGCTAAGACGAAAAGCAAACAGTAGACTTAAGTCAAACTACTACCTATATGCTTTAAAGTTGAAACCTAATTTTTTTTAATGGGATCTTCTCTATCAAAAAAAATTTCTATTAATCAATAGCCAGGTCGTGATCATAGCATAGGTAGTGCCGGCCTAGGCGATTGATCGTCATCTTCTTCGTCGTGATTGATTGTCTGCTTCTTTATCGTCATAAGAGGGAGGCGGGAAGGACTCGATCAATCAATATCCAGGTCATGATCGACTTGATCAATTAATATCCAGGTCGTGATCATAGCATAGGTAGTACAGGCCTAGGGGATTTTGATCGGCTGCTTCTTCGTCGTGATTGATTGTCTTCTTCTTCATCGTGATAAAAGCGAGGCGACCCGAAGAACTTCGATCAATAGCCAGGCCGTGATCACACCGGTCTGGGGCGAAATGTGGTTTTTCTTCCTCAACAATTGAAACCTTTTGAAATAAAATAGAAGGATGGGCCAGCCCCGAAATGAAAAACAAGAATCTCTTTGTCATATAAAGTCCAACGGCTTTTAAGTTGAATGACTCACCGCTTGCTTCGCCTCACTTTCCCAAGTACTCGGTTTCAGGCAGTGCCATGGATCGGAGTTAAGCAGCCTTAATAATTCATCGTATTTTAAATAAAGCCTTCCAAAAAGATTTGAGTTCAAAATTTGGGGTGTCAATTTGGAAAGGTGGTAATCTCACTTTCCCAAGTACTCGGTTTCTGGCAGTGTTTAGCAGCCTTAATAATTTATTGTATTTTAAATAAGGCCTTCCAAGAAGAGACTTGAGTTCAAACTTTGGGGTGCCAATTTGCAAAGGTGGTAATCCCAAATAACCAGTGGTTTCCCATGGCTAGGTTAACAACAACGATATGAAATAGGATTGTTGGAGCAGCCCATGTAGTTTGAACCCTAGGCTTGTAAGTTACTAAAAAAATAATGTGGTTGTAACCAACTCCCCTATGTATTTAAAAGAATAAAGTCTTATGCTCTTGGTTTTAAAGTGTTAGATGATAGTTTCACTTCGGGTGCCTTGGATGATGGTGTACCTTAAATCATGATGTGAATGAATTACTTTTAAGGCCTACTTTTTCAAACTACCCAATATGTTTATAACTTACATTCGATATATACATTTAAAATTTAAGGTTCAATAAACTTGTGTATAATATAACTTGAGTAAGACTTGGATGCTCTAGATAGAAAATCCTTGATTGAAAGGAGGCAAATAACACATGCAATGGACTTAAGATAGTTTATGCAATGGACTTAAGATAGTTCAGGTGATCTAATATATATAAAGTTCATGGGTTGTAAGAATTACTTTGCTTAATTAGCTTGAAATATTTTCAATTTTACATATAATTATTATTGTTTTCATATATAAAATTAATACTATATATTTATCTTTATTAATAAAAATAATTATTTATCGATTTGTAAAGGATACCTAGTGGTAAGTCTTTAGGTTTTCGAGAGTCAAGTTCAAACCTTGGTAAGAGGGGACTGGGATCCCTCATAAAAATAAACTTAATTTTTTTATCTAGTGACATTATTTCAATCGATTAGATTCCTCAATATTTAAGGAGGAGACCCAGGTTTCAATCTTGCCAAAAATGATATAGGAACAATATCTAAACTTTGTTAATAATACCACCATGTGGTGAGAATGTAATACAGGTGGGGCTCGTTTCAATCCCATATAACTAATTGAAAAAAATATTTATCTATCAAACAATTTTTATTATTTAAACTAATGTGTGTCATTATATCTTATTTTATATAAAAGAACTAAACTAAAATAACCAAACCTTTAAAATTAAAGTTAAAATAAAGTAATATATTTAAAAGGTAAATAGGAGGAACAAATTTGGGAGAAGACGAAAATCCCTAGCATCAATTGATCTTTCCAAGAGAGATCATGAGTATCAATTCAAGTATGGTACTCCTTTGGATTTAGATTTGAAAATCTTTTATTGGCCAGGGCTCTGAAAATAGGGACCTCTTATTTGGGAAGTGATTTATGGCAATTTGTTGGTTGCAATGACAACAACGACCTCACTTTTTAAACAAGAAGGCAATGAGGCCTTCTTCGTGTTTTCACAACAATTTTTCTTTGATGAGGAGAAGTTGGATCATATGCATCAAGTGCTTAAAGCAAGGAAAGCACCCCATCCAAAACCACCTACTCACTCTAACAATGGTACCTTTGTGCCCAAGTTAGACAAGTCTACTATGATTGAGGTGCCTCCAACCCTCATCCAGTAGCCTTTGCTCATGCTTTCCACCCAAACCCTTGCATGCAAATTTGTGGGTATATGGCCTAGTCCAATCACAATCCAAAAATGGATTAACACACATTAGAGGGGTAAAGTCTCCTCTTATGAATTCATGATGATAGGTAGGGGATACTTTGTCATTACATTTATCTCTGTGGATGATAAGAGCACTATCTTTCATTTGGGTTCCTGGTTTTTGGGATCCAACCCACTCTACATGATCCCATGGAGCACGACATTTGATTTTTAAGAGGAGTCTGAAGAAGTTTCTATTTGGGTGAGGTTGCCATTTTTGCCACTACACCTATGGAACAAACCTTTGATGGAATTAATAGGGAACACTATTGGAATGTTCATTGACTGGGCTCCTCCAAAGGCCAATAATGCTATATGCTCATGCATCTATGTGCAAGTCAATATAAAAAAGGGTTTGCTTGAGCATATTAGAATAAAGGTGTTTGATTGGATACATAACCAACCCTTGGACTACAAGCATATACCATTCAAGTGTATAACCTACCATGAGCATGGGCATTTCTCTCAAAATTGCCTAATTAAACAAGCACATGAAACAAAAAAGGAAGAACTAAGATTCTAGGAAGTCAAAAGGAGACCGTGCAAATCAAGAAGCAAGAAGCAACAACCTCAACCACATGATAAAAAAAATTCTAGCACAAAAATAAATTTGCAAGTCTTAATGAAGGAGAAAAGAAAATCACCTCTCTAGATGTGATGACTCCTAAAGATAAAGAGAAGATATCTACAATTGAAGCTGAAAACTCGCTAGATATATTAGGAGATACACTAGAGAACACAATAGCTAGAGAAGAAACTGGTGGGAACTAAGAGGAAGAGAAGAAACACAAGTGGAGGAAATAGTGATTCTTGGGGGCTTTTCGACCACACGATCTACAACTAAGGGAAGCAAATCAAACCAACAACTTAGAAATGAGCAAGCACAAAAAGACTTACAATCCAAAATGCAGGTCAAAATTGAGAAGAGCTTCATAAAAAATAAGAAGCAATAAAAAAAATGAAGATTATGTCATGAAAATGTAGGGGACTGGGAAGTCCTTTGAAAAAGAACTATCTCAAAGTTCTAATACAAGAGCAAAAGCAAACAATAGTTTGTATTCAGGAAACAAAAATAGTAGAGGCAACACTGACTACAAAATAACAGAAGATATGGGCACAATCAGAATTGATAATTGTTGATTCTATGGGAGATTTAGGGGGATTGGCTTTGGCTTGGGATTGTAGCTTACAACATAAGCACAATAACTGGATAGGTACAAATTTCATCTTACTAGATGGAACTAGTGTAGAAGTAATAAATTTTTATGGTCCAAATCATCCTATACAAAAAAGAGAAGCATGGAAAAACTTAGCACAATGGCTAGACACTGAGAAGTTTGACAACATAATACTAGGAGGAGATCTCAACATGATTCTCTACCACTAGGAGAAGGTTGGGGGAAGTTTAGCAAGGGATCCAAATAGAGATTTGCTCAATCAAATTATGATGGATGAAATATTACAAGATATTTGACCGACCAAAGGGAAGTACACTTGGAGCAACAATAGAGCAGGGGTAAACTATATTGCAAAAATATTGGATAGATTTTTAAGCACTGAAGAAGAAACACATTGGAGGCTTAGATCTTGAATGGTTTGGCTAAGCAAGGGGGATAGAAACACCAAATATTTTCATTTGAAAACCATGCAACGCTACCAAAGAAACACAATCAAGGAGATAGAGCATGAAGGAACCACTTATATAGATAGGGAGAAAATTAAGGAACTTGCCAATCAACATTACTCAGATTTGCTCTCTAGAGAAAATGGTAATCCACATTCCCAAGGAATATTGCTATAGCATATACCAACAATATTAAGTTTGGAAGACAAACAAGATCTCAGTCAACCAATCACTATGGAGGAACTTAAGGAGATTATAGTAGCTCTACCAAAGGACAAAGCTCTCGGACTTGATGGATTCATAAACAACTTTTACCAACAATACTTACACATCATCAAAGAAGATTTGCTATGCATGATTGAGGATGTTAGGGTAAAAGGTAAGCTTCTTGTAGCCATTAAATCCACCATTATAGCATTGATTCCTAAAGAAAAAGCGCCACTACTTTCTTTAGATTTAGAACAATTTCTCTGTATAACTCTTCCTATAAAATTATTACCAAACTGTTGGCCAATAGAATAAAGAAGAAACTTGAAAAACTAATATCAAAAGAGCAAGGGAGGTTCATGCCTAGAAAACAAATATATGATAATATCATAATGGTGCATGAAGCCCTCCACAATAGTAGAAAATAAAAAAATAAATAAATTGTTATAAAACTTGATATGGCAAATGCCTTTGATCGAGTTAATATACAATTTGTAGAACAGGTCCTATGAAAGTTTGGATTCCCACATCAGGTCATCAAGTGGATCAGAGCATGAATAAAAAACCCATGGATAGTCCCCTTATAAAATGGAGAACAAATAAATTTATTTTAGGCTACAAGGGGAATTAGACAAGGGTGTCCATTATCACCATACCTTCACATCATTATAGCTAAGAATATTGGAATATTAATTAACTATATTCAAAGAGAAAGAAAAATAATAGGGATAGAGGCTACAGTAGGATGCAAAGTTGTAACACATGCCCAATTTGTAGATGATACCATTCTTCTAGATGAAGCCACCAAGCAAAATGTTAGACAATTCAAGCAATACCTATATTGGTTCACACAAGCTACTGAGGCTCATATAAATACTCAAAAGAGTTAGTTCTATACACAAATGTTGCAACAACAAGAGTTAAAATCTTTTGCACTATTATAGGATTTTGTTCTGACATAGAAAAATACTTCATATACCTAGGAGTTCTCATGAGGTTCCACCTTAAAGCCTTAGACTGTTGGACCCCAATATTGGACAAGATGGTTAGGAGGATACTAAGTTACGATCATTGTTGGCTCAATCTTGCAATAAGGATAGTATTGATCAAATAAGTATTAGCTTCTTTTCCATTCTACCAACCATTAGTATATCATGCTCCCAAGTTTATTTTGTAAAAGGTAGATGGAATCATACACAACTTCCTATGGTAGGGAGGTAGGCAATTAGAAAGAAAAAAGTTCCACTTGGTCAATTGGAAGATGGTCACCAAAAGTAAAATTCAAGGACTGGGAATCAGAAAAATGGAGATAGTTTTGAAAGCATTGGGAGAAAAACTTCTCTAGAACATGCTTAAGCACAATCAAGCATGACAACACATACTAGTCAACAAGCATGGTATTCAAATGCTCAAACACATAGAAAACTTCCCAAAGCCTCATTGGTTTGGAAACATATAGTGGTAGCAAAGAGCATAATAGAGGATAGAATTTCTTGGCTACTGGAATATGATAAGTCAATTAATATATGGGAGGACCCGATCCTAGGAAATACACATTAAGATAGAACACCAATCGAATGGTAGAATCAATTGGAAAGCCAAAGAATACTCAAATTAGGTGACTTGTTTTATTGGACCTTAGAAACTCTGAACTGTATCTCCCCTCCCTTTCCATCTCAGCTTCAAGGAGATTGGGATTATTTTAAGTCCCATATGGTGAGCATTAGATCTCTTCATCCCATGATGCTAGACAAACTTATTTAGGATAGCATCAAAAGTAATGATGATACTCAGTGCATTTAGGAGTCCAACATTAGCATATTGGGATTGCCAACAAAAAAATATCGATAGTGTGGAAATTAGAGCACCACCTAAGCTGCAAGTACTCAGCTAGCTAGTCTCTCAAAATAAAATATTAACAAATGGTAATCTGCAAAAGATGAGTATATCAAGGCCTCATGTTTATTATAGGTGCATGCAGAACAGTGAAACAATTTTCCATATTTTGTTTGAATGCCCAAAGGCAATTTCAATTTGGTTAGGAATAACCAAAATTTTTAGCACTTCCTACTCTGGAAGGTTAACCATAGACACATGTTTTACCAAGTGGAACAAATAATATAAAGGTAAATAGGTAGGTAAGCCCCTCTTGAAATATTTGTGGAGCTCTATACCATATTTTGTCATCTAGCACATTTGGTTGGACAAAAACCAAAGGATTTTTGAAGGCAAAGGTAAGGACAACAAAACTCTAATACGAAGGATAAAAGAAGAATTAGTCTTAAATGTCAAATCTAGTTTCTGTCAACAATAGTATGAAGAAGACTTGTCACCCACAAAAAGAAGAATGATCTACCAACTTAATCTCCAAGATTTCTTGACACAGGGAGGCTATAGAGCAAACAATTTCTTGTCTAACATCTATTTTTCGATGCTCTTCTTTGATGGTGCCTCCAAGTCCAACCCCGATCAAGTAGCGACAAGGGGACTGATTATTACAAGATCCCGTGAGATCTTGCTCAAATACATGATCAACTTGGGAATAACATCTAACAATGTAGTAGAGGCTATTGGATGTGAAATAGATATAAAATTGGTGGCAAATTAAGGAATCACTCAAGTCACAGTTTACGAGGATTCTAAATTGATAATAACAACTCTTGCCAAAAATAAATATTTTAGATCTTTACAATTGAATATTATTCAAGATAGGATTATATAACTATGTAGGATAGTTGGCAAAATATCCTATCAACACGTAAGGTGGAAATTCAACAAAGAGGTTGGCACACTAGTGAATCAGGCTATAAATATAACCCATGGTTATTACCACCAAATCATCAAGAAGTAGAAGGGCAAGGGTGGTATGCGAGGATGACGAGGACTCCAATAATGAGGTCCTTTTTTGTCTTCATGTTCTATTTTCTAGAATGCTCTATTCACTTTGATCTCTCTAATTAGAGAGTTTTGTATCTTTTTGTTAAGTAAATAAATATTTTTCTTAAAAAAAATAATTATTCCACCTAATTAAAATAAACTATAGTTAAAAAATAATTAATTAATAAAATCGATTTTTATAAATTATTAATTAAAAATAATAATTAATAATTTTCGAGTACTCCACAAGTAACTCGTCACGAGTTACTCGGTCCAAGTATTTAAAAAGACTCATAGAGCATATTGACTTGCAAGCTTCATGAGTTCTCATGAGTACTTCATGAGTTATAAAATTATGTTTTTGTCTTTCTTGGGCTTCTCAAAATTATAGAGAGGAATTTTAAGATTTCCTTTCCTCAACCACCACTTAACCTATTGATCATTTTGGGGTAACAACTACTAGTTTAGTTTATCAGAGCCAACTAATCCCTCAAAGTATAGGGAAAGCACTTGCTTCCTCAATTCAAATTGGTTTTGAAGTCGATCTTACCCCTTCCCTTGGGACCCTCTTCAAACTCGGGAAATGGATCGACACCAAGATCTCGTTCTAGAGATAGGTATGATTCGACTAATAGGTATGGGTAAATTAATAATACTACTCTAGAGGGTAGTTTTGAAGTATATAGATGAAATAAGGAGAAATGGTGACTTTTAATTTTCCAATAAATTATTCATTTTAGGAATTGAATTTCTAATTAGAGTAAACTACCGTTGTTTAATCCATCAAATACAGTTTAGTTCATTATCTATATATCCATATATTCTTTGAAAGTATGTATTTTCCCATATTTTGGCATAGGAAGATCTAGGAATTCTCATTCAATATAGGAATACCACCATCTAATGAAAGAGATTTCAAAACCCATTTTAGTGAAGAGCATGTGTGCCCCCAAGTATATTATTAATGTCTGCTTGAATATATCTTCTTTATTTTTTTCTTAAATATATAAAGGTCTCAATAACAAAAGCCTCCCTTACGTTTTCAATATTGATAGCTAGTTCTACCTAGCCGCACAATAATCAAACCATTCCTAAACAAGGGTGGAGGAAGCTCATTCTCCTTATTGGTTAATGAGTAGTGGATGGATCCTTATTAATGAAAGGTCACCTCTTTATTTTAAAGGTGCAATCATTTTGTTGTGAAAGGATGAGATTGAGAATCTAAGGGATAGAAAAAAGTCTCTACTTAGTATTGTTCCTAAAGGAACATAAATTCTTTCCATATTTAAAGAAATTGATTGGTTGAATAAAGATTGATCTCCAAGTGAAAACCCAAATCCAACCCAATATTAAGGACTCAAGACCTAGTTAACTGAAGTCTATTTCCTAGAGAGTTCAACAAGAAGTAAGGATAAGGGGTATCCTTTTTTGACATACTAGAAGGGCTAGCCATAGCCTAGGGCTTTGTGTGCTCAATTCCTTTCATCAATCATTCACCAGTGCCTTTCTCCTTTTTGTGTTGGTTTTATTTAAAACTTTAAGGTTCAAATTATTATTTTTCTGTAGATGTGAATGTAAATTACTAGAGTCTTAGGTTTGTTTATTTTTTTATTCAATAGCCTACACAAGCAATAAGGAATGTAGTTCAATCAATGCAACCTTATGAAGGGCTAATTTTTATCAAATTCTCTCTCTATTGTCAAGCAAAAACTTGATGATTATTTTAAAAGATTATGCATGAGAGCCAAACCAAACAAGTCAATTTACAATATCAATACCCCTTCATGTATTTAGAGGAGATCCACACAATAATATTCAACTAGGGATTGAGCATCAAACATCCAACCAAGATCATCCATCCAATCAAAGTCATATTGGATCATGGGAATAGATGAAATATAGAGAGCCCTAGTATGAAACAAATTAGTGACTAGAATTTTGAGGGCAACCCCACCCAAAGGATAAGTACTTGCTTACCTTTTATGAGAATAGGGAGAGCTCTCTATCCTTATTTTAGTAGTGAGCAATAATAAACCATGGATACCATGGATAGATACAAATATGGAAATGGGAATGACTAGATGGGTAACAAATACATTAGACCAAATAAATGCAACTAGTGGCATATATATGGTACACTACATATAAACATGGACTTATTCCCATGGGCTCATTTCGCCCACCCTAAAAAGGGCATGGTATTTGAAGGGGTTTCGACTCCAAAATATATTATAGAGCATGAAATAGGGAATGCCATTGAATTGAGGGCCAAAGAGAGAGCTTTAAGATGGGGTCTAATGAATGAAATAATTGACACGTCACTCGCTCATAGTGACAAAGTGGGTTGGATCAAAAATTGATTACCCATAGAATAATACATGGAAATAGCTCAATAGGTGAGAGTGTTGGACCTATGATTATGGGACCAAGGAAAACAAAGGATGAGTGGCATTGAGTGATTAAGTTCAAAAGTTACTCATATGGAATCATTGGCTCTAGAGATATGATGATCTAGAGAAGACTAGATTGTCTAAAGAAAACACGCACACACACACACACACATATTAGTGGGTAGAGAAATACTTATTACAAGGAGAAAAATAAATTAATAACATTTAATATGATGGTTAGAGGTATATTCGAAGTTGGACAATGAGAATATTTATCAAATAAAGAAAAAAGGAGAAAATAGAGAGAGGGTTGGAAAAAATATTTTCCCTCTTAATTTTAAAAATATTAGATATAGAAATATTGACATAATTTGATAAATAATTCATTTTGAATGCTACATGAAGAAAGAACACAAATAAAATGATGGAATAGAGAGATCTAGGATGTAGAGAATCATGGTATAAGGTATAGAATATATGCCCTTCATCCTAGATTAATAGATATATATATCTATTAATATATATTCTATATTGACATTTGATATATGAATATCATGTACATCTAGAAAGTTGTATTCTCAAATTCATTTGGAAAGGAATATTTATGAAATAAAGGTCTACTCCAACCAATATGTTGATACAAGTATACATAATATAAAGATTTAAGTAAAAAAAGGGGGACAATTAGCTAAAGTGGTAGGCGTTGTCATAGAACTGATCACAAAAGTGTTGGATGTGTTGTATTATTTACATGAAAAGACTGTACACCCTGACATGATTGATAGGGTCTAGGACTCAATTATTAATTATGGGTGGTTTTAGCCCATGGTTTTATATTCTAATACCACTTGGAATTTTAGGGTTGTTTGATGCTATTTAATACCTATCAATTACATTGTAAATTGGTTTGTTAAAAAATATTATATATGGGGGTTTTTATGTAAGTGTGACATTGATATAAATATTAGACAAAGGTGGGGAGGGAGAAGGATGGCCTCTTGATCTGGGTGGGAGGTCCCCATTTCAAATTTTATGCTTCTCCCATGCTCATGTCCTAAGGTTATCCAGCTGGGAAGGTCTTCTTGGGATCTTCTTACTACCTGATGCATTTCCAGGACCTTTCCAGGATCTTCCTGGATCCTCCCAGGAAGTGATTTCCCATATCCATATGTGAATGTTGTTACATGGTCATAATTTCTTAGAGATACTTTCCTTGATGTCCTTTGGTGTTGGTTGGCTTCTTGCTAGCTTTATTTGGGAGATGGTGTTGTGGAGCTTTCCCTTGTGGGTTTTGCTAGTATTTGGGGTGGGACCTTGTGATTCATCATTATCTGCAATGGTGGCTTCATCCTCTCTTCCTCTAAGCTAAGCTTTTGGAATGGGGTTCAACATACTGATCACCTGACGTGTAAGTGGCTAGGGTCTTATACTTTTGCATTTTCTTGGTCTTGTCGGGGGACCTCATTTTTAACATCCATAGATGGGAGACTCTCTTGGTTGCTTCTAGGTTAGGATTTCAATGGTAGGTTTGGGGTCTTATCTCTAACTACAAAATATCCAATGCTTTTTTACATCTAAGGTTTTTTGGTGGATCCTCTCTTCGTAGCTGCTTTTTACCCTTAAGGCCAGGGCCTTGTGCATTCTAATTTAGCTATGGTCGTAGGCTCCTTATGATTACCTCTTGGATGGTTGTTGGTGAGGCTAGACATTGATCTATTATTGGTGAGTTTTTTACGGGCCTTTTTTGTAGTTTATTTCTAGTCTTGGGAGGAGAGACCTTGTGTATGCTCAATATCTATAGTTGTTGGGATCTTGAAGATAATCCCTATGTCAGATTCTACTTCTAGTTTTGGGGTACTGTGGTGCTATCTCCTCTGGACCTTCCTAAATTAGACTATGCATTTCATATCCATTACAAAAAGATCTCATAACCTATAGAGATCTCCTTGTGCTATTGATACATCTTATAGGCCTACGAAAGACCCCTGTGTAGGATTCCCTTATTCGTGTTGCTTTTCCCTTGTGGGATTTCTGATCTAGTTTTTTGAGTGGGAAATTGGTTTCAAATTTGATTTTTTTTTCATTGTTCTAGTAGGGGCCAGGAGGCCCCTATTCTCGTTATTGGTTTCTATTTATTTATTTTTACTTTATGGTTCTCCCTATCTAGGCGAGAAACCTTTTTTAAATTTTAGGTTTCATTTGTAGATGGTCCTATGGAGATTGTCTCCTTGTCTTTGCTATTCCTGGTTTGTCTCTAGAAGATTGTCTCTCTTGTTGAGTTCTTTTTGTAAAAGGTTCAAGGATCCTTTCAAAACCCTTCTTTTCAACCAATATATATATATATATATATATATATATATATATATATATATATATATATATACATACATGTATATATATACATACATGTATATATATACACATATATATACATACATGTATATATACATATATACATATATACATGTATATATACATATATGTATATATATATATATACATACATGTATATATGTATATATGTATATATACATGTATATATATATATATACATGATATATATGATATACATACATATAATATATACATATATATATATATACATGTATATATATATATATATATGTATATATATATATATACATGTATATATGTATATATATATATATATATATGTATATACATATATATATATATATATATATATACATATATATATATATATATATATATATATATATATATATAGAAGTGAGAGATATGGCTCTAAGTTTTTGTTGGTTTTCCCAATCAAGGATTTCTAAGGTAAATCTTGGTGTTTATTGTGGGTGAATGTAATTATTTCCTTCTAATTTATGATTAAGTTTGCATTATCTTTCTAGAATAGATTTATCAAACTCTTCATTTGGTATCAAAGGAGGATATTGGTTTTAGGGGGTCAACTTTGTTGGTAGGGTTTAGCTCATTCTTAGAAGAGCAAGGGTGTCTTGGGTCATGGATAAACCTATTTTTGAGTGGGAGCTTTATGAAAGTGAATCTTGTGTGAAGGAAAATGGTTAGCAATTCAAGGATTGAGATAAAAAAATTAAACGGCTAGAGCTTTGAGTCATGAAAGCTAAGGATATAATATCTCCTTATGGATAGGGATCAATGGGTTGTTATGGTAGGAACACGGCCCACATATATGACATGAGAAGATTGGGAGAAGCTAGATAGGAAGAAAACGAGTACTATTTGACCAAACCTTGTAGATTTAGTTTTGATTAATATCTTTGGAGAAAATAGTTCTAAGGAGCTATGGGAGGAGTTAGGGGCTTTATATCAGTCAAAGTCCTTGGTAAACAAACTATTTTGTTAAAATAAATTGTATCTCCTTATGATGAATGATAAGGATTCTATGATAGAACACCTCAATGCATTAAAAGCAATGGTAATTCAATTAACCTTTGTTCATATTAAGATGTTTGAAGAAGATACATGTATTACTATGTTATGTTCTTTGCTAGAATCATGGGATAATATGCTTGTGGCCATTGGTAGTGCTATTGTAACTACTTTAAAGCTTGAGGACGTGGTTACATCCTTATTATAAAATAAATGATGCATAAGTCCATGGAGGGCCTATCTAAGTATGTCTTAATTTTAAGGGGTCATTCCCAATATAAAAATAAGAATACATCTTAGGATAGGTCAAATTTAAGAGGGAGGTATAAATCTACTAGAAAATTTATAAAGAAATGCTAGAAATATGATAAAATTGAGAATTTAAAGGATTGTAGATCTAATAATTTTGATAAAAGTAAGGGATCTAATGATTCTTCTTCCGTAGAAGCAAAGACCTCCATAAAATAAGGATAGGATGTATACTTGGTGTCTTAAAATACACACTTGGATCATAATGCATGGTTGATTGACGTAAGGGCTTCTTTCCATATGACTCCACACAGGGAGTGATATTGTGACTATGAAAAGTATAATGGATGTGATGTCTTCCTAGGATATGACTTGACAATAAAAATCATAAGATATGAAAGGGTCAAACTATTTCTCAAATATGGAAGGCTAAAACCCTCCCTCATGTTCTACATATTCTAGGGTTGGATAGAAACTTGATATCTATGAGTTAAATGGATGTTAAGGTGTGTAAATAGTATTTAAAAAGGATACTTGGAAGATGGTTCAAGAAGAAATGATGTTATTAAGAGGATTTTAGGTTAGATATTGAGAAACATTGTGACAAATGTGTGTAATAGTTTTGTTTTTCCTCAAAATGAAATAGACAAAACCCTATTATTCCTGTAGAGAAGATAATGCTTTAGCTTCAAAGAATGGGACATATTGGAGGAAAGGGCCTTCGACCTTTGTACATTAAATGTATGATTGAAGGTATTCCTAACCAGTCCTTAAATTGTATTTTTGTGAATTTTGTGTACATGGTAAATAAAATCGAATAAAGTTTCTTTCTAGTGTTGTAAGAGCATAAGGGATTTTGAAGTTGATATATAGTGATGTGCTTGGACCTGTGCCTAATTCGTCACTTGGAAAATAATTATATTATGTTTTATTTATAAATGATTTCTCAAGGTATGCATGGATATATTTCCTTTGAAATAAATCTAAGGTCTTTAAAAAATTCATAGAGTTTAAGGCTCTTGTAAAAAACTAGACAGAGAAGAAGATAAATGTGTTGAGGATAGATAATGGTGGGAAATTCTATGGAAAGGAAGTTTAGAAGTTCTATAATCAATGTGGAATAGCAAGATAAAATATGACTTCATATACCCCTTAACAAAATGGAATTGTAGAAAGAATGAATAGGCTATTGATGGAAAAGACAATGAGTATGTTTAATGGTGTAGTGGTAGCACAAGAATTTTGGGTAAAGGTAGTGGATATTGTATGTTACCTTGTAAATCAATCACCTACATCAACATTGGTTGATAAAACTTTGTATGAGACATGGATTGGTAAGAAATCCTCTCTTGAACATCTCAAAGCTTTTGGTTTTAATGCTTATGTGCATGTTTCAGAGGATAAAAGGAGTAAGTTGGATAACAAAGCATAAAATTGCATCTTTATGTTGGAAGTATTACATTATTTGGTACCTTACAATAATATTGTAATATTGCAAGTACCATGTAAATATATTAGTCGAAAGTGTATTTAATATTTGAGTATATAGTACGTGTCATGTAAGTGTGGAGTTATGTAAGTGAGGTGTCACATTAATAATTGTTGAGTTATGAGCTATACAAGAGTTTGTTATTTAGTATGTGCAATCATTAGAGTCTTTTCTCTTGTGTGGATATGAGGAGTCAGTAATAAATGTATTATGTGATAATTCTCCTATGAGAAATATAGTGTTAGATCTCCCATGTATTTGAGAATATGGAAGTTTGTGTAAGTGTAAAGGTCAAGAGTCTTGTGAATGTGAAGAGTCACATATCTAATGTGTATATATTGAAGATAAACCATTGTAATGGTGTGATTGAATAAGCATTGCATTTTATTGCATTGCTTAAAAAATACTTGTTTCAATAATATCTATGAGTTTTGTTATCATTGATTGAATGTATGTTAATATTGTGAGGATTTTATATTTAGAATATTGTGAGATATTGCTAAATTTCTAATAGTGTATCAAATCCATCCCACATTAGTCTAAGCTAAGTTGAGTTGGCATTTTGAGATCTAAGTGCGCTAGAGGAATTGAAATTGGAAGTAGGTTCATAGTGTGATAGGAGCATAAAAAAACACTGTAGAGAGGAAGGAGTGCATGAAGACCATCATTGTAAGTTGCCAAGCATGGAGGAAAAATTATTGATATACTTGCAAGTTGAAACCAGAGTAACCAAAGTATAGTTGCAAATTAAAGCCCACTGTGAAAATATCGGAAGAAATCAAGACTAGTTGAAGATATTTAACATATCTAAAATTAAAAGATCTATGACTAGGAAAGGATCCATGGTTGAAAAAAAATCCAATAGGAGACGTTAGAAACATTAATATTGGAATCTACAAATATTGAGCACCATAGCATATGACTATAAGGAGTTGTAGGTACTTGAGAAGGACTAGAGGAGATGATAAGTGAGTAGGCATTTGATAGAAAGGTTGGATGAGATGTTAGGAAGAAGAAAATTTTCCAAATGGTTGATGCATTAATCAAAACAAGGCAACAATTTGAGTTTATGCACAATGGAGACGTTTAAAAGGTATTTTCTAACATCAAAGTTAATTGAAAGGTTAAAGAAAATATTTATGCATTAAGATTGGAGAATATTTAAAAGGAGCAAGGAGATGATTTTATTGAAATAAGAATTGAAAAGGTGAATAGTTTTATTTTGGAGGAAGGAAATTTATAATTGATGGGATTTATAAAAAGAAATTAATACATTGAAGGAAATAAATATTTGAAGAATGGAAGAAGAAGAAGATTAAAGAAAGTGAAAAGAATTAAGAAAGGAATTATTTGAATAAAGAAAATTATTAATTTATTTGAAGGAAGAATATTAAATTGAAGAAAAATGTTAATGATATCAAGTTGAATATTGAATTGAATTGAAGAAATATATTTTATTTGATTATTGAAAGTTGAATTAATTTGAGTATTGAAGAAAAAATATTTGATAGAAACTATTAATTTGAAGAAAATAAGAAATATTAAATTTGGAGTTAAAAGGATTTCTACAAAGGAAAAAATGATTATTGAAGAAAATAATTATTTGAAGAAAATATATTATGTGATTATTTGGAATTATTGAAAGAGAGTATATTATTTGAAAAGATAATTGAAAATAATTCTTAGGGATTAAAATATTGAAGAAGATTTATTAAATTTTGGAGTAATATGAAGATCTACTACAAATATTTTTAATTATTATTTGAAGGAAATTAAAATTGAAGAAAACATTTGTGTGAGAGAAAGGATTGCATAACTATTTGATTTGTTTTTTCAATGAATTTACATAGGTTTTTATGAGGGGTCCTAGTCCCCTCATATTGAGTGGGGTTTGAACCTTGGACCTCTCAAAGAGAGGCCAAAGCCCTTACCACTACAATAAGCTTGCAACTTTTAAATTTTCAATGAGTTTACATATGTTTTTATGAGGGTTCCTGGTCTCTTCATACTAAGTGGGATTCGAACCTTGGACCTCTCAAAGAGAGGGCAAAGACCTTACCACTATAGTAATCTTGCATCTAGAATTTATTGATTTGTTATTGAAGGGAAAAAAAAGATATTGAAAACCTTGAAGATTGATTAAAGTCAAGAACAAATTACTTGAAGGCTATTTATCATAAGAAACACAACATGACAACTAAAGAAAGAAAGAAAAGAAAAAGGGAAACAAACACTCAATATGTTGCAGTAGAAGAAACTAAGGAAAGGTTGAAAATCTAAAAAAGTGCACACAACACATAATAGAGAAAGTTGAAAAACAAAAAATATATATCAAAAAATTAAAGAGGGACTTACAATCACTTTTTAGAGAAGCTAAAGATGAAAATTTTGCAACATTTAGTAACTATCTAAGTTCAAAAATTACTACTGCAAATGAAGACTCTAAAGGTTCTATTACATTACCTAGTGACATAAAAAAGATAATGTATATGACATTACTCACTCTTGAATTCCTTCAAGACAAGAATAGAAGGCAAGAAGAAATAATGAAAATTTTGAAGAATAAACCTATGATGATAGATGTCAGCTGTGACATGAATGCTTTAAGGCCTATGACAACAAATGTATGTTATGATTTTATTCAAGAAATAAATTTGAATATAGACAAAGGATGTACAAAAGACATATATGTTGATATATAATGTGTTTAAAGTATTCAAAAAATAAACAAGGATATGTATATTAAAATTTACAAATAACAAAGATGATGAATTGTTACATCCTACATTTGAGAGCATTGATAACAAGTTTGATTTAGATAATAGCAGGAGTATCAAGGACAATATTGATATCAATGATGGACTATATTATTGTGATGACTTGCTCAAAAGTATGACATGTACAGATAATAGCCTAGAAGTATTTAGTGCCCCAAACCTAAAGGAGTACCAGAGTCAAAATAGAAAGATCAAAATCACATGAAGGAAAAAGACCATACCAATAATATAATATGGGGGGTGTTGTAAGTATTACATTATTTTATACCTTGCAACAATATTGCAAGTACCATGTAAATATTTTAGTCTAGAGTGTGTTTAATATTTGAGTATATAGTAGGTGTCATGTAAGTAAGTGTGGAGTTATGTAAGTGAGGTGTCATGTAAGTAAGTGTGGAGTTATGTAAGTGAGGTGTCATGTTAGTAAGTGTGGAGTTATGAGTTATGTAAGAGTTTTCCATTTAGTATGTGCAATAATTAGAGTCTTTGTCCTTGTGTGGATATGTGGAGTCAATAATAAATTTATTATGTGATATTTCTTCCATGAGAAATATGAAGTGTTAGATATCCCATGTGTTTGAGGAGATGAAAGGTTTGTGTAAATATAAAGAACACGATTCTTGTGAATGTGAAGAGTCACATATCAAATGTGTATATATTGAATACAAATAATTGTAACAGTGTGATCGAATAAGCATTACATTTTATTGCCTTGCTTAAAGAGATACTTGTTTCAATAATATTTTGTGATTTTTGTTATCATTTATTGAATGTATATTAATATTGTGATGATTTTATATTTGAAATATTATGAGGTATTTGCTAAATTGCTAATGCTTTATTGGTTACAAATATGGTGTAAAAGGCTACAAGCTTTAGAACCCAAAAATAAGGAAGTCTATTTATAGTTGAGATGTAATATTTAGAGAGTTTAAAAGTGTTCCCAAGCATGAAAAATAACCAAGAGAAGAAGAATAAAAAATATGTGCTTTGAGTTCATGGATGAAGGATCTGACTCAATAGAAAATGATGAACTAGATCCTCAAGCTCTAATTGTGAGGAGATCGATTTGAGAAAGAAGGAAATCAAAAAGGGATAGTCCACCTGATTTTTGTTCTACTTTTGTTTATCTACTATTGATGATGCTACTAGAACTATTAGGGAGTTAGTTGATATAGAAAAAGGTAAATTATGGAAGAAGGTCATGGATGATGAGATGAAGGCCTTGGACAAAAATTTGACATGGGATTTGGTGACTTTTCTTACTAGAAGAAAACCAATTGGTAGCAAATGGATATTCAAGAAGAATTTCAATACAAAAGGTAAAGTGAAGAATTAAAAATATCACTTGGTAACAAAAGGATATTCCTAGGTGAAAGGATTTAATTTTGGTGAGGTGTTCTCCTTTGTTGCTAAACTATGTTCTATTAGTTTTTTTTGTCTATAAATTTTGCATTTGACCTTGAAGTAGAGAAAATGGATGTGAAGACATCATTCATACATGGGGATCTAGAATAAGAAATCCAAATGTATCAACTAGAAGGTTTTATAGTTAAAGGAAATGAGGACTTGATATGCAAGTTAATCTCTTTATGATTTAAAAAAATCACCAAGGATGTGGTATCCAAAGTTTGATACTTGTGTTTTAGGACTTGGTTTTTTAAGAAACTAAGTTGATCACTACATGTACACCAAATAGGTAGATGATAAATTTGTTATTGTGGTATTCCATGTTGATGATATGTTATTAACTAGAAATGATAAGAAAATTATCAAGGATGTTAAGTCTCAATTATCATCTCAGTTTGATATGAAGGATCTTGGTCTTGCAAATTTCAAATTGGGAATGCAGATTAAGAGGGATTGTTCAAATAGAGACTCTGGTTGAATAAAAGAAAATATGTTGAGACAATCTTAAAGAGATTTAATATACAATAATGCAAACCATTCAAGACTGCCATTCCTTTGGGTGTAAATATATCTAAAAAATAGTGTTCAAAGACACAAGAAAAGGAAGAGGACATGTCTCGTGTTCCTTATGCAAGTGTTATTGGAAGTTTGATGTATGTCGTGGTATATACTAAACCAAATATTTCCCATGTAGTGGGATATTTGAGCACATATATGTCAAATCCAAGAAAAGAACATTGGATTGTTGTAAAGTGATTTTTTAGATATACAAAAGTAAGAAAGGTTGGACCAAATAAGGTATTGAATGTACAAAGAATTGATGATGCAAATTGGGTTGGAGATATTGATTTTAAAAGATCCATAAGTGGCTATGCATTTATCTTGTTTGGTGGAGTAATTAATTGGATGAGCAAGAGGTAAGTTGTGGTTGCACTTTCAACTATAAAAGTTAAACATATGGTAGCCACTCATGCGAGTAATGAAGCAATATGGTTACAAAGAATATGTGTTGATATTAGGTTCTTACAAGAAGTTAAGGATAAATTGTGATAGTCAAAGTTTAATATTTTTGAAAAACTACTTATCATTATAAGGTAAAACATATTGTATTGCAGTACCATTTTGTTAAAGATATGGTTGAAGACAAGAAGGTACCACTGGAGAAAGTTAATACCCTAAAAAATATTGTAGATTCATTAACTAAGTCAATGAATACTAAGAAGGCTTCTTGGTGTAGGGAGACAATAGGCTTGGTTTCCCCAAGCAGTTAATTTTATTATTTGTATAGGCTCTGCTACAAAGTATTCAATGAGTAGGAGATTGTTGGATGTATTGTGTTCTTTGTAGAAAAATACTATACACCTCGACATGGTTGGTGGGGTCTAGGGATTCTTAATTATTAGGTATGGGTTGTTTTAGCCCATTGTTTTATACCTATTGTATTCTAACATCACATGGTAGCTTAGGGTTGTTTGATTCTATAGAATCCTTATAGATTGTATTGTAAATTGCTTTGTTAAAAAAATAATATATAGAAGTAAGAGGCATGACTCTGAAAATTTATTGGTTTTTCATTCAAGGGTTCCTAGAATTGTGGATGTATGTCATTGTTTCCTTCTATTTTATAATTCTATTTACATTATATTTTCTAGAATAGGTTTATCAAAATCTTCAAAAATAAGGTGGATTCGCCAGATGGCTTTGTAGATTGGCTCTTTAGTCCACTTCTCCATTGTAACTTTCCCATGGTTAGAGGAAGGGGTGAATAACATAGTCTATTGGGACTAATTTTTTGTTGCCTACTTACTAATTGTGGGTGGGAGAAAACTATTTTCTAGTTGCATAAAATGATATGATTATAGAATATTAAATTGGATGTAGATAGGGAATTAGTAATCGATAATTGAATATTTTAAGATGTATAATGTTCAATAGAACCTTAAATGATTTTATATCAAGTGTGGATAGGTGATATGCACCTTAACCAAACTTGGCAAACATGATGAAATTCCTAGTCAACTTGACTCAAATTTAAGATCCTTTAAAAAGGTTTTTCTTTATCATTAGTATTCTCTTGATTTTCTTTTAAGGCCATATCTCCAACTTCAAAGAAATAGGTCTTGACCTTCTTTATATAGCATCTCTTAAGATTTTATTGGTAAAGTCTTAGATAAAGCATTGATACTATTTTCATTCAAGAGCTCTATTTTATTGAGTCATTATAGCCTACACTCATCATTGATAAAATAAAATTCAATATATCAATAATAAAGTTGTAATATAAAAAATATATAATAATGAAAAATTTCTAGAAATATAAACCTCTAAATAAAATTCAACAATCACTCATAAACTTACCATTAAAAAATGCTCACAAAAATGGTACAATAGCTCTAAAATTATCAAGTAAGTATCAAGTCACATCCCGTCATGTCACATCACTTTAAATATACACATACACTACATATTTAATGTAATGTGACTCTTCAAATGGAGCACTCTTGGCCTTCACTCTTCTAGAGACTCTTCCACTTCCTATTCTATGGACACATGTGCATATGGACAACTATGCACACTTTAATAATACTTGTGCACTTATTACATTGCATAAAGTAAATCATAACTTCTAATCTAAAACACTCTTCCTAATCTAAGGATATACCCAAAGGTGGTACATTAGCATGTACCAAATAATGTAATATATTCCAATACCCCCTATATTACATTATTTGGTTATTGAAGACTTTAGTCTTCAATATGGTCTTTGTCCTTTTACTGAAGCTTGTGCTCTTCTCTTATGTTTTCTTCATTCTGCTCCTTGTTTGTATTTTGATCAAGCAAATGATTAGTATCTTCATAAAATTTTATTGAAAGGGCTTTAGCTTCATGTTCTTCTATAGTCTCTTCTAATTCTTGCATTTCCTGTATCTCTTGAACTAAGTGTCCCTTTTGATTACCTTCTCTATATTGTAGTTGGAGTGGATTGTATTGGTGTTGGAACTATTGTTGAGGTGGTCTATATTGATTTTGATATTGTCTTGATTGAAACAATCTATTTGATTGATTTCCTAAATTTGTTTGGTTCCCTTGGTACTGATTCCTTGGATTGAATCTACAGTAACTTGTACTATGACCTCTTCTCTTGCAAATTTGACAATATCTATCATTCCACTTTGTTTTATTCCTTGAGAATGTAGCGATATTTCCTTGTTGATTATCTTTTGAGACTAATGCATTGTTAGTCATTTCATCTTTGATTGAATTCTCCACTTCATATTCTTGTAGTATATTAACCAATTCATCAAATGATGTATCCTTACTCAAGATTTGTAAATATGTAACCAAGTGCTTGTAACTTTTAGGAAGTGCTCTTAGAATTACTTGAACAAGAAATTTATCTTCTACCTTTTCCCCTAGAGTTAATAACTTTCCCTTTATATCTACCACTTTTCTTAAAAACAACTCTATACTTTCACCACTGTTAACCTTTAGAGAGTGTAATTGAGTCTAAGATTTAAAATGGTGGCTTTATTCTTTACTTCATTTATTATTATTATTATTATTTTTTTAATTTACATGGTGGAATCGGTATGAATCCGGGTAGGCTATTTTGCTTTTATGGCTGCCATAGTATTTTGTGTTGTTTGCCCTAGAAGCCGCCACATAGATCTTGCGTAGTTTGCCTCTATAACCACCATGCCACAATTAATTTAAAAATTTTACACTGCTGAAAGCACCAGGAAAGGGACAAGTGTTCAGTCCGATGAGGCCCAAGATTTGAACCTTGGACCTCTACCCCCTTATGGGGTTTAGTTGAACCAATTGGTCTACACCTCGAATATTTCCTTCAATTTTTTTAGATAAAGTATTCCATGCTTTTGTAGAGGTTGATGCTGAACTAATATATGGCTGAATTTCATCTGTAATTGCAAAAGTTATGATCATAAGTGCTTTTGCTTCATCTTCTTCATATTTTTGAATCTCCCTAGCATCTTCAGTAGGTTTAGGTTTTGCTCCTTTAACTATCTCCCAAAGTTTTTCTACTATCAATATAGATCTCACTTTATTTTTCCATGAGGTATAATTAGGACCCTTAAGTAATTGATATTATGAAAGAAATAATTTATGAGTTGTCATGATTAACCTTTGTAGACTTCCTTATAGCTCCCTAATATTTGAGTAGTAAATCAAAAACAATTTTGAATGCAATTTTTCAAAATAACTTCTTCTAAATTTCTTAATCCAATGTTGGTGTTGAATACCTTATAACTCCAAACTTAGAAATTTAGAAATTCCATAAAAGAATATTTGCAAATTTTATAAACTTAATTTTATGTCGAAAACCTTATTACTCCATTCTATTCAAATTGCAAATATTTCAAAAATGTTTTGTAAATTTAAATAATCAAATTACAAAACTTTTAAACTTATTTGTTTAACTCCTTCAAACTAAATTTCAGTCCTTCATAAAACCTTTAAATAACACTAATCTTATTTCTAAGGTTTCAAATTTTAATTCTTATCCCTCCAAAGTATATAAGTTCACTTTTATCCTTAGAAAATAATAAGTGTATATATTCCTTATATCTCCTATTCTGAATGTGCATAAATAAACTTTGAATAAAATGAATTACCTTAACTTTAACCATGGTAATTCCCTCTGGTCAACAATGGTTGACTATCTCTTGATAGGCGCTCCCCCTTTTATGAAACCTTTGCTATACTTTGGGTTTCCTTGGAAAATATTCTACCTTCTCCTTTTGATTGGCCAAGTGCAAACAAATCTCTCATAGGCACTCTGCAATGTATTCAACCTTTGACTATTTGACTCCCTGCATGGCTTGAACTCTCTTCCTTGCAATACCAAATGGTGCTTCACTTCTTACTCCCACTTAACCTTCAATCAATGGCTCCACTTACACCTCCTTCTATTTCCAATGCATCTCTACAAAAATATCATTTGAATCCTCTATCTTTAGCCTTTTAAAAATATTCTCTCCTTGGAATGGGTGCTAGAAACTCTTGACCTTCCACCTTATGTGTGCCACATGGCACTTAATCTCTTCCACTACTCTAAATTCATCTTCCTTGTTCTCTTGAAATGTTTCCTTGCCTAGGCAAATGGTATTATGGCATGTTGGGCATTACTTCATAAAAATTTTAATGCCTCCTTTTACCTTGGTGCCTATTTGATGTTTGAAGCTTGTCCTTGTCTCTTCTTACACATGTCTTTTGCATGCAATGTGTCCACCAACACTTGTAACTTACCCTGAACCCTAATCCTTCTATCTTCTACGTATTCTCTTGCATTCTTATGTAGAAATGTATTCACTTGGACTTCATGGGAAAAAATCTATGGCTTGCTCAACACTTTTGATGGTGGCACTCCTTTGTATGGTGGTGTCTCTCCCTTCTAGGACTACGGTGGTGCTTCTTAGTGGTGGCTCTCCTTTGAGTGGTGGTAGCTCTTCTACGGTGGTGCTTCTTTGTGTAGTGGTGACTCACCTTTGAATAGTGGTGGCTTTTCTTGGTGCTTTTATACACCAACCAGATGCTCTTACTCCTCCTTTGGATTATGGCTATCTAGTGTCTTTAGACACTGAGAAATTCTACCTTGTTTTTAACCCTTGCTCGATCTTTAACTTACTCAAGCAAATGCTTTTATTTTATTTCCTTTCACTTTAATAAATCTGCATTCTTATGAACTATAAAACAACATTTAATAATAAGGTTATACTCTTCTTATTTCTCCTTTCCAAATAACTCTTACTTAGATTCTTGTTGTTTCAATATTGTAGATTTAAGATGTAAATGCTATTAACACCTTTTTCTTGAAGACTCCTTTTTAACTTTCTCCTTAAGATTTCAATAAGGCTAATATGGTGCTCTCAAATACTTAATGTAAAATAGATTTAAATGCTCAAATAATGAACTTATGTTGCACCAATATCACATACCTTTTTGGTCTCCTTTTTGCTAGTTTCTTTGGTGATTTAATTCACCCCTTATTGTAATCTTGATTTTGTAAGTTTTGTACCTTTGTTCTCCTTCACAAAACTTACCAAATTTGTAGCTCTAATTGCTGCTCAACTTTCTACTAGTTTGTTGCCTAATAACTCTTCCCAAATCTGCCTTGAAGTTCTCCAAAAATCATAGCTCTTTATCTTCTTCTAATGCTATCCACAAAACCTGATTTTGTGGCTCCAAATCTCCTTCGAAACCTGTGTCTTCAAACTCTATAACTTGCAGCTATTAATGCTGCCCAAATGCTATAAAAAATTCTACAACTCTTCAATCAACTCCTCCCCTGTTTCATTATCCAAAACCTGCAATGAATATCTCCATAATGTTACCTTCTTTTGATGTATTAACCTTCTTCAATATCCTATTCAAGGGCACTCCAAAACCTACCCAAAACTTTCCAAATCTGTAGCTCAATACCTTCTTCAATTTAGTATCCTTCAACCCTTCAATTTCTCCTTCAAAAATTTGTAAACTTCTCCTATCAAATCAGCCTTCAAAAATATTGTGGTTGTCCTTAAATTTCCCAAAATTATGGGCTCTTCAATCTTCTCTGCTCCCTCAATCTTCTTGTCAAATTTTAGCTTCAAATTCGATCTCCTTCATTGTCTTCTTCCTCAAGAATTTGAATGTCTTGAGGTCTTCAAAAACCTTCTCCAAAATTTGGCAAACTTCTTGCCAAAATCTTCTTTCTCTTGGGCTTTTTGTCGTATGGCGATAATTTTCCCAAATCCTTCTTATCATAAACTTCTCCTTGCTTGCAATATTCTTCCTCAAGCTTTCTCTACAACTCCTCCAATAATCACTCCTTCAATTCTTGTAATAAGGCTTTCTCTAGCCTTCTTCTTCTCCTCCAAATTCTCTTGAGACCTCTTCTCCTTAGGTCTTCTAATTCTGCAATTCCTCAATTATTCTCCTCAAAAATTCAATGAGACTTTTCCTTGGTCTCTTCAATATTCCAACTATGGAAATTCTACAATGAGATCTCTTTCCTAGATCTCCAAAATATGCTACTTTTGAATTCTACAATAGGACCTTTTCTTAGTCCTTCTCTACTTCCAATCTTCTATCTTCAATAGAAACCTCCTACATGGGTCTCCTCAATCTTCAATCTATAATATTCAATATTCCAAATCTAGAAGTTCTTCAATATGACCTCTTTCAGGTCTCTTCAACTTCTCCAATCTGTAGCCTTCAATCTCTTAGACTTCAATGATATCTCCTCCTTGAGTCTCCTCAATCTCCAATCTTCAATGTCTACTTTTCTACAACAAGAAACTTAGACAATAACAACCAAATACTTAAAAATCTCCAGAATTCTAAAATGAATAAACTTCACTAGTTGTTCTCAAAACTAGTGGAAAGAATTATGTGTTGAGTCCTAGTCTTCACGAGTTCTCCCTCAACCCTATGGAAAGACTCTAGCCAATCTACAATCTATAGTCTTCTTCAATCTACCAACTTCTCCAATAGGACCTCCTTCTTGGGTCTCTCAATCTCCTCAATGTCAAGGTCTGTCTTCAAGACCTGAAATCTCCTTCTATTCCAAATTTGTTCTTGGAATAGGTAAATCTTCAAACTTCTCTGGTTTTCCTTTTCAAAGGTAATTTCCTTAACTTCACTGGTTTCTCCTTTACCAGTCAAAAATCCTTTGCAACTTTAAAACCTATGCAAGTCAAAACCTTGTTGTGGCTCTGATACCACTATTATATTTTGAAGCTTAATACTTAAGATAAAATTCACCAAAATATCAATAATAAAGTTGCAATATGATATATATGATAATGGAAATATTATAGAAGTATAAAACTCAGAAATAAATTCAACAATCACTCATAAACTTACCATTAATAAATGCTCATGAAAATGGTACAATAGCTCTGAAAGTATCAAGTGTCAAGTCATATCCTGTCATGTCACGTCACTTTACATATACACATACACTACATATATAATGTAATGTGACTCTTCATATGGAGCACTCTTGGCCTTAACTCTTCTAGAGACTCTTCCACTTCCTATTCTATGGACACATGTGCACATGGACAACTATGCACATTTACAATACCAAAATACTTTGCACACTTTAATAATACTTGTGCACTTATTACATTGCATAAAGTAAATCATAAATTCTAATCTAGAACACTCTTCCTAATATAAGGATGTACCCAAGGTGGTACATTAGCATGTACCAAATAATGTAATATATTCCAACAGTTCCACTATTTGAAATGATGATATATAGAATCTCATATCTATAGATAAGCTAATTTGGATAAATTTGGACACCTAAACTATTGTGATAGAATCTAAATGTATGGATTTAACCCACTTGGCAAAGTATATAGTGATTGTGATGATGAAATTATGTGACCCAAAGGATGTAGGATTTATCTTCTTGATGATGGCCATCCCCTAGATGAAGGAAGACCAAGGAAATGTGATAGATTATAAATCTTGAGATGATGGATGGATAAGATTATCATGCTCTTGATATTTATTACATTGCTTAATACATAGTCATAAGAGTCCTTTTCCATGGTGGACCAACAGTAACCCATCCTAAGAAAATTATTGGTGATAGATACACCACTAAAGTTACCACCACAAGACCCATCATGGAATTTATTGACGGCCTCCAAAGCTTCATTTGGATCTAGGAACCTTAATAGAGTTTCATTGAGGCCAATTCTATACAAGATATCACCAACTATGACATGTTGATATGCGGAGTTTTTTCTAAAGAGCCTTAGGATTTTCTATTCATTCCTAGTTAACCTGTCAGGTAAAGTAGCATCCTTTAGATAATTCTAGATATCTTAATACCAAGGGTTAGCTATGGGATCACCTTCTAAGGCAAAGAACTCTAAAGGAGAAAGATTGGCAGGTTGATGGCTTCTTAAGTTTCCTATTATGGTATGTTCTAGAAGCCACAATATTTGTATGATAGTGAATAGTTCTATGGATAGATTCAATCATGATCTTGTTAGAGGTTACGAATAATTGATCAATGATCTCTTCATAAGGTTTGAGATTTTTGTCTTTGGTTCGATAAACTCAGAGAGGTTTGATTGACGATCAATTGGGAGTCACCAAAGAAGAGCTTTAAGGACCTTTATATTTAAATCTCAAGCGGCTCAAAGACCAAGAATGGAAGCTTTATACTCTTCTATATTATTGGTACAAGTGAAGTTACATTTAAAGGGAAAATATATTGGATGATCGTGTGGGGTAATAAGGATAATCCCTACCCCTACACCTTTTGCACACCTAGAACCATCAAAGAAAAGAGACCAACAAGGCTTATTTAGGTTTAGCTTCTATGTAAAAGATGAACTCATCAGGAAATTAAATCCTCAAAGGCTGAGTGGACTCTAGAGGTGCATCTACTAATTGGTCAACTATTATTTGATCTTTTACTAGCTTACAAACTCTTGATCAAACTCACTAAGAAGCATAATCCTTTTATTAGTTTACCCAAGTAGATGGTTTTTAGACATAAGGAGTTACAAAGAGTCCAATATTGAAATAAAAAAGTGTTATGATTAGGCATATAGTCTACCCTTGCAATCAAAATCTTGGTATATTCTTGTAGACACCAAAACCTAGCCACTTGTCATCCATCCAGGTCTTCCCACCATTTTTACCCATTTATTTATATATATTTAGGCATATTTGTTAAATATATGTTTAATATTAATATTTTAATATTTTATATATATTTAATAAATATAAATATTATATATGTAAATAAATCCCAGCCATCCGATTTGACTTAATCCTAGCCATCCATCTACATCAATCCATGCCACACACCCAAAATTAATATCCACCCTCTGATGTGTTTTAATCTGAGCCACACAATTCGTGTCGCTCAAACCCTAACATACCCTAGTGTGGATTATTAATAGGAGCCATTTTGATGGCTCAACCCCTAAGTAATTTCCTAAGTCTTTTCCTAAGCAATCCAAGTCTTTTGAGTCCATCCAAGCCCATTCTCCATCCATCCTCGCTCACCCTAGCCTCCGCATCCATCATTGCCCTTCTCGCTCAGCCAGATCTACTTCTGTAGATCTTCACCTCAGCTCCCGAATGCCTTTGGGGCTCCCTATCACCGTATCGAGCACACTCTAGGGCTTCCTTCCACCGCCAAGCACTTGGGCACTTTCCACCATCCCCCAAGCACCCACAGGCATTTCTCTACTATTCTGAGCACTCCACGGGCATCTCAAAACCTATCTAATGAAGCCTAGCTAAGCCCTCGGGTGATGCTAGGGCATCATCGCACCAACTTCCTACAACAACTACCATAGATCAAAGAATGACAAGTTCAACAAGGTAAATATTTTATTGTTATATTTATTTTATTCTTCTCCATATCTATGTATTTCTATTATCAAATTTAGGGTTTGTTGTTTCATTTTTGAGGGTCTCACACAATGGAGCCCTCACAATTACTACTAATATTTTATTATTCTTTATGTGTAGGTTTGGGAAGATACATAAGCATTGTGCAATTGCTTAAGCTAGAGTGGCCCAGTATTGGATAACACGAAGCCCACTCACCTCTATTGGGATCAGAAGTGAGATTGAAGACACCACCAAACTGTTCACTAGGGTTTTAGAGAACCCTAGTTATTGTAAATATTTGTATCAAAGAAATCAATTCTTTCATTGTAACATTGGAGATTTGAGGCTCCCCCATATTAATAAAAGCATCTATTTTTGTGCAATATTGAGTCTTGATTTCAATTTATCTTGTTATATATTTTGGTGTTTCACTTTTGCATCTACAAATGGTGATCACGATGGGACCCCCTAAGGGTTTCTCATTTTGATTTACCTTGTTGACTAATTTGTTATTTTGTCTCATCTTGCAAGATTTTTAGAAGCATAGATTTCATAATTTTCATTGGATTAGGGTTTCTGAGGATTCATAGAAGGTTGCAGAAGGTGTTGAACACCCTATGGCACTCGAGGGACATCCAAAAATGCCCAGGTGCATTTCAGAAATACCTAAGGGTATTTTACAGAGAGTTGAGGCAAAAACATAGGCTTTTAGGTAAGTTTACTATCAAACCCTAACTTTCTATTTTTACGTATTCTGGCACTTTTACATTTTTTTTAGATTTTTGGATTAAAATGAACATCATTAATAAATATGGTAAAAACAAATCATTTTAGTTGCATTTTAGGCATTAGATTAATCATTGCATTCATCAACACATTTTTGCTTAAATATTTCTTAATTTTTTGGTGTGTTGCATTATTGTTTGCATTTGAACTATTAAGCGCATACATTAGTTTACATCCTAGGGTTAGAGATTTCTATTTTTGTAAGTCTAAATAGGAATAGTGTCAAGATACCAAAAGTATCCCCATATTTGGGTGATTCCAGGTGGAGGAGTAGATGAACCCTCCTCTATTTAGAGAGTGGTCTTAAGTGGTGTACTTTACATCCTTTGGAGAAATTGGTATTCTGGATATTGGATTCTGATTTAGACTATCGAAAGTAGTCATTTTTCTAACATTGTATGTACACAATAGAAAATTGGAAACTTTTAAAAATAATCACACACTTCACGCTTCACATTAAATAGTAATGGTTGGATTTCATCACCAACCATTGCTTGAGATTTGGTGATGGTGGCTTTCATCTCCATCCACCAATCTCTACCCCTAGACACCTTAGATTACCCTCGAGCAAACTTGTTGGATTTCATCACCAACAAGAATCTCGTTGCCCCATCCAAGCCATAGGATTCACCCATTTAATTCAGACTAGCACATTGAAACACATAAAATCAAAATCTAAAAAAATGAATTCACATTAAAATGAGATAATCAATGAATGAGGTAAGACACATTTGTTGAACAAACTTAGCATTGATTTATCTCTATTTGATTTTTGTGGAGTTTCAATTCTGCATTACATTTTACTGCACAATTTGTATTTGGTTTAGTTGCTTATGGTATTAACAAGAAATCAATAGAAAGCATTAAATCAAAACAATTCCATGGAAAATTCATCCACCTTCCCCACCACTTCTATGGTAGATTCCCCAAATGTGACACAGATAGATTTATCTGTAGGTCCCTCACATTCCATGTCACCCACAATATTTCATATGGTTGTTCCCCAAATAGAGTCAACCTCACCAACCATTGATCACCACATTACCCACATAGACATGGCACAAGTAGAAGCTCTTATGAAGTCTGCTAACTATGTCTTACAGTCAGTTCCCAACTCACCTAGACAAGATCCTACTTTACAGTAGGAACTTGCTCATTCCCAACCATCCAACTTTACCTAGGTGTACACTAACCCTCTTTTTGAGGCCTCGATTGCACCTTCCTCTCATGTACCCATTTCCCAATACCCAAGTGCTCCTAGCACTTCTATCCCATATTCATACACATCCACCTACACCAACCCCTTGTATGAAGCACATGTAAATGTTGCTTCACAAGTTTCTACCTCCCAAGTTACCATGCCAAGTGTAACTTATCCCTTAGCCACATCTTCCATGCCATCTACATCCATACCTTCCACTAATGATAGAGAAATTCATGAAGCATGGGAACATTTGAACAAATTGCTTAAGCAACATCAAGATGCTCAACAACAAGTGCAAGTGAACCCTAAGCCTCTACCAATTTCTACTCAGCCCACCCTCATTAACCAAGGTCCATCATGGGTACCACAATATTCTATGGTTTCCATCCCTACTCCTCCACCAAATCATACCAATTCCATTCCCATTGGCCAACCTAGCCATAGCCCCCATGCATTGTCCCCATTCCAACATTCTCCACATCTTCATCATCAATATCCTCTTCATCAATTTCCATCAACCTCACCTAGTCATCATCATCAATCCCATCATCATCTAGTTACCCCACAATATTTTTCCACCATGCCTTCTCATCAGGTGATTCAAGGCTTCCACATTCCTAGGGAAGACCCTAGAATCAAGGCCATGCAACAACAAATAGATCAGTTGATACAACATACTCCTGGTATGACAAACCAGAAGCCAACTCTACATCAGTTGATCAACCAACCCATTCATCCTTTGATACCATCACCACCATATCCGATAGATTTCATGATGCCAAAGTTTGATAAATTCAAGGGGACTGAGGACCCCAAAGAGCATGTAAGCACATTTGTACACTCATGCTTTAGAATTCAAAATGACAATGCTCTCATGCTTAGAACATTTCCTCAGACATTAGGAGGAGATACCATAGAGTGGTACAACCAATTGCCTAGTCATAGTATTTATACTTTCGAACAATTGGTTGACCTATTATTTGAATGTTTTATCCTAAATGTTAGAAAGAAAGTCTCATTGTCCGATGTGTATGCTTTAAGACAACATGACGATGAGTCTATCTATGATTTTGGAAACCATTGGAGGGTCATCATTACCAAGTTGCCATTCACCCTACCAATGGAAGAGCTTATCAAACTATTTACCAAGAGTTATTTAAAACCCATCTCTTGGATGCTTCAATTATAGACATATCATTCATTTGAAGAAGCTCTAGCATAGGCTAGTGTCATCGAGGAAATAAAAATCCAAGAGGGCATACTTAAGCCTAGAAAAAAGGAATGGCAAAACAAGGGCCAATATAAAAGTAATTATTCTAGCCAATCAAAATCAACACAGGCCACTCTAGCCAATCAACCTAATCATGTTAATCAAGTGGTCATGAGCCAACCGATAATGGCTCAACAACAATCAGTGCAACAACCACCACAACAAATTTCTTATCATGTGGTACCCTTAGTAACTCAATCTATGCAAAGCATAGTGCCAACTATAGAGAACCATCCTCGATGATAGTCTATCTGATAGAATCGCCAATACACTCCCTTGGTCGAGTCATATGCTTCCCTCTTTCTGAAGGTTGTATGACACAAATAAACTTGCATTACCTAAAATCAGACCAGATGATCCCACTAAACATGGAAAACATTATCGAGAATATTTATTTTGTCCTTACCATAGGCAAAATGGGTATGATATCAATAATTGCCATGTATTCAAAGACATAGTTCAAGACCTTATTGACTTGGGGGCCATCAAGCTTGACAACCCCTTGCTCAACAAAACCAAAATCTTGGTATTTTTCAAACACCACTTCCTCATCATGAGGAGGTGCAACCAACTATGGGAGGGGCTAACACCAAAACTCCTCCTAATCAAGTTAACCATGTCCAACAATACCAAGGTTTTGTAGGTGCCATTCATGTGGTCACTAGAGGTCAATGAAATAATCAACAAAATGCAAGGCAACAACCTCAAGCAAGTGTGTCGCAACCTACCACATCACCTCCCATCCAAATTTCCCCTAATCCTTCATCACCAATTCATATTCCTAGCCAACCAAATCCTCCCATTCATCCTATCAATCATCCTCCATGACCAGTCATCTCATTGAGTAGCCGATTAACCACAAGCCTAAAGATGGCTTCCACCAAATTATCAATATATGAGCTAATTCAACAATCTCCCCCACATCATGAGGCATTAATGGATATTCTAAAATCCATTGAATTACAATCTCAAGATCCTAATGCCTTCAAAAACTTTGTAGGGAGCATTCAAACATGCATGGAGCCTTCCATTACATTTTATGACTTTGAGATTAAGCCAATCTCATCGGAATCAGTAGATCCTCCATTGCATATCATGGCTCTAATTGACAAGAAGTCATTCAAAAGAGTTCTAATTGATACCGGTTCCTCCATAAATATCATCACCACATCTGCCCTTCATCATCTGAACCTTCCTCCATCTCATATCACCAAGTCATCCTTCACCCTAAAAGCATTCAATGATGCTTTATGTTCCATAGTTGGCACTATTGTTTTGCCCATCGAAGTGGGGGTCAAAATATTGCACACTATGTTCCACATCTTGGAAGGATCCATGGCATACAATGTACTCCTTGGAAGACCTTGGATGAGGGAAATGAGATGTGTCCCTTCCATTCTACATCAATGCTTGAAATACATTCATGAGGGACAAGTACATTGCATACCAATGGATGTCGAACCATTTAAGTATTGCAATTTCATTTCAAATCCTTATGAATCCATGCTTCCTTCCACCCACATTTTCCTATCACCATCAACCAATCCATCTACCACTCCACCCATTTCTTCATCAAAATCTCCCATTCCTGAGGAGCCCCTTATCACCCATCCCCCATCATCTTCATCATTGACTACATGCACATGTGGTCAAATTCAATCCACATCTTTGCCTTCCACATCATCATCATCCATTCAACAACCTTCCCAATCCAATCCATCACCATCAACCAATGTTTCACAAGTCGAGTTGATGGATTGTGAGACATCTTCATCTCCACCATTCCTCGAGCCATTATCCAATCATGGTCCTTCCACATCATCCCAAGTCGAGGTCCACCTCACTAATCCTAGTATTGGTGAATATGTGGTCCAAGACATCACCATCACACCACTCACCATTCCAACCACTAAGGATTTTGATCACCCACGTGACCCACCTTTATCCATAGGAGTGGTATATGACATGGGTTCAACTCCCAACAACATAAATTTTGTATATGGGGGGATTGATTCTTCATCAAATCTAGCTCCCCTAGAAGAACCCAAAGAACCAACACCTACCAACATACAAAACATGTTGAGATTTCCATCCCATTATTTTCACATAGTTAATTGGTAAGGACATGGCCTAGGATTGCATGAACAAGGAATGCATGACATTATCGATGTTCCATATCGAGAAATGCATGACCATTCAGGCTTAGGTTACACTCCACTTTCCACCACCTCTTCTCTTGAACAAGCCTTCCAAAGGCTTAATCTAAATTCAGGAGAAGAAGCCCTCCACCCCGATGACTCTGATGATGAAATATATGAAGAATTTAAACTCATGTCGATAATTTTGGATGAATCTAAAGAGGAATCAGAGCCCATCATTCCCCATACCGAACAAGATGAGTTTTATCTCAGAATGTTCCCCATCCATGAGCCCATATTTCACTTGCTTCTTCCACAAGAATGAGCCTCCCCTACCGGTGAACCACCACCTCCATATCATTAATCCATTTCATAAGCCAAAATTGTAATATATGTACATAACAAAAAATAGTGGTTTTCACCACTACAAAAAAAAAAAAATCAAACAAAAACATTTTCTTTTTTGCATTGCATGTATATATCATTTAGTTAAATGCATTTATTTGTGTTGCTTATTGCTATCTAGGTTTACCAAGCTCCTAGCATCGGTTCTTAGGCTCCATTCATCCCATCCAACCTCATCCATTTTCCCTTAAGTCAACATGAATCCTGTTGACTTATTCACCCCACTCCATAATCCATACGATTTGGCAAAGCCAATTCCAATTGACATGAGTCTTATTGATATGGACCAGATCTCCTCACCTCCATCCTTTTCTAAGTTTGTCTTATCCAAGGAATTGTTAAGGGCTTCAACCAACTACATTCCTCCATCCCCTCCACCTTCACCTTCACCTTCAAACCTTGAGGTTTTCTAGGTAGACATAGATGAGGATAAGTCAAAAGAGTTTGATGACATCTTAGATGACATTCATCTGATCCCTACACCCCATCAACTTGAGGAAGGTTCCCATATGTCCATTGAAGATACCATCGATGTGGACCTTAGTTCAGACAAAGACAATCCTCAAATTGTCAAGCTTGGAAAATCTTATCCAATGATGAACAAGAGCAATTAATTGCTCTCCTCAAGAGGAAGAAGGGCATTTTTGCATGGTCCTATAAAGACATGCCTGGTCTTGACCCTAGCTTGGTTGTCCATAATCTCACCTTACATCCTGATGCTAAGCCGGTCAAACAAAAACTTAGAAGGATGCATCCTACCATTGCCCTCTTGGTCAAAGAAGAGCTCCAAAAGCTACTAGATGTGGGTTTCATCGTACCCATTGATTATCCTGAGTGGCTCTCAAATATGGTACCCATTCGTAAGCCTAATGGGGTGATACACATTTGCACTGACTTTTGAGATCTTAACAAAGTGTGTCCTAAGGATGATTTTCCTCTCCCAAACATTGATACTCTTGTCGACACTTGTGTTGGCCATGAAATGCTTTCTCTCATGGATGATTTCTTAGGATACAACCAAATTTGAATAAATCCTGATGACCAACACAAAACAACATTCACTACACCTTGGGGAACTTTTTGTTACAAGGTGATGCCCTTTGGCCTTAAAAATGTAGGTGCCACTTATCAACGTGCCATGACATACATTTTCCATGACTATATGCATAATATTATCGAAGATTATGTGGATGATCTCTTGGAAAAATCTAAAACTCGACAAGAGCACATTGGTGTATTGGAGAAAGTTTTTGATCGACTACTAGAGCATAATGTAAGGTTGAACCCCAAGAAATGTGTCTTTGGTGTTACCTCTAGAAAACTATTAGGGTTCATTATCTCCAAAAGAGGCATTGAGGTGGACCCAAACAAGGTCAAGGTCATCTTAGAGATGCCTCCCCCAACAAATTTAAAGGAATTGCATAGTTTACAAGGAAATATCCAATCAATCCATCATTTCATTGTGCAACTTTCTGACAAATGCAAGCCATTCAATCACCTGCTACAAAAGGGGGTGCCATTTTCTTGGATAGATGAGTGTCAAAAAGCCTTTGATGACATTAAGCAATACCTAGCTTCTCCACCAGTCTTAGCTCCTCCTCATCCAGGGGTCCCATTCTATCTTTATGTTTCAGCAATAGACTTTGCACTAGGGACAATGCTTGCACAAAAGAATGAAGAAAATCGAGAGCAAGTTGTCTATTACATTAGTCAAACATTGGTAAGCTATGAAACTAGATACGCTTATGTAGAAAAATTGTGCTTAGCAGTGGTTTTTGCCACTAAGAAACTTTGACATTACATGCTTAGTCACACAACATATGTCATAGCTAGAGAAAATCCTCTACGTTATATGATATCTCGCACTTACAATAACACCCGCACCGCTAAATGGATAATGCTTCTCACTGAATTTGACCTTGAATTCATTAGCCAAAAATCCATTAAAGGTCAGGTCATAGCCGATCAACTTGCAGAAGCTCCACTACCTAGTGATCATCCTTTGATTATTGAGCTCCTAGATGATTCGATATTCGTTATTACTGAACAAGAAGAAGATGTCATTCTAGAGGAAGATGTCGATATCACATTATTCTTTGATGGCTCTAAGTGCGAGAAAGGTCAAGGTGTTGGAGTCATGTTTCATACACCCTAGGGGGTACCTATCCCTTTATCATTCAAACTTGACTTCCAATGCACAAACAACACAACAGAGTATGAAGCCTTAATCTTAGGTCTTCAATCAACTATAGCTATGGGCATTAAGCGTATCAAGATATTTGGTGATTCTCAACTTGTTGTCAAGAAAATCAATGGAGAATACCAATGCAAAGAACCTACCATTAAACTTTACCATGAAGTAGCAATGAAATTGCTCTCTAAATTTGAATGGTATGAAATCAATAGTTTACCACGTTCGACTAATAGATTTGTAGATGCAATGGCCTCTCTTGGATCATTGATTCCAAAAGACTCCTTAGGAGAGGTACAACCCCTTATTATTTCAACGATCTCTAAATCTGCAATTGTTCATGTTGAATCTAAGGATGAAAAGGATGTTTGCTTTATCCAGTCGGATCCATATGAGCCTTGGTCAAGCCAAATAGTAGCCTTTCTCAAGTTTGGAACACTCCCATATGACATGTCTCAAACTGCTAAATGCACTTTCAAGCAAAAAGTAGCTCATTTTGTTCTCTTGGGGGATGTGTTGTATAAACATGGTTATGATGGAGTCCTCCTTCATTGTCTCGAGTCTAGTGAGGCACAAAGAGCCATAGCTGAAGCTCATGATGGTACTTGTGGTGGTCATTTTAGTGGGATGGCCATCACAAAGTGTATTTTATGCATGGGTTATTATTGGCCCACCATGGAACGTGATTATTGCACTTATGTTAAACATTGTAAGAAATGTCAAGAACATGCTAATTTAACTCATGTGCCATCACAAGCTTTACAACCTATTCAAAGCCTTTGGCCCTTTTCACAATGGGGTCTAGATCTAATTGGTAAAATTTTACCTCCTTCCTCAAGACAACATACATTCATCATCACAACCACTGAATACTTCACAAAGTGGGTTGAGGTAATTCCTCTAACTAGTACGATAAGACCTAGAATTGTGGAGTTCATACTTCACCATATCATTTGTCATTTTGGTATCCCCTCAAAAATCATCTCTGACAATGGTAAGTCTTTCAAGAACAAGGATGTTCGAGCACTTTACGAGAAATATAACATCCAACATAGTTTCTCAACTCCTTATTACCCACAAGCAAATGGACAAGTTGAGGCTACCAACAAGACCTTAATTGCTATTCTCAAGAAACTTGTTAACAAAAATCATAGAGATTGGCATACCAAAATCCCCTTGGCTTTATGGGCTTATCGAACAAGCATCCACATACCTACTAGGGCAACACCATTTTCATTGGTCTATGGAGCCGAAGCAATCATACCTCTTGAGCTTGAGATTCCCTCCTTGCAAATTTCTTTGTAAGAATTCATAGATGATGATACTGCTAGACAAGCACATCTTGACCAACTCACACTTCTTGATGAGAGGTGAGTCAATGCTTTAGAGCATTTACGAGTTTATCAAGACCACCTAAAGCATGCTTACAATGCCAAAGTTCATCTACATGAATTCCAAGTAGGAGATCTTATCCTTAAAGAGAATCAACAAAACACCAATGCACTACCGCATCTTCATGATAAATTCATGGCTAATTGGTTGGGTCCATACATTATCACTCAAAGAGTGGGTAATGGTACTTATAGGCTTGCCAGTCTAGAGGGAGAGGAAGAACCCGAACCACTTAATGTTATACACTTGAGAGCATTCTATGCATAATGAGATTGATATATATGTATATATACATGGCTAATACACAAAAACATTGCACTTCATTTGCATACATTCAAAAACATTGCATTTCATTCCAAAACATTGCATTCGCACACATTTCATTTTGCATTTCATACATTGCATTCACATCCACATTTCACATTTCATATTAGGGATCATTTATTAAGTTCAAGGTTTTGAATTGGTCCAATAAAGTCATGTTGCCTTAATCAGGGGCACCTTCACAACATCATCCACACAATTCCACCAAGTCAAATTATCATTTGCCTCCATACATCCATAATTCCTAGGTGTTTTCGGTCACTCAACCACTCCTAGTGTTTTAAGCAAACCCCAAATACATGTCGAGTTCCTTTTAGGACCATTACACATCTTCACTAAGAAAATCTTGAGTTTTGGGAATTGACTCCAAAACATTCTTGAACCAAACACAATTTCACATCTTAAAAACATCTTGTGTCAAAGAGGGATAACACCATACTTGGTTTGAACCTCGAAGTGAAAAGGGTAATCCTCGCTTGTCCCATCATGCAACATAGTCCACAAAAATAGTGGTTTTCACCACTATCACAATTCAAAAATAAAATAAAGAGTAGGGAAAAATCTCTAACAAAAACTCTAAATATTTTACATCACACACCACTGATCATTGGGTTGTAAGGATCGTACTACATTTCCAATCAGATGGTTAGGTAGTCATCCCCAAAACTTAAGAGATCAAAATTCTTGGACTATGGAGTTAGCCTCCACCAGAGCTATAGATGCTTGACTGGTAGTGGAGTACGCTCATGCATGGTGACACATCTCTTTTAAAGAGACCTCTGACCGCACATATAGACAAGCTAGCTTCTTGGTCTCATCCATAATAGGTCACCCCCAATTTACTCAAGATGAGTTAATGAACTCACTTGCACACACATTGGTTCTTGATTACCTTGAGTCATTACCATGCTCATGATTTGGTAAATGAATTCACTGCACACACATTTGGTCCTAGAGGGATTAGGCAATTTTAGTGAGTTTGTTTGATGCCACTAGTATGTCCGAGTCTCTGCAAAAATTAGTTTTCCATATCAACATCCATATCTTCTTCCATATCAACATCCATATCTTCTTCCATGTCAACATCCATGTCAGTTCATGAGTCATTCACCCCACATACCACCAAGTTTGGTGCCCCTGATTAAACAACAATGTTAGAACATGGCCAAGCAAAATCTAAACTATAAATGATCATTAGAACATTTGCATTTCCACTTGCATTAATCATCCATAACATATCATATGCATTAATCATCCATATAAACATGCATTCCACAAAAAGCATTCACACAAACATATAACACAAAAGGTAAAAGCCATGTATATATATGTATAAATATCACATATACAATGAGTGCCAAAAGGCTACATACAATGGAGCACCAAGGCTCATATACAAAAAGTGCATCTAAGCACTAGCTATGTCCTCCAAGAGGACCCTTATGACCTAGCAGGAGTCTTAGACCTAGCACTATGCCTAGACTCTCTTGAAACACAACACAAAAAAAAACTAACCAATATAATAACCTAAAAACAATACAACATAACAAGAAACACACAATGAAACCCATTTAACTGTCACCCAAAATAAAAAAACCAAAAACCAAAAAAAAAACCACACCAAAAACACCACAACCACAAAAACCAACCAAACAACAAAAACACACAAAAAACAAAAAAAAAAAACCAAAAACCACCACAAACCCAAAAAAACACCTCCCACACACCAAACAACCCCAAACAAACCCACAACCAACCCCACAAAAACAACCAACAACACCCCACAACACCCAAAAACAAACCAAACCACCCCACAAACCAACCCCCAAAACAACAACCACAAAACCCAAACCACACACAAACACCAACCCAACCACCCAAACACACAACCACAAATAAACCCAACAAAACCACCCAAAAACCCACCACACAACCCCCCCCACCCAAACCCCAACCCCACACCCCCACCACCCCAACCAACCACACCACAAAACCACAACAAACCCCAAACACACCCCCACCACACCCAAACACACAAACCAAAACAACCAACACCAAAACCAAAAAAAACAACACACACCCAACCCCAAACACACACCCCACACCACCACCACCAAACCCCCCCACAACACCCACAAACCCACACAAACAACACACAACCAAAACCACCCCCCCTACAGCTGAAATAAAAAAACTTAATTGAGGGTGGGGAGAAAGGAAACAAACACAAAAAAAAAAAAGTCTTCATCAATGAAAACAAACATAAAAAAAAATCCAAAACAACATCTCTTTGCCTAGTAATATCAAATACAGATGATGCCAGAGGATATGGAAGAGGAATATGATGCTCTATCAACTTATCCTTCAAAGACTCGATATATCTCTACCGATATCGAAGGTGTGCTATGTCAAAATTATACCGGTGCTCCCTCTCTATCAACTCTACCTGGAGCCTCGTGACCCTTCATCCCGAGCCATCACCATCACGTCCCACCTTGCCACCTACTACTCTAGCCTTGCCCAATCCTCCTCACTATGAACTAGAGGCCCATCTAGAGTCTCCTCCACATCCTTACCATCCTTGCCATCTCCTCCACTCCCTGGAGCTTGCCTAGCTGCACCCTGAGTCCTCCTACTTAAATTGTCATATCAAAGGCATCTCTACCGCATGGGAGCCTCATGTGTCCCCTCACCCTCACCCTCATACTCATCTCTCTTAGCTACTGCTAGAGCTAGTCTCTAGAGTTGTTGTATCATGAACCATGCATCGTACTATGAAGTAGTCCCTGCATCATCTACATCAGGGAGATATATCTCCTCATCATCCTCGTAATCCATCCTCCATGGCTCCACACATGGTAGCCCTGTCTCCTCCCAATACCTCCTATAGAGCATCAGATCATTTAGGATTCCCTACCTCAGCCCAAATTTATGGAGTACCCATGAGAACTAAAAATATTTAGCCTCATTTTGATACTTCCCAACCACCCATCTAGCCTACATGACCCATCATAGATTATCTCCATCACCTGTCCACCTAGTACCCTACCATGACCTCCATATCACTTGGGTAGATATCAATCCTACCCATAAATCTTAATACCATCGGCTCATATGCACAAGCTGACTTGATTGTACCTCCTTCACCATCACCCATATCCTAGCATAGGACTGCTCCATATCCAAACCTATCATTGGTAAGCCCTCCAATTGAGCCATGCTAAAGTGCTCCCATCCCCAACACTGCAACAAAAAGCTGCATCCCAATCCCTTCCTACTCCACCTCCTCACCTCATAGAGATTCTGGTACACCTACACCAATAAGGTAGAAGCCCATGCGTGCACCTACTGCATAGTGAACATATCGCTCACCAACCCTATCAAGTTCGAAGGGAACATAAAATTAGTACTATTCGGGGCCATGATGTTGGCCAATACGAACATCACCAAAGTCCAAAGGAAATCCAAATCCTTGTTCACATACATGAAAAAGTAGATAATTCTACCACACTCCACCTTCACACTCTGCCAATTGTCTCCAAACATCTTATTCATCTCTGCTCACCGATCATGTCCAACCTTTATGTGAATCCACTCCACTGGAACCTTAAGGATGTGATATACATCCTCAAGTGTGAGGGTCACCTCTCCCATGGGAAGCTGAAAGGTTCCCCTATCCGGATCCCACCTCTCTACCAAGGTAGAGAGGTTTCCCTCGTCCACCCTCACCACATCAATCTAGGATACCTCTTCTAGCCCCATAACCTCTAATAAATCCCACTCCTCCTTCACTAGCACCTTTCTCATCCCAGGGATGTAAAGTAAGAACCGGTACCGAGCCTCCAAATCCTACTCCAAATCCTAAGCTACAACATAATACAAAACATTTGTCATTAATACATGTTAAAAAAAATCATAAAATCATATTTTTTTTTGCACACAACAAGGGACTTACCTCATCAGCTCACACTCCAACCTCAGCTTTGGCCCCCGCATCCACTTCTTCCATCGCCATAGCTTTCGTACCCAAATTACTTCACCTCACTTTACTCCACTCCACCCAAATATCCCAAACATAGATTCACAAACTCAAAAATGCACAAATGAGCTCAAATTCCACCCAACAGGTTATTTATAGCTACTTCAGGTGCCTTGAGACACCCATGGGCATTCCTTGGTGTATTGAAGTGCACCCGACATTTACGAAGTGCTCAAACACTAGTGGGCATCTGCGCATGCCAAAAGTGTTAACTAAAATTTGGCATTAGAATTGATAAAATATTAAATCATTGCAAAATAGTGGCTTACCCCCATGAAATATCTCCATATTGCATTCATGCATCATTTTCATCATATTAATAGGTTTTGTGAAGGTTCCAATTGATTTGGATGCATAATTTTCATTTGCAACCAAAATTCATAAAATCACATAACAAGTTACAAAACACTCCAAAATGGCATAACTCTTCACAAAACGATCATAACCATCATCCTCATCATCAATAATGCATTTCTATCATCAATCATAACATTTGCATATTTGCCAAGTTCAAACAAATATTCAAGTGAACCTTGTATCTAGTGGGTTATTCTATATACTTGATGATTGCAATGATTTGCATCCATGCAATTGGATAATATGAATAACCTACCAGAAGGACACTTGGTCATTTTCATCATTCAATATCTCCTTGTTCAAAATCACAATCACATTTGGTAATTCACATTTTGCATGAAACCTTGCCAAGAATAATTTGCACAAAATATGTCATTGATGGCCTAGTTCATGGGGTTTAACACATGGACAAAATCACATTTCATCATTTCAAATTTCCTTGATAGTCATCATGGTGATTGGACTTAGCTAGGGTGATTGGTTCCAATCATAGGGATTTTTTGACAGTCACTAGTTGGCCCTCCAAAGTTGACTATTTTTATATTTGCATATTCATATTTGCATATCAATAATGCCTAAAGGCAAGTTCTTCAGCAACATCGAATCACCCCAAATTTGGGGAAACCATATTTGGTTTTGATTTTCCCACAACGGGATACATCTTACATGATCATGGCATCTACACTTGGAAAAAATTCCTTCATCTATTGGGGTAAAAATAGACACATATTCATCACATTTTTGCAAAAACCTTCATCTATTAGGGCAAAAATAGACACAATCATTTCACATTATCCACCAATCTCTTTCCAACTGTTGGGGCAAAAATGGTATCACATTTACATCATTCATATTGTCCACATTTTATTTGCACACTTATTTTTTTTCAATTGGCTCACGAGATTCATCCACAAAATCATTCACCAATTGAGGAGGTAAGCTATGCAAATCCAAATTCTTTGTTCTTTTATCTTCATGATCATCTGTCACATCTCTAGAAAAAGCTACTTCTATGCCTAGCCCAAGTAGGTGTCTTGAATTTTTGCACTACATTGTGTTTCACGCAACGCAATACAAAAAGGAGCATCTGTAGACACCAAAATCTAGCCACTTGTCATCCATCCAGGTCTTCCCACCATTTCTACCCATTTATATATATATATATAGGTATATTTGTTAAATATATGTTTAATATTATATATATATATATATATGTAGATAAATCCTAGCCATCCATCTACATCAATCCATGCCACACCTAAAATTAATATCCACCCTTCGATGTGTTTTAATCTGAGCCACACAATTCATGTTGTTCAAACCCTAACATACCCTAGTGTGGATTATTAATAGGAGCCATTTTGATGGCTCAACCCCTAAGTAATTCCCTAAGTTTTTGGAGGATCCTAAGCAATCCAAGTTTTCAAGTATCCTAAGGCCCCTCAGTTCTCCATCCATCCTTGCTTTCCATAGCCCCCGCATCCATTGCCACCCTTCTCACTTAGCCAGATCTACTTCTGCAAATCTTCACCTCAGCTCTCAAACACCTTCGAGTGCTCCCTGTCGCCATCGAACACCTCCAGGTGCTTTCCCTCCATCGCCAAGCACCTTTAGGTGCTTTCCACCATTCCCGAGCATCCATAGGTATTTTCTACTATCGTCGAGCATCTACGAGAATCTCAAATTAGAGCCCTACTGCCCTACTAACTCTTGGGTGATGCTAGGGTATCACCGCATGGTATTCTTACAACAACTACAATAGATCAAAAAATGACAAGTTCAACAAGGTAATATTTTCATTGTTATATTTATTTTAATCTTCTCATATCTATTTACAGTATTTCTATTACACAACTAGGGTTTGTTGTTTCATGTCTAAGGGTCTCACACAGTGGAGCCCTCATAGTTGCTACTAATATTTTGTTGTTATTTTTTGTGTGCAGGTTTGGGAAGATACATAAGCATTGTGTAGTTGCTTAAGCTGGAGTTACCCAATATGGATAGCATGGAGCCCACTCACCTCTATTGGGATCAAAAGTGAGATTGAAGATACCACTAGCACTGTTCACTAGGGTTTCATAGAACCCTAGTTATTGTAAATATTTGTATCAAAGAAATCAATTCTTTCATTGTAACATTGGATATTTGAGGCTCCCCCCATATTAATAGACTCATATCTTGTTGTGCAATACTAAATCTTGATTTCAATTTATCTTGTTATATATTTTGGTGTTTCGCTTTTGCATCTACAATTCTTCTTGCTTGAAAGGAGATAAAACCTTGCCTTACTTAAGGATCTAGATTTTGTCTAGTATCCCCATAATAATATCTATGGTTTCCTCAATAAAAAAATGTGACTCATCTTATTTAAAATATATGGGGCATGCAAAACACCTATCATTTTTTAAGTTTTCACTATCATAGTCTATATTTTGGGGATCTAAGGTAGGATATTGAAAATAAGCTATGTTGGCTATTTGAGCGAAAGAAGCCTCAAAGTACAATTGATTATTGATAAGATAGTTATGATCTCCGTAATATTTATTATGGATTGAAATGATGTTGTCATCCTCCAAATCACAAGAAGTTTCATCACTTATGAGCTCAGGATAGACTATAGTTAGGTATTTCATAGATGAATGCTCAATGAGATCACTAGGGATTTCTCCAAAGATGATATGGTTAGGACTGGTGGAATATTCCTCATTCTAATCTAAACAATTTAAGGAGAGCTAGCTCTAGATATTTAAGTGCAATATTCTAGTAGGATAGAATCATCATTATCATCATCTGAGAATGAGTTGATGAGGCCTAAAATCACCTCATATTCATGATGTTACAAGTTGGATTTGCCTTTTCATTTTGAAAATGTGTGTATTCTAGTAATGGACCTCTATGTGATTTATCATAGTATTTTGATCAAATGAGAACAAAAATGTTAACTACATTTATATGTTTATTTGGGATGATTTTGTGTTTTTTATGTCAACTTTGACTAACATTCTAGAATTGTGTAGTAGTATTCTAAACTGTAGGCTTTTGATCATATTATGAAGCATTTCCTTTGCTCTAGGAAGAACAATGACTAGCATGGTGATGTGCTAGAAAGGCAAAGTAAAAATGATAAAAATCATTGCATGGACACCCTATCACATATGAACAATGGTCTAAAATAAATGAATGCAAATTCCAACTGATCGTTGACAAAAAAACTATCTAAAACAACTAATGAATTGGTGAGTACATCGATGGTTAATTAGATTTTACATGTACCAAGGATAGGACCACCATTATCAAGGATGTAGGTGATTTATTTTTTCCATCCAAAAAACTTCTATTTTGATTTTGTGCTACTATCATTTTCTCAAAATTAGCCAATGAGCAGTTGTAGTCAATGTTTGTTTAAAGTAACAACCATAAGATAACTTAGTAGAATTGTTGTGAGAATAATATTTATAGGATCTTATTTCCTATGATGGAGACCTTACTTTTTGGAAGGTTTCAAAAAACTAGATTAAGATTTTTTATTATAAATATGTATCCCTAAAGAAAATTAGGGGATTGAATGCAAGAAGACTTTAGGATTGAAGACAACTGAAGATTACAATTTGAAATTTCTATTATTGTAGTTAAAGTGTACATTTTTTAGATTTTTATTTTTCATCCTAGTTAGTTTGGTTCTAAGTTAATTATTCCTTTTTACTAGATGAGGAGGAAGGGCCAACTCTCTCATGCTAGTAAAGAGATTTTTCTACTTTCTAGTTTAATATGCTTAATTATTAGTGTGTTGTTACAATAGTGTTTTAATTTTGTATTTTCTTGTGCTTTTTCGAAGCAATTGGCTAGTGTGAAAAACTTAGTTTTATAGGTTGTTTGATTTGAATTGAGTGTTGTTTAATTTCCTGTAGACTAGTTGTAATTTATCTCTTTATTTTCCCACAATCATTGTTGTCTTATGCATGAGATTTTATTCCTGCAATGTTTTAATTTTTTGCAAGTTTCTTTCCAATTAAAGAACCTATATATCCTACACTAAAATACCTCTTATAGACTTTAGCGCATATAGCCATTGGATGCCAAACCATATTGATAAATTAAAGTGAAAGGAACTAATGACACTTGTTGCTTTTTGACACCATTTCCAGGGAACATGGCATTGTTAAAGGAACCTAGGGAGGTATCACCAAGGTACTATTTTACATCACGAAAGCAAAATAAAATTATAGGATTCCTAAGGGTGATAGTTTGTATTTTATTTATTTTTAAATATTTTTTTCTTTCAAATGAATGAATAAATCTAGAGATTTAAGGGGTAGGTTCATTAGTCAACCTCTCCAACAAGCCATAGGGAATAGGCTACCACAACCGTAGGTTGTACCAACCAGTGAGATACCCATAACAACCATATTTAGTCATGCATTATGCATAAATGAGGGGTTAGGAAGTTTTGGTGGACCACTATCATCAACTCAAGGGGTTTCAAGATTTTCTAAAGACTCTATAGACCAATCTAGTAGTCCTCTACCTACTCCATACTTATTTGTATCCCCTAATAAAATTAAGAAAATTTATAACATTTATTGAGGAGATCTTAACATGGTGGATAAAAAAAGTAATTTAATTGAAAATCTTAACATTGATGCAAGAGAGCAAGGTAGTAACTTAAACAAAACCTTTACATTCCAAATAATATTAAACTCTAATGAAGAAGCACCAATGAAAAATATTTTTCCTTCAACATTACCACATTTTAGGGGGGTGCTTATGAAGACTTTGATCAATTCCTATTCACATTTAATGTCTTATGCCAAACATACGACTATGAATGAGACAATAAAAAGCTCAAATATTATTGACTACACTAGAAATTTTGGTCATGCAATGGTTCATAGGTTTAAAACTATATTGAATACAAACTTAGGCTAAAATAGAAAAATCATTTCAAGGACAAGTACTAGGAATACTATAAAGACCAAAAGGAATAACTCTTTTGGATGAAGCAACAAGATGAGGAAGACCTAGAAGACTATCTTGATAGATTCCTATAGATACTTAAAATATGTCATGTTTAGGAGACTACCCATATGGGCACATCCATAGACCTTATGACCAATATTGGACCTTTCCAAGAGTAAGCAGTGGTCCTAACCACTCAAAAAGGGTAGTTCTAGCCCATCCAGGCTTAGCCGCTCTCAAGAAGAGTGGCTACCATACCTGGTCGCTGAATCTAACAGTGACACACCTAGCCACTGGATCTGACAACAACTAGCACTATGCATAGTCTGGCCATGAATATAGGCCTAGATCATGTAGTCTGACTACACCTTGCATTGCTTGCGAGCGGATTTTGATGAGGAACTCCCTGAGTTCCTCCAACTGCCCCTTCAATGCCAATTTGTGACTGATGCTTTCCCCCTGTGATGGTCAGTTGCATGCAATTTGGATTGAGACTTCTCCAGGGAGTCAAGATTCAGATTTGAAACAAGGATGGGCTACATATGAGCCCTCCTAAGAAGTAAAAGAGATACATGAATATTAAAATCTTATGCAACAAAGCCCTAGATGAATATAGAGTGAATCAAAACCCCTTGAAGGAGTAATGAAGCAATTTTTGACTAAGCTACATCTATGCATTTGTTGTCAGATTCATTTATTCTTCACCACCCATCAGTGTACCAAACACAACAAGTGATCCTTGAACATAAATTGGAGCAAAGAAGATAGTGCTACAACCCTTAGTTCGTGAGGAGAGAATCTACATTTCATGATCATTGTATCAGATAGTGGCTAGCAGATATACTTTAGGGTATTAGACATTATTTTATTTTGTGCTAGCTTAGATCCATTACTACTTGATTTACTAATTAGTCATAGCTCAGATCTGATTTCATTAACATATTTACATCGTATTTCTAATATTGCTATGCTTTATTATTTTGTTAATGCTTGTATTTCAATATTATCATGATTGTTTATATTATTTAACATATTTGCTAATAAGAGGCCTCCTTCGGAGAGGTGACCCGTACTACTTATTATGCTTTCTTGTTTCCATACCCGTAGATACAGGTTCACAGGATCAGTGCAAAGTATCCAAAGCACGAAATCCATCTAGGATGAGATCAGGAGAAGGAGGCTTTTGTAAGCCCTCATACAGTTTTGTGTATGATATTGAGAGGCCTACGAAGGTGCACCATCCCATTACAGGGGGATACATTCACCGTTATTCCACTTGTAATATATTGTATCAAAAAGAGTATCCCTTAGAGGGATGCATGATCGGTTGTAGAAGCTTACATTTAATTTTATCAATCCGAGGGAAAATCAAGGTTAGATTTAAAAAGTAGCAATCCAATATAGATATGATCGTAGGAATTAATGCTTAAGTCTAGTTCAATTTCTAGTTCAGAAATCATGCGTACACATGTACAAAAAGAAATATAAAAATATGCAGTATGAATTATGCAAAAAATGGTAAATAAATGCAATTTATTATGAATTTTAACTATTAGGATCCTTATGCAATTTCTAAATTTTATATATTTTATAATGCAGATCTAACTAATTCTAATCTAATGCAGGGGGTGAAAGAGCTCAGGGACTGTCGATTAGGAGTGGGCCCTACCTCCTAAGTGGCAGTGTAAGTTCTTTCCCCTAAACTACTCTATCAGTAACTAAATATTATGATTTATACTAATGTTTATTCATTATTCATGAATGCAGGTTACAGTATTTACAGATTCAAAACAGAGAAGAAACAAATGCTAGAAATGATACAAGTTACCATAATTGAAGAAATGCTATTTTATTGATGAAGAGTCAAATGTACAAGCTCCAGAAAATAATCTGTAACATGATGTAATGAATAATGTAATCAGAGAAAAAACCCTAGAGGAGAGAGAGCCTCTAGTTTTTGTTGTATATTTTTATACTAAGACTAATACAAAGTACAATCTTGTCCACGTATGTATCTTGCTTAAAATGTGGAGTGATGATTGTACGTGCATCATAAGATATCCTAAAGCTAAATATATTTTATTTGACTTGGACCTAAAAATATTTCTATAAGTCCAAGTGGCATTACATGGAATATTTCCTATCTAACTGACTCATAATAAGACTTTTCAACTCCTGTAATATAGGAAGTCTTAACAACTTTGACATTTGACAAATAATAACTTTACAAATCCTTTTCATAAGGTTTTATCAGTTGGAGAGAATCTCGTAACCAAAATGAGAAGGAAAGATATATTTGAAGATATTTTAATTGTCGTCATTTGGTTATGTCATCCATATTATGTTTTGTCGTCCATGGTAAGTCTTCAAAATGACCTTTTGACCTTACGTAATTACTGTCCGTAATTACCTCCAGTAACTGTCTTCCATAAACTGAGATCATCCGCTTGACTTCTTCTAACTGCTAGTGGTTGTTCTTCACATCTGGAGTACAGTTGTAGTTTCTCCACTTATTACCTGCATTTAACTCAGATCTCGAGCAAATTGGACGTAAGTTAACTATAAATATCAAATTACCATTTTTAATCATTTTTATCAATAATTCATATTTAACTGATGATAACATGTAAAAATATATTAAATACTCAAGTAAAATGATTGAATTTGATACAAGAATTAGTAGTAAATAACCTCTCATCATTCCCCCAGACTAAAACTTATGCATGTCCTCATGCATACATAAAAATAGATATGAATTCATCAATATAAGATACATGCACAGTTTCAGAAGAATGTTACAGTATATGAGAGATTAAATAATTTTATAAAAGTGTACTCATCAGAAAAATACAGTTACAGAAATTCATCATTCTGATGCAGAAATAATATCAAAGTTATCCAAAATTTAAAAATCAGCTACATCAGAAATCATTTTATTCCTTACATATCAGAAAATATAAGACTGTTATTTTTTTAAGATTGAATTCTAGAAATAACAGTAATTTGATAATAATTCTCAAAAATAATAGTAATTTGAATATCAAAAATTTTGTTAACAGATAATCTCCAGAAAGGATTTGCAGCAATTAACTCAAAATACATATAGTAAAACAGATTTTTTTTAAAACACATGCAGGAGAATAAATTTAAAATCATATGTAGTAAATAGATGTGTATATAAAGAAACTATTTTAAAATAATATATACAAATACTAACTAGCCATCACACATATACAGATATATGAAAATTTCAAACCACATATTAAAAATATAAATCTCTGATAAATATTAAAAGTCTTTTAAGGATCACTGATCACTGGGTTGAGTGTCTGGAAGGTCTTCCTCTTGTCCGAGGTGTTTTCTGTTCCTGTTGTGCTTGTCTCTTAGATTTTTGGTCCACGGCTACTGCTGTAGCTGGAGTTTCTATAGTTATAGTCTTAATATGTTCAATCTCTGGGTCGCTCTCTTTCTCCTTCAATTTTGCACCCTTAGCCTGAGAAGAAGGGAGATCTTCATCGGAGTCTTTAGACCCTTTAAAAGCTGGCACATTCGGTTGAGAGATATTCTCAGTTTGTTAAGAACTATCTTCATCGAGAACTTTTGAAAAGTCAATGATTTTATGAGTGGATAAAGACTTACCAACGTTGACCGACTTGTTAGGCTTTCTCCCGACTGTAGACATTTTTGGCAGGGAAGTTTCAATAGGTGGTGACCGACTGGTAGGACTTGCAGGACCTGTAACCTTATCATCTCTGAGCTGTTTAATTAATTTAAACTACACAGAAAGAGCTTGCTAAACAATTTTATGTTGTTCTACTAAATCCATACTTAATTTATCAATTTTTGTTTGAAGGGATTCATTCTGTGCTTTGAGATAAGACAAGGTTTCTTCAATAGATTCCTCTACAGGTATTTCTGGGTCTTGGTCTTCTTCAGAACTTTCTATTATTTTTGTTTCTTTCCTGGATTGTATTCTGAATTTAGTATTTTTCCATTTTTTCTTTGAACTTCCAGGTTTTTCATCATGGTCATCGGAGTCACTTTCCTTTTCTGTAGATTGTTCATCTTCAGATTCGAAGCATTCCAAGATTTCAGGTGCATTGGCTTCTTCCACAATTCGGGTCCATGATACTTTTACTTCATGGGCCTTTTTTAGAATTATGAGTTTAATTAAACCATGATGAGCTATTAAGTGTAGTTTAGGTTGTCCCTCAGAATTTTTTGGCTTGACTCTCAGAACTGTAGATTTTAATGATTGGCACAGAAAGTATGGAAGATTGATAACACAGTCTTCTTTGTCAGGATATTTTAAGTTAAGAAGCATTTGAATATGATAGGCAGCTAAAATAGACATGCGACCCTCAACAGTAAAGAATTTGATAATGATAACAACTGCTTCTTGCCAAATAAGAGGAAGTGTAGAGGTGGCTACCCCTCTGATTGCACCTTCTTTGTTTCTTACAAGTGAACATTTCTCATCAAATCGCTTTACTAGTTGGGTGATACTTTTAGTATTTTTGTAGAAAAGTGTACCAACCTCAGGCAGGTTTAGGATCTCAGAGATCAGGCTTGAGGTTATCTTAATTTTTAGATTCCCTACATGAGTGACCATAGTATTAGGGTTGCAATTCAGGATAAACTATTGTGCTACCCCTACATCGTGTCCCTTAAATTGATTAAGCGCATCCCACCAACGAGCATTTTCAAATAGCTCAATCACAGAATCATCTGGATTTTGTGTTTCAATGGAAGAAGGTTCGCTGCGCTTTTGGAAAATGGGCTTGGGCATTTTGATTATAGATATCCTACAATATTGGAAGACACGGGAGTAGTTTTAGAGGCTAGAATTGCTTAGTAAAACATCCTTTTTTTATAGTTTTATGAGTTGTTTTTGTTGCTTTTTTTTATATATTGAAAGTATACAGGTACAGAAAATGTAAACTATACATCAGAGGCGTAATTTGCACAGAAATAAGATTTCAAAAGCAAATACATACATTGTATTTAGAAAATACGTCTTTTGTACAGAGATAATTTAAAAATACGTAAACTGTACAGAAACTTAGAAAATAGGTAAAAAACAGTCCACACAGAAGATACGTAATAATACATAGATTGTACAAAAATAGTCTACACAAAAAATACGTATTTAAGAAATACGTAAATTGTACAGAAATAAGTCCATACAAAAATACATATGGGTTTATAAACGAATACAGGGAATCTAAAAATAATTTCAGATAATAAAAACTTCATCAAATAAGAACATATTTTGATTGTACAAAAATAGAGGTCTAATTAAAGTTCAAATCAAATCAATTTCTGCCCAAAAATTAAAATTCCTTCTAAAATTTTAAAATTCCTTCAAAAAATTTAAAATTCCTTCAAAAAATAATAGGGTTTTCATCAATTTCAAAACTCGAAACCCAAAATTTTAGGGTTTTTTTGTATAACTCTACAATTTAGGGTTTAAAAATTAGGAATTTATAAATTAGGGCTTTTAAAATTTAGGGGTTTTGTAAAATTTTACAATTTCAGACATTTAGGATTAGGGTTTCAAATTTATACATGCAGAACCAACAATCTACAAATTAGGATAGAACTCAAAAATAAAAATTTTCTTTTAAAAGCAGTAAAAAGTTTATGAATTTTCAAAGCTCAGAAAGGAATTACGTAAAATTTTAAAGAAAACAATTAGGGTTTGAATTTCAAAAATTCCAGAGCTTAGAAAAAATTAGGGCTTTTTACCGATTCATTGAAAACTAAAATAATTATAGCCCAAAACTTAAAAATATGTCCTAAATGTCGATTCTTACACAAAATAAGCTTTATTATCGAATATTTTAAACTAATATCTGAAGAATGTTGAATTAAGAACAGAAAAAAGTACCTTTCTGATGATAGGGATGACAAAAAGACAATAAAGAAATGAAAAAGGAATAATTTACCTGACTCTTGTCGCTGTCACTATCGTAGAAGAAACTGGTGGCCACCTTACGTATTCCTCCTTCAATCAAACAACTTTTGTCACTCACCGTCAATCGTAGAAACGCATGGAAATACTAGGGGAAATTCTGAGTTTTCTACACAGGTTGATGAAATCTTGAATGCCTCTACCTGCATGGCTACATGCAGCGTAGAAAATATAGGGTAAAGTCTGAGCAGCGAGAGATTGACTACCTTTTACCCTAATTCATTTACCCTAGCTACAATCTATGGTGGTGGTTGCAAGTTCATGTAATCAACGGTGGAGAAGTGAGTAAAAATTGACGGTGTCCATTATTCTTCTAAACCCTACGATCGACGATAGCGTAATTCATGTTTTGTGTTTGTTTAAAATGTTAATAACCATCGATTACTATGTAATCGACGGTGGAGAGGTTGATCCATGGTCGTCCGCATGATTGATTGAAATGGATGGCATCCTTTATACGTGACAGGTTTAGAATATCATTACGTGGCAAAAATTCTTTAATGCCACCTTCCTTGTTTACAATGGTCGAGGTTTAGGTTTATCTAGGTTTGTCTTAGGTTTGTCTAGGTATGTTTATGGGGTACGTGCACGTCTAGGTTTCTAGGTTAGGTTTGTAGGTTAGGTTGTGTTTTAAGAGGTGTCGAGGCCTAGTAATTTTAGGTTTATCTTATGTTTAGGTTATGTTTGTTTTTTTTTTAAAGGTGTCGAGTTGGATTGGTTTAATAATGTGGTTTATATAATATAATAGTTTGGGTTGGTCTTATATTATTTAAAGTAAATTTGGTCGGGGTCTTATGTTAGGTTAGGTCGAGACTTATGTTAGATTAATATTATAGGGTTTAGTAATATTATATCATAACCTATATAATATAATAGTTATCCTAATATATTATATATTAGGAATAGTTATATTTATTAATAAAATATCCAAAAATATTTATATTATATTAATAATTATATTATTAGTATATTATTTACATAGTTATATTATTTATATTTTCATTATTATATTGTTAGATAGTTATATTAACATTATAATATATATATTACTTATATATATGAATGGATTATATATATATTATAATTAAATATTATAAAAAATTTATTTATTTTAAGTTTTATTATCATAACTATTTACGGATAGTATTTACGTAAGGTATTTATACATACTATTAAGAAAAATTTTCCTCTATTTTATTATTATTTCTTCCCTCAAGCTATATATACTTCCAAACTATATTATACACCTATATATTTGTAATTATCCCCTCCCCCAGACTTTAATTTTGGCTATATAGCCAAAACAAAGGAAAGATAGTAGTAATTTTAATAGGAGTGGATATAAATTTTTTGGAGATTATGCTTCCTGTATGTCATTAAGAAGTTGCTATTGTCAGTCATTAGAAAACATGGATAAATGAGAAGGAAAAGTAAGTATAGGCCATGTTTTTAGAGAGAATTTTGAAATGATAGTACTTGTGAAAGATAATGGATTACTAGGAATTGCATAGGATGTTTCTAGGTGAATTCTTCAAAGTCATCAAACAATAAGCTAAGCATACTGAAAGAAACTTCACTTACTTCTATCACAAATCAATTTAGTGTTAATGTTATCCTAATATGTTCAAGTTTTCTTTCAAAACCAACTGTGTGTGCAGTGAAGATTCATTCCCCATTATGAGTAAAGGTTAAAGAACAACAAGGATTATATATGCCAAAAGTTAGCTGATCTTATAAGCATCTAGAGGTCTTATCCAGACTTATTGCTAATACGTAAGGATACCTTTGAGAAAGAATATCCCATGGTATGTGAAATACTAAGAATTCCAGGGATTCAAGCTCTTTTTGCCCTTTTTTTTTTTTAGACTTTATTTGGGATACTTGCTTAGCAAGGGATTTTATAATACTTTTTGAGCTTCTTGCTTATTTAGAGGAGAAGCAAGAGTTTTATATTTTGCTTTTTGAGCTTTTGAATTCTTGTTTATTTATAGAGAACAAGAATTTTGGGGAGGATACTTGCTCGATTAGATGAGGAGCAAGGGAATATTTCTCTCTTTTTTTTCTTGATTTTTTTTAACTCTTTTTTTCTCTTTTTTTTTTTCTTTTCATGGGATAGGGTGAGCTTGTCCTTTTGCCAATTCATTAGTAATCTAGACCATGCGTATAAATGGATGAGCAAGAAAACTTTTTCACTTATGGCACACATAATACAAGAGTTAATTTTCCAAAACATCACAATGTTATTTAAATGTATATGTGTATGTGGTTAAAAGAGAAAACTTAATCATCTTAGAAGTTACTCATAACATTTCAAAATATTTGCTCTATTTTCAATGAGAATTTCCCTAATATACTAGATAGAATTTGAATATTTGAAAAAATACCTAGATTTCATCTAGCAACAAGGTACTATACATCATATGGTCATTTTTCTCTACAGGGTTAAAGATAAAGGATTTTTCTTTGAAAAGCTTTTTGAATGACTGAAAAATAGAAAGAAATGTAGGAACTTCATGATGAAATAAAGGAAGCAAGATCATTTTTTTGTTTTTGATATAATATTTACATTATTATGTATATGTATAAGTATTTGTATGTACAAATATGTATAAGTATGTTTATGTATAAATATGTACATAATATATATATTTTTTTTTCAAAAAGAAAGTCTATTGAATAGTGGTTGATTGTCGTTCAGAAATACATTGTAAATCATTTTGTTTTCTAAACTGATGTATGAATTCTTCTTTAGATAATGGCTTCTTATAAAGTTTAAGCCTATGGCCATTTACTAGTAGTTTTCTTGTTGAATCATCTATAGGCTTAAGTTTAACTGTATCGTTTCCAAATATTTCCTCAATTTCATAGGGTCCTAGCCATCTGGTTCTTAATTTACCTTGAAAATCTTGGTAACGGGAGTCAAATAACAAGGCCCAATCTCCTGATTGAAATGTACGTGGTACAATATGTTTATCATGCCATTTCTTTCATTGTTGTTGAGTTATCTCTATTCTATGCAAGGCTTCTAATCTCTTTTCATCTAAGATATTTAATTTTTCCAACCTTTCTTTTTGTGCATTATCCAAATTCATGTCAAGTTGTACGGATGTGCGTAATGTTTCAATTTCAAATTCAATGGGCAAAATGGCTTGTTTCCCATAAACCATTTCATAAGGTGATAAACCTGTGGTAGTTTTCCAAGTGGTATTATATGCCCATACAACTTCTTTTAATCTTTCATTCCAATCACCCCTATTAATAGTTACAGTTTTTGTGATAATCTTTTCAAGTTCTCTATTTGTAACTTCTACTTGTCCATTAGCTTGTGGGTGGTATGGTGAAGTTTTCTTATGTTTGATTTGATAGATATGGAAAAAATGTTCAATTAATTTGGAATTAAATTGAGGTCCTTGATCAGAAACAAATTCTCTAGGTGCACCAAAGCGTTGCATTATATTTTCATAAAGAAAATCAGCTACTAGTTCAGCCTTAGCTCGTGGAAGTGCTTTAACTTCTGCCCATTTGGTAACGTAATCTGTACAAACTAATATGTGTTGATTACCATCACTTAGAGGTTCTATAGGTCCTACAAAATCAATTCCCCATTTTTCAAATGGTTCAAATGCTATGTGTGGAACTAAAGGCATTTCCATAGAAGGAGTAGGCTTACTAGCTCTTTGACAAGCATCACATCTATCAATAAATTTATGAGCATCTTTATTCATTGTAGGCCAATAATATCCAGTTTGATATATTTTTCTGATTGTTCTTTGGGTTGCATAATGACCTCCACAAGGTTCTTCATGTGCTGCCCTAATAATATCATATACATCATTTTCTTGTACACATCTTCTAATTATTTGATCTGGACATCGTTTGAATAAAATTCCATGAAGCCAAGTAAAAGAAGTACTTTGAAATATTAATTTCTTCTTTTCATAAGGTGTAAAATGTTGAGGTATTTTTCCTGTTACTAAATAATTTGCAATATCAGCATACCAAGGAGTAAAAATAGAAAGGGCAAATAAATGTTCATCTGGAAAATTATCCTGTATTAATTCATTGTCATCAAAAATTTGTATTCGAGACAAATGATCAGCAATAACATTATCTTTACCTGCTTTATCAATGATTGTAACATTGAATTCTTGTAATAAAAGAAGCCATCTAATCACTCTACCACCAACTGTTGCTTTATTTGTTAAGTATCTAATGGCAGAATGATCAGTGTGAACAAATACTTCATACCCTGTAATGTAATGTTTAAATTTGTTAAGAGCATGAACTACAACTAAAAATTCTTTTTCTGTAATAGTATAATTGAGTTCAGCTCCATGCAAATTTTTACTTATATAATAAATAGCATAGGGTATTATGTTTTCTATTTGTTGTAATACTGCTCCTATTGCATAGTTTGAAGCATCACAATGTATATGGAATGGTAATTCCCAATTTGGTCCTCTTAATATTGGAGCAGTGGTCAATCTTTCTTTTATTTCCTCAAATGCTTTTTGGCATGCATTTGTCCAATTGAATTCACTATCTTTCATTAAGAGCTTAAGCATAGGAGTAGCAACTTTGCTGAAATTTTTAATGAATCTACGATAATATCCTGCGTGTCCCAAGAAACTTCTTACTTCAGTTTGTGTTCTTGGGGATTGAAGAGTTTGAATAACTTGTATTTTTGTAGGGTCTACTTTAACACCATATTGTGATATATAATGCCCTAGAACAATGCCACCTTTCATCATCATGAAACATTTTTCATGACTAAGAGAGAGATTTTGCTCTTGACATCTTATTAAAACTTTTTGCAATCCAGATAAAGTTTCTTCAAAAGTAGTACCATATATTGTAAAGTCATCCATATAAACTTCTACGCATTCATTTGTTAAATCAGCAAAGATAGCTAACACAACTCTTTGAAAAGTTGCAGGTGCATTACATAATCCAAAAGGTAGAACATTATAAGCATAAGTTCCTACAGGACATGTGAAAGTTGTTTTTTCCTGATCAACTTCAGCTATGGAGATTTGATTATACCCACTAAAACCATCTAGAAAACAAAAATATTTCTTTCCAACCAATGTATCCAAGACTTGATCAATAAATGGTAAGGGAAAATAGTCTTTCTTAGTTACTTTATTTAATTCCCTATAATCAACACAAATTCTCCATTTACCATTCTTTTTAGGGACTATCACTAAAGGTGATACCCATTGGCTATCTGAAATTGGGTATATAAAACCTGCATTTAAAAGCTTAATGATTTCTTCTTTAACTATTTCTTTCATAGCTGGATTTAATCTTCTTTGTGGTTGTCTTACAGGACTACAACCTTCTTGGATAAATATACGATGGGTGCAAACACTTGGATGGATACCCTTCATGTCTTCATAGTTCCATGCAAATGCAGATTGATGCTTTTTAAGCATATCTACCAATTGTGACTCTTGTATGCTTGTGAGTTCATTATCTGATATTAAGAGTTCTTCCAGGTATAATATCTATTTGTTTACATTTTTCCATATTTGCATCTATTCCATTTATTTCATGTTCAAAAATATTCAAGTCATATGCATATTTGAGATTGACTTGTGCTTGCTTCATTATTGGAAAATTGAGGTAAATCACTAATGTCTTGATTTTGATTTTCTTGTTGATTTTCTAACAACAATGGTAAGGGTCCCTCAGCTTCTTGTTCAAGTTATTCAATTAAAACATTAACTGATAAGGTTTGGATATCATCATATTCCTGAGGAAAATCATACCACAATTGTTTTTCTTCTATTGGTGATTCAGGAAATAAACTAAGATCTTTTGTATCTTTACCATTAGAAATAGTCATGTTTCCTGATCTACAACTAATGTAGGCATCAGCTATTGCAAGCCATGGTCTTCCTAAAATTAAGGGATGTCCCCCTAATTTCCTTTTAGGTTGTAAGACTATGAAGTCCACTGGATATTCCCATGAACTTACTGAGACCATAATATCTTCTAGTTTTCCTTTTGGCTTAATAGTAGATCTATCAACGAGTTGAAGCACAATAGAAGTTAATTGTAATTTTTGTATCCCTAAGGAATCTGTTGTTTCTTTGGTCATAACATTAATAGCAGCTCCTAAATCAACCAAAACATTTTGTAAGGTTACATTTCCAATATGCACAGTGAGTATAGGTATTCCAGGATCTGTATATTTAGGTACCAACCTATCTCCTATCATCATCTCAGATAATTGTCCAATAACTTGAATAGTTTGAAATTCATTTTTCTTTTTACTTTTTGAGCATATATTTTTAATAAGTTTAGAATAGATGGGTATATCCTTGATAGCTTGTAATAAAGGAATTTTAATAGTAACACCTTCTATTTCTTGAAGAAAATTAAAGGTTGGCTTGGATGGTTCTTTTGGTATTGCCAATATTTGAGGAAATGGTACTTCTATTTCCTTATTTGTTTGAATCTCTTGTTGTTTGGTTGGAATATTCTCCTCTTGATTGTCTATTTCCTTCTTGTTGTCAATTTCATCTTCAACCAAGTTTTCAATTGGATCATTAAGTCTTTTAAGAGTGACATCATTTTCTAACACCTTTCCTGATCTTAATTGTATTTGTTGACAAGGTGCTATAGATATAGAACATGTTTCATTTGTTTCATAGACTTGTTGGACATTTTTATTATTGTTAGGGTTAGGAACTGGTTGAGCTGGAATAGGTAACTACTTAGGAGGATTATTATTTGGAGGTGGAAGAAGTCTATTTTGAGGTGGATTTTGAGTATTTTGTCCCCTAAATTGATTTTGAGAATTCTGTTGTTGCATTGTATTTGGAGACCAATTAGTGCCACCTTGATTATATTGGCCATTATTGTTCCAACCAGGCATATTCTGATTTTGTGTTCCTTGATTCCATGGAAATTTTCCTCCATAAGAATTAGCCATAAATTGAGCCCATGGGGGTATATTCCAATCTTGATTGTAAGAATTCCAATTTGGTATATTGGACCATTGGTTAGGTCTTTGTTGGTTGGGATAATTAGGGTTTGACCAATTTGATGGGCCATTAAATGGGCCATTTCTTCTTTGAGAAACAAAATAAACATCCTCTGCTTCTTCTACTTCAGGTTCTTTTATGGCAGCCTTAACAACGGAGATATATTTACATTTTTTAGTTTTATGATCTTTATCACAAATTTGGCAACAAGCAGAGATATTGGAGATATTTGTTATGTTGAGAGGGCATTCTCTTGAATTGTGTTTCTTCCTACATCTATGGCAGTAAATTTCTTCACTGTCCTTTGTATTTTTATCCATTAAATCCAAATATGAGGTGAAATTACTCAATAAATCAGTTTTTAAACCTTCCAACATATTTCCAATTTCAGCTCTTGTTACTCCTGCTCCTGTAGATGTATATTTATTACTTCTCAAGGGTTTGTTTCTTGAATAGTTTCTACAAATATTTACAATCCCTTCAAAATATATAGAATGAATATCTCCTTTTGCCATAAGATTTAGGATTTCAAGAACATCCTCCTTTAATCCTTTCAGAAAAAGTTCTTTTAAGATTTCTTCTTCAAGCTCTATGTTTACTCTAGATCCTACAAATATAAATCTTTCAAGATAATCTTCCAAAGATTCATCTTCCTTTTGATTCATTCGGAAAAGTTCAGCTTTCTTGTCCCTAACTCTACAATAGTCTTGATATCTCTCAAGGAATAATTGTTTTAATCCATTTTCACCATCCCAACGATTACAAACTCCTTCTCCTAAACCCATAAACCATCTCATAGCGGCATCTTTAAGAGTAGAAGGAAATAATATTAACTTTTTCTCATTTGTAGTGTAGAAATAAGCTTGACATACAACTTCAAATTCAAAGAGAAAGGCATCAGGATCTTCATGTGGTTTTCCATGGAAGGTAGGTAATACAAAAAGAGATTGATTTAGGATCTCTTGCGGTTCCCTCTGTATGTAAAATTGGAAAAGCAAATGTTTTTCTTTGTCTATTTTCTATGTGATCTCTTTCTTGCCTTGGTCTTTCTTGTCTTTGTTCCCTATTTCCATGATTTTCTTCTCCTACTTCACTTTCAGCGTCTGCCATACTTGAATATAGGAATTCAAGAATTGGATCAGGTATAGGATCAGTGAATATTGAAGAATCTATATGATCGTCAAACTCAGGACTTGGTAATAAGTATGTGTTGGGATCTTGTTCTAGGATTTCAGCTTGATTTGATGATGTGGCTCTAGTGTTTTCTATTTTAAAAATCCCAGGTTGTCTAAAGTTTCTTGGGGATTTTTCTATTTTATCTATTTTTATAAATCTTCCTTTAGAGTCTCTCAGTATTTTCATGTATATTCTAAATATATATATATATATATATATATATATATATTATTTTTATTTTGAATATAACACCTAGTCTTCTATAAATAACTTATGTATATCGTTGATTGGATCAAGTTGATCTGGTGTCATAAAATGTTCTTCCTCAAAATTAAAATGATCTACCAATAGTTGAATCAGTTGACAAAGATAAGCTTTAATTGCTATAGAATTAGGAATTCCAAACTGTAGCTCGAAACATAAACCTTCGCATAATTCTCTAAAACGTACAACTCTAGGAATTCTAAAATACCTTTTGTTGTATTGCAGGATTAACTCTCTTTTCTCTATTTCTGCAAGAAAATTGTGAACAATGAGGGAATCCTCAAGGTACTGGTTCCAAGGATAAATTGATGGATTTACTATAGTTCGTCTATCCCAAAGCCAATTTTCACAACTTACTCCCAGATTATCATAAGGTGTAGGATGATTTACCCTTAAAGTTTTTGCAATATTAATCCTTTTTATCTTTTTAAGTTCTTTTGATCTCTCATTGATAGAGTCAATTCTTACACACAGTGCTTCCCATTCTGACTTGGTTGTTATAAAGTTTTGATCAACAAGAAGATTAACCTCTTGCTGAATCAAAAATTTCCTGAGATCTATGAATTCAATCTGACTACTTTCAACCATTTGTTTTTTTTCTTTTTGAAATTTTTTTTTTAAGTTTTGATTTTGTTTTCTGTTTTGATCTACTATCTATTAAAACATAAAATTCAAAAATTTTAACAGAAAATAAATATGTATAATTTAGACAATCCTAATGTTATTAAAATTAGGATGCGACCCATGGAGCACGTAATCCGTACAACCTAATTCTAACAATATTAGGGAAATTCCTAATGTTACTAAGTTCAAATGTGACCCGCGGAGCACGTAATCCATACACTCAAACTTAATATCATTAGAAACAAGTATACAACCTAGTATTACTATAATTGGGTACGACCCATGGAGCATGTAATCCATGTAACCAATTAAGTAATAGTTCGATAAAAATAAAATAACAGTACTAAAATAATAGGTAACTTCTTAGTGTTTATTTGACTAGGGGGATTTCACTACAGTCGTGTCACTCGTTGTAAGCTAATTCCTACTCCCAAGACAGGGGGTTATTTTTAGCTACTACCTTCGCCTACTTCCTGAACTTGCCCATAGGACCCTACATCACCTAAACAATAATAATTACCCAAAGCAAGAAATTGCAGAAAGCAAATTGCAGGAAAGCAAATTTTAATCTAGGAAAGCAATTAAAACATGAAATATTTATGAAAAAGGAACCTGACAACGTCGTAAGGCGGGGCTTGTTGTTAGCTACCCATGATAGGGAGGGCTATTGTGTCCCATCTATGTCGATAACCACTCTGACTCGTATGCACACCAGGGGCTCATGTGTCCACAAGATCTCATGCGTACAAGTAAGTCCTCTCGCTTTGCACTGCCAATGACTTCTCTGATCAACTACTACGATGCTACTTTCCCCGACAATGATGCCAAAATGATCGGTTGTAGAAGCTTACATTTAATTTTATCAATCCGAGGGAAAATCAAGGTTAGATTTAAAAAGTAGCAATCCAGTATAGATATGATCGTAGGAATTAATGCTTAAGTCTAGTTCAATTTCCAGTTCAGAAATCATGCGTACACGTGTACAAAAAGAAATATAAAAATGTGCAATATGAATTATGCAGGAAATAGTAAATAAGTGCAATTTATTATGAATTTTAACTATTAGGATCCTTATGCAATTTTATATTTTATGTATTTTCTAATGCAGATCTAACTAATTCTAACCTAATGCACGGGGTGAAGAGCTCAGGGACTGTCGATTAGGAGTGGGCCCTGCCTCCTAAGTGGCAGTGTAAGTTCTTTCCCCTAAACTACTCTATCAGTAACTAAATATTATGATTTATACTAACATTTATTTATAATTCATGAATGCAGGTTGCAGAATTTACAAATTCAAAACAGAGAATAAACAAATGCCACAAATGATACAAGTTACCATAATGAAGAAATGCTATTTTATTGATGAAGAGTCAACTGTACAAGCTCCAGAAAATAATTTGTAACATGATGTAATGAATAATGTAATCAGAGAAAAAACCCAGAGGAGAGAGAGCCTCTAGTTTCTGTTGTATATTTTTATACTAAGACTAATACAAAGTACAATCTTGTCCACGTATGTATCTTGCTTAAAATGTGGAGTGATGACTGTACGTACACCATAAGATATCCTAAAGCTAAAAATATTTTATTTGACTTGGACCTAAAAATATTTCTATAAGTCCAAGTGGCATTACATGGAATATTTCCTATCTAACTGACTCATAATAAGACTTTTCAGCTCCTTTAATATAGGAAGTCTTAACAACTTTGACATTTGACAAATAATAACTTTACAAATCCTTTTCATAAGGTTTTATCAGCTGGAGAGAATCTCGTAACCAAAATGAGAAGGAAAGATATATTGGAGATATTTTAATTGTCGTCATTTGGTTATGCCATCCATATTATGTTTTGTCGTCCATGGTAAGTCTTCAAAATGACCTTTTGACCTTACGTAATTATTGTCCGTAATTACCTCCAGTAACTGTCTTCCATAAACTGAGATCATCCGCTTGAATTCTTCTAACTGCTAGTGGTTGTTCTTCACATCTGGAGTACAGCTGTAGTTTCTCCACTTATTACCTGCATTTAACTCAGATCTCGGGCAAATTGGACGTAAGTTACTGATAAACATCAAATTACCATTTTTACTCATTTTTACCAATAATTCATATTTAACTGATGATAACATGTAAAAATATATTAAATACTCATGTAAAATGATTGAATTTGATACAAGAATTAGTAGTAAATAACCTCTCATCAATGCACATGTAATTGAGATCTAAAAGTGTCAATAAAAGAATCTTTCTTTGCTTATTACTTTCGCATTATATGTGCTTGTGTGCTTATTTATTTTCATTTGATAATAATAATAACATTGCAAGTAGGGTAAGTGTGGTGTGTGCTTCTTGGGGTTGCACAGATGGTGATCATGATGGGACCCCCACTAGATTTTTATTTTTTATCAATTTATAGACATTTATGACTTTTCTATGTGTAGGTTCAGCTGCTATGGTCAACAACAACTAGTAAGTTTGGCCGCTCTGGTTGAAAATGACCAGAAGATCTTAGCCGCTCCTGCAGTTAGCAAACCAGCAGCAGTCACTATGGTCAACAATGACTGGCAAAAAAGGTGCAGCAGAGGGAAAAATTTCCATCATTAGACCAGGATTTGAAGTTGGTAGCATTATGTGCTTCTTTGTGTTTTTCTGTCTACAACCTTTTTCCTGAAAACAACAACTTAAATCACGTTTTTTTTTAGAAAAATATAAGGAAAAATGGAAAAATAAAATACATTTGATGTTGCTTAGATTTTTCTATAGTTTCATCTAGGCGCTAATAGGAACATTGAGCCTCTATTTTTAAGGTATGCCCTAGTATCCAATGTTCTAGGCTTATGTGTATTTAGATTGCTTGCATGCGGCCTAGACAGTGGCCATTAATTCATGAAGTAGGAATGCATTTTTTGAAGTTTATATAATCTGAATACATGCATCTTTCTAAAATGAAACGTCTTTTATCTTAGACATATAAGAAAGATGATGTTTGCTTGGTGATGCATTTTTTTACATGCAAGGTTAAAAAATAACCCCACACACATCACGTCTTATTTTTAACATCAGTGATGTTGGGCTCTCATATCCAACTCGTTGATCGAGACCAATAGTGGAGGTCATTACCATTTTGTTGGCTTGTGAGAAAGAGTATCATCGAGACCCATCTGTGGCCAATACTAGATCCAAGAACCATCATAACCCATGGAAAATATGCACGTATCTCTCTTTGGAGAGGTATATCATTGACTATGGGAAAAATGGGTGAGGACCGAGAGGACCTGTGCTACTTGACCATGTGTGGAAGTCATTACCACACATTATAAGTTGGATTATATGGCTTGGATTTCATTACCAGGTTATCGAGCTACGAGTGTACAGGTGAAATCCCTTAAAAAATTTGAGTATACTATCCAAAAAAAATGCAAAACACGATGAGAGCTAGCTTATATATTCAACAAATCAAAACACACCAAAATTTTTAGGGAACACACATAAATCCTTAAACGAGATAAAAATATGATTGCTTTGTTTATGTGGTTTGAAATTTACTTAAGAATATAACTCATAAATCATCCTAGTATACACACGGAGAAACTACCCTCGATCCAATACCGAGGCAAGAAATGATGATCCCCATAGTCACAATCACACTAATGTTGAGCTACCCACCCATAATATTGTCGGATGAATTTCGATGAGTCTTAGGGGTGACAACTCAATCGTTGAGGGGACTCCTCGAGAAACCCAAAAAAGAGAGTCACATATTGGTTCCTCATCACATAGACATGAGTAAGCCTCAAGGCCTCATTCATCATACAGACATGAGGAGACCTCATGGCCTCTATCATCACTCAGACATACAAAGGCATCACAACCTCCCTCATCACATAGATATGAAGAGGCCTAAAGGCTTTCCTTATTGCATAGACATGCGAAGGCATCATGACCTCCATCATCACACAAACATGCGAAGGCATCATGATCTCCCTCATCACATTGACATACGAAGGTGTAGGCCCAAAATGGCCACATACTTAGTAAAATTTTGTATAAATTTGACTAAGTGATAAAATCATCATTCCACGAACCTTGCAGTATGCTTTTATCCGGAACCGGGTCAGAAGATATGAATCCGCTCAGCAGTTAGTGAAGTTTTCATGTTTGGAGCGATTTCGGGTGACTTTACTCCGGCTCCAGAATGAAGAGAGATCTCAAATCCACAAAAGTTCCTAAGAGATGATGACGTCAGCGATGGAAAAGTGTGGAATGGCGATTCCGGGAAGGTCCTTTTTGTTTTCGACTTTGGAATGAAGACAAATCTCAAATCCACAAAAGTTCCTAAGAGATGATGATGTCAACGGTGGAAAAGTGTGGAATGGTGATTTCGGGAATGAACAAGTCTTCCCTTTCTGGAATGAAGATAAGACGGGGTGATAGAATAATGAAAGTGTGGATTCACGATGGAAGAAGTATGTGACTAGCTCCAGACCCGGATTGAAGAATATAATGCTGAAGATTAATATCCCAGAGCGGATTCGAGGTTCAGAGGTCCGGATTGGAGATTCTACTATTTCTGATAAGAAAGACGACGTCATCATTTTTAAAGCGGAATGGCATTTAGCTTGTGCCAGATTGAATCTGAATCATGTGATGAAGAAGATCAATGGTTGAGGTTAAGCTACCAAATCTTGGTTGTTTTAAAGATATTGTTGTATCAAAATTGTAATAGTCGATCGGGAGATGAAGCGTCGAGGGTTTCCAAGAAGATCAAACCAGAGGTGGTTATAGATCGATGATGGTAATTCACTCCCAAGAAGGATCGATGGAAAAGCGTGATCTTTAACGGCCTGAGCTTCAGTTCCACTGAGCGATCAACAAGTTGTAGAGACCCCGAGCTGTCATGGCGGACTTTCTTTCAGCGGATTTCCCGGAGGACGGACCAATGAGCTGATGCCAGCTAAAATATTTGTTGTACTATTGTAACAAGATTATGTGTATTGTTTCTTGATTATTGTAATAAGAAAACTATAAGTAGAGGTCGAACCCTCATTTTGAAGGGTCGGCTCTAGCGTGTTTGCCTGTACCATTGTAAATATTCCTGAAGAGCTGAATGAAAGGAGCAATACATTGATCTTCGCCTCAAGTTCGCATTCTCATGCTTGATGTCAGAGGTTTGGATTTCATAGTTGCATTTTTGTAAATACTTAGATGGTTAGTTTGTGCCTATTTTGGATTACTAGCTGTTATAAGTAATTGAAATCTACTTTTGAATTCATTCTATGTGGTTAGGAAGTATATTTCTATAAAATCTAAGTGTTTGGTGAATTCTGTTATTTGGATTATCATTCCCTGGATATTGAAATTGCTTACTACAACATTTCTCTATTGTGCTTTAATATATGAAATGATCTATTTTGAGATAAATGTTGATCTGAATGTATGTCCTTAGTATGGTTTTTTGGGAGCTTTTTATGGTAGTGCAATGTTGTTAACCTATCCATCCATTATTATCTACATCTCTCTAACCCTAACCTTCTCTTACCCTAAACTCCAAACCCTAAGTGAGCATAATTGTGTCAACAACTTGCTAAGTTGACAAGGAACCAACCTACTCTGGAGGTTGGATCGAAAACCCCTATTTTGGTCCATCCAATGTTGAGTGTTGAGCTGCAGCTATCGGGTGCAAGCCTGGACAGAAAGTAGGAAGATAGACAGCCATAGTACTGAGTGAAAACTTGGTGCAATTTAGTGCCCAATAGTTTTTGGCATGCCCGGTGGGACCAGTTCACAAGGAACACGAAACCCATCTAAAGAGTTATTGTTATCTCAACCCGAAGGAATCAAGATTGGGTGAATTATCTTGACCTTATTAGCGGAGAAAAGAAAGTTCACCTGGTGACTCCCTAGTCAGAAGACCCTAAAAAAGTATTGTAGACCAGTACCCTTTCATGTATACCAGGTCTTTCAAGAGGAACAACCATGATTCTTTCTTTCATTGTGAGTTACCTCAAAGAGGGGTTGTTATTATCAGAAGTTTGGATCAAGATTTTATTGAAGAAGAAGAGCTTCTGGAAGAAAACCCAATAGTTCCCCCAAGAAGACCTATAGCCAAAAATATGGCACATAATGTGGCTCCTAATCAGCCACTTCAGAAGTACCCTAACTGGGATTCAACTGGGCCCCTTAGATTAGCCCAAATGGATGCCATTCCCTAGGCTGTATCTAAGGCAACCCCCATGTATGATGGATTTGGGAAAATAGCTTACGAGCACTACCAAGATATCCTGAATCTGGCAGTAATCCACAACATAAAAGAAGAAAATATTATTGTCAAAATTCTAGCCCTATCCTTTCATGGAAAGATATTGCATTGGTTTAGAACTCTGGAAGATAATTCTATCACTTCATGGCAATCATTGGCTGAGCCATTCATAGAAGAATTTAATGAATCTATTGATCCCTTTTCTCTGTTGAATCAGTTTATAGCCATGCAAAAAACCTAGCAAGAAACTGTCTCAGATTTTAATTTGAGATTTAGCAGAACATGGAAGAGAATTCCCCCCACTGCTAGACCAGTTGCATGTTTGGCTTATATGTATTATATTCATGCCCTGGGATCAGAGCTAGGTTTGCAAACACAACAATCTAGAGTAGAAACCTTCCCCCAAGTTTATAATGCAGTCGTCCATGCTAAAAATATCCTAATCAATGTGGGAAGAATTCCCCCCAAAACCGTGTTGCCCTATAACTCAGAAACCAATAGTGGCCATGAGCAATCCACAAAGCCCTCCTACATGGACCCCCTTTCTTTACCATCTCCATCTCCACAAATGAATCTGATTCCTTGGTCTAAACCTGTATCCTCTACACCTCCTTTTCCTCCCCTTCCTTCTCAACCTTCTCAAGAATTATCTGCTATTCTAGATATACAAAATACCATGAAAACTCTGAGTAATAGAATGAATTCAATGGAAAAGAGAGATCAGGAAAGGTCACAATAGAGGAGATTCCCATATGTAAACAAATATCAAAGGCCTGGTCCTAGTAATAGTACTGGGGTTAGGGTGAATGCAACATATGAGGAGCCGGAGTGTTCTGCAGATACCACTCTTGCAAATGTTTGGTGTTTGGTATGCAATGACCCCCATGACTCACAATCTTGTGTGATGTATCAACACCATGTTCAACAAGCTATGGATCAAGCTGAAAGGAATCATAAGGGGAGGGTTAATATGTTATGGCACCCTGATCAGATCATGGCTAGAAAAGAGTTAGAGGAAGAAAGCCCAATTGTTGTTATGACAAGATCTAGAAAGAAAGCTTTACAAGTAGACCCCCAGAATATGGGACAATTCTAGGTCCCTTCTCAAAAGAAAGCTGACTTCCCCCTCAAAGCAGTGACACTTTTCCTATTCCTCAAGCTAGAGGGAAGGAGAAGACAGATAGTCTCCCTAAAAATCCTGAAAGAGAAACAGAAGGAGACAGAATGAGATCCAAGGGTGAGGATCAAGAAAGGCTCAGGTTCCCCTCTATTACCAAAAGATAAATATTAGAGGCAACCCAACAATACAAAAGGAAATATGGTGAGCCAGAAAGAGGACTGGAAAGACTATCCCTGACCAAGTCTGAGTACAACATTGTTGAGGAGATGAAAAGGATTCCATCAAAAGCTAGCCTATATGACACTCTTTTCATTTCGGGCCAGATTGACCTGCTTAAAGCTTCCCTCAGCAAAAATCCCCAGAATAGACCAACCACCACCATCCTCAGTATACCACCAGAAAAGAAAGAAATGACACCTATTGTTCTAAAAAACAAACCTCCCCCTTTCTACATATCCTTAAGAATGGAAGGATGGGTAGTCCAAAATTGTATGATTGATTCAGGAGCATCAACCACAGTTATGCCTAAGGTGGTCTGTGAAGAAATGGGTATGGAATATACCCGATCTTGTCCTGGAGTGTTGCAATTAGATGGGACACCTATCAAGATAGTTGGGGTTATTAAAGATGTACTGATGAGGTTGCACAGAGCTCCCGAGGTAACAATGGTGCAGGAAATAGTGGTGGTGGACTTGGAACCCTATTTTGGGTTATGCCTCTCAAGAGAATTTACTACAAAACTAGGAGGATGTATGTACATGGATTATTCTAGCATGGTAATCCCTTTCAAAGGAAAAAGGATAAGGATAACACCTGAGAAACCAGTTGCTTATCATATTGAAAATATTGAAGAGGATCTGTGCAATCTTAATCCTATGGAGGAATTTGAGCTAGTGGAAAACATTGAGGAGCTAGACATTGAAGATGAGTTGCCTTTCAGAGAAGACTATAGTCAATTTGGAACTGGTATGGGTACATACAACATCACAACTGAATTGGAAAAGAAACTCCCTGCTATTTCTAATCAATCCCTAAGAAACAAAGAAACATGGGTTATGCATTTTGATGGTGCTAAATGTAGAAATGGCGTAGGGGCTGGTGTGGTTCTACAATCACAGTCTGAAGGGATAAAGAATTTTGCTTATAGACTGACATGGTCATGTACCAACAATGCTGCAAAATACGAGGCTTTGTGCCTCGGATTGATGCAAGCAGAAAGCATGGGCATCAAGATTTTGAACATATATGGTGATTCTGAGTTGATAGTCCATCAGGTAAGGAATAAGTGCAGCAGTAAGCACCATTACTTGAAAGCTTACAAAAATAGGGTATGGGACCTAATGGATTCATTTGATGCCCTGAATCTAAGTTTTGTGCCTAGAGAAGAGAATCACCTAGCAGATTCATTGGCAACGAAGGGAGCTAATTTCAATCCTCCTATAGATTTTGGAACTAAGAAGACCAAGGGAATTAAAATGGTTTTCAGACCTACGGTGCTAGACAAGCAGATATTCTGGCAGGTTTTTGAAAGTGATGAACAAATTCTAGATTTTATGATAAGAGAAGCATGCTTCTCAACTATCCAAGAGGAAGACTTGGAGGAAATAGATCAGCAAGACTTTATCCAACTAAGAAACAATCATATTCCAAGGGGATTGGTCACCCTTGAAAGTCTATTTGATAATGAAGATAGAAAGAAGGTTGGAGCTATGAAGGTCGGTAAAAATATCTATAAAGAAGTGGAGGTCAGAATAGGAAAGAAGCTCAATGTTGGGATCCAGTGTTCACCTGAGGAAGCAGAGGAGATTAAAACTTTATGCTTAAAATACCAAGACACTATGGCTTGGTCATATGAAGACCTTAAGGTGTATGACAAAAAGATTATCCAGCATACTATTGAGTTAGAACCCGATGCTAAACCATTTCGAAAAAAATAGAGGCCTGTCAATCCGAGGATAGAAGCCATTATGAGAGAGGAACTCTTAAAGCTACTAAAGGCTAGGATAATATATCCAATAAAACATTCCACTTGGGTAGCCAATTTGGTACCCATAAGAAAGAAGAATGGGGATATACGCCTATGTGTAGATTTTAGAAATCTGAATCAAGCATCCCTCAAGGATCACTACCCCCTCCCTCAGATTGACCAGATCTTACAAGTTGTACCTGGAGCAGAAATATTCTCACTATTGGATGGTTACTCTGGATATAACCAAATTTGGGTAAAATATGAAGACCAATACAAAACAACATTCACCACAAAATGGGGTACATTTGCCTATCAGAGAATGCCTTTTGGGTTGTCTAATGTTGGAGCTACATTTCAGAGGGCCATGGACTATGCCTTTGGTACACTTATAAACAAAGTTATTCTGATTTACCTAGATGACATGACGGTCTTTTCTCATGATAAAAATGATCATCTATCTCATTTGGAACAGGTTTTTCAAAAGTGCAGAGAATTTGGTATCTCACTGAATCCTAAGAAGTCATTTTTTGTAGTACATGAGGGAAAAATATTAGGCCATGTGGTCTCAAAGGAAGGTATGGCCATAGATCCAAAAATAATTAGAGCAATTCTAGCTATTCCTTTGCCTACTAATCAGAAGACCTTGCAGTATTTCTTAGGTCAAATCAATTTCGTCAGGAAATTCATTTCTGATTTTGCACAAAAAGTGAGGCCTATATCTGAACTACTCAAGAAAAAGGTAGAGTTCAAGTGGACTGAGGTTAGGAAGCAAGATTTTGAGGTCATCAAGCAATCCATTGCAACAGCCCCAGTCTTGATAAATCCTAATTTCACTAAATATTTTATTCTCTATGCTTATGGAGCTGAAGAAAGTTATGCCTCGGTACTCACCCAGAAAGATAATCAAGGGGATGAACACCCTGTGTTCTTTTGGAGTCAGACTTTACATGATTATCAGGTAAAATATAACTTTATTGAAAGACAAGTGTTCACTGTAATGAAGTCGCTAAAGAAGTTTAGACAATATATGGTACAGAGCAAAACCCTGGTATATGTGGTTCATCCAGATGTAAGAAGTTTTATTTTACAAGGTGACTTGGGAGATAAAAGGGCTGGTTGGATTACTAAGATCCAGGAATATGATGTAGAAATACATCCCACCAAGCTGGTAAGAGGTAGAGCCTTGTGCCAAGGATTGACAGATGCTTCAACATTGGCCGAAATGACCGTTTGTCAGATAATAGAAGAAGATCAAATAGAGATTGTACACACTCCAGATTCTGATTGGATTGAGCAAATGACCAGGTATTTCCAAACTAGGATCTACCCACCTGATCTGAATCCTTCTCAAAGAAGGAGGTATAGACTTCATGCTCTAAAATATGTATTACTACCTGAAGGGTTGTTCAAAAGAAACTTGGATGGTATTCTCCTAAAATGTTTGAAGGAGGACCAACAAAAAAGAGTCATAGAAGAATTTCATGGAGGGGTAGCAGGTGGTCATAGCTCAGGAAGAGTTACAACTTTGAAGATAATAAGAGCAGGCTATTATTGGCCTTCTGTGTTCAATGATGCTTTTAAAGCTACACAGGCTTGTGACAAGTGTCAGAGGTACGTTGGAAGAACCAGAAATGTTGCATCTCCCCTAAAGCCTATTCAAGTTGAGGAGCCTTTCCAACAATGGGGATTAGATTTTATAGGAGTTATAAATCCTAATTCTTCAGTAGAGCACAAGTTTATCTTGACAACTACAGATTATCTTACCAGATGGGTAGAGGCCATTCCTACAAAGAAGGTAGACCAGGAAGTTGTGATCAACTTTATGGAGAATTTGATTTCCAGATTTGGAGTCCCGGAAGCTTTGGTGAGTGATAATGGCCCTGCTTTCATAGGAGCCAAGTACATTGAGTTTTCCAACAAGTATGGCATCACTCTTAAAAATACTTCAAATTATTACCCACAAGGTAATGGACTTGCAGAATCTACCAATAAAAACCTATTAAGGATTTTGAGAAAATCTCTGGAAGGTAACAAAAGGAGTTGGCACCTATTGCTCAACCATGCTCTATGGGCAGACAGGATTACTATTAAAAAGTCCATCAAAACTTCTCCTTATGCACTGGTATATGGAAAAGAGGTGGTATTGCCGATTCACTTAGAGATCCTAGCGCTTAAGCTTGTCAGTACAGAAGAAGAATTAGAGGATGATCCAGTTAAAACTAGGTTGACACACTTGCTATGATTGGAAGAGAGCAGAACTCAAGCATATGATCATTTTCAAAAGCATTCATCAGACATTAAAGCATGGTTTGATAAAAAGGCCAGGTTCAGAAAACTCCAAGTTGGAGACTCAGTTCTCAGGTGGAATGTTGACAGGGCAAAACCAGGAAAGCATGAAAAGTTTGATTCCTTTTGGGATGGTCCTTTCGAAATAGTGGAAGCTAAAGAGTCTAATGTATTTCAGTTGAAGGATCCAGAGGGAAACATACAACCAATTCCGGTGAATGGTTTCCACCTCAAGCTCTACTATATGTAAGAAGTGAGCTCATTGTAACATATGTATATACATTGTACAAATATTTCCCCTTCCTTTTTGCACTTTGTATTTGATTTCTTTTCTGCACTTTGTAATTAGTTCTTTTCAAAGAAATGCTAAAAAAAAAGAGAAAGAGAGAAGAAAGTTTGCAAGAAATGACTAAGTGTTGGCCAAAATGCATGGTAATGTTCCATTCCGCACATGGTGTTGTGTACTCTTCGAAATGGCATTCCGCCCTCAAGTCCGCATGGTTAAATTCGGATTTTCATGGAGTGGTCTATCAGTTTCTATCCCGCATAAAGAAGGACAAAGAACGATGCTAATTCGGGAACCTTTCAAAGCTGGAGATAGCTAGAAGTGGAATCGAGGTAGAGTGCCATGCGTGCAAGCTTCAAGTACCAAAGTGGACTCGAAAGGTTCTTAAGATGCTAGAGCGGAATCAGGCCAAAGCCGAATAGCAAGTTCCAATATGACACGTGGAGGCTAAAGAGTGCTCCCGCATTCAATTCTAACGAACTCATGCATGAACCAAAGAGTAGTCGAAGGGATGTGATGAGATGGCAGCACAATTTCAAAATTCAACCAATAAGAAGATAGGACGTCACCTTTGAGCCACCAAAGAAATAATGGAAGGATGGCGAAGTGTGCCAACAAAGATATCGTGCAATGACTACATTTATGGTGGATGATACACATATTCCAGGAGATAAAAAGTGATGAAGTCTTGTGCAGGGTTCATTTAGTGACCATGAGGCTATAGAAGCATAGCAATATTCTGAATTTCTCCTCGCTTATTATAGTGCACAAAGTCCTACTGCTACAAGATGGCTCCTAAGAAATCACCCATAGAGGCCTCAGAAGATGTTCTAGAATTCAAAACTCTGGATGATAGGACATCGGTGCCTTACCTTGATAAAGCCGAGGCTATAGCGGACACGTCGATGACCATCAATGAAAGGACGAGACTAAGAAAGAGTGTGAATGATAGATACAAAAATAATGCTCCTCTATCGGTGGAAGGTAGATGCTCCATCCTTTCTTATCTATCCTTTTACATTTGTGATTATGTTCACCCATGTCTTGAGTTGATAGCTGCAATAGTTAAATTCTATGACCCACTGGCCAAGGCAGTAAAAACCTGTGAGGGTGAGACCCTTTTTAGCATCACTACCTCTTTCTATCATGAGCTTTTTGCCTTAGGGTCTGACCCACCAGTACCACCAAAACCCTTTAAAATTGTTGAACAAACTGGGTTTTATTCCACAAAGAAGCGGGCAAATGATGGTGAGTCATTTAGGAATTGGGTTTATAAGCAGCTAAATACCAAACCCCAGGAAGAGTTTCCTGAAGTCCCCATTTCTATCAAAAAATTTGTAACCCCCGTTCTATTCTCTATGTTGGCCTACATGGAGGGTTTGGACTCTGATGAAGAGGTTCATGGTTGGCAAATTGCCACTGCATACTGTATCTCTAATGAAAGGATGTATGAAAAGGAGGTAGCAAAGAAAGGGATAAGGGTGATTTATTTTGACTGGCCAGCTTTTCTCACCCAAAGAATACATGAACAACTAGTAAGCTTGAAGAGGGGCATCGACGCTCCTAGCTTTAGGCATTGCTCAAACTTGGTATGGATGTTTTATGTCATTGTTAAAGATAGAATGTCGTGGATTCCAGTCAAGGATAAAACTGATAAAGGAGAACCTATGCCAGTTTACTATTGGAAAAACCATTTAAGAAGCAGTGAGTCTCACTATAGGTTCAATTTGGAATTTCTTGGACCGACCCTCAAAATAATGTACGATAATTTCCCCAGATTGCCACCCCTGGCCAAAGAGATTCTAAGGACTAAAGATGTAGAGGAAGGGGATTGGTATTTTTTAACTGAAGGCACGATCATCAAATTATATGGTTTCATGGGTAAACCTTTTCTTTTGCCCCACTTTGTCATAGAGAGACTCTTTGCCTTGGAATATTTGAGGCAGGCAGAGTACATTGACTCAAAATATGGTTCGGGGAGAAAAAGGAAGTCTTTGCTTTCCCACCGCACCTTGAGTGATATCACCATTACTAAGAAGGGGTAGAGTCAACAAATTGATCGATACCTGGATAGGTTAGGTCTATTTTATATTCCTCAGAAGTGGAGTTATGATCCTGATGATATTTTCACTACAAGAAATAAAACCCTGAATGGAGATAAGGCCTACAAATTTGAGAAAAGGCCTAGGGCTAATTTTGAACAGGGAAGAAACAATGATGAGACTACTCTTTTAGAGTGGAATGTCTCCAAGATGGATCAGTTACCTCCATGGTTGGATTTTTATGAGCAGATTGAAGATTTTGATCCTGACCACAAGCCTAGTCATCAGATTACCGAGGATATGATCGACAAGATTAAAGCAAAAACTACAAAGAAAAGCAGGCCCTCCTCCAAGTCGAAGTCAGCAAAGAAAAAAGAAATGCCACCTAAAAAGGAAGTTACAGAAGAAGTAGAAGAGGAGGATTATAAGGGACCATGGGAGGACGCCAAGATTATGGATTGGTGGCGTATGAGAGTTGAAATTGGGAAAGATGAATCTAAATTTGGAATAAAAATTGATAAAGAGTTTTCAAAAATATATAATGAGAATATTGATACTTGGAGGCTAAAGGATGTGAGGCACATTGTATTAATGGTTGAAAAGCCCCAAGGTGATTTCGAATCTCTCCAGCCTTCTATAGATCAAAAGGCTTCTTTAAAAACCACTGGAGTATTGAAAACCTTCAGTCCTACTTCTGAGCAGGTGGAGAAATTCCCTAAAGGGGCTAGGATGATGAGCAAAATGAGGTATTCTAAAGAAAAGGCTTGTTAGTACCCCTATTATTGAAACAAGATCTAGGCCTGCACGTTTAGCTCTAGGGGGCAGCCTCAAGACAAAGATATTAGTTGGAAGAAGAAGGATAAGAGTTTTGGGTTTAGGCCACTTTCTTTTGCTCCTGCAACATCAACTAAGCCACAATCCATTACTGAACAATCATTACTTCCTGGGGAAGTGCGAGGAGATTTATCAGAGGAATATTCTAAAGATGAGATGGATGCTTTTTGATTAGTTCGTAAAAGGACTAAGAGAACCCCAAAAATAGAGGAGAGAGAGGTTTCCAAAAAGCAGAAGATGAGTATGGAGGAAATTGCTGAAGAGGTAGCTGCTTTTAATACAGAAGGGTTAGTTGAACAAGAAAAACAACTTGAGGCAGAAGCTGAACAAGAACACCCTACATATGTAGGTGAAGGTATAGTTTCTAATCCCTCTTCTCCTTCTCATATCCATGAATCCCCAAAAGGATTTCCCTCCCTTTCTAGTCAAGAAAATGTGGAAAATTTACCTCCTCCACCTCACAGTTCTTCCCTCATCCCATTAATAGCTATGGAGGTGCCAGTTAGTTTTGTTGTGTCACAGCCTCCTCCAAACCCGACTTCCACTTTTGAGATATCCACTTCAATATCCACCATTGTTGCATCCTCATCTCTTTCATTACCACCATCCATGGGACACTGCATTCCAAGTTCATCCATCCCTTCTACTATCAGTTTTGTCCCTGTTTCTCTGAATTTACCTATGTCAACAGTAGTGGTAGTCACAGAATCTACCATTGTAACAGAGGCTATTGTCAATGTATCTCCACCCCCACCAACAACAAGTCAGTCCGCCCTTATGTTTTTGATGCCGTTATCTCCTTTGGTTGTTGATGTTTCAAGGTCTATTGTTGTATCAAAAGAATAGGCAACCACTCAGAGCATAAATGACTATTGGGTAGAGAAGCTTACCAAGCCTTCCAGCAGGATGGCCGTGATAAGGAAAAGTATGTATGTTAACCCTGTCACTAGGCAAAGGGTTTCAAGGTCTTTGATTTCGTAGGTAAGCAAACCTAAAAATGAAATGACTACTCAGGATTATAAAGTGAAGGAAATCATAGAAGATATTGACAAGCTTCTTGCTAAAGATGAGTTAGGGATGGCCAAGGCTCACTTAGAGACCTTTTATGTGAAGACTGACATAGCAAAATATAAGGTAGATAAGCTAGAGCAACAAGTTGAAAAACTTAAGAAGAGCCTCAATGATCAAAAGGAAGTAGAGAAAGCTCTAAGGAAAGAGGCTAAGAGTTGGCAGGAAATATTTCAAAAGGCTAATGAGTTGAAATATCAATTAGAAGAACAAAAGAAGATGAATGAGGATCAGGAAAAAGAAATTCAAAATTTGAAACATCAGCTTTAGATTGAGAAAGCCAAGTCCTCAGGTTTTTCCAAAGATAGTTTGAAAAGGATAAAGCAAGAGTTGCTTTCTGAAGTTCAAGAAAAATGTTCAGGCCTTCAACTCATAATTGACTACTTGAAGGATGCGAGCCAATTGCTATCTACCATTCAAAAGGATTTAGATCAAATCACTAGAGAGTTACAACCTATGGTGATTCTGGTAGAACAAATGTACAGGTTGGTTGGTAGTAGGCTTAGTGATGCTTCTAAACCAATTTCTAATAGAGAATGGAATCTAGCCAGGGTAGCCTCCAAAATAGTGGTGAAAAAGCACAGGGCAGTTCAGAGAGCCTAGTTGTTGTTTGATAGGATGGAAAGAGGCATTAAAGATATTATTTAAATAAATGAGGAAATGGTTCATGTTGGTTTCAAAGGATTACATAGCTTGGATTTCATCAACAGGTTATCGAGCTGCGAGTGTACAGGTGAAATTCCTTAAACAATTTGAGTATACTATCCAACAAAAGTACAAAACATGATGAGAGTTAGCTTATATATTCAACATCAAAACACACCAAAATTTTTAGGGAACACACATAAATCCTTAAATGAGATAAAAATTTGATTGCTTTGTTTGTGTGGTTTGAAATTTACTTAAGAAGATAACTCATAAATCATCATGGTATACACATGGAGAAACTACCCTCGATCCAATACCGAGGTAGGAACTGATTCTCCCCATAGTCACAATCACACCAATGTTGAGCTACCCACCCATAGTATCGTCGGATAAATTTTGATGAGTCTTAGGGGTGACAACTCAACCCTTGGGGGGACTCCTTGAGAAATCCCAATGAGAGAGTCACATATTGGTTCCTCATCACATAGACATGAGGAAGCCTTAAGGCCTCATTCATCATACAGACATGAGGATACCTCATGGCCTCTATCATCACTAAGACATATGAAGGCATCACAACCTCCCTTATCACATAGATATGAAGAGGCCTTAAGGCCTTCCTTATCGCATAGACATGCAGAGGCATCATGACCTCCATCATCACACAAACATGCAAAGGAATCATGACCTCTTTCGTCACACCGACATACAGAGATGTAGGACCAAAATGGCCACATACTTAGTAAAATTTTGTATAAATTTGACTAAGTGATAAAATCATCATTCCACAAACCTTGCAGTATGCTTTTATTCGGGACCGGGTTAGAAGATATGAATCCACTAAATAGTTAGTAAAGTTTTCATGTTTGGAGTGATTGTGGGTGACTTTACTTCGGCTCCAAAATGAAGAGAGATCTCAAATCTGCAAAAGTTCTTAAGAGATGATGATGTCAGCGAAGGAAAAGTGTGAAATGGTGATTCTAGGAAGGTCCTTTTTGTTTTCGACTCTAGAATGAAGACAAATATCAAATCCACAAAAGTTCCTAAGAGATGATGATGTTAGCGGTGGAAAAGTGCAGAATGGTGATTTCGATAATGAACAAGTCTTCCCTTTCCAGAATGAAGATAAGACAGGGCGGCGAAATAACGAAAGTGTGGATTCACGATGGAATAAGTATGTGACTAGATTCGGACCCAGATTAAAGAATATAATGCTAAAGATTAATATCCCGGAGCAGATTTGAGGTTTAGAGGTCCGGATTGGAGATTTTGTTATTTCTGATAAGGAAAACAATGTCATAATTTTTAAAGCAGAAAGAAATTTAGCTTGTGTCGGATTAAATATGAATCATGTGATGAATAAGATCAACATTTGAGGTTAAGCTACCAAATCTTGATTGTTTTAAAGATATTGATATATCAAAATTGTAACAGTCGACCGAGAGATAAAGCATCAAGGGTTTCCAAGAAGATCAAACCAGAGGCGGTTACAAATAGACGATGGTAATTCACTCCCAAGAAGGATCGATGTAAAAGCATGATATTTAACTGCCTAATATTTAATTCCACTGAGTGATCAGCAAGTTACAAAGATCCAGAGCTGTCATGACGGGATTTCTTTTAGCAAATTTCCCGAAATGACGGACCAATGAGCTGATGCCAGCTAAAATATTTGTTGTAATGTTGTAACAAGATTATGTGTATTGTTTCTTGATTATTGTAATAAGAAAACTATAAGTAGAGGTCGAACCCTCATTTTGAAGGGTCGACTCTAGCATGTTTTCCTGTACCATTGTAAATATTTTTGAAGAGCTGAATGAAAGGAGCAATACATTGATCTTCGCCTCAAGTTCACATTCTCATGCTTGATGTCAGAGGTTTGTATTTCATAGTTGCATTTTTATAAATACTTAGATGGTTAGTTTGTGCCTATTTTGGATTACTAGTTGTTATAAGTAATTGAAATATGCTTTTCAATTCGTTCTATGTGGTTAGGAAGTATATTTATGTAAAATCTAAGTGTTCGATGAATTTTGTTATTTGGATTATCATCCCCTGGATATTGAAATTGCTTACTATAACATTTCTCTGCTATGCTTAATATATGAAATGATCTATTCTAAGATAAAGGTTGATCTGAATGTATGTCCTTAGTATGGTTTTTTGGGAGCTTTTTATGGTAGTGCAATTATGTTAACCTATCCATCCACTATTAGCTACATCTCTCTAACCCTAACCTTATCTTACCCTAAACTCCAAACCCTAAGTGAGCATAATTGTGTCAACAACTTGCTAAGTTGACAAGGAACCAACCTACTCTAGAGGTTGGATCGAAAACCCCTATTTTGGTCCATCCAATATTGAGTGTTGAGTTGCAGCTATCGGGTGCAAGCCTAGACAGAAAGTAGGAATATAGACAGCCGTAGTACTGAGTGAAAACTTGGTACAATTTAGTGCCCAATAGGAGGCATCACAACCTCCCTCATTGCACAGACATGCAAAGGCCTCAAGGTCTTTGTCATCATGCAGAAATGAGGAGGCATCAAGGCCTCCATCATCACATAGGCATGTAGGGGTTACAAGACCCCAAGCTTCACATGATACACATAGGATAGATCAACCCACTGAAGGGTAAGACATTAGGGCTATGCCCAGCTATAGATCCAGGACATTCTATATCCTCCCTGTAGATGGGAGGGTACACCTAGATTATGAGCTCAATGGTGCCAATGGGAATCCATGGGATCAGTCGTGGATAATTAGACAACTTGATGAGTTGGATCGAGTTCCCTCAAGACCAGCTCCAAGAAGTATTGCTATCGAACATTCAATTTTAGAAAGTTTACGTAGCATAACTACTAGACACACCAATTAACTAGGGGAAGCTTCAAGACGACCCCATAGCACATACAGTGCTTCCGGCCATGGGTTATGCAACACATAACATAGTACATAGAACAAGTCACCCTAGTGGACAAGGGTAAGAACATAGCAGAAGCCTCCTTGAGGAGCCTACAAATAAAAAATCCTCACACAGAGTTAGAAATACATGAAACTTTAGTAGTAGGTCAGTCTGACCGTATATGTAGATTAGAGGAAGCACTGCACATCGAGTGAGAGCATGTGAAAACTCTTGAGCAAGAAGAGTGAAGGAAGAGGTGCCTACACCTAAATGAGAAACACTCAATAGAGGAAAGAGCTAAGCACAAAGATCTAACAGAGAGGCTAGCTCAAGTTGATGTACACATAGGTGGTGAGAAATACCAACATGAGAGACGTGCCGATTCTCAATAGGAGAGAAGCACTAGACAAAGAAATGAGCGTACTCACCATGCTTCATAGTACCAACAACACCTGGAACTCAAATAAACACAATTCAACGAGGAACTAAAAGCAACATAGAAAGACATCGTACCGATATGATGCAAACAAAAATGGATACAGATGCTAAGTCCTACGAATGCGAAAAGCAATGCATGAAGGGAATGACGCATAAACGAGATGTGAGCAAAACAAAAGTGGGGCCTCCTTTATTGATATTGCTTTTAATCCGATTACAATACGTCCCCCCTCTAGGGCTCAGAACATTTGATACAATTTGTTACATCAATGGATGCCCGAAAGAACAAGATCGGACGGTACGCTTCCAGGGTCTTTCGCGTGCCCACATTCGAAGTGGGCGGGCCAAAAGTTGCCATCGCTTGTGTCCATGTGTTCATCATTCCTTGCTGCCCCTCTAGTATTCCTGGTGGTGAGATCCTATGCACAGAAAGACAACAAATCGTTAATAGCATATGCGTATCCAGAAAGACATGCAATCCCCAAGGCCTCCAGTGGGCGCTTGTGGGATATCAGTGATAAGGTTGATAAATCAATTACAGAATGACATATGAATGTAAAGGACAACTTCTAGAATTGGTATCACCTAATTTTGCATCGAAGCGACGTCGGACGGCCCCGTTATGCGCGTTTGCCCGTTGGGGGCCTCTCCAAGGTGAGCGCTCCAATGTCCCACCTACGCTCATCCAAATCACCTGAAACTCATGGGTTAGGCATTATATGTGATTTTAAGACTACCCAGATGCTCAGAATCTGCCTATCCTACCCAGATTTTCTTGTATGTGACAGGGGCACCCTACGAGCTAGTTAACACATAAAATGATAAAACTACAGTCAAATCATGTCAGAATGCAATGAAACTTTAATAGAGGCATTAGGATATCATCCAGGGACATATTGCAAAAATAACAGTAAGGAAATCATGCACAAATTTCTAATCGCTCCGGGGTGGGACGTTGGGGACTGCCACAAAACTTGCAAAAAGTGACCTTGCAAATGTCCTGTCCAGAGGCCTCCAAAACTCCTGCAAACTTGTGGTTAGACTAAAAACAGCATTTTGAGATGACCCAGAAGGTCAGATTTGGCATATTCTTCCCAGGTCATCCTGTATCCGAAGGCGCTCCCTACAGGTTAGTAAACGCATAAAAATGACAGAAACCAGGTCAAATCATGTCAGAAAGCAATGAAACTTGGACAACAACATAAGTACATTAAATAAAAGAGAATGCAAAAATAATAGTAAAGAAATCATGCACAGATTTCTAATCACTCCGGGGTGGGGCGATTAGGACTGCAGTAGTTCGGGGGCGCCGGGGGTGGGACGCCCACCGTTTAGGGCCTAGTTTTGACACCAATCCAAGTGGGATGGGTCCAAAACCTCCTAGGGGGTTGTGTCGATGAGTTTGGGGTGGGATTATGGCTGATTTCTTGGGTTTTGGGTCTGGATTGTATTCCTAGTGTTCACCCGATAACCTCTCTTCCAAAAGAGAAATTAGGGATGTAGGAAGCACAAAGAGGAATGGGGGTATAGTTCGGCAGCACTTCGTTGCTCCAAATGCTCCAGCTCTATTCTTCTTTTGGGGTGAGGAGGCTCACCTTTTTATAGACCTAAGGGTCTCCTTTGAATGTGCATGTGAGGGTGCCACTTGGCTCATTATGCCTTTTTTGGGGGAGAGAAGATTCCTCCCTGATTAGGGGCTCATTGATTGAGGCCTCCATGATCAGGGCAGGCTCTCTCTCTGATTTGAAATGTTCCCTCGCAATTGCATGCCTTGAAGGCGAAGTTAGGTGGTGGATTTGGGCTGCCATTTGTCAAGGTTTGACTTTTTTCCAGTCAAACCTGCTAATCGTCCCACCCTGGAGCGATTGTTGCTAATCGTCTCAGGGTGGGGCGAATAGGATTCTAATCATCCCAGGGTGGGACGAATAGGGAGCAAAGTGCTTAAAAGGTGCAAAACTGACCTCTGACCTTCCAAAACTGATTTGGGAGTGGTTAGGACCACTTTTTAACCTCTGGAGGCTGCCCTAGGGGGTATGTATGCCAATTCGGTCAGTGCTTGTAGTCACATAATCGGATTGGTGTTGTTTTGGTGTCTATAGATGCCCCTTTTTGGGATGCGCTGTGTGTGGCGCAGTGTTGAGAAAAAATAGATGACCAAAGCACTTAATGATTAGGGTTTCTCAATAACCTAACCAAATTTTGATGCCCCAAGTATGGAAAGGGCACGCATTCTTGAATCCTTGCTTTCGACGAGCTAAGGAGCTTAACTCAAGTGTAACCTTTTTCAGTGAGGTGTACTTGATCTTGGACATTGTTCGACATGAATAGGCAAAGGGCGCAACCTTTTGTCTGAGGAACCTTTTCTTCATGCTTCCAGAATGCCAAGTGTTTGTTTAGCTTGTGATTATTGCTTGTTTGCTGCCCCAAGCAGGAGCGTGATTGTCTTTGTCAATGATTCTTTGAATGCATGCCATTTCCTTGATTGGGTGTGTATTTGTTGATTGGTGACTAAGTGTGACTACCCCCTCAAGCGACGAATCGATGAGGGAATGACCAAAAATGAGAAAAGCGATGAGTCACTTGACCCAAGATGACGTTTGTAAGGGTGCCTTCAGTTGTTTTCGTTGAACGCTTATTGCAGTTTTCCAACCATCGGACCTATTTTTGGTGGGTTTTGACCCTTTTTTTGACGCCTATTGGGGTAGAAATTATCAAAAATCCTCCTTCCCGTGGAGCGGTCCAGCTATGCTAGCCTTCTTAGGGAGTAGGATAGTGAGTATTTGTGACCCCGACGGTGGTTTTTCATGCCATGAATGTCAGGTGCAAAGGCACCTTTGTTCGGCAGATTTATTGTTGTTTTTGGTGCATTTTTTGGATGCAGTTTTTGTTGTTTTATTTCTTGCTCTGTAATCATCCCAGGGTGGGACGAATACCAATTCTGTAATCATCCTAGGGTGGGATGAGCACTAACTAGAGCGCTCATCCCAGGGTGGAACGATTACAGGCCTAATAGCCTATATAAGGACCAAAACTAGGTTTTGGGCTCATTTGCAATATTTTTTTCTTGGCGATTTGGAGCAGTGAGGAGGAGGAGTGCGAGTGTGCGTAGCGGAGCGCTGCTAAAATTTTATGGACATCATGAGTGCGAGAACCGGATCTTCGAGTGGAGGAGCCGAGGTGAGACCGGTATGATGTTCCTTCTCTCTGCCTATTATTCATTTGTGTTTTATATGAAGTTTAAAACTCACATATAAAATTTTTGTTTGCTTTATTTTTTTTTAATTTTAAAATTTTTTTAACTTTATTTGTTTTGTGTTTTTGTTGTTAATTTTCATATATTAAGGTCAAAACCCTAGTACACAGCTGTTATATGAACTTTTTTTGTGTTTGTATTTAGGTTTTAAAACCCAAACATTTTCGTTTTATGTTATTTTTGTTTTTGTCATATTAAGGTTGAAACCCTAATATTTTTTTATTTTGTTTTGTTTGCACATTAAGGTTGAAACCCAATATTTTTTTTTTTTTGTTGATTGTACAGTTATTTTCATGTATACTATCATTGTTGTACAATTTTATTTTAATGATTCTATACTTTTATTGTACATTTGTTTTTTTGTACTTCTTATGTTGTACTTTTGTTATACAATTGTAAATTGTAGTCTATACTTCTATTGTACAATTTTATTTTAATGTTTTTGTTTATATTAAGTATGTACTTAATATCCTTTTTTTTTTGTTTTATTTTGTTGTTTCAGGTTGTGAAGAGTCGGTACCGCTAGTCGACTATTTTCTATGATGCCCGAGATGCCCTGACAGTTGTGGATTGGGAGTGGCTTGATGCCCTTGGGCTCAAGCACGTGACGCATCTGGAGCCTATGGTGGGGGATCGGGCATATTTGATTGCCCTGATCAATCTGTGGGATCCCCGCACCAACACTTTTCATCTCCCAATAGGGGAGATGACTATTACTCTGGAGGATGTGTATCGGATTCTGCGGATTTCGATAGATGGACTGCCTATCCGGATGACCCACCGTGACCAACGGACAGTGGTATTGACACGGTGTTTTGGTCCGGTGATGGAGAGGGGGTGGAGAGGGCTGTGGAGAGGGCAGAGGCTGACTTCCATATAGGCGGTATTCTGGTGCGGTGGTGGCTGGAGAAGGGCGTATTAGGGGTGAGGCATGCTTTGATCATGACCCTCATCTCCAATATGCTACTTCCTGACTCCTCAAGTGCGAGGTTCCCTTGGAACCTGCTTGAGTTGGTTTTCACATTGGTGGAGTGTCCTACATCAGCTCCACTTATTATGAGATGGGGTCAGACTTTATTGGCATAGTTGTACGATGAGCTGTACGAGGTCCACTGTCGAAAGCGAAAGGGGATCGGGTGCAGCTATCTCTTGCAGTGCTGGGGGTGGCAGCACATAGCTATGGAGCGGCCGTAGGGTTTGCCTTGGACCACCCGAGGTGAGATGGTGGATCGAGAAATTGGCTATGCCAATTTATGGCGGAGGTCGAAGGAGCATGGATAGAGTCGATGGTGGGCAGGTGACGTAGGTCACTATACTGATGCCTTCTCTCGTCTAGTGCCAGGGCAGGTGTTCTAGCGGTCGTATCGGGACTGTCCAGCCTGGCCTGAGGCTGGAGAGTGGCTTCGATGTGTGCGTAGGGGTAGATGGTTGATTGGGTGGCACGGGACAGAGCAGGAGTACTTCCCATATGTTCGGGTGACACGGTAGTTTGGGGTGCGCCAGGGATTTCCTGGTGATCCCTTGATCTATCGACATCGCGGTGATGAGAGGACTCTAGTCTGGCCTACCATTGAGCCGTTGGGTGAGGGGTCCGATGCAGTTATTGATGTACCCAACGTGGACGATGTCGGGGTGACTACAGAGTATGACCGATGGTGGATTATGCGGCGATGGCAGAGTGAGGGGCCTCTAGGAGGCATGGATACTGTAGCAGTAGGAGGTGGGGGTGCAGAGGCACCGATGGAGGGTTGGGGGGCTCCGCTTGATGATGTTGACATGGTGGAGGTTGATGACTTCATCGATGATGGAGATGATTTGGGGGTTTCGGAGTAGCCGAATGTACAGGATGTCCCGGAGCAGTGGGTGCAGAGCGACAGGCCATCCCGGAGGTGCCCATGCCTCAGGCTGTCTCAGGGGATGTGGAGGCTGGGCTTCATGCTGAGATAGCATGATTGGAGGGTCTCCTACGGAGATGGGAGGAGGAGCATAGAGATGCTTTGGTGGAGGTAACGTAGGAGAGGGATCTCCTACGGACTCAGTTGGCACAATGGGATAGTGCATTGGCTGTGTATCATCGATGAGATATAGAGTGGGGTCGGTACCGGGTAGAGTTAGAGATAGAGGTTGTCCGCCTCGGTGGATAGTTGCCTGTGCTTGATGGAGGTGGGTCATCGCGCCGTACGAGAGGCAGTGAGACTGAGTAGTCTACATCATCTCATCGCAGGCGGCTAGGTGAGGGTAGTGTTGGTGGGCAGGGTGCGAGGGCTGGTAGTAGCCACCCTGAGAGGTCCCATAGGACCCATACTACTAGGGGTAGTTCCAGTCGCACCGATCCTACGTGATCATGGTGGCCGACTCCCTAGGCTTTGGGGATTTTGAGTTTTTGGTTTTTTTGTGAGGTCAGAGGACCTTCTTATTGTAGCCTGAGGGCATTTTGACTTGATATATATACATGACTCTTTTTTTGGTTTGATTATATACTTGTCATGGTTTATTGTTCTTTATGCACATTTATTTATGTTGATGTATGCATATGCTATTATGACTACAGATGATTTTAACTATATGATATAGATGTATGCATATGGAATGGATGGAATGATTTGTTGGTATATAGGTGGTGGCACCATAGACTGTACAGGATTTACTGGCTTTCTGTACTATGTGATTGCTTTATGAAATAACTTTTGCATTTGTAATTTTTTGTTTTGTATTTTTTGATGGTGATGTAAGTAATGAAATATACAACAATTGTTTTAGAATGTAGTTAAGGTTTTTTTGAGACTCAGATGCTTTAACTAACTAGTCAAGACTGTACATTATCTTACAAGACTTTCGAACAAGGTACGAATCAGACTTGAGTTTGACCAAGTTATTTCACATCCCTGTGTGTGCGATTGAGTTCGTTGATGTGGTATTCGTAAGGATACCGCTAGTGCCAGGTAGGCTGTCCACCAAACCTATACTGAGGATCACCTAATTAGCTCCACTAACTCCTTTTTTGCATTTAGTAAGATTAATCTACGATGCAATCTAGGATACCATAAGCTAGCTCATCCACATGCAAACATTGATCTGTACATATGCCCAACAGCTAATGCGATAGATATATCGTCATGCGGGAGGTTTGCCACCAGTGACCAGCAGGCTATCCACCAAACCGGGACTGAGGATCACCTCATGACCTTTCGAATGCTGAGAGTTCCAAGGATTCAAGTTCGACTCCCTTCTTTTCTTCAATTTTATTGGGATACTTGCTCTCATATATAGTGATAAAAATCACTATTTATTTTTCTCTTTTTTTTTTTTTTTTGAGCAAGGGATTTGAATTTTGAGTGATGGGGATCACTATTTCTTGTGCTTTTTGATGTGTGCACTTTGAGGGTTTTGATGTCAAACTTTGGAGTTTGTACTTTGAATTTTGTAGTTTTTTGATGTTTGCAACTTTTTGAGAATTTGGGATTTTTGATAGTGGTAAAAACCACTATTTATTTTGGGGAATTGGGTAGGGAAGATGCTTGTCCTTTTGCCAACTCTCAGCATTCTTGGGGTCATTTGCATAGGGGGATGAGCAAGATAACCATTTCACTTATGGTAACCTAGTCCGCTATGCAGGTTTCATCTTTCGTTCACACAACTTGGGAATTTTTATGTGTTTTAAGCTTGTGTTGGGATGCTATGTAACAAGGCATGATCCAAGTAAAACTCTACCTTGTAAAAATCGGTCTGACTTTGTACAACATTTGGCTAGAAATCTAAAGACAGCTGAATGACGAAAACCCTAAAGACATTAGAAGACAATTGACTATGATATGGCAAAAATGCGAATGGCGTTATTCTTGTTGGATCATTTACAAAATGGACTGAATGTGGAAAATGATGGAATTGCCAAGTAATTACAGTCTATGGTGCGTTTGACATGTATGATCAGCAGATATGCAATGTATGTATGCGATGCCTAATGCAGCTTTTTTTTTTGTATTTTGATTTTTAAGATTATGCATGAAAGTGAGATGCAATTTTTTTGTTATTTTTGATTATCTGTTGTTTTTGAATATTCATTATGGTGGTTTTAACCTGAATGGGTGTGGACCAAGTGATTCTTACGGATCCTTGGAGGTTTTGACCAAAGGGATTATAGATACCTTTGGGGCATTTTGGGTGACCAAGCGATTGTGGGAACCCTTGGAGCTTTTGGTTTGACCAAAGGGATTATAGATACCTTTGGGGCATTTTAGGTTGACCAAGCGATTGTGGGAACCCTTGGAGCTTTTGGTTTGACCAAAGGGATTATGGATACCTTTGGGGCATTTTGGGTGACCAAGCGATTGTGGGAACCCTTGGAGCTTTTGGTTTGACCAAAGGGATTATAGATACCTTTGGGGCATTTTAGGTTGACCAAGCGATTATGGGAACCCTTGGAGCTTTTGGTTTGACCAAAGGGATTATAGATACCTTTGGGGCATTTTAGGTTGACCAAGCAATTGGAACCCTTTGAGCTTTTGGTTTGACCAAAGGGATTATAGATACCTTTGGGGCATTTTAGGTTGACCAAGCGATTGCGAGAACCCTTGGAGCTTTTGGTTTGACCAAAGGGATTATAGATACCTTTGGGGCATTTTTGGTTGACCAAGCGATTGCGGGAATCCTTGGAGCTTTTGGGGTGGGCCATGGCTCTTTAAATGTTGAATGGCCTCAAATGACTGATGTTCAAGGGTTCTAATTCCTTGATTCCTTCAAGAGAGGTGAGCCGGTATGTTCCAGGTCCTATTTTACTATCGATTACATAAGGACCTAACCAATTTGCCATGAACTTGTCCCTTAAATGGGGCGGCAAGTTAGAATTTTGTTGGTTCTCTTTTAAGACCAAGTCACCGACCTGAAAGTCCCTCAGGTGAACTTTCATGTTGTATGCTTTCTTAAGTCGCTCTTGATAGATACGTAAATGCTCGAGAGCATTGACGCATCATTCATCGAGTAACGTAAGCTGGTCTAACCGGGCCTGCCATGTAGTGTCATCATCGATGAACTCTTGCATTGATATGCGTAGGGAGGGTATTTCCAACTCGAGAGGCATGACTGCCTCGGAGCCATACACTAGCGAAAATGGAGTTGCCCTAGTGGGCATCCAAATGCTAGTGCGATAAGCCCATAGGGCAAGTGGTATTTGGATGTGCCAATCCTTATGATTATCTACGACCATATTTTTAAGGATGGCAACTAGCATTTTGTTTGATGCCTCCGCTTGCCCATTTGCCTACGGATAATAGGGTGTCAAAAAACTATGCTGAATTTTGTACTTTGTTGTCAAAGCATGCACATATTTGTTCTTAAATGACGTCCCATTATCCGAGATGATCTTGGATGGAATACCAAAATGACATATGATGTTATGTAAAATGAACTCTGCAATGCGGGGCCCAGTCGTAGAGGTAAGCGGAATTGCTTCCACCCACTTAGTGAAGTACTCTATGGCCGTTATGATAAACGTGTGATGACCTGACGATGCAGGGGAGATCTTTTCGATGAGATCTAAGCCCCACTACGAAAATGGCCAAGCCGATTGGATCGGCTGCAAGGCCTGAGAAGGTACGTGTGTCAAGTTAGCATGGTGTTGACACTTCATGCACTTCCGCACATATGTGCAACAATCTCGCTCTAAAGATGGCCAATAATAGCCCATGCAAAGAATGCACTTTGCGATGGCCATACCGCTGAAGTGGCCACCGCATGTACCATCGTGCGCTTGGGTGATCGCCCAAGTGGACTCCTATTGGTCCAAGCAACGGAGGAGGATTCCTTCGTAGCTTCGACGGTATAAAATATCTCCTAGCAAGACATGTTTTGCCGCTTTTTATTTGAATGATATTTTTGCGGCGTGCGACAATCCAAGTGGGAGGCTACCTAACTTGAGATAGTCTCTTATGGGTGTGTACCAATCCTGCTGATCAGAAACCTCGATGGTATGAATGATCGATCCCTCTTGAAGTTCATCCCTAGCAAAAGCTGAGCGGGAAAGAACTTGTAAAAATAGTATTGTGTTGCTATTAAGAGGGGTTGGAGAGAACAAAGACCCCTAGTTGGCATGATTCAGACTATCATGGATTCGAGAGAACCTATCCTGAGATGGTTCAATCTGGATCAGGTGGATTCCTGGCGTTATGTCAGAGCTTGCACGCTCCATCATGGATTGCGATAACATTTTGACTTGAATGGTTGTCATCTCACCAGAAATGTCTTGCGGGATTAGTGACCCCAAGGAGGCCATAGTGTCCGCAAAATGATTCGATGATCGAGGGAGTGCCTCGATGTCATACCATTCAAGCTTTGCCAAGAATTTATCCACAAGGGCTTTGTAGGCCTACAGAACTGGGCATTTGCATTGGAATACCCCTTTCACTTGGTTGATAATTAACAGTGAATCACCAAAGATATTCAAGTATTTGATGTTCATGGTGATGGTTGTCTGAAGACCTATGAGCAAGGCTTCATATTCAACATTGTTATTGGTGCATGAGAAATCAAGTTTAAATGATAAAGGCATTGGAGCCCCTTGCGGTGTGAAAAACATGATTCTCATGCCACCCCCTTGCTCACATTTAGAACCATCAAAAAATAAGGTTATGTCGGCCTGTGACTCAGGCTCATCAGAATCTGGCGATTCTGAGACATGGAAGACCCCATCATCGGGCAGCTCTATGGTCAGAGGCTGATCATCTTCGAGAGGAGCCTCTGCTAGTTGATCGATGATGACTTGACCTTTGATGGACTTTTGTCCAATGAATTCGATGTCAAACTCCATCAACAACATGATCCATTTCGTCGTGTGACTACTGTGATAAGTATGACTCATCATGTACCATAATGGATTCTCCTTAGACACAACATACATCGTATTGCTCAGCATGTAATGGCATAGCTTTTTGGTGGCAAATACCACCGCCAAGCATAGCTTCTCAACGTATGCATAGTTAAGTTCATAACTGACCAGGGTGCGGCTAAGATAATAATTAGCTTGTTCTTTATGTAGTTCATTTTTCTGGGCTAGCATGGCGCCCAGTGCCACCTCAGTAGCTGAGATGTATAAATAGAATGACACTCCTGGTCTAGGTGGTGCCAATACTGGTGGCGAAGCCAAGTATTGTTTGATGTCATCGAAGGCTGACTGGCACTCGTCATCCCAATGAAATGCTACCCCCTTGTGTAATAATTTATTCATGGGTCGACACTTGTCAGATAACTATGCTATGAAGCGCTTGATCGACGCGACCTTACCTTGCAAGCTTCGAAGCTGCCTGATGGTGGTTGGGGGAAGCATTTCAAGGATTGCCTTGAATTTATTTGGATCTACCTCGATGCCTCATTTTGAGACTATGAAACCCAAGAGTTTTCTAGATGTGATGCCAAATACGCACTTCTTGGGGTTTAGCCTAACCTTGTGTTCGATGAGGCGATCAAGGATCTTGCGTAAGTCATCGAGATGATTTTGGTGCAAAAGAGATTTGGCCAACAAATCATCCATATAATCTTCCAAAGTTTTATGCATGTGATCATGGAAGATGTATGTCATAGCGCGTTGGTAAGTGGCGCCAAGCATTTTTAAGGCCAAAGGGCATGACCTTATAACAAAATGTCCCCCAAGGCATCATGAACGCCATTTTTAGTTGATCATCGGGATTGATACGAATCTGGTTGTATCCCGAGAAACCATCCATGAGGGAAAGCATTTCATGGCCTGCTGTAGCGTCTACCAATGCGTCGATGCTAGGCAAGGGGAAATCATCCTTGGGACTCGCTTTGTTTAAATCTCGAAAATTGGTGCATATGCGAATCCTCCCATCAGGATTTTTGATGGGTACCATGTTGGACAACCATGGTGGGTAATCTACATAGATGACAAACTATGCATCCAACAACTTTTGTAGCTCATCTTTGACCATTAAGGCCACTGTTGGGTGCATCTTACATAGCTTTTGCTTGACTGGCTTGACTATCGGATCAAGTGTTAGATTATGCATGACTAGCTATGGGTCTAGCCCCGACATGTCTTTGTAGGACCATGCAAAAACCTCCTTCTTCTCTTTGAGAAGGGCAATGTAATCGGCTTGCTCTTCGGGGGATAAACTTACCCCCAGCTTGATGATTTACAGATTCATTGGATCAGAACCGATGTCTACGTCAATCGTCTCTTCGACTGACATGTGGGATCCATCCTCCAACTGGTGTGGAGTTGGGATCAGGTGGATATCATTTGCTGAATTTAGATCTGCATTGGGAATGTCGGGTTCCTCTTCAACATGGAAGATATCCTGAGTCTATCCTGGGGTGAAATGAAACATCTCACCACAAGGCCAGTACTCTGATGGGGATGGTGGTGAGTCAGTGCGATCCCAGTCTATGGCATCTAGGTCTAGATACAATGGTCATGTTGGATCAGCTGGATTGTGGATGGGGGTGGTTAAATCAATGGAGATCATGTTGATGGAATGAATTTGGTCTCCATTGCCGCATGGGTGTTGATTTAGACATCCTTGGTGATCCTTGTACCCCGGATCTGGCTCTGTGGGTACTGGCACAAAAGGATCGGCCCTATGTGCGGATAGAAGGACAGGGTTTGCCCTTGGCACTGATGGCCCTATAGGGTCTCTAGGTGGGAGGTGCTCCCTGTATGCCCAAAGTGGTGGATGAAGCACTTGGTTTAACTGTACTTGATTTAAATGCCACCTATGCCTTGGTCCCATATTTAGATGTTCAAACATATCATCGATGTCTATGGGGTATTCCTGTTGCCTCATATGGTTGAGATATGCCATCTCAATCTCATCTTCATAGTCGCTATCGGAGATCCATAGGCCTTCATTGGCTCCGACAACTATGTGCCCCTCTGGTTGGTATAGCCTCCCACTAGGCATTTCTTGATCACTATCCTCACTCTCTACGAGAGCCAGAAATTTGGCACGTGGGTAGTCGATGTTGAAGAAGATATTTGGATCTTCTTCCTCCGGTGGATCACTTGGCCTTATGGCCGGCATGGGAGGCTCATTTTGTTCGAGCATGTTGATTTGGTCCCTTCTGGGTTGTTTCACTCTCTGTGGGAGGGCTGGATTCTCTAGAGGTAGCAATTGCCTGATTGGAACATTAAAGGGGAACATTGCCATGAAGTTCTCTTGATAGTCGTCAATGGGTGTCACCTGCGAGTGATTGCTATCAGACTCAAAAGGGTCCCAAGGTGCTACCTCATAATCTGACTCATCTTCAGAAGAACCCCCTTGATCTTGTTCATATCCCCTTTGGAGGTTACTTCTTGAACTTTCTCCTTCCTCGATCAAAGGGGAGGGGTTGTTGAGGTCAACAAGGTTTGTTGTTAACAATGGGAGATAATCCCCCAATGTGTATGTTGTGTTGGGATTGGCATATGGATCTTGTGCCAACCCATCCCTGTTGCCTAGACCTAGGCCTTGCATGGTTTCTACCAAGATGTCGAGGGGCAAAGGGTGGTTGAACCCTACTCCTGATTTATCATATTGCATCTAGTATCTCGGTTGACAAAGAGTGTGCATTCCTTGTTCGTATCTGCCCAATCCATATCCATGCCAATTACATTGGTCTAGGTATTTCAAGGCGAAGTCCGGGTTGGACAGATAGTCAACATTCTCAACAAATGGCTCTTCATCCTCTTCCTCTTGTAGGTAGGGTTCAATGCCGTTCTCGAGGCCCCCATATACAAAATTGGTCTGATTTGGTGGGTAGCCTAAAGGGACGATAGTGTCGATGGGGAGGCGAGGTCTCCCCATGTCTTGCATGGATTCGAGCGTGGGTGTTGCCACAACGTTCCACACTAGGTACTCCCCCAGGCCCGTATTGGCCATCTCAATGGTAATCATCGGTGGTTGAGGGGGAGGGAATGGGAGTTCTCCCTGAGTCCACTCCATGTTGGGTGAACCAGGTGTCTCGACTTCCATTCGGCTGGGCACCTCTTTGGTAGAGATGGTTGAGACTAATGGTGGTACCTCCTCTAGGGGCTTCTTCCCATTGTCCTTCGATATGGCCACCATAGGTGGCATCGTGGGTGAAGGAACAGATGACGAAGATGGGCTAGGTTGGTGAGTTGAGGGACTCAACAGCGGGGATGTAGGCGGAATCGGACCCTGAGTGGACGGATTCAATTGAAAGTCCAAATGTGTCGATGGGAGGGTCGATTGTGGCATCAGCTACACCGCATTGCAAAACTTAAAGGGCTCTAAGTCTGTTGGGACTACATGTACTTGCCCTTCGTATGTGTATTTGAGGCATTGATGGGCTATCGAAGGGACACACTTCATGTCCCTGATCCAAGGCCGGCCTAGCAAAATATTGTAGGCCATCTCACCCTCAAGGATGTGACACAACGTAGGAATGGTCTTTTGTCCTACTTGGATGGGCAGGACAATTGTGCCAACCGTCGAGCATAACGCGTCGTTGAATGCTCGAAGAGTGTAAGTGGATGCCACAATGTGGGATGCTGGCAGCTTAAGGTGTTTTAATGCCGTTGTCGTGATTATGTTGTTGGATGAGCCAGTGTCCAACAACACCCTCTTGAATGGAATCCCGTTGACCCATGCAATGACGTGTAGGGGTGGATCCACCATATCACCAGTCACCAATTTTAGTTCATCTTCCCTGAAGGTTATGACTGGTTCTATGCATCGTCTCACATGTCCCACAAAGTTGTTGAAAGAATTGGGTTCATGGGGTTGTAGCTCAATGGCTTTGAGTATCTCCATCAGAGCCTCCCGATGGGGCGGTGATTGTTGGATGAGCTCATAAATGGAGAGCCTAGCCGACGTGGTCCTTAAAATTTGAGTAAGTTTAGTCTGAATCATGGCCACTGGTCTAGGTGGGGGAGGTTGCGTAGGGTGTTGTGGAGGTTGTGACATTGATGAAACATCTCCTGTAGCTGTAGCGGGTGTAGCCGTGTTTGGGTATCTTTTGTTTCATGTCACGATGCTTATCATCCCTACGTATCCTTGCATGGGGTAGTTTTGTGTTACCTCATTCACTTGTAAAGTCTTTGCCTACGTATCATGGGCAGGCAGGGGGTCTTTGAAGACTTCCATCTGTTGGTTGCTCAGCGCTACGGGATTATCTACCATGAGCATTTTGTTGTCTATCAAGTCCTGCACTAAGTGTTTGAATTTCCAACAAGTGGAGATTTCGTGTCCTTTCTGTCGATGAAATCTACAATATAAGTCTTCCCTATAGCCCTTGGGTTTTGGCATGTTGGGGTCTATGGGTCGACTTTTCGACAAGTTTATCAAGTTTTCCATGAACAAGCGGTCAAACAAGGAGTCTCTAGACTCCGTGAATTGTGTGAATTATCGCCTAGGGTGACGCTGTTGATTTTGCTCTTGTTTATGATTTTCCTTTTCATAGTTATCAAGAGGAACTACCTGATAATTAGCCTTTGGGGGCTATGTCATTTGTGCAGGCTTTGGTATAGTTATGGCAACCTGATTGACCATGGCGGGTTTTGGTTGCGTGGGCCCAGTTTTAGCATTTTTGGTCCACTCTTTCTTGCATGGCTTGGCAATCTTCTCATCTTGTATTTTGATCTCCTCAATTATCCTGGCTTGTGCCAAGGCTTCTTCGAGGGTGGCATATTGTTGTAGCTGCAATAGCATGGAGATCGACCTTAAGCAACTCTTTGAAAACATTTGAGTCATGTCGGCCATGGGAGGGAGGTAAGGTAGCTTTGAAAGCAATGTCCTCCATCGATTCCCATAAGCGGCTATGGTCTCATCATCATACTTCTTAAGGCCAGCTAGGTCACTTAAGGATGCCTTCTTCTTGGTGTTGAAGGCAAAACATTCAAGGAATGCGTCCACTAGCTGGTCTAGATTATTGATGCTATGCTTCAGCAATTGGGTAAACCAATCCGAGGCAGGGCCTACGAACGTGGTTATAAACATTCTCAGAAGCAATGCATCATTGTCCTGAATGCCAAAGCATTGACTCAAGAACCTTGTTACGTGCTCTTGGGCATCCTCATCCCCTCTAAAAATTGCCAATTGAGGCATTTTGAAGTGGTCGGGGTATGGGGGTGCCGAAACTGAAGGATGCACAGGGTGACTGCAGAGTTGGCATAAGGTGGGCTTTTGGGGCCCTGAAGTCTTAGTCTCCATAGACTCTAAGCGCTCTAGCAATGCTTTGTATGCATCAGAGGATTTGATTTCCTCTTCTTTGGTTTGTTCCCATTGTGAATTGTGAGGAACTTGAGGCCTATGGAGGGGTAGCCGGATAGCGCCCCCTTGCCTTGGTAGGGCATTTCAACCCGCTCTTCTTCTCGCTCAAATTCCTCATAGGCCTCTTGAGGAGTTTCTGGGCATGACCTATAAACATGGATGGGTGCCCGAGGAAGACGCCCATCATTGGTTCTAGGAGTGGCCTCCCGCTCAAGTCTAGGAGGTCTTGGAGGCAATGCTTGATAAGGTCATGGAGACCTGTCTCGTACTAAGGGGTTGTGCCTCTCATAAATTTTTGTCTTATGCATGTGAGGGGTTGGAATCCTCTCATGCATAGTGTTCTGGAGCAACTCATCTATCTGGCGTTGAATGCACTCTTTGTTAAGATGATACAATTGTTCTAACTACTGCTGATCTTGCCTAAGCTGCGTGATTTGCGCTTGGTGGGCGGCATGTTTGGCAAATGCCAAGTCGATTTGTTCCATCGTCCTAGGTCTAGGAGGCCTAGATGCCTCCCCTACACATCTATCTTGGTCATGGTGATCCGAGATCTCTATGGGTCACTTTCCTCTATCGAGGTTAGCAGCATTCACCCGAGGCTCTGGCCTCAATAGGTGATCTTGATAATCAGCAGGTGCGGAGGTGCATTGCTCCCGCATGGTGTATTGCTCTTGAGGAATATACTGGTTTTCCTCGTGCTCCCTTTCGTACATGTGAAAGGGACGAGCGGAGTTGGCTCGCCCTATCTGAAGAGCCTTGCGCTCTAGATTTGGCCTATTAGTTCTAACAGTAATGAGGGGTGGAGGGGGAATGATATAATCATGTGGCCCCTCCTTATGAACCCTATGCTGCTCTAGCGCTTCATCGTGCAGTGGCCACTCATAATGAGTGTCTAAGGGGGCCTTCCCATGTGTGTACTCCTCCTGAGAGGGTCTGTGTTGAATGGGAGTGCCCCTCAAAGGGGTGCCTCTATAGTCCTTTTCTGTAGTGGCATAGTGTGGACTATGTTGTGGGTCAGGCTGCCAAGGTGGTATAACCAAGTCCTTGGGGCTATAACGGAGGCGACTTGTGCCTCCTTGTATACTTTCCATAGCTTCTGCCCGTGATTGGGCTTGGCTATGGGTATACACCATGGTGGTGGTTTTTCTAAAAAGATACGTATATTTTTATCTCCTTTACAATTTTTATGCTATACCAAACAAAAGGGGACCACACAAACAAAGAAATGATTATCTCGTTTACAGATTAAATGTGTGCCCTAGATCTAGTTCAGTGTGTTTGATTTTTGTTATGTAAATCTTGTAAAGAAAACTTTGTTATACATGCATAATGAGGGCTCTTGTATCTCCAAAATGGTCGCCCCTTCAATATACCATTGCCAAGCCGTTATACCGAACCTCTCAATATACCCGCCCTTACGTGAGGGAAACTATTGGTACGCGAGAGCAGAACAGTAAGTGGAACATAGGCGGTACGGAAGGGGGATCACTCTATTTTTGACACCTACCATAGAAGACTTATCCTCATGCACGGGGAATCACCCCCACTACACTTGGTCAGCTTTCATCAGGATTTACGTCTAGCAATAGTCACGATCAGGGTATATGTATGCAAAATCCAAGCCAAGGTGGTGATGAAATCCACCATTGGTCTTGATCAAGTGTTGGGGTATTAAGACCAACTCCTTGATGTTAATTTTATTAGGTGGTGTGTGTGGTTCCTTTTAATTGTGTAAAGAAAGAAAACATACAACAAAAGATGATTTTCACTAATGCAATGCTTTAAAGTATGTTTTATCTTTCAGAGACAATTAGTAGCAAAAAGGAAATCACAAAACCTAACTAGAACTGAAACCTATAATGAGGACTTGCCATTTGTGCAAGTATCATGCATGCAAACCAGAGAAAAATGCATTCCTAATCAAGTTCTTTCCATTTAATTTACTCTATGTTTTTATTTTTATTTTTTATTGCAAGAAAGGAAAACAAACTACTTAACCATTCTATGCAAGTGTCTGAAAATAAAGCAAAGAAAACAGAAAAATGTAGGAACAGAAAGTAGAAAAACATAGAGGATGTTCAGAAGACCTACCTCCTCTCTGTCTAAACCAGCTGCCTCTGAGTTTCTATTCAGAAAATGCACAGAGCTCTAATCATCCTAGGGTGGGATGAATAGCAGGTCTGCATTCGTCACAGGGTGGGACGAATACGTATTCATCCCAGGGTGGCACGAGTAGCGATCCAGTGCCCGAATGCATAACACCTGCAAAATAAAAACCACTAAATTGGACAAAAACACAAACGGAGAAAAGGTCCCACCATGATCACCACTGAAATAAATGTAGAAAGATGGCGTACCGATATGATGCAAACAAAAGTGGATGCAGATGCTAAGTCCTACGAATGCGACAAGCAATGCATGAAGGGAATGACGCATAAACGAGATGTGAGCAAAACAAAAGTGGGGCCTCCTTTATTGATATTGCTTTTAATATGATTACAATACATCCCCCCTCTAGGGCTCAGAACATTTGATACAATTTGTTACATCAATGGATGCCCGAAAGAACAAGATCGGACGGTACGCTTCCAGGGTCTTCCGCGTGCCCACATTCGAAGTGGGCGGGCCAAAAGTTGCCATCGCTTGTGTCCATGTGTTCATCATTCCTTTCTTCCCCTCTAGTATTCCTGGTGGTGAGATCCTACACACAGAAAGACAACAAATCATTAATAGCATATGCGTATCCAGAAAGACATGCAATCCCCAAGGCCTCCAGTGGGCGCTTGTGGGATATCAGTGATAAGGTTGATAAATCAATTACAGAATGACATATGAATGTAAAGGACAACTTCTAGAATTGGTATCACCTAATTTTGCATCGAAGCGGCGTCGGACGGCCCCGTTATGCGCGTTTGCCCGTCGGGGGCCTCTCCAAGGTGAGCGCTCCAATGTCCCACCTACGCTCATCCAAATCACCTGAAACTCATGGGTTAGGCATTATATGTGATTTTAAGACTACCCAGATGCTCATAATCTACCTATCCTACCCATATTTTCTTGTATGTGACAGGGGCGCCCTACGACCTAGTTAACACATAAAATGATAAAACTACAGTCAAATCATGTCAGAATGCAATGAAAATTTAATAGAGGCATTAGGATATCATCAGGGACATATTGCAAAAATAATAGTAAGGAAATCATGCATATATTTCTAATCGCTTTGGGGTGGGACGTTGGGGACTGTCGCAAAACTTGCAAAAAGTGACCTTGCAAATGTCCTACCCAGAGGCCTCCAAAACTCCTGCAAACTTGTGGTTAGACTAAAAACAACATTTTGAGATGACCCAGAAGGTCATATTTGGCATATTCTTCCCAGGTCATCCTGTATCCGAAGGCGCTCCCTGTAGGTTAGTAAACGCATAAAAATGACAGAAACCAGGTCAAATCATGTCAGAAAGCAATGAAACTTGGACAACAGCATAAGTACATTAAATAAAAGAGAATGCAAAAATAATAGTAAAGAAATCATGCACATATTTCTAATCGCTTTGGGGTGGGGCGATTAGGACTACAGCAGTTCGGGGGGCGCCCGGGGGTGGGACGCCCACCGTTTAGGGCCTAGTTTTGACACCAATCCAAGTGGGATGGGTCCAAAAACCTCCTAGGGGGTTGTGTCGATGAGTTTGGGGTGGGATTATGGCTGATTTCTTGGGTTTTGGGTCTGGATTGCGTTCCTAGTGTTCACCCGATAACCTCTCTTCCAAAAGAGAAATTAGGGATGTAGGAAGCACAAAGAGGAATGGGGGTATAGTTCGGCAACACTTCATTGCTCCAAATGCTCCAGCTCTATTCTTCTTTTGGGGTGAGGAGGCTCACCTTTTTATAGACCTAGGGGTCTCCTTTGAATGCGCATGCGAGGGCGCCACTTGGCTCATTATGCCTTTTTTGGGGGAGAGAAGATTCCTCCCTGATTAGGGGCTCATTGATTGAGGCCTCCATGATCAGGGCAATCTCTCTCTCTGATTTGAAACGTTCCCTCGCAATTGCATGCCTTGAAGGCGAAGTTAGGTGGCGGATTTGGGCTGCCATTTGTCAAGGTTTGACTTTTTGCCAATCAAACTTGCTAATCGTCCCACCCTGGAGCGATTGTTGCTAATCATCCCGGGGTGGGACGAATAGGATTCTAATCATCCCAGGGTGGGACGAATAGGGAGCAAAGTGCTTAAAAGGTGCAAAACTGACCTCTGACCTTCCAAAACTGATTTGGGAGTGGTTAGGACCACTGTTTAACCTCTGGAGGCTGCCCTAGGGGGTATGTATGCCAATTCGGTCAGTGCTTGTAGTCACATAATCAGATTGGTGCTGTTTTGGTGTCTACAGGAACAAGTAGGGATGGAAGATCAGGAACATACATATCCTAAATCTCCATCCGTGGTTATGGGGGATGAGTACAAATAGCCAAATCGAGCAAAAATAGGTCTACCTCCCTTACCACCATGATTGAACCTTCAAGAACAAGAGATTATTTTTTCAAAAGCGTATTAGATACTCACTAAGAGAGTCAAATCTCTCAAAAAATAGGACACACGTGGGTAGAAGCTGACATTGAGCAAGATACACAACCAGCCTCTGTTCCCCTCAATCATGAGTCCTGCATATCCTAGGCACTTTGAGCTGCCTATGCTAGACAAGTTTAATGGAGAGGAAGACGTGCAAGAACACGTTACCAACTTCATAAATGCATACTTCCAGCTTGAGCAGAATGATGCCCTAATGCTAAGAACGTTCAATATGACATTATCGAGCACAATGACTCAATGGTTCAATCAACTACCCAAGCACAACATCATTAGCTTTGAGTAACTAATGAATGCATTCCTTGAACACTTCTCCTTCGACACCAAGAAGAAGGTGAACCTGTATGATCTGGTCAACTTAAAGCAATATGACGATGAGCCAGTAATGAACTATAGGAATAGATGGAGGAAAATCATGGTGAAACTATCATTCTTCATTCCCACTAAAGAACTCTTTTGAATGTTCACAAAGAATTGCATACAATACATCTCATTGTTATTACAATTGCATCAGTATGAATCATTGAAATAAGCCTTGGATCAAGCCAAGCTTATAGAGGACATAAATTTTGATGAGGAGACCTCAAGCTCTGGAACAAGGAGTGGAATAATGCCAATTGGAACAAAAATCAATAAAAGTAGGCCAAGCCTGATCAAGTCAACCAGGTCATTTTAAGTACACCAAAGGGATACAATGGCTAGCAACTGCAAAACTATTAGGCCCATCCCCCACCGACTAATTATGACCCAAAGAACAACCAGGGCCAAAACAAGGAGCATCAGCCACCTCGTTATTATACACCTCTTACTGAATCAATGCAATTGATATTTAATCAGTTGAGCAAGGCACAGAGAATCAGATTTCTTGGTGTAAAAATTCTTGACACTAATCATTATAAGAATAAGGGATATAGGGAAGATCAATGTTGCCCATATCACAAAATACAGGGGCATGACATCGAGACATGTATCAGATTCAAGAATGTTGTGCAAAACATAATTGAGAAGGGTGAGCTAAAAGTTGATAACCCATTAGCACCCGATAATAGAGATATGGGTATATTTAGGAACCCATTGCCAAATCATGAGGCCCCTAGAGATCAGGGTTCCCAAGTCAAATAGGTCTGAGTCAAGCCACCCATTTAGAGACGCATCAGAATGGTTAAGATAGTCAATGTGACAACTAGGAGTCAACAATATGGTCAACCATAGCCTCTAGTGATGCCTACTCATATCCCAACTGAACCTCAATAGAGATAGGTGTAAAAACACCCTCCAGGTCCACCAGTGTGACCTGTGGTATATGTTCATAGTAGAATGAAACAAAACCTACAAATTACTCTAGCCAAGTTGTCAATTTATGAGCTCATACAACAATCTCCTATCCACAAGGAGACTTTGATGGAGATTTTGAGATCAATCTAGATCCAGCCCCAGAACTTAGAGGGGTTCACACATTTTGTGGGGCAAGTGCAATAGTGCCAAGAGCTCATGATCCATTTTTACAATCACAAAATTAAGGTAGTTCCTACTACCTTAGCAGACCCATATTTGCATATCATCACATAAATCAATGACATACCCTTCAAGCAGGTTCTAATAGACACAGGCTCATCAATCAAAAAAATCATGACAAAATCTATAGGGCATCTAAAAATCCCTAAGTCCAACATTATCACGAACTCCTACATGTAAAGGGCTTTCAACGATGCACTATGCTCCATAGTGGGTACAATAATTTTACCTATAAAGGTAGGACATAAGACCATCCCCGTGATGTATCATGTGTTGGAAGGGGCGATGCAATACAACATCCTTACAGGGCATCCCTGGATAAGAGACATGTAGTGCATGCCCTCAATATTGCACCAATGCATCAATTATGTTCATGAGGGATAAGTTCATGTAGTTCCATCCAATAAAGATCCATTCAAGTACGTGTATTAGGTTGAATTGCTGGGGGACTTTGTCCTTCCATCAATACATCTGTACATAAGACCTTCATCCTCAACCACATAGCTAGAAGAAAAGAGCAAATCAATGCAAGGTGACCCATTTGCATCGATACCATATCCTCCATCGAAGACTACTGGTGACATCTAAAGCAAAAGATAATCAGAAGCTAAAAACACCCCTAGTGAAGGAAGGACCTAAGGAGCTTCCAACTATAGCAGTTGTAGAAATTCCAAATCCCATGGACGAGGAAGATTCCAAAGACATAGCCGAGGAGGTACCTCAACCTACCTCACCTGCATCATCAACAATATCATCTGCATCGTAGGTGATAGTCCACTTAGCCAACACATGACTAGGTGAATATCTTGTGCAGAATGTGACTTTCACATCTATTATTGAGTCTTCCTAAGACATGGGACAACCAAGAGTTCCAAAGTCTCCAGTGGGTATAGTAGTTCCATTAGGGGTTCCTCCTAACCAAACCAAATTCATCTATGTTGGTTTAGACTATGCCCATACTACTTTTGAAATTGAAGAGGATTAGAATGAACCATTCACCATGAATGTTCTTTAGTTGTAAAATCTTGAGTTCACTCCAAGGTACTTTGATCAATGTCATTGGTATGGCAATGGCCTAGGTCTGTATGAGCAAGGGCATCAGCTTACATTTCAATCATAGCACCAACTGCCTACTGATAGGTGTAGTATAGGGTATCAAATATAGAACCATGATGATTATTTGGTAGCCACCCTAGATAGGCTAAGCTTAGGATTCAGGGAGGACGTTGATTGGAATCCCTATCAACCCCATAGAAAAACTACTTGGGTGATGGATGGGTGTTTATGGTCAATATCACCCCGCCTGATGAGTATCACCCCGAATCCTCTCTTGAAGCACGCCCATCAGGAGCCATCCTATTGGAGGACAAGCCAATCCATGGATATGAGTGAGAGGAGTATGATTATGTCTCAAGTGAGGATGAAGATGAATCTAGCTTGGCCTACCATGGGCCTATGTATGTTCAAAACCTTGCTTGGTCTGGCCACATAGAGAGTGGATACATCTCGGATGAGAGTGGCTATGAGTCAGAGGAATCAACTGAGAGGGTCTACCTAGGGCCTAGACAGGAATGCCACATCATAGGGCCAGAAGTAAATGCTAATGGAATCTTCATAAGTGATTATGACTATGAATGTGAGACTGATATGGCTTATCTTAGGCATCAACAGGTAAGTCACCACCCCATCCTAGGGCCAAAAACAAATGCCAATGGTTTGTTAATAAATAATGACGACTTTGAGGATGAGATCAAAATGGCTTATCTTGGGCCTCATCACTTGCATCCAGTCGATCAAATAGTTGAAAGGTACATGGTGCTCCATGCCATAGATCTTGACCTTCGCTTCCTAGGAAGACCACCAAATATAGACGTCATCTATCGCATGGTATTCTCAGATCTGCCAACATTTAGATATAGTAATAGTAATGTGACTCTTCAAGTAATTGACTATTGCTCTTCATATGACAAGTCTCATGACTCTTGGCTCATTTACTTGCCACTTGCATACTTAATGAACACTTGAATCTAGACACGTATACCCATGACTCTTGTATTTCTACATACACACCTAATCTAAGATACTTGTGCACATATTTACATTACATATTTGCACTCTTTACATACAAGACACTTATGCACATTTACACTTGCACTCTAAATCACATGACACTTGTGCATTTCTTGCACATTTACACTTACATGACACTTGTGCATTTCTTGCACATTCACACTTACATAAAAAAGGAAATATAACTCACACTCTAAACTATTAACTCAACCCTAATCTACTACTTGCAAATGTACCATGAAGGTACCATGGGGGTACATTAGCATGAACCAAATAATGTAATATACCTCAACACCCCCCTTATTAAATTATTTGGTTATTGAAGACTTTAGTCTTCAATCTTCAGTCTTTCAACATCTCTAGTTCAAATACTTGCTTTTGATTTGTATCTCTTTTTGCTTTCTTTTTCTATGCTTTCCTAATCTTCTTTTGCTTCTTTATTCTATTATTTTTTATCTCGATCTTGTCATGTCATCCACCTAAAATATTTTGTGTTTGTATCGTGATGTTCTATAGCAACTGCAACATTAGTATTTTTAGAATTATTTAAAAAAATACATCTTCATTGATTAACAATTTTGCTGAGAGAGCTTTGAATTAACTGTTTGTAGATGTTTCTTCTAATTCTTGAATTTCACGAATTTCTTGAGCTAAATTTCCTTTTTTATTTCTTTCTCTATACTGTAGCTGAGGTTGTTGCTGATAACCATATTGATACTAAGAATAATACTAATGTTGAAATTATTATTGTTGTTGAGGATTGTATTGATATTGAGATTATATCTATAGAAATTTATGCTATGGCATTTTTCTTACATATTTGATAATATCTTGAATTCCATTTAGATATGTATCTTGAAGTTGAAGCAATATTACCTTGTGTATTATCTTTAGATACCAAGGCATTATTAGTCATTTCATCTTTGACTAAGTTTTCTACTTCATATTCTTGAAGAATATTGACTAAGTCATCAAATGTAGTTTCTTTACTTAAGACTTGCAAATATGTGACTAGATGTTTGTAGCTTTCTAGAAGTGCTCTTAATGTTACTTGAACAAGAAATTTATCTTCTACTTTTTCTCGAGCTTTGCTTTTATATATGCTACCTTATGAAGAAAGAGTTATATACTTCTCCACTATTGACTTAGAAGGAATACAATTGGGATTACAAATTTAGAATTGTAACTTTATTTTTCCCTTCAAATTTTGCATAAATTATTCCAAACTTCTGTAGAATTTTCTTTTCCACTTAAGTATGGTTGAATTTTATCAATTATTCCAAATGTTATCGACATAAGTGCTTTTGCATCATCTTCTTCAAATCTTTGTATTTCCCTTGCATCCTCACTAGGTTTTTTTTTGTTCAACTAACTATATACCTGAGTTTTGTTACAATTAAGATTGATTTCATTTTGTTATTTCCATGATGCAAAATTTGTTCCTTTCAGAAGTTGTGATTCAGAAAGGAAAATTTTATTGTTTGACATGATGGAACTCATGAGAATAATAACCTTTGGAGTAGTAAACCTTATAAATCCCAAATTTAAAATAACTTAAATATAAATTTTACAAATTTTAATTATTCTAAACCTTTGATGTTGAACACATTTTGACTCCCTAATTTAATTTACAAAATTTCAAAGTTCAAAAAAACATAAACTCAAATTTTAAAGCTTTTTCAATTGTCTAAAAAACTTCAAAATATTTTAAAAAAGTTAAAACTTTAAAAATACTTCAATCCAAATGCTCCATAGGAAAGCAATTCATTCTAGAATCAAGGATTGATTATTGAGAGTTGTAATAGGAAAAGAAGCAATAAAGCATGTATACATTTTGAACAATTAATATTTTAAATTGTTCGCTACTTATATTCATATTTCATTATATAAAAAAATATTATTTTCTTTAATATATAAGCCTTGATATACATATTAATTTGCTCATATTACTCTACTTTTATTATCTTTACATTAACCTTTATTATTAAGGCTATTTTAAATTGGATCATGTGATATAACCTATTATGTGGTAGTATAAGGCTTACAAAAGCCAACATGATCTTTGTTTAAATAAAAATCAAATTTTAAAAGATAATTTAATGATTGAGATTTCATCTCTTAATCAAAATGATGATAAAGGAATTAATTACAAAAATATAATCATGTGAGCAAAATTTGATTAAAAAAAGAATTTATTTGATAAAAAAATAAGCCATACACTCTATATATATATATATATATATATATGGTTTAATCCAACAATAAATCTAATATTTTGTTATTTTGATGAGATAATGATTTTTTTTTTAATAAAATAAAATTAAAGGTTTTGAAGCCTGCAGATTTGGTGCGCATAGATTCAAAAAATCCAGGAGGAAAAAGGGTTTCTTAGTGTTATATATATATATCTGGTGTTAAGTAAAAAGTAAGGGTAGTTGTAAGAAAGAAAATTTATTCGTTTGAAATGGCAGAATCTTAAGATTTCCACTTTTAATAGCGGTTCCCCTTTAATATAGGGGACCGCAGATATGGTATATTTGCCAAATTTAATATTTTAGCGGTTCTCCTATGTGTTTTATTAAATCCTCCTATTTCTATGGGTTGTAATCATGTTGATACGGAATGGGTGGCAATCATCTTAAAGCTAAGATATGGTTATTTTAAGAGTTTCTAGAGGTTTTTTCACCTCTGATGATCCTTTCTCACAGTTTTTTTCTATTTTCCTTTTGCGAGGTAAACGTGGAATCTGTGAAGCCGTTGTCATCGTTCAAATGTTCAAGCCGTACAACCGTGAAAAACACCGTGAAGAACGTTGAGTGAAGCTTAAGTTACTTTGGGCCTGTTTTCAGGACTATTTTTCGTCTGTTTGTTATACTGATGTCCTAAAGTGTCCCATCTTTACACTGTTTAAGAAGCCATGTGAGCTTTTACATAAAATTAGAGTTTTAACCTTATAAAAAAAAATCGATAAAAATGCTAAAATTTGAATTTGAGCTAAGAAAATAAAAAGTTAATATATTTATGGATGTTATCACCTTACCTAAGTAAAGCCTGTAAAACGGTTCAAGACAAATCTAAGTAAAGCCTGTAAAACCAACGGTTCAAGACAAATCAATGATGCAAGCAAATATGGCTTTGGATAAGTTGTCCATAGCTTGAGAATGAATACAAGGATGTTGCAATTATGGATTTACAAGCTGTATATACAATTTTTTTGTATTATATTAGTTTGCATGCCCGAATGGTCGATGTAGCTTAAGGTGAGAAAAAGCTTGAATTCAGTATTAGCTGTATTTTTCCTTAGGATGCGCTGAAAATCGGATTTAATTGGCAGATGAGTAGAAAATAGTTGTTTATTTGTGAATTTAGGCCAAAGAAAACCTTAGCTGTCTGCTGGGACCCCCAATGGGCTGTCTTTCCTTATTATTGCGTATCTTTAAAGCCCAAGTCTACAAAGCATCTCATCCTCTTTGCTTTGTCATTCATTTCAATATGTTGAAGGCTGATAGGCCTTGAATTGGGAGAGTTCTGAGGCAAAAAAAGTTGATAACAGACATGCAGATCAGGACCATCACCACCATGGATAAAATCAGAGGTGTTGTCAAGAAGTGGCGAAAGTTTGCCAAGGTTGGAATAAGTTCTTGCTCTTGCTCTCCTGGTTCTTGTCCTCCATCAAACATGGAAAATGAAATGGGTCCTCCATGTGGTCATGATTCTTCTGCTTCTGTTCATAAGAAGACATCCATTCCCAAAGGGTGTGTAGCTCTCTACGTGGGAAAATCAAGGAGACGCTATACATTACCCTCGGAGAATATGGATCATCCATTAATGAAGATTCTTATTCAGAAATCAGAGGAAGATCATGATGACTATGAAGGGGGATACCGAGTTGCCTGCGAGGTGGTTCTATTTGAGCATCTGTTGTGGATGCTGGCTAACGGTGATTCTCTCTTGTCTCAGACCGATTCTCTGGAAGAGCTCGTGGATTTATATACTTACTAAAGCTATTTTTGATTTTTTTTTTTGAGTTGTGTGAGAAGTGGTTCTATTTGACCCTCTGTTGTGGATGGGGATTCTCTCTTGTCCCCCACCGATTCTCTGAAAGAGGTCGTGGGTTTATATACTTACTAAATCGAATTCTTCTTCTTTTTGGATTTTTTATCCCAATCTTGATCTTTAGGCGATTATATGAGATACAGCAGAGACTTTTGAGACTTTCCATACACTGTGTTTATACTGTGGTGTAATTGTATCTTTACAGAAGCCTTTGAAGCTTTCGTTGTATGCCTTAATTGGCTGGACTGGACTTATTTAACAATGGAAAATTAAATTATTGCTTATTTAGTGCTGCTTTTGTTGTTATGCCTTCATTGGCTGGACTCATTTAACAATGGAAAATTGCTGCATATTTGGCATAGACTGCTGCTTTCTGTTGTTGCAGTTTGGATATATTTATTCACAAAGGTTTTCTGAGCTTTGATAATTAGTGTATGCGGTAAGGAAGAGTTGTTAAAGAGAACAGGATGTATTTAGATGAGGAAAATCTCTGAGCCCATTGGAACTGGTTTCGTATAAACAATTTGAGGGAAGAAAATCTATTCAGAAGGATTTTATTGGTTTAGAAAATGTTTTTGGACCGGCTAGAGACTTTCTGTGGCATACTAATTTTGCAAATGACGCAAAAACCTAAGGGAAATGGACTAGTCTTGAGATAAACTATTTCCTACGAAATTCTCATTTACTCCTTGCAAATGCTATAAAATAATGGTTTATAGTAATAACAATTTATGGTTCATTTGTTCTGCGTTAATAAATTTAACTTTCATTGGAATAAAAATAATCAATACTAATAAAGAAAAGATTCATTTTGTTTACATTTATAAATAACATTCTGCACTATTTAACTAAAAGAGAAAGAGCACTAATATTCTTCGTTCTCAAGTCTGAAAATTAAAATAGTACACATTATTTTTTATTGGTTTCTGATCATATGGTCTTTGGAGTATAAAGATAAAAAAATTCATAATTAAATGGTTTTTATATTTAACATTATAAAAATATATAAATTATTGTATAATTGTAGTAGCATATAAATTTATTTTTAATTCAATTTAGGTGTTATTACATTGATTAACTATTTCATTAGAAGCAATTGCTATGACCAAGCTGTTATGTTACTTGAAAAAAACAGAAAACATGACAAATGATAGATGGCCTAGAGCAGTTAGGGACGAAGAGTTACATAGGCGAAAGAATACGTGGATGAAACAAAATCAGAAATGGATGAAACGTTGGGAAATCAACATAAATGAATGCCCAAATGTCAACAAAGACATTAAAAATTATGTGAATGAAAAGTTCGGAAGTGGAATGTGGAAAAATGCAAGCGGGAAAAGACAATATTATATTGCAAATTTTAACCCAACGTATGACCACAAGGAAAAAGCGTATATAGGCACTGAAATCAAGTGGAAGGAAAAAATACTCATTGCTCAGATAAGAACTAGCTCTCATAGGCTTAGATGTGAAACAGGGAGATGCACAACGCCCAAAGAACAATGGGAAGAAAGAATATGTACTCTATGCAAGACAGGGCGGTAGAGACAGAGGAACACTTCATCTATAAATGCCCGAGTTTTTCAGATATCCGTGACAAATACAAAGAAACACTTGGGAACGAGTTTATTACAGATTTATTTGAAGACAGGAAAATAAAAAAAGTTGGAGAATTGCTAACACAAATCAACAGGAGAAGGAACAACCTTCTCAAAGATATTAAAGATCATATGATATGATTTGAGTAATTGTACTTCCATATTTGAGGTCCCATAGACCATATTTGGGTCTCGCGGATGTAATTAAAATCTTTCATTCATTCATTAATGATTATTAAATCATCTCACCTCATTTCATATAATCTAATTCAACTCATTGTTTAACTGTTTCATTAAAATAATGATTATTATAGCATATTTATAGTCATAGCACCTCACTCCCTATAATCAAATTCAACTCATAAATCATAGATTAGATAATCTACCAAAAAATAGATAAATAATCCACCTAATTCAACTCATAAATCAAATTCAACTCATAAATCATAGATTAGATAATCTACCAAAAAAAATAGATAAATAATCCACCTAAATAAATATAGAGGAGTTGGAGAAGAACAAGTGAGTAGTTAAAACTCTTCAGTTTAAATGGAAAAGCCCCAGATTCAAATCTCTCCCCTCACATTCTACAGATATACTATATAAAGAAACTTACAACTTAAAAAAAATATATATATTAATAAATAAATAAATTAATTAATATTAAATATAAATATATAAATTCCACACAAATATCTTTTCATAACTTATAAATATCTTCTCTTACTTATAAATTGGAATCTTCTATCTTTAGACTTAACTTTTTCTCTTTCCATTAACCTTTTTTCATTTTACCATCTATATCAACTGCTTTTTTTTTTATAACTTATTTCCTTCTCTCTTAATAATATCCTACTACTTTTTAGTTTGTCTTTTGCATTTACAATAATTGTTTTGGCCTAGGCGTTTGCAAAATTTCAGTGTGTACACACCAATTTAGAGAGTGGAAAGTGTGTAGTCCTTCCTGTCATAGAATTCAGATTTGGATTGTACAGAGGGTATCTGGAGACTTTGCCTGCAAATTTCCAGGGGTAAGGGGAGGGCCCCACGGCGACGTAACGACACGTCACGCAAGAAGTTAAGGCACGTTGTTTTCAACATTATGGATCCGAGGAAACCGCCCTGATGGAAAAAACAACCTACACGTGGACGATCTCCGTAGGTGATGGACGTACCCTCCGTTGATGACGTGGCTGTCCTCGTTAGCATAAAACAGGATATATTCGTCGACCCATGATTTGGGGGCGGTTTTTCTCGATTCTTTGCTGTGGGCATCCACAGATTGGTGGTTGTCACCCACAGAAAGGTATCACACGTGGATGCCGTGGACAGCCTGTCATCTGTGGTCTGCGACGATTGTTATTGACATTATAGAGGCACACTGAAGCTGGTGCCCTCTGCCCTCTCTGAGTTGTCGCCAACAGAAAGGAAAGGAAATAACAGTATTCTAATCAGATGGTTTTCTGTACCAAATTATTGGACTTAACGAAAGGGACAACCTTGAAAACAATTAAATATCTGATGGATTGATCAGCTTTTTTATTACTGGATGTTTAATGGATTGACAAGCTTTTTACAACTGGGCGATGAAAACTAAAAAGGAATAGTATCATCTAGAAAACAAATGATGGTTTGATAAGGATCACCGCACAGGGCAATGTGTGACAGTAACCAAATGGAGAGAACTAATAAATGATTGGACTTGAATTTAATACAAAGTCTCCAAAGATTGCCGAATTTCACCAATCTATGGACTATGATGCATGTGGGTCCTTTTTTCTTATTTGGAATAAAATAAAGACATTAACTTCTTGAGAACACAAGGACATGTATTGATTTTAGGAGATTGCAAGCCTGGCAACGAAACGTGGAAACTTAGTGAAAGATGAAAATTTTAGCTTTAAATACACGTTGTTTGAGGATATTCCTGCTTTGGAAGGTAACCCAAAAGGCTTTCTATCGTTTGAGGATATACCTTCCCTCCTGCTTTGGAAGGTAACCCAAAAGGCTTTCTAAGACTTTGTTTTCATGTTTTATGTTAGGTTTTAGAAGAAATCATCTTTGTTTGGTTTGGTTAATAGTTGTGCATGCATCTTAAATTAGTTTATTCTAATTTTATTATATAAAATTGATTATATACGATATCAAAACAATTTTATGTATATTATAATTATTTTGTTACGATATTTTAAGTATTTTGTAATTGTGCATATATTATAGACAAAGATTTAAATACGATATTTGTGTTAAATTTTTGTTTTTTATCGCTTAAATTTATGTCATTTGATTTATATCATTTTTTTAACTTTTATTTATTTATTTAATAAGCTATGTGTGGCTTTTATTGGGGCCATTTTTATTAAAAAAACAAAATATTATATTGCTCTCGTTACATTTCTAACAAGTTAATTAAACCATATCCAACTTTTCACTCTATCAAATATATTCTTCATTTGTTTTTTTATAAAAGATATTCTCCATCTTCTTTAAATTGCTAAGTTTCTATAATCAACTCCTTTATATTGGATGCCTTCTAAAATTTAAATTTTGTCAAAATGAAATTCAACACCACAAATGGCTAAAATATTTGATGCCTAAATTTCATATATATAAATATCTTGTTTATAACTACCTAACAATTTCTTAATATCTTTTTTTAGGATTCTTATTCATACCTCTAATATTCCAAGATATTATTTTCATTGTTATTTTTTTAATTTGTGAGTTTAGTCTCACTTCTTGTTAACACTTGTGATATTTGCTTTTGTTTTCTCATATCAATATTCCTTTGGGTTTCTTTTTCTCTTTGTTTTTGTTTCTTAGGTATTCCTCTATTTTTTCATTCCTAGTAATACTTTCATCTTCATAAATATTTTCAATCTTCTCACATCTCTCATGGTAAGACTTATCATTTTTAGGTTTATCTTGATCTTGAGTGCAAGGAATAACCTCAAAGGCACATTCTTCTTTATGTTTCATTAGAAAACCTAAAGTGCAAGGATGCTCTTCCATAATAATTACGTTTTTATTTTTCCCTAAATAGCCCTAAATTGTTATGGGTATCCTCCATCCTCATTTCTTTATTATGCTGCGCTTGAAACCTTATAGTGCAAGGTATAACATCTACACCACTTTCAATTTTATTACTAGGAGAGGATTATATCCTGCTTGAGAAAAATACAGTTTATTTATCTGGAATAAACTTGACCTCTTTTGTCATCTTTGTTTTAGGATTTTCCTCCATATCTTCCTTTACACTTTTAATTCCTTCTAAACTTACCAAATGATGTTGTAGATAGGCTTTCTTTACCTCTTATTTTAGAAGGAAATATCCTTGATCTAATCTAGCTTCTATTACTATATGATTTCCTTACTTCAACTTGATGTTTAACACGTGACCAAATTTCTTGTCTCTTTCTTCATAGTTTTCACTTTGCAAACTCTTGTCATGTGTCTAATCTCATAACAATTATGGCATTGGAATGAGATATTTTCATAGTCCACTTATTGATCTCATTCTCTTGATTTAGATTTAATCTTTAATGAATCACATAAAAGGATTTAAAATATCCATAGCAACAGATATTCAGGTATATATAGTATACTTTTTCTCCTTAGTACTTAATCTTTCCTTGATGAATTACCCTTGGGCATTTCCAATATTCTTCAAAACATCCTTATTGATAAGCTAATATGGAATTCCAAAAAGCGTAACCCACCTTGGGAGCTTCTTAATGTTTTTGTCTCAATAGAAAAAAATTTATTCCAGGGTCTCAAATAAAGTGCATCTCTCCCCTTGAACCATAGTCCACCACCCATTATTTTATCTCAAATTTTTAAACTGGAAAAGGTAATGAGGAAAAAACCTTTAGGAAGAAAAGTTAGAGTAATTTAAATTCAATCCCTTCTTCCACTTGGTCCAATTTTTAATCTCTAAAAACCTTGGTGATGATTTATGAAACTTACATATTACCCCTATACTTTAAATAACCATTATATCATGCTCGATCATCTCATACTTGAAACATACTTTCGATGTAACATTTGCTACCTAGATTGAACTTGCCATGTATTCACTCTTCTACTTATCTCCAACTTGGGACTCTATACTTCTAGATCACGCATCTTGATTTTTGGCTAAGAATCTTGACTTCCTATTAGAAATTTTAAATGACTTTCCTTTGATACTAGCTAGTGGGGCTCGTTTCTGGCTCGCACTTCCTCTTGGATCATACTCCCTCCTAGCTTACACTCCCTTCCACCTCACACTCACTCTTAGCTTACACTCCCTCTCAGTTCACACTCCCTCCAATCTCTTCTTTCTCTTAACATTACTTTGCTTTGACAAATTTTCAAAGAAAATATTTCATGCATTTGTGTTAAGTGTATGAAGCATTGGTGCACTCTGGATGAACCCACTGTCTTCCACCATGACTCGATACCAACTTGCACTCCCTCTTGGTTTACACTCCCAACCCTTTTTAATTCTTTAACTTTATTAAAATTTTATTTATTTAAGTATATATATAAGTATTTAGATGACCTATTTCAACCACCCATTCATAAATAATGGACTATATAGTTTGACACAAAATCATATTGCATAAAAAATATGATTTCAAAAAATAACACAAGTAATTAATATTCTTCCCTTACTTATGAGCTAAGGGTGGGCTAGAGGATAAAAATGAGCATACTTAGAGAGATGATCCATCACCACAATAATGACTATTTTCCCTCCAAAATCTAGCATCCATTCAATAAAATCCATATCAAACCATATCTTCCTTTACACTTTTAATTCCTTCTAAACTTACCAAATGATGTTGTAGATAGGCTTTCTTTACCTCTTATTTTAGAAGGAAATATCCTTGATCTAATCTAGCTTCTATTACTATATGATTTCCTTATTTCAACTTGATGTTTAACACGTGACCAAATTTTCTCTTTCTTCATAGTTTTCACTTTGCAAACTCTTGTCATGTGTCTAATCTCATAACAATTATGGCATTGGAATGAGATATTTTCATAGTCCACTTATTGATCTCATTCTCTTGATTTAGATTTAATCTTTAATGAATCACATAAAAGGATTTAAAATATCCATAGCAACAGATATTCAGGTATATATAGTATACTTTTTCTCCTTAGTACTTAATCTTTCCTTGATGAATTGCCCTTGGGCATTTCCAATATTCTTCAAAACATCCTTATTGATAAGCTAATATGGAATTCCAAAAAGCGTAACCCACCTTGGGAGCTTCTTAATGTTTTTGTCTCAATAGAAAAAAAATTATTCCAGGGTCTCAAATAAAGTGCATCTCTCCCCCTGAACCATAGTCCACCACCCATTATTTTATCTCAAATTTTTAAACTGGAAAAGGTAATGAGGAAAAAACCTTTAGGAAGAAAAGTTAGAGTAATTTAAATTCAATCCCTTCTTCCACTTGGTCCAATTTTTAATCTCTAAAAACCTTGGTGATGATTTATGAAACTTACATATTACCCCTATACTTTAAATAACCATTATATCATGCTCGATCATCTCATACTTGAAACATACTTTCGATGTAACATTTGCTACCTAGATTGAACTTGCCATGTATTCACTCTTCTACTTATCTCCAAATTGGGACTCTATACTTCTAGATCATGCATCTTGATTTTTGGCTAAGAATCTTGACTTCCTATTAGAAATTTTAAATGACTTTCCTTCGATACTAGCTAGTGGGGCTCGTTTCTGGCTCGCACTTCCTCTTGGATCATACTCCCTCCTAGCTTACACTCCCTTCCACCTCACACTCACTCTTAGCTTACACTCCCTCTCAGTTCACACCCCCTCCAATCTCTTCTTTCTCTTAACATTCATTTGCTTTGACAATTTTTCAAAGACAATATTTCATGCATTTGTGTCAAGTGTATGAAGCATTGGTGCACTCTGGATGAACCCACTGTCTTCCACCATGACTCGATACCAACTTGCACTCCCTCTTGGTTTGCACTCCCAACTCTTTTTAGTTCTTTAACTTTATTAAAATTTTATTTATTTAAGTATATATATAAGTATTTAGATGACCAATTTCAACCACCCATTCATAAATAATGGACTATATAGTTTGACACAAAATCATATTGCATAAAAAATATGATTTCAAAAAATAACACAAGTAATTAATATTCTTCTCTTACTTATGAGCTAAGGGTGGGCTAGAGGATAAAAATGAGCATACTTAGAGAGATGATCGATCACCACAATAATGACTATTTTTCCTCCAATATCTGGCATCCATTCAATAAAATCCATAAATTTATTTGTATAAATGATCTCTAGGATTAAAAGAGGATGGAGTGTGCTTGGTGTGTGAAGAGTTTCAACATTAACACATTGGCAAGAAGTATCATATTTTGTAACAAAATTCTTGATATTTATTTTTAGCCTACTTACGAAAAATGTGTTTAAAATTTTCATAAGTTTTTAAGAAGCCTTAATATCCTCGATCGGAGAAACATGCATTTCATATAGTATGGACTCGTAGAGTAGCATATTTGCAAGGAGAATAGAGAAACCTTAGTATCAATAATATTTTCCATGTCATGTATATTCTAGGTAAGAGTCAAAATAAGTTTGAAGTTGCTTGGTTAGTGATTGCAAGGTGGTATCTTATGTCATTTTTGTGTGAATTTGGTGGGTCCATTAAGATAGTGGATCAAATATGGCACATAACATACCTTGATCCTCATATTGTCATGATAGTGCATCAACAACTACATTATCCTTTCCCTTCTTATGAGTGATCGTAGTCATACCCCAAAAGTTTGGTAATATATTTATATTATTCTATTGTAGATACATGTTACTCAAGAAAGTACTTAAGGCTATGGTGGTCTATTTTTATGGGAAAATATGGCCCCAAAATATAAGGCCTCCATTGGTTTATAACATGTAGTATTTCCATCATCTCCTTCTCATAAGTCATTTTTTCTAAGATTTTGCATAATAGTTCCTTACTAGTAAAGGCCAAGGGTCACCCTTCCGACATAAGCACTACACCAACTCCACTTCTTAAGGCATCACTTTCAATCAAATATGGCCTAGAGAAATTAGGCATAGGAGTATAGAGAATAGCTTTCTTAAGTAGCATAAATGCATCTTTGGCAAGTTTTGACCACAAAAATGTTAGCTTTTTATGCCACATACATTGGGAGATACCAAACACAAGATGCAAAAAGAAATAAAATAGATCTACGAGATGACTGAAATATTCTATAAATAGAAATGGCGAGAATAGTACAATAGTAGCCATGGAGGAAATGGACACTCCATAATATATGCTACTGCTCCATGAGTGAGCTCTGAGCTTATAGCTCACACACACTAACCTACTGACTATCTACCACACATTGACTGTGATGCTCCTCTATGATGCTATATCTATGTCTATTATATAGGAAGATAAGTTCCTTGGCCGACACTCTATCTAGTTGTACAAGTGGACACCTTGCACATTACAGCTTGCACATTTACACTTGTGCATTTTTTTTTTGTTAAGTAAGAAACTTCATTAATTACCGGGTTTTGTAGGTTGACCCAAAACCTATTACAAAAATTAGCCTTATGCTGAAACTAAGGATCCTTGCCATCCTAAGGACCTTTTGTCCTTTACTACATCTAGCCTGTCTAAAAATCCTAATAGGAAAAGGAGAGCAAACCTTGATTCTACCACCTATCAGTATAGACAAAAACAAACAAAACTCCCCAAGACGTAAGACAAAATACTGAAAAAAGGCATTCGCCTTGATAGGATGACTTCCTCTGTACATTACGTAAATCAAAATTAAAACCGACAGGGCTTGAGGAACCTTAGGCCTCATCTTTGATGTCCTCCTCGAGCTCCTCATCCTTCTCTTCCTCCTCATCGTCATCGACATCATTAACCTCCACTTTCGGCATGTAACCCTTGTTGAAGAAAACTTGAGTCAGAGTGTCATGGACCTCCTGCATCTGGTGAATAATGCTGGTGTAGGATTTCAGAATGAAACATTTCAGAACCATAATTGTAGGTCCTTCATCCTCTACATCACTTGCACTCACTTTGGAGCTTCCTTGGATTTTCTTGTTTTTCAGCCTCATGGAAGATCTTGTCGGAGGCTCCTCAATCCTCAACCTCTTCCTTGTTGTCCTTCCTCGACTGATAGGTTCCTCCAATATTTTCTTTGTTGGAGACATAGAGGCAGGTTTGATGGTAGCAGGGCTGGCTCTGGCGCCCGAGCTCTTGGCATGGTGGCTAGGCTGAGCCTCCTCAATGACCTGAGGCTCAAGATTGGGAGCCGTGTTGGAAATTTGAGTGATTTTATGTTGTCATTTATGTCACATGGATCATTGATGTCACATGAATCACATTGAGTTTTGGTGGCCAAAGAATTTCATAAATAAGCATTTATGATATTTTGGAGAGCATGCATATATACAGGGTTTTTGTGAAAACCAAGGCAGGCAAAATAAAAGGTTTTATTTAAAATCATGGATGGCAAATTTGAAATGGGTTTTTCTTAAAACCCAGGTTGGCTTTTTATTTCATCGAAAAATGTGCCCTCGTGATGGAGATATTTAATTTTAAATATTTAAGTTTAAAATTTAAAATTAAAATTAAAATTAAAATTTAATTTATAGCGTCGACGTCAAAGAAAGGAAACGGTATAAAACTAATAATTAAATTATAGCGTCGACGTCAAAGGAAAGGAGGAGGAAAAAAAATATATATATATATATATATATATATATATATATATATATATATATATATATATATGCCCAAAGTTTCGATTTATTTCCCTAAGTGCTCGATTTGATATTTGGATTCCAATGGAAAAAGAGTCTGCGCATCATGTGTCGAAGTGTGTGTGAAAAGGGTTTTAAAAGGCTTACGATTTTTGTGTTCGTTGAAGAGACTATTGTGGAGTAAAGCCAAACGTATAGGCCTCCTTGGCCTAGTGGTTTGTGTGTTGTGTGTGAAGCAGGAGGTCCTGCGTTCGATTCTTACTGGAGGTGTTTTGTTGTGTTGAAACACATGAAGCACATTTTGTTTTCGAAGGGTGCAGATATTCGTGGCATAAGGTTTTGTTGTGTGCTCCTTTTGAGCACGTGAAGGCATGTGGCCCAACGACAGGTTGGCTGTGGTTAAGGTGCTGAGCAAGGAAGGTCACGAGATCGAGTCCCGTCAGGGACAAAGGCAAGTTAGTAATTTTTAAATATATTTTATTTTTCTAAAGTTGCCCTAGGAGGAATAAGGATTATGATGCATGTTTAAAAAGAGAGATTTTTGGTGATGAAGTATATCATATTATATATCATTGGAAAGCTTATTCCGAGGGCTATTTGATTAACTTTCTTAGAGGGAGAAATAAGGTGTGTGTAAAGAGATATTTCTGATTTTATAAAGAGGTTCAAAAGTGAAGGTTGCTTTGTTCTTTTTCAAAAGAGATCAATTCATTTATGAAGTGACATGGTGTATGTTATTGAGTAGGAGTAATAAGGTGTTATTTGGATGTTATTGTTGTGTTATTAATAAAGATCTCTAACCCTTGTTGAAATTTGAAAAAGAAAGTGTGTTGAGTGAGACAGATTTTGTGGACAACCAAAAGGCTTCTTCATCTTCATAAAAGGTATGGGCACATTCTCCTATTGATTGTTTATGGTGGTTGATTTCTAAAATATCATTGGAGAGAAAAGGATTAATTGTGGTTTCCTTTTCGAAAGTAGTTGGTTGAATGCTTCAAGGTTTTCTGGGTTGAGAGTTGATATTAAACCTTGTTTTATAAGCATTGTTGTTGAAGCCATTAGTTGTGTGAAAAACCTGATATAGGGTTTGAGAAGAACATGAGTATCATTGTTATGTGAAGAATGTTTTATTAGCATTGTTGTTGAAGCCCATTGGTTATGCAAAGAATTTGAACATAAGAAGAACATGAGTATCATTGTTATGTGAGATTTGTGGTTGAGCATTGTTGGAAACATTTGAGTTGGTTGATACATGCTTGGACTAGGGTTTGTAAGAAAGAGTTGTTCCTTGTGGTAGTTGGTTGAGAAGAGTTGTTTGAGCCTAGTCAAGTGATTGTGTGAAGTGGTTGTTCAAGTTCCATGAAACAAACTACTCTATATTATGGATTTGAGTTGAGATTGAGATTTGAGTATAGAACATATTGAGTCTTTAACAATTTTCTTTATGCTTCTATAAGATTGATTTGATTTGAGATTGAGATTTGAGGATAGAACATATTGAGTCTCTAACAATTCTCTTTATGCTTCTATAAGATTAATTTGAGTTGATATTGAGATTTGAGTATAGAACATATTGAGTCTCTAACAATTCTCTTTATGCTTCTATGAGATTGAATTATTGGGCAAGTTCTTGGTGAGCTTGCTAAAGCAGATTTGGAAAATTTCTTGGTGAGCTTGCTAGTGCATATTTGGGCAAGTTCTTGGTGAGCTTGCTAGTGCAGATTTGGGCAAGTTCTTGGTGAGTTTGCTAGAGCAGATTTGTGCAAGTTCTTGGTGAGCTTGCTAGTGTATATTTAGGCAAGTTCTTGGTGAGCTTGCTAGAGCAGATTTGGATAAGTTTTGTGTGAGCTTGTTGAGAAAATTTGGACAAGTTCTGTGTGAGCTTGTTGAGAAAATTTGGAGAAGTTCTGTGTGAAATTGTTGAGAAAATTTGGACAAGTTCTGTGTGAGATTGTTGAGTAGATTTGGACAAGTTCTGTGTGAGATTGTTGAGCAGTTTCTGAGTGATCCTATTAAGCAGGTTCTAAGTGAGCCTATTAACAGATCTTTGGAGGTGACAGAGTACAGAGGATAGAGTCTCAGTGGATAGAGATCCAGTAGCCAGCATAATTGAAGATAGATCTGAGTGAGGAGTCTTCAAGTGGATAGAGATCCACCAGTTAGTGCAACAAAGAGACAAAGTCTTCTAGAAGATCACTAGCCAGATCAAAAGGGGAAAGAGTTCTCCTATGGAAGAGATCCATGAACTTGATATTAGGGGATCAACATATCCTTTGGATATAGATCCATAAATATTGTAATTGGGAAGGATTCCCAAAGAGATTTATTGAGAAAGTTTTAGTAAAATATATTTTTCGTGGAGTAGCCCACATTGGGTGAACCACATAAACTATGGTGTCTCTATTATGTATGGTGTTTTGTGCATTGCTTGATTACTGCTATTGATACTTCTGTCTATACACTGCATAATATTGAATTGAAAAGAAAAGTATTAAGTGGTCTTATACTGTTCACCCCCCCTCTCAGTATAAGCTTGTGTTCCTTAAGCCGTGGCCAACACCCACTTGTAGATTACTTTAAACAACCCTTGGTGCAGCGGCATAGCAGACCCCCTCTTACTGCGATAGGCATTGATCGTATAATTCATAGAGTTCATCAGAAATTGGGGTATGCTTATCGGGTTGACATCCCGAAAGAAATTCACAAATGCGTAGTGAAAACTAAGTAGGGTCTTGCTGGGATCCTCCGTAGTCACAAATTCCATTACATTTTTCATGACCCCATTCCATGGGGTGGGCAAATCCATTCTGGTCAGACCATTCTTAGCTTCCTTAAAAATTTTGGGGTTATCTTTAAATTCCTTCAATTCAACCTCCCAATGATGCTTCTATCGGTGAATAGAGCATCCTCTGACCATTTTCCCAGTCACAACCGCTAGTAGGTTGACATCAATGATAATATCCCTTCCCCGTATCTCTACCTTCCCATATTCCTAGGTTTCCATCACTACCTGGGTGATGTCCTCCTCAACTCCTGAGAATAAGTCAAAAAATTGGGTAAACCTACGCTCAGTCAAGATGGCCTAAGCAACAGGTTCCATAATGACCATGCAGGGTTCCACGTAAGTCATATTGTTTTCCATAATATTCTTCCTCTTAGCACTCTCAGCCTTGATTAAGCTCCTCTCCTTTTTGCCTTTGCTAGTGTAACAAAGGTGGTGGGACTTATAGTTTTTTTGGCGTGTAACAAAAACTTCCTTGTTATGAGTGCCATGCCTGGGGAAGAACCTCCCATCATCCTCCATGTGGAACTCTTGCCATCTGGCCTTGCCAATCGATTGTGTCAGCGTTCTGGTGAATCCCATGTCATTATGATATGGCTCCACTATTGTTGCACACTCATCGATGCCTTCCTTGTTTGGAGTGCCTTGCATGAGAATATACCACCCATATTCCTCCACTTGGATCTCTTGCCAGCTGGCCTTGTCTGTCAGCCTCGTCATCAATCCAATGAGCCCCAAGTCATCGTTAATCAGATCCCACTTGATGATGCTATCCTTATTCCTAGTGCCCCAAATCTGTGCACACTTGGCTAGGTTTGACATTCTCCACTTGGTGGGGATACACATGCCATAGTTATCCATGCAATCACCTGGATTATGGCCAATAATCTTCATCCTTTTATGGCGTGGCCAATTTTGGTCATGAGTGTTTTGCATTGGGGAATATTTAGTTCTGTCAAGCCTTGGATACTCAACATTATGATTTTTGACACTTGCCTCTCGTCGGATATCTATCAGATTTGCCCTAACATTTAAGGCCCTCAAATTAAGAAGCTTTGCAGAAGGATCCCTGTGACGGTCTTGGGCCATGTGGGATTTGTACCCCTTCCCAATGCCCACCTCAAGCAATGGATTGCCTATCATTACAAAGGATTTCTTCCATGTCATGTGGCATGCCCCACATCCACGTAATCAAATTCCTAGCATCAATGCCAACATTGGCAAGTTTATCTACGGTTCTGTTGGCCTCACAAAACACATGTTGAGCCAATTTGTCTCTTCTACCCTCGAAAAGGATCCTCGCCTCATGGATGGTGGCTTCTATCCTCCATGGTGGTTTTTTTCCATTAGTGAGGAGGTTAATTATGACCATTGAATCCCCTTCAACCACCAGCTTGCCTTGGATCTCCTGGGTCACCTGCAATCCCCTCCACAATGCTCTTGCTTCTGCCTCATTATTGGTTCTGGTTCCTAACGGTTTAGCAAAGGCCATCACCAGGTTTCCTTGATGATCCCTAACCACTCCTCCTGCCCCCGCCCTTCCAGGATTCTCCTTGGCCGCACCATCAAAATTTAGCTTGATCCAGTCTCTAGGGGGTGGCTTCCACGTAATACCATTTCTGGGATTTGGCTTTTGAACAAGGGACACCTCATCATCCGGGATACCTAAGGATTGAGAAAGTTGTTTTTCAAAAGGGGGAATAACCTGACTCTCTACCGACAGGATGCTCACATTTTCCTTCGCGAAGGCAAGGATCCTATTAAGGATAGTCCTATGATTATGCTTGGATTCGTTAAAGGCTCTATGGTTCCTTTCTAACCAGATTTGCCAAAGGAAATGGTGCCAACAAATTTTCCAAAAAAACTTGAGTTTCGGGCTCACAAAAGGTTGAGGCCATTGTTGGAACAATTCGGTGATAGTAGCCGACTTAACCCAAGAAATCCTAAAAGCCTGGAGGAGTCCATCAAGGACCATTGTTGACACCGGACATTCTAAGAACAAATGTTGGACCGATTCCCACCCTGCCCTGCACAAGTAACACCGGTTAGCAATGATCATACCTTTCTTTAACATGTTGTCAATGGTAAGGATATTTCCTTGGATCACAAGCCAGGCAAAAAAATATATTTTGGGGATCAGAGACTTGACCCACACCAACTGTGGCTGAGACTGTCGGTCCTCGGGGTTTAAGAGCAAATTGTAGGCTATTTTAACCATGAATTCTCCACTTTTAGTTTCTCTCCACACTAGATGATCCTCTGCTTCCCTCATGGGGATAAACTACTGTCCTAAAATATTTTGGAGCTCTTCAGACTCAGCTTCAAAACCCTGCACCCTGATTTGTTTCCATATGGGGTTGTTCCTGTCCCACATTATAAAATTTGCCACCTTTTGTCCTATGGTTTGTTCCATCTGCTCTTTGATCCTAGCCAGGTTGGGGTTCTAGGATAAGGCATCAGGACCAACCCATCTATCCTCCCACAAGTTAATATTTTTCCCATTACCTAAAATCCATCTAAGCCCTCTCTTAACCAACTCTCTACTGGTTAAGATTGCTCTCCAAAAGGCCGATCCCCTATTTAAGATATTCTCATTCATGAAGTTTATTCCTTGAAGGTATTTCCTCTTTACTATGGCAGTCCATTCATTTTCCACATTTGTCATCAACCGCCAAGCTTGTTTGGCAAGTAGCGCAGTGTTGAGATGAACCACTCTCCGTAGTCCAAGCCCCCCATTAGCTTTAGGTTTGCACACTTTGCTCTAGCCTACCAAATGGATCCTCTTCTTAGCTTCCATCCCTGACCAGAGGAATTTTTTTTGAAGTTGCTCAATTTTATGATAGACCTTGCTTGGAGCCCGAAATACAGATAGGAAATAAACCGATATACTTTGGAGTGATGCCATGGTCAACATAGCTTTGCCTACTTGTGATAGGAGATGTCCCTTCCAACCAACCAACTTTTTTTGGATCCTCTCCAGCACATTATTCCACATAGCCGCATCTGGGATCCCAAAAAAAAGGGGAAGGCCTAAATAGGAGGTGGGCAGATTCACTATAGAACACTCCAAAATCCTCATGATCTTGGTTTACCTTGGAATGGGAGTGTTAAGGAAATAGAGTTTGCTTTTATTAAAATTCACTTTTTGCCCAGCTGCTTCCTCATACATCTTGAGAATACACTTAATTCTTCTTGCCTCAACCACAGAAGCCAGAGTTAGCATCAACGTGTCATCTACAAACTGCTGATGGGTGACAAGATTTGTCGAGGAGGTCACCTTTATCCCAGATATGAGTCCTGCCATAGAGGCAGCTTTGATAGTTCTCCCTAGAGCCTCTACCACAATGATGAACAACATTGGGCTTATAGGGTCTCCTTGCCTTAAACCTCTCCTACTTTGAAAGTATCCTGCTATCGACCCATTCACCAAGACAGAAAACCATGACTTCGAAATACAACCTCTGATAAGTCTGACCCATTGAGGATGAAAACCAAACTTCAATAAAATTGCTTCTAGGAACTCCCAATTGATCCTGTCATACACTTTATTCATGTCCAATTTTAGTGCCATAGTCACATTCTTGGTTTGTGCTGCGGTGTGGAGAGCTTCATGAACAGTAATTACTCCATCTAAAATTGATCTTCCTTGAACAGAGCTCCCCTGGCTAGGATCAATGATGACAGGCAAGATTTCCTTCATTCGGTTAGCAATAACTTTTGTGAGGATTTTGTAGGACACATTACATAAACTTACCGGTCTAAAATCTGCCATGGTCTTAGGGGTTGGACTTTTGGGAATCAGAGCTATGAAGGTTGAATTAAATCCCCTAGGAATATGAGTAGAGGTTTGGAATTCCCTGATAGCAGCCATAACCTCGGCCCCCACAATATCCCAAAAAACTTGATAGAAGCGGGGTGGAAATCCATCCGGCCAGGAGCCTTGTCAGGTTCCATACTAAACAGGGCATCTTTGATCTCCTCATTAGAAAAAGCCACCGTGAGTGAATCATTGGTGGCATTGTCTATGAGGTGAGGTATAAATTGGAGGAGTGAATCCTTGGCTTCTTCATGACAATGAGGTTCTTCGCCCAGTAGGGAACTGAAGTAGTCTACTACCTCCTTTCTGATATCTTGAATGTCTTGAGTTAAGGATCCATCCACCTTGGTTAGATTCCTGATATTGTTATTGCTCCTATTCCTCAAGGTGGTTATATGAAATTTTTTGAATTAGAGTCACCCTCCTTCAGCCACAGGGCTCTGGATTTTTACCTCCAATACATCTCCTCATAGGCTAAGATGTTATGGAATTCGCATAAGGTTTCCTTCTCTTCTGATCTGATTGCCTCATCATAGATTCCACTTTGGATTTTGCTCTCTATCATTTTTAGTTTCTCACATACTACCTTTTTGTTCTAAAAAATATTTCCAAATACTTCTTTGTTCCAAATTCTAAGGTTATCTTTTACAATATTTAGTTTCTGAGCCAGTTTAAAGGATGAACTTCCTTGTATAGGTTGCTGCCACCACCTTTTAACCTGTTCCCTCAGATCGGATGTTTTGTCCACATTGATTGAAACCTGAAAGGTTTTTTGAATGGGGTATCTTGTATAACCTCAAGTAGAATAGGACTATGATTTGATGCACTTTTGGGAAGGGCTTGCATTAGAGAATCACCAAAGGTTGAAATAGCCTCCTTTGAAAGGATAAATCTATCCAACCTCTCCTGGATCAACTGGCTCCCAATCCTTCGATTACTCCAAGTAAATTTGGCCCCTTTTAGTTTGACATCCATCAGTTCATTCATATTTATAAATTCATTGAATTCTTCCATGCTTCTGGATGGTAACCCTGATCCTCCCTTTTTATCAGAAGGATAAAGAGGCGTATTGAAATCACCTGCAATCACCCAAGGAATGTTATTGAAAGCTTCATTCAGATGGCTTAGGTACTCCCATAACTCTGATCGACCCTGAACGGAGGTCAGAGCATACACATTTGACATGATCCAAGACTTATTATTGTCAATATCATGGAATAGTAGACTAAGAACTCTATCATCAGCCTGAATAATACTGCCTTCTACTTTGTGTGGATCCCACAAAACCATGAGACCTCCTGACGCTCCTCTCACCTATTGGAAAGCCACTTCCCCTTGCTTCCAAATCCTTCTAGCTATTAATTTTGATTGTGCTGCATCTATTTTTGTCTCTTGGAGAAAAATAATTGTTGGATTGAACTCTTTCCTTATTGATTTTACCACTCTCTGCTTTGGTGGGCCATTTAGGCCTCTCACATTCCATGAGAGTACCTTCATCTAGATTGTTTAGTGTTTTTCCCTCTCCCCCTTCCTTGAGTTGGAGGGGGTTTATCAGTTTTGCTATCATCTTGACTGGGGATAGCCTATTGTAAAAGTGTTCTCTATTTCCCATTAGCAATTTCATTGTTAATCCTAAGTCTATAGTGTTCTGCAGCTGACATTCGCCCTCTCTTTTTTTCACTACCATAGTCAATAGGTGACTTAGTTGTGCTTCTAGTCTATTTTGGACTGAAATGGGGAGGCATGTATTGTTGTAGGCTAGGACTGGATCCCCTTTCCCTTTGAAGGGTTTCATCTTTGTCCTCATCATCCTCTCTGTTCTGCCTGAACTCACCTAACTTCGGATCCTTATCTATTGGGATAACCAATGTGGATCCCATTTGCCTTGGGCTAGCTTGATAGGGGATAATCTGTTGGAGCATAGGGGTGGAAGATCCTATCAAACCTATTGACTCTATGAAATCAATTCTTGACTCCACACCCTCGAGGTTAAAGGATCTAGGATTTTCATTTTTTTGTTGAGAGGTTTTTTTGGGTCTTTTGGGATGGTCATGGATGGACCTGACTTAGATGGGGACTCTAGGGTTACCAAAAGCAATATCTGGGGCTCCTCTTCTTCACTGGTTCCCTTTTCTACTTCTAGATTAGCCAATATTTCATATTTGTTAAAGTTGAGCCCCTTAGGACATACCTGATGTTCCTGGATTTCCTTGCATTATTGTTTTCCTTTCTCCTAAACCCTGGATTGGGTTGCTGGGTCTTGAATATCCTGGCTATTTTTGGCTGGCCTGTATCCTCCAAATTTTGATGGTCCTCACCGACCTTGGTTTCTAGGGAAACCTCTCCTGTTTGCCTTTCCATCTTGTACTTTGTTCGTGGCTTCTTTGTTGGCTACAAGTGTCGGGCATTGATTCCTGAGATGACCTTGAGTTCTGCACTCAACACAAAATATTGGTTTGTTCTCATACTCCACTAGTTGCTTCCTTAGAAGCTCGCCATACCCTAGTTCTACAAAAGAAGGAAGTTTGGAATCCAGGTTAGCATTCACACAGATCCTGGCATGTGTCATTCTGGTCCTCACTCAGGTTGGATGATCTATAGCCACTAGCTCCCCTATGGCTCTGGCTATTCCTTTAACCCAGTATTCATTAAAAAATTGAGCTGGAAGATTTGGGATACAAACCTAGATAGGTGCCATATTAATGTTTTGCTTCTTAGGTTCAAAATCCTCCCCCCATTGCCTCAAGAAGAGGCTACGTTTCCCTAGAAACTAGGGTCCTCCTGTAAGTATGTGATTCGCATCCTCTTTGTTGTTAAGCCTTATGATAAAGAAACCCCTTGATAGGGCCACTATCTCTAAGCTTCCTACAGTTTTCCATTTGTTCAAAGCCCAGGAACGTATTGTTTCTATGTCCGGCCTCCCACCCAAGAATTTTCCCACTAAGGAAGATGATTCCATCTCCACGAAGTTTTTCATGACCTCTACAGGAGCTATTATCCTGTTGTTGACTGGTATTAGAGGAGGTAGTTGTTCAAAGGGCACCCTTATTTTCCCATTTAGAGTCTCCAAAAATGACGATCGCATCCTAGGATCCCCCGCCCCCAACTGGGACCCTTTATCAAGGTATTTATCGGGAGGGTCGGTTCCTCTGACCTTTTCAAATTTCTTAGAAAGAGAATCTTGTCCCTATCCTGCTACAATGGTTTTACCTACCTCTGGATCCTCACCTGCTACCTATTCAAGGTTTCCACCAGCCCCCTCTGTACCTCCTCTTCTTCCTCCATTATTGCTTCACTGCTTCATTCCTCTATGCTCCACCATCGGTATCCAATCAGAAGTGATTATTAAGTATGAGATACACTTGTGCATTTATTACATTGCATGAAGTAACTAGATAACTTCCCCCTAAAGTAACCTAATGTCCTAAGTATGTACCAAGGAAGGTACATTTACATGACCCAAATAATGTAATATGCTCTATTTCTAACACCCCCTGTATTACAATATTTGGGTATTGAAGACTTTAGTCTTCAATGTGGATCTTCTTCCATCTGATAGCTTTGAATTGGATCTTCATCTTTGAAATGATCTTTGGCTTCTTCAGTAGTTGCTTCAGTCTTCAAATGATGCAAAAATAGGCTGAAGTTGTAGACCCTTCTTTTAGTTCACCTTGCACTGTATTCCTCCTTCATTGGGTTCATCTCCTTCTTCTTCCTTAGCTTTGCCTTTGAACTCGGTCTCTGCCTTTTCATAGGTGGTTGTGCTGCTACTTGGTTCTTGCATGGATGATTCTCCCTTTAGTCTGTATAGATGCTTCTGAACAACCACTTAGGGCATCATGATAAGATTTTGAGTTAGTAGAACTTGAAGTATCAATTCTGCATGAGGATTGAAAAACTTTTCTAGATATGATTCACTTAGTTCTGCCTTCTTTTTGAGTAGTTCTATCAATCCCTTTTGTTCTACATTTTCATTCTTGAAGTGCTTGTATGTGAGTAAAGCCATATATAATATGTTCACAAGATCTAAGGAAAATGTAACAATATTTTCTCCATTGCCAATAGCTTCATTGAGATGAGTTTGAAGATAGTATTCCATAGTGTCAAAGTTATCTTCTAGGGCTTCACTATGGATTATTTTAGAAGTTAGATCTAACATTCTTTCTGATTTCAAGAGAAGATTCATGATCCCAAGCTTTATGGCACTGACTTTCTCTTTATTGATATTTGTAGTATTTTGGAGAGTAGACATCCTTTTATCTGATAGAAGTATATAAGCTTGATTTGATAAAACCTATATTAATCCTTGATTCTTGTAGGCTTCCTTATGTCTCCCTAGTAATGAGAATGAGTACTCATAAGGATTTTTAGGTTTTGTAGATAGCTTATATATTGCTAATGGATTTGCAACTTGATAAACAATAGATTCTGATATTACCAAGTTTTGTAGAATGCCTTATGACTCCCTAGTATGTTTTGGACAAGATATAAAGTGCTTTTGTAAGATATAGTTCAATCTTGGTTGATTTTGTAAAGTTATGGTAAATGCTAAAATCAACTTCTATTGTCCTTATTGCTCCTATTGAACTAAGCACTTTTTCTAGATTTCAAGAGGTTTTAATGTTGGATATTTTGTCTCTATTTGAGAGGATTTGAGACAAGTAAATATTATAATTTCCAACCTTTATATGATTTTGATAAACCTCTTATAATGGCCCTTTGAGATTTGATTTCAATTTTTCTAATTTCCAATAAATCAATTTGTAGTAGTAGACCTTATGACTCCCAACTTTGGAAAATTAGAAAAGATAATAATATTTGCAAAATATTTAAATGATTCAACCTAAGTAGAAGGCCTTATATCTCCTAGGTTAATTTACAAATAGTATTCTGATTTTTAGGTAAGTTATCTCCTATGTCTTTTGCTTTCTCAACCTTAAAAATAATCCATAAAAATATAACCTTATATCTCCAATGTTTGAAAGCAATATTAATGAGATATTTTTCTTACCTTAGCCCTCTTGACTTCACACTTGGATGGCACTGATTTTGACTAAAATATGATAGTCCTCTACGTACCCTTTCTGCGATGCTTGACTTGATGAGGTTGAGTAAACAAGTGTGGTATGGTTGTCGAGCTTCCTCTTTGATGCTTGGAGAGTAGATGTTGGTCCTTTCAATGGAGTCTTAAATGCTCCTATGCTCTCCTTCTTCCATGCTATGGATTGACTAGACTATGCTTGCTCTTCACACACTCTACGGACATTGGACGTGAATTGCTATCCCTTCGCTCTCTACATTGCATATATGGGTAGTCTTTGGTGGACAAGTGGCACTCAAATAGCTTAGTAGCGCTACCTCCTCTTCTTGTAACGTTGCTTCCACCATTACTCCTACATAATGTATCCTTCTTGCTTGAGCGCTCTCAATGTTCATCTCTTGAGCGTTAGAGAAATGATAGCCATGAGGGAATAATGTGCCAAGTGGCACTCAACCCTTTTGCATGGATTTTCCTACGTAACACCTCCAAGAAGGAGATTATAACTCCTTCGAATGTCTTCCTCCTTAGCTTGCATCGATTTCTTGAATAGCAAGCAATGTATTTTCTTCTATAGGTAATCCATGAGCCACCTTGGAGCTTTGGATGAGGATGAGGTAGCTCTCTTGCTACCCTTTGTTGATGCTACTCCCAACGTAGCATCCGCTTTCCTTCTGTATGCTTATCCCTACATTGTGCTCCCTATTCACGATGATAGAGGTGAAGCTTGATGCTTCTGAATGCTGAAATGTGCTCTATCTTTTATTTTACGTAGATAGCTTCTTCTCCTTGCTATGATTTACGTAAACATTCATGATAGATTTCCTTTGGCTCCTTTAGCTTACGTAAATAGCCTTTGAAGGCTTGCTGTCATTTACGTAAAACTTTCTTTGTCTGCAGGTTCGATCTTGGAGAGAATGCCCTTTCGGTGTTGGAGAACGCTCGATCCTTTGGCCCTTCCTTTGGCTGCTTTTTCCCTGTACCTATTGTGCCTATTGTGGCACCTTTAAATCTGCTCCTTTCCCCCATTTGATGTATTGTAGAAGTGCAACACCATGTAACCTTTACATGTATATAGAATCCTTTTATTGCACCTTTTCCTTGCACTCTTTTGCAGGTCTAAAATTCTTATTTTTGTAGCAGATTGATGAGTGCAAAATGAGGGTTTTAAGGATGTCTCTTTGGCTAGACTCCTTACCCTTTTTCTTGGATGATTGATGGTGAATCCAAGCCTTGTAAATGCTGTAGAACAAAAGCTTTATTTTAGTTGCACTAACCCTAAGTGCTTTGGATTTGAGACTCACCAAGTCTCAATCTTAGAAGCTTCTTTTTGGTTAGTTTTTTTACTTTTTCCTTTGCTTGTACTAACCAATTTTGGTGGCTTCTATTGGCCACTATGAGTTGCAGGTTTCTATGCTTTAAAAGTGTCTTTAGACACTTGATCCAAACTAGATTTTGTAGCCTTTATTTCAAAGCACAAAACTAATTTCTTTTGAGAGTAATAATAGTGCAAATAAATCTAACAAATTCTACTTTTAATGCACTAACAGATTACACCTTATCACTCCAATCTACTCTCAAGAAAATGCACTTAATCAATTCACTGCAACTAATCAAGAATAATCTCAAATGAACCTTCAAGATTTATTCTATAAATTTCTTATAAGCAAGATATTAGGAGATAGTCTTCTTTTGCTTTCCAAAGTAGATAATAGGCTAGTTGATAGATTATTAAAATTCTGAAATCTAATCAACTCCTAATGTGCAAATGAACCTTAAAAAGAACCTTTCTTTTTGCACACTTGAAGACTGTAATACAAATCTCCTTTTTGCAACTTTAATCAGGATGAAGGTGCTTTAATAAATCTGATAAGTAATCCAACTAATGAATCTACTTGCACCGATAGTTGCTTACCTTTTTTGAATGCTTTTGTAGCTCCTTTTTTGCTTCTGTAGAGGATGTAGATCTTGGTGCCTAAGAACACCAAGTTGCTGCCTTGAATAGGATCTTGCAGCTCTTTGTAGACTATTTTGAATAGTTCCTTCTTCACCAAATTGATGGTCTCAAACTTTCTTTCATGAGCCTAGGATTTGGTGACTTTGATCTCCTCTTGTAATCTCCTCCTTCTGCTGTAGATTTGGAGAAGTTTGTATCTCTGAAGTAGTGACCTCTTTCTGTAGGAGGTAATCTTCAAATCTCCTAGATTTGATAAGCATCTTCTACTTTCAAGTCTTCTTGTCGAACTCTGACTTCAAGCAGGATCTTCTCCTCAAGATTCTGAATATCTTGAGGTCTTCACTAGATTCTTCTTCTGCTCAGATTTGGCACTCCTTGCCAAATTCTCCTCCTCTTGGGCTTGTTGTCAGATGGCGACAATTGTCCCAAGTCCTTCACTATCAGGGGCTTCTCCTTGGTAGTGGATTTCTCCAATGAGTTCTCCTTTGAGGATTTCTTCAACAAGGCTCTCCTAGCCTTTTACTGGATGCTCATCGAGACCTAGTCAAGGTCTTTGATCTTGCAGCTTCTTCTGGTCTTCCTAGAGACCTTATCTTCAACCTTCTACTTCTGGAAGTGTTGGCATTGAGATCTTCTCCTAGATCTCTGATTCTACTACTTATGGATACGAGCAGGACTCTCCTAGTCCTTCTTCTTCCTAGCCTAGAAGTTCTTCAATGAGATCTCCTCCTGATCTCTTTTGCTTCAGGTACTAGATTGATTCTGAAGAGGCTTTTCTTCCTAAATTTCTTGTAGGAAGCTTTCTCGACTTACTGGATCACCTTTACCTACAACAAAAATATTAGTACTAAAATCTTCTTCTAAATTAGATCCTTTCCTCTAGAATCTTCTTCAAGATAAAAGGCATCTAAGGCATATTTTAGTATCAAGGCTTCTATGGCCTATTCTTCAATATCAAGGCTTCTATGGCATGTTCTTCAATATCAAGGCTTCTATGGCCTATTCTTCAATATCAAGGCTTCTATGGCCTTTTCTTCTGGATCAAGGCTTTTATGGCCTTTTCTTCTGGATCAAGGCTTCTATGGCCTTTTCTTCTGTATCAAGGCTACTATGGCCTTTTCTTCTTGTGAAGTTCTTCAATCTATCAATGGAGATCTCCTATCTCTAGACTTCACCATGATTCTTTTCTAGAAGATTCTTCTGAAGTATTCTCCTTTCTGCAACAACTAATATCTGCACTATGAAGGCACTCCGACCTTCGGGCAATGAAGTTGAGGTCTCCTAGATTTCTATTGTAGGAGGTATCCCAATCATCTGAGTATTAATTCCCTACAATAAAAGAAACTTTTAGGTAAGTATTTCCAGATCTCTAAGCTTCACTAGTTGATTCATCAACCTAGTGGATCAAATGTTGAGTCCTAGTCTTCACGAGTTTTCCTTCAACTCTGTGGAAAGACTCTAGCCCTATGCAATCTCAGTATTTTTAAAACTGATATTTTAGTCCTCACTTGTAACTCTCCCTAATTCTACCACCTAGACTCTTCTGAGAAATTTTGATAGTGACTGGTCCAATGGCGCATCAGGTTCTCAAAAAACTTAGGATCAAATAATAATGGTGGTTTCCCTATAGACCTACTGTGGCTTGATCTACCATAGCTTTGATACCACTGTTAGCTTTTGATACCACATACATTGGGAGATACCAATCACAAGATGCAGAAATAAATAAAATAGATCTACGAGATGACTAAAATATGCTATAAATAGAAATGGCAAAAATATTACAATAGTAGCTATGGAGGAAATGGGCACTCCATAATATATGCTACTGCTCCATGAGGGAGCTCTGAGCTTATAGCTCACACACACTACCCTACTACCTATCTACCACACACTGATTGTGATGCTCCTCTATGATCTGATCTAATGCTACATCTATGGCCATTATATAGGAAGATAAGTTCCTTGGCCGACACTCTATCTAGTTGTACAAGTGGACACCTTGCACATTACAACTTGCACATTGACACTTGTGCATTTATTACATTGCATGAAGTAACTAGATAACTTCCCCCTAAAGTAACCTAATGTCCTAAGTATGTACCAAGGAAGGTACATTTACATGACCCAAATAATGTAATATGCTCTATTTCTAACAAGAAACAAGTTCTTTCATATCATAACAATCAAAGAAATTCAATCTTCCCATAATCATGGATTAAGTTTTGGTAATAGCTAGTGAGACCTAGGAAATTGCAAAGACTTTTGAAAGTCTTTGGTTTGGGCTATTTTTGTATGGTTGTAATTTTTTCAAGGTCCACCTTGACCCATTCCCATAAAACTATATGGCCTAGGTATTCTACTTCCTATATCCCAAAATAATATTTAGGTCATCTAGCACATAGTTAATTATTACTTAATAGTTGCAATGTTTGATCTAAATTTTGTAAATGTTTCTCTTATGTATGCCTATAAAATATAATATTGTCAAAAAAGATAAAAATAAATTTATGTAGAAATAGTTGAAAGGTTGCATTCATGAGACTCTAAAAGGTGGTGTTAGAGATATTATATTATTTGGTAGTATGTAATATATTGCATATTTGTAAATATTAGATTAGAGAGTGTGATTTATATTTTCCCTAAAGTATGTGTTAATGTGTGAGAAGAGTCCAAGTATCAAATATACAAGTGAAGAGTCACATGGTGTGTGGCAAGATGTAAAGTCAAGAGACATGATATTTTTATCATATATGAGGAATAATAAAGGATGCATCTCCTAGATATGTGAGGATAGCAATAGTCAAGTATAGAAGAGTTATATTCAAAGGTTATAGTATGGAGATAAAGCTCCATGTATTGTATCGAACAAAATTGAAAGTTGTATATTTGATTCATAAATAATATTGTGAGTTTGTTTATTGAGTAATATTATTGTTTTTTTTTATTGGTGAAAAAGGGTTTTGAAAGGGTAGCGTAACCTTTTACATTTCTAGCCAAACCCCAAAATATCCCTAGAGGTTGACAGACCCCTGGGAGAAGACCCTAACAGGAAAAAGGAGAAGCTAAAACCACTAAATAGAAACCACAACAATCCATACTAGGGCAACGAAAACTATGTACAGACAAACACAAGCCCATACAGGGCAAACCCAGCTACATACAAGCACCCACGCAGGGGCAGATCAAGAAACTTGAAACAAAACACCCTCACAGGGGCAACTACTAACCAAAAAATTCCATCTGAAGCCAGACCGACGTAGGAGGCTCTCCTCCATAGTAGCTCACATGTTAGGCCCACTATCATTATCCGTAGGATACTCTTTGAATAGGCTCTTGAACTCCTGGATGATCTCAAATTGGTTTTTGTACTCTTCTAGAAGAGCATCCCCCTAAGTCAACAGGGAAAAAATTATTTTGGCCACCCATACTAAATATTGGAGGAGGTCTTGAATCTCTTGGATGTGCCTACGATCCATGAGGCTTAGGAAGTGCATCACGTGCGAGACCAGGAGGGGATCCTGCACCAATGTCCCTTCACTTTGGGCCAGGAACCGTATCAGATTATATATTTTTGTTTGGAATTATAGAGTCATCTAATGCATCATCAATTATCAATGAAGCCTTCCTTTTGCTACTTCCCCCCTTAACGTAAATAGGGTAACGACAAACTATGGTCTTCAGCAAAACTAGGGTGTCATCAAGTGTGGCAACTCCATTCGAGGTGTCAATGGGTAGGGAGAGAGCATCAACACTGGTGTCATATTTAGGATTGGTCGACCCTTTAGTAAGTAGGGTAGGCCTAGTCGGCCCTTTAGCCAGGGGAGACCCGACCGAATCTCCAATGGGGGGAAGACCAATCGACGATGCTACTCCTCGTTTCTACACTGCCATGATGAACCTGAACAACATCCTATGCAAACCTTGATGAAGCGGGGATAAAGAGGCCCCCATTTTAACACTAACAACCAACCGCTCAACCAACTTGAAAATATATTCAGGGATATTGATGGTTTTCTTTCCCTTGAGGTGGTTTAAAAATGCAAGGTGGAAGCTCCGTAGAATGGTCGAGGGATTGTCAAGGGTGAAGTATTGGAGGATCATTATCATTACCGTGTCCCATAGTTTTTGGGAGCATCTCCCTAAAAATCCTACCCTTTTCTTTCTCCAGGTATTCTCCTTTATCCCTGAATAGCACCAGTTCATCCTAAAGGGAGTTCTTCTCTGGATTGATAATTTCACCTTCATTTGGGAGACTAATAACCACCGCTAGAAGATCTACCATAATAGTGAACCCTAGTCCTCGAATGACCATATGCCTCCCATTCCATGAAAAAAAAAAGTCCATGGAAAAATCTAACTTGGCATCCTAGAACCGTTAAAAAAAATGTAGGAGGCCATGGTCCCTAAAAATATCCTCTACCAAGGGAGTTAATTGAAGAGAAGCGGGCTTGATCTCGGCCATGATGGCAACACTCAAAAAATGCAAGGGATAGAAAACTAGATAGAAGGCACAATGGTGGAAAACTTGGTGATGAAGAAAGGTGGTGGGGATAAATAATGGTCGATGCACGAGCAATATCCCCCACCTAATGTGCCTCATGCAAAAAATCTCTTGAATCAAATGAAAATTTGATGGCACGGGTGGAAGGGCACACCAAAAAATGGGGAGGTCCAAATGGAGACTTAGGGAGATGACACCATAGCTGGCTAAATGGGCAAGTGAGCATGGGTCTTGATGACGGGGATCACTTTCCTTGGTGGCATAGTGAGCATGGTGAATATGAGTAACAACGATGATGTGGGTGGTTGCCACAAGGTAGAAAGGTCAAAAGTCCACTTCCATACTTGTGCTAACAATACATCTTGACAAAATGGTACTGGATGGGGAGTAGGAAGTCAGAAAGAATTGGCTAAAAAATAGGTAGCTCACATAGCACCTCGAGGGCATGGTAACTGCTACAATGGCCCAATTGAGGGCTTGGGTACTGGGAGCCAACACTCCCCATGTCCACACAACAATAAAGCCACCGAAGATGAGGTTGAAACTGATACCAAGGTGATATATTCTAGCATGGCAATGGTTCTGGTTCCAAAGGAGCCTAATTCCATGTATGGACCTTTACTTCCAATGGGACAAGTGGCCATAGTGGCAAAAAAGCCCGCTCATGCACCAAATTGGAAGAATCACATGGTGAGGCTTAGGTCAGAAGGGAGCTACATGTGAAGAAAAAACTAGAGCCAATATCAATGTGCCATTGCATGAGCACACCATGTTGGAGCTCAATTGATGAATCACTCTTTGAAGTCTGGTATCGATGTAAAAATTATGATTTTCCATGCTAGACCACTTTGCCTCACTAATTGGTGAGGTCAGTAGCATTTGCATCGATGATCACTTGGGGGAAGGAGTCAATCCACACCCGAAGACCTGACTCTGAGATGCTAATGTTGGATAGCTGGTCAGCCATGCGATTCTCTTCTCTAAGAGTATGGGTTGCCTTAGCATCGAAGAATGATCGAAGCAACTTCTTGGCTTTGTCGATCATGGTGGAGGTGTTCCATGATAGAGAGAGGGAACCATGAGATAAACTAGTGATAATATTTTTGGAGTCACCTTAAACCATAATACTGGGGACCTAAAGCTTGTGGCTTAAGATGACACCTTGGTAAAGAGCTCAAGCTTCAGCAAAGTGGCTAGAATTGAATCCCAAATTCTTCGCATAAGCCAAGATGATGTTGCCTTTAAGATCTTGAACAACTCCCTTGGTGCCAAAAACTCCAAGATTACCTTTCACTACACCATAAAAGTTGAGCTTGAGGAAGCCTAGAGGTGGGGTAATCCACTTGAAATGAGAACGGTCAACCTTGGGGGGCTCCATATATGGATGCCATGCGGTATGCCAAGGGAAGAGGCTAGAACCTCTTCAAAGTGAGGCTCTAGGCCTACCTTCAAGGTGGTGATAGACAAATTCTCTATAGTCATAGAAAAGATCCTGGCTAGGATGTGGATTTCCTTGTGGGATGAATATATGAAGGCCCGGGCATTGCGTTCTCTCCAAATATCCCATAGGAAGTGCAAGAGGTAAAAGGACCAGAAGGTTTTGAGTTGGTGTCCTCTGAATGGGTTTGGCCACTACACGCAGGGGCAGGACCCAGGAAATGCCAATTAAGGAAAAGAGGATGAGAGGATGGAATGGGTGAAGGAACACAGAGAAAAGATATGTTGGGTAGACTCAAAATATGCACAACATAGGTAGCACCAATTGGGGAGGGACATGCCACAGAGGTGGAGGTTGGTAATGGTTAGGATATTATCCTGGATGGATAGCCATAGGAAAAAAATTACCATGGGGGCGAGGTGAGGCCTCCAGATGAGTTTGGATGGGAACCAAGGGGGGTCAGGATCCTTAGATAGGGAGTAGGCTGACTTTACAGTAAAGGAACTAGATGGGGAAGGAGCCCAAAGGATGGAATCCTCTACAAGGGATGAGGGTATGACACATAGGTGAAGGAGATCAAATAGGGCAGTGGAGGCAATACGATGATCAGCTGAGAGGTCAATGGTCAGGAAGGACTTCCAGGAAGAAGACCCTAGGAGGAGAAATTCACTTAATTTGGGTCCAAATAGGGTGTCTGTCACTGGGCAAAGGTACACCAAATCATATCTATCCTAAAGAGGACCAGTCCCCAGCTAGGGGTCACTCCAAAAATTGATTTTTTTCTCTATTATTGAGTTTCCATCTGATGCCCTTCCTAATAATAAATTTAGCTTTGGATGTGGAGTTCCATACTATCGATCCTTTGATTGGGTTAGGATCATCTATGAAATTTGGGTTGGCCCAAAGGTACTTTACTTTGATGATGGATGCCCACAGAGAGTCTTCATTGGTAAGGACCCACCATCCTTGTTTGGCGATGAGCGCTAGATTCATATTGTGGACCTTGCACAACCCAATGCCCCCATGATCCTTTCCTACACATACCTAGTTCCATGCTACTAGATGAATCCTTCTTTTATCCTCTGAGATAGACCATAGGAAGTTTCTTTGGAGTTGTTCAACGCAGTTGCAAACTTTAGCAGGAATCTGGAAGACTAACATGTAGAATATTGGAATTGTCTAGAGGGTGGTTTTGAAAAGGGTGGCCTTCCCAACTTGGTTGAGTAGGTTGCCTTTCTAGCTTGCCAAATTTCTCTGAATGCACTCAATGATGGGGTTACAAAGGGTTTTTTTGGACTAACCACTGAAGAGAAGGAATCCCAGATACATCGCTAGGAGGGCATCGATGGAGCAACCAAGAGTAGCAGCAATTCAGTCTTGATGTCTCACCGGAGTGTTGAAGAAATAGATTTACTTTTATCAAAGTTCACATTCTATCCTACCACCTCCTTAAAGGAGAGGAGGATGGATTCGATGTGCTGGGCTTGGGGGACCGAGGCTCGGGTAGCCAAGATAGTGTCATAAATAAATTGCTGGTGGGACATGGCCTAGAGAGATGATGTCAGTTTGATGTCGGAGATGGACCCTTCAAGGTAGGCATGGGAAATGGTTCTACCCAGAGCTTCAACAACAATGATGAAAAGGAAGGGGGATATGGGGTCTCCTTGCCTGAGGCCTTTGAAATTCCTGAAGTAGCCCGCAGGGGAACCATTAACCAGGACAAAAAAGTTCATTGAGGTAACCCTTTGATCAACTCGACTCACTCAGGGTGGAAACCAAACCCATGGAGGACCACTAAGAGGAAATCCTAGGAGATCCTATCGAAGGCCTTATTCATGTTGAGATTAAGGAGAAGGCCTGCTTGATTGCTCAAGGATATAGAGTGGATGAGTTCATGCGTGATAATGATACTATCAGTTATTTGCCTTCCATGGATGAAACTACCTTGGTTAGGGGAAATTATGGAGAGGATGAGCTTGAGCCTAGTGTCCAGGGATTTGGTGAGGATTTTGTACAAGACATTGCATAAGCTGATGGAGCAAAAATTTGAGAGGGTTCAGGCTTGGTTAACTTTGGGAATGAGGGTAAGGAAGGTGGAATTGATGTCTCCAGGGATAACATTATCTGCCTACATATATTGGGTTGTTGAGAACACATATGACCCAAGAATATCCTAAAAGTGCTAAAAAAATATTGGGGGAAACCCATCCGACCCTAGGGCTTTCCCTCCTTGCATGGAAAATATAGTAGACCTAATTTCCTCAAAATAAAGAGAATCACAATGCATGCGGTTTTTGTCCTCAGTGGCTAACCTTGGGATATGTTGTAGGATGCTCTCAAAATTATGGTGGCTATAAATGTATGAGGGACCTAGAAGCTCTTCAAAGAAAGAAACTACCATGGTTTTGATTTCCTGTATGTTAGAAATAATCTGGTCATCCTGCTAAACTAGCTCCCTGATCTAGTTGCTGCTCTAGTATCTCACTATTGTGGCATGAAATAACTTGGTATTCAAGTCACCTTATTTGAGCCAAGTTACTCAAGATTTCTACTTCCAAAAGACCAGAGAGGATCTTCATTTGGAAATTTTATTCGAGATGCACTTCCCTCTCCCTGTTGGAGGGGAAGATTGGTCCTATTTTTGTCTTGATTTTTCACGAGTCGAGAGGACTCTTTAAGAGTGAGTTGGGTGCCATTTGCGATGTTATCGAGAGCCTCCCTATTTTTAATGTCTTGAATGGAGGGGTGACCCCTATTCTTAACTGATACTACATCCATCGAGGATTTCTTAATGGGGTAGGAAAGCATAGGGTTGGGAGGGTGGGAGCTCAAAGAGGGGGGAGGGGAGGTAGGGGAAGCCGAGGCCCAAGAATGGGAGGGAGGGGAGCTAGAGGGGAAGGGTGGAAAGGGCAATTGAAGGCTATCTTAGAATAGTCAATAGGGAGGTCATCAGAGGATAGCAGGGAGAAGTGCTTGGAGACAGGGATGGTTGGGCTATGAGGGAGGAAGGATTCGAATAAGGGGGGACCAAGGGAGCCTCCTCGCTATTCGAGGCCTACATCGGGGGGTCAAGAGGGTTCAGGGTAGAATTGAAGCCTTGGGGGTGAGGGATTTTAGGAGCTTAGATATTCCTTCGGGGAGGGGTAGCATGGGCCTAAGAAGGGCACTGGGAGGGCAAGTGGCCCTGTTTGGAACATAGATTGCAAAACATAGGTTTATTCTCATATTCAATGAATTGGATAAAGCTACAGACCTTGGATATGATAGTGATTGACATTGATCATTTAGCATCTAGGATGGAATTCACATATATGCGAGCTTGAGTCATTCGAGTCCCTATGCAAGTTAGAGGGTCGAAGGAAATGAACTCTCCAATGCTCCTTTCTATTCCATGAAGGATGTCCTCATGCTAGAATTGAATGGGAAAACCTGGGAGGCAAACCCAGATTGAAGCAGATTTAATACTCTAGGTTGTTGGGTGGAAATCAACTCCCCATTTACGGAGTAAAAGGTCTCTACAGCCATAAAATAAAGGTCCTCCAAAGAGGATTCACTGGAAATCTACAGGGTTGCTCAACCAAATAAGAAAAAAACCCCTCATGATGGCAATCAACTCCAAGGATCCCTTCGAATGCTAAGAGATGTTGGCCCACTTGCGGATGGATTCCATGTTGGATCGGGACTTGAGGAATTTCCTAACCAATGTGTTTGAGTTTCTATTGAGCATGCTAGACATGAAATCACAAGGGATCTCGAGGTTGTCATTGGTATAAAGCAGCTTTGTTTTGGGCCTAGTCGTCTGAATAGGGTTAGGATTTAATACCTCTATGTAGGATCGAGATGGTCTTTTCTACCCATATCCCGCATTCGAACCATTGTCCTCCCGACTAGGTTGCTTTGCTTGGTTAGGGTCTGATTTTTGCTCTGAAGGTTAGGATTCCAGGAGTGGCCCAGATGGTGGGTTGAGTTCATCTAGTTGTTCCATGCATATGTTGTCCCAACTGATCCAGGAGGACTACACAAAAGGTTATCCACTTCCTCCCTTGTTGGGCAATTTATCTCTACTCACATTGGTGGCTAACCCCTTACTTGCTCTCAAGATGCTATGAATCTCACTGGCTCATTTGGAGGAGGCTCGTTGCTCTTTGCTAGGTTTCCTTGTGTTAGGGTCCTAGTTCTCATCTACCACCAGTGCTTCTCCTTCGAGTGTTGCAGTATCCGCCACCTTCTTACCAAATTTTGTTGTAGCCTTCGCGCGAGGTCGCTCCTCGATCGCCATTATTTTTTTGTTTACTGAGTAATATTATTACTTCATGAATGTTATATTAATTTATATTGATTATAGAATTGTATGCTTTCAATATTGAGGATGATTAAGATCCTGGATATTGGGACCTATGATATAATCTAGCTAAAAATCCATTAGTGGTATCTAAGCTACACTTTGACCAAATTATGATTTAAGAATTTGTGGAGGAATTTTGAGTTATAAGGATATATAGAGTTGCACTTTAGACATTTTGTGAAGTCATTTGAAGGAGGAATTTATTGGAGAAAATGCTGAAAAAATGGGTTGGTGGTTAAGAAGATTTTGGAGAAGTTGATTATATTTATTTTGAGCAAGACGTGTATAAATTGTTGGTGATTATTATGTTGCAGCTTAGTGGGCAGAGAGGAAAAATAGATTATTGTTGATTGTGTTATATCCTAGTGGTTAAAGAACACAAGGAGTCAGTATATCCAAAGAATCAAAGAGTATCATAGATACTAAGAGGAAAATAGTAGTGTTAAAGAACCAATGTATTACAAGAGCAAAGGTGAAATTAGAGAGTACTTGTGTGAGCAATCCAAAGCACCAATGAGAAGTGTCACAATTGAAACTAAGTCGAAGTGCATGAAATTGGAAGACATTGAAGTGACAAGGAATCATAGACAAAGCAAGGAGGAAGGAAAAATGCCAGAGACTGAGAAATCACCTGATAGAAAAATTGATAATGCCTAAAGAGGAGTCTCCTCATATTTGATTGTGAAGTAGAAAGTAATGATTATGTATATGAAATTCTCATAAAAGAATTTTATTTACTCTAGAGTAATTATTCTCCTTGTCATGTTTGAAATGCCCTAACATACCTAATAAATTGAAGACAACTAAGTGTAGAGCTAATAAAGAGGTAAGGTCATCATTTAATTTTTGGTTGAAAGCATTTTAAATTATTAAGTGCATAATTTTAGGAGTCATAAGGAAAAAATTTAAATATTCATTAAATTGATGAAAATGGAGTTATAAGGAAATATATTATTTGAAATTTGAATAAAAATTTCAATTTAGTGAAGGGTGATATTAATATTTGAAGGATAATTTAAGAAATTATGATAAAAATTTGAGTGATAAGAAGTGAATAGCTATTATTTGAAGAAGAATTTGAAGATTGAATGACTCACATACGTTGGTATGAAACTAAATAGTGTGGAAGGAGGAATCGTTTTTATATTGAGTCGCTTTTTGATTGTAAGGTAGAAAAACCCACAATAGACTTAATTAATATATTTGTTCGATGATGCCTTATTATCATATTTGGATTGCATTTAAATACCTAGTCTAATAGTTGTAAGAGTTAAGGGTTGTGACCCTAAAATATAATTAATAAATAATATAAGTATTAGGGTATGTTAGGAGGGTCCTAACATGCCACCCCCCTTAAAGGAGCTTTGTCCTCAAAGCTGGAAATTTGGAAATTGCTGCTGGATATCTTGAAAATTTTCCCATGTTGCATCTTCTAAAGGTAGACCTTTCCAATGGATTAAAACTTTCATGATATCGCGAGTATGAAGGTGATGCGAGCAGCTATCCAAGATAGCTTCTGGCTTGAATAGAAGTACTACATTATCAAAGAATTTAGGGAGAGTGGTTTGTGTTGTGATATGGGCTCCACCTACGAGCTTAAGGGAAGATACATGAAATACGGGGTGAAGTTTTGAAGAGGGAGGAAGCTCTAGTTTGTAAGCAACGGTCCCAATAAGTTGGAGAACTTTATACGACCCATAAAATTTGGGTGCTAACTTTTGAGAACCTTTTTGTTTAAGAGAGGATTGACGGTAAGGTTGGAGACGTAAGAAAACCATATCACCCTCGTGGAAACTACGTTCGCTTCTATGTTGATCGGCCTGCTGCTTCATGCGATGCTGGGCGGTGTGTAGGTTCTCTTTTAGGATCCGTAGTATGTCATCTCTATTAGCAAGTTCCATTTCCACCGCATGGAATTTTGTAGTCCCTGGAATATAGGAAGTGAGGGATGGTGGTGTTTGACCATATAGTGCTTCATAAGGAGTCATTTTGATGGACGTATGGTATGAAGTGTTATACCACCATTCCGCTAGTGAAAGCCACTTTACCCAATGGAGTGGTTGAGTAGAAACAAAACATCGAAGGTATGTTTCCAAGCATTTATTTACAACTTCTGTTTGGCCATCGGTTTGAGGATGGTAAGCGGAGCTCATACGAAGTTGAGTACCTTGTAATTTGAACAATTCCTTCCAAAAGGTGCTAGTGAAAGTTGGGTCACGGTCACTAACAATTGTGGAGGGCATACCATGTAATTTAAAGATGTTATCTAGGAAGAGGTGGGCTATAGTGCTAGCGGTATAAGGATGAGCCACGGATAAAAAATGGGCATATTTAGATAAACGATCAACGACTAAGAAAATGGTTGTTTTTCCTCCTGATTTTGGTAATACCTCAATAAAGTCCATAGAAATATTTGCCCATGTTTTTGTGGGTATAGGAAGAGGTTGAAGTAATCCTGGAATAGCGAGGATCTCCCCCTTTTGTCTTTGGCAAACTTCACATTCTTTTACAAAGTTTTTGATGTAATTTTTCATTCCTACCCAATAGAAGGAGGCAGTGGCTCTTTTATAGGTTTTTAAGAACCCTGAGTGGCTTGCAATGGGTGAGGTATGTAACTCATGAAGAAGTTTTTCATGATAAGTTGAATTGGGGGTGAGGACCATCCTCCATTTGTATCTTAATATATTGTCCTTCCAAGTGTATGGAGGTTTTCTACTAGGATTATGTTGAAGTTGTTGAATTAAGGCGTGGATAGTAGGATCATTTATCCATTCTTCATGCACCTCATCTACCCATTTAGGAATAAGGGAGGAAAGAGCATGGACTTGAGGCATATCTTCAAATTTTCTAGAAAGTGCATCGGCTGCCATGTTGTCCTTTCCCTTTTTATATGTAATTTCATAATCATAGCCAAGAAGTTTAGTAACCCATTTTTGTTGTTCCGGGGTATTAGTCCTTTGTTCCAAAAAATACTTCAAGCTATGATGGTCAGTGCGTATAATGAAATGTTGGCCAATAAGGTAAGGCCTCCAATGTTGAATAGCATGAACAATCACCAACATCTCTTTTTCATACGTAGAGCGAGCTAAATTCTTAGGAGAAAATGCTTTGCTTATAAAAGCTAGAGGCCTTTCATCCTGCATGAGTAAGGCTCCCATTCCTATTCCTGAAGCGTCACTTTCAATGACGAACGGTTTAGAAAAGTTGGGCATGGCTAGAACAAGGGTGGTACACATTGCAGTTTTCAAGGTGATAAAGGCCTCATCCACTTTAGACGACCATTTGAAAGTGTTTTTCTTAAGTAATGTTGTTAGAGGAGCAGCGATTTTACCATAATTTTGGACAAATTTTCTATAATATCCCGTTAGTCCAAGAAACCCACGTAGAGCTTTTAAGGTTTTTGGAATAGGCCAATTTTTCACCTCCTTGATTTTGGAAGGATCTACCATAACTCCTTCCTTTGAGACAATATGCCCTAAGTATTCAATTTCTTGTTTTCTAAAGGAACACTTTGATATTTTTTCATAAAGTTGATTTTCCTTCAAGATTTGGAACGCTTGTCTAACATGGTCCAAATGTTCTTCCCATGTTTTGCTATAAATCAAAATGTCATCAAAGAAAACTAATATAAATTTACAAAGAAAAGAGTGAAATGCCTTATTCATTAGACTTTGAAAGGTAGAAGGAGCGTTGGTCAGGCCAAATGGCATCACCAAGAATTCGTAGTGCCCTTCGTGAGTGCGAAAGGCCATCTTAGGAATATCCTTTTTATTGACTCGTATTTGGTGGTAGCCTAACCGTAAGTCTAACTTGGAAAAATAAGCTTCCCCATGGAGTTCATCTAATAGCTCGTCTATGACCGGAATAGGAAATTTATCTTTGATGGTCATTTTATTAAGCGCTCAAAAATCGACACATAAACGCCATGAGCCATCCTTTTTTCTAACTAAAATAATTGGAGAGGAGTAAGGGCTTTTGCTAGGTCTAATGACTCTTGCCTTAAGAAGCTCTTGTACTAATTTCTCTATTTCAGTATTTTGGAGGTATGGATAACGATAAGGTCTAATATTAGGAGGTTGATGCCCTGGAAATAGTGGAATAGTGTGATCGTGACTTCGTTGTGGAGGTAGTCCTTTTGGGTCATTGAATACCACCTTATGGTGGTCTAAAATATTTTGTAACTCTGGTGTCTCGTCTTCTTTATGACTAGGTTGAATTAAAAATAATTGTGCGACCATTCCTTTGTTTCCTTTTTGGATAATTTTCTCCATTCTATGCGAGTTGACGATTTGGGAAGGTCCTGATTTCAGGCCTTGGATAATATAGGTTTGGTTCTTTGCTATGAATTTCATCCATAGTTCATCAAATTCCCATTGGACTACGCCCAAGGTTCATAACCATTGTACGCCTAGTACAATGTCGCACCCACCTAGGGGTAGGACGTACATGTCACCTTTCATGTTATAAACCCCCATAGTTAGTTTTATATTTTTGCATTTTCCTTTGCATGCAATTTTTTGGCCGTTTCCAATCATCACTTCGAAGTTATTGCAAGGGTATATAAAACAATTTTCTTGTTTAGCCACCTTTGGATCGATAAAATTGTGCGTGCTACTAGAATCTAGGAGCACGGTAAGGTTTTGTTTCTTAAAATACCCTTTTACTCACATTGTTTGAGGGGCAAAAAATCTGGCAAGGGCATTGAAGGAAACCTTTGGTGCATTTTCTTTGTCACTTTCAAGTGTGTTGGATAATGCCTCTTCTTTGAGTTCAGGTTCCTCTTCAGTAGAATTTCCTTTCTCTGTGGAATCTAGAATATATAATTTCCATGAGGCACATTTATGATTTATGTCAAATTTCTCATCGCAATGGTAGCAAAGACCCTTAGTTTGTCTTTCCTTCATTTCCTCGAAACTCAGACGCTTAATTGGTAGAGCGGGGTTAATTTTGGGGGCTGTGTAGGAGTTTTGGGTTCATCCATTTTGCATTGTTTTGGGGTTGGTATAAGTGTTTGATGGTTTCCCCCAAGTTGGTTTTGTGAAACGATTCCATGCCTTGATTTTTTCCTCCGCTAATTTCGCCAAGCCAATGGTATCTAACATGTTTGTAGGGTTATACATTTACACCTCTATTCGAATTTATTATTTTAATCCATTGACAAAACATTCTTGAAATAAGGCAGCATCTAATCCGGATGTTCGATTAGCTAGCCTTTCAAATTCTACTTGGTATTCACTTATCAAAGTGGTTTGGTATAATTTAGTGAGGGCCCCTGTTCTGTGTAAAGGTTGACCACGTCAGAGTGCTGTTAGTTTTCTCAAACCATTGGTACCATTGGATGGCTTAGTTTTCCAAGTGGAAGGAGGCGATATGCACTTTTTGCATTTCTGAAATTTGATTTAGTGAGAAATATTGCTCTGCTCGGTAGATCCAATTTGTAGGGTCTCCTCCTTCAAATTTTGGGAAGTCTAATTTGGTCATCCGTGGTAGAATGGAAGTTTGTGGACCTCCTAACATTGCTTGGTTTTATGACCCGTTTTTGGTTGAATTTGCATGTGTTGTTGCCTGATTTTGACTGATGGCATCAAGTTTAACATCCATTGCAAATATTTTCTTGAAGAGTTCTCTTGTGTTACGGGTATTCTCCTCTCTTTCCTGTTGAACTTCTTCAGTGAGCCTTTCGTGTTTCTCATGAATGGAATCCAATGATTGTCATCCTTCAGCCATTGCGGTTGGTGTAGGTAATGATCAATATGACTTGGTACAGGTTAGCAATTTTTTTTTTTTAACAACTTTATAAGTTGTTTTGGCAATTTTTTTTTTTTTTCAAAATTTGTCAAAAATTTGGTGGGCAATGTCCTATCAACTTTTTGAATTTGTTGCTCTCTATTATTTAATAGGTAGCTTGTAGAGGCATCAGGGTCGAGAGCACGCGGCGATAGGCAGGGTGGTAGGCGGAAGGTAGACTGACAAGGCGACAGGCAAGAAGGCAGACAGGCAGGGCGACAGGCGGGAAAAATTTTTAATGGTGAATTTGCTCCTTGATCTAGCTCTGATCCAGATGGTATGAAACTAAATAGTGCGAAAGAAGGAATCATTTTTATATTGAATCACTTTTTGATTGTAAGGTAGAAAAACCCACAATAGACTTAATTAATATATTTATTCAATGATGCCTTATTATCATATTTGGATTGCATTTAGATACCTAGTATAATAGTTGCAAGAGTGAAGGGTTGTGACCCTAAAATATAATTAATAAATAATATAAGTATTAGGGTATGTTAGGAGGGTCCTAACATACGCTATAGAAGAAACTGAATATTGAAGGTGTCCCTACTTGTTCTTCATCTTAGAAGGGAGTTGGACCCCTAAGTGGGCCATCAAGATGCAACAAGCAGGGATTGAATAATGATTACCTCAATGGCTTGGAAGAGATTCTAAACACCATGACCAGAGCCACCAAGATGCTATGTTCTCTTCTTCAAAAAGCTGCTACTTTGGTGGAGGACCTCAAAATTTAGAAATAGGGGCATATGCATATGGTTTTCAAAGAGGAGGAATAACTTGAGGCTTCCATATAGCCTTTTCTGCATTGTCTATTTATTTTTTATTTGGCTTTCAAGGTTCCTCGAGCCCTTGCTAGGGTGGTCGTCTATCCTCTATTATTTTTTGTGTCTCTTGGAGATGCCCTTTCAGTTCAATGCTTGTTGTTCTATCCTATGGAGACTTCTTTTAATTTCTTTGGATTGTTGTTGTTTTAATATTGGTACCATGGATACTGTCTCCTTTTTTCATCCACCTTTGTAAAAGGTTTAGGGTCCCTTTCAAAACCCCATCCTCCAATTAATTAAAAAAATATATTGTTTGAAGAAATTTATGAAAATTGCTTTGGGAGATAAAAGGGAATATTGAATAAGCCATGACAATATTTAAAAGAGATTATGGTACAAGTTCAAATCATTGGTATATTGTCTTAGGAGCAAGCAGACACATGACTAGAAAAAAACAATGGTTTAATATTTTTCAAGAAAAATGTGAGAAACCAATCTCTATAGTTGATAATAAGACATATGAGGTCAAAGGAGTAGGAGATATTTTAATCAATTTATCTGATGCAAAAGGTATAATTAACAATGTGTTGTATGTGCCTGGATTAACTACTAATCTACTCTTAGTATCTCAAATGATGGATCAAAATTTAGAGATTGAGTTCAGAGTTATTGAGAATAAAAAGAAGTGTCTTATTACTAAACAAGGAAAACTCATAGCCTCTGGTTCTTGCACAAATGGTGTATTTGTTCTAGAAACATTATCAAATGTTGCTCTATCATCAAGAACATTAGAAACCAAAGAAATTTAGCATAAAAGGCTAGGTCATATAAGTGCATCTTCTCTGAATGAAATGAGTAGATATCAAATGAAAATAGGATTACCTAAATTAATATGGGAATCTACAGTTTTTCCAGAATGTCTTGTAGGAAAACAACATAGAATACCTTTTGAACTCAGTAAATACAAAGCTTAAGAGCCACTAGAATTAATATATACATATTTATGTGGACCAATGAACACTACTAGCCTTGGAGGACATAGATATTTTTAGTTGTTTGTCGATGATTATTCTAGAAAAATATGGGTATACTTCTTAAAACTTAAATCAGAAGCTTTTAGTTGCTTTAAACAATTTTAGCAATTGGTGGAAATAGAAACAGGAAATTCAATCAAGAATATTTGCTCAAATAGAGGTGGTGAATTTCTATCAAAATAATTTGAATAATTTCTAAGACTAAATGGTATAAAAAGACAACTCACTACAACTTATTCACCTCAACAAAATGGTATAGCAGAAAGAAGGAATCGTTCCATTATGGAAATGGTATGTTGTATGCTAAAAGAAGCACATCTTGATCGACAATAGTGGGTAAAAGCTGTTTAAACTATAGTATACATACGTAATAGATCACCCACAAGATTACTCAAAAATATTACTCCTAAAGAAGCATGGTTAGCATAAAAATCCTTCGATAGAACATCTAAGAATCTTTGGATGTAAGGCATATGTGCATGTTTCAAATCAAAAAAGAAAACAATTAGATGAAAAAATCATATGTGGGATATTTATTGGTTATGATGATGATTCAATAGGATATAGAATAATTGATCCAATTACAAAAAAATACATGTGAGCAAAGATGTAGTTTTTGATGAAGAAAACAAAAATCTTGTTGAAAAACCAAAATTCAATACAAGACCATATTCTAAATATTTTATCAGATGAAGAAAATTCTTCAAGTGAAGAATCAGAATTAGATATATTTAATGAGTCAATTGAAAACTCATAATTCATATTGTCACCACAAAGAAAAGAGGCAAAATGGTACATAAATACACTTAAGGATTCAAAGCTAGAACAAATACCAGATCTTACCACCACAAGACCTCAAACTTGCAGCATGACAAGAACAAATATGGGATTAATGAGTTTAGTAATCAAACCTACAACTACACAAGATGCCATAAGACAACCAAAATGGAAAACAACTATGGAATCAGAATATGCAACATTAATGAAGAATAAAACATGGGATCTAGTTGATCTACCACAAGGAAAGAAAGTAGTAGGATGTAAATGGGTTTACAAGATAAAATACAAAGAAAATGGTTCTCTTGACAAATACAAGGTATGATTAGTTGCAAAAGGTTATACTCAAACAGAAGGAATTGACTATGAAGAAATTTTTGCACCTACAGCAAGAATGACTACTATTCAAACAATTTGTGCATTAGCAACACAACTTGGGTGGAAACTTTATTAGATGGATGTCAAGAGTGCATTTCTTAACGGGGATATTGAAGAAGTGGTATATATGACTCAACTATAAGGTTTTGTTATCAAAGGATAGGAACAAAAGGTCTACAAATTAAACAAATCATTATATGGATTAAAACAAGCACCATGAGCATGGTATATTAAGATTAATGATAATATACTATAACATAATTTCAAAAGGAGTGCATCAAATTCAAATATTTATATAAAAAATTTGGGAAAGAAAGAATAATTCTTATAGTATAGGTTGATATAGTAATCATTAGAAAATCAAAGGATCTGATAGATGAAGTTAAAAAAGTTTTGGAAAAGTACTTTGAAATGACAGATCTAGGATTTCTACACTACTATCTTGGTTTAGAAATTTGTCAAAGAGACAATAACATCACAATAAAATAGATAAAGTATGCAAAATCATTACTTGAAAAATATAGAATGACAAATTGTAAACCTAAAGACACTCCTATGGAGCAAGGACTATAATTATCAAGATATGATAAGACACCACTAGTTTTTGCTACTATGTATCGACAACTAATTGGAAGCCTTTTGTATTTAACAAATACTAGACCTGATATTATTTTTGCTATAAATTATCTCTCTAGGTTTATGCAAGAACCTAGAGAAAATCATTGGAAATCTACAAAGAGAATACTACAATATATCAACAAAACTATAGAATATGGGTTAAAATACAAAAGAAATACTATTTTTTACTTGCAAGGATACTTATATTCTAACAATGTTAGGTCTATAGATGATAGAAAATCAACATCAGGATATGTTTTTCCTCTTGGGTTAGGACCTATTTCCTGGTCTAGTAATAAATAACATATAATGACCCTCTCATCAACAAAAGCATAATATGATGCAACAAGAGATGTAGTATGTGAAGCACTTTGATTACAATACATTTTATTAGACATGGGAATAAAAAGTACTCCTACAATATTAAATTATGATAATAAAAGAGTTCTCAAATTAATCAAAAATCATGTGATTCATGAAAGAACAAAACATATTGAAGCTCACTGTCATTTTATTAGAGATCATGTGCAGGGTCATTATATTAATATAAAACATTTACCCACTAAAGAACAAATTGTAAATATTTTTACAAAATCACTTGGACAAAACAAGTACATTATATTTTAGAGTCATTTTTTTACATCAAAATATCTTCATACCAAATAATGTAATACAAGGGGGTGTTAGAGATATTACATTATTTGGTAGCATGTGATATATTGTACATTTGTAAATATTAAATTAGGGAGTGTGATTTATATTTTTGCTAAAGTATGTGTCAATGTGTAAGAAGAGTCCAAGTGTCAAATATAAAAGTGAAGAGTCACATGGTATATGGCAAGATGTAAAGTCAAGAGACATGAGAGTTTTGTCATATGTGAGGAATAGGAAAGGATGCATCTCCTAGATATGTGAGGAGAGCAATAGTCAAAGTATTGAAGAGTCATCTTCTAAGGTTATATTATGGAGACAAAGCTCCATGTATTATATCAAACAAATTTGAAGTTGTATATTTGATTCATCAATAATATTATGAGTTTATTTAATCAATAAAATTTTTGTTTCATGAATGTCATATAGATTTTTATTGATCAAATAATTGTATACTTTCAATATTGTTGTTGATCAAGATCCTGGATATTGGGACCTATGATATAATCTAGCTAAAAATCCAATAGGTGGATAGTGCATTTGTAAGACTAAATGACTTGACAAGGAATTCATAAAAACCTTCATAAGTGTGGAATTCTATCTTTGTAATATATTCTTCCTACAATCTAGTCTGATGATAATCTATAGGAATATACAAATTTAAAAATAAAACACAATGGAGTTCATCCAATAACTCATAAATGATGGAAATGGAAAAATTATCTTTAATAGTCATTTTGTTGAGTTCTAAAAAATTTACACATAGCTAACAAGACCTATATTTCTTATAAACCAAGAGTACTGGGGAATAATAGGGGTTGATACTCAATTAAATGATCCATACCACTTATAACTCTTGTGTCATCTCAATTTTTATCTTTTGCATATGCAAGTACAAATAGGGACAAGTATTCAATAGTACGCTTCTTGGAATAAGCTTGATGGCATGATCATGGGAGCACCATGGTGGTAATCCTTGTGGTTTTGCAAATATAATTTTGGCTCATGTAATAAATTATGATTCCAAAATGCTTTGACTCATTTCAAATATGTTTGGCACTCTTCTGTTTCAAATTCCAAGTGGCATGTAAACACTTTTCCTCTTCTACAATGTTCTTTGGTTCTCTAAGTTGTTGTCCTTCCCATAACACTTGACTGGAAATATTTTTGAACTTTGGTAGATTACATTCAATGATTCTATAACATCTTGGGTATTACATTCCTTGCAATACCAAGGGGTAAAAAAACTCTACACCTCCTTAAATGAGTGCTCTTTATTTTGATAATGCTCCACTTCCTCTTTGCAATACGTTTGATAATGTTCCACTTATTTTCAATGTATTCCAACGTATTGTAGCACTTGGCCTTCTACATTCTCTCTTCTCCTTTGATGTTTGTCTTTCTAGATTCTCCTTTGTGCAATATGGTGGCTCTTCCAATGGATTTGCAATATTCTCCATATAATGTGGTGGCTTTTCCAATGGTCCCTCCTCTCACGATGGTGCAACCACAACTTGGGTGGCTTTTCTTCAATAAAGTGGTGTCTCCTTGGCTTCTTTCTCAATCGAATGGTGGATTCTTCTTTCCAACATGGTGGCTCCTCCACTTTTGCTTGGTGATGGATTCTTCTCACTCCTATTCGCCACTATTTTCTATAGCTATTACTGTGTTTCTTTTGGTATCTTTAGACACTCTAAATTTACCTTACTCTTGTGCATTGTTCGATCTCCTTTACTTTAATAATACTGCACTTCGTTGTCTTACTAAAAAAAATATTAACTATATAGCTCCTTCTCCTTATTACTCCTATCCAAGCAATCTATAACTTCTCTTTTGTTTTTATATTTTGTATATTCTAGGATGTATCCTTCCTTGGCTTGGAAATAATATACTTAGAGTTCTCTTTTCTTGATTTGAACTCTAAAATATGGTGCTAAATAAACTTGAATTAAATAAAATTTTCATAAAAATGAAATACTCTTTTACGCACCTCATTTCAAACCTTTTTGGTTTTCTTTTGTAGCTTACCACTTTGACTTTCTTGCTACTTAAAATTGCTATTCTAGACCTTCAAATTTGCAGCCTTAGCTTGCTATCCAATAACATTCAAATTTGTAGCTCCTTTATTTCTCGAAATGCTGCTCAAATATTCTGAAACTTGCAAATGATTTCCTTATCCAAATGCTATCCAATATTTATGGAATTTGTAGCTTTCAATGCTTGTAAAAAAACTACTTTCTTGATTTTAACTTGCTGCCTAAAAATTCTGAAATTTGCAGCTTTAATTCTCCTCCAAATTTGTTCTCTCGAACTCTAAAATTTGTAGCTACAAATGCTTCCAATATGCTGCCTTTTTTCTGTCCAAAATCTACCTCTAACTCCTTTAATTCACTGCCTTAACTTGTTGTCAATTCCTCCTTCAATTAGCTATTTGAGAACACTTCAAAATTTTTCCAATAGTTCTTCAATTCATAGCTCTATGACTCCTCCAATTTTCTACCCAATTTTGCAGCCCAAATCTCTTAAATTTCTGCTCACAAAATCTGATCTCTCCTCTTGTATCTTGCTATCCAAGAACAGTCTCTAACTCCTCCAATCCACTACCTTAGTTTTTTTTCAAGTCTTACTTCAATTGGTTGTTTAAGGGCATTTCAAAATCTTCCCAAATCTCCTCCAATTTGCATCTCTATGTCACCTTCAATTTTTTGTCTTGTGACCCTTCAACTTTTGTCACAAAAATCAACAATCTTCTCCTCCACAAATTAGCCTTCAAATTCTTAATGGCTATCTCCAAATTTCTCAAATTGGTGGTCTCTTCTATCTTCTTTCTCCACCTTAGCTTTCGCTCAATTGTGTCTTCAAATATTTCCTCTTCTTCAAGAATCTAACTATATTGAAGTCTTCAAAAGTAATTTTTAAAATTGGTAAACTTCTTACCAGAAATTTTCTCCTTGAATTAGTTTCACAAATCCTTTTGGAATTGTTGTTAATTGACAACAATTTTCCCAATTTTTATGTGATTACCTATTTTTAGGAGCTTCTTCTATTTGCAATATTCTTTCCCAAAATTTCTTCAAATCTTCTCCAATGGACACTTCAACATCTTCAATAGGGCTTCTCTAGCCTTATTTTTTCTCCTTCCAAATTTGCTTGAGACCTCTTGTCTTGGGTCTTCAAATTTTGCAACTCTTCAATTGGGCCTTGTCTTAGTCCTCCTCTATCTTAATTATCAAATATTCAATGGGGACCTCTTCTCTTGAGCCTCCTCATTCTCAATATTCAATGGGGATTCTCTAGCTTCTTTCTTCAATCTTTAATTTGCAACCTTCAATCTTTAATGAGGACCTCTTTCTTGGGTCTCCTCAATTTTCAATATTTAATATTATATTTGGAACTCTTTATTCGATCCCATCAATATTCAATCTCCAATATCTTGCTACAAATAAAAATAATAATCCCTGCAATCAAATATATCTAAAATTCCAAATCGAAAATCAATAAACTTCACTAGTTGTTCTTCAAACTAGTGGAAAAGAAATCTATGCTAAGTCCTAGTCTTCACGAGTCATTTTGCAACTCTATGGAAAGACTCTAACCAAATTGTAACTTTCAAATTATATAAATAAAATCTCCCTATATCCTCTCAATCTCTCTTATGGCTCTCCCTATCTCCTATCGATATCCCTTGCGGCTCTAATACCACTATTAGCTTTTGATGATATAAACTTAAAGGAAAATAATCAAAAGATCTAAAATAAAGTTGCAGGATGAAATATAAGATAATGGCAATATTCTAAACATATAAAACTCATAAAAATCATAAATATCTTCTACAACAACTCATAAAATAGCCACTAATAAATGCTCACGAAAATAGTATTCTCATATAGAATAAAGATCTCCAATATACTATACTTTCACACACTCTCACTCTACATTATGTCACACACACACACACACACACACACACATAAACATATATAATGGAACGCGAATCTTCATATGGAGTACCCTTCTCCTTCACTCTTCTTGAGACTCTTCATCTTCCTACTCTTTGAAATCATGTGCACATAGACTATTATGCACATTTATATTACCAAAATACTTTGCACACTCTAATAATACTTATGCATTTATTACATTGAATAAATTAAATAATCACACTCTAATCTAAGACACTCTCATAATATAAATATTTACCCAAGGTGGTACATTAGCATGTACCATATAATATAATATACTCTAACAATTTTATTGATTTAGCCATTACTAAGTGACCAAATTTATTCAGTTATCCAAGAAAGTAATTTTATGTGGCAATTCCAGGAGACGATAATATAAATTTCCAATTAAAATGCTAAAGTATGAATGATTACAAATATAAAATTAGATTTTATGTTATTCCATTTGGGGGGTTGGATATATTACTTGGAGCAAAATGGTTAACTCTCCTAGAATTTTTTAAATGCAGTCTTGAAAAATAAATATTCAAATTGAAATGGAAAGACCAAAAGTACACTTTAAGAGGAGTCCATGCACCTCCATCATGGTTAGTGTATTCATACAAAATGGAAAACATGAAAAGAAATGGAGCATATGTGGTTATTGCTTGATTTTTTACCATTGACCCTAACCTATAGAAGATGCCTAAGATAATGAAATTATTTAAATCATTAATAAATATGTTATGATATTTTAGGACATACCCTTAGGAATATCTCCCAAATGAGATATTGAGCATGTTATCAAACCAAATGCACCTCTAGTTAATATCAAACCATATCATTATCCACACCATAAAAAAATAAAATCAAATGTTTGGTCTAGAACTATTAAAATTTGGTGTTACACACCTGGTAAGAGTCCACACTCAGCATTGGTCACACTCATTCAAAATAAAGTTGGATCGTATCACCTAACTATTTATTTTAGAGGTTTAGATAAATGAATAATTGAATTCCTATTTTATTTATAATTTAAATGCTACATGAACTACATGGTGCTAAATATTTTACTAAAATCGACCTAAGATCAGGACATTACCAAATACAAATGAAGATAGAATATTTTTCAAAATTGACATTTAGAACTCATCAAGGCCACCATGAATTCAAGGTGATACCACTTGGATTAACTGAATCACATGCTACATTTCAAGCCACCATGAATAAAATATTCCAATCCTATCTATAAAAGTTTATTTTAGTATTCTTTGATGATATTCTTATTTTGATCCAAAATTGGAAGGATTATCTTAAGCATGTGAACAAGGTGTTAGTAATCTTGCAAAATAATAAATTTATGCAAAAAATCTAAGTGTAGTTTTGTAAAAATAGAGATTGGATCATATCATATCCAAATATGGTGCTAAGGTTGATCTTGATAAAATTAAATCAATAATGGAATGGTCTAAACCTAAAACCATGTCTAAAATCATAGGATTCTTTTGTTTAGTAAGATACTATCATTGATTTATTAAACATTATGCGCATATTGTAGTTGCATTATCAGATATTCTAGAAATATATTCATTTGAATGGCCTCCAAAAGCTAATTAAGGCATTTTAAAAATTGAAGTGATATCCTTAGATCCTATATTAACAAATACTTAATTTTTCAAACCATTTATAACTGAATGTAATGCTTCTATAATGGGTCTTGGAGTTGTGCACATACAATATGGTCATCTAATTACAGATGAGAGTCAAAATATTAAACCACTTGATCAAATGAAGTCTATTTATGATAAAAAAATCACGTGTAATTATGCATGTCTTAGAAAAATGGAGGCAATAATTAATCAGTAGCAAATTTTTAATTTGGAATAACCATGATAGTCTTAAATATCTACTCCAATAGAAAATGTTAATTATTGAACAATAAAAATGGGTGGTTAAAAGTCAATCATTTAATTTTAAAACCCTATATAATAAAGAACAAGATAACTAGATCATTAATGCCTTACCTAAGAAGGATGAAGAAGCAATCACATATACAATTTTAATAACCATTCTAGAATGGATTAAATATGTACAAGCTAAATATGTCAAAAGTGATGAGTATTGGGAAATCATTATAAATATTGAGGCACATCCATAATTTACATGGAAAAATGATATCTTATGAATTAACAATCATATATATCCACCTCAAAATTTAAGTTTCATATGAAAAATTCTTGTAGATACTCATGATTCCTTGAATTTAATACATGTTGAGTTCTATAAAATATATTATAATGATCGATAATCATTCCTTTTGATAGGTATGTAAAAGGAAGTACAAAAGTATGTGGCTAAGTGTGATACATTCCAAACATATAAAGTGAGTATTTTGCATGCCCAAGACTTCTACAACCACTATGCATACCATAGCAAAAATGGAAAATATCCATGGATTTTATTGGTTTCTTGCTTGTATTTGATGGGTATGATAGAATTTTTGTGGTGGTGGATTGTCTCACAAAGTTTGCTCATTTTATTTGGATCAAGTGTACTTGCTCCACATATTAAGTCATATATTATAAGCGTCATGGGTTTTCAAAGGTAATCAGAAGTTATCATGATCCATTATTCACTCATAGTTTCTAACAATATTTATACAAACAAATAGGAAAGTTGCAATTAATAATTTTAGCATATCATCCTCAAAGCTATGTATAAATAGAGATTGTAAATAAGTGTTTAGAAGGTTACATATGATTTTTTGTATTAGGTAAACCCCAAAAATGGGCTAAATGGTTATCTATATCTCAATGGTGGTATAACACAAATGATAATATATCAACCAAAATAACTCCTTTCACAACTTTATATAGGTATGAACCCCCAAAATCTAAAGTTTGTGTTTAATAAAGTAAAGGTTTTAGTTACATGTGATTATCTTAAATAATCCAATAAAATTGTATGTTCCTTAAGACTAATTTATAATATGTTAATAGGGATGAAGCAACATTCTAATAATCATCAATCTAAGTGTGAATTTTAAGAAAATTATTGGATTTATATGCATCTTCATCCATAAAATCAAACATCTCTTAAGAATACCAAAAATAATTTAAAATTGTTCCTTAAATATTATGGTCCTTATCATCTAACAAGGAAGAACATCCATGATTCGTATTATCTCAAAATTCTAAACCAAGGTTGCATCCATAATATTTTTCATGTTTCATGCATAAAAGAAAAGTTGGGTACTCTTACTCTAGTTCAAATTGAAATCCCAATATTAGATGAGGAAGGTCAAATTATACTTGAATTTGAAGGTATTTTAGATACCCATACATGGTCCTTATGTACTTGGGATATCACCAAATACTTAATTAAGTGGAAAGGTCATTCTTGGGAAGATGCTTCATTGGAATCCACTCCTTCATTACTGCTCATCCTTCCCTTACTATGCTTTGAGGTAAAAGCATTCATATCTAGGAGTACTTCTTGTCAATTGTTCTATCTATACATAAGGGAACCTATATGATATAAAACTTGAGTAATCATCCTTAACAAAGATCATTCATCAGTCATTATTTAATATAATATATATTCAATATAATAATCTGAGCACATTCACCACAAAAATGCTTTAAGTGGGTTAGTATATTTGGACTTCCATATCATCTCATCAATATGGATGTTTTGAAAAATATTATAAATACTCTAGGGAAGTTCATAAATGAGGGAAAAACTTCTATGGATCAAAAACATGCTATGTATACTAGAATATGTGTGACTATGAATATTTTAAAATCTTTTCCATAATCCATTAAGACTAAATCTAAATCAAGATGATGAGATCATCAACTGGATTATGAAAATATTACATATTGATGTCATAATTGTTATGAGACTTGACATATGGCAAGATATTACAATATGAAAACAATAAAGAAAAAGATAAGAAATTTTGCTCATAAGACAAACTTCAAGATATAGCAAGGAAATAATACTATAGTAGAAGTTAGATTAGATTAAGGATATTCCACTCTAAATAAGAGGTAAATAAATATTATCCATAGCATCATATGATAAAACCATTACAGTTCATTTAGATCAATCATTAGAAGAAACAAAAAATGATACAAGGGATGAGAAACTACAATGTGAAAGTTCAAACTTAGAAGGAATTAAATATACGAAGAAAGATGTGTATGGATGTAGAAAAAGTCAAGCTTAGTCTAGGTATGTCATCTTCATTTTCCTCAAGTAGTATAAAATCCTCTCATGAAAATAGAAAAGAAAGTAGTGTAGAGGTTATCCCTTGCACTAGGGTTTCAAGAGCAACATTATAAAGAAACAAGGATGGAGGATATCCATAACAATTTGGGGTTTTTTGGGTATCATTGGAAGGTAATTGCTATGGAATATCATTATCTTTTGTGTTTTCATGGAAACATAAATAAGAAGGTGTTTTTGAGGTTATTCCTTGTACTTTAGGACCTTTAGAGCAAGATGATCCTATAGATACTAAATTTCGTTATGAATAGTGTGAAAAATCAAAGAGATTGATGGAGATGAAAATGTTGGTGAAAATAAATTTAAAAAAAAATATTAAAACACAAGAAACAAAAATAAAGACAAAAGGAAACACAAAGGGATATTGATATTGGGAAATAAAAGCAAATATCGTAAGTGTTAACAAAAATAGGGTCTAAGCACACAAATAAAAAGAAAAAGTGATGATGAAAATGATATCTAAAAATATTAGGGGCATAAAAAAGTCCCCTAAAAAGGAGGTATTAGTGAATTGATAGGTTATTATACCCAACATATTTATACATATAGAAAATAGGTAGAAAACATTTTACCCACTTAGATGTTGATTTTCATCTTGGAAAAATTCAAATTTTCAAAGGCAATTGGAAAAGTCAAATTTTATCTGTTAATAAAAATTATATCATGGAGTTAATTGCATAAACATTTCACTATGAGGAAGATGAAAAATATATTTGATAAAAATGAAAGTTCAATAAAGTATATATAATCTAATAGTAATATAATTTATTGTTAATTTTAATGAGAGTGGCTCATAATAGAAGCCACAAATAGCTTATTAAAAAGATAATTAACGGTTTTATTCTTTAGTAAATATTAAATAATATTTGAGTGAGAAAAGGGAGGGTTTTCTTCTATGGATTTCATAGGTTTTTAAAAATAAGGATAAATTTTAATATCTATTTAAAATGGATTTTGGACGTATTCACCTTCCCAAAGTTTGATCAAATAAAATAAAAAATTATAATTGGATTTCAAATATTGAGATGTTTTCAACCATAGAAATTGTTTTGACTATTAGATTTTGATGTTATATGAAATGGGAGATAAAAATCACAATATGCACAAATAATAATATGAGAGAAAGTAAATCTGCGAGATGACTGAAAATATACTATAAATAGAAATGACGAAAATATATATAATGTAGCTATGGAGGAAATGAACACTACCTGAATAATGCTACTGGACTACATTGCACCCATCTCCATTATGGATGAATTTATGATGCACTATATTCTACTCTGTATGACACTATGCTATATGCGTTCTCTATATCTATGATTATGACAATAAGGCCATTATATAGTAATATACATTCCTTGGCCAACACTCTATCTAGTTGTGCAAGGGATAACTTGCACATTGACACTCGTACATTTATTATATTGCATGAAAAAACTAAGTAAATTCCTCCTAAAGTAATCTAATGTCCTAAGTATGTATCTTGGTAGATACATTTACATGACACAAATAATATAATATGATATATTTATAACACCCTCCTATATTACAATATTTTGGTATTGAAGACTTTTAGTCTTCAATGTGAATCTTCCTCCAATGGATAATCTTGAACTTCAGATTCTTCTTCTCTATTTTCTGTAACATGTTCAACCAAGTAGTTAGTATCTCCATAACCTGTCATCCTTGCAGAAATATCTTTGACTTCATAATCATCTGTGGATACTTCTAGTTCTTCTATTCCTTCTATCCTTTTAGCTAGATGTCATTTTTATTTATTCTATGATACTCCAATTGGGGATAATTGGTTGGGCATTGAAAATGTTGTTGATGATGATTTTGATATTGTCATGGCTGAGATTGATTCCCATTGTTCATCTGATTTCCTCCATTCTAATTTTTAGGATTGAATCTACAATAGTTGGTATTGTGACCTATCTTCCCGCATATATGACAATACCTGTTGTACCATGGTTTTCATACTTTTTATGATGATAAGGTAATATGTCCCTATGGATTATCTTTAGATGACAATGCAGTGTTAGTCATTTCATATTTGATTGTATTTTCCACCTCATATTCCTGTAAAATATTGACTAGGTCATCAAAAGAAGTATCTTTACCTAGAACTTGTAAAGATGTTACCAAATGATTGTAGCTTTTTGGAAGTTTTCTCATGGTTACTTGAGTAGTAATTTCATCCTCCCAAGTTTAATATTTTTCCTTTAATATCTGCTACCTTTCTTAGAAATAGTTCTATGCTTTCTCCATTATTCATTTTTAATGAGTGAAGTTGAGTGAACAACACAAGATTATACTGAGAGGGGGGTGAATAGTATAAGACCACTTTTTACTTTTATTTCGTAAATAGTATTATCCAATATAATCAATGGCAATATCAATAGCAATAACCAAAGTAATGCACAAATCATCACACACAATAGAGACACCAAATTTATGTGGTTCACCCAATGTGGGCTACTCCACAGAAAATATTTTACTAAAACTTTATCAATCAATCTCTTGGGAATCCTTTCCCTATTACAATATTTATGGACCTCTATCCAAAGGAGACACCAATACCCTAATCAAGTTCGTGGATCTCTATCCATAGGAGACACCAATATCCTAACTCTGCTCTAGTTGGTGATCCTCTAGAAGACCTTTGTCTCCACTGCCCTTAGAAAATGGAACTATATCCATAGAAGACACCTATCTTACCTAATATGGTTGGAGATATCTATCCTCAACTCTATCACCTCTAAATATTTGTCTCAAATTTATACTAAATATAGTCCTTCATTCTAGCACAAATTTATCCTCAATCTTTGTCTTTGGTCTGGCACAAACCTCTCCTCAAATCTGCACCAAAATCTATCCTTGAATCTGTACTAAACACAGTACTTAATTCTAGTACAAATATATCCTCAATCTCTATCTTCAAGCCTTACCTCAAAGCTTGACTCAATCTCAAATCAAATCTGATGGATCTGCCCCAAAAATTAACTCAAATTTTGAGCAAATCAATAAATCAACTCTGCTCTCAAGTCTTCTCAAAGACTTGTCTCAAATATGCCTTGTAATATTCCACAAAAGCTCACACCAATTTTTCCTCAAGTCCTCTCTAGAACTTGTCCAATATGCTCAATAAGTTCCCACAAGAACTTATCCAAATATGCTCTCAATATGTATTGTAAGCTTCCATAAAATCTTACCCAAATTTACCACAAGTCTTCTCAAAGAATTACCTCAAATCTGCTCAACAAGTCCACACTAGAACTTGTCCAATCTCATAGAAACATAAAGAGAATTTTTAGAGACTCAATATACTCTATACTTATCACAATTCTCAATTACTTTCAATCACTCTTTTAGAAACATTCAAAGAATTATTAGAGACTCAATATCACAATCACCTCAATGCTCAATCACTTTCAATCACTCTTTTAGAAACATACAAAGAATTGTTAGAGACTCAATATGCTTCACAATCACATCAATCTTCAATCACTTTATCAAATAAATTCATAATATAGAATAGTTTATTTTATAGAATTTTAATAATCACTTCACACATCCACTTGACTAGGCTCAACCAACTCTACTCAGCCAATCATTCAATGAAACAATCCTTGCTTACAAACCCTACTCCAAGCATATGAACCTTCACTCAAAATGTTTCCAGCAATGTTTATCAACCAATCTCACATAACAATGATACTCATGTTCTTTTCAAACCCTAGTTCAAGTTCTTCACTCAACCAATGGCTTCAACAATAATGCTTATAAAACAATCTCACATAACAATGATACTTATGTTCTTTTCAAACCCTAGTTCAAATTCTTTACTCAACCAATGGCTTCAACAATAATGCTTATAAAACAAGGTTTTAACAACTCTTTATTCCAAAAAACCTTGAAGCATTAACTCAAAACACTCAATAAGGAGACCTACTTAAGTCCTTTTCACTCCAAACTTGTTTTCCACAAAACCAACCAATCAACTCAACTATGGAAGAATTTGCCCATACCTTTTTCTTGATGATGAAGGAACCTCAAAAATCTACCACAACCACAAACACTTCTTTTCCAAGCTCAAATAAGTTATAAGATGATAAACTCTCTTAAAGATACAATGTAAATATCAAAACTTACATACACCTTATTACTCCATCTTAAAGAAATCATCCATCAACAATAATTGACCAATCACACCTTACTCTTCTCAATACTGCAATAATTGATCAAGTCACTTTACCAAATATATGAAATAAATCAATTTTTAATTCCCTAAGGTAAAAACAATATTACCCTAGTAAATTTCCATTTACCACTTAGGTAAATACCCTAACTATTTTACCCCTTATCTCTCCCTAACCTTAGCAAAGCAAAGAGTAATTTAATTTTTATCAACAACCCTTATCTTTGCACTACCTTAGCAACTTAATTTACAAATTAAATAAAAAATTATAAAAACCTTTTATATCTCCCACTTCGTGTTTTGCGGGATTCGATCTTGCACTCTCTCCATTGCTGGTGCCTTGGTTATGGCTTGCTAGCCATGTGAGCCAAGCGCTCACGTGCTAATTAAAGCCCTTGGCTCCCTTATCCTTTAGAGCCCTTGGATCCCTTATCCACTTGCCATGTAGCCATTCGATGCACTCCTCTCTTAATGCATGTGCACAAACCTCTTTGTTGCTTCTCTCCTTAACGTATACATGAGCCTTTTCGCTGTTCCTTGGCACGAAACTTAGCACAATTTTCATCGTGAGATAATCAGAGGTAATTCAATTGTTGTGGTTTTGAACTTAGGTAAAGGTTTAAATACCTTTTGCCTTCCAAATATTTCACGTCATTGGAATATTAAACTTGGACGTCGGTGTCTTTATAATATGCATAATTAATTTATAAATCATTTAAATTCTATTTAGAATTTAAATTTTATAAATTAACTTTGTAACCTTTGGATTTATAAAAATTAAAGCCTCCTTGGGGTTAAATAAAAACTTTTTTTTGCTCATAATTATTTAATAAAAAATAATTTTGCCACCATGGTTTTAATAAAAACCCTTTATTTTTACCTCACATAATATAAAAATAATATTATGACATATTTTTAATCAACCTCTTGCATTATTCCTTTTGACCTTTTGAAATCAATTGTAGCTTATTCCTTGACATCAATGACAACTTCATTCCTTGACATCAATGATAACTTTGAATTAAAATGCCTAACATTGAGTCTGAATATGTAGAATGGTTGCCTTATTCTTCCATTCAAATATTTTATCTAGGCTTGTCCATGCATCTAAGGATGATTTTGTTGAACTGATATATGGTTTTATATCATCAGTGATAGCAAAGGTTATTATCATTAGAGATTTTGAATCATTTTCTTCAAACTTTAGGATTTCAGTATCACTTGAGGTAGGTCTATGTGAGTTTCCTTTAACAATGTCCCAAATTTGTTCATAGACCAATATTGCTTTTACTTAATTCTTCCAAGAGAAATAATTAGGACCTTTGAGTAATTGAGATTTTGAAGGAAGAATTTGTTTTATGCCATTTTTCTAATATCAATTCTTCTATCTTCCTAGGGATATAATATAGTGCTTTTGAAAAGATAGTTCAATTTTTGGTTGATTTTGTAAGGCTTTGTAAATATCAAAAATCAACTTTTATCTATCCCTTATTGCTCCTATTGAACTAAGCACTTTTTCTCAATATGTAGAGGTTTTAATGTTGGATTTATTTTGTCCCTTTTTGATGTGTTTGAGACAAGTATATATATAAGTTTCCAACCTTAGCCTAAAGCTTTTAATAACCTATTTTTAAATATCCCTTATGTTTTTATTGAAGTGAATCTAATTTCCAATAAGTTAATTTGAAGTAGTAACCCTTATAACTCCCAAATGTTGGAAAATTAGATCACAATAATATTTGCAAATATTTTAAATAAATTCTAGTAGAAGTCCTTATTGCTCCTATGTTAATATTGCAAATATTTTATTGATATGATATATTATTCCCCTTTTTGGATATTGCTTTCAATGTAGTTGAATTCTTTTAATTTCAACCTTATGACTCCCAAGTAAAAGAAAGCATATTATGGTGGAATAAAGCTTACCTTATATCATTCAATATTTGATGTTGTATTCATTGTGCATGCGCTACAATATGGACATTGATTCTATGGCTCTCCTTTCAATGATTTTCTTGGAACCTTGGTGGAAAATAGACGTTCCAAATGTGGCCCTTCCATCAACGATTTTCTTGGAACCTTGGTGGAAAATAGACATTCCAAATGTGGCCCTTCAATCAATGATTTGCTTGGAACCTTAGACATTCCAAATGTACTTATGCTTATGTATGCTCTTGACCTTCCTTCTTTAGAGCATTGAAGGCTCTTCCATGCCTTGCTTCCATGCTACCGCTGCACCCTATGATTGCAGACTTTAGACGTAAATGCTCTCCTTTCACTCTCTCTTCACTGCATTTAATGGCGATCAATGATGGACAAGTGGCACCTACATTTCTTGAGAGTACTACCACTTCTTCTTGTAACGTTGTTGCACCAAATGTTACTCCTTTGTAATGTATGTGAACTTGCTTTGAGTGCTTGTAACTCCTCAACATTGGTCTCTTGAGCATTAGAAATATGATAGGCATTAGGGAATATTATGCCAAGTGGCATATGGACTTCATGCATGCAACTTTTGATGTAACACCTTCAAGAAGGAGATTGTAACTCCTTCATTATTCTTCTCCTTAGCTTGCTATGCTTTCTTGGGCAACAAGCAACATGTTTTTCTCTACAAGCAATTCATGAGCCATCTTGGAGCTTCGAACGAGGATGGGGTAGCTCTTTTGATTTCCTCTATTGATGATATTCCCAACATAGCATCTATCCTTCTCTTTGTGCTTATGCCTTCAATGTGCTCCTTGTTCACGTTGATAGAAGTGAAGCTTGATGCACCTATTCATTGGATGTGCTCTATCCTCTTTTTTTATGTAAATAGCTTCTTCTTGTCCTTGCAAATGTCGATGATGAACTTGCTATGATTTATGTAAATTATTTTGATAGACTTCCTTTGGCTTACGTAAATAACCTTGGTATGCTTACTATCATTTATGTAAAATCTTCCTTTGTCTTGCAGGTTCTTTCTTGGAGAGAATGCCCTTTTGTTGTTGGAGAATGCTTGATCCTTTGACCCTTATTTTGGCTACCTTTTTCCTGTACCTATTGTGCCTATTGTGGCACCTTTAAATCTGCTCCTTTCCCTGCATTTGATGTATTGTAGAAGTGCAATACCATGTAACCTTTACATGTATATAGAACCTTTTTATTGCACCTTTTATTGCACTCTTTTGTAGGCCTGAGTTTCTAATTTTTGTAGTAGATTAGTGAGTGCAAAATGAGGGTTTTGAGGATGTCTCTTTGGCTAGAATCCTTACCCTTTTTTCTTGGATGATTGATGGTGAATCCAAGCCTTGTAAATGTTGTAAAATGAAGCTTTATTTTAGTTGCACTAACCCCTGAGTGCTTTGGATTTGAGATTCACCAAATATCAATATTTGAAGCTTATTTTGGTTAGTTTCCTTTTGCATGTACTAACCAATTTCGGTGGCTTCTATTGGCCACTTAGAGTTGCAGGTTTTGTGCTTTCAAGAGTGTCTTTAGACACTTGATACAAACTAGATTTTGTAGCCTTTTTCAAAGTACAAAAACTAATTTCTTTTGAGAGTAATAGGATAGTGCAAATAAATCTAATAAATTTTCCCTTTTAATGCACTAACAATTTCACCTTATCACTCCAATTAACTCTAAAAAATTAATGCACTCAATCAATTTACTACAACTAATCAAGAATAATCTAGAATGAATATTCAAGACTTATTCTGCAATTTTGTTATAAGCAAAGGTAGTAGGAGCTAGTCTTCTTTTACTTTCCAAAGTAGATGATAGGTAGTTGATAGATAGTTGGAATTCTAAAATCTAATCAACTCCTAGAGTGCAAATGAACCTAAAAGGAACCTTTCTATTTTGCACTTTTGAAGACTTTAATTCAATTATCCTATTTGCAACTTCAATTCAAATTAAGGTGCTTAAAAAAATCTGATAAGTAATCCAATTAATGAATCTACTTGCACCAACAATTGCATACCTTTTTCTGAAATCTCTTTTTCCACTTTTGTAGAGGATGTAGATCTTGGTGTCTAGGATCACCAAGTTGTTGCCTTGTGTAGGATGTTGCAGCTCTTTGTAGGCTGCCTTGAACAACTTCATCTTCACCAAAATATGGTCTCAAACTTTCTTTCATGAGCCTAGGATTTTGGTGGCTTGTTCTCCTCTTGTAGTCTCCTCCTTTTGTTGTAGATTTGAAGAGATCTTCATTTTTGAAGTGGTGCCTTTTGCTGTGAGAGGTAATCTCCAAATCTCCTAGATTTGGTAGGCTTCTTCTATCTGAATATTCCTTCAAGCTTCTTGTCAAATTCTAACTTCAAACAAGATCTTCTTCTCAATATTTTGAGTGTCTTGAGGTCTTCACTAGATTCTTCTTCTGGGATTTGGCACTCCTTGCCAAATTCTTCTCCTCTTGGGCTTGTTGTCGGATGGCGATAATTGTCCCAAGTCCTTCACTATCAGGGGCTTCTCCTTGGTAGTGGATTTCTCCAATGAGTTCTTCTTTGATGATTTCTTTAGTAAGGCTCTCCAAGCCTTTTACTAGATGCTCGTTGAGACCTCCCCAAGGTCTTTGATCTCGTAGCTACTTCTGGTCTTCCTTGAGACCTTTTCTTCAACCTTCTACTCCTGGAAGTGTTGGTGGTGAGATCTTCCTTTAGATCTTTGCTTATGCTGCTTTTGGATTCGAGCAGGACTCTCCTAGTCCTTCTTCTTCCAAGACTGGAAGTTCTTCTCTTGATCTCTTTTCCTGTAGGTGCTGGATTGATTCTGAAGAAGATACTCTTCCTAGCTTTCTTGTAGGAAGTTTTCCCGACTCACTGAATCTCCTTTCCCTGCAACAAAGTATTAGTACTAAAATATTAATCTCCTTCTAAATCAGATACTCTCTTCTGGAGTCTTCTTCAGGATCAAGGCTACTATGGCCTAATTTCAGTATCAAGGCTCCTGTGGCATTTTTTAGGATCAAGGCTTCTGTGGCCTTTTTCTTCAATATCAAGGCTTTTATGGCATTTTTCAGGATCAAGGCTTATGTGGCCTTTTTCTTCTAGATTTAGGCTTCTATGGCCTTTTATTTCTTGTGTGAATTTTTCAATTTAGTAATGGAGATCTCCTATCTCCTAACTTCACCACAACTCTTTTCTAGAAGTCTTCTTCCGTAGTATTCTTTTCTTGGACAAGAAACTAACCTCTGCACTATGAAGATACGCCGACCTTCGGGCAACAAAGTTGAAGTCTCCTAGCTTTCTATTGTAGGAGGAATCCCAATCTTCTGAGAATTAGATTTATGCAACAAAAAGAAACTATGGGAAATAGTTAAGAAATTCCAGATATCCTGACTTCACTAGTTTATTTGTCAATCTAGTGGATTGAATGTTGAGTCCTAGTCTTCACGAGTTTTTTTTGCAACTCTATGGAAAGACTCTAGCCAAAAGTAATCTTAGTATTTTTGAAACTAAGATTTCTTTTAGTCCTCACTTGTGGCTCTCCCTATTTCTACCACCTAGACTCTTTTGAGAGTTTTTGATAGTGACTGGTCCAAAGGCGCGTCAGGTTGACAAATAAACTTAGGCTCATTGATAATGGTGGCTTTCCTATGGCTAGATCTATCATAGCTCTGATACCACTGTTAGCTTTTGATGCTATATGCAATGGGAGATAGAAATCACAAGATGCAAAAATAATAATATGAAAGAAAGTAAATCTACGAGATGACTGAAAATATACTATAAATAGAAATGATGGAAATGAATACAATGTAGTTGTGGAGGAAATGAACACTCCATGAATAATGCTACTAGACTACATTGCACCCATCTCCAATATGGGTGACTTTATCTATGCCCTATGATGCACTATGTGTTGCTCTCTATGACACTATGTTATATGTGTTCTCTATATCTATGACTATGACAATAAGGCCATTATATAGGAAGATAGGTTCCTTGGCCAACACTCTATCTAGTTGTGCAAGGGAAAACTTGCACATGTACAACTTGCACATTGACACTTGTGCATTTATTACATTGCATGAAGAAACTAAGTAACTTCCCCCTAAAGTAATCTAATGTCCTAAGTATGTATCTTGGTAGATACATTTACATGACCCAAATAATGTAATATGATCTATTTCTAACATTGACCTTGTGATTGGTGTTGAGAAAAATCCTCATTTTATGAAGTACTTCTAAAAGTTTACAATAAATGGAGTGGAATTTTTTTTTAAATTTATGGAAGGGGTTTTGAAAGGGCCCCAAACATTTTACAATGAGAGACTCAAACGAGACAAGATCCACAAGAGATTCAAATTTGAATATTCCCACCCAAGCAAGGTTATACTCATACAAGAAATTCAAAAAGAAAAAATCCCATCGAAGTAGGGTATTCTTGCTCAAACAAGTAAAATTAAAAATTTGAAAAAAAAACCCTCCTCAAGGGGTCTCTCTAGGATGAGCACACAAGGAAAGGATCCTCTTGGTACCGAAATAAACCATAGATATTACAACTAAAATTTAGATTGGATAAATTCTTTTCACAAGAAAGGCCCACATAGGGGCAAGAAAAACAATGGGATCCAAACATGAGAAACACTTTATTGAAAAGAGTTTCTCATTTATAGAAAAAAATCACAATTAAAACAAAAATCCTTCTCAAGAGAAAGAAGTAGAGTTTCCAATTGGAATAAACTACATGAAAAAGGAAAGCCTACACAAGAGGGTCTTTCAAAGGTTTGGAAACTAGAAAATCAACACGAGGAGGTCTCCACAGGCCATGAGATCTCCCTGCAAAAAGAAAAGGAATGCACAGACTAAAAATGGATGAACCTAGAAAATATTCAAAATAACATGGAGCTCCAAGAACATGAAGTATATCTAACCTAGAGACAATAATTAGGAACTCATCCTCTATATCTAATAAGCATGCACATGGTATCCCATCAAAGACCAAAAAAACTATAGATAGGGCCCATCAAAAAATCACCTACAATATATCAACAGGAAAGTCCAACCCCACCAATAGTCTAACTAGGAGGCAATCACCCAAAAACTTCTACTACAGTTGAGCAAGAAAGCATAGGGTCCCCATCCCAAAGACCATAAAAAATCATAGAGAATGGTTTTTCCAAAAAATCCCTAAAACAGACAAGCACAAGACATTCTAAAAGCTATATAAGAAGGCCTAGAACCCACCACTGAAAGCCTAACTTAGAAGTATCTGTGAGAGTCTCTCTTCTGTAGACATTAAAAAATGTGATCTCTTATCCAAAGACCATAAAATATGCAAATAAATATCCCCCAAGACACTTCACACATCAAACAAATAAGAAACCTAACCCTCAATCAAAAGCTAGTTTAGGGAGAAGGAAAGAGAAAGTCACCATTGTGGACAACAATGAAGCACAAGGTCCCCTCTCCATAGAATAGAAAATATATAAGGAAGAGCTTTAAAAAACCATATTACAAATTGAACGAAATAGGAATCCCACCAACACCAACCTACATGGAAGAAAGAAACACCATGTCCACTTGACCAGGTAGCAACACCCATGGAGAAAATGAAAAAAAACTTCCTAGGAGGCTCCAAGGAGACCTACAGAAGGACTTGGAAACACATAAGGTACCAAGAAAAAAAGGGAAAGGCCTTACAATCCTATAAATATAGGAAATATACCTAGAAATCCTCAAATCTAGAGCAAGGGAGGGAGCAAGTAATTTGAAAAGGTGACCTCCTCCTAGAGTAGGAGGCCTCTTCACTCAAATGAAGTGGACTTCATTTATGGAAAAAAATGAAAATTTAGGTGATATATGGATTCTTAATATTAATTCTAAATTACATAGTATGAACCTTATATATTGATAAGATATTGTGTGTCATCACAATAAAATGTATGATAAGAAAATTGAACTCTCCTCTTAGCAAATATGTTTATAATGTTTTTGCACAAATAATTTGGTGATAATTTTCTAGGATCTTACAACCATTTATTACATATAACTATTAATAAATTAAAATATATTAAGTTAGAGTTACATACTAAGATACATAGGAAGAAACTAATTTTAGGAGAAACAAATCCATGTTTGAAGAACACAAGATTATACTGAGAGGGGGGTGAACAGTATAAGACCAATTTTTACTTTTCTTTCCCAAACAATATTATGCAATATAATAATGGCAATATAAATAGCAGTGTTCAAAGCAATGCATAAATCACCATACACAATCGAGACATTTACCGTGGTTTATCGAATGTGGGCTACTCTATGGAGAAAATATTTCACTAAAATTTTCTCAACAAATATCTTGGGAATCCTTCCTTATTACAATGTTTATGGACCTCTGTCCAAAGGAGACACCAATACCTTAATCAAGTTCATGGATATCTATCCATAGGAGACACCAATCCCCTCAACTAGTTTGTGGATCTTTATCCACAAAAGAACTCCTCCTCCTCTGCTCTGGTTGGTGATCCTCTAGAAGACCACTACCTCCACTGGACTGGCTTGTGGATATCTCTCCACTGAAGACTATGTCCTCACTCAAAAGATCTTTATCCTCACTGCCCTAGCTAATGGATCTCTATCCACTAGTTGCTCTTGTCCTCTACTATGTTACCTCCAAAGATATCTCTCAGCTCTATCTCAAATCTGCACTAAACATAGTCCTTCGGTCTAGCACAAATTTGCTCAATATCTATCCTCAAATATGCACTAAACACAGTCCTTCAGTCTAGAAAAAATTTACTCAATATTTATCCTCAAATCTATACTAAACATAGTCCTTCGGTCTAGCATAAATCTGCTCAATCTCTATCCTCAAATATGCACTAAACAAAGTACTTTGGTCTAGCACAAATTTACTCAATATTTGTCCCTGTTCTAGCACAAACCTTTCCTTAAATATACATCAAACTCTATCCTCAAATATTTCCTCAAGCCTTACCACAAATCTTGACTCAAACATAAATCAACTCTGCTAGATCTTCCCCAAATCTTAACTCAAGGTTTGAACAAATAAATCAATCAACTCTACTCACAAGTCTACTCTAAGACTTACCTCAAATTTGTCCACAAGTCATCTTTAGAACTTGCTTAAATTGCTCTCAAGTCTTCACCAAGACTTACCTCAAAGCTGCTCAAGTCCTTACTAGAACTTGTCCAATCTACCCAACAAATTTCACCAAAACTTACCTCAAATCTACTTTGTAAGCTTCCATAAAAGCTTACTCAACTCAATCTTATCACAGAAAACCTCTTCCAATCACACAAACAATTTTCACACAAAATATTGTTCTAATATCACATAAACATATAGGTAATGGTTAGAGACTCAATATGCTTCACACTTACAACAATGATCAATCACTTTCAATATCTCTTGTTTTACCACAAAAACATATAAAGAATTGTTAGAGACTCAATATGTTTCACTCACAACAATGCTTAATTACTTTCAATCTTTCCTTAACTCAATCCAGAAATAAAGAAAAAATTGTTTCACAGATGTTGAACTATCACTCCAACACTTTCAATCAACTAAGCTCAATAAAATTCACTCAACCATTCACTTAATGAAAGCTTAGTCAACAATACATATCAAACAAACCTCACATAACAACGATACTCATGATCTTTCACAAACCCTAGTTCAAGATAGTTCTCAACTTCCCATAACAATGATACTCATGATTTTTTCACAAACCCTAATCATGCATATGAAGGCTCACTCAATATTTCCAACAATGCTTATCAAACAAGGTTTCTAGAATCAACCTTCGTTCCAGAAAAACCTTCATCAATAAATATTGGATATTCTCAAAACCAAACTCAACAATGCTTATAAAACAATCCTTTTCACTCCAACTTAGCATTCACAACACTCAATCCAACAATATTTCACTCACAAGGAAAATGTGCCCATACCTTTTATTTTGATGGAGATATGTCCTCAAAACTTGTCTTAATCACACTTCAATTTTCTTTGCCAACACTAGGGTTAGGTAACCACAACCTTTATCAACATCTCCACAAAATAATTTTCCTAATAATTATTTTTTCATATAAAATATCAAATATCTTAGTACACCTTATAATCTCCAAACTTACACAATATAAGTCAACGTTTTCATAATAACAAAATACACCACAAATTCGTTAATACACCTTATAATATCCAAACTTATAAAATAAGTTTCACTCACCAAAAATCAAAAATAAAATATTTTAATTCTCTTTACCTTATAACTCCCTCAAAAAATTATAGCAAAATAAAATAAGTCACGTTGATAATTTCCCCCTCAACACTATAGTCCAAGCACAAAAATCATGCGTCTTAGCGCCACCAAAGTCCTTTGGTAATGCAAAATATAATTAAAAATTAAATACCTCCTTGTGTGCTCCCATGGGATCGATCCTTGGTCGAAGCACCTACAACACCTTAGCCGTGGCTCCCTAGCTATGTGAGTTAAGCGCTCACATGGGAGTCAAAGGCACTAAAAGTGCTTTGACTCTCCCTTACCCACCAAGAGCCAAAAGGCTCTTGTCCTATGTCATAAACGGGTATCGAAGGCAACACCTTCACATTCTCAAAAACCTTTGCACACTCCAAAATCACCGCTAGCCCAACCACTGGTTGGTTGGTGGACTCTTCCGCCTTTAATGCTTTGACTTCCATAGAATTCGGGGGTAAATAAAATATATCCTTTGTCCTTTTGTTGCTCACAAAAATATTTTGCATTCACACCAAACTTGCATGCATGAAATTAATTTTGGAGACTTGCTTTCCTTAGGGGTAAGGTTATGGTATTTATACCATATGCCTCCCTCTCTCCCACATTGGTGGAGATATAAAATTAAATTGTTTTTGGTGCCCAACCCAACTTTGGGTTATAAACAATATTATTTTATAAATAAATTTATAATATAAATATTATAAATTATTTATAAACTACCTTAGGCATAATTAAACTTTTAATATTATAATGAAATATTATAATATTATTTCCATTGGGCCTAGGTGATTTCCTCTTTCACCCTTGGGCCTTTTTTGATCGCCTTTAATATTATAATAATAAATATTATAATATTATTTCCTTTAGGTCTTTTCTTGAGGGTATTTAACCGTCCTTTTGACCAAGCAACTGGAGCTCTTAGATAAAATCTCTTGGGATTAAAATATATATATTTTAACCCTTCTTCTGTTGGCAATTTTGGGTTTGAGATCCTAGCTTCTTGTCTATGAGTTGTCATTGATGTCAAAAGGAAATGATATTAATGTTAAGAGGATGTGTTGGCTTCAAAGGTGGAAGATTCCAAGAGAATCTTTTTAAGAGAATCCGAAGAGATTCCATTGGCAATGGTTTTTATTAAAACCAATGGAGGTTCTATTTATTATTTATTTATTTATTATTTAAAACCGTTCAAGGTTTTAATTAATTAATTATTTAATTAATTAAGGGAGAAATTATTTTTAATTTATTAAAAATACTTTAAGGGTTTTTAAACTCTTTAGAAAGCAAATTTAGATTAAATTCGAAATTACTTTTCTTTGCAGCCGACGTGTTCTAAAGTCCACGTATGGACTATAAATATGAGAAGGTTCCTAAGGTTAAATGAACTTAGAAAATGGAAGGCAATTAATTGGTATGGCTGCGATCGAATGTTCTGTTTACGCTGTGAAAGAGGAGATCTCGTGGTTTGAAAAGCTTTCGGAAAGCTTGACCGTTTATGTGGAAGGAAGTCCGTCTTGGACTTTGTAAGACCCTTGTCGGCTAGTGGCAGCGAAGGCTGCATTTGGGCCTTGTGTAGGCGGAGGTCTGCGTTTCGATCCCCGTGGAGGGAGTTGTGCATGGATTAGTCACATTTTTATTAAAACGTGTTTTGTGCCGCGAATTTCGGATTCTTCAAGGGCAGCCATTATAAGGTGTGATTATTTTCTTGATATGATTTTTGGCATTGTTTAGCATTGTTTAAAAGACATAGGAGAAATAAGGGGATAGTTCTTTGGTTGTATTTTTGAGATTAGTCTTTTGCTATGCTAAATTTAAAAATGGAGATATAAGGTGTAAGTTTTGGTTGTGTTTTTGGCTTCTTTGGTGGTTGTTTTTAAAGAAGAGGAGCTAAAAGGTGTATTAAGGAAAGTTTTTTATATATGCTCATTTATCTTGGTTCTAACCCTAACTTGGTTGGAAGTTTGAGGGTTGTGTGTGGTGATAGCTTTAAGGATCAATTTTATTCTACTCCAAAAAGGTATGGGCACATTTTCCTTATGAGTATGATTGGTGTATGTTTTTATGAAATAATATTGGAGTGAAAAGGTTTTCAACTAGGTTTCCTTTGGTTGGGTGTAAATCCTATCTTCTGGTTTGTTGAAGACTACTTATGCATTGTTATCCTTAAGGAGATTTTTTGGTGAATGCATAATTTCTGGTTTGAGATAGTGGAAGCTTTGTGCACTAGGGTTTATATTTGTGAGTCTAGCTACTTGCATTGAGTTGGTGGAACCCTTGGTTGGCTGTTTTGAGTTTGATGGTTGAGTTGCTTCCATAGAGGTTGTTTGATCAAGTTATTGCTTTACTTGATTCATGATATTGGGCTTACTCCATTGAGTTGATTTGAGCAAGTTATTCTTTGCATTTGGTGATATTGTGTTGGTGGTTGTTTTGTTCAAATATCTTTGGAGGGAAAAGGATTTCTACTTGTTTCCTTTTCTTGTGATGATTGGTTGAATGCTTCAAGGTTGATGTTGAGTTGAATGGTGTTTGGTTGACTAAACCTTGTTTGATGAGCATTGTTGTTGAAACCCTAATTGATGGTGAAAAGAACATGAGTATCATTGTTATGTGATTCTTTTCATAGTTGGCAATTGTTGGGGTTTCATGTTCTTGAAATAAAACATTCTATTCTATCCATTTTAGATATTGAGTTGAGTTTTTAGATTTGAGATTGAGATTGAGCTGAGTTGATTTGAGTTGAGTTTTGAGATTGGGATTTGAGTATAGAACATATTGAGTCTCTAACAATTCTCTTTATGCTTCTATAAGTTTGACAAATCACATTGGGTCTCTAACAATTCACTTTGTGATTTCCTACTAAGAAAGTTTTTCTTGGTGAGCTTGCCGAGTTTTTGGACAGGTTCCGATGGGGACTTGTGAGCAGATTTGGACAAGTCCTAGCAGAGGACTTGTGAGCTGAGTTTGATAGTTCTATCAGAGAAATTGAGGATAGAGGTGCATTGGTTCTATGAGAAGAACCTGAGGACAGTTGGCAAGTATTTGAGAAGGCTTTTATGCAGAGGATTGATTTGTTCAAGAGTTGGAAAGATCTGACAGACAGAGGAAGACTTGTACTAGACCGACTGACTGTGTTTGGTACATGTTGCTGAGCTGCTGTGGACGTGATCATAGAAGGCAAAGGTCTCTTAGGCTAAGCATTGAGGATAGGAGGTCTTCGGTGGAAAGGAGTTCCACGTGCCGGCAAGAGGTAGAGGTAGTTGATATTCCGAGGGATCATTTCCAGGAGCGAGAGGGGAAGGTATCTCCTTTGAGCAGAGGCTCATAAATTATGATTGGGGGAAGGTATCTCCTTTGAGCAGATGCTCATAAATTCTGATTGGGGGAAGGTATCTCCTTTGGGTCGAGGCTCATAAACATTGTAATTGGGAGGGATTCCCAAAGAACTTTGAGATAAATTTTAGAGAAAAGTTTTGTGAACGTAGCCCAGCCATTCTGGGTGAACCACATTAAAATTGGTGTCACTTTGTGGATGATATTGTGCATTGCTTTGATATTGCTTTGGGTATATTGCTTTACTATTTTGAAGTATAAAGGAAAAAGTAAAAAGAGGTCTTATACTGTTCACCCCCCCCATCTCAGTATAATTTTGTGTTCTTCAATTGGTATCAGAGCAGGTGCCTTCGAAAAGTTTAACAGCTTGAAGGAAAAGCTAGTAAAGAACACAATGGATCATTCAAGTAGCAATGCAACACCTATTCTTGATGGGTCAGATTTTGGTATTTGGAGTGCAAGGATGAAGGTTCATCTAATGGCACGTGGGAATGAGGTTTGGGAAGTGATTGAGGATGAGTACACTATTCCTGAACATGGTCCTAATACTAAAGAAGAAATGCTCCTACATCACAGCAATTCAAAAGCAATGAATGCAATCCTGAAAGGCTTACAGAAAGCAGATATCACCAAAGTGATTCACCGCAAGACAGCTAGTGAAATGTGGAATCAGTTGAAGGTGGTTCATACAGGTGATACAAATGTCAGAAAGGCCAAGTTGAGACACTTCAAAGGTATGTTTGAATAACTCAAGATGAATGATGATGAAAATGAGATGTTATTCATATCAAAAAAAGAGGAAGAACCGAAACATAGATTCATTATCATGAAATGTCTTAGATGTGGAAATTTTGGTCACCTTGAGGATGATTGCACAAATAATAATTTGGTTTCTAGTATGTATGAGGATGCTTCAAAAAACTATAAGGAAGATGCATGTATGGTTTTTGAAAAAGGTAGCATCTCTAGTGATAAGAAATTTGAAAAAGGCTTTGATGATTCAAAAAGCAATCAAATAAAGGATCTTGAAAGTGAACTTATTAGTGCTCTTAGTGCTTTGAAAAAGGAAAGAAAGAAGAATGCTAGACTCAAGGATAAGTTAGATGAATGTTGTATGGAGAGAGATGATCTTATAGAAAGTCTTGACTTCTCTATAGCTAAGACACAAGAACTCAAGGATGAGTTAAAGTCTAAGGTTCTTGAGTATAGTGAGTTAGAACAGAAAATGGCTTCTTTGAAAGAGGAAACTAAAGAGTACAAGGATAAGCTTTACAGGTTTCAAGATAGCTCCAAAAAGGTTAAGTCACTCATCAAAGGTCAAAGAAAGATAACAAATAAAATAGGCCTTGGTTTTGTTAAGCCACACAAGGAACAAGTTGGAGAGTCTAGTAAGAGACTCCAAAAGGAAGAGAGTTCTGATGAGGAAAATATTTTAGAAAAGGAGTCCTTGAGTGATAGATGTACAAAAACAAAAGATAGGAAACAAAAAAAGGGAAGAAAGTTTACAGGACCTAGAAGGTCATTTACAGGAAAGTTTAATGGCAGATGTTTTGCTTGTCACAGGCTTGGTCACATGGTTTCACATTGCATGACTCAAGTAAGGAAGGTAAATGACAGTTTCGAGAGGTGGTAATTTCTTTCAAGGGTATTGCTACTCTTGTAAACAGTTTGGGCATAAGGCAATTTTTTGCAAGTCTAATAACAAGAACAGGGTTAGTCAGAACAGGTGGATTCAAAGAATAGGTATGCCTAAAAGAAATAACATTGTTACTTGTTATAAGTGCAACAATGAAGGTTACACAGTTAGACAGTGTAGAGCTAAACTTCCAAGGTACAGGAATAGGAACAATGGTATGAATAGGTCCAAGGATCTAGGCATGGATAAGAACAAGAATGATAACAAGAATAGGAATATGGACAAGGAGAACAAGAGAAGACATGGTAAGGTATCTATAGACACTGATGATGATCAGTGCCTGTTGGGAGTTTTACTCCCACCCTAAAATTAAACACCTCAACAGGAGGTGGGGGAGGGACTAAGATAAGAGGCTCATTCTTAGTCCCAAGCCCCAAAGGTGGCCCTTTACCATTTATGACAAATGGGGAGAGATATGAGTAAGGGGGAGAGCCTCAAGACAGGGGGAGCTATTTATGTTGAGTTTCTGTGTTGTTGAGAAGCATGGTTTGCCATCAATGACAAAGGGGGAGATTGTTGGCAATTTTGGGTTTGAGATCCTAGCTTCTTGTCTATGAGTTGTCATTGATGTCAAAAGGAAATGATATTAATGTTAAGAGGATGTGTTGGCTTCAAAGGTGGAAGATTCCAAGAGAATCTTTTTAAGAGAATCCGAAGAGATTCCATTGGCAATGGTTTTTATTAAAACCAATGGAGGTTCTCTTTATTATTTATTTAATTATTATTTAAAACCCTTCAAGGTTTTAATTAATTTTTTTTTGGTAATTATTATAGTAGATTAAAAAAGGGTTTTTATAGAGGATCCCAAAACCTTATGTACAAAATCAGCCTTGCATCATGCCTCCTGGCTTTATGTATAAGCCTATTACAGAAAACGTAACCCCTAAAAAAAACCTGATTACATAAGCAATGGGCCTAGGGCATCAATCCCTTGAAACTGAACACCAAAATAGAAATCCCGCCCAGCGGTAACAGTAAGCATGAAACAATCCCTGTCAGCGGGAAACAAACAAATAAGAAAGAAAGTAGTTTTGGAGATCCCGCCCAGCGGGGAGTAGCCAAAAACCACCATCGAGAAGATCCCGCCCAGCAGGAAGCAAAGAAAAACCGTTACAATAAAATCCCGCCTCGCGGGAAGCAGTCAAAACCACCACAAATAGTCCCGCCTAGCGGGAAGCAACAGGGAAATCCCGCCATCCGGGAAACCAGCAGAAAAGAAAGGATCCCACCTCGCGGGAAAACCGGCGGATTTTGCGGATCCCGCCCTATGGAGAAACCATCCCGCCCATCGAGAAAACATTCCGTTCAGCGAGAGCCATCCTGCAGGAAGCCGACAGCCAGCACAGAGAGGATCCATCCCATCAGGAAGTGACCAAAGAGTTGCACCACAAAGAACCCGCCCCGAGAAAATAGAAGAGGATCCTAGCAGCAGGGACCAAGAATCCCGTCCAAGCACAGAGCCCGTCGAGGATTCACAAGAAAAAGGGGGAAGTTGTCCAAACCCTAAACCATCACCTCCACCACACCGAGAAACGCAGGGGACCAGATCCATGAGAATAACCTGCAAAAAACCCCAGGGGGAAGCCTGAGGGAAAAAGGGAAGGGATCCCCAACCAAACAGGGATCCCTAGGAAGCACCAGTCCGAAAAAACAACCAAGGAAACCCTAGCCGACCGGGAGGGGCACAGATAGTGGAGAAGGATCTCCCCCAGGAGATCATCTGCAAACAACCACTCCCCGGGAGGGATGACCTGGGTTGAGCCAGGAACTGGACAGGAACCAGGAGCCATGGGAGGGGGAGCAGGGGAGGGACCAGAGCCCTCCCCTCTCTACTTTCTTCCCTCACCCGGTTTCCAAGGTTTTAATTAATTAATTAAGGGAGAAATTATTTTTAATTTATTAAAAATACTTTAAGGGTTTTTAAACCCTTTAGAAAGCAAATTTTGATTAAATTCGAAATTACTTTTCTTTGCAGCCGACGTGTTCTAAAGTCCACGTATGGACTATAAATATGAGAAGGTTCCTAAGGTTAAATAAACTTAGAAAATGGAAGGCAATTAATTGGTATGGCTGCGATCGAATGTTTTGTTTACACTGCAAAAGAGGAGAGCTTGTGGTTTGAAAAGCTTTCGAAAAGCTTGACCGTTTATGTGGAAGGAAGTCCGTCTTGGACTTCGTAAGCCCCTTGTGGGCTAGTGGTAGCGAAGGCTGCGTTTGGGCCTTGCGTAGGTGGAGGTCTACGTTTTGATCCCCATGGAGGGAGCTGTGCATGGATTAGTCACGTTTTTATTAAAACGTGTTTTGTGCCACGAATTTCGGATTCTTCAAGGGCAGCCATTATAAGGTGTGATTATTTTCTTGATATGATTTTTGGCATTGTTTAGCATTGTTTAAAATACATAGGAGAAATAAGGGGATAGTTCTTTGGTTGTATTTTTGAGATTAGTCTTTTGTTATGCTAAATTTAAAAATGGAGGTATAAGGTGTAAGTTTTGGTTGTTGTGTTTTTGGCTTCTTTGGTGGTTGTTTTTAAAGAAGAGGAGCTAAAATGTGTATTAAGGAAAGTTTTTTATATATGCTCATGTATCTTGGTTCTAACCCTAACTTGGTTGGAAGTTTGAGGGCTGTGTGTGGTGACAGCTTTAAGGATCAATTTTCTTCTACTCCAAAAAGGTATGGGCACATTTTCCTTATGAGTATGATTGGTGTATGTTTTTCGAAAATAAGATTGGAGTGAAAAGGTTTTCAACTAGGTTTCCTTTGGTTGGGTGTAAATCCTATCTTCTAGTTTGTTGAAGACTACTTATGCATTTTTATCCTTAAGGAGAGTTTTTGGTGAATGCATAATTTCTGGTTTGAGATAGTGGAAGCTTTGTGCACTAGGGTTTATATTTGTGAGTCTAGCTACTTGCATTGAGTTGGTGGAACCCTTGGTTGGCTGTTTGGAGTTTGATGGTTGAGTTGCTTCCATAGAGGTTGTTTGATCAAGTTATTGCTTTACTTGATTCATGATATTGGGCTTACTCCATTGAGTTGATTTGAGCGAGTTATTCTTTGCATTTGGTGATATTGTGTTGGTGGCTGTTTTGTTCAAATATATTTTGAGGGAAAAGGATTTCTAATTGTTTCCTTTTCTTGTGATGATTGGTTGAATGCTTCAAGGTTGATGTTGAGTTGAATGGTGTTTGGTTGACTAAACCTTGTTTGATGAGCATTGTTGTTGAAACCCTAATTGATGGTGAAAAGAACATGAGTATCATTGTTATGTGATTCTTTGCATAGTTGGCAATTGTTGGGGTTTCATTTTCTTGAAAGAAAACATTCTATTCTATCCATTTTAGATATTGAGTTGAGTTTTTAGATTTGAGATTGAGATTGAGCTGAGTTGATTTGAGTTGAGTTTTGAGATTGGGATTTGAGTATAGAACATATTGAGTCTCTAACAATTTTCTTTATGCTTCTATGAGTTTGACAAATCACATTGGGTCTCTAACAATTCACTTTGTGATTTCCTACTAAGAAATTTTTTCTTGGTGAGCTTGCTGAGTTTTTGGATAGGTTTCGATGGGGACTTGTGAGCAGATTTGGACAGGTCCTAGCAGAGGACTTGTGAGCTAAGTTTGATAGTTCTATCAAAGAAATTGAGGATAGAGGTGCATTGGTTCTATGAGAAGAACCTGAGGACAGTTGGCAAGTCTTTGAGAAGGCTTGTATGCAGAGGATTGATTTGTTCAAGAGTTGGACAGATCTGATAGACAGAGGAAGACTTGTACTAGATCGACCGAATGTGTTTGGTACAGAGTTCTTGAGTCTGCTGTGGACGTGATCATAGAAGGCGAAGGTCTCTTAGGCTAAGCATTGAGGACAATAGGTGTTCAGTGGAAAGGAGTTCCACATGCTGGCAAGAGGTAGAGGTAGTTGCTCTTCTGAGGGATCATTTCCAGAGCAGAGGGGAAGGTATCTCCTTTGAGCAGAGGCTCATAAATTCTGATTAGCAGAAGGTATCTCCTTTGAGCAGAGGCTCATAAATTTTGATTGGAGGAAGGTATCTCCTTTGGGACGAGGCTCATAAACATTGTAATTGGGAAGGATTCCCAAAGAACTTTGAGATAACTTTAGAGAAAAGTTTTGTGAACGTAGCCCAGCCATTCTGGGTGAACCACGTTAAAATTGGTGTCACTTTGTGGATGATATTGTGCATTGCTTTGATATTGCTTTGGGTATATTGCTTTACTATTTTGAAGTATAAAGGAAAAAGTAAAAAGAGGTCTTATACTGTTCACCCCCCCCCTCTCAGTATAAGGTTGTGTTCTTCATCTTCTACCAAGTCCTATACTGATTCCTGACACTAACTCTTGACACCAATGACAACACAACTAACTCAAAATTTCCAACAATGTTAATAGGGAAATAGCTCTTATGAGAAGAGGTAAGAAACCTTATAAAAATCCTATAGGTAAAAATTAATAAAGCATGATGCTAAATTTATTTCTTTTAAAGGATATTAAATAATAGTTTTATACATAAATTTCTAGGGAATTATATTATTTGTGGAAACACTTCTTAGCAATATAGTTACTATTAAAATAATCCTATAATTGTTGATAATAAGTCTTCTAAAATTTCAAGGTAGTCTAAATAATATACACTTCATTAATATTGACAAAAAAATATTCCTCTAACAATCTGAGTCATAGTTGAATGTAAGGATAAGATATTCTCGAGTGATAGCACTATTTTTTATATTAAAGGGAAGGGAAATGTTAAGTTTTAAATTAGAAAATTCAAATATGTAATATTAGATTTCTAAATGTAAACAAAACTATTGTCCATTTAAAGAAGTGCTAATAAAGGTTAAAAATTTAATTGTGATAGTGATAAATGTTTGATTAAAAACATGAATCAAAAGGTTACTACCATTACAAGATTTGAAAATGGCCTATACAAGTTTTGTGTATTTTGTTTCAAGAATCAAAATGCATGTATGATAGAATAATCGAATGATATGATTAGGTTGTGGCATAATAGAATGAGACATAAACATTAAAAATCTTATGTTGATGAAAAAACTTGATTATGCATAACTTGCTTAAATTTTTATCAACAAATTTGTGAGTGTTGTACTATGGAAAAATGACATGGGGAAAGACTTCCACATAACAAGTCATGAGGAGCAAAGTTACTCTTCATTTAAAGTGTAGTAATGTCATAGGGAAAATACAAACACCTTATCTTGTAGGTTCTAGGTATGTGCTATGATTCAATTATAATTATTAGAAAAACTTGTGTCTATTTTCTACAATTTAGAGTTCTTAAAAAATCAAATAATAAATAGTATTTATAGATAGACATAGAGGAGAATAATTAAAGACAATCAAGATATATAAAGAATCAAAATATTTTAAAAAATAGTTTCTCTAAAGTAAATGGCATAAAGAAATAATTCACTATTTCTTACACACTTTAGGAGAATGCAGTAGCAAAAATAAAAAATTGAACCTCAATGGAAAATTCTTAGGTATGTTGCATTCTATAAAGTTGGATTTTAAATTATTGGTTGAAGCAATTTGTACAACATATACTTTGAAAAGGATTTTGCCTAAAATAGTAATGAATAAAACACCTTAAAAAGATTAAACTAACAAGAAGCTAATTACTTTTAGCCTTTTTTCCATCATGCCTATACTCATTCCTAAGAAAAGAAAAATAAATTAGATTAAAAAAAGTAAAAAATGCATCATTATTCAATATAGCAAAAAATCAAAAGCTTATAAGTTATATAATCTAACAACACAATAAATACTTATTAGGAAGGATATCTAATTTTATGAAAATTATTATGGTTTTTGAGTTCCATGGCACTTCCCTGGCCCTTCCTTCTTAGCTGGCTGGTTTGTAAAATGATCTCCTTGGGATGGGAGGTCACTTCTCCTTTTGTCTACTCCCTTCCATACCTTTTTGAAGGGTTCTTTTGTGTACCTTTAGTTTGGGATGTCCCTGGGACCTTCCTTGGGATTTTTTGGTTGTTTCAGATATCCTTCTCCCTAGTTCTCTTAATGTGTCCTAGGTTTTTTGTAGGTTTCTACTTGGTGCCAGTATTCAGAGGTTCTCCAGGTATGTGTGTTGTGGCTTTGGGAGAGTTTCTTCTTAAGTAGTTTTGCACAACATCCTTTTGGTCTAGGAAGGGACCATGTGCATATTCTTGTGACTCTACTCTTTGGGTTCATGGATGTGGGCTTCTTGGTGGGTTCTCAACATTTTTCATGGCTTTGAGCAAGGCCTTTGCATTGCTTGTTGCTATGATCCCACTAGTATTCCTTATCTGGTTCCTTGAAGCTATTCATTGGCGATGTTGAAGGTTTTCTAGGGTTTCTTGCTACATTTTTTTGGTCTAGGAAGACCTGTGCTTAATACCTTTAGCTTGTTCACCCTGTAGCTCCTTCCTTTTGGGTGCCTCGAGAACTTCCTTGCATCTTTCCCATGGCTTGCGGTTCTACTTCTGCTACTTTCTCTGCTTCTACTAGCATCTTTGTAGATCAACCTCATTGCAAGGGGATTTCATGGCCTATGGAGATCTCCAGATTGCTATTCCATTTTTTAGGCCTATGCAGGATGTTGTTTTGGTATTTTTCTTACATCCTTGTGTGTTTCCTGGCCCTCCTTAGGCAGGATTTTATTCTTGGCAGCTCCTCTATTCCATCCTATTATTTGGGGTGGTTTTGTGTTCGATAGTTTTATTTTTTGATATTTCCTTAGCAAAATACTAGGTTCTAGTTTATCCCCTATGCAGGATTTTTCAAATTTGTGTTTTCTCTGCTTTGGAGAGAATTTTTAATTTCTCGTTGGGCAGGATTTTTAAATTTCTTGTTGGGTGGGATTTTAAAATTTTTCCTGCTTGGTGCTTTGGGTGCGTTTTCTTATAGGCCACCGTTTGGCCTTTCCTTTGGCCTTTCCTGTGGCTTTTCCTCTGGCCCATCCTTGGGCTTTTCCTTTGGCCTTTCCTGCGGCCTTGTATTTGGTCTATGAACTATTGTAAAAATGTTTGGGGCCCTTTCAAAACCCCTTTTAATTAAATATTAACTTACCAAAAAAATGATTATGTTTTTAATAATTATTCTCTGATAAATCTACCTCTAATCCTAATGTAGTGAACTTTCACTACATTCAAAATGTAGAAACAAGTTTTTTTCTAAAATGGAACATCGTAAAGGAGTTTATGCCAACAAGTTTTTTTGGGATGATCAAACCCCTAAAGAGTGTAGTGGATCGAAATCTAGCACTAGGGCTTGATGATCTACGGAGAAGAGGTAAGGAATAGAACTGGAGATAGAAAGAGGACCTAAAGGTTATGTTGCACATAAAAGTTTGGTCACCAAAACCTCAAGAAAAGGACCCAAAAGGCATCTACAAATATGACGGAGCAACTTAGATATGAAGTGAGCACAAGGAAGGGTTTTTATTAGTAGAATTGGCCTTGGAATTGATGAAGGAACTCATACCATGTACAAAGGTCACTCTAGAAAGTGTTGCTCAAGCATATTTCCTAATAAATAAAGGCCCATTAATATCACATTCAGGGAGACCATCCTATCTACAAGAGCATTTATGACAATAAGACCTTGGATAAGCTCCAAACATGCTAATGTGATACCTTGGACTCAACAACTAGGAAGGACACAAGAATTCCTGCTCAAGCTTGTTTGAGAGGGAATTTTGAATTTTAATGAAGGTTGTATAAATAACCAATTTTGTAACATAGTGTGGTAGAGAAAGGATGGTATTTCCTCATGCCTAGTATCTGGCCCAAAGAGTTCTCTTACTTCTCTTGTATAATTTTTTGGACTCGATTCTTGATTCAATCTATGTATAGGTCCCTTTGAACCCTTTCATTGTGGAACATGTATTTGGATAGTTTTAACATATATATAAAGAGCTATGACTACTTACTCTTTATCCTATTCTTTGTGTATGTGTAAATTTGTATGGGAACCTTATCACTAGTATTTATCCCTTGTGAAAATTTCATAAGAAGCATATATGTATGTTGTTATGAACCCAAAAATACATAAATAAAATATATTATTCTTGGCACATCACCTCCCTTAGTCTAGGCTAGTTATTTTTTATTGCTTTACTTTATTATTTTTCTCTCTTCCCTTTTCCTAGATAAAACTCGATAGACTAGGCTAGATTAGGAAGAAGTGTGCCAAGATCACACCCAAATAAGAATCCAACTTTGGTTAAAAAACCTTAAAGGTTATCCTCAAAATTGTATCCCATACTCCTTGGACTTTCTAAATTGTATGCTCCATGCAAGGTATAGGAATCAGATGCACCCAAAAACTATAATGGGTGGTCACTGTGCCAGATCATGAATTGGATATAATTAGGTTTCCAATTGTTAAATTGGCATGTATAATGGGATGAGTCACACAACATTCAAATTATACCTTAGTGAAAGTATTAGTTTTTTTCTTATTGAAGGATCTTCAAAGTTCACCTAGTGACTCCACTATTTGAAGAACTCATAATGTGATGGCATCATTGTTTTGAAGGAAAACCTAGTGATTTATGAGCTATATGCCTACTACCATGTGTAGTATAAGAGAAAACTCATAGCTACTTTTTCCATCACCAAATAATGGTCATATAAGGATAGAGCAAATACTTAAATCTTTCCCTCAAAATACAGCCCAAGTCCTAAAATTTGACAAATAGAGTAGACATTGGTAACATGGGATGAAGATGGAGTTTATGTCACCATTGAAGGGATAAATATCCTACCAAACAAATAACCTCAAATACAAATTGGTTTCCTTACTAGGGGAAAGAGGATAGCTATAGAGGAGGACCAAGAAATGAATTAGGCAGTAATAAGAACCCTACTAAGAGTTAGCAACTTCGAATCCAATCAGTACTAGAAAGCCAACACAATGGAACTAAGGAGGCCAGTACTAGAATTGATTAGAACCTCCTATCCTATTATTGAGAGACCAAGGCCCTAGTGTATAAAATGAGGTACACAAAGATCCTATCCATTAGAATCCTTTAGTATGGTTGAGCACCTAAATAAATCCATGATACATATGCCATTGTGAGATGCCCTCATACTAACAAAACAAAAGAATCAGCTAGAGAAGGCAATGGAAAAATAGAAGATCTTTGGAATATAAAATGTATAGGCCATCCTACAAATATATGGTCTTGGTCCAAACATATCGAAGCCTCTGTCATTCTATCTAATTTTCATACATAGTGACCTATCCAAAAAGCATGCACCTAACTAATACATCAATTGAAATCAACATCAAAGCATGAAATAATAAACAAGATTACAAATAACAAGAAAATGGATGCTTCTTTTATTAATATTGAAAATGAATCTCGGTTACAATCATGCCCCTCTTAGGGTCACCCAAATGTTGATACAATTGATACAATTTGAAAGCCCCAACGAGGTAGGCACAATACTAAAGCTCTATAAATAGTCACAAATTGATCTAGGGTGGAGTTGACCCTCTTCTTCACGTTGAAGGAATTGGATGATTGAATATCCTTTGAATCTACTTTCTCGCGATCAAGAAACAACAAAAAAACATTAAAAGCATAGGAAACCTCTCATGATGAGGCCCTTTAAGGAATGTGAACATAAAGATGCCATAACACTAATGAAATCAAGAAAGCAACTAAAACATGTTAAACCTATGCAATACTTGAAAATATTAATGGAAATATGTAAATAGAAAGTATAACTATCTATTTAATATATTGTTTCATGAAATGAAGCATGATAACATGAAAAGAAGTTAATTATATCCTACTTTCCATAATGAAGTAAACCTAATGCAATCCTTATTTCTATCGGTCAGAGTCTCTATAATGTCAATAAAACCATTTAATATGCTTAATATAATCTAATAAAATACACTACAAAAATAACAGTAAGGAGATCTTTAACTAATTGCAAACCACAGCTCGGATGAGCAGTCTGCACTGTACACCACATCTGTCAGGCGAGAAGAGCAACTGAATAGCTTTACCCTCCAAATCCAAGGTTGTGGGCTTTATCCTCCTTGTGAAATTAATGATCAAGGGTCGCCTTGATTTCCTATGACTGGTTTGGTGATTGGATTACACAATTAGACCTCTATTTGCCTGAATTATCGTTTCTTGGCATTCTAGCTCCTTAGGGCATCCATGGCACAAATTGACATGATGATTGATGAATTGGAAAGTGAAATGGCAATAAAGCTCTCTCAATGCACTCCAGTGAGTCTACAATTTGATAGGGCTTTGCTGATCTAACCTTCAATGCTCACTTGATCTGGTTTGCCCTAATTTAGAGGGGTACTTATTGGATTACCCAAGGGCTAGGGATGGCTTCATGGAGAAGCCAAGATCAAGAAGAGGTGGTTGGGATAGTTGTATTGGAAGCCTCTGGAATATTCCACCCTTCAACTACCCTCTTCTAGAACAAATGGTTGTTCAAATTGATTTGGCTCGGATGAAGGCCAACTGAACTTCAATTCTATATTGTGAGTGACAACTATGGCCTAGATTGTAGACCATAGGTCTCAGCTACGGTTCAGACTATAGACCATAGGTCTCAACTGCAGTTCAAAATGATTAGGACAAGGAGACCAAATTGAGTGGTTAAAACCATTGCTCTATCTTGGATTCTATCTAAGATATTCCATATGGTCTTGTAGCATGTCCCATATGAGTAGTCACCATCGACATGATGCATTTTAGGCGTCTATAGATACCCCTTTTGAGATGCATTATGAGATTGAACAACGTGTGAGAAAACATACACCACCTAAAATGATGTCGAAGGTTGCATGATGATATTTAGTTTGATCAACATTAGATGCCCTAAGTCCTGCAAAAGGATGCACATCCTAGAATCATTGCTTCCAACTGGGTGAAAGGCTTAAATTTGAAAGAGTTTGCACTCGTCATCAGGCATTCGGGTAGCTTTGGTGCTACAATAGGAGTTAGGCCTATATAATCGAAAGTATGAGAGCTACAAACTAACTGTCATATATGCTATTTACCCCAAGCGGGTAAGCTTATGATAGTTGTTGGAAATGATTCACAAGGACAAATGCAATTTTGACAAGATCTAGGGATCTACGATCAAGGGATCTTCTGCTGACTTTGATTATGATTATGAAAATATGACTACCCCCTCAAGCGACGATTTGATGATGGTAATGATAATTGAACAAAATAACGAGGTCGCTTGACCACTATGAATGATTTGAACAAACTTAAAATTTAGCATTTAATTACTTGGCTAGGCTTAGTTCAGCTTATGATTGCAACTGTTAATAGTAATTGCACATTTCTATCCCATGGAGCGGTCGGGCTACAATAGCCTTCTTAGAAAATCAAAATAATACAATGCCAATTAGATTTATGTTGAATCAATTTGTTGATGATCTGCTGAAAAGATGTCATAGGAAAAATGTCATGAAATGCCTTGTTCTCATGGAGCGGTCTAGCCTTGAAGGCCTTCTTCGGGATTGAAAAGAAGCATATCAAATCAACAATGACAATTTTGGTCTAAATATCCTTATGGTTATTTACTCATCTTGTCAAATTGCATTGATCGCAAATCGCTTCAATCGCCAAGTGTATAGGGTAAATAACTGAATACGAGGTGCATTTGGCTTTTGATTTATTTAATTTTAATTTTTGTTTTTTTTGTTGACTTTTTGAATTTTTAATTGATCTTGGTGATTTAAAATCACTAAATTTGTTAAATTGATTGCTCTTATTGAGATTCTGAACCATTATGAATCATTAATTTGTCAGTTAAAATCTTCTAATTTTTGTCCAAATGTCCTTATGGTTATTTACTCATCTTGTCAAATTGCATTGATCACAAATCACTGGAATCACCAAGTGTCTAGGGTAAATAACTGAATACGAGGTGCATTTGGCTTTTGATTTATTTAATTTTAATTTTTGGTTTTTTTGTTGACTTTTTGAATTTTTAATTGATCCTGGTGCTTGAAAATCACTAAATTTGTTAAACTGATTGCTCTTATTGAGATTCTGAACCATTAGGAATCATTAATTTATCAGTTAAAATCTTCCCACGGTGGGATTTTAGTGCATTTAATGTTAGTTGCGAACCACCCTCATGGGCTACAGTTAGAAATTTTAAATTTTGGGAACCATGGCTCAGAGCTGCGGTCAAAAAACCCTAATTTCGAGATCACGATTGTCAGTTGCGGTTCGACAAATTTAGGAAAAGTATATAAATTTTTCCCATTTGAAAATTTCATTATTACTCCTTGAAAGTGATTTGCAACTAGAGAGCTCTGAGAGGTGAGGAAGCAAACTTGATGCGAAGCGCTACCAAAAAATGCTACCTATGACCTCCTACACATCCTGATGGTAGACCTTGCACAACCTTCATCATCCGAGGCATTGGTGTAGGAAAGGTAACTTGAAATTGAGTCCTTGCACTCCTTACCAGTTCAAAATGAACCACATTAAGTAATGGGTCTAATTAATCTCACTAAACTACTAGAAAAGAACTTCACATTAGCTTAGGCTAGATTAGGATTTTAATTATTTGGGTGTTAGGCTAGGAAGTAACCCTTTTAGGGTTACATTCCTAGACCACAACTGGAAAAAATGGTGCCCAATTGTCAGAATGGGGACCACGACTGTCATCCACGATGGGATTCATATCCCAACGATCACAAATTTTATCGCTACGCAAACTATAGATTTGACCCATGGTTCCACAAATTTTGACAAATTTTTCAATTTTATTTGATTTTTTATTTTTCTTGGCAATTAATGTCATTTATTGCACTTTTGAAATGCATTTTTGGAATTTTTGATCATTTTTAGCATGTTTTTGTATTTTTTAGAAATTTTTAGATTTGTTTGACATTTTTAGGTCGTCTTTCAACTATTTTTAGTTATTTTTAGTTATACTTTTCTCTTATGCACTACTTTTGTTCATAAATTGACCTCCAGATCCTAGGAGCCAGATCTTCTCTGCACCCTTCGTAGAAAGCTCACTGGATTGGAGCGAGAGTGGTTCGGTGTGGTGGATTTGGGATACATGCTTGATCTGCCCACGATCAGGGTAGACCAGGCCTATATGACTGCGTTGGCCCAGTTTTGGGATGCATGGACTAACATATTTCACCTTTCCCTAGGTGAAATGATAGTCGCTTTGGAGGACGTCTACCAGATATTTATGATCCTTATCGATAGGGAGCCCATCACCTCCACTCCATTTACCAGTAGAGGAGTTGTGTTTGATGCTATCTTCAATTATCACAATGAGGATGCCTAGGACAAGATTGACCATGGAGGCATCCACATCATTTATTGGTAGGTTAAGGGTGTCTTCTCGATCCAATAGGTGATCTTAATGCATTTAGTTATCCATATTGTGCTTCCAAACTCCTCGAGCATGAGGATCCCCTAGAACCTCCTGGCCATCATCAGGAGAGTTACACAAAGTTCTACACTATAGCCACTGCTCTTAGCTTAGGGGATCACACTATTAGCTCAATTATATCATGAGTTATATCAAGTTACCCACAAGATTCAAGTTAGTATCATCTATATCTTGTTGCTCCAGATCTAGGGCTAGCAGCACATTCAGATCGAGCAGCCTAAATACTTGTCGCTCTACATTACTACTATTCCTACTGCATGCTAGTGCTATACGATATGCTAGAATCATGAGGAGGAGGAGTTCTAGAGCAGATCTCACGTTGGGGACCTAGACCATTATATTTCTAGATTTGTACAACTTTGAGTGGACGACATAGAGTGGCGCTTGTATATGGGTTGCCCCGCATGGGAGGAGGTTGACGAGCGGTTGCACCAAGCAAGGAGGGACAAGTGGTTACTTGGTCGCAAGGCTGAGATTCATGAGTACCAGTTACACTCATGCGTCCTCCACCAGTTTGGTCTGGTTCAAGATATTTTGGTGCTTCCTACTATCTATAGGTGCATAGTTCTGGAGAGAGATCTACAGTGGGTCCAGCTGACACCACTAGGGGATGAGGCTGATGACTTCCAAGAGTTGGACATGGCTCAAGCTAGCATCACCATAGAGTATGACACTTGGTGGTCACTCCTACAGTGGTAGGGTGAGGGATCCCTTGGCTAAATAGATGAAAGAGCAGAGGCTGATATAGATGGGTGTAACATGCGCTAGTGTATCGAGGATGGATGGGGTATAAAGGCTATCGTGATAGAGGACATAGCTAAGGAGGTTTAGGCAACACCAAACAGTGAGGTTGGGTAGCTACTATCTCTGGTGTCAAGCTTATAGACTCAGATTGGCACTTTGAAGAGTCAACTATGCCAGAGGGATACATAGATTGCTACATTGTAGGTACAACTTGCAACAACTCATATATAGGGGGGAATTCTACTATAAGGGCAAATACCTAATCTACACAAACTACCATGGCATCTCTCATGGTACCATCTACTCTACTGCCAGTAGGTAATGATCCTATGGTTGAGATCTAGAGGCTTTATTACCTTGTGGAGGAGGATAATGATTGGTAGGATGCATATGTAGCTCGCATCTCCTAGTTGGAGGGCTACATCCAACTGAGTGGTTTGGAGGTACCAGAGGACACTCACACCATAGGGACCCATAGGAGTGGATCCCATAATAGAAGCAGGGAGATAGGATGGTATACCACCAGCTCAAGACATAGGACACACAATATTGAGAGGACACAAGTCTGAGAGGACACACAGGTCTTCGAGCACTCAGGGTGCTAGCTCTCAAAGGACTCACAGGGGTGACAGGGGTGATGGCGATGACTCATAGGTTGGGGGTGTAGGCCCGTAGTAGAGATCCTAGAGATACTTATGTTGTACTATTTTTTAGTGTAAGGTCTAGGACCTACATAGTTGTAGCTTGCGCGTATTTTTGATATACCCCTAATGTACTCTTTTTGGAAACACACACACACACACACACACATATATATATATATAAGAGATCGATCATTTTGGCTCATTATGTGTACTTGTATATTTATGTTTATGTTATGCACATGGATGTAGATGTTCATATTGATGTCATGCTAATATGATGTGATGTATAAATGACATGTGTATCGCTCCAAATTTTTCACACCCTTACCTTCAGGCTATAGGATCCGTGCCCAAAAGGGGGATGTGAAAAGGATGGTGCGGTACCTTGGACTGAGAGGCCTTGCGAAGGTCCCGCCTCTCGAGGGAGGTGTATTATGGTGATTTTTCGACGGATGGTGGGTTCACCAGGAAACATTTAATGGCAGTTTCCACGCCTAGGTTGGGAATGTGTTTTATGTGTTCAGTTTTATATTTAAACATTCAAATCCTAGGTTTGGCAAAATGAATCTAAGCTATTCTATATGAAGATGCAGATTAAATGAATACAGAAAACAAAATTAGACAAAAAATAGAGAGAATAATATGGATTAAAGACCAATACCTGATCCGGATGTCTGATGAAGATTCTAATTTTTGAAGCAGTTAGGATCGCCTCTAATTTGATAGGATCGTCTGCTATCAGACAAGATCGTCTGAGATCTGACGAATTTGTCAGAGACCTGCAATCAGAGAAATAGGTGCAAAACACAAAAAATACAGCAATGCTAACATAGGGAAATAGTGTAAAATGATAGCAATAACATTAACATGATGATAATGAACAAAATACGAGTGTATTATAATGGCTTAATGACAATTGGTGACTTAATTATGCATTTAAAGCTACATGGGTGAACTCCAAGATGCAGAATAGCATAAAACGATAAATAAACTAGCTAATTGCAGAATAAAACAACAAAAAAATATGAAGAAAATGCAAACTTTGGGCACTGATTGCCTCAATGTTGACTACAATCAAAATCATCTCGCATTGGTACGAAATCGTCTCTGATTCGACAGGACCACCTTCGATCTGAATAGGATCGTCTGTGATGATGTAAGTTGGCTCCGACTAAAAAATACTAATGTACTTGCAACAAAATTGGATAGAACAAGTGCAAAATGGAAATTTAGGATGTCTTAATGCGTGTGAAGTCGAGTTACAGGAATTATCAGCCAGGGGGGTGCTAAGGGGAGGGCCTAGGATTAAATAGGCTTAGGAGGGAGGTTAGGAGGTTGGAGATCATCCCTATTTGGGAGATCTCCAACGGGGAAGGGTCTCTAATGGCACAAACATGCTTCTGCCCAGATTAGAGACGCCGTTGGAACATAAGCTAATTGTGAAAAATTAGTTTAGGGACAAGATCGTCTGGACGTCCTAGCCCAGACGAAATCGTCAGATCTGGGGCGATATCGTCAGATCTGGGGCGATATCGTCAAACGGTCAAAACAAACTCTAAAAATGGTGCGAAAAAGGAGGAAATGGATTACGCGGCGGTTTGGGAGCGGTTTTGGAGGTTAAAATTTGAATTTGAATTATTTACTAGAGTAATTGTAATTATTAAGGTTTTACTATGCCAATTTTAGGGTGCTACATTTTGCCCCCTCTTTAGCAATTTTTTTGAAGAAAATGCATTAAAGATGAGTTCTTCTCGATTTTTCGAGAAAGCAAAAATTATTCCCATTTTTAGGCGACGATTCTTGGTCGAATCGTACGACAGCTTACTATGGTGCCCCCTCCGTGTTTTTACCCAAATCGAACGTTTGAGGTAAAAACACGGAAAAACAAAATTTTAAAATGTTTTTAATTGTTTTTTGAATAAAATTAAGAAAAATAGGGTAAAACCCTAATTCATTTTTACTGTTCATTTTCCTGGTTTCTGGAGCTCTGCAAGCAAAAATGGTGGAGACAGCACACAGATCGACAGAGGTCCGGCACGGGCTACGGGTAAGAGTCTAAACTTAGTTTAGAATGGTTTAATGTGAATTTACATGCTTTTTAGGTGAATTTTAATCAAGTTTTGAGCATCGCAGTCGTTTTTGGGCTGTCGATGTCGTCGGGATGAAATCGTCTCGATTTTGATGAAATCATCTCAAGTTTGCCGATTTCGTCTAAGGGCGTAATCGGCGAAAGGGGGACGATTTTGTCAAATTAGGGACGATTTCGGCTAGCAAAATTGAAGACGATGTTGCTCAAATTTGGGATGATATCGTCCAATAGTGGACGATATCATCAGTTGTACAAAATTGAACTTATTTTTACTTGCATTATTAATTACTAAGTTGTTATTAATGATTGTTTATTGTGTTGTTGTTTATGTTGTAGAGAGGTTTACTAAAGAGCAGAGAATAGAAATATGGCAGACTGAGAGATGACTTGGCCGCTCTAACACAGGCAGAGCGAGATCAGCTGGCGCCGGCTGGCTTACAGCGTGTGGCAGAAATGCCACAAGTTTCTACAGACATGGGGCTACTGATAGCCCTGGCAGAGAGATGGTATCCGGGTTCTTCCTATTTTTGGCTACCGACAGGGGAGATGACTCCCACATTGGAGGATGTATGGAGGATTTTGAGGATTCCCATACAAGGATGATTGATCACTCCTGCGGCCAATCAGGGCCATGCTATGATGCGGTTGTGTGGTGACCCGAGCTTCGCCCTGAAGAAGGGTAGAGTGAACATCGAGGCACTACGTCAGATGCCTAGGGCATCCAGACTCACACAGGTTTTTGCCGGAGTGGTAGGTGGACTTCTGCTGTGCCACCAGAGTAGATGCAGGGTACCATGGGTACTAGTAGATGTGATCTATGACATGCGGGATCATGGCTACAGATTCTCTTGGGGCAGTTTTATTCTATGCCGGTTGTACATGATCCTGCATGGGGTCGTGTACAAGGGTGATTGATGTCTAGTGATGACATCATTACTACAGGTTTGGTGCTAGGAGCACATTGCAGTGCGGAGGCCGGTAGGGCTTCCTTTGATAGGGGTTGACGGGGAGAGGCCTCGAGCTTTCTACTGGTGGCTTCGAAGAGGGTCACAGCGATGGATTGATCTACCGATGTCTCGGAGACTGTTGGATGACCTTATACTGGACTAGATCACCTAGAGGCCATGGCGAGAGCACCCAGGGTGGGCCGAGGATGGATAGGAGCTGGCTCGCATCAGGCGAGTTTGCTGGTTAAGGATGGAGAGGGGAGAGGTGGAGCTCCATCTCTACGACTGAGTTTTGTGATAGTTCGGTCTACAACAGGGGATCCCATCTCTTAGGGATTACGATTTTCCCAGACTGTTCAGGATAACACTACGGTCAGTGGGGCTCTAGACATGCAACGATTCTAGAGTCAGGACATAGATGATGCCCCCATTTAGCCAGTGGATGGGGATGACGCTGGAGTAGCTGACGGCTATGATGCCTGGTACGCAGGCATTCACCCTCGAATGATGAGGGCTCAGGGTCCGATTCATGCAGTTGTGCATTGGAAGGGGAGGCGATGCCAGGCAGCTATTGAGGCGGCCTAGGGTCATAGAGGGAGAGAGCAGAGGAGGCCTCAGGCGTAGGAGAGGCTGTGACAACGGGAGAGGAGGGCGGATAGACCCACTTCTCCATGGAGAGAGAGGCCACAATCGCCCGATAAGGGCAAGGGTGTTGACACTGGGGAGAGTAGCGAGATAGTGACTCTCCAAGTGAAGACAGTCCGTCTCCAAGCATAGGTGCAGACACTGCAGGAGGAGGCTGCATGACACTGAGCTGAGGTGACATCTCAGAGATGAGATTGCATGCCTCAGAGCACGGGACGAAGGGGCGAGCACTCAGGAGCTATTGTGGTTGATTGCTCAGACTGCATTCTACCAGGGTATCTACTTCCAAATGGTGCCAGAGGGTCAGAGGGTACAGCTGCCAGTTGACATTGCTGACCCGATCAAGATTGGGTCGTTGAGGACTTCATCTCGATCGATGACTAGGACTCGTAGTACCACACATACTACGATGGGGCCGCCTCATCCACCTCAGGGTGGGGGAGGAGATGAGGCTGAGAGTTTGAGGGGCTCTCGAGACACTGCACAGAGGATATATGATTGAGAGGATTGAGTATGCCAAGATGTGGATTGTGGCATACCAATCTAGTTTTGATATGATGTATATATTGTTGATATATACATGATATGAGATATTTTTTGATCATATGACTTGTGTTTTGTATTTGTATGATGCTTTTATGTTTTGATTAATTGTTTTGATGATTGGATTGAGGATTCATGTAATTACGTCATTGGAAATATTATGGTTGAAATGTCATGCTATAAAAATTTAAATGAAATAATCTGATAGAACAAATTGGTTGTTTGTGATGTGATGATGAAAAATAAAAGGGGACTTTTAACAATAATTTCAAAGGACATTGTCGCTATTATAGACCATTTCATGGAGTCGCCGCTCACTCGGTCGTCAAGCTAATCCCAGTATAGAAATATTGTTAAAAAGGAAAAGAGTGCTTAAGAGACTGTCTTAAGACTTTGGTGCAATGGTGCAAATGATGATGATGATGGTTTGTTTTCAAAGTTTCATAAAAATAATATGCATGAAATAATGTTAAAATGATTTTTACTAGGCATAAATTCCTAAGTGTGATAAATTTTTTGGATAATTCCCTAGGAATTATACCATCATTGCAAAATTGAAGGTTGACATAATGACATGAAATAGTGATAATGTGCATTCTTTGTGAAAGCATAATTGTGTAACATAATGATTTAAGTCATATGGTTTTGATGATTTGATTTTTAAATGAATGGGGAATAAAAATTGGTACAATGGTTTGCACTAGGCATAGAATATTTAGGTATAGACTTATACCATCATCGCAAAATCCAAAAAGAGAGTTTTATTGCATGATTGATTTTTGATAAACAAAAAATATGAAGACGAGGACTTGCGCTAGGCATAAAATTCCAATTTTGGTTTTGGAACTATACCATCGTCACGAAAGTCAAAAGTTATGTAACTTGATTGCATGTTTTTGAAAATAATTTTGATTGTTGATAATACATGTAGTTGTCTTTAGACTAAACAACTGTACTTTAAAGAAAAAAATGAATTTATTCCAAACAATTTGCAAAAAATATTTCAAAGTATCTTAAAGACAAAAGTTAGATTTATAAGGAATCCCATGTGCATATGTGAGTTCATTTCCAATCTTGACTTATCATAATGATACACAAAATCTCTCAAATACAAATGTGTGTGCAATTGCTTTGTTTATTTACCAGTTTTGAGCAAGATAATTGGATACAAGTGATTTGAATGAACCAAATAAGTGTTCATTAACCATGATTTAGATGCATATAACCATACTAGACTACTATGTAAGTCGGATTATCAAGAGCTAGCTAATCCATAAGCAGACATAGGTCCGTACAAAAGAAGGTCGCTAATGTGACGGACATATCACCACGCTAGGAGTTACCCAAGGCCAAGCGAGGTTGGGCACAAACCACCTGTTATGGGGCTTACCTCACGGTTTTTGAATAATTGAGAATTCCAGGGATTCAAGCTCATCAACCCTTATTTTCTTTTCAAAGGGTAGGGAAAGGGATTTTATTGCTTTTGCTTTTGCTTTCTTTTGCTTTCTTTTGTATTTTTGCTTGATTTTTGAGATAATGCTTGGAACATTGCTGTAATGATATAAAATAACTTTTTTCTTTTTCTCTTTTTCTTGAACTTTGCTTTTTCTTTTTGTTCTATGCTAGGGATACTTGCTCGGATTAGTTGTAGAGCAAGGTATTTTTATTCTGGGTAGGGGTGAGCTTGTCCTTTTGCCAATTCTCAAAGATTCTAGACCATGTGCATGATAGGATAGCAGGGGAAACTTTTCGCTCAAGAAACCATTTCTACTATGTAGCATAGCATGAATATTACAAATATAATCATTTTATTGTGAAAAAGATGTGCTTGGTTTAAGTAAATAACAAGATCAATTCTTTGTGCTCAAAATTTATTTAATTGAATTTTGTGAACTTTGATATAAGAGAGATTAGTAATCATGCCAGATAAAATCAAGATATTTATTTTGTGTTTGTGAAAGTGAGGGCTTCCAAATAAACGCTAATTTATCCAAAATAATTTGAAACATATAACTGCAACATTTGTAAGAAGATAGATATAAATACTTTTTGAAAAGTGTTGAGAATGTTGACTCTCTCTTTCTTCTTTATGTTGTTTTGGTTTTGAAAGAGTCAAGAATATTGCTATTTTTATTTTTATTATTATTTTGTTTTTGAAAGAATTAACAAGTGCCATAAATAAATACAACAAATAGTTTTGAAGATTTTGGTGATTATGAATGTTTTTAGTGTTTTTTTTATTTTTATTTTATAAATTGAAAGAAATACAAGATAAAAATATTTAAAAAAAAATATATACAAGGATGAAATGACCAAATTTATACATAGTAACGTTTAAGATGCAAAATGTTCATGGGTTCTTTAAGTTCTTTACCATCTAAGGTAGATAATTTGTATGCTCCTGATTCAAATTTAGCAGTGATAATGTATGGTCCAAGCCAGTTGGGCTCAAATTTACCTTTAAGGTCCTTAGTTGCATTAGTATTTTTTTTATTTTCTTTTAAAACAAGGTCGCCAATCTCAAAGGATCGATGACAAACTTTTTTAGCATATGATATTTTAAGCTTGTTTTGGTAGGCACGGAGATGCTCCAAAGCATTAATGCATTTTTCATCTAGGAGTTCCAGCTGACTGAGTCTGCTAGCTCGATATTCATCTCCTACTTCGGTATCTTGAAGTAGTAGAGCCAAAGAAGGAACTAATTCAAAAGGAAAAACTGCTTCAACACCATAAACCAAAACAAAAGGTGAAGTTCCAGTGGGGGTTCGAACACTAGTTCGATAGGCCCACAAGGCTGGATATAACTGAATGTTCCAGTCACGGCCAGTTTTATTGACCAATATTTTAAGGATTTTGATTAAGGTTTTGTTAGATGCTTACGCTTGACCATTACCCTGAGGATATTAGGGAGTGGACCAGCGATGTTGAATCTTATATTTTTGGCATAATTTTTTAACATTTTTATTTTTGAAACAAGTTCCATTATCAGAGATGAGATTTGTAGGAATTTCGAACCTACAAATGATTTGATTAAAAATAAATTTAGAGATTTGTGTGCCAGTGCAGGAAGCTAAAGGCATAGCTTCAACCCACTTTGTGAAATACTCAGTGGTGGTTAAGATGAATTTGTGTCCATTAGACGACACAGGATTGATTTTGCCAATAATATCTAAACCCCATTTCGAAAAGGGCCAAGGAGATGAAATAGCATGCAGTTGTTGTGCAAGCGCATGGACAAGGTCAGCATGTTTCTGGCACTTGTTGCAATGGCACACATAATCATGTGCATCATTTTCCATGGTAGGCCAAAAGTATCCTATCCTAAGGAGCTTTTTAGCAATGACACTACCACTGAAGTGTCCTCCACAAGATCCATCATGGGCTTCACTCAAGGCTGATTTGGATTCTTCTAAATTCAAAAATCTTAATAGGATACCTTCAAAAGATCTCCTATACAAAGTATTGCCAATTATTACAAATCGACTTGCTCGTCTACGTAATAACCGACGCTCGTTTTTATTAGAATTGGTAGGGAAAGTCCCATTTTGGAGGAAATAAAATATATCTGTATACCAAGGTTCAGGAGTAGTTTCAGTGATTAGAAACACATCCAAAGGTTCTAAGCATGACTTATTTGAAGCGGGTTCCTGGAGTCGACGAATAATGATAGTGGTATATTCGTCATCTAACTCCAAGGGTAGGAGAGATGTAGATGCAACCATAGCATCAGCTGCACGGTTGCTAGTTCGAGGAATAGCTTCCAAGGTAATTTGATCAAATAGAGACATTAATTGTAAAACATAGGCTTTATATGGGCGCAGTTTATCATCTTTGGTCTAATAAACTTCATTAATTTGGTTTATAACTAGTTGAGAATCACCAAAAACTAACATATGTTTAATTTTTAGCGCCAAGGCAGCTCGTAATCCGAGGATTAGAGCTTCATATTCAACAATATTTTTGGTGCAAGAAAATGTTAATTTGAAGGACAGAGGAATAAGATGTTTTTGTGGGGATATTAAAATAATACCCGCACCAGCCCCACTCATGCATCGGGCTCCATCAAAGTATAAGGACCATTGTTCAATATGGTCTGCCTCTAATTGAAGGCATTCATCAGGAAACTCAATGATGAGGGGATGGGTAGACTCTAAGGGTGTAGCAACTAATTGATCTGCTATGATTTGACCCTTAACAGAATTTTGTCCTATGAATGTGAGATCAAACTCGCTTAGAGCAAGAACCCACTTGGCTGTGCGACCCGATAAATAAGGTCGACTCATGAGATACCTTAAGGGATCATATTTAGCAATGACATAAGTTTTCTGACTAAGCATATAATGGCATAATTTTTGCATAGCAAACACGATTGCTAGACATATTTTTTCTAATGTTGTATATCGGGTTTCATAACTGATGAAGGTTCGACTAATATAATAATTAGCACGTTCTCTCTTTTCATCATCTAGCTGAGCTAACATAGCTCCTAAGGCAAAATCTGAAGTTGAAATATACAGGAGAAATGGGTGATCAGGTTTAGGCGATGAAAGGACTGATGGGTTAAGGAGGTATTGCTTGAGAAGTTCAAAAGCTTTTCTACATTCGTCATCCCAATTAAAAGGGACATCTTTCTTAAGAAGTTTAAGAAAGGGACCGGTTTTGTCCGCCAGCTTATCGATGAAGCGACGGATGGCTTGAAGCTTACCTTATAAACTTCGTAACTCAGATATATTAGTAGGTGCAGGCATATTAGTGATAGCCATAATCTTGAGAGGGTCAATTTCAATACCACGTAAAGAAACTAAAACCCCTAATAGTTTATCGGACTTAACTTCGAATATGCATTTGGCTGTATTTAATCGAATAAGATATTATCGTAATCGATTAAAAACTTTTCTCAAATCATCTAAATGATTATCTTCATGAATAGAGCGAGCTATAATATCATCTACATAATCATGTAGGATATCATGCATCATATCATGAAAAATATAAGTCATAGCTCTTTGATAGGTTGCACCTGCGTTCTTTAAGCCAAATGGCATCACTTTCCAACAAAAGGTACCCCAGGGGGTAATAAAGGCTATTTTAGCCTGATCTTCAGGAGCTATCCTAATATGATTATAACCGGAGAATCCATCCATTAAGGACATCATCCCACTCCCGATAGTAAATTCAATGATTTGATCCATGTTTGGAAGAGGAAAATCATCTTTAGGGCATGCAGCATTAATATCTCTAAAATCTATGCAAACCCTAACTTTGGTGGCTTCTTTCTTGGTAACTGGAACTACATTTGAGATCCATTCAACATAATCAATAGCTTGTATAAAAACAACATTCAAGAGTTTTTCTAACTCCCATTTGACTAGCAGGGCCACTTTGGGATTCATTTTTCTAAGTTTTTGTTTAACCGATTTAGTATTCAGATGGACCACTAGGTGATGCATGACTATAGAAGGGTCCAGACCTGGCATATCTTCGTATGTCCAAGCGAAGACATCTTCATACTCTTTAAGGAATGCAATGTATTGCTCTTGTTTTTCTTGACTTAATTCTGATCCAATATTTATTATGTGAGGATTATCCTCAGTTCCAATGTTAACTTTAATGACGCTTTCTACTTCCATGTGTAGATCTCTTTCAAAATTAGGTGGGGCGGGTGAAACGCCCAATTCTTGTAATTATTGTAAGGTTAATTTGGATAATTCATCTTGAGGATTAGCGGTCTCAAGTTGGGCTATAGTTGGTATAGAACCATCAAAATAAAATCCATTGTGTAACATTTCTTCAATGGAGACATCGTGGAAAATATCTCCTTCCAACTCCTCATCGGAGCCAGCAATCATTTCAGGGTAAGCTATGGATAGCATTTTACATGTAAATGGCTGATTTTTTAGAGGCAAATCATCACACCTATCCAAATAATCTTGATAAAATATGAGTTGATCATCATCTTCAAAAGGAAAGGGTTGACCCTTACTAGGAAAAAGGCCCACACCACAGTGGGCAGGCCACGGTTCTACCTCGAAAGGTTATTTCATGCCATTTTGGAAAGGTCCCAAGCCTTTCCCTTTATATCCCATTTTAAGCATTATGGGTTTAGCTTTAATATATTCATTGTTCAAATAACATCGAGTGTATCCCTCAGGATGAGGTTTGATGTTTCGAGGGATTCTTCCCCAATCATATCCTTTATAAATGAAGGAACAACTCCCGACTTGGTAAGTACTTCCCATAGGTTGTGGGAGGCCCAAAGTACGAGGAGATGGTGGCAAGTTATTTAAAATAATTGAATCTTACATGAAAGCATTTATTTTTTTTGATATTAAGGTTGTGGATAAATCTGGTAAAAGTTCATCAAAAAGAGCATAAGATGTAGAAGGATCATTCCCTATATCTTTAGATATGGAAGGTATGATAGATGTTGATAATGTGGAAGTGTTAATAGATGGGTCTATAGGTTTTGAAATCATAGGGATAGAACATGAAGGATTGGTTGTGGATTGAAGATCGTTTTGAGGTTCTAGAGTGGTTTGTGTAGAAGATTGTTGATCTATATATGAGGATGAAATTAATGGAGGGGAAATAGGTGAAGCTATGGGTGTGTGTTTCATAGTTTTAGATGAAAAATAAGAATTAGGATGTGTGGATGACAGAGTAGGGAAAAATTGCACTCCAACAGGTTCTGCCAAAGCACACATATCAAAGGGTCTAAGGTCACCATGGATAGTGACCAACTAATTTTTAAATTCAAATTTAACACATTGGTGTAAAGTTGATGGGACAGCCCGCATTGCATTGATCCAAGGACGACCCAAGAGTATATTGTACGATGCAAGGCAATGTACAATAAACATGGTGGTATCTAGAGTTCTAGGACCAACTTGCAATGGGATGGTAATAACTCCACACGTTTCTTGTGTTTTTTCATTGAAGGCTTTGATAATCATGTCAGTTTTCTTCATTTCATCACTTCTAAAGCCAAATCGTTGGTAGAAGTCAAGAGTGCAAATGTTTAGAGATGAACCATTATCAATCAGGACTCGTTTAACACCTACATCTCCAATTAAAGCAGTAATATATAAGGGATTATCCTTATGTAAACTGTGTTGTGGGATATCTTTATCCCGAAAGTCAATACAATCAACTTCTCGAGTGATGATAGTATTGGCCATGACTTTAGGTTGAATGTTTTGAGGTACCATAATTTGGCTTAATGTAAGCATCAACTCATCCCTATGGGTAGGAGAAGATCTTAATAAATCCAAAAGGGAAATTCTAGCTGTAGTATTGGATAATTGCTCATTAATATTGTAAGGGGGTTTAGGTTGGACATTAGAAGCATGATTTCCTTTATTGGGATTTTTCAAAATGAATGGAGCTGATCCATCATTCTGGTTTGGTTCTTGTTGAGAATTTTGAGCCTGTTGTCGGGTAACGACTCCAATGGTACCTACAATGTTATATTGGAGACGCTGAACTGGTCTCGATTGAGCGTTTATGGCTTGTTCATTTGGGAGGAATTGATTAGAAAAAGGTCGAGTAGTAACTCTTCTAGGGAATGGTTCTTCTGGAACCATAGCATCTGTGATGGGTTGAATAGGATCTGATTCATTTTCAGAACTATTCGATTGGTTTGAAGTGATGTCCATTTCACTTTTAGTATCTGATTCTACATCACTAGAATCTGGAGTTGGAATATTATGTAGGGGCCTGGTCGTAACCATGGATAAAGTTGTGTCAAATATTTGAGGATCATGATTAAGTAAATGTCCACTAATGGTCCCTACATATCGGGTAGGAGGAGGAACATTATGATGTTCGATTTGATTGGCCACCTCTTTACCATGTCTTGGTAAAGGATGTTGAAATATGTCTAATGTTTGATTAGCATTTTGATTTTGATTTTGGGGAATGGTATTTTGAGGATTATTAGGAGCATTTTGTTTAGGTTGGAAGGCTTGCACCTCCATTTCATTATTATCAATCAAATCCTGTATTTTATGTTTCAACCTTTTACAAGCGTTGGTAGAGTGTCCGGGTCCTCTATGAAAATCATAGTGTAATTCAGCTCTGTATCCGGGTATAGTTGGATCAGGTTCCCGGATAGCTGGTAATTGGATCAAACCTCTTTCGAGTAATTGAGGTAAAATAGTTGATAAGGGTTGATTCAATCTAGTAAATTCTTGAGGAGGCTTATCAGGCGATTTCAATATAAATTTTTTTGTCGTTTTCATTGCATTGATATTAGCAATGTTTTTGTTGTCAACGACTCCGTCACCGATAACTTGTTTGTTTTTATACTGATTTCTGGATGTTTTCTCATCATCCTTCTTCCTAAGTTGGCCTCTCCTAATGAGGGCATCTTCTACTCTTCGAGCTAAATCTATAGCCTGATCGAAGGTAGTTAAAGTAGCGATTGATAGCTCATAAGATATTTGTTCTTGTAAATTATTGATAAAAATGTCCAACATTTCGCTATAGGGTAGCACAAAGTGCAGTTTTCCTGTCAACTGCCTCCATCTAGCTAAGAAATCAGGAAAACATTCATCCTTGTCTTGTTTTAAGTTGTATAAATCTTTAATGGTTACATGCATCTCGATGTAGGCACTAAATTGATGGACAAAAGATTCAATTGTTTCTTCAAAGTTTCTCAAAGAATGAATGGGCAATTGATAGTACCACTCTAATGCCATTCCACCTAAACTTTTCGAAAACATTTTTAATAATAGCAAGTCATCATGTGATATATCATGACATGCTATCCTAAACATGCGAAGATGCTCTATGGGATCTTTAGTTCCTTTATATATAGGCAATATGGGCATGGGAAAATGCTTAGGGTATGGTTGTGCTGCAAGCATGGGATCCAAAGGATGACTACATATATCTCGATAATTGTACGAGGGATGATAAGGATCTATCTGGTCCATACGCAAAGCTAACTGTTTCACCATGGCTTCCAGATTACTAGTTTGCCCACCATATTGGTTCGGTGGGGCATTGACATGGGATTTGTGAGCATATGATGGAGGGAAATGAGGATTAGATGCTATGTTGCTATTGTGTAAATTGTTGGTAGGAAAAGTGTTATGAAGGAATTTTGAAGTTGTATTATGTTGTATTCCAAATTGTTGAAAATTGGTGTTTGACTTCATTTTAGGTTTTTGTTTACTTGAAGCATACTGATCAATAGTTTAGCGAAGTAAAGCAGTGAAGGAAGTTTTCTTTTGTGTGGGAATGATTTTAGGCTCAATAACAGGTTCCTTAGGAGGTTGGGTAACTTGTTGCTTTGGCATGTTTTGAATCATAGTGACCATATCTCTATTGGATGGTCCAGCCTTATCACTTTCTTGATCAATGAAAGACAAGGGATTAGTGCACACATCAAACATATGTTCCATGGCTGCTTGAGTGCCACTAATTTGCCCTTTATCAATACGAACTACCATATTAAGAACACCAATTTTATTATGGAAAAATTTCTAGAAATGATCTACGTTGTCAAAAGCAATAGTTCCATCTAGAGCTACTCTAGGGGATGAGGATCCATCCTCTTTAACATTTTCTTCTTGTTCATTATCTTCACCTAGGTCATCTTCTGGTTGATCTAGAGTTTCTCCTTCCGAAATTGGATCTTCAAGAAGGACATTTGGGTCTCTAGTTTTATCTTCTAACCAATCTTCTTCTTCTCCTTCAGTTTGTTTACCATTCCTAAGTTTAGGCATTGTGCTTAATTTAGATTTCAGAATATATATATATATATATATATATATATATATATATATATATATATATATATATATATGCAACAAGCTTAAGAGGTATATATTAATTATATACCTACTACAATATTTAAAATGAAAGGTTTTGGTTTTTGTTATGTTTTTTTTTTAGTTTTTCTTTGTTTTTGTAATAATATTTGTAAAGATAACAAACACAATAAATGAAAGAAATAAGACTGAAAGTAATGATCTAGTTTTCTATAAACAATTTATAAATATCATTAATGGGCTCGAGTTCTTCAGAAGTCATGAAGTGTTCTTCTTCAAATTGAAAAATTTCCTTCAAAAATTTAATGAAAAGAGCTATAGTGATATCATCTGTCTCATATGCTGGTTGATAGAAGTAAAGCTCGTGGCAATACTCTCGATATAACACAGCTCGAGGAACTCTATTCCATATTTCCCTATCCGTAAGAACAACCTCTTGGTCTTCTACATGACCTAGGAACTGGTGTATAATGGCTACGTTCTCGAGGTATTCCTCGAAGGTGAACAATTTTGAAGACACAAGAGCTCTCCTATAAGCTAACCATCTATGGCAGGCTCTCTGAAGTTCATGATAAAAGATGAGTTGATGAGGATCCAGGATTCTATCTAGGACAAGCCTCTTGATTTGTTTAAGTTTTGTTGACCTAGATGAAATGAAACTAAGTCTTCTATCAAGTTTGTCCCAAAAAAGTTGATTTCTATCTGTTTCAGGCACACTAAGCACAAAATTGATTTCTATGGCTGCCAATTGGTTTTCAAAATTTATAGTAACTGCTAATATTTTCTTAGGAGCTACCATCTAAACATGACATGCAACTTATTAGTTTTAAATTATTTGAAATGCATTTATGTTTTACTTGTTTTATTTTTTGTTTTTTTTTCAAAAGGTTTTAAATGCATTCACGTCGGGTTCACCAAAATGTATTGCTCCAAATTTTTCACACCCTTACCTTCAGGCTATAGGATCCGTGTCCGGAAGGGGGATGTGAAAAGGATGGCATGGTACCTCGGATTGAGAGGCCTTGCGAAGGTCCCGCATCTTGAGGGAGGTGTATTATGGTGATTTTTCGACGGATGGTGGGTTCACCAGGAAACATTTAATGGCAGTTTCCATGCCTAGGTTGGGAATGTGTTTTATGTGTTCAGTTTTATCCTTAAACATTCAAATCCTAGGTTTGGCCAAATGAATCTAAGCTATTCTATATGAAGATGCAGATTAAATGAATACAGAAGGACAAATTTAGATAGAAAATAGAGAGAATAATATGGATTAAAGACCAATACCTGATCCGGATGTCTGATGAAGATTCTAATTTTTGAAGCAGTCAGGATCGCCTTTGATTTGATAGGATCATCTGCTATCAAACAAGATCGTCTGAGATTTGAAGAATTCGTTAGACGAATTCATTAGAGACCTGCAATCAGAGAAATAGGTGCAAAACATAGAAAATACAACAATGCTAACATAGGGAAATAGCGTAAAATGAGAGCAATAACATTAACATGATGATAATGAAAAAAATACGAGTGTATTATAATGGCTTAATGACAATTGGTGACTTAATTATGCATTTAAAGCTACATGGGTGAACTCCAAGATGCAAAATAGCATAAAACGATAAATAAACTAGCTAATTGCAGAATAAAATAGTAGAAAAAGATGAAGAAAATGCAAACTTTGGGCACTGATTGCCTCAATGTTGAATGCAATCGAAATCATCTTGAATTGGTACAAAATTGTCTCTGATTCGACAGGATCACCTCCGATCTGAACAGGATCATCTGCGACGATGTAAGCTGGCTTCAGCTAAAAAATACTAATGTACCTACAACAAAATTGGATATAACAAGTGCAAAATGGAAATTTAGGATGTCTTAATGCATGTGAAGTCGAGTTACAAGAATTATCAGCCAGGGGGGGTGCTAAGGGGAGGGCCTAGGATTAAATAGGCTTAGGAGGGAGGTTAGGAGGTTGGAGATCATCCCTATTTGGGAGATCTCCAATAGGGAAGGGTATCTAACGGCGTAGACACATTTCTGCTCGGATTAGAGACGCCGTTGGAACAAAAACTAATTGTGAAAAATTAGTTTAGGGACAAGATCGTCTGGACATCCTAGATCAGACGAAATCATCAGATCTGGGGCGATATCGTCTGATCGACGACGATATCATCAAACGGTAAAAAAAAACTCTAAAAATGGCACGAGAAAGGAGGAAACGGATTACACGACAGTTTGGGAGTGATTTTGGAGGTTAAAATTTGAATTTGAATTATTTACTAGAGTAATTGTAATTATTAAGGTTTTACTGCGGCAATTTTAGGGTGCTACAACATGCACTAGATAGCTATTTAATTTTATGATGATGATATTATGTAGTGATCTAGATGTTTTGATGTGCTATTTATGATGGATGCATATGGATGCAATGTTTACTTTTGAACACATTTAATTTTACTTTATTGTATGCATATAATTTATGATGATGTCACGATATGCTGGTGTAATGAATGTAATGCATTATTTACATGATGGTAATCTAATGTAAAAGAACATGTATGCTTTAATCATTTAAAACATAAGGAATGAATGTGATATATGTTTAACAATCTAATGGATGAAACCATAGAATGTATAATAATCATAGATTGTAGTTACTTTATTTCTTTGTGAAATATAATACACTCATATATGAAATGTAATGATGTTTGTTTGTTGTTCATAAGCTTTTATAAATTAAAAGAATATATATGATATAATCAGTGGTCGTATAAATATCATTTCTGACATCCATCTGGTATCTAATAATATAATACAAATAATTCTAATAAAAAAACTCTTATAAAAATAAGTTGATGTTTGATGATTACATTGAAAATTTGATTGTTGCTATTTGAGAATTTTTGAGGTTTACCATGAGACTCAAACACCCTAGTTGACTTATCAAAATTTGTATACTGACCAAACTAGACTTCTGAAATGTAAGGCTTTTGCTAGGATATGCCCTAACTGTTCATTATCCCTATGTGTGTAAATGAGTATATTAATATAAAGCATAAGTATACCCCGATGTCAGGCATGATTCTTTCAGCCCATTGCTAAGATAGGGGATCCACAAATGTTTATCCAATATTAGGTTTAAATTTCTGTTGGACTAGACCACTAGGCGATATAGGATACTTGAATCTAGCTCTTCCACATTCAAACATTGGTCTGTACATAATCGAGGTGCTAATGCATCATACATATCGTCATGCGTAATGTACAGTAGTGCTAACAATTCCATGGATTCAAGTTCATTCTCTTATTTTATTCAATTTTTTGGGATACTTGCTCATATAAAGTGATAAAATCATTGTTTATTTTTGTACTTTAGTGATAAAAATCACTGTTTATTTTATACTTTATTTTCTCATTTCCTTGAGCAAGGGGTTTGATACTGATTTTTCTTTCTTTGTGCAATTTATCTTCATTTGACTTGACTTTTTGGAATTTACATTTGATAATTTGCTTCAAAAAATTCCTTTAGGGATTTTACTTTGGGGAAACTATTTTTGGTATATCGATTAAGGATATCAATCTTATGATATAAATATGGGATATCAATCTGGGATGTCGATCTATTATATCGATCTAGGGTATCAATATTGAGGATTTATGTGGGATATCACTCTGGGATATTGCTCATTTTATCGTAAGCAAGGGATTCTAGGTAGGAAACAAACTTTTTCTTTTGCCAATTGCCAATATTTCCCATACTGTCTGCATAGGGAGATAAGCAAGAATAACTTTTTCACCTCAGGATACATGATCCTACTTCATGGCTTTCATATTTCCCTAGTCCTTATTAGGATTGTTTATTTTGTTAATTAGTGATAGAATTCTGATATGCTAAGGGCTATACTAACTAGACCTCAACTATAAAAGCAAAACAAGATTTCTATCAACTCTTGAGAAGACCTCTAGGTATGGTTGAATGACCGAAAAACCCTAGTATATTCCTCATAGAAACATTATGGGTTGTTTTGAAAAACACAATTACTCACATGAATGATGGATTATGATGAATGCATAGGTGCATGATTGAAACACAATGTGGCATCATTTGTAATAATGACAAACAATATCCATCCTACTACGGAATGCAATAGATGCAGAATGCCTACATGCAATGCAATGGAGTGGATGCATGTGTAAATGAAAATACATAATGCAAATACAAATATTTTTGGATTTTATGTTTTACCAATTTTTATGGATTTTATTGCTTTTTTTATGGATTTTGAGCCTTTATATTTGACCAAACAGTGAGTACATGCCCTTGGAGCCTTTAGGAGTGACCAAATGGTTTGAAAATACCTTTGGAGCCTTTTGGGGTTGACCAAACGTTTGGAAATGCCTTTGGAGCCTTTTGGGGTGACTGAGCAATTTTAAGCAAACCCTCAAAGCCTTTTGGGATGACCGAGCAGTTTTAAGCAAACCCTCGAGGCCTTTTGGGATTGACTAAGTGGTTTTAAGCAAACCCTCAAGGCCTTTAATTGAAATGATCAAGCGGTTTTTTAGAACCCTTGGTGCCTTTTGGGGAGGTTATGCTACCCTATGTAACCCCAGTGTATGTGCCACTTGATGATCATGAGGGAGGTGCGATACCTCTAGACCCCTCACTTTACCTTATCGAATTTGGCATGGATGGTGGGGAAGGTATGCTACCTTGGAGAACCCCATCATGCATGCTATCCATAGAAATGTAATCATATTATTTACGAAGAGTGACAAAAATCAACTCTTCCAAATGAGGAATGGACCTCAGCGGAGTGCCTATGTCTTGGCAGAGTTGAACGAGTGAACCATACTTACAGATCGCATCTCATTCTACTAAGTCTTAGATGATCCCCTTAAATGATTGACAATCCCAAATTTCATGTCCATGCGCTCGCTGATACACACAAAAGGGGCTCTCATCAGGTGATCCAATATTGGATACCCTTTGCTTGACTTCGAGCAATATGAATGCCTTTACCTTGTGTAACTTTTGGAACAAAGTTAGAATAGTCATTTGAAATGAAACTACTCATTGCACTAGCTTATTGGGCCTACGAGGCAACTGATGACCTTGGGGTCACACATGAGGAGGTGTGATCTCCACTTAAGCATGTTGGAGTACTATGAGAGAACCATCTACATTATAAACCCCCTTATCTATAAGATTTTTCACAACACCCTTGAACACACAACAATATTGAATGCCATGACCCTCTATTCAGTGATAGAGACAATAGTGATGCTCCCTGTAACCCATAGGTTTAGCTCTATTTGGATCTAAAGGTATGATATCAGGCAAGGTGATGATCTTAGCCTCTTGCAGCTTCTATAATATGTCAGACATAGGCTCTTTTAAAGGAGTAAAAATACGTCATGACTATTTTGGGTGCTCGACCCTCATTGGTTTGCTTTGAGGACCCAAAGGTTGGGTTGGTCGCCCGGGCTCCCGCTTTTGCTAAGGTTTTTCCTATACTTGCATAGGAAGTGGTTCTCTATTGAATAAGGGATGCTTGTATGATCCCAGTTTTATAATTTGGTTCATGATACAATGCAATGCCTTATCTTGCTCATCCATTCAATATTCCATTTGTTCCAAACGACTTAGAATGGCTCACAATATTGACAAAGAGTTCATATGTATTTCCAATGACTAATTTGAAATATCTTTTTCTATTGAAGAAAACTAAAAAGTGGATGCTAGAGATCCATTTGGTAATTACAAATCACCTATCTCCTTCGTTTGGGTTGACACGGACGCTTCTTGATGATACACTTTGTCAATGCTATCCATATGCTTATACGCATGACTTAGTTCATGCTACTGATTGACTTGAAATAATTGAACTATATTAGATTTAGCACCCGTAGATTGATGTGGGGTACACACTTGCTCCTGTCCTTGATAAGGTGGCATAAGAAATAAGTTAGGAGTGACTAATTTTAAAGTTTTGAACCCCTGCGATGTGGAAGCAATGTTTGATTGCCCCATCTCTTGCTCTATTTGCTCTAGAGTCACTAGATCCTCTGACTTAATATCAATAATTTCCTCAAAATCATGAGGAGATGACTCCATAATTGCATGATTCGTAGGTGACTCATCAACTTGTTGGAGTTTTAGCATATCAATTGCAACAACTGACTCTTCCTAATGCTCATTCGATGCATCAAGGATAGGCCCAATAGGTAGAGATTCAAAAAGGAGTTGACTTAAATCTTCAATGATCTCCATGATGGGTGACATCATGGTGTATGCCTCCATATGCTCTGTATATTTTCCATCATCCTCATGAGGTCTACCGTGTGACATGATGGATGGTGAAGGCATGATACACTCAGGTGCATCCATGACCATGCTAGATATTTTCCCATCGATAGAAGTATGAGGGTCCTCTAATGGCACGTCCAAGGTAGTTGTGAACATCTCTGTGATTTGGTTCATCAGTCCCTCCCTGCTAGGAAAGTCCAAAGATGGAGTTATAGGTGACTCCATAAAGGATAGCGATGGTGATGATGAATCCATGATAGTCTACAAGGTTGCATCTAAAATTTGGATAAACTCATCATATTTAGTGTTTGGCTACATGGGTGCCCCACTAGGTTCTTGTGGATGATCACCCAATTTGTAATACTTGAAAGGATATGGGTCTGCCTCAACCACATGGACTTCATTTGCATGTGTACTTAATGCACTAATGCACTATGGACGATACGCACTCCACGACTCTTATACTTGGCCTTCCAAGCAGCAGGTTATACTGTCTTGAACCCTCTAAAATGTAGCACAATGTAGAAACAATATTTTTGTTGAGCAAAGTGCAGCAAACGGTATTGTCATTGTTGTCAACACAGTCAGACAAATTTATTGATGCAATGGACAAGAGTTTATTGAACAGCAAGGTGCAGCCAAAGTACAATGGATAGGAGTTCGGTGTTGAGCAAGGTGTTGTAGGAGGATTGTCATTGGTCAATATAGTCGGTTAGATCTAATGATGCAATGGACGGGCGGTTCGAGAAGTCACTCGGATGCGAGAGGATAAAGTTCAAAAGTTAGTCGGATCATGAGTCCTTAAATGATAGATGCACGAAAAGAGAAAACATAATTCAGAATGAGAAGAAGTCTTCAGAACTTGAGATGTCAAGAAGCGAAAAGTTTTTTTTTGAAAACCAAGGCAGTCAAAATAAAAAGTTTTATTTAAAATCATGGATAACAGATTTGAAATGGGTTTTTCTTAAAACCCAAGTTGGCTCTTCGTTTCGTTGAAAAAGATGCCCCGGTGATGAAGATATTTAATTTTAAATATTGAGTTTAAATTTTAAAGGTTTTTTGTGAAAACCAAGGTAGTCAAAATAAAAGGTTTATTTAAAACCATGGATAACAGACTTGAAATGGGTTTTTCTTAAAACCCAAGTTGGCTCTTCGTTTCGTTGAAAAAGATGCCCCGGTGATGAAGATATTTAATTTTAAATATTTAGTTTAAATTTTATTTTATTTAAAATTTAAATTAGAATATTAAATTAAATTAAAAGGGCCGACGTGTTACTATTTCGTGGCAATAAGCTACGGGAAGGTGACGAAGGTGGAGAAGAGTTTGAGGCCGACAAAGTTAAATGCGGGTCGACGGATTTTAGGGTTTGGCGCTGACAAATTCTAGGGTTTCTCAATCAACGTTCTTCTAGGGTTTGCCTCTAAAATTTCTTCTATAAAAGCAAGGGTTCTTCGAGTTTGAAGGATGGGGTGTTAAGATAAAGTGGGAATGCGAGCATAGTGTTTGTGAAAGTGAAGTTCGTGTTGAGGAGAGAGCGAGAATGTGAAACGACACGAGTGTGCGAAGCGTGTGCGCGAGAAAGCGAGTGTGCGAGAGAAGCGTGAAGGGCAAAGTTGATTGCAAAGTCCGTGTATAGTAGATGCAGACGAGACGTAGTGAAGTGATTACGCAAGAGAGAGCAGAGTGCATAGAGATTGCAAAGGTGATGTAGACCGGTTAGAGTCTTGCAATAACAAAGGTATATGTCAAACATTTTTTTATTCAATATTGAAGTCCGGTTGGTCTTTGGCAAATTAAGGGGTTGGTGCCTCTTTCCGGTTGGTCTTTGGTAAACAAATTGTCCGGTTGGTGCTTGGAAAATTAAGGGGTTGGTGCCTCTTTCCGGTAGGTCTTTGGTAAAATAGGAGTTGGTGCTCCATTCATTGAAGCGAGATAAAGTTAAGGGGTTGGTGCTCCTTCCAGGTTGGTCTTTGGTAAACAAATTGTAAAGTTGGTGCTTTGCAAGAGGTTGGATTTGGATGGGAGTCCAAGCAGCCATTCTTTTTGAGGAGTAGCCATTTTGGTGAACCTCGTTAAAAATCTGTGTTGTGTGATGTTCTCTTGCGGTACTTATTATATTTGTTTATAAGTTTTATCTGCTGCAAATTTTTTTGAGCTGTCTATTCATGTTTTGGAATGCTACACTGATTCACCCCCCCTCTCAGTGTCATTGTGATTACAACAATTGGTATCAGAGCCAAGTTCCCAGTTCGAGGCTTAATCGATGTGGGTTGATCTTGGATTATTACACAAATGGCAAAGAAAGGCAAAAGTGGAACCATGAGACACAAGAAGAAAAGAACACACAGGGTCATGAAAGAAAATGAAGATGAATCAAACAGTGGAGAAAAGGCCAAGAGACAACTCGATCATGATGCAGGTTCTCTAGGTACAAAATTTTTTATTTGCGGTCAACTCGGTCATAATGAATGTCAGTGCCATGGTTCTAATAGCAGTGAAGTTGAAGATGATCCATTCAAAATTGGTAAAGAAACAGATTTAGAACAAGAATATGATGAAGAAGAAAGTGATGCAGAAGCAAATTGGGAACATAAACTAATTTCAGCTCTGGTTAAAAAGGTTGAGGATGCAGAAGATATAATCACCAGTTTGAAAGTACAGACAGAAGATTACAAGAAAATTTCTAAAAATCTCGAAATGCAGTTAACCATGAAATCAGAGTATTGCAGTAAGCTAGAAGAAGAGATAGACGGTCTAAGAATACAGACAGAAGAGATGAATAAGAAAGTTAATGTATGTAGCAAACATGAAGAAGATTCCAACAAAATAGTTAGCAATATGAAGCTGCAAATAGAAGAGTTCAAAAGGATTGAAGAAACTCTTAGGTCTCAGATCAATGAGAAAGAGACTATTTGCTGCAAACAAGAAGAAAAGATTATCTCTTTGAAGAAACAACTGGAAGAGGCCAATACAAATCTTAAATTCGAGAAGAGCACAGAATTGCTAGATAAAATGATAAATTATCAGAGAAGCTCCACGGATAAGCATGGTCTTGGGTATGAAGCTGAAAAACCCCCATCGTCCAAATATGCAGAGAAAAAGGAGCTCACCGTTGAAGGATCAAAGCATAAAAAGTCTGAAGCTGAACAACCTTCATCATCCAACTCTACAGAGAAGAAAAATTTCACTATTGAAGGGTTGGAGCAAGAAAAGATTAAAGCTGTATCTTCAAAAGAAAGAAAATATCAAAGGAGATTTACAGCAAAGCGGCCACAACAAAAGAGGTTCTACCACTCTCACTTTTTTCATGCTAACACTTTTAATGGCTATTGTTTCGAGATGTAACCGAGTATGGTCACAAGGCAACTTATTGTGGATTAAATAATAAATCAAAGAGTTATGCTAGTCAAAATACATCTGCATATCTGAGTGAACACTTTGTACAATGTTTTCAATGCAATGGTCATGGGCACATAGCAAGGTTTTGTCCAAGCACTTCTGTATCAAATCTAAGGCAAAACAGTAGATTTCATAAGACGCAAAGAACACAACACAAGACGGGGAATAAATCGGGTTCATAGAAGAAAGGAAAATAATCATTCATCATGGATGCATAAGAGACAACCACACCGAGAGAGATATTCGAGTTCACACAATGATGCAAAATAGGGACGCGGGTGAAAAATCCAAGCCCAAGGTCAAGAAAGTGCTGGAGAAAGAAAGAAGAGAGGAAATCGTGTCTCCTTGAACTAAAGGAGATTGCTCTTCTTTGCACTAAGCAACTCCGGGTAACACATCCTCAAGGGGAGCATTTTGAAAAAGGTTTTATTTTATTGCTCTTATATGTTTGTTGGATTAACACTGAGGATGAAAGGCAAGTAGTAAGGAGGAGTTGCACTATAGTTGTTTAAATTTATTTCAGTTCATATGGTTGTTTGTGGAAGTGCCATGAAGGTTGGAGATTAAATGGAGAGTCGCCACCATTTCTAGTATTGCTGTATGTCATTGCTTGTATCTTGTTGATGGTTCTTACTATAACTGTTCAAAGCCATGAAATGTAACGATTCGAGATAATTTGATTAGTGAAAGAATGATTGCCCCGATTGTGTATTTGTGTTTCGATAATAGCGGCGTGTTTTTGTTTGACGCTTGATGTGAAGATTGTCGGATCTTTCATGACACCTTGGTGAATATATTTAATTCACAGACAGTTTTGTTTTAACTATTTATTTAATGCCAATCCAAGGATAAGAAGCTTGAGGCTGAGTAAGGTGCACTACGGTTGGCCATAAAGTGTTTGACAAAATGTCTTCTTTCGACATGCATAGTTGAAAGTAAGAGTTGGCAGTAAAATTGTAGTCTTTGGACAAAAATTGGTACAGAAGTGAGTCACTTGTCAATTATGATGACAAAAGTGAAATCAGCATGTTGAATGGGAAGATTGAAGAAAAAAGTTTTTAATGAGCAGACGAGATGATTTCCAGCCTGGTGATGAATAGTTGAGTTGCTTTCATAGTGGTTGTTTTGATCAAGTTAATGCTTTTCTTGATACATGATTTGGGCTTACTCCATTGAGTTTGATTTGAGCAAGTTATTCTTTGCCTTGGTGATTTATGTTGGTGGCTGTCTTGTTCAAATACCTTTGGAAGGAAAATGATGTCTAATAGTTTCCTTTTTCATGTAGTGATTGGTTGAATGCTTCAAGGTTAATCTTGAGTTGAATGATGTTGGTTAAACCTTGTCTATAAGCATTGTTGCTAAAGCCCTAATTGGTTGAGAAAAGATGTTGGTTGTCTTTGTGGTACGAGTGTTTGGTACTTGCACGAGTTGAAAGTGGATTGAGGTAGCCTGCTTGGATTCTCACTCGGAGAGAGAGACAAACAAGTTGTCATTGGGTTCAAGCTTGTTGAGAATATATCCAAGATGCATGGTGAAGTTGTATGCGAGATGTTGCTGGCATTGCGGAACAAAAAGTTGGCTATATAAGATTATTGTATGCCTTCACTAACGAGTGGACAAGTTTGAGTTTGCAAGATAACGAGAGGGTAGTTGCACGAGAAGACAGTGGTTCGAGTCATGTTCTTACACATGTTATATTGGTGAAGTTGATGGTGATGGTGTCATTCATTTGGTTATTGCTTGCTATTCACATTGTTGATTTTATTGATGCCTATTATGCTTATCATGATGTTGTCAATCGGTGAAATGAAGTGGTCTTGGACTCAGGGGGAGCATTTGTGTATTTGTTTTTCTTCTTGTTCATGCTTGGAATATTTGCTAATTGTAATAATTTGTGTCTAAGAATGTTGTGCATAGACTCGGGGGAGTCTGCGACGAGCCCTTTGGTATTATTGTCAAAGGGGGAGAAGATTTACGAGGAAAATTGCACATGTGTTGCCAACAATTCCAAAGGGGAGATTGTTGAGCAAAGTGCAGCAAACAGTATTGTCATTGTTGTCAACACAGTCGAGACAAATTTATTGATGCAATGGACAAGAGTTTATTGAACAACAAGGTGCAGCCAAAGTACAATGGATAGGAGTTCGGTGTTGAGCAAGGTGTTGTAGGAGGATTGTCATTGGTCAATATAGTCAGTTAGATCTAATGATGCAATGGACAGGCAGTTTAGAAGTCACTCAGATGTAGAGGATAAAGTTCAAAAGTTAGTCAGATCATGAGTCCTTAAATGATAGATGCACGAAACAGAAAACATAATTCAGAATGAGAAGAAGAAGTCTTCAGAACCTGAGATGTCAAGAAGCGGAAAGGTTTTTTTTGAAAACCAAGGCAGTCAAAATAAAAAGTTTTATTTAAAATCATGGATAACAGATTTGAAATGGGTTTTTCTTAAAACCCAAGTTGGCTCTTCGTTTCGTTGAAAAAGATGCCCCGGTGATGAAGATATTTAATTTTAAATATTGAGTTTAAATTTTAAAGGTTTTTTGTGAAAACCAAGGTAGTCAAAATAAAAGGTTTATTTAAAACCATGGATAACGAGACTTGAAATGGGTTTTTCTTAAAACCCAAGTTGGCTCTTCGTTTCGTTGAAAAAGATGCCCCGGTGATGAAGATATTTAATTTTAAATATTTAGTTTAAATTTTATTTTATTTAAAATTTAAATTAGAATATTAAATTAAATTAAAAGGGCCGACGTGTTACTATTTCGTGGCAATAAGCTACGGGAAGGTGACGAAGGTGGAGAAGAGTTTGAGGCCGACAAAGTTAAATGCGGGCCGACAGATTTTAGGGTTTGGCAGCTGACAAATTCTAGGGTTTCTCAATCAACGTTCTTCTAGGGTTTGCCTCTAAAATTTCTTCTATAAAAGCAAGGGTTCTTCGAGTTTGAAGAATGGGGTGTTAAGATAAAGTGGGAATGCGAGCATAGTGTTTGTGAAAGTGAAGTTCGTGTTGAGCGAGAGAGCGAGAATGTGAAACGACACGAGTGTGCGAAGCGTGTGCACAGAGAAAGCGAGTGTGCGAGAGAAGCGTGAAGGGCAAAGTTGATTGCAAAGTCCGGTTGTAGCGATGCAACGGATCGTGTGAAGTGATTACGCAAGAGAGAGCAGAGTGCATAGAGATTGCAAAGGTGATGTAGACCGGTTAGAGTCTTGCAATAACAAAGGTATATGTCAAACATTTTTTTATTCAATATTGAAGTCCAGTTGGTGCTTGGCAAATTAAGGGGTTGGTGCCTCTTTCCGGTTGGTCTTTGGTAAACAAATTGTCCGGTTGGTGCTTGGCAAATTAAGGGGTTGGTGCCTCTTTCCGGTAGGTCCTTGGTAAAATAGGAGTTGGTGCTCCATTACATTGAAGCGAGATAAAGTTAAGGGGTTGGTGCTCCTTCCAGTTGGTTTTGGTAAACAAATTGTAAAGTTGGTGCTTTGCAAGAGGTTGGATTTGGATGGGAGTCCAAGCAGCCATTCTTTTTGAGGAGTAGCCATTTTGGTGAACCTCGTTAAAAATCTGTGTTGTGTGATGTTCTCTTGCGGTACTTATTATATTTGTTTATAAGTTTTATCTGCTGCAAATTTTTTTGAGCTGTCTATTCATGTTTTGGAATGCTACACTGATTCACCCCCCCTCTCAGTGTCATTGTGATTACAACAATTTTTTCCCGCATTGATGGGGAGGACTATTGTGCCTACTATAGGGGATTCCACATCATTAAAATCTTTTAGCATGAAATTCGATGCCTTGATGTGGGAAGGTAGAATTTTGAGATGTTTGAATGTAGAGGTTGTGATAATATTGATGGGTGATCCTGTATCAACCAACACTCACTTATATGTAGTCTAATTTATCCTCACTATGATGTGCAATGGAGGATCATATCCCTTAATAGGGATAGGTTTGACTTCCTGTCTATGGAAGGTAATCATAGGTTCCTTATACGATGAAATAGACTATATATGCACCAAGGACTATGACAACTTTCGAGCATTGACATTGCTCACCTGTCTAACTTGACTACTCTCAACCTCATTATTGAGCATGGGATACTTAGGCATGTCTTTTTGTTGCTTTTCAATAGCTGATGGTATTTTTTTCCGTCTAAGAGAGTGGCTATATACTTGCTTAAGAGGTAAATATTGACAATGCGTAGGATGCATCGCATCAACTTGTTGCCTAAACACTCTATGTATGAGCTTCTTCCTAAGAGTTACCTCACATGATTGTTCTTCATGTAATTTCTATTGGTAAATCCTCCCTTAACATTGTTGGAGCCTATCCAACCTTTTTTGATGTGATCTCTTATGCTCTTAGTATTCACGCTCTAGGTGTTCCCACTCAATGCGTGCTTCCTCCAATTGAATCTGGAGTAGTCACCCGCTATGGACTGTATGAGACTCAAGTTTCCTATATGACCAACTCATGGAGTAGGATCCACAACTATCTATCTCTCTAGGGGGAGACCTAACAACATGGGTTATCTCCGTATGCGAAGAAACCCCATGGCCTGTGTGGGTGGACCCTCTGCATAATGAAGGGGACCCGCGATGACTATCAAAATATCATGTTGGGAGGATTATATCCTCAGGTGAATGATGTGTATGATGCCTAGAAAGGAGGCATGCAAGATCTGAAAAATCCTTAGGGGAATATCGAAGGCATTGAGGGCCTCTCCCTACATAATCTGAGTCATTAGCTCGTGATTGAACTCGACTATGCCTAGTTGTCATGATGTGCCAACTACACAATTTTTGAGATGAAATATATCTTACTAAAAATTTTAGCCTCAAATAAGGCCTTATCTTGATGAATTAAGCAATAAAGAAGCATACAACATAAACAATGTGATTATCTCCTTTACATTTTAAAAGTGAGCCCTAAACTATCTTATGTTGTTTCATAATTTGTTGTATCAATATTAGAAACTATTATCATGTTTGAAAGCTTATTGTATGATAATATCAGTTTAATTGACTTTCACACGTATACTCACATCTTGAAAACTTGGCTATGAACTCTAAGTCGTGTAATCCAACCTATAATGTGTGGTAATGAATCCCACACACGGTCAGGGAGCACAGGTCCTCCCAGATCCTCACCTATTTTTCCCCAGTTATCGTTATACCTTTGAAGAGAATCCATACAAATTTTCTAGGGTATGAAAGGTTCTTGGATCTGGTATTGGTCTAGAACATAGGGTATGTGGGATTTGGGCCAACAAATGGAAATCACCTCCATCGTTGTTAAAACCCTACTAGTGGTTGGATGTCACTTCCAACTCATTGGCGTTTAATTGAAACATGGTGTGTGTGGTTTATTTTAATTGTTGAATGAAAATAAAATGAATCATACAACATGAATGCTCATTTCCTACGTGATATGAAGTGAAAGAACTTTTAAAATTTAGAAAATGCAAGCTACACACTACATGCTCTTTTCAATAATGCAAGTTATGATGATAAATGACCTTTGCTTTGGCCTCAATCATGCAAAACTACCACATGAAATATTCTAGCACACTGGAGTCTAGGGCAGAGTGCACTCAAAGGTCTGATGTTCCTAGCAGCACCTAGCTAAAACATAGAAAAGGAACCCTAAGGACCTACTCCATTTTCATGTTCTTTTTATCCTTAATCAATTTAGGTTTCAATTTCTCTATTTTGGAAAAACACAGAGGCAAAATACAAAGATAGAGAGTGTCAGAAGGGCCTACCTTAGGTCATCATCGATCTAGATTTGAAATCTTGTTGTCTGCTATGTCTATTGTAAACCGTAGCACTGTTGCACGGTTGCTATTGTAGACCGTGTCTTGAAGTCACGGGCCAATAATGAGACCGCAGCTATCAACCGCAGTTTGCACCTGATATCATAAAACACAAAAATGGTAGAGATCAAATGCTAAGAATGGAAAGTCCCATCATAATTGCCTTTTGACCTATCCAAAAAGCATGCACCTAACTAATACATCAACTGAAATAAACATCAAAGCATGCAATGATAAACAAGAATGCAAATAACAAGAAAATGGATGCTTCTTTTATTAATATTGAAAACGAATCTCGGTTACAATCATGCCCCTCTTAGGGTCACCCAAATATTGATATAATTGATACAATTCGAAAGCCCCAATGGGGTAGGCACAATACTAAGGCTCTCTAAATAGTCACAAACTACTCCAGGGTGGATTTGACCCTCTTCTTCGCATTGAATAAGGAATTGGATGAGTGAATCTCCTTTGAATATGCTTTCCTACGGTTAAGAAACAACGTAAAAGCATAGGAAACCTCTCATGATGAGGCCCTTTAAGGAATGTGAACATAAAGATGCCATAACACTAATGAAATCAAGAAAGCAACTAAAACATGTTAAACCTATGCAATGCTTGAAAATATTAATGGAAATATGTAAATAGAAAGCATAACTATCTATTTAGTAGATTGATTACATGAAATGAAGCATGATAACATGAAAATAAGCTAATTATATCCTACTTGCCATAATGAAGTAAACCTAATGAAATCCTTATTTCTATCAGTCAGAGTCTCTAAAATGTCAATAAAACCATTTAATATGCTTAATCTAACCTAATAAAATACACTACAAAAATAATAGTAAGGAGATCTTTCACCAATTGCAAACCATAGCTCAGATGAGCGGTCTGCATTGTACACTACGGTTGTCAGTCGTGGTGAGCAACTGAATAGCTTTGCCCTCCAAATCCAAGGTTGTGGGCTTGATCCTCCTTGTCCAATTGATGATCAAGGGTCACCTTGATGTCCTCTGACTATTTTTGTGATTGAATTACACAATTGGGCCTATGTTTACCTGAATTATTGTTTCTTGGCATTCTAGCTCCTTAGGGCATCCATGGCACAAATTGACATGATGCTTGATGAATTGGCAAGTGAAATGGCAAAAAATATCTCTCAATGCACTCCAGTGAGTCTAAAATTTGACAGGGCTTCGCTGCTCTAACCTCCAATACTCACTTGATCTGGTTTGCACTAATTTAGAGGGGTACTTATAGAATTACCCAAAGGCTAGGGATGGCTTCATGGAGAAGCCAAGATCAAGAAGAGGTGGTTGGGGCAATTGAATTGGAAGCCTCTGGAATCTTCCACCCTTCAGCTACCTTCTACTAGAACAAATTGTCATTCAAACCAATTTGACTCGGATGAAGGCCAAATAAACTTTAGTTCTAGACTGCGAGTGACAACTACAGCCTAGACTATAGACTGCAGGTCTCAGCTATAGTTCAGACTATAGACCGTAGGTCTCAACTACGGTTCATATTGATTAGGCCAAGGAGCCCAAATTGAGTGGTTAAAACCATTGCTCTATCTTGGAGTCTATCCAAGATCTTCCATATGGTCTTGTAGCATGTCCCATATGAGTAGTCACCATCAACATGATGCATTTCAGGTGTCTACAGATGCCCCTTTTGAGATGCGTTATGATATTGAACAATGCATGAGAAAAGGTTACATGATGATAATTAATCTGATAAACATTAGATGCCCCAAGTCCTGCAAAAGGATGTGCATCTTGGAATCATTACTTCCAACTGGATGAAAGTCTTAAATTTGAAAGAGTTTGCACTCATCATCGGTCATTCAGGTACCTTTGGTGCTACAATAGGAGTTAGGCCTATATAACTAAAATGATGAGAACTACAAACTATAATATATGCTATTTAACCAAAGCAAAGGGGTTATCTTATGATAGATGTTGGAAATTATTCAGAAGGACGAATAAAATTTTGACAAGATCTAGGGATCTACTAGCAAGGGATCTTTTGTTGACTTTGATTATGACTATGAAAATATGAATACCCCCTCAAGCGACAAGTCGACGAGGGTAATGACAATTGAATGAAACAATGATTTCACTTGACCACTATGAATGATCTAAATAAACTTAAAATTTAGCATTACTTGGCTAGGCTTAGTTCAGCTTATGATTGCAACTGTTAATAGTAATTGCACATTTCTATCCCATGGAGTGGTCGGGCTGCAATAGCCTTCTTAGAAAATAAAAATAATACAATGCCAATTAGATTTATGTTGAATCAATTTATCGATGATCTGCTGGCAATATGTCATAGGAGAAATGTCATGAAATGCCTCATTATCGTGGAGCGGTCTAGCCTTGAAGGCCTTCTTCGGGATTGAAAAGAAGCATATCAAATCAACAATGACAATTTTAGCCCAAATGTCCTTATGGTTATTTACTCATCTCGTCGGATTGCATGGATCGTAAATCATTGCAACCGCAAAGTGTTTGAGGTAAATAACTGAATACGAGGTGCATTTGGCTTTTGATTTATTTAATTTTAATTTTAATTTTTTTTGTTGACTTTTTGAATTTTTAATTGATCATGGTGCTTGAAAATCACCAAATTTATTAAATTGATTGCTCTTGTTGAGATTTTGAACCATTAGGAATCATTAATTTGTCAGTTAAAATCTTCCCCCAGTGGGATTCTGGTGCATTTAATGCTAGTTGTGAACCACGCTCATGGGTTGTAGTAAGAAATTTCAAATTTTAGGAACCACGACTCAAAGCTGTGATCGAAAAACCCTAATTTCGAGACTGGGATTGTTAGCTGCAGTCTGATGAATTTAGGAAAAGTATATAAATTTTTCCGATTTGAAAATTTCATTATTATTTCTTTAAAGTGATTTGCAACTGGAGAGCTCTAAGAGGTAAGGAAGCAAAATTGACACGAAGCGCTACCGAAAACGCTACTTATGACCTCCTACACATCCTAATGGCAGACCCTACGCAAAATTAATCTAGTCGAGGAATTGGTGCAGGAATGGTAACTCAAAACCAAGTCCTCGCACTCCTTACCAGTTTAAAATGAACCACATTAAGTAATGGGTCTAATTACTCTCACTAAACTGCTGGCAAAGAACCTCACATTAGCTTAGGCTAGATTAGGATTTTAATTATTTGAGTTCCAAGATAGGAAGTGATCCTTTTAGGGTTACATTACTAGACCATAGCTGGCAAACGCGGCACCCAATTGTCATATTGGGGACCGTGGCTGTCAGCCATGGTGGGATTCAAATCTCAACGGTCAAAAATTTGAATGCTATGCGAACCGTAGATTTAACTTGCAGTTTCATAATTTTTGGTAAATTTTTCAATTTTATTTGATTTTTTTATTTTTATTGGAAATTAATGTCATTTATTGCACTTTTGAAATGCATTTTTTGAATTTTTGATCATTTTTAGCATATTTTGTACTTTTTAGGAATTTTTAGATTTGTTTGACGTTTTTAGGTCATTTTTCAACTATTTTTAGTTATATTTTTCCCTTATGCACTGCTTCTGTTCAAAAATTGACCTCCAGAGCCCAGGATCCAAATCTCCTCCACACCCTCCACACATAGCTCACTGGCCAGGAGTGAGAGTGGTTTAGTGCGGTGGGTTTTGGATACGTGCTTGATCTACCCACAATAAGGGTAGACCAGGCCTATCTGACTTTTTTGGCCCAATGTTGGGATTCGCGGACCAACATATTTCACCTACCCACAGGTGAAATGACAATGACTTTAGAGGACGTCTACCTGATCTTCAAGATCTTGATCTATTGGGAGCCCATCACCTCCACTCCATTTACTAACAGAGGAGCTATGTTTGATGTTATCTTTAGCGACCGTAATGAGGATACCCAGGTTAGGATTGACCATGGAGGCATCCATGTTAGATATTGGTAGGAGAATGACGTCTTCTCAATCCGAGAGGTAGTCTTCATGCATTTAGTTATCTAGATTGTGCTTCTAGACTCCTTGGGTATGAGGATCCCCTGGAATCTCCTGACCATAATTAGGAGAGTTAAAAATATTTCTATGCTACAACCACTACTCTTAGATTAGGGGAGCACACTATTAGCTCAGGTATATCATGAGTTATGTCAGGTTACTCGTAGGAGTCATGTCGGTATCAACTGCAACCTACTACTCTAGATCTGGAGCTGGTAGTACATTTCAATCGAGTGACCCAAAGACTTACTACTCTGTATTGCTACTATTCCTACTACATGCCAGTGCTATGTAGCATGCTAGCCTCATGAGGAGGAGGGGTTCTAGAGCAGGTCTCACACTGGGTACCTGGACCATTACATTGCTAGATTTGCATAGCTCTAGGAAGATGACATAGAGAGGAACTCATATATGGACTACCCCATGTGGGAGGAGGCTGGCGAGTGGCTATGCCAAGTGATGAGGGACAGGTGGTTACTTGACCACAAGGCCGAGATTCATGAGTAACAATTCTATTCATGCGTCCTCCACCAGTTTGGTATGGTTCAATATATTTTGATGCTTCCTACTATCTATAAGTGCCTAGTTATGGAGAGATATCTACAGTGGGTCTAGTCGACATTGCTAGGGATGAGGCTGATGACATCTAGGAGTCGAGCATGGCCTGAGCTGGCACCACCACAAAGTATGAAAGTTGGTGGTCACTCCTACAATGGCAGGGTGAGGGGCCCCTCGGCCGAATAGATGATAGAGTAGAGGCTGATCTAGATGGGTACAACATGCGCCAGCATACCAAGGGTGGATATGTTACAAAGGCCACTGCAGGTGAGGCTCCTTAGGTTGAGGTAGAGGAGGACATAGCTGAGGAGGGTGAGGTAGCACTAGATAATGAGGTTGGGTAGCTACTAGCTCAAGTGGTGAGCTTAAAAACTCATATTGGCACTTTGAGGAGCCAGCTACGCTAGAGGGATACAAAAATTGATATGTTGTAGGTATAGCTCATAGCAGCTCAGAGATAGGGGGACTTCTACTATGAGGGTAGAGCCCTCATCTACACAAACTACCATGGTGCCTCTCATGGTACCATCTACTCTACTTCCAGCAGGTCGTGACCCTATGGCTGAGATCCGGAGGCTTCATTACCTCATGGAGAAGAGTAACAATTGGTAGGATGGGTATGTAGCTCACATATCCCAGCTGGAGGGCTACATACAACTAAGTGGTTTGGAGGTACCAGAGGAAACTCGCACCACAGGGACCCATAGGAGCAGATCCCATAGTAGGACTAAGGAGACAAGACGGTCTACCACCAATTTGAGACACAAGACACACAAGACCGAGAGGACACACAGGTCTGAGAGGATACACAGGTCTTCGAGCACTCAAGGTGCTAACTCTCAGAGGACTCATAAGGGTAACAGGGGTGATGTCGATGACTCAGGTTGGGGGCGTAGGTCCTTAGTAGATATTCCAAAAATACTTATGTTGTACTATTTTTGAGTGTAAGGTCGAGGACCTACACAGTTGTATCCTACAAGAATTTTTGATATACCCCTGATGTACTCTTTTTGGACACACACACACACATATACACACACACACACATATATATATATATATATGAGATTGATCATTTTGGCTCATTATGTGTACTTGTATATTTTTTGATTTTATGTTTATGTTATGCACATGGATGCAGATGTTCATATTGATGCTATGCTAATATGATGTGATGTATAAATGACATGCAGTAGATAGCTACTTAATTTTATTATGATGATATTATGCAGTGATTTAGATTTTTAAATGTGCTATTTATGATGTATGCATATAAATGCGATGTTTACTTTTGAATGCATATTTAATTTTATTTTATTGTATGCATTTAATTTATGACGATGTCACGATATGTTGGTGTAATGAATGTAATGCATTATTTACATGATGGTAATCTAATGTAAATGAACCTGTATGCTTTAATCACTTAAAACATAAGGAATGAATGTGGTATGACACCATAGAATGTATAACAATCATGGATTGTAGTTGCTTTATTTCTTTGTGAAAGATAATACACTCATATGTGAAATGTAATGACGTTTGTTTTTTGTTCATAAGCTTTTGTAAATTAAAAGAATATGTATGATATAATCAGTGGTCATATAAATATCATTTTTGACATCCATTCGGTATATAATCATATAATACAAATAATTCTGATAAATAAACTCTTATAAAAAGAAGTTGATGTTTGGCGATTACATTTGAAAATTTGATTGTTTCTATTTGAAATTTTTTGAGGTTTACCATGAGACTCAAACACCCTAGTTGACTTATCAAAAGTTGTATACTGACCAAACTAGACTTTTGAAATGTAAGGCTTTTTCTAGGATATGCCCTAACTATTCATTATCCCTGTGTGTGCAAATGAGTATATTAAGATAAAACATAAGTATACCCCAATGTCAGGTGGGATTCTTTCAACCCATTGCTAAGATAGGGGATCCACAAATTTTTATCCAATCCTAGGTTTATATTTCAGTTGGACTAGACCACTAGGCGATACAGGACACCTGAAGCTAGCTCTTCCACAATCAAACATTGGTCTGTACATAATCGAGGTGCTAATGCATCGGACATATTGTCATGCATAATGTACAGTAGTGCTGACAATTCCATGGATTCAAGTTCACTCCCTTCTTTTATTCAATTTTTTGGGATACTTGCTCATATAAAGTGATAAAAATCACTGTTTATTTTTGTACTTTAGTGATAACAATCACTATTTATTTTGTACTTTCTTTTTTCTTGAGAAAGGGATTTGATATTGATTTTATTTCCTTTGTACAATTTGTCTTCATTTGACTTGACTTTTTGGAATTTACATTTGATAATTTGCTTCAGAAACTTCCTTTGGGGATTTTACTTTGGGGAAACTATTTTTGGTATATCGATTGAGGATATCGATCTTATGATATCAATATGGGATATCAATCTGGGATGTCGATCTATGATATCGATCTAGGGTATCAATATTGAGGATTGATGTGGGATATCACTCTAGGATATTTTTCATTTTATCTTAAGCAATGGATTATGGGTAGGGAACAAACTTGTCCTTTTGCCAATTACCAATAATTCCCATACCGTCCGTATAGGGGGATAAGCAAGAATAACTCTTTTTACCCCAGGATACTTGATCCTGCTTCGTGGCTTTCATTTTCCCATAGTCCTTATTAGGATTGTTTAATTTGTTAATTAGTGATATAATTATGATATGCTAAGGGTTATACTAACTAGACCTCAACTACAAAACCAAAGCAATATTTCTATCAACTTTGTAGAAGACCTCTAGGTTTGGTTGAATGACTAGAAAACCCTAGTATATTCCTCAAAGAAACATTATGGATTGTGTTGAAAAACATAATTACTCACATGAATGATGGATTATGATAAATGCAAAGGTGCATTATTGAAAAACAATGTGGCATTGTTTGTAATACTGACAAACACAATCCATCCTACACAAAATGCAATTGATGCAAAATGCCTACATGCAATGCAATGGAGTGGATGCATGTGTAAATGAAAATGCATAATGCAAATGCAAATGTTTTTGGATTTTATGCTTTACCAATTTTTATGGATTTTATTGTTTTTTTTAATATTATTTTTATGGATTTTGAGCCTTTATATTTGACCAAACAGTGAATACATGCCCTTGGAGCCTTTAGGAGTGACCAAACGATGCAAAATTCCTTTGGAACATTTTGGGGTTGACCAAAGGTTTGGAAATACCTTTGAAGCCTTTTGGGGTGACTAAGAGATTTTAAGCAAACCCTCGGAGCATTTTGGGATGACCAAGTGATTTTAAGTAAACCCTCGAGGCCTTTTGGGATTGACTGAGTGCTTTTAAGCAAACCCTTGGGGCCTTTAACTGATATGACCAAGTGGTTTTTTAGAACCCTTGGTGCCTTTTGGGGAGGGTATGCTACCCTATGTACCCCTAGTGTATGTACCACTCGATGACCGTGAGGGAGGCGCGATACCTCTAGATCCCTCATTTTGCCTTATCAAATTTTGCGTGGATAGTGGGGAAGGTATGCTACCTTGGAGACCCCCATCGTGTATGCTATCCACAGAAATGTAATCATATTGTTTAGGAAGAGTGACAAAAATTAACTCTCCAAAATGAGGAATGGACCTCAGTGGAGTGCCTATGTCTTGGTGGGTTTGAACGAGCAAACCATCCTCACAGATCATGTCTCATTCTACTAAGTCTTGGATGACCCCCTTAAATGATTGACAATATTGAATGTCATGTCCATGCACTAGATGATACACACAAAAGGGGCTCTCATAAGGTGATCCAATATTGGATGCTCTTTGCTTTACTTCAAGCAATATGAATGCCTTTGCCTCATGTAACTTTTGGAACAAATTTAGAATAGTCATATGAAATGAAACTACTCGCTGCACTGGCTTATTGGGCCTGCGAGGTAACTGACGACCTTGGAATCACACATGAGGAGGTGTGATCTCCACTTTAGCATTTTGGGGCACTATAAGAGAACCATCTACATTATAAACCCCCTTATCTATAATATTTTGCACCACACCCTTGAACACATGACAATCTTGAATGCCATGACCCTCTATTAGATGATAGATACAATAGTGATGCTCCCTATAACCCATATGTTTAGCTCTATTTGGGTCTAAAGGGATGATATTAGGTAAGGTGATGAACTTAGCCTCTTGCAGCTTCTACAAGATGTCAGACATAGGCTCTTTTAAATGAGTCAAAATACGTTGCGACTATTTTGGGTGCTCGACCCTCATTGGATTGCTTTGAGGACCCAAAGGTTGGGTTGACCGCCTGGGATCCCGCTTTTTTTGAGGTTTTTCCTATACTTGTGTAGGAAGTGGTTCTTCCTCAAACAAGGGATGCTTGTGTGATCCCAGTTTTCCAAGCCGGTTCATGATACAATACAATGCCTAATATTGCTCATCCATTCAATGTTCCATTTGTTCCATATGACTTAGAATGACTTGCAATACTAAAAAAGAGTTCATATGTATTTCTAATTATTGATTTGAAATACCTTTGTCTATTGAAGGAAACTAAAAATTAGATTCTAGATATCCATTTGGTAATTGCAAATCACCCATATCCTTCATTTGGGTTGATGCGAATGCTTCTTGATTATACACTTCATCAATGCTATCCACATGCTCCTGTGCATGACTCAGTTCATGTTTTTGCTTGACTTGAAATAATTGAACTGTGTCTGATTTAGCACCCCCAACCTGATGTGGGGTACACACTTGCTCTTGTCCTTGAGAAGGTGGCACAAGAAATGAGTCAAGAGTGACTAATTTTAGAGGTTTAGACCCCTGCAATGTGGAATCAATGTCTGATTGCCCCATATCTTGCTCTATTTTCTCTAGAGTCACTGGATCCTTTAGACTTAATGTCAACCATTCCCACAAAATCATGAGGAGATGACTCCATAATTACATGAGTCATAGGTGACTCGTCAACCTATTATAGTTGTAGCATCTCAATTGCAACAACTGACTCTTCCTCATGCTCATTTGATGCATAAAGGATAGGCCCAACAGATAGAGATTCGATAAGGAGTTGACTTAAATCTTCAATGATCTCCATGATGGGTGACATCATGGTGTCTGCCTCCATATGCTCTGTATATTCACCATCATCCTCATGAGGTCTACCATGTGACATGATGGATGGTGAAGGTATGATGTACTCGGGTGCATCCATGACCATGCTAGGTATTTCCCCCTTGATAGGAGTATGAGGGTCCTCTAATCGCACATCCAAGGTAGCTGTGAACATCTCTATGATTTGGTTCATCAATACCTCCCTGTTAGGAAATTCTAAAGATGAAGAAGTTATAGGTGACTCCATAGAGGATAGCGGTAGTGATGATGACTCCATGACAGTCTGCAAGGCTGCATCCGAACTTTGGATAAAATCATCATGTTTAGTGTTCGGCTGTGTGGGCACCCCACTAGGTTCTTGTGGATGATCCCTTGGTTTGTAATACTTGAAAGTATCTAGGTCCGCCTCAACCACATGGACTTCATTTGCATGGGTGTATTTAATGCATTGATGAACTATGGACGATATGCACTCCATGGCTCATATCCATGACCTTCTAAGTAGAAAATCAATTCCTACCAAGTGCCCAAATCCTTAGAGGACACAACTAGGCTGTAGAAACTATACTTTAATGAGACTAAGCAAAGGACCAGAGTAGGGGTTGGTATCTTCTTCATATCACCAAAAGAAGGGAATATGATACAAGTTTATTGATTCTAATTCATTTGCTTGAATAACATAGTGGAGTATGAAGAATTGGCCCATGGTCCCCAAATGGAAACCAAGAGAGGAATCAAAGCATTGTAAATATATAGAGATATTGATCTTGTTTTCAAGCAATTAGATCGTTATGCCTAGCTAAGAAATAACTGATGAAGTTTCATCAAAACTAGATCTAAGACCTATTAGAAGCATTTGACATGGTCAAACTATCAATAATTCCCTAGAACCAAAACATGGAAGCCAATTTCATGGTAATTTTTGGGACCTAGTACAATACAATAGAATTATAAAGCAACCATAGGCATGTCAAAGCTATCATCAAACAATCTATCATAGACAATGACACATATTGGCAAGTCTTTGACAATGATGAGTAGTTATTTGGTTACTTCACCAAGAAGCCAAGTTTGTAGAGGAGTTAGCCCCAGATATAGAGGAGCCCTACAAGGACCAAATTATTTATCTTAAAGGCTATAATTTGCCTCAAGGTCGAGTGACTCTTCAATCTCTCTTCAATATAAATTATCATTTCAAAGGTAAACATGGCATTATAGTGGATAAATATGATTACTAGGAGATAGAAGTCACAACAAAAATGTTGGAAATTTTGGGTTTGAGATCCTAGCTTCTTGTCTATGAGTTGTCATTGATGTCAAAAGGAAATGACATTAATGTTAAGAGGATGTGTTGGCTTCAAAGGTGGAAGATTCCAAGAGAATATTTTTAAGAGAATCCGGAGAGATTCCATTGGCAATGGTTTTTATTAAAACCAATGGAGGTTCTCTTTATTATTTATTTAATTATTATTTAAAACCCTTCAAGGTTTTAATTAATTAATTATTTAATTAATTAAGGGAGAAATTATTTTTAATTTATTAAAAATACTTTAAGGGTTTTTAAACCCTTTAGAAAGCAAATTTCGATTAAATTCGAAATTACTTTTCTTTGCAAGTCGACGTGTTCTAAAGTCCACGTATGGACTATAAATATGAGAAGGTTCCTAAGGTTAAACCCTCTTGGAAAATCGAAGGCAATTAATTGGTTTGGCTGCGATCGAATGTTCTGTTTACGCTGCGAAAGAGGAGAGCTCGTGGTTTGAAAAGCTTTCGGAAAGCTTGACCGTTTATGTGGAAGGAAGTCCGTCTTGGACTTCGTAAGCCCCTTGTGGGCTAGTGGCAATGAAGGCTGCGTTTGGGCCTTGCGTAGGCGGAGGTCTGCATTTCGATCCCCATGGAGGGAGTTGTGCATGGATTAGTCACGTTTTTATTAAAACGTGTTTTGTGCCGCGAATTTCGGATTCTTCAAGGGCAGCCATTATAAGGTGTGATTATTTTCTTGATATGATTTTTGGCATTGTTTAGCATTGTTTAAAAGACATAGGAGAAATAAGGGGATATTTCTTTGGTTGTATTTTTGAGATTAGTCTTTTGCTATGCTAAATTTAAAAATGGAGATATAAGGTGTAAGTTTTGGTTGTTGTGTTTTTGGCTTCTTTGGTGGTTGTTTTTAAAGAAGAGGAGCTAAAAGGTGTATTAAGGAAAGTTTTTATATATGCTCATTTATCTTGGTTCTAACCCTAACTTGGTTGGAAGTTTGAGGGTTGTGTGTGGTGACAGCTTTAAGGATCAATTTTCTTCTACTCCAAAAAGGTATGGGCACATTTTCCTTATGAGTATGATTGGTGTATGTTTTTCTGAAATAAGGTTGGAGTGAAAAGGTTTTCAACTAGGTTTCCTTTGGTTGGGTGTAAATCCTATTTTCTGGTTTGTTGAAGACTTCTTATGCATTGTTATCCTTGATGAGAGTTTTGGTGAATGCATAATTCTGGTTTGAGGTAGTGGAAGCATTGTGCACTAGGGTTTATGTTTGTGAGTCTTGCTACTTGCTTTGAGTTGGTGGAACCCTTGGTTGGCTGTTTTGAGTTTGATGGTTGAGTTGCTTCCATAGAGGTTGTTTGATCAAGTTATTGCTTTACTTGATTCATGATATTGGGCTTACTCCATTGAGTTGATTTGAGCAAGTTATTCTTTGCATTTGGTGATATTGTGTTGGTGGCTATTTTGTTCAAATATCTTTGGAGGGAAAAGGATTTCTACTTGTTTCCTTTTCTTGTGATGATTGGTTGAATGCTTCAAGGTTGATGTTGAGTTGAATGGTGTTGGTTGACTAAACCTTGTTTGATGAGCATTGTTGTTGAAACCCTAATTGATGGTGAAAAGAACATGAGTATCATTGTTATGTGATTCTTTGCATAGTTGGCAATTGTTGGGGTTTCATGTTCTTGAAAGAAAACATTCTATCCTATCCATTTCAGATATTGAGTTGAGTTTTCAGATTTGAGATTGAGATTGAGCTGAGTTGATTTGAGTTGAGTTTTGAGATTGGGATTTGAGTATAGAACATATTGAGTCTCTAACAATTCTCTTTATGCTTCTATGAGTTTGACAAATCACATTGGGTCTCTAACAATTCACTTTGTGATTTCCTACTAAGAAAGTTTTTCTTGGTGAGCTTGTTGAGTTTTTGGACAGGTTTCGGTGGGGACTTGTGAGCAGTTTTTGGACAGGTTTCGGTGGGGACTTGTGAGCAGATTTGGACAGGTCCTAGCAGAGGACTTGTGAGCTGAGTTTGATAGTTCTATCAGAGAACTTGAGGACAGAGGTGCATTGGTTCTATGAGAAGAACCTAAGGACAGTTGGCAAGTCTTTGAGAAGGCTTGTATGCAGAGGATTGATTTGTTCAAGAGTTGGATAGATCTGATAGACAGAGGAAGACTTGTACTAGACCGACTGACTGTGTTTGGTATAGGTTGCTGAGCTGCTGTGGACGTGATCATAGAAGGCAGAGGTCTCTTAGGCTAAGCATTGAGGATAGGAGGTCTTCGATGGAAAGGAGTTCCATGTGCTGGCAAGAGGTAGAGGCAGTTGATCTTCTGAGGGATCATTTCTAGAGCAGAGGGGAAGGTATCTCCTTTGAGTAGAGGCTCATAAATTTTGATTGGGGGAAGGTATCTCCTTTGAGCAGAGGCTCATAAATTCTGATTGGGGAAGGTATCTCCTTTGGGCCGAGGCTCATAAACATTGTAATTGGGAAGGATTCCCAAAGAACTTTGAGATAAATTTTAGAGAAAAGTTTTGTGGACGTTCACTTTGTGGATGATATTGTGCATTGCTTTGATATTGCTTTGGGTATATTGCTTTACTATTTTGAAGTATAAAGGAAAAAGTAAAAAGAGGTCTTATACTGTTCACCCCCCCTCTCAAGTATAAGCTTGTGTTCTTCAATTGGTATCAGAGCAGGTGCCTTCAGAAAGTTTAACGACTTGAAGGAAAAGCTAGTAAAGAACACAATGGATCATTCAAGTGGCAATGCAACACCTATTCTTGATGGGTCAGATTTTGGTCTTTGGAGTGCAAGGATGAAGGTTCATCTAATGGCACTTGGGAATGAGGTTTGGGAAGTGATTGAAGATGAGTACACTATTCCTGAACATGGTCCTAATACTAAAGAAGAAAGGCTCCTACATCACAACAATTCAAAAGCAATGAATGCAATCCTGAAAGGCTTACAGAAAGCAGATCTCACCAAAGTGATTCACTGCAAGACAACTAGTGAAATGTGGAAACAGTTGAAGGTGGTTCATACAGGTGATACAAATGTCGGAAAGGCCAAGTTGAGACACTTCAAAGGTATGTTTGAACAACTCAAGATGAATGATGATGAAAATATTAGTGACTACATGCTTCGTATGGATGAGGTTGTTAACTCCATGAAAGACTTAGGTCTTGAGCTTGCTGAAAATGATGTTTGTGATAAGATTTTAAGATCTCTTCCTAATAGATTTAGTGAAAATATTTCTGCTATTGAGGAAGCTAAAGATTTGGATAAGTTGAAAAAGGATGAGCTCCATAGTATACTTGCAGCATTTGAGTTGAGAACTCAAGTGAAGGTTGATGTCAAGAAAGAGGCAACTTTCAAGGCTACCAAGGAATCCAAGGGTAAACAGACTTCAAGATAGTGATGAGTCTTCTAGTGATGAAGAGGCATATTACAACAAGAAAGGCAAGTTCTCTAGAAAGCACAAAAGTATGAAAAATATAAGATGTTTCAATTGTGGAAAGTTTGGTCATTATGCTACTAACTGTACTGTTCCCAAGAATGAAAGTGATGAAGATAAACAGGATTCTAAGAGCAAGGATTCTGAAAAGCACAAGCATCACAGGAAAAACAAAGATGAGCACAACAATCAAGGAAAGAGGTATTCTCACAAGCACAAGAAGAGTTTCTACCTAGACAAAGCAAGTAAGTGTTCTAGTAGTGATAGTGAAAGTTCTTCAAGTGATAATGAAAATGAGATGTTGTTCATATCAAAAAAAGAGGAAGAACCGAAACATAGATTCATTATCATGAAATGTCTTAGATGTGGAAATTTTGGTCACCTTGAGGATGATTGCACAAATAATGATTTGGTTTCTAGTATGTATGAGGATGCTTCAGAAAACTATAAGGAAGATGCATGTATGGTTTTTGAAAAGGGTAGCACCTCTAGTGATAAGAAATCTGAAAAAGGCTTTGATGATTCAAAAAGCAATCAAATAAAGGATCTTGAAAGTGAACTTATTAGTGCTCTTAGTGCTTTGAAAAAGGAAAGAAAGAAGAATGCTAGACTCAAGGATAAGTTAGATGAATGTTGTATGGAGAGAGATGATCTTATAGAAAGTCTTGACTTCTCTATAGCTAAGACACAAGAACTCAAGGATGAGTTAGAGTCTAAGGTTCTTGAGTATAGTGAGTTAGAACAAAAAATGGCTTCTTTGAAAGAGGAAACTAAAGAGTACAAGGATAAGCTTTACAGGTTTCAAGATAGCTCCAAAAAGGTTAAGTCACTCATCAAAGGTCAAAGAAAGACAACAGATAAAACAGGCCTTGGTTTTGTTAAGCCACACAAGGAACAAGTTGGAGAGTCTAGTAAGAGACTCCAAAAGGAAGAGAGTTCTGATGAGGAAAGTATTTCAGATCATGAGTCCTTGAATGATAGATGCACAGAAATAGAAAATAGGAATCGAAAAAGGGGAGAAAGTTTACAGGACCTAGGAAGTCAAATAAAGGAAAGTTTCAAGGCAGATGTTTTGCTTGTCACAGGTTTGGTCACATGGCTTCACATTGCATGGCTCAAGTGAAGGAGGTAAATGACAGCTTTAGAAGTTCTAGTTACTTTCAAGGGTATTGCTACTCTTGTCAACAGTTTGGGCACAAGGCAGTCTATTGCAAGGCAAATAACAGAACAGGTTTGGTCAAAAAGGTTTGGAATTTGGCAACAGTTTGGTCAAAAAGGTTTGGCGAAACAGTTTGGTCAGAACAGGTTTGGTTAGAACAGGTGGATTCAAAGATCAGGTTTACCTCAGAGAAACAACATCGTCAAGTGTTTCAAGTGCAACAATGAAGGTCACATAATCAGACAGTGTAGAGCTGAAATTCCAGAATACAGGAACAGGAACAGTGGCATGATCAGGTCCAAGGATCAAGGCATGGACAAGAACAGGGATGAGAACAGGAACAAGAATAGTGACAGGAATAGGAACAAGAATATGGACAAGGAGTTCAAGAGAAGGCACGGTAAGGAAGTTATAGACACTGATGATGATCAGTGCCTATTGGGAGTTTTACTCCCACCCTAGAATTAAACACCTCAACAGGAGGTGGGGGAGGGACTAAGCTAAGAGGCTCATTCTTAGTCCCAAGCCCCAAAGGTGACCCTTTGCCATTGATGACAAAGGGGGAGAGATATGAGTAAGGGGGAGAGCCTCAAGACAGGGGGAGTTGTTTATGTTGAGTTTCTGTGTTGTTGAGAAGCATGGTTTGCCATCAATGACAAAGGGGGAGATTGTTGGCAATTTTGGGTTTGAGATCCTAGCTTCTTGTCTATGAGTTGTCATTGATGTCAAAAGGAAATGACATTAATGTTAAGAGGATGTGTTGGCTTCAAAGGTGGAAGATTCCAAGAGAATATTTTTAAGAGAATCCGGAGAGATTCCATTGGCAATGGTTTTTATTAAAACCAATGGAGGTTCTCTTTATTATTTATTTAATTATTATTTAAAACCCTTCAAGGTTTTAATTAATTAATTATTTAATTAATTAAGGGAGAAATTATTTTTAATTTATTAAAAATACTTTAAGGGTTTTTAAACCCTTTAGAAAGCAAATTTCGATTAAATTCGAAATTACTTTTCTTTGCAAGTCGACGTGTTCTAAAGTCCACGTATGGACTATAAATATGAGAAGGTTCCTAAGGTTAAACCCTCTTGGAAAATCGAAGGCAATTAATTGGTTTGGCTGCGATCGAATGTTCTGTTTACGCTGCGAAAGAGGAGAGCTCGTGGTTTGAAAAGCTTTCGAAAAGCTTGACCATTTATGTGGAAGGAAGTCCGTCTTGGACTTCGTAAGCCCCTTGTGGGCTAGTGGTAGCGAAGGCTGCATTTGGGCCTTGCGTAGGCGGAGGTCTGCATTTCGATCCCCACGGAGGGAGCTGTGCATGGATTAGTCACGTTTTTATTAAAACGTGTTTTGTGCCGTGAATTTTGGATTCTTCAAGGGCAGCCATTATAAGGTGTGATTATTTTCTTGATATGATTTTTGGCATTGTTTAGCATTGTTTAAAAGACATAGGAGAAATAAGGGGATATTTCTTTGGTTGTATTTTTGAGATTAGTCTTTTGCTATGCTAAATTTAAAAATGGAGATATAAGGTGTAAGTTTTGGTTGTTGTGTTTTTGGCTTCTTTGGTGGTTGTTTTTAAAGAAGAGGAGCTAAAAGGTGTATTAAGGAAAGTTTTTATATATGCTCATTTATCTTGGTTCTAACCCTAACTTGGTTGGAAGTTTGAGGGTTGTGTGTGGTGACAGCTTTAAGGATCAATTTTCTTCTACTCCAAAAAGGTATGGGCACATTTTCCTTATGAGTATGATTGGTGTATGTTTTTCTGAAATAAGGTTGGAGTGAAAAGGTTTTCAACTAGGTTTCCTTTGGTTGGGTGTAAATCCTATTTTCTGGTTTGTTGAAGACTTCTTATGCATTGTTATCCTTGATGAGAGTTTTGGTGAATGCATAATTCTGGTTTGAGGTAGTGGAAGCATTGTGCACTAGGGTTTATGTTTGTGAGTCTTGCTACTTGCTTTGAGTTGGTGAAACCCTTGGTTGGCTGTTTTGAGTTTGATGGTTGAGTTGCTTCCATAGAGGTTGTTTGATCAAGTTATTGCTTTACTTGATTCATGATATTGGGCTTACTCCATTGAGTTGATTTGAGCAAGTTATTCTTTGCATTTGGTGATATTGTGTTGGTGGCTATTTTGTTCAAATATCTTTGGAGGGAAAAGGATTTCTACTTGTTTCCTTTTCTTGTGATGATTGGTTGAATGCTTCAAGGTTGATGTTGAGTTGAATGGTGTTGGTTGACTAAACCTTGTTTGATGAGCATTGTTGTTGAAACCCTAATTGATGGTGAAAAGAACATGAGTATCATTGTTATGTGATTCTTTGCATAGTTGGCAATTGTTGGGGTTTCATGTTCTTGAAAGAAAACATTCTATCCTATCCATTTCAGATATTGAGTTGAGTTTTCAGATTTGAGATTGAGATTGAGCTGAGTTGATTTGAGTTGAGTTTTGAGATTGGGATTTGAGTATAGAACATATTGAGTCTCTAACAATTCTCTTTATGCTTCTATGAGTTTGACAAATCACATTGGGTCTCTAACAATTCACTTTGTGATTTCCTACTAAGAAAGTTTTTCTTGGTGAGCTTGCTGAGTTTTTGGACAGGTTCCGGTGGGGACTTGTGAGCAGTTTTGGACAGGTTCCGGTGGGGACTTGTGAGCAGATTTGGACAGGTCCTAGCAGAGGACTTGTGAGCTGAGTTTGATAGTTCTATCAGAGAACTTGAGGATAGAGGTGCATTGGTTCTATGAGAAGAACCTGAGGATAGTTGGCAAGTCTTTGAGAAGGCTTGTATGCAGAGGATTGATTTGTTCAAGAGTTGGACAGATCTGACAAATAGAGGAAGACTTGTACTAGACCGACTGATTGTGTTTGGTATAGGTTGCTGAGCTACTGTGGACGTGATCATAGAAGGCAGAGGTCTCTTAGGCTAAGCATTGAGGATAGGAGGTCTTCGATGGAAAGGAGTTCCACGTGCTGGCAAGAGGTAGAGGCAATTGATCTTCTGAGGGATCATTTCCAGAGCAGAGGGGAAGGTATCTCCTTTGAGCAGAGGCTCATAAATTCTGATTGGGGGAAGGTATCTCCTTTGAGCAGAGGCTCATAAATTCTGATTGGGGGAAGGTATCTCCTTTGGGCCGAGGCTCATAAACATTGTAATTGGGAAGGATTCCCAAAGAACTTTGAGATAACTTTTAGAGAAAAGTTTTGTGGACGTAGCCCAACCATTCTGGGTGAACCACGTTAAAATTGGTGTCACTTTGTGGATGATATTGTGCATTGCTTTGATATTGCTTTGGGTATATTGCTTTACTATTTTGAAGTATAAAGGAAAAAGTAAAAAAGAGGTCTTATACTGTTCACCCCCCTCTCAGTATAAGCTTGTGTTCTTCACAAAAATTATTTTATGGATAATAAAAATGGTTACACAAGAAGAAAGAAATAATATCATCAAATTGTACCAAAAATGTACTAGAGTGATGGCTTGGAGCTATGAGGATTTGAAAGGATATGATAAGGACATTATACAACACACCATAAGACTATATCTAGAAACTAAACAACTTAGGTAGAAGTAGAGGCCAATGAACACCTAATCCTCTCATGAGACGAGCTTGTCAAGCTTATAAAATCAAAGATTATATACCCACTCAAACATAATATAGTGAATTATCACTACACTTAGAAGAAGGCCTTAGCAAGGCAACCTTGGAAAATAAAGAAGTAGACAAGAAGCTAAAAATGAAGCATCAGATAAAGTATGAACAAACATTTTTATGAATAACTTCCAAGGATTGGAAAGCAAAAATTCTCAAAAGCTATAAAAAGACTAATATTATAGAAATTAGAATTATTTAAAATTTTTGACCAAATACAAGAGGTAAAAGTTCCAACGCATAAATTTTTTAGGTTAGATGGTGATAAAAGTTCTAAAGTTAGAAGATGATAAATTTTTTAATTTCAAATGATGATAAATGTTTTGAAGGCTAAAACCACTTATGCTCCAAAAATTTAGGTGATCAAAAAATTATGCTAAGGTGTACAATATTCTAGGGAGTATAGTCCTTTTCTATAAAATATCATGGTATATCTATCATAATTGACAAATTAAATTTGTAAAAGTAGCATCATGGGAGCCATAGCAAAAGCAATCCCCAAATTTGGAGCATTTATTGTAGAAATCTATCATCCCCGTGCTACAGGAATCCCCAAAAATGTAGATGGAAATAATGGTGGTAGCACTCGTACAAAGTCCTATAACTATTTGGTATTTATGATCCTAGATAGAGAAACCAACATATTGAATATAGATAGCATTGGCACCCAGAAGAGCAGTCATCTCAAAATATTTGCATGACTTTTGGAGGGAAATTTTCCTCCTTGTAATATATAAATAGAAATAGTTTTAACATTGTAATGGATTGATGAGTTGTATAGCTTTCCATTCATTTACCTTTGTATAACAATACATGCATCTTTGAATGGTCTTGTAGGTAACCAAAACCCCTGCTTCTAGCATAATCTTTGTAATAATTTTATTGGCATATATATACTTTAGAGGCCTACATGTCTATTTGGTCCCATTTGTTTGGTTCCCATGCCCTAACCCATCTCCATTGTTACTTGTATTTTAATCTATACTTATATGTCAATGAGAGGAAGTGTTTATATCGATGCATTATGGTCAGAGTTTCTATGCAAGGGGATCTTATTTGATCTTTGATGCATCACATCTTTTTAGCTTAGATTTTTATTTCCACTATATTTATTTTATTTTTAAACTCTCTCTAACCCTTTCCATCTAAGTTGTTATATTATACCTGTACACCTAAGGCCACATCTTATAAAGGAATTGGCCTTTGTAAAAAATATTGGAGGTCCTCTATTAAAACAAACCCTATGCTCTTAGGACTAGCCCTAGTGTGTTGCTCTATATGAGATATGATAGTCTTGACTATTTGGTCCACACCCTATTTAATGGACAAGACAATAAAAAATGACAACACATACCACTTGGGTATCTATTCTCATGTCAATTAGAAATAATAATAGAGAAATCATATTGTGCATTGACTTAAGAGACCTCAATTGAGCATCATTAAAGGACCACTACCCATTGCCTTCTATGGATCAGATCCTACAAATATTAGCAAGGTCAAAAATATTTTCACTCCTTGATGAATTCTATAGCTAAAACTAAAGTAGGGAAAAATGGTGCACCAAATTATGATAAACAATATGCGTATCTATGTCCTATTGCGTATGAGCATCAAACGGAAGCATGCAAGTAAGATGGAAAAGATGGCAAGTAACAAGAAATAATGCAAAATAAACCGAATTCTTATTAATTGGGTAGATCAAATCTAGGTTACAAAATGTCCCCTTTGAGGGCTCAAATAGATGATACAAATGTTTACAAATCGGGTGCCCAAGGATCAAAATCCTTCAAGTAACTCGGGTGCACATCCAATGTCTTTCCTCGTACCCACAATCGAAGTGGGTGGGCCAAAGTTGCCACCACTTGTATCTTTGATCTTGAGGTCTTGTGCTCCTTCCTAATGTGCTGTAAAACCTGCACCTGCACACAAGGAAACCAGAAATGTCAAATAGCAAGTGCGTATGATGTAAAACATGCAATCCCCACAGGCAAGAAAAGAGCATATATGGCGCGCCTATATCAAATGAACTCCAAATGCTATGAAATTATAGATATAAGTATAATAGGAGGTTTTGGGAAGATATCACCCAAAATACATGTGGAAATTGTGTCCGTTGGTGCCTCGTTATTGCAATGACCGTGCGCAACCTGCAAAACACAAAGCAAACAATTTTTGGCCCTACACATATCCAAAACACATGAAAATTGGACAGAACACATAAAATGATATTTTAAAGAAACCCATTTGATCATATTTGTAAAATCAGTGACATTTTAGGTGTTTCTCTAGATGACCATCGGAGACCTGCATGAGACCCTACAAAACACTAAAATCGTAATATCTCGGCCAATATAGCTCAGAATGACCTAAAATTTGAACTGCAGCATAATATGATAATGTAGAAAATAAATAATTAAAAATAGTAACAAAATAATGCACATATTTCTATTCATCATAGGGTGGGACGAATACGACTGTCACAAATTGGGGGGCACCTAGGGGTGGGACGCCCACCATTTTTGCCTAAATTTTACCACCAATTCCACTGGGGATTGATGCAAAACACTATGGGGGGTATTTTCATCAAATTTGGTGAGGGAATTCACTCATATGGTTTGGTTATGTGATAAATTGTGCCTACTAGTTCCCTCGCGAACCTCCTTCGCTAGGTAGAGATTTCGAGGTAAAAATGGGCACAAAAGGGTGAAAGGAAATCTTGGCAGCACTCTGTTGCTTTGTCCTCCAAATCCTCTCTATATTTTGTGTGGAAAATGCATCCACTTTATAGCCCAAGGAGGCTTCATGGGTCAAAGGGCATGCGAGGGCATGCAGGGCAAGAGGCGCCACTTGGCCACCAGGGCGACATGCATTGGAGGGGGAAGAGAATCTCCCAAATTGGCCTCATTCATTGAGCATGTCATAAGATCTACTATGTGCCCTAACTTGTGGGCAATAATAGCTAGGAATATGACCATTACTAGGTGCCATTGGCCCAGATTTGACTTTTTTTGATCAAACCTGCTATTCGCTCCACCCTGGGATGAATGTTGCTATTCGCTCTAGGGTGGGACGAATAGATTTTGTATTCATCCTAGGGTGGGATGAATAGAAACAGGGTGTTCAAAAGGTCCCAAAAGTGGCCTGAAACCTTCCAAAACCTTGCACTGAGTGGTTAGGACCACTGTATACCTGTTGAGGGCTGCCCTAGGGGCCTTGGTATGTCATTTAGTCATTGCTTATGGTAGCATAATCGGATTGACCAGATTTTAGTGTCTACAGATACCCCTTTTTGGGATGCATTGTGTGCAGCACAACACCGAGCAAAAATAGATGACTAAAATGTTCAATTATTAGGGTTACTCAAATAACCTAACCAACTTTAGATGCCCCAATCCTGGAAAGAGCATGTGTTCTCGAATCCTTGCTTCTGACGAGCTAAGGAACTTGCTTCAAGTACAACCTCTCCAGTGAGGTTGACTTGATCTTGGACATTTGTCAGTCATAAAGATGATTCTATAATGCCAAGCATTTGTTTAATTTGTGCTTGTTTGCTACCCCAAGCGGGAGCATGATTGTCTTTGTCAAAGATTTGTTGAACGAACGCAATTTGCCTGATTGAGTGTGTGCTTGTTGATTTTGACTTGAGTATGACTACCCCCTCAAGCGACGAGTCGATGAGGGAATGACTCATGAGAAAAGTGATGAGTCGCTTGACCCAGATGACTTTGGTTGAGGTTGCCTTCAGTTGTATCCATTGAAAAATGGCATAGTTTTGAAAGGATTTTGATGATGTTAGGGAGGTTTCCTGGAGGTAAAAAGTTGAAAACTTCATTCCCATGGGGCGGTCTAGCCACAATGGCCTTCTTGGGGAGTGAAATAGTAACTTGTCATATGCATCCATGAGACATTTGCATTCAATATTGACCCTGAATGAATTCCATCAGATTTGACTTATTTTTGGTGGGTTTTGAGACCCTTTTCTTTGCTGCTTTCGGGAGGAAAGGAATGAAAAACCTCATTCCCGTGGGGTGGTCCGACCATACTGGCCTTCTTAGGGATTGAGGTAAGGTTCTTTCCGAGCATCCGGGAGTGTTATTATTTGCCTTTTGGATGAGACAAAAATTTTGACCAAAATAGAGCTATTTTGGTGGGATTTGGGACCCTTTTGGTGCATTGTAAGTTGTTTTACTCTATCAATTTTGTATTCATCCCAGGGTGGAACGAATACAAATTTGGTATTCATCCCAGGGTGGGACGAATGGCCAAAAGTGCATTCATCCCACCCTGGGATGAATAGGACTATTGTAGGCCTATATAAACCTCAAATGCAAGTTTTGGGTTCATTATTTCATGTTTTCTCTAGCGATTTGAGAGGTGAGGAAGAAGAGGGTTATTTTTCTGAAGTGAAGCACTATCGAAATCACCCTACGACCACCATGAGTCAGCAAACTGAGGCATCCAATGGAGGAGCCGATGCAAGACGGGTATGTGGTGACTCACCTCCCTCATTATTTTGCTCTTAAAATTATAATTTTGCTTTGTTGTTTATTTGATTTGTTTAAAATAAGTAATTAAACCTGAATTTAACCGGAATGTACCAGATTTTTACCTTATTTGACCTTTAGCAATTAAACCTAATGTAGATAAAATATACCAGAATTTTTCGAGTTTTGAATTTTTTTTTAAACATATCACATTACGAGAAAGGTAGTGAAACCCTAATGTAACTGTAATATGTTAAATTTTGTATTTTTGTATTTTTTTTAAAACATATCACATTATGAGAAAGGTAGTGAAACCCTAATGTAACTGTAATATGTTAAATTTTAATTTTTTATTTTTTTTAAAACATATCACATTACAAGATAGGGAATGAAACCCTAATGTAGATGTAATATGTTGTATTTTAAATTTTTGTATTTTGTTTTTGTGAAATTAAATTGTTGTAATGTTTTAGGTGTGCATTTGTTTTTGGGCCTTTTGGAGGCCTTTGTGAGGCATAATGAATGTCAGTTTATTGTTGTTCTTATTGAGTTTATTGCTCTACCAAGTGGTGAAGAGTCGGTATCGCACACCGAAGCTCTTCTAGACCACCCGAGATGCCTTGACTGAGGCTGATTGGGAGTGGCTTGATGCCATGGGGCTCAAGCAGGTTACTCGGTTGGAGCCTATGATAGGTGATCGAGCCTACTTGACTACTCTTATTAGCCTATGGGACTCATGCACCAACACCTTCCACCTACCCATGGGGGAGATGATGGTGATGCTAGAGGACATCTATCAGATTCTATGGATTCTAATAGAGGGGCGACCGATCCACTCTATGCACCGTGACCAGAGAGGTACAGTGCTGATGAGGTACTTTGGGGAGGATGCGGATGCGGTAGAGCTAGACTACTAGAATGGAGGGATACTGGTGGGGTTTTGGTATGAGGAGAAGGTATTGGGGGTGAGGCATGTGCTACTGATGACCCTCATCTCCAATATGCTTCTCCTAGATTCTTTAAGAGCCAGGTTCCCTTGGAACCTGCTGGAGCTAGTGTACGCCCTGGTGGGGTGCACCAAGGAGGAGCCTCTAGTGATGGCTTGGGGGATGACCCTACTGGCATAGTTGTATGATGAGTTGTATGAGATCTGCTACCATCGATGGAAGGGCTTGGGGTGTAGCTTCTTATTGCAGTGTTGGGGATGGTAGCACATAGTTGTGGGGTGACCGCATGGACTACCATGGATGACCCAAGCATAGCTAGCTGATAGGGAGATAGGATATGCTATCCTATGGTAGAGGGAAGAGGAGATAGGGTAGAGTTCGATACCATGTAGGTGATGTGGATCACTATGTCGATGCATTCTCATGACTAGCACTAGGGTAGGTGGTATGGTGACCATACAGGGACTGTCCAGACTGGGTGGATGCTGGAGAGAAGCTCTAGTGGGTGAGGTGAGGTAGATGGTTGATCATACAACATGGTACCGAGTAGGAGTACTTCCTATTTGCTAGAGTTACATGATAGTTTGGACTATGGTAGGGGTTTCTCGAGGAGCCAGTAGTATATCGACCATGCAGGGATGAGAGGACATTAGGCTGGCTAGTGGTGGAGGAGGTGGGAGAGGAGGTAGACCCTATAGTGGATGTTCCTAATATGGATGATATCGGGACTACAATAGAGTATGACTCATGGTGGGTGATGCACTAGTGGTGAGGTGCAGGGGCTCTCAGAGGTGAGGTAGCTAGGGTAGTGGATGAGGTGATGGAGGATGCTCCAGAGGAGGACCAGGTAGGGGTGGATGAGCCACATGGGCATCACCAGCAGGTAGATGAGTAGGTGGATCTGTTAGACCTGGGGGATCAGGGTGATGAGGGGGAGGCTGAGGACCAAGGGGCATAGGGACAATAGGGTACCTAGGGTGACAGATACCTAGAGCTATAGGCTGAGCTGGTCAAGGTCAGATAGGAGAGGGATCTCCTTTGGGAATAGGCATAGGAGGACCAGGCCAAGATTTCATCCTTATAGGTATAGTTGAGAGCATAGGATCCTAGGTAGGAGGGGTCTAGCATTGGGGAGGTAGAGAGGCTATGGGTAGAGGTGCTTCAGCTATAGTCAGTGGTGGAGACATACCAATCATGGGGATAGCAAAGATAGGCTTATGTGGATAGACTGGAGATGGAGGTGGTGCACCTTGGAGGGCATCTTCCTGATGATGGGGAGACCAGTGGCTCACATCGGACTTAATAGAGCGAGATGGTGCAGTCTTCTTCTAGGTGGAGGACTGATAGGGCTGGTGGTAGCAGGCCTAGGGGATCATAGTGGACCCGGACTATGGGTGGTAGTGCGAGTCGCAACACCAGTCCTGCATGACCATGGTGATGGGTACTATTGAGACTCTTTTTAGCTTTTTGATATTGGTGAGGTCTGAGGACCCACTTTATTGTAGCCCACAAGCATTTTTGGAAACTATGATGTATATTTTTGCCCCATATATATATGAGATTTTGTTATGGTCATCATATGTCTCTTTTATTGTTTTATGAGATGGATGCAATGTATGTATGTGATTTATGATGGTATGTTAAATGCTAATGATTGATGTAGATGGATATTGTTATGTGATTTGTTGTAATACGGATGGATGTTGTACCATGTATGCATATGTATGCTTCTATGATGGAATGCAATTGTGATTGATGTTTATTATGTATGCATATGGATGTTTTTGAGTTATGATTTGCTGCTATGTATATGCGTGGATGCATAATGAAATGGATGAATTGTGTGCTTTGATATAATGAATGGTGACTTATGATTTGTCTCACTATGTTAGCACCATAGACTATATAAAATGCATCAATTCCTTTTGTTTCTTTTTGTACTATTTTTGTGTAATGGATATATGGAAATGTATTATTGCAATGTGATGTAATGGAATAAGTGAAATGAGATGTTAAAGAATGTAGATGAGGTTTTCATGAGACTCAAACACTCTAATTAACTTGATCAAAGATTATATACTGACTATGCAAGACTTTTTGACAAGGTACGAATCTGCTAGGATGACCAAGATACTCCATATCCCTGTGTGTGCAAGTGAGTTCATTCCTATGAGATGCATAAGGATACCACCATTTCTAGATAGGCTATCCACCAAACCTGGAATGAGGATCACCCTATGAATGTCATGATCCTAGGTTTGTACTTGGTAGGACTAGACCACTAGGCAATCTAGGTTACCAAAAGCTAGCTCATCCACATGCAAACATTGGTCTGTACACACACGAAAGCTAATGTGATAGACATATCATCATGCAGAAGGCTACCACCATTGACAAGTAGGCTATCCACAAAACCTATAATGAGGATCACCTTATGGTTGTCCAAATGCTGAGAATTCTAGGGATTCAAGTTCAACTCCCTTCTTTTCTTCAATTTTATTGGGATACTTGCTCATGTGTAGTGATGATAATCACTATTTATTTTGTATTTTGTTTTCTTTGAGCAAGGGATTTGGGAAGTGGTGATGACCACTATTTATTTTGATTTTGATTTTTTCTTTTTGTGGGATTTTGCTTTTGAAATTTTGGGGTTTCTTGGGAATTGGGATTTTTGATAGTGGTGAAAACCACTATTTATTTTGGGGAATTGGGTAGGGAAGAGCTTGTCCTTTTGCCAATTCTCAGCATTCTTGAACCATTCGCACAGGGGGATGAGCAGGATAACCTTTTCGCTTAAAGCAACCTAGACCACTTCATGGGTTTCATCTTTCCTTGCACAAAACTTGGATTTATTAATGTGTAAATGTGTTGGGATTTGTTGTATACAAGGTATAATCTAAGCAAGACTCTACCTCCTAAAAATCATGATAGCTTTCTACAAAATCTGAAAAGAAAACTAGAGATGGCTGAGTGACTAAAAACCCTAAAGACATTCTAGAACAAATGACTATGTGATGGGAGACATACACTACTATGACCAATGTGAAATGTAAGTGGACATGATAAGTGATAATGGAATGATGCGGATAATGATTTTGACATGATTTTTTTGGAATAATGCATAATGTACAGTCTTAGTGCTAGACACGTATGAGCAACTCTAAAATACAAAGTGCAATAATGAGTATGCCTAATGCAGATGATTTTGATAATGCAATGAGATGCGATGTAATGAAATGCAATATGATATTTTTGTATTTTTGATTGATATATATGATGTTTTTGATTTTTGATGATGTTTGAAGATGCAATGTGATGCAATATTTTTGTATTTTTGATTGATATATATGATGTTTTTTATTTTTTTGATTGATATATACATGTGACCAATGGGCTTATTGGGGGCCATTGGGGCATTTGGGGTGACCAAAGGGCTTATGGGTGCCTTTGGGGCTTTTGTGACCTAGACGATCATAGACCACCTAGGAGCATTTTGGGTTGACCAAGTGGGTTAAAGGCACCCTTGGAGCATTTTGGGGTGACCTAGATGGTTATAGACCACCTAGGAGCATTTTAGGTTGACCAAGCAGGTTAAAGGTACCCTTGGAGCATTTTAGGTTGACCAAGTGGGTTAAAGGCACCCTTGGAGCATTTTGGGGTGACCTAGATGGTTATAGACCACCTAGGAGCATTTTAGGTTGACCAAGTGGGTTAAAGGCACCCTTGGAGCATTTTGGGGTGACCTAGATGGTTATAGACCACCTAGCAACATTTTGGGGTGACCTAGATGGTTATAGACTACCTAGGAGCATTTTAGGTTGAGCCATAGTACTCTAGGCATGGAAAGGCCACAAGTGAAGGATGTTCAAGGGTTTAGGATCCTCGATGCCTTCAAGGGAGGCTAGGTGATAAGTTTTGGGTCCAATATGACTAGTAATGACATAAGGACCTAACCAGTTTGTCATAAACTTATCCCTTATATGGGGCAAAAAATTAGAATTATGTTGGTTCTCTTTCAGAACAAGGTCACCAACCTAAAAGTCTCTAAGATGGACTTTCATATTGTAGGCTCTTTTAAGTCACTCTTGATAAATACGTAGGTGCTCGAGAGCATTAATACGATGTTCATCAAGCAACGTAAGCTGATCTAGGTGAGCCTACCATGCGGTGTCATCATCGATGAACTCCTGCATGGATATGCGTAGTGATGGGATCTCCAGATCTAAAGGCATGACTGCCTCGACACCATACACTAGTGAAAATGGGGTGGCCCCAGTGGGCATTCGAATGCTAGTGCGGTAGGCCCATAGAGCAAGGGGTATTTGCATGTGCCAATCAATGTGATTCTCTTTGACAGTTTTCTTGAGAATGGCAATCAATGTCTTGTTGGAAGCCTCTACTTGCCCATTTGCTTGTGGATAGTAGGGCATCGAAAATTTGTGCTAGATATTATACTTTGTTATTAAAGCATGCACATATTTATTCTTAAATGATGTCCCATTATCCAAAATGATCTTGGATGGAATACCAAAATGACAAATGATATTATGCAAAATGAACTCCGTGATGCAGGGTCCTATCGTAGTGGTAAGGGGAATCGCTTCCACCCACTTTGTAAAATACTCGGTAGCCGTAATGATAAATGTGTGATGGCCCGAGGATGCGGGGGAGATTTTCCCGATTAAATCCAACCCCCATTGCAAAAATGGCCAAGCCGATTGGATCGGATGTAAGGCCTAGGAAGGTACATGTGTCAAGTTAGCATGGTGTTGACACTTCATGCACTTCCTCACATATGTGCAACAATCTCGCTCTAACATTGGCCAATAGTAGCCCATGCGAAGAATGCACTTTGCGATGGCCATACCGCTGAAATGGCCACCGCATGTACCATCATGTGCTTGGGCGATTGCCCAAGCCGACTCTTGATGCTCTAAGCAGTGAAGGAGGATCCCTTCATAGCTTCGATGATACATAATGTCTCCTAGAAAGACATATTTTGTTGCCTTCCATTTAAACGTTCTTTTAGCAGCGTGCAACAATCTAGGAGGGAGATTACCAAGCTTTAGATATTCCTTGATTTGTGTGGACCAGTCCTGTTGAGGGGAAGCCTCGATTGCATGAATTTCCTATCCCTCTTGAAATTCATCCTGAGAAAATGTTGAGTGGGAAAGAACTTGTAAGAATAGCATTGTACTACTATCAAAAGGGGCTTGAGGGAACAAAGTCCCCCAATCGGCATGATTCAAGCGCTCGTGAAGGTGCAAGAATCTCTCTTGATGAGGTTCAATTTGAATCAAGTGGACTTCTGGCATGGCCTGAGTATCCTCATGCTCAATTGTAGATTGTGAGAGCATTTTGACCTGAATGGTTGTCATCTCATCAATAGGGTTCTATGAGATCAAGGATCCTAGGGAGGCCATCATATCCACAAAATGATTAGATGATCGAGGGAGTGCCTCGATGTCATACCATTCAAACTTTACCAAGAATTTATCCACAAGGGCTTTGTAGGCTTGTAGAACTGGGCACTTGCACTAGTAGATCCCTTTGACCTAGTTAACAATGAGCAAGGAGTCACCAAAGATGTTAAGCTTGGTGATTTTCATGGTGATAGTCATTTGAAGACCTATGAGCAAGGCTTCATACTCAGAATTTTTGTTGGTGCATGGGAAATCGAGTTTAAATGATAGGGGTATGGGAGCCCCATGCGGTGTGAAAAACATGATCCCTATGCCACCTCCTTGCTCGCATTTGGAGCCATCAAAGAATAGAGTCATATCGTCCTGTGACTCAGGCTCATCAGAATCAGGTGATTTCGATATTTGGAAGACTCCATCATCGGGAAGCTCCATGCTCAGAGGTTGATCATCCTAGAGAGGAGCCTCTACGAGTTGATCGATGATGACCTAACCCTTGATTGATTTTTTTCCAATGAATTCTAGGTCGAACTCCATCAACAACATGATCCATTTTGTCATGCGACTACTATGATAAGTGTGACTCATCATGTATCACAATGGATTCTCTTTAGACACAACATACGTGGTATGGCTAAGCATGTAATGTCGTAGCTTCTTGGTGGTAAAAAACCACCGCTAGGCATAACTTCTCAATGTATGCGTACTTGATCTCATAACTGACTAGGGTGCGACTGAGATAGTAAGTAGCCTGCTCCTTATGCAGTTCATTGTTTTGGGCTAACATGGCACCCAATGCAATCTCAGTGGCTGAGATGTATAAGCGGAATGACACTCCTAGTCGAGGTAGAGCCAAAACTGGTGGTGAAGCTAGGTACTATTTTATTGCATCAAAGGCCTCTTGGCACTCATCATCCCAATGGAATGTGACCCCCTTGTGCAATAACTTGTTCATGGGTTGACACTTGTCCGACAATTGCGCTATGAAGCATTTTATGGATGCGATCTTGCCCTACAGACTTTGGAGCTGCTTGATGGTAGTCGAGGGAGGCATCTCAAGGATGGCCTTGACCTTGTTGGGGTCCACTTTGATGCCTCATTTAGAAACTATGAATCCCAAGAGCTTTCTAGATGTGACACCGAAGATGCACTTCTTGGGGTTCAGTCTCACATTATGCTCGATAAGGCGATCGAGGACTTTGCGCAAGACATCGAGATGCTCATGGCGTAACAAAGATTTAGCCAATAATTCATCCATGTAATCTTCCAAAATCTTATGCATGTAGTCATGGAAGATGTATGTCATGGCACGCTGGTAGGTGGCACCGATATTTTTAAGGCCAAAAGGCATGACCTTATAGAAAAATGTTCCCCAAGGCATTGTGAACATTGTTTTGAGTTGGTCCTCTAGGTTGATACGAATCTGATTGTACCTAGAGAAGCCATCCATAAGGGATAACATTTTGTGGCCCATTATGGCATCTACCAGGGCATCGATGCTCGACAAAGGAAAATCATCCTTAGGACTCACTTTTTTTAGGTCTCAAAAATTGGTGCAAATGTGAATCCTCCCATCAAGCTTCTTGATGGGAACCATGTTGGACAACCATGGCGGATAATCTATAGAAATGATAAACCTGGCATCCAATAGCTTCTGTAGCTCATATTTGACCATTAAGGCCACTGTGGGATGCATATTTCTCAGCTTTTTCTTGACAGGCTTGGCCTTGGGATCAAGCGTCAGATTGTGGGTGACTAGATTTGGATCTAGTCCTGGCATGTCTTTGTAAGACCATGCAAAAGCTACCTTCTTCTCTGTGAGAAGGGCTATGTAATTGGCTTGCTCTTCGGGGGATAGAATTTCCCCTAGCTTGATACATTATGGGTTTTTAGGATCTGAGCTGATATCTTTGTCAATCGTAGGCTTGATTGACATATGCAACCCTTCCTCCAACTGGTGGGGAGTAGGGATCAAATGGATGTCATCAACTAGATTTAAATCATCAATGGGAACCTCGGGTTCCTCCTCAGCATGGAAGACATCATGAGTTGTCCCTTGTAGGGAAATGAAATGGTTGTAACATCTCATCGCAAGGCCAGTACTCAGAGGGCGAGGGTGGTGAATCTCCCTGATCAAAGTCGATTGCCCCCATGTCGAGGTGCAATGGCTCCAACGGGTTATTCGGATCTCGTAGGGGCTCAAAAAGATCTATGGAAATCATATTTATGGATGGATGATTTCCCCTATGTGGTTGATGGTGTCCACGGACCTCCAGATGTCGCAAGACCTGAGGAGGTGGTTGTGGGGGTGGTGGAATGACCGACGGTGGTCGATGTGGCTACGGGCGAGCTTGCTCCTCTAGAGGTAGAAGTTATCACTAGATGGGATGATGCAATGGGAACATGCATAGATAGAACTCATCCTCATCATCTACAGGGATGACCCGAGGGCCTTCTCCATCTGAGCTACCAGAATCAATGGGCATGACTCCATAATCTGACTCATCATCCGACGTCCACTCATAAGGGGACCCTGGATCCTCTTCCTCACTATCGTGGGGAAGAGTACGTGACCCTTCACCTCTCTCATAAGAGCGAATATCACCATGAGGTGGTTCATCACCTCCCAAGGGCATAGGGAAGTAGTCCCCCAATGAGTAGACACGATTGGGGTTGGTGAAAGGATCTCGCGTGAGCTCATCCCAAAAGTCGAGTGTCATGCACTCCAAGTTATCTGCCAAGATGTCAAGGGGTAAAGGCATGTTGCATCCCAAGCCAGACTTGTCATAAGGCATTTGATACTATGGTTGGTAGGGAACTCGAGTGCCCTACTCATACAGGCCCAACCCATAACCATGCCAATTGCATAGGTCAAGGTACTTCAGAGTGAATTTAGGGTTGGACAAGTAGTTAATGTCTTCTCCGAAGGGCTCTTCATATTCTTCTTGCTATTGATAAGGCTCGATGCCATAGTCAAGGCCCCCATAGATAAAATTTGTTTGATTAGGGGGGAGGCCAAGAGGCACGATGGTGCCTATGGGAAGATGGGGTCGACCCATGTCTTGCACCGACTCTATAGCAGGGGTAGTTGTAACATTCCTAACCATGTACTCCCCCAATCCGATGGAAGCCAGGTGCATAGTGACCTGAGGCTATGGATAGAAGAGGGATGAGAGTGAGACCTGATCTGATTCATCGTTCGTCTCATGCGGTAGCTCCTCATCTACTTGGCTAGGAACCTCCTCTATGGAGATGGTGGATATGGTTGGTTGGGCCTCCTCAATAGGCCACTTCCCTAGGTTCCTAGGCAAAGGATCCATAGGTGCACTAGACATCTATGGGGGTGCCGATGATGTGGATGGTATGGCCTATGATGGTGGTGGAGTCAAACCTTGGCTAGATTTATTCGGTTGAAAATCCATATGGGTTGATGGTAAGGTTGACTCGGGGAGCTATTGCACCATATTGCAATACTTGAAGGGCTCTAGGTCTATAGGGATGACATGAACTTGCCCTTCATGAGTGTACTTAAGGCATTGGTGAGTGATGGAAGGGACACACTTCATGTCCCTAATCCATGGTCTGCCTAACAGGATATTGTATGCCATCTCACCCTCCAGGATGTGGCATAGTATCGGGATGGTCTTTTCCCCTACCTGAATAGGTAGGATGATCATACCAACCATTGAGCATATGGCATCATTGAAGGCTCAGAGGGTGTAGGTAGATGCGACAATGTGGGATGCTGGGAGCTTCAAATGCTTGAGAGCTATTGTCATGATGATATTGCTAGAGGACCCAGTGTCTATCAACACTCTCTTGTATGGCGTTCCATTCACACATGCGATGATGTGCAAAGGGGGATCTACCATATCATTTGGAACCAGTTTAAGCTCATCTTCTCAAAAGGTAATTACTGGTTCCATATGCATTGCACATGCCCCATGAAGTTGTTGAAGGAGTTGGACTCCCGGGGCTGAAGCTTGATTGCTTTAAGGATATCCATCAAGGCCTCTCTATGAGGTGTTGATTGTTGAATGAGCTCATAGATGGAGAGTCGGAAGAAATTGTTCTTAAGCTCTGAGTGAGCTTGCTCTTGATGGTGACAATAGGCCTAGGTGGGAGGCTCGGCATAGGAGGTGGCGAAGGCTACGACATCGAGGGGACATCACTCTGAGCCGCAGGTGGTGCGGTTGGACTTGGGTACCACCTATTCCTCATTACAATGTTGACCATGCTGACATACCCTTGCTTAGGAGGGGCATGATGAACCTCATTCACCTAGGGTGCATTGGCTTGGCCTACTTCGCATGGGTAGGCAAGGGGTCTTTGAAGACCTCCATTTGTTGGTTGTTTGGTGCAATAGGGTTGTCCACCTGAAGGGTGTTCCTATTGATCATGTCTTGCACCAAATGCTTGAACTTGTAGCACATTTGCACATCATGCCCATTTTGCCTATGAAACTTGCAATATAGGTCTTCTCTGTATCCTTTGGGCTTCGGTGCATTTGGGTCGATAGGTCGACTCTCAGGTAGGTGAATCGCATTAGCCACTAAGAGGCGGTCAAACAATGAGTCCATGGACTCTGCAATAGGCGTGAACTATCACTTGGGGCAACGTTGTTGATTTTACCCTTGATTGTTTTGGTTATCCTTGGCATAGTTCTCGGGTGTGGCCTGATAATTAGGCTTTTGAGGTGGCATGGCTTGCACTGGCCCCAGGACACTAATGGCAACTTGATTTACTACTGCTAGCTTAGACTGCATTGGGGTGCTTTTGGCATTCTTGTTCCACTCCTTGCGAGGCTTCACAATTTTGCCCTCTTGAATTTTGATTTCTTCGATGGTCCTAGCCTATGCTAGGGCATCTTCAAGAGTTAGATACTGTTGTAGCTACAACAACAAGGAGATTGGCTTCAGGTAGCTCTTGGAGAACATTTGAGTCAACTCCGACATGGGGAGAAGATAAGGTAGCTTGGTGAGCAAGGTTCGCCATCTATTGCCATAGTTTGTTATTGACTCATCGTCATACTATTTCAACCCAGCTAAGTCGGCCAATGTCACCTTCCTCTTGGTATTGAAGGTGAAGCATTCTAGGAACGCATCTGCAAGTTGGTCCAAGGTGTGGATGCTATGCTTAGGGAGTTGGTAAAACCACTCCGAGGTGGGGCCCGAGAGGGTAGTCATGAATGTCCTCAAAAGCAAAGCATCATCATCATGAATGTCAAAGCACTGGCCCAAGAATCTAGTGACATGTTCCTATGCATCTTCCTCTCCTTTAAATGTAGCCAATTGAGGCAACTTAAATTGCTCTAGATAAGGAGGTGCAGGAATCGAAGGATGGATGGGTTGACTACGCAACTAGCACATAGTAGGCTTTTGAGATCCAGACCCAGAGGTCTTGTTCTCTACTAACTCCAGGTGCTCTAGCAGCTCTTTATAAGGGTCTGAGGATTTGATCTCCTCGTCCTTGTTCACATCCTATGGCGGAGGTATAGGATCCTCCAACCTATTACGGGGTGGTGGCATGTCACCCCCTACCTTGGTAAGGCATCTCCAAGTACTCTACTTCTGGCTCATGCTCAGTGTAAGCCCCATAGGGTGTTTCTCGGGCTGGTCTATAAAGAGGGTTATCTGTCCACTATGGGCACCCTATGTTTGGCCTAGGAGGCACATCTCGATCTGGCCTAGGAGGTCATGGAGGCAACATTGGATAAGGCCTGGGAGACCTATCTCAAATGAGCGTGGGTTGCCTCGGGTGGACTTCCTGCCTATGTGTCTTAGGGGTAGGAACCCTCTCCCGTAGAGTCTTCTGGAATAGCTCATTGGTCTGCCATTCGATTCTCTCTTTCTCAAGTTGATGCAAGTGGTCTAGTTGTTCTTTGTCTCATCGAAGCTGCTTGAACTGAGCTTGGCATTCCACGTATCTTGCAACTGCTTGATTAATTTGTTCCATTGTGTAGGGCCTAAGAGGCCTAGGAGTCTCACCCTAAGGCCGACCTCATTCAAGATAATCTGTGATATCCATCGCATGCTTCCCTCGATCGAGGGTCACCGTGTTAACTTGAGGTTCGGGCCGGGGCATATGCTCATTATACTCAGTGGGTGTAGAGGCACATCGTGCATGCATAGAATACTACTCCTGAGGAAAATCTGGGATTTCCTCATGCCTTCCTTCTTGGATGAGGAAGGGTAGGGCGGAGTTAGCTCACCCTGAGCGATGAGTATCATACCCATCAGTCTGCCTAATCTAGCACCTTAGTGCATTATTGCCTTTCATTCAAGAAGGCGTGTGATGTGTCTAAGTATCGGGAACACTCTCCCAAGTAAATTCCATCATCCCTAGGGGTGTCCCACATAGGGCTCCCTCATAGGTGTGGCTCATGCCCTACTATCTTGGGGCTAGGGTGAGTAGAGGCTCACTAGGGAGGTATGACTAGGTCCCTAGGGCTATAGCGGAGATGACTCATGTCTCCTAGTCCACTCTTCATAGCTTCCACCCATGATTGGGCTTGGTTGTGGGTGCACACCATCGTAACTCTCTACCAAACCCTAGATGATTATCTTCTTTACAAATTCTTAGTGAAACAAAAAATATAAAGGAAACACCCAATAATACAGATGATTATCTCTTTTAAGTTTTAAATGTGGATCCCTAGACTATTTTGTGTGTTTCAGATGTGTTTTTTGTAAAGAATGACCTTGTGTCATGTGTTTGAAATATTGTTGAATGATAATATTGTGTTAAATTGGATTTCACCTGTATACTCATAGCTTGAAAACCTGGCTATGAACTCCAGGTCATGTTATCCCACCTATAATGTGTGGTGATGAGGTCCACACATGGCCAGGGAGCACAGGTCCTACCAGTTCCTCACCCAGTTCACCCATAGTCTGCGATATACCTCTCCGAAGAGAGATACGTGCTATAACCCATGGGCTATGATGGATCTTGGAACCGGCCTTGGCAAAGAACAAGGTTCATGGGATTTGAGACAACGGATGGAGATGAAAGCCACCTCATTGAACTCTACTAGTGGATGGTGATGAAATCCACCTCACTAGCGTTTAAGCGGATCATGGTGTGTGTGGTTCTTTTTAATCCAAAGAAAGTAAACCAAGAAGCATTCGATGATCATTCACTAGATGCATGCAAAAGGTGCATTTTACTTTTAGAAATCTAGTGTAAAAAGAACTCACAAATGTATCTAGAAATGCAAAAACCCTAAATGCTAGCCTACCCATTGGGTAGGCTACAAGCAAGCAGTCCAAAGAGATGCATTCCTACTTCCAATTTCTTTTGATTTTTCTCCTTTTATATGTTTTTGTTATTTTGTGTTTAAGAAAAAAGGAAAACTAAATTTTAACCTTTCTAAACAAGCAAAATATGCGAGAAAAACCAAATAAAATAGTTTCTAAAAATGAAAAACAGAGATGGAAGATTCAAATGCCTACCTCATCACTGCCAAAACTTGCTATTTCTAGAATTCTACCGTGAAAACTCTTTGGTTTCTATTCACTCCAGGGTGGGATGAATAGCAGGTCTATATTCATCCTAGGGTGGGACGAACTCGCGTTCATCCCGAGGTGGCATGAATAGCAGGTCAGGGTTCATTTCAGCCCAAAACGAATAGCACCTGCAACATGAAAAGATGAAAAATGAGTTTTAAAATTCACCTAAAGCAAAAGGGATAGGGTCCCACCATGATCACCACTAAATTAGGGAAAAATGGTGCACCAAATTATGATAAAAAATATGTGTATCTATGTCCTATTGCGTATGAGCATCAAACGGAAGCATGCAAGTAAGATGGAAAAGATGGCAAGTAACAAGAAATAATGCAAAATAAACTGACTTCTTATTAATTGGGAAGATAAAATCTAGGTTACAAAATTTCCCCTTTGAGGGCTCAAATAGATGATACAAATTTTTACAAATCGGGTGCCCAAGGATCAAAATCCTTCAAGTAACTTGGGTGCACATCCAATGTCTTTCCTCGTACCCACAATCGAAGTGGGTCGGTCAAAGTTTTTGCCACTTGTATCTTTGATATTGATGTCTTGTGCTCCTTCCTAATGTGTTGTATAACCTGCACCTACACACAAGGAAACAAGAAATTTCAAATAGCAAGTGTGTATGATGTAAAACATGCAATCCCCATAGGCAAGAAAAGAGCATATATGGCATGCCTATATAAAATGAACTCCAAATGCTATGAAATTAGAAAGATATAATAGAATAGGAGGTTTTGGGAAGATATCACCCAAAATTACATCAAAATTGTGTCCGTTGGTGCCTCGTTATTGCAATGACCATGCGCAACCTGCAAAACACAAAGTAAACAATTTCTGGCCCTACACATATCCAAAACACATGAAAATTGGAAATAACACATAAAATTCTATTTTAAAGAAACCCATTTGATCATATTTGTAAAATAAGTGACATTTTAGGTGTTTCCTCAGATGACCGCCGTGGACCTGCATGAGACCCTACAAAACACTAAAATCGCAATATCTCGGCCAATATAGCTCAGAATGACCTGAAATTTGAACTACAACATAATATGATAATTTATAAAATAAATAATTAAAAAAAGTAACAAAATAATGCACATATTTCTATTCATCATAGGGTGGGACGAATACGACTATCACAAATTGGGGGCGACCGGGGGTGGGATGCCCACCGTTTCCGCCTAAATTTTGCCACCAATTCCACTGAGGATTGATGGAAAACACTATGGGGGGTATTTTTGTCAAATTTTGTGAGGGAATTTTTTTTGGTAGATAATATACTATAGCATTAATACCGGGTTTTACAGGTTGACCCAAAACCTTTTACAAAAATCAGCCCAGGGCTGTTGATGAACATGTCCTTACTAAGGATCCTATATATGTAAAATATACATGCCTCTAAATCTATTACATCCGGTAAGGCACATAGCCTGTTATAAAAAAGAAACTTACCATACAAAATTTTGGGTATACCCCGAGAAAACACACCTGCATCATAATTACAAAAAAAGAAATAGACATAGATCCATTGAAATAGTGGAGAAACAAAAAGCTGCAGACACACATAGCAGAGTATTGAAAAACTCCCACAAGCTTTGTATTGACATTTACTCTTAATAATTCTTTGGTAATTTCTTTCTTCCGTATATGACATGCTTTGGGACCACATCCCATCTTGGCCAATCAGCCTTGGAGAAGTGAACCTGCTGGCTAGATTTATGGCAGTGGCTATCTGGTGGTCCATGTGGCTCTGGTTTGAACCATATGAGTGAATTCCATCACTAAGGTAATTTTGTGAGGAAATTCACTCATATGGTTTGATTATGTGACAAATTGCACCTACTAGTTCCCTCACGAACCTCCTTCGCTAGGTAGAGATTTCGAGGTAAAAATGGGCACAAAAGGGTGAAAGGAAATCTTGGCAACACTCCATTACTTTGTCCTTAAAATCCTATCCATATTTTTTGTGGAATATTCATCCACTTTATAGCTCAAGGAGGCTTCATGGGTCAAAGGGCATGCGAAGGCATGTAGGGCAAGAGGTGCCACTTGGCCACCGGGGTGGCATGCATTGGAGGGGTAAGAGAATATCCCAAATTGGCCTTATTCATTGAGCATGTCATAATATCTACTATGTGACCTAAAATTTGGGAAATAATAGCCATGAATATGATCGTTATTGGGTGCCACTGGCCTAGGTTTGACTTTTTGATAGTCAAACCTACTATTCAATCCACCCTAGAATGAATGCTGCTATTCACTCCAGGGTGGGATGAATAGATTTTGTATTCATCCTAGGGTGGGACAAATAGAAAAAGGGTGTTCAAAAGGTCCTAAAAGTGGCCTAAAACCTTCCAAAACCTTGCATTGAGTGGTTAGGACCATTGTATACCTATTGAGGGCTGCCCTAGGGGTCTTGGTATGTCATTTAGCCAATGTTCACGATAGCATAATTGGATTGACCATATTTTATTGTCTACAACAACCAAGTTTGGGTCAAGTATGAATACCAATACAATACCACTTTCACTATCAAGTGGGAGACCTTTGCCTATTTAAAAATTTCTTTTAAATTATCCAATGTCAAAGAAACATTTCAAAGGACCATGGACATATCTTTTAATGACTAAATAATATTATCCTAGTCTATCTAGACAACCTCACCATGTTATCAAATAGAAATGAGGACCATATGGTACACCTAGAAAAAATATTTAAGAAGTGCCAAGAATTTGGGGTGTGCCTGAACCCAAAAAAGTCCATCTTTTATGCACCCCAAGGAAATATTCTCAAGAATATGATATCTAAATATGGAATAGCCTTAGACCCTAACTATGTTAAGGCTATCCTCAATTTGTCACTACCACAACAACAAAAATCACTCTAGTCCTTCATAGGCCATATCAACTTTGTTTATAGATTCATATTGGATTTTATCTCCATTGTCAAATGTATCAGTTGAATGTTGAAGAAGGGGATATCATTTAGGTGGACTGAAGAAGGAAAGTAGGTTTTCATGAAAATCAAATAAGCTATCAAAAAAGCTCCAGTGTTGACTAACCCAAATTTCATTAGGGATTTCATCTTGTACATCTAAGTAGGATATTCTAATATAGCAATTTTCCTTATAAAAAATAATGATGAAGGTAGTGAGCACCCTAAAAAATTCTGCACTCAAACCTTGAAGGACTATTAAGAATGATATAGTTTTATCAAAATATAGGTATACACCCTGACCACAAACGTAAAAATTTTCAAACACTTGATTTCAAATAAAAAATCATTGCTAATATCATCCATTTAGGCATCAAATATTACATAATGAACTAAGATATTAATGAGAAAAGGGTAGGATGGGTCACTTGAATCCTTAGATAAGACATCAATTTCTAGACAACTAAATTTCTCAAAGGAATAGCACTATATCAAATATTAGCACATGATATTGTAGATCTAGAGGAAGTGTAGGGTTCATCTTCTCATTACCATACTAAACCAAGATTGGGTACAAGACTGGTTAACGTTATATAGTGGAACCAGTATTCCTCAATCTTAAGTTAAACTCAAATAAAGGGGTATAGATTATAAAATGTGCATTACACCTTCATTAGAGGTGTGCTATTCTGGAATAATTTCAATGGCATCCTTTTCAGATATGTGGAAAATAGGCAAACCACTTCACTACAATAATTCCATTAGGGGTTCTCCGATGAACATTACTCAGCTCATACAATTGTAGTAAAAATTATGGGAATAGGTTACTACTAGCCTAGCATGTTTAGTGATGCTTACCAATGGGTAAGAGAATGTAACAAGTACAAATTTTTCATCAAAAGGAACCAAAATGCCCCTCTCCCCCTTAAGCCCATTATAGTGGACGAGCCTTTATGTTAGTGGGGGATAGACTTTGTTAGAGAAATAAATCCACCCTTTAACAAAGGTCATCGATGGATCCTCATGGGCAATGATTACTTTACTACATGGAAAAAAGTGGTCCTACTCAAAAATGCCACCATAAGGGTCATAGTCAACTTTATAGAATAAATCATTGCTTGATTTGGTGTACCCAACACTATCATAATAGATAATGCATTAGCATTTGTTGGGATAGAGGTGAGCTAGATTGCTCTCAACTATGTAATCTACATGAAAATATTTTCTAATTAATACCCACAAGGCAATGTCCTATCATAGTCCTCTAACAACAACATGTTGTACATTCTAAAGACGGTCACCATAGATAACCAAAGGTAATGACATTTATATACCTAGAAGGATATGTGGGTAGACATTCACTCTAAATAATGGTATAGGCTTATCTCTATTCTCTATTGTATGACAAAGAAGCTAGGCTCCCTATCTCAATTGAGTTACTAGAAATATAGCTACTCCATGAGTTAGAGCTCTAGGAGCATGGTAGCATATCATTAAGAATAGGGGAATTGTTGAAACTTGAAGAGAAAAGGGAGGTAGAAATGAATCGTTTGCAAAAAAAATCAATAAGGCATGAAAGAATGGTTCCACTAGAAGACCACAACCCAACATTTTTGGATGGACAATATAGTTCTAAAATGGTATGAAGACTATAGTAAACTAGGTCAACACACCAAATTTAAAGCCATTTGGAGTGGACCATATGTCATCACTAGAATCAAGATGAAAAACATGATGGAAATGGACACACCAAATAGAAGCAAGGACCTTGTCTTGTGCCATCTTAGTATTTAGGTATAGCTCATACCTTATGCATATTGTGCTTGTCTATAACTCATGGTTGTATGAATGCTTAGGCCTAAAAATCATAGATAAATGTGGTCTTAAGTAGCTTGTATTTGATTAGATAGGATTCTTATACCAAACTTTCCCTTATTATACCTTTGTAGAAAATTTCTTGATGATAACCTTGTGCACCCTCAAAGAAGCAAGGCCCTAGAGTACCTTGCATAAATAATCCTAAAATATGCACCATGACTATAAAGGGGATTGATTCTTCCTAGAAAACCACACTATCATCCAAATCCTTGAGTTTGTAAAACTAGTACACCTACTATCATGGTATCTAATTGAGAGGGTGTTTGCCCCAAAATATTAAGACAACTAGACATGGTGGACACTATCTATGGATCCATACAAAGCAAGGCCAGTTACTACAAGCTATTGGTGATACTAGGGGGTCTCTCAACTAAAAATAAAATTCATACCCCTATTGGAAGGTAAGCTCAAAATCTTGAGACTCAAGATGTTAGAGGAATCCTGATCATATGACCTAGAATGTGTACTTTAAGCGTGGATTTTTAAAATAACCAACACCAAGAACTTCATGCCCTAGATGAGGCTACAATTTTAGGCCCATAATAATCTAGATTAACGTTCTTGCCTACCACTCTATGAAGCTAATTTTTTATCCTACCCTTCAAGGCCTGATCCATGGTTTGACCTTAGAAAACACATAGGAAAGGTGGATCTCAAAAATAAGATCACCATAAATAATATTGAGTAGTTATAGCATAGGGGATATAGTGAATCCAAAATCTAGCATTCATGGGTTTACCAATGGCTATATAATGATACAATATCAATACCAAGCTAAAATTCAAAGGATGAGCAATTCAATGATTTGTACAATGAGGAAAACTAGTTGATACTAGATTATTATTAGGAGAAATTCAAGCAAGTGGTGTTGGTGAAATGATCATGTCAATTGGAAAAATAATAGAGAACTCCTCTAGTCATTGGTCTAACTCCCTTAGGAGCCTCATCAAAACTATATATATGTTCCAACAAAGTTCCTATTATGGAACCCTCGATTATAGTTATTTCATCTAAGCCTAATTCTTTTCCAGGGGAGAAACCAAAAGGAGAAAAGGACAATAATTATAATAAGAAAAATAAAAACACGGTCCTAGTCAAGTAGCTACTACCACAAGAATAAGACTTTCAATAAAGTCCCTAAGATCCTAGAAGGGATCCCAAAGAAATATTTTGAGAATAGGAGGAGGTTCCCCTGATAGCCAAACAACCACCTCACTCATCCCTACTATCCTAACTCTAGGGAAAAATCCCCAACATTTTCCTTCTATAATTACACCTATACTCCACCCCCACTATTTATCTCACAACTACCTCAATATGCCATAACTTCCATCCCATCATCACATGTTATGACCTCCTACTCCTAACTCTCTTTTATTGTCCAACAAAACTCTATACCCTTCATAAAGCCTTTGTATTTATCTCTAGAGGATAAACCATAGTCATAAAAACCCTAATCAATCACTTCAATTCTTGAGCTCATACCCTATTTCAAGTAGGCCCAAGAATATGACCAACAAATTATGTAGCAGGAGATAGAATGCCAAGTAGCTCGACCTGCTATTACAAAAACTAGGGTTGTCTTCCTTCCTTAGAGGAATGGAAAAGGTATATTTCATTTTAAATCCCTCATATCCAAGGTATGATAATAAATTCAATCCTAGTATTACTAGGTTTCATCCATGGAGCTCAAATTTAAGGTCACATCCCCTAAGAGGAGGATTGAAATTTCAATGCAAGAAAATAAGTTGGTAACTCACAACTACATTGCAATGGCAAAGAGACTACCCAATAGAAAAAAATAACTAAAGAAAACTAAGCAACTAATTAGGGCCTCCTAGGTAAAATTCAAAGTTTTGAAATCCAAATAGACCCACCTCATAGCAAAATTCATATAAGTTGAGGTCAAGTTCTAGGGACAAAAGAGGAAGGTAGAAAAGCTAGAGAAAAAATTAGATAATATTGGGAGAATCTCAAAGATCAGCTAGATAATCTAGAAAGGATTTGTATAGGCAGTTGAAGAATTTCTTCCCATTTTCAAGTGTGCCTAAGCCATATCCTCTCTAAGACTTGAAGCTAGCAAGGATTTTGAATGTTTCAAAAAATCTATCAACCACAAGTTGCAAGAGGCACAAGCATTTATGAATGTGTTTGTATGGGTTGACAATCAATGGTGGACTATGATAGGAATCACTAAGAAGAATATTATTACTTGTAGGATCATTTGAGTCTTATCCACCTAGATAGTGGTGCATTTATGCAACAAAAAAATCAACACCCTATCCTAGAATATGGAATAATGGAGGGGGTTCATCACTTCATTGGTGGTAACAAGACTTCCTTCCCCTTGGGACCATGATGGTGATCCTCTCCTAGAGTAAGAATATAGGTAATAACTAATTCATGTAAGAAATAATGATATACCACCAGACTTATCCACTAAGGAAAAGGTGAGCATGGCCATAAAGCCTCTAATCATGCTTGAAGCACTCATCTAGAAGGCTAAGCATGAATTTATTCCTCCCCTCATGGAAGATCTATGTGAGCTAGAAAAGTGTTATTAGAAATTTTCTTGGGCCATGTTACCCCGTGAGGAGTAGATGAAGGTAATTGAGGTGATGCATAATTTCCCCTATGCCTAATTATAAGATCACAAAGTCTAGGTTTTCCATATCTAATAGGCTAAATATCCTCTAGGAGTCATCATTACTATAATGAATTTTCACTACATTTAGAATTTGGAGATAAGTTTTTTTCTGAACTAGAATCTTGAAAAGGAGTCCATGCCAACAACTATCGTTGGGATGACCAAACCCCTAAAGGATGTAGTGGGATAAATACCAATACCAAAGCCTGGTGATATAAGGAGCATATGTAAGGAATAAAACTAGAGGTATAAATAGGACCTGAAGGTTGTACCACATAAAATCCTGGTCATAAAAAACCCAAGCAAAGACAAACCTAGAAAGCCTCTACCAAATTTTGTGGAACAAACTAGATATGAATTTAACATAAGGGAAGGGTACTCCTTAGTATAATTGGTCTTAGGATTGATGAAGGAACTCATACTAAATGCAAAGGTCACTACAACAAGTGATACTCAAGTCTATTTCCCAAGAAATGAAGGCCCATTAATATTGTATTCAAGGAAGGCCATTCTATATATAGGAGAATTTATGATGATTGGAACTCAAATAAAATCCAAACCTACAAATGTGATACCTTATACTTAGCAATAAATAAGGAGGTGAGTATTCTTACTCAAGCTTGTTTATGGGGAAATTTTGAATTTTGAGTTTTTAATTTTGATGAAGGCTATAAAAATAGTCGATTTTGTAACATAGTGAATAATGATATTTCCTCATTCCTAGTATCTAGACCAAATTTATTTCATGTATTGATTTGGTATTGAGCCGCGAGTCAATATATGTATATATATTCGAGCCCTTTCATTGTGGCATATGTATTTGGCTAGTTATAACATATATATAAAGAGTTGTGACTACTTACTTGTCCTATTCTTTGTATGTGTAAATATTTATGGGAAGTGGAACCTTGTGACAAGTATATGTTCCTTCCTTGTGTAAATATTATTAGAAGTATATATGTATGTTGTTATGGAACTATTTTCACTCTCCTAGTATGTGCAAATCATGTGTTTATTCATCCCATCAATGCATAGACAACATTTGTTATTCTTGGTGCATCGCCACCGTTAGTCTAGGCTAGTTAGTTTTTGTTGCTTTCCTTTACTATTTTTATCCCTTCCATTTTCCTAGATATAACCTGAAAGACTAGGATAGATTAGGAGTGTGTCAATATCACACCCAAAAAAGGATTCAACCTTGGTAAAAACATCCCTAGAGGTTGTCCTCAAATCTACATCCCATGCTCCTTAGAATTTTTAAATTGTATGCTCCATGTGAGGTACAATAATCGAATGCACCCAATTATTGCAATAGGTTGTTATTATATCAGAGTGTGAACTAGAAATAATATGGTTGCCAACACCTACATTTATACGACTTCATAATGAATCTTTTAAAACTAAAAATAATGCAAAAAGAATATATTCCACAAATGAAGCTAAAAATTGTGAAAATCCACAAGAAATAGATAATGAAGTTTATCCAAGCAAAACAAGGAGCACTTATAAAATTTATTAGCATGATCCTAGGAAAGTATTTGCTAATTATGCGCTTATGTAGGATGAACATCATCAAACATATGCAAAGGCTCCTGCTAAACTAGAATAGAAAAGAGCAATGTAATATGAATATCACTCATTTGTGAAGAATTATACTTGGGAATCATAACACCATCATAAGGTAAAAACTTTATTAGTTACAATTGGATTTATAGAACTATGTTATTATTTTATGAATCAATAAAAATATATAAAGCAAGATGAGTTGATTGATTTTTTATTTGTTAACAAATAAAATGTTGATTATACTAAAACCTTTGCTCCTATTGAAAAACTAATGTCTATGAGAATCATCATTGATCTAGTAACTAATTTTAGTTCATGAACTCATCATATTGATGAGAAATTTGCCTTTTTAAATGATAAAATCTATAAGAAACAACATCCAAATTTGTGAAACAAGGGTATGAACATTTGGTGTGTAGTTAAAGAAATCAATATATGACCTTAAGAAAGATTTTATAAATGTAGGATAGGAAGGAATGCATCTAATATAGATTTGTGTGTAAAGAAACTTAATGCTCATGTTATCATTTGTGTATTATGTGTTTATTATTTGATCATTACCAGTAAGTACTTATCATCCATTTTAGATTCTAAAGTACTAGTAAAAATCATTTTGACACAATTGATCTTTGGGTTGATGCACTACATTCTAAGCATTCGAGTTTGATAGGAAGAAACAATGAGATTTATTTGTTAGGCTAAATATACTCTAAATATGTTAAACATATTTAAAAAAATTATTATAAACCTAAAAAGACACCATTTGAATTAATATTATATTATAAATATAAATATGAAAAATTTGATGAAACTTTGTAATACAACTAATAGGTACTCTCTTTTACTTGATGATCACTAGACAATATATTACATATGCAATTCATGTTACTTTGAAGTACATGTGAAACCCATATGTTAATCATTTTAAGGAAACAAAGAGAATTCTGACGTATACTCAAGGTAACCATCAATTAGGCATTGAATATAGATGTTAAGGCAATTACATTTTAGTGGGTATTTAGATTCAGATTATGAAAAACTTGTAAATTATAAAAATTTAATAGTAGGATGCATATTTTTTCTTGGATTAGAAAGAAATTTGTCATATTTCTTTTGTTCATAGAAATATGAATATATAGGTTATTTAAACACTTGTCAAGAAGTAGTTTGGCTAAGGAAATTGATTGAAAAATATATTTACCACAAGAGCATTTGATAATTATATTTTATTATAATCAAAGTACTATTTTTATTGTTTTGTATAAGCTATATGTGGCTTCTATCGGGGGTCATTTCCATTATTAAAAATATATAAATAAATAAATTTATCTCATTACATTTCTATCAAGTTAATTAAACCATATCCAACATGTCTTTCTATCAAATATATTTACCATATTCATCAAATTGCTAAGTTTTCCTAGTCAAATTAATGTAGCACCAAGAGAAGGGGTCAATTGGACAACTACCTTCTCAAGTAGCATAATTTATTAAGTAACATCAATCACTTGAATGGTACAATACCATTCACTTGCATAGCAAGGTTATATCATAGCACCTAAACAACAATAAAATTTTCACTTGAATAATTCACACATTTACCTTGAACATATTCACTTGAATGGTGTAATATGATTTCCTTGAATGCCACTTTTGGTGCAACAAATTGAACAAGAAATGTTACCTTGCTTGAAATGTAGTTCTTAATTGACTATTGGCCAACTTGAATGACAATTATTTTGAATGGAAATTTTTTCTCGTAAACAATGATCCAAACCTTCACTCAAATAGTGATGTGTTATTAACAAGAATGGTTTTGTATTTGAACAACACTTTTAATATTTTAAAGAATGACAATCAAGTGTTCCTCACTTGAATAGTCTCATGCATAGTGACATATTATATTTACTAAATGGCACTCCCATTCACAACAAAAATGTTTATTTTCATTTGAACGATGCTTGAATTCCACTTGAATGATCTCTACTCAAGCTACAACCATACTCTATATTCTCTAGTAGTCTTGTAACCCTACACACAAAATTATATTCCAAAACGTGCAAATATAAAAACATAATGCATTCACCATTCAATATCATGCAAAAAATAGATTAGAGTGGAATACAAATTTTTAATTATTTATGACCATCAGTTACATATTATTTTTATTTTAAATTCATATAGTAATCCCTTCTCTTAGACACATTTATGTAGGTTCTTTTCTATGTTTCTCTCCTTTATTTCCTATCCCCTTATAGTTTTTCATCCTTTTTATCTTATTCTTCTTTACACATATTTATCTTATCTTCCTCTCTATCCTCATTTTTTCTTCCTCTTTTTCCTTATATGCAAGGTCTGGGTAGTTATTCAAATGGTTCATAAACCATTATTAAAATGTATTGCTTATCTAATGGATGCTCCCACATCATACTCACTGGGTAAGATAATATGTTTTATAAGAAAATCTCATGAAATTTTTTTGAAATTTGTAACCAAGATGCCATGCTTAGCAATATCAAAAGCATTCATCCATGTCACTACATCAACTACTTAGTTCTTCCACTTGTATTTGATTTGTTATTTTGGTCACTTTGGAGTCTATCATTACCTCTATATCATCCTATTCCTTTTTGGCAATTATACTATCCATTCTTCCATTATAAAATTAGTTGATCTTCAATACTACTTGTGTATTTGTCATAATAGAAAAATAATTTTCCCACATTAAAAATTGGTGAGATGTCTACTCCTTCTAGGAGTTCAATTTCATAGGAATTTGTAAAAAAATTCAAGACCTTACAAGGTCAAATTTTCTTCTAAGTGAGCTTCTTGGATGTGCCTTTTAGGAATATTTCCTTTAGAAAATGTACCAAAACTAAGTCTCCCACCTAAAATTATTGTGTTGTATGTTTGAGATCAACATGTTGTTTGTATTTCATAGCACTCTTTTCCAAATTGGCTTTCATCTCCTGATGTGAAACCTGCATGTAATCAACAAAGTCTTTTTATATAGCATTAGATCTTTGTAAATTAGATGTACCTTATAACTCATCTACTCCTCTTGGATGGATTCCATACAAAATATAGAATGGAATTTTGGCTATGCTTTTGTTTATCAAATAGTTATAAGCAAATTTTTCATGTGCCAAAATTGAATCCCATAACTTTGGCTTCTTACCCACTAAACACCTCAATAAATCTCTAAGGCTTTTGTTTGCCACTTTGGTTTATCCATATTTTTAAATATGATAAGTTGAACTAAAACTCAATCTGGTGTCTAACTTATTCCATAAAGTGTGCCAAAAGTGATCTACAAATTTAATATCTCTATCCAATACAATGATTTTTGGTAAACCATGTAGTCTTACAATTTTTTTAAAGAACAAATAAGTAATATGTGTAGCATCATTTATATTTCATATGCCATCTTTAAAAATCTATCGACTACAATAAAAAGTGAATTATTATCTCTATGTTAGAGGTAATCAAAGGATAAAATATATACTTATGTCTCCCTATGGTATTTTAGGTATTGGTAATGGCTAATACAATCAAATGTTTTGGTTTATCCCCTTTGTATTTTGATAAAATTGAAAACACAACATATATATTCTTACATCCACTTTCATTCCTATTCAATAATAACTTGCATAAAGTTATCCTATTGTTTTATTTACTCCAAAATTTCTATTAAGTCCTCCACTATATTTGTCCCAGGCCCTTATATATTGGTTGGCTATGGCTATAGACAATCCCCTTGGGGTGGGAGGTCACTTTTCCACTTGTATGCCCTTTTCCATCATGACTAAGGGTTTCCCACTTGTGCCCCTATTCAGGGATATCCGTGGGACCTTCCCTTTGTTTCCTATTGAGCTTCAAGGATACTTTTCTCTGTTGTTCTCAGGTTTGTCCTAGTTTATTGCAAGTTTTCTACTTGTACCAAATTTTAGTGGTTTTTCAGTTATGGCATGTCATGGTTTCAAGATAGGGGCTTGACTCTGTCCTTGTGCTTCTTAGGAAGCTTTTACTACATATTTATGGTCTAAGAGGGACCATATGCTTTAATTTTAGTGAATATTCTTTTCAGGTTTCTTGTATTTAGTCTTCTTGGTGGTTTCTCAATATATCTTTCTCAGCTTGGGATGGGACTGTATGCGTTTCTTACTACTGAGTTCCCATTGGTTTTCCTATTCTAGTTCCCAAAAGCTATTGGTGGTAGATATGGAGGTTGCTTTGGGGTATTGACTGCATATTTTAGTATTGGGAGGGGACCTGTACTTCTTACTTGCAATTTTATTTCCTTGTGCTCCTTTAGTTCAGGTTCCTTGGGGCCTTCATGCCCCTCTTCCCATGGCTAGTGGTTCTATTTTTGTTGTTACCTCTACTTTTTGCTGGTACTTTCGTATCTCAACCTCATTTGAAAGGGGATATCATGGCCTATGGGGATACTTAGATTTGTTGATCCAATTTCTAGGATTTGTGCAGGATGCTGCTTCCTAGACTACCTTCCTGGGCTATCCGTCGATGGGATCATGGCTTCAATATTTAGCCTTTGGCTATTACCACTCTTCTGGAGTGGTTTCTAGTATTCCTGGGTGGGATCCCATTTTTCTTGTATCCTCATGTTTGTCCCAACCTCCTTGGGTGGGATGGCCCTTCCTGGTGATTCCGATGGATTTCTCTGGTCCTCCTGCTTTCTCAGGGTGGTTTTCCTTCAAGGAAATTTTGCTTTCTAGTTTTCTCCTGGTGGGACACTGGTTTCTAGTTTTCCCCTTGGGCAGGATTTTCCAAGTTTTCATTTTTCTCGCCTAATTAGGATTTTTCAAACTATATGTTTCCCGCCTAGGTGGTATTTTCCAAATTGTATGTTTCCCACCTGTGGAGGATTTTTCAACCTATTTTAAATTTCCCACTTGGGTGGGATTTTTTATCTTTCTTGTTTTGGGTAGGATTTTAATGCTCTTTTCCTCTGGCCTATCTTTGGGTATTTTTTTTGGTCGGTTGACCTTTTGTAAAAAGGTTTTGGGGCCCTTTCAAAATCCATTTTTAATGAAATTTAACTTACCAAAAAAAAAAGTCCTCCACTATATTTGTCTCTTATCATTTTCTCCCTCATTTAACTTCATGATATACATAATTATTATCCCTTGAATAATAATCCTTCTTGGTTTAAAATAATCTATCCATGGCATTATATCTCCTATTATAGATTCATTACAAGATTTCCAAGAGTCCTTGAAGTCTAAATCATCATCATAAAACTTTTTCATAGTATCAAGACCTTCCACTTCAATATTCATTGCATTCATCAATAAGTTTCTTCTACTCAAGGCATAGGTTACTCTATTTGAAATTCCACTTCTATGCTTCAAAATAAATGAGTAATTTTGAAGATAGTCCACCTATTTCATATGTATTTGGTTTAAATTGCATTGGCTATTAATATATTCCAAAGGATGGTGATCTATGAATAACACACATTATTTCAATAATAGATAATACCTCCACTTTTTGACTACTTACACAATGACATAGAAATCTTGATAATAAACCAAATATTTCTTCTTGAATTCACTCAACTTATAGCTCAAATAGGCAATGGGCTTACCTTGATCTAAAAATCCTCCAATTGATGTCCCACTGGTGTCACAATCTCCTCGAAAAACTTTTTTAAAGTCTAGCAATGCTAGAACTAAATACTCCATGATTTTTTTTTCAAGATTTAAAATTTTGTTTCCATTGCACTTGTCCATTTGAACTCATTCCTACCTCTCTTTTGATATTACAACACAAATACCACTAAATTTTTTGATAAAATTTCTACAAAAGCTTGCCAAACCATGGAAAATTTGGCTTCAAATGTACTCCTTTGTGATAACCACTTCACAATAGTCTTTACCTTTGTTGGATCCATCCACAAACCATACTTGGATATGAAAAAACCCAAATATACTAATTCCATTTTATAAAACTACATTTCTTCAAATTGATCAACATTTTTTCTACCAAATTTTACAAAACTAACTTCATATTAGGTGTTCTTCTTTCATCTTGCTAAACACCAAAATATCATCCAATTAAACCACTATAAACTTACTAAGAAAAGACTCCAAGACCTCATTAATCAGCATCATAAAGGTGATAGGTGCATTTATCAACCCAAATGGCATGACCATCTATTCATACAAGCCTTATTTGGTCTTAAACATAATATTCCACTCATCTCCTTCTCTGATTTGAATTTTATGATAACCACTTTTCAAATCAGTCTTTGTGAAGTACTCTACCCCACTCAATCAATCGATCAATAAACCAAATAATCCATACAAGGTAATGGAAATCTATATTTTATTGTGATATATTTTATTGCTTTGGAGTCCATACACACACCACTCTCCTCCTTTCTTGGGTGCTAGTACAACTAGTACTACACATGGGCTCAATATTTCCCTAATTAGCCCTTGTTGGGAATGGGAAAATATGAGATATTTTATTGATACAATAAGTTACAATATATAGGTAGAACCCTATATGAAAAATATGACGTGTCAAGAACAAAGTATAGTGCACATTATATTCTAACATTCCCCCTTAATGTACACTATCCTAACTATAGAAAAAATAAGTCAACATTAGATAACATTCCCCCTTAATGTTGACTTATCTAAAAGAACCCTATCATCCTCATTTATTACATGATTTGGTCTAGGCTCGTGCTCTTTGCACTTGGCTCTCCAACTATGAATAATGCTAGATCAACGGTGTATACATCTCGGTCTGATAATGTGCACTATACCTTATTTTTAACACTTGTCATGTTCATTGAAAATTTTCATGTTTTTCATATAGGCTTATACCTATATGTTGTACTCAATATACCTAGAGGATGACTTGTAGAGGAAAAAGACCTAGAAGTGAGGCACCTAGGATGACCCTAAGGCACTTAGACTACTGATCTAGAGGCAACAAACCTATGGAAGTGGCTAACCTTACGGAAACATACTGAGATGTATACACTATTGATCTAGCATTATTCACAGTTGGAGAGCCGAGCCCAAAGATCACGAGCCTAGACCAAATCATGTAATAAAGGAGGATTCCAGTAAAAATCTGGAATGAAGAAATAATAACAATAATTGAATGGAAGAGGAAAATAAAAGTAACAATGATAAGAACCTTAACCACTTGTAAACCAATAGAAACCCCATTTAGAAATATTTCTCCTTCTATGAAGTGTAGAAGATGAAATTGAGTTTAGAAGGCAAGAATATAAATAAGTTACAATATATAGGCAAAACCCTATATGAAAAATATGACGTGTCAAGGAATATGACAAGTGTTAATAACAAGGTATGGTGCACATTATATTCTAACATTCCCCCTTAATGTGCACTATCCTAACTATAGAAAAATAATTCAACATTAGATAACATTCCCCCTTAATGTTGACTTCTCTAAAAGAACCCTATCATCCTCCTTTATTACATGATTTGGTCTAGGCTCGTGCTCTTTGTGCTTGGATCTCCAACTATGAATAATGCTATATCAACGGTGTATACATTGCAGTATGTTGCCTCAGGGTAAGCCACTTCCTTAGATCTATTGCCTCTGGGTCAACCGTCTAAGTGCCTCAGGGTCATCCTGGGTGCCTCAGGATCAACCACTTCCATGGATTGATTGCCTCTATAGGTCATACTCTAAGTATGTTGCCTCTCGTAGATCACTAACTAGATTCACCATGTTTATCATACCCCCTCATGGTGAAATCAATATAGAAGGTGTCGGTCTCTACAAAAAATGCACCTTAATACAAAATAAATATGATCCATATAAGAGTGTTAGTCTCTACCAAAAATGCACTCAAAAATACAATAAAATGAGCCATAGAATCCAAATGTGGAGGAGAAGAAGAAAGAAGAGAATATAATCTTCTAAAGTGTCTTCGTATGTAGTATTTAGAAGTTGATCCAAAAAAATATTTGGATAGAATCTAGGGTATATTTGTCTATAGTCCCTATAGTATGTGTCCTTATGGTAATCATCTCATCTTACCGAAATACATGGGTAACTAGTTGCTACATACACCAAGTCGAATAGAGGAGAATACTAGAGACTAGGATCACATATAATTTCCTCGAGAGTTTCGGGTTCAACCGAGAGTGCACTCCATGATACAACAATATTTGAGGCTAAAAAATGCAAATGAAACAGCCTCAAAATTACAATTGGACACCACCAATGTGTCTATCTCAAAAAAAACATTTTTGACGATTATAAATACCCCTATATTTGGGTTTCAATGGGGCCTTCATCATGTGGAAAAACAACATGTCTCCCTAGGTAGCAAATAGAAAAACTTCACGCAATGGCAACATTGATTTTGGTGGAATAAAAATATCATTTTAATTTTCCCTCACAGGGGTATTCCGGAATGGCCATCGAAACATAAAAATAAATAAAATGCCCTTCTTCATTTTTAAATAAAATGATCCCTTTTAAAACAAAATCCTACTCCCTCATTTTTTTTAAATTGTTGTTCTCTTTTTAATAATAAATCTCCCCCTCATTTTGAATAAATAACCCCCCATTAAATGCTTTGAGATTTTATAAAATATTACCCCCCATGTCATGCTTGCAAACATATCTGTTTTCATTTTTCAATATCAAAAAGCATGATCTTGTCTCTGAATTTCTACCTATGTCACAACCACATGTTTGGCATGCCGCTCCTCACTGTGGGTATTTCACAGATCAACAACCACACATCCATAAAATAAAAGATGAGTCATCTTCATCCACCATCATCGATCTTCGATGGCACTACCCATGCTCTGAAGCCCATGAGCCTCTTTTCGGGTAGTGGTGCTATCATCAACTTCACTGTTGTCATCAAATCTAGCGGTACGTTTACCGTCTACCATGCGTAGTCATGAAATTGATCTAGAGAAATATGTAACTGTCTAACAATATGCCACATATATTAAAAAAACATGCTAAAGTTTGAATAGCATGTCGCCTAAATATGCTGAGCATTACCACCTTTTGATTGGCATAGCACCATTTGCATTTGTGCTTTTAACTCCACAACTTCCACTTATTTTACCATCGAAGTAGATTTACATGATCGTCACAATCGCTCGCATAGACGAAAAAACATATTTGGGTTGCAAATCATGTCGTCAATAGTCAATTTGACCGCATGTATTTTTAGTGGGGGCCACCATGAAATCTAGCAACAATTTAGAACTGTAAAAACTCAAATCCCACCAAATATAGATTAGGGCATCACATCGAGTAGGGCGTCACAGAGATGAAATAAATAAATAGTCACGATTGCATCCTCTTCTACAGTAAATTCTGCAAAGACATCTTCATCGTAGATCAGAGCACACCAATCCACCACTGGTGCACAAACTAGCATAAATAGTGCACAAACATTAATTAGCCAGTAATCTCCATACAAAATTATTCAAAAACTAGCCTTAATAGTTTTCCAAGCTACTCAAAATCTACAAAAAAATGATTCGATCGTGGATGTATCGAACCGTTACTTCTATCAATAGTGCCACTAGGAAGTTGGCTGCTATGATTTACATATCCATCTGACATTGACAACCTCCATTGTCATAGATCTCAACACTGTGAAATTGTTTATAGCTGTCATAGATCTCAACACTGTGGAATTGTTTATGGCCAAGCAGAGCACCCTATCTATATTTTTAGAAAACTATAGCTAGTTGCTTTACATTATTCCATAATTTCTTGTCATCCTCTTCCACTTTCTCATTTCTTATGCTCTAAAATGTATAAAAGCAATGCCCATCTTAAAAAAAAATGGAGTAGCATCTTCAAGTCAAATCGTCACTAGATATTCGTGCCATCAACATGATGCCTTAGAGAATATTTTCACACCTAACTGCCACTTGTGAATAACACTTTAGGAGAGAAACAATAAGCATAGCTGGCGGATAGACCACACACGCTACACATTGCTATCACTGTGTATGCATTACATCTAGTTATGTTACACTATAATGATGTAAAAAATAAAACACATGGCGTAGATACAAAACAACTGGTGATGGGCAGCATCGGCTTCTTCATTGGGACATAACAAGAAGACACTCTAGAAAACTCTGTGTAGTGCCATAAATCAAGTATTATCCCACCATATCCTTGATATAAATGCTTGGGGGTCATCTCAGTAGAAACTCATGGAAAAAATGTGCTAATCATTGCCAAACTAAATCTCTGCAAACCCAAATGTTTCACATGCATCAATTTTCGATCTGACTGGACATCCCTGGTCATTTGAAATAGGTGTAGTAAACTCCAATATCATCATAGGCAGATGAGGTATAAACCTAATAGTCACCATCAAACACCATTTTTTCCAGGCCAACTGAGCATAAACCTCCTACATGAGGCCACCTTCAAGTGAATAAAAATGAATGGATCAGTTCAATTGAGTGGTGGAAGTGCACTACAACTAAAAAAACATCCATAGGGAAATGGATCCAGGACCACCACGCAATCGAACCAGTGCTGGGAAAGAAAATATAGAGTGTTGCATGTACACCAATAGGCACAAACCTAACAACAAGTTCTTTGAATCCACATAGCAAACAAATTATTTTTTCTCATTCAAAGAAACAAGTGGATACTAGAATCGCATATTGTTGCAGATCCAACAAGGTGCGGGTCATATTTTTTTTGGCTTCCCTATCAAACGAACCCATAAACCCCAAATTCTCCTCCAAGAACACCATCCAAGACTAGTTTCAAACCTCATTCAACATGGACCATAACAGGTTGTCAAAGCCCAACCCAAATATAAATAAATTATAGGGGCTCTGCACCTGCAACACATGCACCCTGATGGTTAGCTCCTATGACATCATTAAAAAAAACAAGCGGTAATATCTACAAATATTTCAAAAAAATAGGAGCAGCAACGATCCATTATAAAAATAAATTTGGCTTCGATCGATTTAAAAGCAGCTACAATATACACCCGCATTGCTGAAAAATAGAAGAGACCATCAGAAAGATAGACACTCCAAAAAAATAATATCGCTCTAAAAAATATTAAAATAGATAAACTTTTCTCTTCAACCTGTCATCGCTCCAAGCAATGAAGCTTCAGTGGTAGCCATGAGTTCTTCTCCATTGCTTTGGTTTCTGATCCATAGGAGTGGAGAGTATACTCCCTAAGCAATGAAAATAAATAAAAGGAGAAAAAAATGAGGGGGGATTTCCATGAGGGAAATCCCCCCTCAAGGGGTTACACAGGGCAGGAGAGTGACTGCACTCTCACACCAAGTGTTGGGAATGGGAAAATATGAAATATATTATTGATACAATAAGTTACAATATATAGGTAGAATCCTATATCAAAAATATGACAAGTTTCAAGGAACATGACAAGTGTCAAGAACAAGGTATAGTGCACATTATATTCTAAAATCCCCTTGCCTAATAATTCTTAGTCTTGTCTCTTCATCTCTTCATTTTCCATGGGTATCATCCTATAGGCTTCCTTGTTTGGAAAACATGATCCTAGTATGAAGTCTATTTGATGACTACTATTTCTCATATGTGGAAACCTATCAAGTAATTATTCTAAAATAATCTTAGCATATTCATCCAACAAATCCTTTACTTTGTGTGGTATGCCAACCATCTAATTTGTTGTTCCATATTCTATTGTTTATCAAAAAAAAAAAACATGCTTTCTTCTTCTTCATCTCCTTCAAGTATATTTTTTGGAGATCAAGCAAACTTTAGAACTACTACCCACCTCTTCTCTTTTATCCTTCAATGGACTCAATACATAATTTTTAACATCCTTAACAATTGAATAAGTGTTTAGTCATTCATCATAAACTGTATTCCTATCAAATTTCCATGGTATCCCTTAAAAAAAATGGCATCCATCCATGAGCATAATGTTAGATATAACAGTATCCTTATAAGAACCAATATAAAAGTTCACCATACATTATCCAGTTATAGAAATTTGGTGTTTATTTTGTAACCATGATACTTTGTACAAATTTAGATGTTCAAATATTTTCAAGCCACATCTAATATTTTCAAGCCTAAATTCTCTACCATCTATGTTGACACAAAGTTTTTTATGCTTTCGCTATCCACAATCACCTTACAACATTTTCTTCCTAATTTGTAAATTGTCCTAAATATGTGCCTACCTTTCTCAGGTCCATGCACCTCTTTTACTAGTTTCAAAAATACCCTTTTCATCAAGATGAATTCTCCTTGTTCTGCTTTCTCCATGTGCTTTGGTGATGTTACACTTTCTTCATCTTCTTGTATAATATGGATACAAAATTCTTTTCCATGTCCATTTGTTTGTTGTGTTTAAATAAATTCATATGACCTATGCCCTATGCCCTTATTCCAAGCATCTATAGCACTTTATAGTAAAAGCACATCCTCTACCTTTACCAAATCCACCTTGTCTTCTTGAGAAATATTGGTTTTCTATATTTTTCTAAGTACTCACTTCTTCCTCCTATTATTGCTATCCTCTTCCACTTAGTTTATCCTCTTCCTTGAGAGGATCATCCTCTTCCTCTAGCATTATTTTATTTCCTATGCAACAAATTTTCCTCTACCTTGAGTGCATAATGATATGCCTCTTCAATGGTTCTAACTTAAATCATATTGATTTCATCTTGTATGGACAACCTTAGTCCATTTATGTATCTTAGCACTTTCTCCTCATCATCCTCAATGTGACCAGCCCTAATGGTCAATTTATAAAACTTCTCTACATACTCTTTCATTCCCAAATCCTTTTGATTGAGATTTTGGGGCTTTCTAAATAACTTGATATGATAATTAGGAGGTGGAAATTTTGATTTTAATTTGGCTACAATTTTTTCTAATGTTTGAATTTTTTCCTTGCCTTTTCATTGTATTTTTTGGACATGATCCCACCAAATTAAATCATATGCCTTTAGTGGGATGCATGTAAATTTTACTTGTTTTGGATCCTCCATATATTCATAACTAAATAATATATTCATCTTTGTTTTCCAATCTATCAATTCTTCAGGATTCAAATTTCTATTACAATTGGGACTATTCATCTTTGGTTTAATTCCCATGCTTGAGATTATCCAAATCAACTAATTTTGTGGTTCTTATCCTTGTTATTTATCTTGGGATTCTATGTGACCAGTTTATTCCTCTTCACTATCACTAACTTTCTCAAGATGAATACCTCTCCTCTGGGTAGTATCAATTGCATCTAGTCTAGTGGTAATTCCTCTCAACATTTCAACTATATCCACTAGTCGGGATCCCAAATCATTTGTTTTTCCTCTTCCATGTGTGTCATATTTCCTTTGTATTGAAAATGTTTGAATTATAAACCTACTCTAATATAAAATTATGCAACACCAAGAGGAAGGGGTCAATTGAATAACTATCTTCTCAAGCAGCACAATTTCCTAAATAACATCAATCACTTGGGTGGTACAATACCATTCACTTGCATGGCAACATTATTCCATAGCACCTAAATGGCAATACAAATTTTTCTTGAATAGTTCACACATTCCCTTTGAACATATTCACTTCAACGATGTAATACCATTTACTTGAATGACTCTTTGGTGCAACTACTTGAATGGGAAACATTCCCTTACTTGAATGATAGTTCTTACTTGAATTTTGGCCTCCTTGAATGGAAATTTTTTTGAATGATAATATTTTATCCTAAATGGTACTCTAAAACTTCAGTTAAATGATTAAAATTTCTTCATATAAATGGTTCTATATTTTAATGAAACTATTAATTTTTATAGGAATGGTAATCACATGTTCCTCACTTGAATGATCTTCTACATATCAACTTCTTATCTTTAGTAAAAGATACTCCCACTCACATGACAATGTTTATTTCCTATTGAACAATGTGTGACTTTCACTTGAATGGTCTCTACTTAGGATGCAACCATACTATATCTCCTCTAGTAACCCTGCACACAATTTTATTTCACAACATGTAAATCCAAAAATACAATTCATTCACCATTCGATATCATGTAGAAAATAGATTAGAGTGTAATATGATTTTTTTATGACCATCAACTACACATTATTTTCTCAAATTCATATAGTCATCCCTATTCTCATATACATTTATGTAAACCCTTTTCTATATTTCTATCTCTTATTTCTTGTCTTCCTTCCAATATTGTTGTCCCTTTTATCTTATTCTTGTATGTACATTGTTCTCTTATCTTCCTCTCTATCCTCATTTTTGCTTCCTCTTCTTTTATTATATGCAAGATCTAGGCAAATTATTCAAATGGTTTGTCAATAATTATTAAAATTTGTTGCTTATCTAATGGATTCTCCCACATAAAAAATCCTTTACATCATATTTATTAAGAGATAAAATCTCATACAAATCCTTCCAGAATTTAAATTTTTCCAAGATGAAATTCAACACTACAAATGGCTCAAATATATGTTTCCCAATTTTCATATCTATAAATATCTTGTCTATAAAAACCTATCAATTTATAAATATATTTTTTAGGGTTTTTATTCATGCCCCTATTATTCCAAGATATATATTTTTTGGTAGGTAAAATTGCTTAAGTGCGGGGTTTAAATGGGCCCCAAACCCAAGTACATAAACTGGTAGCTAAAACAATAGCATAAGATGACACAGGCCTGCACATTGGCCAGCTGCAACCTGAACGAAAAGGACCAAACAATAGCAGAGAAGGCTGAGTGGACGCCTGACATCATAAACACAAAAATACAGCCCGAGCAATACCCACGCAGGGGTTGCTTAAGAGAAGTAACTACCTGTAAACCTTGTAAAGGAGCTATAACAAAAACCCATGCAGGGGATGCTCACAAAAGATCAACAAAAACTATAATAGATACCTGAACAGGAAGAAACATAGTATTCAAAAAGGCCCACGCAGGGGCAATAAAGAACTTAGAAATAGTAATGGGAAGCCCTAGAGCTCAGGTTCCTAGTTATGATGATCTCTTCGCACCGCTCGCCCTTTCACCGAAAGTTCTATCACCTCGACCATCAACTTAACAGTAACTCTGAAATGGAGGTTACGCACAACAACATAACCATTATTCCATGAATTGACAAAGGCTTCAGTGATATCTTGCTCAACCCCTTTGAACTTGCTGAGGAAAGGAATGAGACCATGAGCTTCCAGAAAGGTCTGAGACAGGGGATCAAGTTGAAGGCTAGATGGCTCAAGCAGGGCCATGTTGGTAAGACTGAGGAAAAAGGAAGACCACAGAAACTAGACACTACGCTTCTTACTGCCTAGGACACACAATAGCGGACAAAACCAGATGGCAATGGATTGACATAGACCAGGGTTGTAAATATAGAAATTTTTGGCACAATAAATGACCTTTTCGAAAGCTGAGTTGGAGTGATTGGTGGACCACTTAGTAATTCTCCATAGGGAATAGACACTGGAAAATACAGACATGGCACAAGATAGACTACGCAAAGGATAGGACTGGGATAATATTGGGAGTGCCAATTGACTGAAAAAATGATTCTCAAAATTTGTAAGATGCAAAAAAGAGGATCTCGAGACTTGACGCATATTGACCTTGTTTGACAACATCCAATTACACTGCCTAGACCTACTAAGGGACTTGACATGCTTGGAGAAGACCACCACGAGACAAACCCACTGACAGGGCCTACCTTGGGACATAGCATACTTCACGGAAAGGAAACGGGAGAACCAACCACCAGTACTGATAGCAAGACTGAAAGTCACGCTAATCAGAAAACTTCTACCATAAGAATTGGAACCAAAGAAACAAATCATGCTGAAAAAGCTAGAGTCATCATTGGAGAAGTTGACCCGCCAAAACCTGTGACCACATATTTCAAACCAAATCATTATTAGTAGCATTTAAAACTTCTTGGGGAAAGATTTCTTTCCAAATGGATAGTGATTTATGGATAACTCCCCAATTGGCAAGAATATATGTAGGCCTGTTAGCTTTATGGTACACATGATTGATAGAGATATCATTGAAATTTTGGGACAACTTCTTAGCTTCCTGAACAATGGTTCTGACATTCCAAGAGGACACCCTATTGTTTTTTAGAGCATTTATAATATTCAAAGAATCTCCCTCAATAAAAAGGTTGCCTTTATAATACTTGAGAAGATCTAGCCCTCTCCACAGTGCATGACCTTCAGAAAAATGATTAGTTTGACACCCTAGATACTCAACATAAGCCATAATAACTTGACCACTGTGATCTCTGACAAGACCACCTACACCTGCATCCCCTGGATTTCCTTTGGAGGCACCATCAAAGTTAAGTTTCAGCCACTCACTTGGGGGAGGAATCCAATGGGCACCCACTCTAGGATGGGGGGATGGAAAACTAGAACTAGAGTTGTAGGGAATTTTTAAGGAAGAGAACAGAATAGACTCCAATCTAGAATCAGGAGATTTGGGACAAGGGAAGAGCTAGGAATTTTTGACAGCAAAGGCAATAGATTTATTGGCAACAGATATGGGATCCTTAGAGGAGGAAGAAAAAACCCTATTGTTTCTTTCAAGCCACACTTGCCATAAGATATGATGAAGGGTCACTTTCCATAAAGAAGATAATCTGAGGTTTTTGAAAGGAGTTGGCCATTGGATGAAAAGGTGACTCAACGAATTAGGAGGAACCCATGAGATATGAAAAGTGGACATAAGGTGATCCAAATATATCTTGGAGAAAGAGCACTCCAGAAAGAGGTGATTGATAGATTCCTAGGCATTCATGCACAAATAGCATCTGTTAGGGACAATCATACCCCTTTTCATAAGATTATCAATCATTAGAATCTTATTTTGGATGGCCAACCAACTGAAATGAGCAAATTTCAGAATGAGATATTTAATCCACACTCGATCATAAGGTATTTGAACCACTTGATAATCAATAGTCAGACCATGAGAAGATTTAACCATGAACAACCTAGAATCAATCTCTTTCCAAAAAGGGGAGTCAGGGGAATTACCAGTGGGGATGACTGTTGCATTTAGGATGGTTTTGAGAATAGTTGAAGCATCAGAGATTTGGCCATTAGCATTTGGAATATGAAAATTTTTCCAACGCTTAGAATCAGATGAAACGTCAATGAAATCTTCAACCTTGCTACCAATTAAAGTGTCCAGGAAAGGTTGTAAAACAACAATTTCATTGTTCTCTAAAAGTGGTTGATTAGAGATCCACCTATCAATATAGAAGTTAATTTTACTCCTTGTGCCTAATTGCCACCTTATCCCCTTATGAATTAGAGATCTGGTTTGGATAATTGATTTCTAGAAAGTGGAGCCCTCTCTAGGTATATCATCATCTATGAAACAATGATTTTGAAGATATTTTATGTTTACAATTGAGACCCATTCAAGGTTGTTGTTGGTGAAAACCTTCCATGCTTGCTTGGCTAACAAGGTTGTGTTCATATTACAAACTCTTCGGAGCCCCAAGCCCCCTAAATTTTGGGGGAGCACACCTTGTCCCAACTGACCAGATGAAATATTTTCCTATCCTCGACACCTGCCCACAAAAATATTTTTTGAATTTGCTCAATTTTCATGTAGACAACAATAGGAACTTTGAATATGGACATGAAATAAATAGGAACACTTTGGAGATAAGCCATTGTCAAGGTGGCTTTGGCTGCTTGAGAGAGGAGGGTCCCTTTCCAACCTACAAGTTTTTTGTTAATCCTCTCAATAACATTACTCCACATGGATTCCTTTGGAGCACTGGTGAAAAGAGGGAGGCCCAAATATTGGGTAGGCAACTGAGATATAACACATTGAAAGATGCATGTAATCTTAGCTTGTCTCTCTTGGGGAGTGTTAATGAAGAATATTTTGCTTTTAATATAATTTATTTTCTACCCTACAACCTCCTCATAGGTATCAAGAATACTCTTAATGGCTTTTGCTTCCCACACAGAAGCATGAGTAGCAATGATGGTATCATCAATGAACTGTTGGTGAGACAAGGCTCTTAAATTAGATGTAGCCTTAATGCCTAAAATTATGTCATTGGAGTAGGTATTTTTGAGTGCTCTACCCAAGGATTCAACAAGAATGATAAAAAGGATGGGGGATAGAGGATCTCCCTATCTAAGGCCCTTGTTACTAGGGAAAAACCCTACTGTAGATCCATTGACCAGGACTGAAAACTAGGGATTAGAGATGCAGTTATGAACAAGATCAACCCACTCCCTATGAAACCCAAATTTGAGAAGGACAACAATAAAAAAATCTCTGTTAACTCTATCAAAAGCCTTATTCATATCAATTTTGAAAAACATGGCAACTTTTTTGTTACGACTGGCAGAATGAAGGGCTTCATGCAACGTGATAACACCATCAGTAATATTTCTTCCTTTGATAGAGCTACCTTGACAAGGGTCTATGATCTGAGGAAGGATCTCTTTGAGTCTTGTAGCCATGGCTTTAGTAAGAGTTTTGTATAGGATATTGCAAAGACTAATGGGTCTGAAATTTGACATAGATTTACACATAGGCCCTTTGGGAACCAAGGCAATGAAGGTGGAGTTGATACTTCTGGGTATGGATTTAGTTTGCTGAAGTTCAATGATGGCATTGCAAATGTCAGGCCCAATGATGTCCCAAAAATTTTGATAGAACCTGGGGGAAAACCCATCAGGGCCTAGGGTTTTATCAAGGTGCATTGAGAAAATAACCTCTTTAATTTCATCAGGGGTGAGGGGTTTGATAAGAGCTAAATTCATATCTGAAGTGACCAGACTGGGTATATGATGGAGCAATTGTCTACCAGCCTAGGCAGAATTTTGGGGGTTGGCTCCCAAAAGGCCTTCAAAGAAATATGAAGCTTCATTTCGAATCTCAAAAATATCCCTGATGATGGATCCATCACTTCTAGTTAATTCTTTAATTTTATTCAAACTTCGGTGCCTTAGGGTAGTGGCATGAAAGAATTTTGTGTTTGAGTCCCCCTCTTTGAGCCAAAGGGCCCTTGATTTTTGCCTCCAAAAAGTCTCCTCTTTAGCTAGCACATTGTGGTAGTCTGCAATAACCTGTCTCTCCTCATTTCTGAGTTGTTCATTGAGCTGCCCATTCTGAATTTGGAGTTCAATACTTTTTAGTTTTTGCAAAATATTTTCCTTATTTTTAAAGATGTTACCAAAAAATTCTCTGTTCTAGACTCGGATATTTTCTTTGACACACTTAAGTTTTTGGGAAACCCTAAAAATAAAGGACCCATGATAGTCAAATTACCACTAATCAACAATTTGCATCCACAAATCTGGGTGTTGTGTCCACATAGCTTCAAATATAAATGGGATTTTGAAACAAGGGCCTTTCTCAACTTCAAACAGTAAAGGGCAATGATCAGATCCAACTCTGGGAAGACAGATAAGAGTGCCATCACCCATCACTAGTATAGCTTCTTGAGACAAGAAAACCCTATCAAGTTTTACTTGAATGTGTTGATCCCCAATTCTCCTATTGCTCTAGGTGTATTTTACCCCTTTAGTCTGAACATCCATCAGCTCACATTCAGTGACAAAGTTATGAAAATCCTCAATGCTCTTGGTGGGCATCAGGTTCCCTCCCTGCTTATCAGAAGGAAAAAGGGGAGAGTTGAAGTCTCCAACAATAATCCATGGAAGGTTTATGAAAGCACTTCTCATCTGACTCAAAGTATCCCATAGACCCCTACGATTGAGAGGATCATTAGGGGCATAGACATTGGTCAGAACCCAAGAGAAATTACTACTTTTATAGAAAAACATCATATTGAGGACCCTGTCGGAAGAGGAAATGATTTTGCCTTCTAACTTGTTTGAGTCCCAAATACAGAGAAGACCCCCAGACGTACCTTGAGTGGGGAAAAAAGCAAAATCACCATTTTTCCAAATAGAATTTGTGATTTTCTGGATTTTATTTTGATCAATCTTCATTTCTTGTAGAACCATGATAGTGGGTCTGTGTTCTTTCCTCAGAGTGCAAACAAGCCTTTGCTTGACAACACTATTGAGGCCTCTCACATTCCATGAGAGGATCCTCATTTAGAATTTTTGGAAAGTTTTTGGCCTCCCTTAGTTTGTTGCAAGGGAGGTTTGGGCCTTTTTGATTCATCCTTCTCCTGATCGAGAAGATCTTGGAATAAGGTTTTCTGGGTACCATTTGCAATATCATTTTCTATTTCCTTTTTCTTCTGATCATTGATAGAGGGTCTTCCTTTTTTTCTTTTCACTACCAATATCAATAGAAGCTTTCTTGATACTTCTAGTGTTAATGGGGCTGAAATCATATTTGTCTTCTTTCTCCACTTTGTCTGAGATGGGACTACCAATTTTTGTATGCCCCTCGAGGGTGGGTGGTGGTTTTGAAAAAATATTGGATGGCCCAGATCTGGTCGGGGATTGGGGTTCCTCTTGATCAAAAACTAGGGTTTCAGTTGGATTTGGGGTAATGTCATCCTCACCAAGTTTAGACCCATGAATAAGAGTTCCTTTTAAAACATCAAAATGATTTTGGAAGGCAAAAATGGAACTCACCTTTGGATGATCATCCTCCGAATCTTGGATTTCAATCTACTTTCCTTTGGTATCTTCTAGAATTTATCCCTTCTTCTGATAGTGGCTACTTTGTTGCTTGCCCTATAGGGGTCTACCTTGTTACCTCTCGATCTACAACCCACTTTGAGAGGTATTGGGGAGTTTCATCTCCTTTGAGTTTCTTAGCAATGGGTATTGGGTTTTGAGATGGCCTTGAGCCTTGCATTCAATGTAGAATGTAGGCTTGTTCTCATATTCTATGGCCTGGCATCTATGGTAGGAGTCGTAAACTAGATTTATCCAAGTGGGAAGCTAGGAATCCAGATTGGCATTGACACAAATTCTAGCATGAACCATGCGAGTGCATGCTCGGGTCACCGGGTCGATTGCAACCAACTCACCTATATATTTTCCAATGCCCTGTAAGATGTCTTCATGCCAAAATTGGGTGGGAAGATCTAGAAAATCGAACCCAGATTGGTGCAAAATTTATGCTCTACATCTCAGGGTTGAAATATTCACCCCACTTCCATAGAAAGAGACTCTTTCGATCGAAGAACCAAGGACCCCTGGTAAGAATTTGGGAGGCATCTTCTTCATTGTTGAGATGAATGAGGAAAAAACCCTTTGAAAGGGCAACCAACTCCATATTGCCTAGGGTTTTCCATTTGGTATAGGCCCACCACCGAATAGATTCCATATCCGGCCATCCTCCGACAAATTTCCCCACCATATTATGGGATTCAATAGAAATGTAATCCACCATTAGGTTTTCAGGGATTACCAGATCTTCACCCATTGGGAGTAAGAGGGTTCCACTACCCGAGGGAGGTTTCATAGACCCTTTCAATTTCTTAGCATAAGACCATAAAGAGGACTCGATGTCTTGAGTGAGGGACCCATTAAGCATGTGTCCCTTATCGGGAGGATCCTTACCCCCAATGGTCTCCGCATTCCTGAAACCATCAGAATATGACTCAACACCTTCAGTGTCGGTAGAAACTGTACCACCCTTGACCATTGTGGGAATTCCACCCTGATTCACCTTATTCACTTTCCCACCTCTAGTCATAGTCATAGTCATAGTCACAGATGCCATTTCTACCCTGATTCACTCTGGAGCTACTTGCACTTAACCCAGATGAAACCCTCGCATAATCGCTTGCCAAAAATCTTGTTCACACATAGGGATGTGCTAGGATATGTGTTGCTCCAAATGATCTAAAAATTGGTGGAGATATTCTAGGGTTTTTCAGGCATCTACCCTCAAAATTTTAGCTCAATCCGAGTCCGGATGAATGAAATATGGCCAAAACAAGTTCGGTAGTTTGGGCAGTCCTACGAAAAACATCCCTCACAATTTTCCTCTCAGTTATCAAAAAATATTTTCATTGTTATTTTTTGTTCTCATTTATGGGTTTAGCCTACTTCTTGTTAACACTTATGATATTTTCTTTTGTTTTCCCATATCTATTAGAGTTAGAATATATTACATCATTTGGGTCATGTAAATGTACCACCTTTGGTACATAGTTAGAGTAGAGATTACTTTAGGGGGAAGTTAGCTACTTACTTCAAGCAATGTAATAAATGCACAAGTGTCAATGTGCATGTTGTAATGTGCAAGGTGTCCACTTGTACAACTAGGTAGAGTGTTGGCCAAGGAATCTATTTTCCTATATAAAGGGCCTCATAGTGATAGATCATAAGATGTAGCATATAGATATCAAGAGCATTGTAGTAGAGAGTAGATTGTGGTAGAGCTCCTGTATGGAGCACAATGTAGTTCTTTAGCTTATATTAATGGAGTGACCATATCCTCCATACTGCATTGTATTTTTACCACTTTCTATTTATAGTATATTTTAGTCATATTGCAGACTCACTTTCTTTCATCTTATCAAGACCTGTGTTAGATCTCTCCCACTACATATATCCTCAAAAGCTAACAGTGGTATCAGAGCCATGGTGAATTGAGAGAAATAGAGGAGAGTCCCATCTATTATCCCCCCTCACCATATTTAAAAAATCCATAGTAGTCAATGAGATTAGAAAAGTGAGGACTAAAATAAATCTCAATTATAGAAATTCTAATATTACATCTGGCTAGAGTCTTTCCATAGAGTTGCAAAAAACTCGTGAAGACTAGGACTCAACATTCATACCACTAGTTTGAAAAATCAACTAGTGAAGATTATTATCTCTAGATTTATAAATCCTTCCATTCCAATTTCTAACAACTTGTTGTAGGAAAAGAAGATTCAAGAAAAGGTTGGGAAGCTTCCTACAAAAGAGTTAGGAAGAATATCTTCTTAGAATCATTCCAGCACCTACAACAACAAGGAGAAGACTAAAGATTTCAAAGACCTCGAGAAAGGTCCCATTACAAGAGTTGCAATCCTGTAAAGTGTAGAAGTGAAGAAAAAGGCCACAATAGCCTCATAGCAGACTCAAGGAAGAAGAGACTCTAGAAGATGAGTCAAGAAGGAGATAGGAGATTGGTGATCTCCATTCAAGATCAATACCTAAAGTGTAGAAGAAGAATAGGCCAGAGAAGCCTAGAAGAAGAATAGGCTAGAGAAGCCTAGAAGAAGAATAGGCCAGAGAAGCCTAGAAGAAGAATAGGCTAGAGAAACCTTGAAGAAATGCTAGAAAGCCTTGATCCAGAAAAGGCCATAGAAGCCTTAATTCTAAAGAAAATTTTAGAAAAGAATTCCTAATTCAAAAGAAGAATTCTTGATTTAGAAGAAAACTCCAAAGAAGAGTTTCTAAAAAAATTCTAGAAGAAATTTCTTGATTTAGAAGATAAAGTTCTTATTTTAGAAGAAGACTCCAGAGAAGAGTCCAAGAAAGAGGAGATTGGTGATCTCCATCAAAGCCTACAAATTGTAGAAGAAAGAGAAAGGACCAGTGAAGTCCTATTCTAGAATCTAGAAGTAGCAGAATCAGATATCCGAGAAGAAGATCTCATCACCAACACTTCTAGAAGTAGAAGGTTGAAGAAAAGGTCTCAGTTGGAAGACCATAGAAGTTGCAAGATAGAAGACCTAGGAGAGGTCTCAAGTAGAAAAAGAAGAAGGCTTGGTGAGCCTTATTGTAGAGCTCGTAGAAGCATCATCAAAGGAGTTCCTAGGAGAACTCATTGGAGAAATCCACTACCAAGGAGAAAGATCCTGATAGTGAAGGACTTGGGACAATTATCACCATCCGATAACAAGCCCAAGAGAAGAAGAATTTGGAAAGGAGTGCCAAATCCAAAAAAATAATTTTGTAAAGAGTTCCAAATCTAGAAGAAGAATCCAATGAAGACCTCAAGATATTCAGAATCTTGAGAAGAAGAAGATCATATTTGAAGTCAAAATTTGACAAGAAGATTGAAGGAAGATTCAGATAGAAGAAGCCTACCAAATCCAAGAGATTTGGAGATTACCTCTCATAGCAAGAAGGCACAAGTTTAGAGAAAGGAGTTCTTTGAATCTATAGCAGAAGGTAGAAGATCATTGGAAGGATCAAGCCACCAAACCTAAGGCTCAAGATAGAAAGTTCAAGACCTCAGTTTGGTGAAGCAGGAAGCTATTCTAGATAACCAATAAGAAGTTATGAATTCATCCACTACAAGGTAGCAACTTGGTGAAACAAAACACCAAGATCTACATCTACTACAGAAGCCATTAAAGGTAAGAAACTAGGGTGCAATCAATTGAACTTAAATTAGGGTTCATTATCAAATTCCATTAAGCACCATATTTGGATTAAAGTTGCAAGAAGAAGGGCTCATATTATAGTCTTCCAGAAAGTGCAAAAAGGAGAATTCATTTTAAGATATATTTGCACATTAATAGGAGTTGGATATTTTTGAAAGAAATAAAATTATCATCTACCTATTATCTATCTAGAAAGCAAGAAGACTACATCCTACAATATTGATTGTAGTGAAAATTGTAGAATATTATTAAGTGCATTAGAATTTATTCTGAGAGTTTATTATCATTAAAAGTGCATTATTAATCCATTATAGCACTATACTAGTTGATCTTTAACTAGTTACTCTCAAGAAATTAGTTTGTGTTACTAAAGGTACAAAACTAGCACAAGAATCTGCAACATTGTGTGGCCAAAGGAAGCCACCAATACAAGCAAAAATGTGGAGAAGGAAGCCACCATTAATATCCTTGAAAGAAGCCTCAAATCGAGACTTGGTGAGTCTCAAGATTCAAGGAGAATATAAGGATTTCATTTAAGTGCAGAGAGCAAAAATCCTTACTTCAAAAAAACATTTCATTAGCTTGGATTAACTATCATTAAAATATCCAAGGAAGAAGATTAAAAGAGGCAAGAAGGATTTCAAAAAAAGGTCCTTCATATTGGTGCAAATATAACTATTACAAAGCACCTCTTTTGTTCCTTTGAAAGGATAAAAGTTATCATATTTATAGGAAGTAGTGCAAACATCATATTTTGTAGGTTGAAGGGTAGAGTTCGAGCAAGAGGAAGGAGCCACCAAAGAGCTCACACGTCTAAGAATCAAGGTGTTTAAAAACACCATTTCTCCACGTCCAATCCAACCCTAGAAGAGAGCGTATCACCTGCAACATTGGAGTCATAATAAGAAGCCATTACCATCCAAGTCTACATAGAGAAAAGGGTAGCATATAGAGGGAGATTATCTACATAAGAAGAAGTACCATCAAAGCTAAGAAAAAGGCTAGCAATCAACTATTATAATAGACATACAAACAACATAGAAGTGTTATCAAAACCAAGCAAAAGGCTAACAATCGACTATTATAAAATACATACAAACAACATATTATAGGCATAAAAAATACAAAGGAAGAAGTGCAATACCCAAGGTTTCTACTTGGAGAAGATGACCGTCATTGAAGAGCACAAGAAGCTACCATAGGACCACCATTGAAGAGCACCATAGAACCAAGAAGCAATACAACTTGGTGCCATCCATTATCCTCATCAAGATAACATGCGAACAAAGAAGAGGGAATGCTTACATTTCAAGAAACATAGCAAGCCAATACATATTTCAAAGATATAGGTAAAGATAGGGCATCAATGCCCATCATTGGAGCATTAGAAGAAAGGTCTACATGCACAATCATGAGTGCCACTTGGCACAAGAGCTCTAAGTATCCAACATTCATGAATAATCCAATGCTCACCCAGGAGGAGTTACAAGTCTTTGGGAGGTTACCACCAACCTCATCATTGCATACATTGGAATATCAATGCCTACTAAGTAACACTCAAGTGACACTTATCCGAAAGTCACAAGGAAGCATTCCTATTTAAGGCATCCATATTGAAGAAGGAAAGCGTCGAAGGTCAAAGAGAAGACCAACATTGAATGGTGTGAAGAGGAAGAAGGCTAATTCAAGCCTATGCGCCATTCGAAGGAGAACGCCAACATTAAAGAAGCTATCATAAGATCAACCAAGACATCACCTCATTCGAGCAACAATCCAGCATCCAATTCATCCAAGGAAGACATCATAACAACATGCAAATTATAGAAGATTAGACCAAGAATACCAACATCAATTATAGAGAAAAGAAGTGCTACATAAGGGAGATTTCAGCATCGGTCATAGAGGGCATTGACTACCATTTCAAAGAATTCAAATCTACCACCTCACAACATCAAGGGGAAGGAATACGAAGGTAAATCATAAACTATTTATTGCTTGCTATAAGACTAAGGTTATATTGGAGTTATAAGGGCACATTATATTTACTATTGCAATTCATTCACTTAGCATTAGTAAAATATTAAGCAAGCATATTCCAAAATATTTATATTTGCAAATAATAAAGTAGGAGGAATAAGGATTTCAACTTGGAAATTAAAAATCCTATTATTGCAAATATTATATTGTTTTCTAATATTCCATATTAGGGAGTTATAAGGAATACTACATCAAAGTAGGTAATTGGAATTTAGAAACATTAAATATTAAATATCAAAAGCTATAAAGGAGGTCTATTAAGGAAAATCAAGAGTTGGAAATAAATTGGCATACTTGTCTCAAACCATATTAAAGGGACAAAAGAAATCCAACCAATAGAACCTCATCAAATTAGAAAGTGCTTAAGTTCAATAGGAGTAATAAGGTGTAATAGAAGTTGATTTTTGCTACTTACAAAACATTACAAAATCAACTCAAAATTGAACTACTATTCTCAAAAAGCACTTTATCTATCATATAGCATATCCAAAAACACTAGGGAGTCATAAGGCATTCTACAAAACTTGATAATAATAGCATTCATAAAAAATTATCAAGTACTTAATCCATTTGGGAATCATAAGGTTTCTACAAAGTCTACAAGGTTTCTACTAATTCACATCTCTTAAACTAGGGAGATATAAGGAAGCCTACAAAACCTAAGCTCTAAAATATTCCATCAAATCAAGCTCATAACTAGGGAGTTATAAGGTAGACCACTTAGAAAATTTGATATAAGCTCTATCAAAGCACTTTATACTCCATTCCAAGAAGCTATAAAGATGTCCACCTCAAGTAATACAATAAATAATGACATGAACAACACTATTAGAAAAGAAAGAGCAAGTGTCATAAAAAGTGGAATCAAGAATTCACTTATAAAATCTGAAGGAAACTTAGATCCTACTTCGAAAAGGATACAAAATGAAGCTTTGAAAGATAGGTTTGAAATAATGGAGCTCTATCTACATGCTCAACTCACTGAAGCAATTGATAATGGAAAGAATGACATTCAAATTCCTTTAGAATATGGAAGCATACTATACATGGCACTACTTACATTCAAATGCTATAAGGATGAAAATGTAGAATAGAAGGGATTGATAGAATTACTTAAGCTGAAAACAGAAATGGATGAATCATCATTAGCAAAGATATTTCAATCCTCATGCAGTATTAGTACTTCAAGTTCTACTAATTCAAAATCTTATCATGATGCTCTAAGTGTATGTTCAAAAACTTCTATACAGGACACAAAGAATGATGAGAAGAACAAAAGCAAAGAGAAAATATCATTGCAAGAATCAGGTGATAGCACATCCACCTATGAAAGTACTAACTCCAATAAAGAAGAAGAAGAAGAACCAATGCAAGAAGGCATATAGTGCAATGTGAATTAAAAAGGATACAAAATACCACATCAAACTGAAGGACATCTGAAGAAGAAGATCCATATTGAAGATTGAAATCTTCAATACCCAAATAATGTAATACAGGGGGGTGTTAGAGTTAGAATATATTACATCATTTGGGTCATGTAAATGTACCACCTTTGGTACATAGTTAGAGTAGAGATTACTTTAGGGGGAAGTTAGCTACTTACTTCAAGCAATGTAATAAATGCACAAGTGTCAATGTGCATGTTGTAATGTGCAAGGTGTCCACTTGTACAACTAGGTAGAGTGTTGGCCAAGGAATCTATTTTCCTATATAAAGGGCCTCATAGTGATAGATCATAAGACATAGCATATAGATATCAAGAGCATTGTAGTAGAGAGTAGATTGTGGTAGAGCTCTTGTATGGAGCACAATGTAGTTCTTTAGCTTATATTAATGGAGTGACCATATCCTCCATATTGCATTGTATTTTCACCACTTTCTATTTATAGTATATTTTAGTCATATTGCAGACTCACTTTTTTTCATCTTATCAGGACCTGTGTTAGATCTCTCCCACTGCATATATCCTCAAAAGCTAACAATATCAATATCCCTTTGGGTTTATTTTTATCTTTTCTTACTTCTTGGATCTTCTGCTCTTTTTTCATTCCTATCAATACTTTCATCTTCATTAATATCTTCAATCTTCTCATATTTCTCATAGTAAGACTTATCATTTTTAGGTTTTTCTTACTCTCAAGGATTTAAAGTGTAATGACAACCTCAAAAGCACATTCTTCTTTATGTTGACCTAGAAATCCTAAAGTGCAAGGATGCTCTTCCATAACAATCACCTTCTTATTTTTCCCTAAAAAACCTAAATTATTACAAATTTACTCCATATTTGATTCTTCGTTATGTTAATCAAGGGATGACCTATTCACCACTTTTACTTTTGTTAGTAGGAGAGGATTACTTGAGTAAAATGAATGTGGTTTACCTAGAATAAATTTGAGCTCTTCTACCATATTTATTTTAGGATTTCCTCTACATATTCCTTTATACCTTTAATTCCTTTTAAACTTGAACTCATTGTACTTTATCATCCCTTATATCCTTATTTGTTTCTTTAATGGTTGATCACAAATGAGCTATGGTGCCCTCTATCATTTGATGTTGTAGATAGACTTTATTTACCTCTTTTTCAGAGTGGAATACCCTTAAACTAATATATATTATATTACTATATGATTTCATTGCCTCATCTTGAATTTTATCTCCTAACCAAATTTTTCTATCTCTTTTTTCATAGTTTTCACTTTGCAAACTCTTGCCATGTGTCCAGTATTATAATAATTATGGCATTGATATGCAATATTTTCATAATCCACTTATTGATTCTATTCTCTTAATTTATATTTAATCTTAATGGATTACGGAATAAGTTTTAAAATGTCCATAGGAATGCATATATTTTTTTTTTTGGTAAGTAGTGTTTGTATTTACAGTGGGTTTTAACAAGGATCCCAAAACCTGATTACATAAGCAATGGGACTAGGGCATCAATCCCTTGAAACTGAACACCAAAACAGAAATCCCGCCCAACGGTAACAGTAAGCATGAAACAATCCCTCTCAGCGGGAAACAAACAAATAAGAAAGAAAGTAGTTTTGGAGATCCCGCCCAGTGGGGAGTAGCCAAAAACCACCATCGAGAAGATCCCACCCAGTAGGAAGCAAAGAAAAACCGTTACAATAAAATCCCGCCTCACGGGAAGCAGTCAAAACCACCACAAATAGTCCCGCCTAGCGGGAAGCAGCAGGGAAATCCCGTCATCCGAGAAACCAGCAAAAAATAAAGGATCCCGCCTCGCGGGAAAACCGGCGGATTTGGTAGATCCCGCCCTATGGAGAAACCATCCCGCCCACCGGGAAAACATTCCGTTCAGCGAGAGCCATCCTGCAGGAAGCCGACAGCCAGCACAGAGAGGATCCAGCCCATCAGGAAGTGACCAGAGAGCTGCACCATGAGGAACCCGCCCCGGGAAAATAGAAGAGGATCCCGTCTCGACAAAACAAAAAGAAACAGCAGGTTAAGGGACCAAGGATCCAGGGACTGGGAATCTCGAGTGGGAAGAGGAAATAGTCACAGGGATGGGATCCTTAGGAACCAAAACAGTGGGATCTATGGTCTGCATGCATAGATCAAACCCCCCCAAGAATGAAACATGCAGCAAAAAAAGGAAACCAGCAGTAGGGACCAAGAATCCCGTCCAAGCACAAAGGCAGCTTCAGGGAACTGGGACTGGGAATGGGAACAACCCAGATAGGGAAAAGCCCCCCCAAGGCCAAACCAGATGCCCAGGGTGTCCACCAAGGAGCAGAACCAGCACGAAGAAGCCTCCACATGGGAATAACAGTAGCCAGGATCCCGTCGAGGATTCACAAGCAAAAGGGGGAAAGAGGCCCCCCCAGACCACCCCCAAAGTTGTGAGGACCTCAAGGGAGACCCTAGAAAGTTGTCCAAACCCTAAACCATCACCTCCACCGCATCGAGAAATGCAGGGGACCAGATCCATGCGAATAACCTACAAAAAACCCTAGGGGGAAGCCTGAGGGAAAAAGGGAAGGGATCCCCAACCAAACAGGGATCCCTGGGAAGCACCAGTCTGAAAAAACAACCAAGGAAACCCTAGCCGGCCGGGAGGGACGCAGATAGTGGAGAAGGATCTCCCCCCAGGAGATCATCTGCAAACAACCACTCCCCGGGAGGGATGACCTGGGTTGAGCCAGGGACTGGGCAGGAACCAGGAGCCATGGGAGGGGAGCAGGGGAGGGACCAGAGCCCTCCCCTCTCTACTTTCTTCCCTCCCCCTCACCGGTCATAGGAATGCATATTTGGGTGTATATAGTATGTTTTCATTCCTTTATAGTTAGTCCTTCCTTGATAAATTCACCTAGGGTATTTCTAATATTATTCAAAACATCCTTATTAATAAGCTAATATGGAAGTCCAAAAATACTTATTCACACCAAAAGCTTCTTAATAATTTCTATCTCAAAAAAATAAATCATTCCATGGTCTTAAATTAAGGGCATATATCCCCCTAAACCATGGGCCACTACCCATTATTTTATCCCTAGTTTCTAAACTGGAAAATATGATGAGGAAAAATATTTTAGAAAGAAAAATCACAAAGTAATTGAAATTCAATCCCCACTTTAACTTAATCCAATTTTGGAACTCCAAAAACCCTAGCCAAGATCTATGGAACTTACTTACTAACCCCATACTTAAAATACTTATTATATCATGCACAATTATCTCATCCTTGATAGTCAATTTTGGTGTAATATGTGCTATCTGGATTTAACTTGTCATGCATGTAATAATTCATTTATCCCCAACTTGGGTGTCAATACTTCCAGCTAGGACATATTGATTTTTGGCTATGGAATATTGACTTCCCACTAGGGCTTTTAAATATGAATTTATTCCATACTATATAGTGTGGATCACTCTTGGATTGCACTCCCTCCTAAGTCATAGTACCTCCTAGCTCACACTCGCTCTTGGTTCATACTAACCCTCACCTTGTACTCCCTCCTTCCTTGCATTTACTCTATGTTTACACTTCCTCCTAGCTTACACTCACTCTTATCGCTTATTTCTCCTAACATTCATTTGCTTTGATAGTGTTCTAAAAATAATTTTTGTTGTATTAGTGGTAATATTTTGAAGCATTGATATACATTGGATGAGCCTATTGCTCTTCAACCACAATTGAAGATTTATGGATTTCATACTAGTTCCCTCTAGTTTTCTTTGTGCCTCCATCGTATAACCTATGCTAGGTCTAGTATTCCTATACACTGATCTTTTGCAAAAATAAGTGTGCCTTCCTTATTGGAATTTAATATAATCAAAGTGCTATTAAAATGGTAAAGAATTTTATTTATCATGCACAATCTAAATATATAGATGTTCATAATCGATTTGTGAAGTATTCATACAATAATATATGATTGAATTGCTATATTAGAGGTTTAAAGATCAACTAATAGAGATATTCACCAAACTATTATCATTATAAAAATTTATAATAACTAGAGTGGTGTTATGTGTTAAATACATGTCCAAGATTTTGTAATGAAGCTTCTTGTAAATGTTGGAAGTATTACATTATTTGGCCCCCTTGTAAATCTTAGTTTGGTAGATTATTTATATTTTATATAATGTATGTGTCAATATGAGATAAAGTGCAAGGTGTCAAGAGAGAATGAAGAGTCACATTGATATGTGACAAGAGGAGAGCAATAGTCAAAGTACTGAAAAGTCATGTAAAATTATATACTAGAAACATCTCTCCATGCAATATAATCAGTTTGAATCATTCTTGTAATATTTTGATATTGTGTTATATTTGTGAGATATTGTTGTTATTCTAATATTGAGTTTCATTGTTAGTTTTATTAATGACATATATTTGATTTATACTTGATCCTGGACAAAGCTTTCCATGAGTTAATTTATTTAGAAAGCTAATAGAATAAGTACCTAATTAAGCTATTGCTATTGGTACCCATAAATAATCTTAGTTGTTTTATTTCAGCTCCAAAAATATTAAGTGAATTTATTACCATTTTTGGACTATACACAACTTGAAGAAGCACATGTTCTACCTACTTATTTATATCACATACCTATTTGTCTACACCACTTATCCATGTTCTTGTTGTTTTGTATGCTAATATATTGATGCATGACCTTTCTTCTTGCTTGTATAACCCATAAGTATGCTTACATAATATCATATATGTATAAAGGGTAGGGAAATGTAACAACAAATTAATTGATCAATATAATTGCATAATCTAAATTCTATTTTCATTCTTTTCTATTATTATTCCATATTTTCTTCATGCTTAGTATGTGTGATTCTTAATAAATGTATAAAACTATATTGTTATGTTGAATACATATAACTAAATTATTTATTGTTTATTTATATTTAAAAGGATAAATTAGATCCTAAAATCAACCATATCAACCAATTTTCTTTGACATTTCTTGCATACACACCTATGTTACAATTTCCTCTAAATTAAAAAGTCATTTCTATACAAGAGCTTGTTGCATATTATTATTTAACATATCTTGCAAGGATATGGTTTTATCTATCTTAAAATCGTATGATATGGGATGATTTTATTTTCTTCCCATTTTACTTTATTCATATATTTATTCTTTGTTAGAATCCTTTGAAAAACTCAAGCTCTAAAGAGTCATAGTTCTTAGTAGTATTGAATTAATTGCTCCCTTGGATCATCCTTGTTATCCTTTAGGAAGACATAGTTTTTCTCTTTATCAAAAAATTATCTTATTCATTATAAATATCTTCAAAACATTTCCAATTATCAAACTCTAAATTAGGTTTTCAATATGAAATTCCTTTGTCTTAATTTATTTTGTGCAATATAGTTTTGTCTTCCTATTGTATCAACCCTTCTAATTTCTTATTTTGATAAGACATTATTCTAGATAACTTTTCATTTTTCCCTTCCTCTATGTATTTCCATCCAAATGAAATTTATCTACCATTCTTCGCTTCTAGTCAAGGTTTCCATACTAACAAAGATTAGGGATTATAATAGTGGTGATCAAATAATCCCAAGCTACATTCCCATGATTCTTACATAAGGTACATATAAATAATAAATGTTCATAATCCTTGGGTTATGCTGTAAAACCACCATTTGACTATGTCAAAAATACCTATAATTATAGCTTAGTATCAAAAGCATGCATTGCCTTGTATAACAAAATTGTGACATAAATTGTATTCTCAACAATATATGCACTACTAAATCTAATTATTTCCTAATTTTACACAATATATTTTTCTTCCATAATAAATAAACCAATAAATTTACCACTTTAGAGGTACTATTGGCTCCTCTAAAAAATCTAAATATGGGGTCATTCTTAAAATTATATAAGAAAAATACTCTTAGACTAGTGATTATATGTATTAATATGTGCTCATTCCACATATGAAACTACAAGCTTTTACTTTATTTTTTAGTTACCTATAGAATATTAGGGGTAAAATTTTTAAAAGTTTTAATTCTTAGTAACAAAATGTCTTTATTAGTGGACTCCATAGTAGAATTTTTGTTTGTTTTTCTAATGCCATAATACTTGATCCAAAGGTCATTATCTCATTGATACTTTGATAAATCTCTTAAATATAATAATACTTTATGTTTATTAGGGTTTGAATCTCTAGATATATTAAGCTTCGTATCCAAAGCATTTTTTAGGGGGGTTTCCTTGGAACCCATATCTATGTTCATAATCTTTGCTTTTATCAATTTTTAAAAATCTCTAATTGAGAATACATTATGAGGTTTACAATGGTCTAAAAATGATAATACTTTTATAACCTCATAATATTTATCTTTCTTTCACTACTTCAACATCCTCATAGGGACAATAATTCCAAGTTAAGATATGTATGTTCCATCTCACTTAGAAAACTCTACTCCTAGCCATTAGTGATTTATTTCTTATTTTTATATGCAATGGCAGTAGACCTTAAAAAAATAATAGGGATCATTCCTTTTGATGTATTGGGTCAATTATATTGATTGCTCCCAAATTGCCAAAATATTTCCTAAACACGATGGTAGAATACCAATCCTCTCTAATGAACAAGTTGAATAAATTCATTATTTGTGCAGAATAGATTAAATCTATGATATAGTGGTTTCAAGAAGTGGAAAGGGCTTCTAATTTGGATGTCAAGGAGGGTTCTACCACATATTGATTCCTCCCTCTTGTGTGGCTCAACTAGGGTTTTAGTAATCGATTTGTTGGTCTTACTCCTTGGTGGGAGATTTTCCTTTAGCTTGGTTGTGGTATCTTTGTTTTTTTCCTCTCAATATTTTGAGATATTGAGAATCTCCATAATCTTGTGATCTACTTATTTTGGGGTAGAGTTGGTGTCTTTGTTGCTCGATAGCTAGTGGGCTTGTGGGTTTTGTTTTTTTAGTGCTCTTTGTCCTCTACCCTAGTTCGGCAGTGTTCCTCTCTTTGTAAAAAGTTTTAGTACCCTTTTAAAACCCCTTCTCATATCTAATAAAAAATAAAATAAACCCATAATTGTTATTCTTTACACCATCAATATTTCCTTCATCATTTTTTATCTACAAAATCCTATTTTAGAAGGAATCAAGTTTGACATGGTAGGTTAAGCATCCAACAATGACCCAACTCTTTACATTAAATAGTAGTAGAATGAGCACTTACCAGATAGCATTGAGTATGGTAAATTTGTTTATCACCTTGCGATATTGGTGTTACAATAATTATATTGTGGTGTGCTTATAATCAAGATTGATTTATGATTAAGTGATGTTTTATTTTTTACCTATGAAGTCATGGTTGAATGGTTGAGATGATGCATTGGCACATAATAAAAAAATTTAAACCTTGCAAAATATAAAGTCAAGATAAATATATTAGACAAGAAGAATGAGGTGTACATTAATATAAAAAATATGTTATAACTTATTATCAATATCTATATTTTTAATACATATTTATAGGTTTGCTTTAATTAAAGTGATATATATTTTTTTAACAAATATAAACTAAATGATATTGTATCTTGTTTCCTTATTTCAATAAATAAAAGGTACTAAATATTTATAATAAATAAGTCATTAATATATGATTATGTTAATTATTTATTAGCTTATTTATTGTTTAGCAATAGGATCAAAGTATTTTCATGGAGGCAATGTTTATTATAAAAGTTCTATTTAGCATGTATCTATAAACAATCCATTTCAACTATCATCTTTGTTTTATCCTAAAGTTTCATTGCATAAGTATATTTAACAAAAATAATGATTTTATGGTTCGTATATTTAATAGTGCTATGTAAACTAATACATATTGTTATATTCCATGTAGGTTGAATGTGTCTCTATTTTGCATCAAACCTTATAATATGTGAACCATACATGCATATGTCAATTGAACTAGAAGCTATTTTTGAATTGTCACATGATCCATATTTTATATATGTTTGCATAAATCTTGTTACTCATAATATGGGGGTCCAATCTTGTGGAATATCTTTATTATACAAGAATGACAATCTTTTGGATTGATGATATTAGATATTAAGATCGTTAAACTTGATATATATTGGTATGATTGGTTATTGTGTTATATCATCTACACTATTTACCATCCCATCTATATATCATGGTTTCCTTCATATATATCCACCAACATATATATTTTTAGTAAAAGCATTGATGTCAATGTTTTCGATGGTATGCCATACTACCTAAGCTTTTATCATATTTTTTAATCAAAAAAATGACCAAGAGACCCATATGAATATATAATGGAATTTTTACATTATGCTTTATGATATCTTGGTTTCTATGCATTAGCCTTTATGATATTATTTAATATTTTGTAATTATTAGGGGATGATTTATGATTTCACCTCATATGAGGTTGGATAGTCACATCTCCCATGAGCATAAGATAATATGAAAAGAAAAATATTAAGATGAAACACCAAGGGATGAAAACACCAAAGAGTCTCTTGAAACTAAGAGACACATTGTTGTATAAATATGCATGTTGTACATAAGTTATGGTTGATGAGAAATAATATATCTATTGTTGTGATTAAAAATTATTGTCTACTTCTACTGATTATAATATTTGGTATTAGAGCAAGGTTGGTTAGTTTATGTGAGAAGGGATATTCATTACCATTTGATGGCATGCCCTATATTAGTTGAAGAGAAGAATTGACCTGAATAAGAATCAGTCTTGAGATGTCACCAATCTCCTGCATTTATTTTGTGAGACGCCATAGTTGGAAGCCCTAAAAGTAACAATCTAGTTTGGAGAAGACCTATGAAAATACATTAGAAAGGCATAATTAACTTATGAAAATGTTTGTAAAAGGAATATTTTAAGGAATATCTAAGCAATTTGGTTTAAATACATCTAGGGTGCTAAACAATTTGTATCAATATCTTGAGCCAAATTAAATTCTTGGCCCAAGTTCATTTATTCATTTTATCTCTTCTCTCCTTGCTTTCATTTTTTTTAATAAGATATGTGTGGCTTTTATTGGGGGCTACTCTTATTACAAAAATAAAATATTACATTGATCTCATTACATTTCTAACAAGTTAATTACAACATATCCAACTTTATCTTTCGCTCAAAGATATTCTTCATTTGCATTTATATCAATATCCATTACTTTACCTTTAGATCAAAGATATTCTTCATTTTCATTTCTATAAATCTCCATATTCCTCAAAATACTAAGTTTCCACAATCAACTCCTTTTATATCAAATTTCTTCTGAAATTTCAATTCTACCAAGATGAAATTCAACACCACTAGTGGCTAAAATATTTATTGCCCAACTTATATATCTATAAATATCTTGTCTATTATAACCTTAAAATTTCTTAATACCTATTTTTAGGGTTCTTATACATTACCCTAATATTCCAAGATATTATTTTCATTGTTATTTTTTATTTATTTATTTGTGGGTTTAGCCCCACTTCTTGTTAGCACTTGTGATATTTGCTTTTGTTTTCCCCTATCAATATCCCTCTAGGTTTGTTTTTGTTTTGTTTTTGTTTCTTGGGTCTTCCTCTCTTTTTTTGTTCCCAACAATACTTTCATATTCATCTATATCTTCAATATTCGTACACTTATCACAATAATACTGATCATATTTAGGTTTAAAAATATTTTGTAGGATCTGAAGTGCAAGGAATAACCTCAAAAGCACAATATTCTTTATGTTGTCCTAGAAATCTGAAAGTGCAAGGATGCTCTTTTGTAGAAATTACTTTCTTATTCTATTCTAAAAAAGCTAAATTGTTATCGATTTCCTCTACTGGGAGGTAAACTGATGAAATTATCTTATTGATATAAATGGGTTACAATATATAGGCATAAGCCTATATGAAACACATGACACTTGTCAAGAGAAACTGACAAGTGTCAAGGTGAAGGCATAGTGCACTTTAATTCTAACATTCCCCCTTAAAGTGTACTATCCTAACTAAAGAAAAAAAACAAGTCAACATTAGGTAACATTCCCCCTTAATGTTGACTTCTATAAAATCAACCTATCATCCTCATTTATTGCTGATTTGGTCTAGGCTCGTGCTCTTTGCACTTGGCTCTCCAACTATGAATAATGCTAGATTCACTGTGTATACATCTCGGTCTGTTACCTCAGGGTCAACCACTTCCATGGGTTTGTTGCCACTGGGTCATCCGTCTAAGTTCCTCAGGGTCATCATGGGTGCCTCAGGGTCAGCCACTTCTGGATCTGTTGCCTCTACAGGTCATCATCAGAGGATGTTGCCTCTCATAGGTCACTGAATAGATCCACCATGAATATCAAATCCCTCCTCATGGTGAACTCAATCTAGAAGGTGTTGGTCTCTGTCAAAAATGCACCTTAATACATAAGATAAAATGAGCCATGAAATACAATAAAATGAGCCATAGAAGCCAAATACAGAGGAGAAGAAGGAAGAAGAATATAAGAGAATCTTCTGAAGTGTCTTTGTCTGTAGTCTTCAGAAGTAGATCCGAAAAAAAAACCTCGGATAATCAGAGGATGTTGCCTCTCGTAGGTCACTGACTAGATCCACCATGAATATAAAATCCCTCCTCATGGTGAATTCAATCTAGAAGGTGTTGGTCTCAGCCGAAAATGCACCTTAATACATAAGGAAAAATGAGCCATATAAGAGTGTCGGTATCTGCTGAAAATGCACTCAATACAATAAATTGAGCCATAGAAGCCAAATATGGAGGAGAAGAAAGAAGAATAGAAGAGAATCTTCTGAAGTGTCTTCATATGTAATCTTCAGAAGTAGATCCGAAAAAACCTCGGATAGAGTCTAGGATGTCTATGTCTGTAGTCCTCAAAATAAGTGTCCTTAAGGTAGTCACCTCATCTTATTGAAATGCATGGGTAACCAGCCGCTGCATCCACCAAGTAGAAAGAGGAGAATACTAGATACTAGGTTCACTTACAAGTGCCTTAGGAGTGTTGGGTACAACCGAGAGTGCACTCCAAGGTAGAAAAATTTGAGGCTTAAAAAACTCAACTGAAATAGCCTCATAATTACAAATGGACACCACCAATGTGTCCGTCATGGAAAAATGTTTCCAACGACTATATATACCCCTATATTCCACCATCAAAGGGGCCTGCATCATGTGGAAAAACCATCATGCCTATCTAAGGCAGCAAAATAAACCTCAAGAATATCATATTCTTGGCATCGCACTGTGGCAGAATAAAAGGACAAAAATTTTCCCTCCAAGGAAAAATTACATTGTTTGAAAATTTTGGCCTGTGGGCTTGTCGGCCAATAATATTCTCCATACTTTATAAAATGCTCCCTTTAAAAATTTAAATTAAAGTTTCATAAAAAATTCATTGTCCTCCTTGATAAAGTTTCACCATCATTTTTAAAGGGAGAAAAAATAGAAGCTTTGGATGCATACATTCATCATAGCAGTAATATTGTAGAAGAGAACCCTCCGAAATAGTGCCCCACGAAAATCAGGTGCTCCAAAACAATGGCCAACGGACCTAATATTCCTACTGGTGGCAGCTGGAACGGGGATACAAGGCAGTGTCTCGATCTAGACCTACATGCAGCAGAAAGCATGCTCTCAACGACTTCGTTGGGAGTCGAAATGGATCTCGTAGCCTGATCTGAGAGTTCACATTTCCAGAATTCAGGGATGCCGAGCTAATATCACGTTCTTCTCCTACTCCATCCTCTTGCTCTCTGCAAAAGTGATCTCGGTCGACACTGTCCTCTGCCCTCCCTATGGAGTGATGTCTATTGGTGGTAGGAGGAACGAAATGGAGGACACCATAGCCGTCGTGGCTGTCATAGACCTCAAAGAAATGGAGAGCAGAAAAGGGCACCGATTTAGATCCTTATCCCTTCAATCTATCTATGTTAGACGATGCCACGGTGGGTGTGGCTTCAATCCATCCACAGGGATGGTCATCCAAATCAAAAGCACTGTGACAACAACTACTAAGAGCTATAATTAATAAAATGCTGCACCATCATCACCAAGGGAATCGATCCATACACATTAAGAGACAAAAGCACCAGATTCGAGTCCGTTGCAGATTTTGTGGCTCGCAAGAGTCGGTGTTCTATAGGGAGAAACTTCACGAGGTGCTAATCGAGGAGCTCAGAGCGTTACCTTCCTCCTTATTCGATGACTGTCGCAGAGACCTTGATGAGCAAAAAAAAGGTAATCTGTCACCTTCACTTCTCATTGCTAAAGCTTGTGTCATCGTCACCTTTGTCATCGAAGCAGGCCTCCCTCTGTAGAAGTCTCTAGGCCATTGTTATTCCTACTGTCAGATGAAGAACACACACAAATTTACAGAGTCCTCCACCAGTTTCACAAGCTAATTGCGAGGAGAATCCCGTTAGAATCTGCATCAAGAACAAACAGTCTACTCCAGTATTTTTGCAATGATGCCTCCAAGGGAACGTACCTGATCCGCCATATCTAATGTGATAGAGAGTCGTTGATAAAAATGCATGGAGATTTGGATGTTTATCTTCTTCACTGTGGTGACTTGCATGGCATCCAAAGTAGTCTGCTACTCGATTGCATGGGCAGACTGTAGTTCGCTACTCGTAGGTTGTGCTTTTGGAAATGCAGAGCGTCGCTTAAAGGCATCATCTTTAAAAAATTTCCAGCTCCAATGAACATCACCAAAACTGCTAAATGACCCGTGATTTCAACGTTCGATTTCCATGCACTATCACCATTAACAGAACAGTGACTTCAAGATTTTCATACCATGATGGCAGCCATGGATTTTCCTTCAACTTCTAGTTTTTGATCCATCCAGCAAGGGATGGAGAGCATACTCCCTCAGTATCCAAAAAAAATGGGGGGAAATCAATGGAGGAAATAATGAGGGGGGGAGGGAGGATTTCCATGAGGGAAATCCCCCTCAAGGGTTTCACAGGCAAAAGAGGGAACCTGCTCTGATACCAAATGTTGGGACTAAAACTGATGAGATTATCTTATTGATACAAATGGGTTACAATATATAGGCATAAGCCTATATGAAACACATGACACTTGTCAAGAGAAACTGACAAGTGTTAAGGTGAAGGCATAGTGCACTTTAATTCTAACATCCTCCATCCTTATTTATTTATTATGTTGCTATTGAAACCTTGAAGTGCAAGGGATACCATATTCATCCCTTTCACTCTTATTAGTTGGAGAGGATTCTATACTAGAGAAAAATGAAGATGATTTACATGGAAAAAACTTGACCTCCTTTTTTTTTTAGAATTTCTCTCCACATTTTTTGCACCTTTAATTCCTTCTAAACTTTCCAAATGATACTGTAGATAGGCTTTATTTGTCTCTTCTTTAGAAGTGGCTTTCTTTACCTCTTATTTTAGAATAGAATATCCTTTATAAGATCTCGCTTCTATTTCTATATGATTTCCTTGCTTCATCTTGAATTTTATCCATGGCTAGAATTTTTAATCTCTTTCTTCAAAGTTTTTACTTTACAAACTCTTGAAATGTGTCCAATATCATAACAATTGTGGTAATGAAATGTGATATTTCCATAATCTATTTCTTGATCCCATTCTCTTGATTCAAATTTTATCTTAATGGATTGTGGCAAAGGTTTTAAAATATCCATAGCAACACATACTCAAGTATATATAGCATGCTTTCACTCCTTAGTAGTTAGTCCTTCCTTGATGAATTCTCCTAGTGTATTTCCAATATTCTTTAGAACATCCTTATTTATAAGTTGATATGGAAGTACAAAAAGCCTAACCCATATTGGAAGCTTCTTAATAGTTTCTATTTCAAAAAAAACATTTCATTCCATGGTCTCACATAAAGTGCATCTCTTCCCCTAAACCATGGTCCACCAACCATTATTTTATCCCTAATTTTTGAACTGGAAAATATGATGAGAAAAAAAACTTTAGAGAAAAGTCACAAAGTAATTTGAATTTAATCTCCACTTCCACTTGATCCAATTTTGAATCTCCAAAACCCTTGGTCATGATCTATGGAACTTACATATTAACCCTCTAATTTTAAGAACCATTATACAATGCTTAATAATTTCATATTTTATACTCACTTCTAGTGTAACATCTACTCCCTATATTGAACTTGTCATGTATTCATTCTTCTGCTTATCTTAAACTTGGGCTTCTATACTTCCAACTAGGGCATCCTGCCTTCTCATTAGAAATTTAAAATATGACTTTCCTTCCATGCTAGCTAATGGGACTTTTTCTTGGCTTACACTTCCTCTTGGCTTAGCTTGCACTCACTCCTAACTTGCACTCTCTCCTACCTCACACTCAATCTTGGCTTGCACTCCCTCTTGGCTCACAATAGCCTTTGTCTCTTATTTTTCCCAATTTTCATTCGCTTCAGCAATTTTTTCAAAATAATATTCCATGCATTTTTTGTAAGGGTTTGAAACATTGATGCAGTCTAAATGAACCCATTGATTTTTTCCATGACTGAATATTGGCTTGCACTCCCTCTTAGATTGCACTTCCTCCTGGCTTGAACTAGGTTTTCTTCAACTAGATCACACTTTGCTTTCTACTTCCTGGTCACACTTCCTCACCACACTTTGCGCTCTACTTCTTGCTCATACTTTCTCCCCAATATTGGCTCATGTTTGCACTCAATTATAGCTACACTCACTTTTGGATCATGCTTGCACTCACTTTTGGTTGCACTCACTCTCATATTGTGTTTGCACTCGCTTATGGATGCCCTCGCTCGCTTCTAGCTACACTCACTCTTTTTTTGTGCTTGCACTTCATCATCACTCTCCAATCACACTCACACTCACTTCTAGCTCACACTCACACTTACTTTTGGTTCCACTCACTCTTGGCTCACACTCACACTCACTTCTAGTTGCACTCACTTCTAGCTCACACTCACACTTACTTTTGGTTGCACTCACTCTTGGCTCACACTCGCACTCACTTCCAACTACACTCACTCCTGGCTCATGCTTGCACTCATTTTCAGTTGCCCTCACTCCCAGATCATGATCACACTCACTTTGATTGCACTCACTTTCGACTCTCTCGCATTAATTTTATATCTCATTATATTTTTAGTTTTGTTTTTGTAGACATAGAAAATTGACCAATCAAAATGTGTTAATTCTTCCTTAGACCCCTAGCTAGCCACCCAAACTTGCTAAGTGCAAATTTGAAGCTATTTTTCCCTCCCCCTTGGCCTTGTTTCCTTAGATTTACAAAATTCATAATCGGTCTATACGAGGCACGCATTTATATTTCTATATTCATGCCCTATAATTATGAGGCACAAATTTGGTATTTTAGGATTTTTTCTCACTAAAATCCCTCCCCTTGCTGTCTTGTTTTGGGGTCGACACAGTGAAATTTTATTTTCCTACTTGTTTTTCCATACAAACATCTTATAAATAAGTTTTTGGATTACCTCATTGATCCTAACAATTTCTTTTGAGATCCTTATTCTTGACTTGCTTATTGTTCATGCTAACAAGTGCTCATCTACTCGAAATTGCTATTTTTTTATTGTTTTGTGCTTTGGTGGTGGTTACCCTTGGGTATTGAGTGTATGAGCCTTGAAAACAATATATATAAACATTATTGAATTGATTCATCCACCTATTCATTGTTGCTTGACCTCTCCATCAGCTTATCAGGTTTGGCATTCATGTTATTTCGTTGTTTTGTGCCCTTTTTTTTGCTGTTTTAGGGCCTAAAAATGGCATCCAAACCAAATTCACATATCATCCTTAAAATGTATGAATTTATTTGACCATATTCACACTCCCTCCTTACAAGGCAATAATTTGGTAAATTAGGGCTTGGGGGTAAGTTTTGCACCCTAAAAACCCTAATTCGCATCTTGCATTTTAGCATTCTATTGTGTTCATCTTGTCTGTATTTTATTTTACTATTACATATTTGTTTTTATTTGTTTGTACATATTAAAAATGTTAAATATCAATTTTAATTTTGATCTATCAACTAAAAATACCAAGGGGGCTTGACTGCTGTACCTCCAAGCTCAGTCTTATAGCGGCCTAAGCAAGCCCCAAAATGCTGATCAAATTTTCTAGGGTTTGTGAAGTTATTTTGTAGGTTTGGAGATATTGGATATTTTGTATGCAAGATAAATCTAATATTAACCACAAAATTTGATAAGTTACCTAATAGATATTTAGGCTATTTGGTGTTTGATTTTGTTCATTTCTATCCAAAACCTATATTACAAGTAAGGAAAAATATTTGATTGAATTTCTAGGTATTGAATGAATAAAGTAATATAGTGTGTATTTAGGGTTTTAATCTTGTTTGTGCATTTCCCTTGGATCCTTGCTCAAAGAATTTATTTTGAAATCCTAGGGTTAGACATCATCAAATCACAAAATCATACTAGGGTTAGTCATTGTATTCTTGCATCTTGTATGTCTTGCATTGTTCTTTTATTTTCATAGCTTAGTTTAGAAAGGCCAAATAATAAGTGTATGTTTGATTGACACATCAAACACTTCCACCCTAGACTTGGAGCAAGTCCTAAAATCATTTCTGATGAACCCATCCTTTTGTTTCCCCGAGTATAGAGAATATAAAACACCCCTACGATTCACCTCAGCTCCCAGCAAATCTAGTTGAGAATCATACATGATAGGGCAAATTTCCCCCTCTACATATTTGGTGAACTGAACATGAAAACATGTATTAGTGGCCAAAATAGGAAGCCTTTTCCTTTTTTCTTTTAGAAACTTAAGTAATACCACTAATTATGTTTGTGTAGATCATAAAACATTTAAAAAGTATCTTAAATATCTTTTGTGTGTTTTTGCTAGTTTTTAGTTCTCCTCCTTCTCCACTCTATCCTTTATCTCTCTCCTAATGGATCCTAATCTTAGGAGTGGGTGAAGGCTTTTAGAGTCTAATTATATTTTCCAAGAATATGATTAGATTGATAGAGAAAATCATAATCTAGAAGAAGAACAAAATGAAGTTGACAATGACCTTGATCCTACTAAGGGAGCCAATGGGAACCCTATCTTTAAATCATTTGAACATGTTTGAAATTTCTACAAGCATCATAAATATGCCTTGGATAAACCTATGGAAGAGGAAGCTTGACTCAAGCAAGTTGGAACATCTCATAATAAAACCATTTTACCTTGAGATATTCATAACAACCCCTTGATTAAATCTTTGCATCATGATAATATTGTTCACAACCCAATATATGCTACTACTGTAACCACCAATGTTGGAATAATTCCTCAAGTTTCTCCAAGTAGTGCATCTAAATATTATGTTCAATTTCCTCCTCATTCAACTAATATCAATATTTATGCTTCTATCTCACAAAATATTAGTTATCCTCCACATCAAGATACCACATATCATAACCCATACCATAATAGTATCAATACATCTAGCATAAGCTAAGTTACCTTTCAAAAACCTACATATACCCCTCCTTTAGGGAATCTAAGGGTATTGCATAGAAAAAATCCTAAAGTGCATAGCTTAACAAATATGGTGAAACAATTGGTTTCAAGAGTGGATATGATTTAGTCACCTAGTTTCACCTACAACTACATAAAAATAAACAACCAACCCTTATACCCTATCATTACCACTAGGCCCTATCCTAAGAATTTTCTAATGCCATTTTTTCCTATCTATAAGGGAACAGAGGATCCAATTGAGCATTTAATAATGTTCAAAACATCATGCCATGATATCATATATGATGATATGTTGTTACTTAAGACATTACCTAAGAGCCTTGGTGGTATGGCATTAGAGTGGTATTATTAGTTTCCCAATCATTCTTTGAGAAATTTTGAAGAAACTAAATGTTTATTCAACAATTTGGTTCTTATGTTGAAAATAATGTCATTATGAAATATGTCTATATATTGAAACAAGCTAAGGATAATTTTATTTTTTAATTTTTGTCTCCATGGAGGATTCTAGTTGGATGTTTGAGATATACCTTACCTCCTTGGGACATGCTTGAGATATTTATTGGAAACTTGCGAGAGCAAATATCTTATAAATTGGAAACGACAACTATCACATATTTTGACCAAGCTATAGATCTGGCAAGAAGGATATAGCAAGCCCTTATAATAAGAGGCCAGATTAAAGTGAAATAATATAGGACCACTAAAATCATTATAAGAATAAGAATGTTGTTGGTACTGGGGTAATAGATAGTAGGCATGTTAATAATGTTGTTAACTCCCTACAAAATATGATGCTTAACCAACCCCAAAAATCCCCACAAAGAAATTTCACAAGACTCAACACACCTATGAATGTGGTCCTAAATCAATTGTTGGAAGCTAGTATGATTAAGTTACCACCTATAAGGCAACTTGATACCACAGCTATTTGGTATATGTTTGGTCAATATTATGAGTATCATAGAGTGAAGGGGCACTGGATAAACTCTTGTAAGAGGTTGAAACATGTAGTGCAGGACCTAACTGATGAAGGATGATTTATCATAGAAGGTTCTCAATCCAATCCTCCAACAAATAATCAATATCCTACACAAAAAGCACCTAAAACTAACCAAAACATGGGTATATTCCAATATCCTCTACCTAAGCATGGTTATCAGGAAGCTAATCAAGTTTCATATCAAAATGTGCCACCTCCCTATGATAATATGGTTAGTATGATAATAGCAACTACAATGCAACAAGTGCATAATCAATAAACTCAATGTTCTTAGTAGGATATAAGTTCTTCATCCAACCCACCTTTGAAACCCACCTTAGTTTTGAAAGAGTACCCAAAAAAAGAACACAAGGTTAGAAAACCCACATTTAGTGTTAAAGCCACAACCCAAAGTACCTTTCAACATTCAACAATAGTTATCTAGTACCCCAGCTAAGATCTCCCTCTTAGAGATTTTGTAAACTTCTTCTATCCATGGGGAAGCCTTTCTGAAGATCCTAAGACAACAATCCATTCCGTAAGACATTTCCCCTAGTGCTATAGCTACTTTTGTAAGCTCTCTTGGAATACATCATATCACATTCTCGAATGATGATATTTCTTTCTCAAACTTACATGGGGATTCTTTCCTCTATATTACTGCATTTATTGGGGAAAATTTTAAGAAGAGGATTATGATTGATAATGGTTCTTCCCTCAATTTAAGCACATATCAATTTTTCCAAAAGTTTGGATTAAAAAGGAAGATTTAACTAAATATAATGACATCATCAAAACTTTCAACAATGAGTCCCAAGAAGCTTGTGATATTGTATCCCTTCTCCTTAGTGTTGGACCCAATATCTTAGATACCTTGTTCTATATGGTGTCTTTCCATGCACCTTTTAATATGTTTCTCAGGTATCCTTGGATCCATGCGATTCAAACTATCCCTTATACCTTTCACAAATATTTAAAGTTTAAATTTAAGAATCAATTTGTCACTATTTTGGGCAATCCTCACCCATTTGAATATTTTTCACTAGTTGAGCAAGCTCAATCTAATATTTATTTATATCCTTCAAATTCCTCATCTCACATAACCAAGTGATTTAAAAATCTAAATGTGAGAGAGGAATCATTAATCAATGTCTCATAATAGGATCAAGTCTATCTCCTCATCAAGAGCCTCTTCTAAGGACATCTCATCAAGGTTTGGAGTGGAGTGCTGAGGATGAGGGACTGTCCTCTCCCTCTCTATTAGTTGTAACCCCAAAGGAGTATGCTAAAGGTGACACTCTTTGTGACATGGCTCATGAGGATGTCCCTCAAAATGACATCTACTTTGATGGGTCAGTCCCTTACACTATGTAGGTTGAGTCTTCTAGTTATCAAGAGGACTTTGGTTCTATGTCTCCCAAGGACCTTGAGAAACTAGAAGTTATTCTTGCCCCACATCCTCTTGAGGATGATACATTTATTCTATGGATGGAATTTTTCATCCCCACCCACTATTTTATTTTTTGATGATGCTCTTCAAAGGGTTTACCAAGTTTTGAGGTACTAATGATCGAGCAAAATATAGAGGTGACAATAGTAGTAATGGGTAGCAACAAGTAGCAAGTGAACGAAACATTATTCAAGGAATAAAAGTAGATAATAGAGCAGGTAGACATTTGGGTACTAACTTTGGGGAGAAATATTCAAAAAACCTGCCCTATCATGGGTGGATGTTTCATGTATCCAGCAAGGATGAAAGCATTGTAAAACCCCACACACAGGGAAAATGAAAACCCCACCCATAATTGGGTGGGACATTGGGGCACAAAATGGGTGGAACTATGAGGAAATACCCACCCCTCTTCATAATAGCACTTTGAGTAGAAATTTATAACCACCCAACATCTGAACTCCCTCCATCGCTTGAAAATTCAAATAAGAGAGGTATTCATTGCTGCAACTGCCTAGTACTAGGCATTTGTATGTAGAAGTGACTGATCTAAAATGCGTTTCTCCTAAGGTGATTAATTTTGGTCATTTTTAACCTAACTAGAAGAATACCAAATACTTAAAGGGGTAGAGTAGATCAAAATTTAATGATCTAGGTAGAGGTGGTAGAAAGATCGAAGGCTCAGATTGATGGAAAAGCACCTTCCCCTTCCAAAATACTGCCACAACCTTGAGGAGCAGAGTATCGGCTAAACCAGAAGATCACATCAACTCCATATTCCCGCCTAGTGCCATTAATGTTTAAATTTTGAATTTATTGTATTTTATCTATAAATAGTGGAATGTTGGTCATTCCCAAGGGTGGCTCTTTAGCCATTACAATTTGTATGTAACACTTATTATTGCTATGTAAATACAAGAATGCTACTGTGTGATTTACAATATTATTCTCACACTTTATATTAAATATGAATGCTTATTTTTATTTTGGCTAATTGATTCTTGTTTAATTTTGTTAAACTATATTTCATGGGGTTTACTCAGTGATTCTAGAATTCATATTTACATTCAAGTTTGGGGTTTATTTCTACAACAAGTCGATCGGATGAAAATGCTCTAATTTTGAACTCTATATTTCATGCACCCATCCTTCGGTCCTGGAATTCATATTTTTCCCACCACATTAATCACTAAGTGAGAACATGGTTGGGTGGTCCATTAGGTGGTACTCTTCTATTGAAACCAAAAGTGATTGAGAGTGCATGTGTCTTGATGCGGTCGTAACTCGTCCTTGTGAATTTTGGCTATGTCCTTCCTTTTATTTCTTTTGCCTCCCCCATTTTACCTTTTCACCTATTAGTGACGTAGGTATCTAGGACTGCCTTAGAGGAATTTACCTTCTCTAAAGATCGATCATCCTGCACTGATGATGGTGACCGTTCGATGTTGGCACCTCGATATCGGATCTTTGACCAATAGTTTTTGGTGACTCTGCTAGGGAACTCATTGAGTTTCCATGTTTCAGGAGGTTAGAGTTTGGTGATCCTTTGATTTTACCATATTCTCTCAAAATCACCTGGTGACTCCTTTGTGTGGCACATTCAGATCATATGACTAGTTACCCCATTCAATGTGCTAAAATATCCAAACACCTTATAGAACTCAAGGTTTGATGAGCAACCTTGACCTCACTAGTGGTGGAAGTATGTTCATCTAGTTACTCTGACTCCAACTTTGATACATGAACCAGGATTCCTGAAGAATAGTGTCATTATGATTCCATTAAAATTTTTATATTGGAATGATGTTGGTCCCCAAAATATCCCTGAATTGCATGATATCCCAAAAGTTGCCCTTGATGCCCTACCAAAATATGATGGTGTTAGAGGAGCTATGAAGGATCGCCTTGAAAATGTGGCTTCCTTGGCTACCCTTCACAATATCTTGCATGAGGATGTGATGATAAGACTACTTGTTGCTTCTCTTAAAGGTAGAGCATGGCTCTAGTTCAATATCTTGTAGCATGGGAGCATCTCCACATGGGCGGACCTAGCACAACCTCTCTTGGATACATTTGGCAGATTTGAGGACATATTCCAACTTCTGAATCAATTCACATTCATCAAGAGGAACCCTCTTGAAAGTGTGATGGATTTTAATTTTTATTTTGAAAGGAGTTGGAGAAGAATCCCATGTCAACTTCTCCTATCCTCATCCAAGTGTATCTGTTCTACATCCAAGCCTTCAACCATGATATTACTATCCTCCTGTGTCAATCTGGATAAAATAGATTTCACCTACTCTATGAGGAAGCTATTAGAGCTGAACAGATGTTGATAGAGATGATATGGCCACTACAATCTTGCACAAGTAGCCCTTAAATAGAGCTTGTGTAGGATTAGAAAGTAGGACCACCTTAGGAGAATGAACACCATGGTATCCATGTGCTCCATAACTTAGCATATCAACCACAGGTCCAATTGGGCCTGTGGATGAGTAGCATTGAAGGATGCAACCAAGACCAGGATCCAAAGGTAGAGAAAGAGCTAGTATTAATACTAACATAGTAATTCAATCTTGATAAAAAGTAGCATCAAAGTCTGCTCCTTGATAGGACACTATCATGGAGATAGAATGAGGTGGCAAGAATTATTGCCACACAAAATTTTGATGGCCTGAGTTCCAAGTGCTCAAAAAATATAGAAGAATAAATAATTGTGATTGGATCACAATTTTGAGCCACTATGGATGATGCCATGTGAAATATAAGTAGCAGCTCAAATAAAATGTAATTTGGTCTAGCCATTATAGGTTCATAGGATGAAGCGATTAATCCTTGACTCAGGCATGCCTGGAACATCATAATTTTGTGTAAATACATGATAGGTAAATAAAAACCGTGTGATAAATATGGTTGCCCTGGTGGTATCATCATTTTGATTGTGACTTATCAAGGGCAATGCCCCTGTAAAAAATTACCATCTGGCCAGAGCATCGAAAAACATCAAGAAGCAAAAGAAGATTACCCGAAACCTGTCTTAGAAATATAACATTCTCCTCCTATTTCAAGTTGTCTCCCTAGTTTTTTCCTCTGTATTCTACTTTATATTGTTGTGACCCCATAGCCCAATGTATGCAACCAAAAATTTCCAAGGCAACTTATGTCATCCTTAGAATTTACATAAACATTATCTTGGAACCCACAAAATAGATCCATCACCCCAACACAGAAAAAAAATGTGAAGCACAAAGTAGGGTGAACGTGTTATAAATAGTACCCTACGGGTGAATGCAAGTGTAGCCAAGAAGTGTAAATAACCAAGCATAGTGGAAGCATAATAGCCTCATAGTCGATAACACTCAGTAAAATAGGATCCTTGCTGGATTGTGTAAAAAAGAAGACCTATCACAAGAAAGGCAAATTTTAGTGGCAATCTATCTACTCTTGGAAAGCCTTAGGTCCTTGGTGGGTTATGTGTAAAGGTATTCAATCTGAGAGAGTGCCTCATGTAGTAGGGTTTATGCCCTATTACTTTCATATGATAGACCTTGGATTGTTTTTTCCTTCTTATCTTCTCCTTTCCTCCCCTTTATTATTCTCCCATATTCCTATTGCCTTTATTATTTGGAACTCTTTGAGTTGTTGTCCTTCTTCTTGCTGCTCTTGATGTTTCCTGTGTTATCTCATAGTTTTGTTGCTTTCTGGATTTATTTTCATTGTAATTCCCTATTGCCTTCACTTTCTCATCATCTTCCTACATTGTTCTCGTCTAACATATTTCTTTTCTCTTCACTGCTTCCTCCTCTTACTTCTCCTTATATTTTGACTATCATATTTCCTAAAATTTTTGGGTCCTTATTTTCCATGAGTTGGAAAATCCCTAAGAGTCACAAAAATTTTTGGTGACCTTTTACACCCCCCACCCACTCTTTTCTATTTTTATGATGCTTTTATGATGCTTTTATCCATCCTTTTATGATGCTCTGTAAAGGGTTTACCAAGTTTTGAGGCACTAATGATCAGGCAAAAGATAGAGGTGACAACAACAATAATGAGCAACAACAAGCAGTAGGCAGGTGGAACATTGTTCAAGGAAGAAGGATGGATAATAGAGTGGGTGGACATTTGGGCACTAAATTTGGGTAAAAATATTCAAAAAATCCATCCTATCATTGGGTATATGTTTCATATATCAAGCAAGGGTGAAAACATTGTAAAATTCCACCCACAAGGAAAATGAAAGCCTTGCCCATCATCAGGAGGGATGGGGCACAAAATGAGTGGAACTATGAGGAAATACCTACCCCTCTTCATAATAGCACTTTGAGAAAAAATTTATAATTGCCCGACATATCAACTCCTGCTATCACTTAAAAATTCAAATAAGAGAGGTATTCATTGTTGTAGCTGCCTAGTACCAGGCGTTTGTACACAAAAGTGACTGATATAAAATGCATTGCTCCCAAGGTGATTAATTTTGGTTATTTTTCATATAATAAAAATATAATTGACTACTTGAATGGGTAGAGTAGATCTAAATTTAATGATCTAGGCAGAGGTGGCAGAAAGATCGAAGGCTCAAATTTATGGAAAGGTACCTTCCCATTCAAAAATACTGCCACAACCCCAAGGAGCAGAGTACCAGCCAAACCAGGAGATCACATCAACCTCATATTCTTGCCTATCATCATTAATATTTATATTTTGAATTTATTGTATTTTGTCTATAAATAGTGGAATGTTGGTCATTCCCAAGGGTGGCTCTTTGGCCATTACAATTTTCATGTAACACTTATTATTGCTATGTAAATACAAGAATGCTACTATGTGATTTCTAATCTTGTTCTCACACTTTATATTAAATGTGAATGCTTATTTCTGCTTTGGCTGAGTGATTCTTGTTTAATTCTGCTAAACTAGATTTCATGGGGTTTACTCAGTGATTCTAGAATTTGTATTTATAGTTAGGTTGGGGGTTTATGTCTACAACAAGTCAACTGGATGGAAGTGCTCTAATTCTAAACTTTGTATTTCATGTACCCATCCTTTGATCTTGTAATTCACCCCTACCCCTCCACATTAATCGCTAAGTGAGAACCTAGTTGGATGGTCCATTAGGTGGTACTCTTATGTCTATAGCCGATAGTGATTGAGGGTGTATTTTTATTGATGTGGTCATAAACCATCCTTGTGAGTTCTAGATATGGCCTCCCTTTTATTTCTTTTGCCTCCCCAATTTTTATTTTTTCACTTGTTAGTGGCATAGGTAGCTAGGACCACCATAGAGGAACTGACCTTATCCAGAGATTGATTGTCCTGCCCCAACAATGGTAGTTGTTCGATGATGGTGTTGGTCCATACCTGCCTCGATTTTGGATCTTTGATCAACACATTCTCATTGAGAAGACCATAGATGTTAGCACAGGTTCTAAGGATACCCTTAAAATCCTTAATCTAGGTAAAGCCTTGTCCATGGATGAGTAGGAGTAGTTGACCAATTTGATAAAATAATTTCACAATATTTTTTCTTGGTCATATGCCAACATGCCAAGACTTGATCCCTCTTAAGTAGAAAATTAGGAATATGCATCTTAAGGTCACCCTTTTAGTCAAGGAGGATATCCAAAAACTCCTTGACATCAATTTTATAAAAGCTATCGACTATTCTTATTGGATCTCCAATATTGTTCTTATGGATAAGAAGATAGGAATAATCAGGATATGTACTAAATTTCAATACATTAACTTAGCATGTACCAAGGATGATTTTCCCTTGCACAACATAGATCATATCGTAGATTCCACTGACAAATATGGTATGCTCTCGCTCATGGATGATTTCTTAGGATATAATCAAATTATGGTTTTCCCTAAGGACTAGGCCAAGATAGCTTTCATCACATCATGGGGTACCTTTTGGTTTGAATAATATTATTGCCACATATTAAAGGGCTATAACTTATATTTTTCATGACATGATGCATGACATCTTACAGGATTATGTGGATAATCTTTTGGGTCATTCCATACATCGAAAACATTATGTTCATGATCTAAGATATTTTTTTGAAAGGCTTTGGTAGTTCAAAGTTCATCTTAAGCCCTCAAAATATGTGTTTGGAGTCACATTTGGCAAGTTGTTAGATTTCATAATTTCTAGGTGAGGTATTAAAGTGGACCTCGCTAATATAGCGACTATCACTGACATACCTCCTCCATATATCCTGATCGAGTTGCATAGCTTACAAGGTTGATTTCAAGATATTTGTTAGTTCATAGCCTAGCCAATTGATAAGTATCAACCCTTTCTTAAGATTCTTAAGAAATATGTTGTGTTCTAGTGGGATTATGAATGTCAGTGAGCTTTTGATGAGCTCAAAAGGTATCTCACTTCTTTGTCTATCTTAGTTCCTCCTATTCCTGGTAAGCATCTGATGCTTTACATAGTAGCCATAGCTCACACTTTGGGAGCCTTATTGGCTCAACATGATGATAAAAATAAAGAGCAAGCTATCTACTATATCAGTAGAAATTTGGTCATGAAATCTGGTACACTCACTTATAGAAGCTTTGCCTTACTGTGGTGTTTGATTCCTAGAAGCTAAGATACTATGTGCTCAACCATAATATATTAGTGGTTGCAAAGTTTGATCCTTTGCACTACCTAACATATAAATCCCACCTTTCAGGTTGATCTACTAAGTGGGTTTTAGCCCTTAGTGAGTTTGACCCAACCTTCATAGGTCATAAGGCTATAAAGGGTTAAGTGATTATTGAGCAGTTAGCCTCTGCTCCCCTAGAAGCTTCCAATACTTTGGTCATCAAGTTTCCTAATGAGTGCTTTAGAATAGAGGCTAAATATCTAGAGTATTAGAATTTCTTTTTTGATGGAGCCTGATGCATGAAGCGCACTGGTGTTGGAGTCATTCTAGTTACCCTATAAAAACAACTCATCCCCCTTTCCTTAAAGCTTCATTTCTCCTACATGAATAATATTGTAGATTACAAAGACTTTATCGTTGGCATTAGAGTAGCCTTAGCTTTATAGGTTAGAATTATATCCATATTTGGTTACTCTCAACTTTTGGTCAATCATATTAATGATGTTTATTAGACTCATGATGATAAGATAAAATATTATAAGGAGATTTTAACCAAGCTTTTATCTATGTTTGATAAGGTAACCATATATACTATCCCTAGATACTCCAACTACCATACAGATGCCATGGCCATTGTTGCATCCTTATTTTCTTTGGAGTTGGATGATGATCGAGCATCGATTATCATTAGAGAACTTTGAGAGCCCACATCACTCAATTCTTGTCTTGTTTCATTAGAAATTTTGACCATCTAAGTTTCCCCATCTGAGCTATGGTATACCGATATCTTTAATTTCCTTAAGGATGGTTTGATTCCTAATGGTTTTGACTACAATCAACGTAAGATTTTACATAAAAGAGCATGCCAATTCATTATAATTGGAAATAATTTGTATCAAAATTCTTTTGAAGGTATCCTATTATGATGCTTTAACTTTTATTAAGCCCAACTAGCTCTTAGTGAGGCTCACTAAGGTTCATATGGAGGTAATTTTACTAGCAATGCTATTGCCAAGAATCTCCTTTGGATGGGATATTAGTGGCCTTCCATGGAAAAATATGCATGTGATCATGTTCAATATTGTGACAAGTGTTAGTTCCATGACAATCTTGTCCATGATCCTTCTCAACACCTTCAGGTTATTTCTTCTCCTTGGTCATTTTCCATGTGGGGATTGGAAATTATAGGGAATATTAACCCAATGTCATTTTATGATCACAAGTTTATCATAACAGCAATAAAGTACTTCACTAAATGGGTCGAAGCCATACCTCTGACTATGGTAGCTAGAACTTAGTTCTCCAAGTTCATCTTTAATCAGATCCTTTATAGGTTTATGATTCCTTTGGTTATTATCTCTAATAATGGAACTCCTTTCAATAACAAGGATATCCATAAACTTTGTGCTAAATATAAGATTCAGCACAAGTGGTCAACTCTATATTACATTCAAGGCAATGGACAAGCCAAAGCATCCAATAAGTCTTTGATCAAGATCCTCAAAGTGTTTGTTAGTAAGATTGGTTGTGATTGGCATATCCAACTTTATCATACCTTATGGGCCTATTGCACTAGTGTGCAAACTCCTATGGGCACCTCTTCATACGTCTTAGTCTATAGGATTGAGGCAATCTTTCTATTTGAGTTAGAGGTTCCTTCATTGTGCATCTTTCTACAAGATGCCTTGATCGATGATGAGTATCACCTAGATCATTTGAATCAATTGGAGCTACTGGATGAAAAGTGCATTCATACCTTAGAGCATTTGTGTGCCTATTCGATTAGGCTCAAGCGATATTATTTCAAGAGAGTCTGTAGTCATTCTTTTGAGGTTGGATATCTTGTCCTAAAGAAAAACCAAAAGAACACCAATGCTCGTTCAGATCTCAAAGGAAACTTTTAGCCCAATTGGTTAGGCCCCTTTGTCATAATAGCCAAGCTTGGTTCAAGGGCCTATCGTTTGGCTTTTTTGGATGGTACAAAGCTTAAAGAATTAATGGATATAATGCATCTAAAGAGATACTATGCATAACTTGGCACTATGATTTTCATATTATATGTAGCTTAGTTTTCATACTACATTTGGTTTACTTGATCATACTACATGATTACCTATCATATTTTTCATGATTTGCCTAACATTCTATTCCCTACATTTCTACTTGTCATACAAATGCATTGTTGCTTACTCATTTTGCATGACTAATTGTTCATATAATTTCTTAGGGATTCTATGATAATGGCAAGTGATAACTCTAGTTAGGTCATAGCTCACATGCATTGCACTCACACTAGGGCTATGATGCCTAATCCCTAATCTAGGGCTCATCTCATTGCATCCACTAATGTTGTTCTATATTCCTTGACCGTCAAGGAATGTAGTTTTTCTTCTATGTATCCTTGTACTTTGCATGATTTTCTTATTTCTTGTCAAGGCAAGGATACATTTTTTCCTTTACACTTTCTCCTTTCTCAATCTTCTTGTTCAATAAGGGTGCACACACACACTATTTTTCTTCTTTACCTCCATTTTCTCTCTTTGTTTTCTAGCACGTGCACACACAAGTTATGCTTCGCTTTGATCACTCATATTTTACATACACCACACTCTTGTCAGGTAGTATTTTCTTTGGCAATATTAATAATATCATTTTTAGTATCCCATAATAGATAGCTTCATGATCATGATCGAGGAACAACCTCCATTCAACCATTTGTGAGCATACATCCTAGTGGGTATCTTTCTTCTTTTCTTTGACCATTAGTGAACACTACACCCATAGCGGGTATCACTCCACCTATCCATATCAATAAGCATAAAACCCTTACAAGATCAACTTCATGGCCACTAGTGAGGGGCAACCTCCATTCAACCATTTGCAAGCATACATCCTCATAGGGTTCTGCTCTATTTCTTTTCCTTTTGTTTTCTTTGACCTTTTTTGGAGCTTTTGATTTCTTCTTCTTCCACTTTTCTTCTCTCTTTCGTTGTTTGCCTTTTTTCCTTTTTTCCATCCTCTCATTCATGCATTTTGCCTTGCGTTAACTATAGCTTGCATTGCATATTAGTTAGGATTATTCTGCATTACATTCACTATGTGCGTACATTATATATCTATATCTATCTATATATATATATAGATATCATGATAATATGTGTGTGTGAATTTTATTTGTTCATATTTTTCTATGTCCGTACATTTCGATTATTTGAAGGAATTTTGAATTCATTCTAAAACTTGAGGGGTAATCCCAACCCTATAAGCATTAATGGTAGTAGTTTGCATGTAAAAATGTGGTATTCAGGCTAACACCCCTTTTTTGCACTACTCTGTCCAATCTCGCCCACCCCTTTTTGTGTTTGTTGCTTTCGCCCTTAGGAGTCTAAATATTTATTTGATACATTTAATTGTCCATAAATGCACCAAAGAGGGGGAAAAATGTAGAAATGAAAAAATTGACCCATAAAAATGTATCAATTCTTCCTTAGACCCCTAGCTAGCGACCCAAACTTGCTAAGTGTAAATTTGGAGCCCTATTTCCCTCCCCCTTGGCCTTATTTCCCTAGATTTATCAAATTTGTGTTTTTTTTTATATGTGGCACAAATTTATCTTGCCATATTAATGCTCTATAATTACAAGGTGTGAATTTAGCATTTTAGGGGGTTTTCTCGCTAAAAACCCTCCCCTTGCTGGCCCGTTTTGGGGTCAGCCTTTGCCCGCGATGAAATTTAATTTTCCTACTTGTTTTGCCCTCTTAAAATCTTATAAATAATGGTTTGGATTCCCTCATTTACCCCAAAAATTTCTTTTGAGATCCTAATTATTGACTTGCTCATTGTTCATGCTAACAAGTGCTCATATGCTCCAAATTGTTATTTTTTTGTTGTTTTATGCTTTGGTGGCGGTTGCTCTTGGGGATTGAGTGGAGGAGTCATGATGACTGGATATATCAATATTATTAGAGTTCTTCATCCATATCTTCATTTATTCTTGACCTCTCCATCAGCTCATCAAGTTTGGTATTCATGTTAGTCACTTTTTAAGTCTATTTTTTGTTGTTTTGTGCCCCATTTTTTGTTGTTTTAAGGCCTAAAAAGAGTATCCAAACCAAATTCATACCCCATACTTACAGGGCATGAATTTAATCAACTATATTCATGTTACCTCTTTACAGGGCATGAATTTTGTATATTAGGGCTTGGGAGCAAGTTTTGCACCTTAAAAAAACTAATTTGCATCTTGCATTTTAGCATTCTATTGTGTTCAACCTATCTGTATTTTATTTTACTATTACATATATATTTTTATTTGTTTTTACATGTTCCAAAGGTCAAATATAAATTTTACTTTCAGTATTCAGCTAAAAGGACCAAAGGGCTTTGAATATTGCACCTCCAAGCTTAGTCTTATAGTGACCTAAGCAGGCCCCCAAACACTGATCAAATTTTCTAGGGTTTGTGAAGTTATTTTGTAGGTTTGGATTTATTGGATATTCTGGACGTAAGATAAGGCTAGAATCAACCACAAAATTAGATAAGTAACCTAATATATCTTTAGGTTTTTTGGTGTTTACTTTTGTTCATTTATGTCCAAAATCTAGATTACAAGTAAGGAAAAATATTTGATTGAATTTCTAGGTATTAGAATGAATAAAGGTATATAGTGTGCATCTAGGGTTTTAATATTTTTTTTTACATTTACCTTGGACCCTTGCTCAAAGAATTTATTTTTCAATCTTAGGGCTAGACATCATTGAATCAAAAAATCATACTAAGGTTCTTGCATCTTGTATGTCTTGCATTGTTCTTTTATTTTCATATCTTAGTTTAGAAAGACCAAATAATAAGTGTATCTTTAAGTGAAACATCAAACACTTCCACCCCAAACTTGAAGCGAGTCCTACAACCATTCCTAGTGAACCCATCCTTTTGTGTCCTTGAGTGTAAAGAATATAACACACCCTCGTAGTTCACCTCGGTTCCCAACATATCTAGCCAAGAATCGTACACGACAAGGCATTTTCCCCCCTCTATAATTTTTTCATTATGCATTCACCTACCCTACATTATTTATATATATATATATATATATATATATATATTTATTTATTTATTTATTTGTTGATACTCCTATGGTCTAGCCTAGACACGTAATCATATTTTGCTTAAGTGCAACAAATTCTAGAAATTACCTTTCTAAATTGAAGGTAGAAGGAAGAAGGTCATGCGAAAGCATTAAAATTACCATGTGGTAAAAATAAAAAGAAGGTATTGTTCTATTTATCATAAGGCAAGGATAGATTTTTTGGGCATAGGACATTTTAACTATCTGCAAAGGAAAAACAAATGTTTATGCAAGAGCAAGGTACAATTTTGTAAATTATCCTTTTAAAATTACAAACAACATAGTGGAATATTGGTATTTCGAAGAAAGATTAAAGTTTTTTATTAAAGGGTCATAAGTAAAATTCTCATATGGGTATTTTTCAAAAAATAAAAAGCATTAATATATATTTGTTTCAAAAGGAGTGCATTTAGGGAGTTAAAAGGTATGTAGGTGCATTTTTTAAAGTGGGAAATTCTCTTTAAGGGGAAGTTGACATTTAGGAAAACAAAATGGAATTTAAAAGTTTTTTTTTTTTAATTAAGAGATTCAATAGTTATTTAGTGAATACTTTTACAAGAAAAATAACAATTTTTTTATAAAACGGTACATTTTTTAGACTGATTGACACCTTATTTTTTAAACAAATTTTATACACAAAAATAAAAGCACATGCTTTGTACAATTGTAGTGTTTGGTATAAATAATACCTTTTGACTTGTGTTTATAGGTAATTCTAACACATTAAGCTATTGTGTCTAAAGCCTAATACAATTGATATAACGACATCTAGAAATTGACCCTATAATTTGTTAGGTAGAAATAAGGACACATTTTTGTATTTTTTGTTTCACTCCATTTTTACCCCATTTATTACTATCATTAGATGTAAATCTTAAAATTGAGAAAATCTAAGTATATAGGGAAGTTACATCACGTATGAAGATTTATCTTTAAGCAAGAATCATTGATGGGACGAATCCTTTAGTACTACCTTGGTACCATGTATCAATCTCTTTCATGCACCTTAAAGTCACTATCACATACAACCACATATATCGAGAGGACTATATTCTTCTAGGTATCCATGGGTATATAGGAAGGGTGAGCATATTGAAAGGTTCAATATATAAGACTAGTGATATTTAGAAAAATGGACCATTTTGGGAGATATAAGGAACCTTCACCATGGCTACATCAAAAAAAATTCTCACAAAATCTCAATTACTCAAAGGTCCAAATTTTACACCATGAAAAACAAAAATGAGGATAATACTAGTGGTCAAAAAACTCTAGGACATAGTTATTGGTGATGAACCTCAATTTGAGAAGACAATAACTAAGCAAAAGTATGATAAAAGAGATGCAAGGGCACTTATGATCATCACTTTTAGAGTGGAATATGAAATAAAACCACATATAAGTAAAGAAAAAATATAAAAAGATTCATGGGATATACTTTGTACTATATTTTAAGAAAATAATGAAGCCACAATCCTTCCCAGATGGAGAGCATATAGAAAAAGTTCTTCTAATAGTTATAGACTTGAAGGTAAAATTGAACACCATGGGAGAAAATATGGATGTCAAGCTCTTAGTATTGGTTGTACTTAGAGCTTTCCCTGAATCATTTTAAACATCAGTTACATCTCTCCAGGTATCAAATAGAAGGGTGTCATTTAAAAAATTGGTAAACATCCTTCAATACTAGGAAATAGAAAATCAATTAAGATATTACTTGTCTAATAATTCTCTTATCTCCACATAAAGGTTCAAAGGGTCCTTTTACCTCATATTCATCACAAAAACAAACTCAGTGCAGGAGGATGTATTGTAATATTTATGAAAAATAAGGACATGACTCCAAGGTTTGTAAATATAATTTCATGACTCATGGGACTCAATTTTGTTGACCTCCTTAGAGGAAGCAACGGTTTCAACTATAACATCAACAAGGGTAACAATAAAAAATGTATATTGTTTAGAAGGAATGTAATTTAGACGTGCAAAAGAGTTTGAAATAGGACATAAGGTACTCATGACCAAGAAAGTAACAAAAACAAAAAATAAGAGGTTAGTAAACAAGCAAAGAAACATAGTGAAATTCAAAAGTGTGGGTCATCAAAAATCAATGAAGGTGGAGATTTTTTAAAACTTAGGTATTATTTACAGTTGACCCTTATAACTATGATACTTGTAAAGAGAAATTTGAAAATGGTATGATATTCTCTATTAGTGCTATGATAAGAATGTGCATGCCATTATTCACTCTTGAAATTCTTGAGGGCAATGTAGAAAACAAATAGAAATAATTAAAATGTTGAAGGATAATTCCATGAAGAAAAGTATTTGTTGTGACATAAGTGAACTTCAATGAATAGATTTCACTTGTGACATAGATGATTTGAGGCCTACAGTGGAAAATATGTGTTGTGATACAAGTGATCTCATACATGAAAAAAATATAGCCTGTGATGCCAATGGTCTAAAGATTATTGATAAGATAAAATTTTGTGTGGAAGATGATTGTATTGACCATGACAAAGGCCATGTTATCAAAGTTAAAAGTGATAGTGATAGTTCAGATTGTGTTGAAGGTCATTATGATGATGATGTGTGGTATTTGAATGTTGTTGGTGATAGTGATAGATACCATAGTGGAGATGAGGAAATTGGGTGTTTTGAAAAGCATACCAAAGGAATTAGTTCAAAACTAATGAGAAGGATGAGATACAATTTTATAGGTTGGGAAGATATGGGCAAGGTATGAAAATGCCCATAATGCCATATATAAGGCCAAATAATGAAGGCCTTGGATATATTGGTCAAGCAGAAAGTAGTGACACTAAATTTGTAAAAAATAATCATATGTAGAGAATGAAGGTCCTAGGATGAGTTGTTATAGTCATTGTGGAATATCTAGACATGTGATAGCTAGGTGTTGGAACCTACATCCTTGTGATATTTTTGGAGGTAATAATCACTCTAAAAGAAAGTGTTGACATAAAGATAAAGTGATTGATAAAATACATATAAATTATGGATGGATGAATGTGTTAGAATGGGATAAAGTAAAATTAATGTTGAATGGATTCTATAGAGGGAAGCAAATATTAGTGGTTGAAAAATATCATAGTTTGTCAAACACAAATTTTTCCATGGAGTAATGTAATATTGGAAAACTTGAAATGTTATGTATCAAAAAATGATCTAAGCTATGCTTAGAAGGCCTACAATGATAAAACCTACAATTAAACATTATGTGGAAGATTTTGAATATGTGGATTGACACATAAGCTATAATGCAATGGTAATGTCAAAGATCCATAGGCTAACCCAGAGGTAACCTAGAGGTGATGACCTAGAGGTGACCTAGAGGAGATGATGTAGAGGTAACCCAAAGGATGACCCAAATGTGACATAGAGGTGACCTAGAGGAAATGATACAAAGGATACCTAGAGGTGACATAAAGGCAAAGAGATAGATCCAAAGCTAGAGCTAAAACAAGATCTAGAGCTAGATCTAAAGCCAGAGCATAATATCAATTTAAAAACCCTAGAAATTAAGGGGGTAATGATATTTACACTAAATAATGTAATAAGGAGGATGTTAGCCATTATTAAATTATTTGATTTTTTATAATTATTAGATGATGAATGATGATTTCACCTCATATGAGGTTGGATAGTCACATCTCTCATAAGCATGAGAGAAGATGAAAAGATAAAGCTAAAGGTGAAACACCAAGGGGTGAAAACATCAAAGAGTCTCTTGAAACTAAGATATATATAAATAAATATATATATATATATATATATAAATATATATATATATATATATATATATATATATATATGTATGTATGTATGTATGTACATATATATATATATATAGATATGTATATATATATGTATGTACATATATATATTATATATATATGTCTCTTAGTTTCAAGAGACTCTTTGATGTTTTCACCCCTTGGTGTAAACTAAGAGACATATTGTTATATATATATATATGCATGCATGTTGTACATAAGTTTTGGTTGGTGAGAAATAATATATCTATTGTTGTGATTAAAAATTGTTGCCCACTTCCACTGATTCCAACACTATGGAAGATAATGGAAACACTAGGCTGACTAGTATTGATCACATATAATTATTGTTGATATATGTGGGATCATTGTTTGTCTATGAGTTCATGTGTGATCTATTTAGATATATATATTATTGTTGATATATGTAGAATCATTGTTTGTATATGAGTTCATGTGTGATCTATGTAGGGTATATATACCCTAAATAGATCACACATGAACTCATTTACAAACAATGATCCCACATATATCAACAATAATTATATGTGATCAATACTAGTCAGCCTAGTGTTTCCATATTTGATATTTTTGGTGTATTGTAGTGTGAAACTAATAGCATTTTGCATTATATTTCCAATATTTATATGGGATGGCATCCTTTATCATAATAGATTTGTTAAAAATTTGTGAATCTTAGATAGGTTTGGTTTGTAATATCTCTATTGAAGATTAAATCAATTCCAACAAACCTTGTTATCTAGATATGTTTGATGTATCTCAGTCTCTTTTTAGTAGAGTATAAAATTTGAATTTTAGTTAATAAAACCTCATCTATAAGCACGAGTTATAGTTATTCATATTGTTTTTTTAGTTTACCCAATGCTTCATTATCGATGAACATGAGTCTAGATTTGTTGAAGAACAATAAAAGTGCCAAATATATTGTTGTTTTACCTACATTGTATGTAACTTTCCCTATGTATACTAATACCAATCCCTTCATCACCAAAATATTGATGCTAATCTTGATGTCCTAGATACATATAAGTATTTAGTATATTGCCTCTGTGACAAATATTTTGACAGTTATTGCATCACTTATAAAAAATAGATACACCAACTTCTTTGAATCTAAATTTTTCTTCACCATAGTGTGCTTTATAATTCTTTATTTCTCTTTGTTTAGCATTCCTTAGATACCATTGTATTTTTCTCTTTCAATAATATCAAATGCTTGTGACTTGAAATCCAATGTCATTCTATCTTTTTGTGATTATGTGTTTTACATATTGTAAATCTATGTCTAAATTGTATTTACTCAAGTTCAACATATAATTTCTTCTCAACACTAACCATATTTTCATCTATAGGGTTTTTTGATTTTTTTCCCTGTGTAATAGAGATCACCCCAATATTTTTTCATGTTGTATGTGAATTTGGACTTGTCCATTTTTATTGTTTCTTCTTGTAAGGTATATGTGGTTTCTTATATTTAAAAAATAGACATTAACCTACTCCCATCATTAGTAAAAAGGACATATAGTAGTATTTTTCCCTGTAATAGTTGATATAGTCTATATATTTATTGTATTTGGTAAACTATATGATGCTTGGCTTTGTATGGTGTGATATTACCTCATTGTTCTTGTATTTAGACACAAACTCCATGAGGTAAATGTGCTTAAGGGTGTCTATGTTTTGAATGTAGTAATCAATTATAGATGTACCCTCATCTTCTTCCTATTATAGAAGAACTTGAGCATTGAGTATAAATTTTCACTTGTTGGGTGGTGATGCGTTTATGAAGATATATGTTTTAATCCAAAAGTTTAGAGGTAAAGACAATTTTGTGTGTGCTTCCTATTGAGCTAACATTTGTTGCATATTAAGAATTGTACTTCCAAGTGTCTACATCATGTTAATGGAATTAATATTTTTTTTCATGCTCTTTACATATTCTTCTAAATTCACTTGTTATCTACTTTTTTCATGTACAATGTCTAGTCAATTGTTGCAGTGTAGGTATTCAAGACAAATTGCAACCATGTTTGGAAGCCATATGGTGGAATGCTTTTGGTGAAGCTATTATTCCATTCATGTGAAGTATTTCTTTCCAATAACATCATTAATTGTTTCAAAGTGGTCCTTATTGACTTTATGTACTCTACTTTGATTAGGTTCAACTCATTTAGAAAGTTGCAAAAGCTTACAAAGCAATCGTATCATTTTATTTCTAGAGCACTAAATAATAGATTTGTAACTTTTGTTTTGGTATTATTTTTAATATCAAGTGGTTTAATATTTTTCATTGGGCGCATCAAGTAATTTGTATATATAGTTCAATCCCAATATTTTTATCTTTTTGTGTGGTGATTCATATGTAGCTTTGCAACATCTAAATCAAGGAAGATTGTGTTATAAGTTAAAAATTTACCTATGATTTTTTTTAATCTTTGCATTGTTATGTCACCCATACATAGAAAAATAATTGATACATATTAGGTTGTGGTTGTATGCATTCCCTCTATTTTTAAACTCCATTATAAAAAAGTACTTTAAATTTTTTGATGAATGTGTCATCTCAAAGTGTCAACCATTTAAAAAAATTAATCCTATATTCAAATAGTGACTATAAGTGATAGGATATTTTCCTATGAGATATTATGTGTCATATTCCTCTATGTTATAGCAATTCTTTATTTTTTTTAGCATATAATTTGATCAATGTTTCTACCAAGGATGTCATTTATGTTCCATACTATTGAAAGTTATGAAGAGTGTCGGTGGTCCTAATAGTCTTATAAACACACACTCACACACATTTGCTACAAGTAGTTAGAAAATTTATGCATATGGTTTAAATCTATATATCCAATACTAGATTTGAGTATCTAATTCAAGTTTGGCTTGTTCTTGATATATCTTACTAGAAGATTTTGTCATTCTAATTTCTTGATTTATACCCACATGATTGCAAGGACTTCGTCTATCATAATTCAGATAGACTTAAAAAATAATCTAGCTATGTAATATATAAAATATTGAATGTTGTGCATAATTTCCATTAGATGATATTCTAGTATGTGGATGTATTCATAATCATATTGTCATGTGGTTCTCTATAAAACATTATTGGAAATCTCATTTCATTTATGTGCTTTTCTTTGAATATTCCTAATGGACTTTCATACCTATAGGAATGATACCAAAATATTCTTATACAATTCATGGATACATCATGATTCCATAAATTCATGAATTAATGTATCCCTAGGTTTTGGCATGTATTATTTTATTGTGTTGTTCATGCTATCATGGTCATTTTCCTAGGCAATATTCACAAAGATGTTTGCATTTATATACAAAATTATTTTGCACTACTCCATTTCATATTTCATTATAATTTTTGGGAACACTTCACTCATTTGGTATGTATTTTTGTACTTCATTCTTCCCTTTGGTATGATTATAGTTGTCATTGCATTGTAAATTGATCATAGTAGTGCATTTTTTACTATGTCTATGTTGTTAGGGATGTTAATTATTGGATTTATGAAATCCATATAAGATCATTTGCGACCCCATTTTATTATATACAAAAATAAAATTCTTGGTGAGATGATTCTCTCTTCAAGATCAAAAAGGATAGGGACATGGTGCAATGGAGTATTCTGAAGAACATGTGCTTATACTGAGAGGGGGGGTGAAAAGTATAATATAAAAATTTTCCCCAAATAGTAACATCAGTATTAATAAAGTAGTAAACATCACACAAATCATCACACACATGAGAGACATCATTTTATCGTGGTTCACCCAATGTGGGCTATGTCCGCAGAAAATATTTCTTCTAAATATTTCTCAAATAATTTCTTGGGAATACTTCCCAATTACAATGTTTATGGACCTCTATCCAAAGAATATGTTGATCCCCTAATTTCAAGTTTGTGTATCTCTTCCACAAGAGAAATATTTTTACTTCTACTCTGGCTAGTGATCTTCTAGAAGACTTTGTCTCTTTGCTACTATGACTTGTGGATCTCTCTCCACTTGAAGACTCCTCACTCATATCTGTATTCAATTGTCCTGCCTACTGGATCTCTATCCACTGAGACTCTATCCTCTGTACTCTATCACCTCCAAATCTCTGTCAATAGGTTAACTTAGAACCTCCTTAAATTTGCTCAATAGGTTCACTCAGAACCTGCTCAAATCTGCTCAATAAGTTGTCTCTAGGACTTTCTAAAATCTATATAGCAAGATTTCACAAAATCTTACTCAAAATCAGTCCACAAGCCTTCTCAAATACTTGCCTCAAATCAGCTTAACAAGCTCACACAGAACTTGTCCAATCTCATAGAATCATAAAGAGAATTGTTAGAGACTCAATATGTTCTAAACTCAATGCTCAATAAATATCTCAATTCAATCTCATAGAAGCATAAAGAGAATTGTTAGAGACTCAATATGTTCTATACTCAAATACCAATCTCAACTCAAATAAATATCAACTCAACTCAATCTTATAGAAGCATAAATAAAATTTTTAGAGAATCAATATGTTCTCTTCACAAACTCAATTTCTTTCTCAAATCAACTCAACTCTTTCTTATAGAAGCATAAAGAGAATTGTTAGAGACTCAATATGTTCTATTCACAAAATCAATTTCTTTCTCAACTCAATCTCAAATCAAATCAAAATATAGAATAGTTTGTTTTATGGAACTTGAACAACCACTTCACACATTCACTTGACTAGGCTCAAACAACTCTACTCAACCAATCACCTCTAGGAACAACTCTTTCTCACAAACCCTAGTCCAAGCATGAATCAATCAACTCAAAATGTTTCCAACAATGCTCAACCACAAATCTCACATAACAATGATACTCATATTATTTTCTAACTCAAGTTCAAGTTCTTTGCTCAAATAATGGGCTTCAACAACAATGCTTATAAAACAAGGTTTAATCACAACACTCAAACCAGAAAACCTTGAAGCATTTAAACCAACTTTCGAAAAGGAAAACACAATCAATCCTTTTCTCTCCAATGATATTTCAGAAATCAACCACCATAAACAATCAATATAAGAATGTTCCCATACCTTATTGATGCCAAGAAGTTGTCCACAAAATCTGCCACACTCAACACAACTTTCCTTTCCAATCTCAATGAGGGTTAGTGGACTTTAATAATAATTACAAAATAAAGCATAACTCAATTTACACCATTTTACTCCAACTCAATAATTACATCCACCAAATATATATTAAATAACCCTTACGAAAAATATTTTTCTCAAGAATATTTCAATAATTAAAAACACTCTCCAAATAACATCTCAACAATGTGCAAAATAAGTAGTAATACTAATTACTCCTCAAACCACTTATACCCTAAAAGAAATTAAAATATATGCCTACTTACTTATCTCTCCAAAAACCAATTTTACTATAAAATTTATGCACATATTTTAAACTAACTTTTAGCACCCAACAAAACAAAAAATTGTTTTAATTTTCTTTTACAAATTTAATGCATACCTTGGCATGAATTTCGGAATATCAAATACAACATATAAACCTTGGAAACATGCGCACAAAAAACCACAACCAACTCACTATTTCTCTTTTACATAGCAAAAGGGAGTTCGCAGGATTCGAACCTGAGTCCTGCGGCTCCTGCGTCCTAACAGATGTTTGTGCACCACATGAGCTAGCACTCCACATAAGACCAAAGGTGCCTCACTTTCCTTTATCCTCCATGCAATGGAAAACGCAAAACAAATTCATCCTTTCTCAAGCAAAATGAAGTGCACCCGATTCGAACACTCAACCACTTGCCTCCTAATACCTTTGCATTGCTCGAGTTGCCAACAGGCCACACTACCCACAATGTCTTTGGATTCGACCACACCTCAACTTATTCACTGCCTCTACCTTTAAACATTTTTCACATGAGCTCTTTTCGATTTCTAATAATTGCATTAACCACAAGAGCAAGGATGAGGAATAATAAACCTTAGTCATCCTTTTATAGTCTTCTCCCTCATATTCGACGATGTCAGCGGATTACTTTTATTTTAATTTTAAAATTTAAATTTAAATTTTAAATAATTTAAAATTTAAACTAAATATTTAAAATTAAATATCTCCATCACCGGGGAACATTTTTCGATGAAACAAAAATCCAACTTGGGTTTTAATAAAAACCCATTTCAAATCTGCCATCCATAGTTTTAAATAAAACCTTTTATTTTTCCTGCCTTGGTTTTCACAAAAAGACTTTCCTTGCACTTTTCACAAAACATAGTGCATGCCATCATAGATCCTTTTGACATCAATGACAACATTTTAGCTTAGGGACTCAAAATGTCCAACAATATTCCCCTTTGTCATTGATGGCAACCCATATTCATTTACTAAAATCTATCCTTCTTTTCTGCTCCCTGTGGGACTTTGCTCCCCCTGGCTCAATTTTCTCTCAAAAATAAAATCTCTCCCCATATCAAAAATTTCCTTAATATACACAAATATCTCCCCCTTTTTCATCAATGGCAAAGGGTCACATTTGGGGCTCGGGGCTAAGAATGAGCCTCTTAGCTTAGCCCCTCCCTCACCTCCTCATGAGGTGGTTAATTCTAGGGTGGGAGTCTCACTCCCAATTTTCCTCGAAGATACTCAAAAGTGTCTTTTGAGAGTGGCTTAGTAAAAATATATGCTATTTGTTCCTTTGTAGTGACATACTCCAATCTAACATGTTTATATGATACTTGTTCTCTCAGAAAATGATACTTTAGAACTACAAATTGGGATGGATTATTTTCTCTTAGATGATTTTTTGTAGGTATTGCAAATGTCATTTTTATGAAATTCCCTCATGTTTCCTATAAGATGTGCACGTATTTGTTCATAATTAATTAGCCCCTCCCCCTGGCTCAATGCTCTCTCAAAAATAAAATCTCTCTCCATATCAAAACTTTCCTTAATATACACAAATCTCTCCACCTTTGTCATCAATGGCAAAGGGTCACCTTTGGGGCTCGAGGCTAAGAATGAGCCTCTTAGCTTAGCCCCTCCCTCACCTCCTCATGAGGTGGTTAATTCTGGGGTGGGAGTATCACTCCCAATTTTCCTTGAAGATACTCAAAAGTGTCTTTTGAGAGTGGCTTAGTGAAAATATATGCTATTTGTTCCTTTTTAGTGACATACTCCAATCTGACATGTTTATCTGACACATGTTCTCTCAAAAAATGATACTTTAGAACTACAAATTGGGATGGATTATTTTATCGTAGATGCTTTTTTGTAGGTATTGCAAATGTCATTTTTATGAAATTCCCTCATGTTTCCTATAATATGTGCACATATTTGTTCATAATTAATTATAGGAATCCCCATGTTGTGCTTAGATTGAAGTTGTTCATATATTAAGAAATTATGCCTAGTTGTGTTGTTAATTTATTCTATGTATATTTATAATTGTAATTTTCTTTTTTCTCTTAGTGCTCATCATTTGAAGGGTTTATCTTTCTTATTGTTTTCTTCATTGATTTCTTGCTTCACTTTGCATAGGCATACAATATATATATATATATATATATATATATATATATATTTTTTAACTTTTTGAAGAAGAATAAAGTATGTTGTCATCCTTGGTTGTATCATCCATTTGAATTGAACTCTTGTGCATGCAACACACCATTCACTTTATTTTTTGGATACCTCATGCTTTTCATTATTTCTGGTAGGGATAAATGGACGCAGATGATGGGATGGATTACAATCACCTCTAATGGTTCATAGTTTGGATGTTTGTCTATGTTAAGGCATACCGTACTGTATTTTTTCAAGGGGTATGCATCATTGTAGTATACAATTATGGTATTTTCCCTGGAAGATGACCACATTTAAATTCTTAAATTGAGCATGATAAATGGCTATTGCAAGAAAAATGCCCCTTTTTTTTCCTTCTTACAAATGGAAATGTCAATTTTTGCTATGTATCCTTTCCAATTTATAATGTGGTGATGTTATATCCACTCCTATTGAAAGAAAATAGTTCCAAATATCATCGCATGTTACAATTTTTACCTCCAACTACTACTAAATGTTTGTGTAACATATAATATAAGGGATGGCATGTCAAATTCTTTGCTAGCCCATTAGAAAATTGCATTGAATAGGATCTCACTACAATCTATCGCAATGACATTTGAGAAGTACAAATTGTATATTTGTGTTCTATACATCATGGTTGCTTACTCTTTTTCAAGAAATTTATAGTTGTTCAATAGATGCATCTTTGTTGATCTTAGTGGAATGTTAATCATATTCTTATATAGGAGAATTCATAATGTCTATCCAAAGGCTTACATAATGGGAAAATATGCAATATGGATCTCTATTTTCAACCTCATTGACTAGATATATTATTTTTTAAGAGACTAGATAGCAATCAACATAATGATATAGTCAACCAACCATCATATATAAAATCTAGCTTCCCACAATCCTCTTTCAGATTCATTTATGTTTGTAGCAATAGAAAAGTGTATCCTATTAAGGTATGTTTAGACACCTTGAATTTTGTACAATTCATATAAAATGCTAGGTTGTAACTCACACTAATATGAATGCAATGCATTTATGTCATATTCATTTAGATGCACTAGAAATTGGTTTATAATACAATTTTGAATCTCAATATAGGTGTAGAAAAATTGAAGCAACACCTAAAAGGCATCAAATAAATAGTTATTAGGGATACGAGGGAATGTTTGGATTCTAGGGAGATTGTTTTGGGCTAGCATATCTTCAATGGTAATACCTATACTATTCTATTCTTGTGTAGTTTCTATCATCAATGATGCTATCCATTTTTTAATATTTTTGTATTGAGTTATTTGTATAGTTCAAAGCTTATTTTGTGAAATTTTATATATAAACCCTAATCTATTCACATCAACATCCATGAATATGGTTACAAAACTATTGTATTTACAATACATACATTGAAAACATAAAATTCAATCTTTGAAATACTTGTATTCCATATATGTTTGTAAAATATTGTATCTACACTTTGCATTATAGATTTGATGCCCTTCTATTGTTCATTGTCATGTGTTTTTATAGATGAAAAAAATATTTTTGTATAAGTCACAAACAATTATGAAGTTACATTACTATAAAACACACAATTTTATTTCATTACCATGTAGAAAAGTAATAAATACTATTTATATGTTCTATAATAATGTAATATGCAGTAGTTTAATAAGAAATCCTATAAAAGCCACAAATAAATTATTTTTAATATTAAAAATTAAATTAAAAAATACAAAATATGTTACATAACAAAATCCATGTGAAGTTTATGTTTAGACTCTTTGGAGTATCCAGCATTAGATTGCTAATACTTAGTTGCCTTTTGAGTTCAAAAACTTTAACATTATATAAAACAATACAAAAAGTTTAAATGTTAGTTTTAAAAATGTATACACATTGAAAACATTGTAAAGCAAAAAATTACACCCTGACATCACTAGACATTAAAACTAATTTTACAATCTCCAATCACCATAGCATTGTTTCCTTTTCTTGGAAAATAACTTTAGTTTTTTATTGGTTGTTCAAAAATGACAAATGCACTAAAATCAATATACCATAATATTTAACAAAAATCATAGCCATATCCTACATAAGAGAAGTCATGAGATAGAGTAAGCATTACCAAAATATTTTCCAATAGGAAAGTTGATAATACATGTGAATATTGCTAAGTATGTTGAAATTTGGGATTCAATGTTCTCTACAGACATATTGATCTTTAAAATAATCATTGCCAACTATGTATTTTTCTACCGAAAACTTGTTTCTATCTACTCCTCTAAATGATATTGGTATTAGTGGTGAAGGCAGTTCAACCTTTCCATCATTGAGACCATATTGCATTCTAAATTGTGTACATGTGTTTATAAGGAGCTAGAAAGCTAAATCAAACAATATGTTTGACATGAAAAATGCCTAGGGGAGGTGTCAAACTAGTGAACACACCAAAAAAATTCTACATTCAAATATGTTTGAGGAGTATGAGCCTATAAGTTTGCTATAAAAGACTTTAGTTATTGGTTTGGGACCTATTAAGAATGGATATTTTCCATTATAATTGCAAAGGAGGAAAAAAAGGTATAAACTAGACCAAATACTCTAAGAAAATAAACATAATAAAAATAAATGGGGGATGGTTTTAGTATTGGAACAAAATATACAAGAAGAAAATACCAAAATGGAAGCAATAGCAATAATAGTTGGAAGCTTAAAATGAAGAATATGGCAACTAATAATTTAGAACTTTGATTCAACCTTGAATTCTATATTTGTGAAGCAAGATAAGCCCATTTATAATTAGATAAAGTAATCTACCACTTAGTGTTAAGCCAAGCAAAAGGGAAATGGGCCAGTAAACAAGGGTAGATAACATGAGACTTGTAATTTTGAATACAAAACTCATTTGGCCAATGGTAACCTATTAGAATATTAGAAGCAGATATCTCAAATTTAATGATGTCTTTATCTACAATGAAATTGCATGCTTAGTTATAAAACATTTGTAAACATGATCCAAGAAAAATCAAGACTAATAGTCCCAATAATCTAAAAATAAGTTCAAGTCCTTTTCCAATAGATTAACCCTTGATGTTAGAGAATAAATTTAAAGGCTTTATACCACCATATACTAAAATAACTATTGTTGAGTCCATGGCATATAGGAAATCATATTTCTTGGTCAAAAAGGGATCCACTTAACCCTATGCAAACCAATTACTTATAATAGGAAGAGTCCCCTTTACGTAAAATTGTTTAGCATGAAGTACCTTGTCCTCCCAAGGAGTAGGTTGGCACTTACCTCTAGAGGAAACCTTATTAATTATATGGTAAAATAATTATTTATAAGGTTTAAAACCATTAAAAGTATGTGCAACCCATTTAACATTCAAATATTTTCTCTAGTTAAGAGGGTATATAATACCAAGGATTACTTTATTTTTCAAAGTGGTGTAAAGTTTCCAAGAGATACCCAATATGCCACTAGAACTATCCCATTGGGACCAAAGATAGTGATAGATGATCTACATTAGGTGATGATATATCATTCAAAAATCCAACCATGTGGAAGACTCATATACATGACAAGCCATTAAGAACTTTCTTACCACCTATATCTTACCAACCAATGTGAAAAACAAGATAGAGAAAAATTTAATTTTTTTGGAACTTGATCAACAACTAGTACCACATGTCATGAGTAGAGATATTGATATGAAAGGGTAATAAAAAATATTTCATAATTCTCTCATGAGGGATTATTTTTAAGAATAGGGCATATTGATAGGTGATCCAAGTAGATCAACTAAGTCTAACAGAATGCAGAATACGAAATCCTCCAACTATAGAATGTGGAATCCTCCAACTATACAATGTGAAATCCTCCAATTGCAAAATGTCAAATGAAGACAATAGATTATGGGTTGTGGACTATGGAGTGTGTGATATGGGATGTAGATTGTAAACTATGGAGTGTGGACTATGGAGTATAGAATTTAGACTAAAAAATGTGAAATACATAATGTGAACTATAGAGTGTAGATTGCAAACTATGAACTATGGAATGTAGAATGTAAAATGCTAATTGTGGAATGTAGACTATAAAATCCTCCAATTATAGAATAATTATCAACAACAATAGACCTTCCATGCTACTCAGTTCACATAGTGGAATATAAACTATCATGACTCTTTTCCTTCCACCAAAATTATACATAAACATGTTATTTTTAATCAAAGGATAGTTGGCAAACATCTCTTCTCAAAGATTTCTATCTCTATAATTTTATTGTAGATTAATAAAATTAGCATATGAATCTTTAGCATTCATTCCTACTTATAGTTTTGAATCTATATCCATGTTTCACAAATGTTGAATCAATGGTATCAAAGTAGTATATTTTGTGATTGTATGATCCCAAATATAATATCAAGCTATCAAAATCTTAGGTTCTAAGCATGTGATCCCTTTGACTATCTATCTAGTCATTTCAAACAATATTAGATGGTAAACAACATCAAGATAGTATATTTTTTCAAACAAATGATGGATGAAGCCCTTGAAAGACAAAAGAATCATATATTGGATCAATTTGTTCAAATTATTTAGTAGTTATCATATTCTAGTGCTATGGCACAACTATTCAATGCCTCAACACCATTCAAAGTTTAGGTGAACATTGATATTCCTATTTTTGAAGGAAAATTCAATGCAAAAGTAATGGATAATTGGCTTGATCATATACCCACATGTTTTTTTTTGTAAATAACTTCTCCAAAAGGAAAAATGTCACTTTTGACCTTCTAAAAGCATCAATACCAATCTAAAATTGGTAGGAAGTATACAACTAGAACTAAGAATATTCATAATACCTTACATGGGACAAGTTAATGGAAGTAGTTAAAAATGAGTATTACCCAATAGGAACTTATGGATATTTAAACATGATATGGAAAAAATTACATACAAGACATTGCGATGCATCAAATTATTAAGTATCATAGTAGGCTACATTAGCACATAAGAAAGGATATGGACTTATTTGAATTCAAGACACTGGGTAAAGCATTAAAAATTTCAATCAAGATTGAGCAAAAACACAATTGTAAAGCTAAGAAAGAAGATGGTTTAAATGACAAGAACCAAAATACTAAGGGTCAGCCCAAGAAAGATATAGGTGATAATAAAAATCAATAAGACAAAGAGGGTCGAGTAGAAGAAAGAATCACAAGGTAAGAAGCATCAAAAGAACAATATTGGAAAATGATGTGACTACTATAAGAGCAATAGATACTCTAGAGATGAATGTTAGGCAATTCAGTCTCTATTTTTTGAGGTGAAACCCTTTACATTCACTACGTCAACACCTCCTTCAACCAATGTAAAGGTAAGCATATCATGGAGGTTAAACCACATGTGACCATAACTACCCCACAAATCAAAGTAGAGGAGCCATATGAGGAGAAGCAATTATTTCACTCATAGTTCTAAGTAAATGGTAAAACTTTATATTTTAATATTGATAGTGGAAGTTAGAAGAATTTGATTTTGTTGATATAGTGAAGAATCTAAATTTTTTTGTGAAGACTCACCTATAGCCATATAATATTGAATGGCTAAACTGAGGGAGAGATATATGTGTCACACAACAATGTCCTCTCTCTTATTCCATCAAATAATTTAAAGATGAAGTTTTATGTGATGTTCCACTAGATTTCTATGATGTACTACTTTGTTAGCCATTTATATGGAAGAGTCGTGACATTTATGAGTCAAGATCCTATAAAGTCATCATCACTCTTGGGGATCAAAAATATAGGTGTAGACATGGAAAATTGACCCATCTAAATGAGTCACTTTTCCTTAGACTCCCTAAGTAATGCATCCAAATTAACCAAGTATAAATTAGACCCTTTCTTTCCCCTCATTTTTCCTTTTTTTTTTGGCTTTGACCGAATTTGCACCCAATAATCCTAGGGTACAAATTTGGCTAAATTAGGGTTTTTATTTCAAAATACCTAATTGTTTAGGTTGACCTTTAGGGCATTGGCTTGGCCAAGGTTATTTTTCATTTTTCCATATTTTTCCTCTTTGAATCCCCTATAAATAAAGGGATTTTATCTTATTTTTCTCCTAATAAGCTTAGAAATGTTTTTCAAATGATATAAGCAATCTATCTGGCAGTTTTTAGACAAGCAAGCTAACAAGTTTATGTGTGATTTTGATCTTAAATTCTTCTAATGCTCTTTATGCTCTTGGAATACTCTGGTGCTTGGTTTTTGGTGTGATTTTTGTTGGAGATAATCAAGTGAAGAAGCCTTGACAATGAATTGTCTTATTGAGGAGGAGAGGTATTCCATATTTGCTCTTGCTTCCCTCATAATCTTATCAGGTCATTTTTGTGCATTCATTTTTTGTAAATAATTAAATTACAGTGTTAATTCATATTTGATGCCATCTAGTTTGATTTTTTTCTTCTTACCCAATTTCGTGCCCTACCCTTATGAGGCATGAATTCAACGAAATCCTTGATTTTACCTCTTTTTCTTGTTAATCGAATTCACGCTTACCCCTTACGGGGTGCAAATTCGGTCATAATAGACTTAGGAGCAATTTTTTTTTCCAAAATCCTAGGATTTTGATTTATGTTAATTTGCACATCTATTTTGCATTGTCTTCTTCTTGTTAGCATTATATTTTAATTGTTGTTATCTTGTTTTACTTGCATTTAAATCATACTAGCTTGGAGGAAAATTATTGTCCCCAAAACCCTAGATTCCTAGTTGCATAATTGTTATTCATTGCATTCATTCTATCAACATTTTTTTCACTATTTTATGTTTTTATTCCATCTTGCTTGTTCCCAAAGGCCAATAATCATCCTATTTTCAAATGATCAACTAAAAGGACCAATGGGGCTTGACTATTGCACCACCAAGTTTAGTCACATAGCATCCTACGTAGGCCCCTAAACATTGATCAATTTTTTAAGTCTTTTAAGTTGTTTTGTAGGGATTTGATTGAATTCAAAATCCAAATTTATGGGGCATGAATTCAGATAAGATCAATTGTTTTTGCAGTTTTGCTTGACAACTATTTTGTAATTTTTTATCGAATTTGCAACTACTCACTCTCGACATGAATTTTGTGGAGATCATATATTTCATAGTTTTTCTAAAAATCTATTTTGTAGGAATTCAATCGGATTCATGGTTGGGACTTATAGGACATGAATTTGGCTAGGATCAGTTTCTAAAGCAAGCAACTTATCAAATCTGTTAGACTATTTTTTGAGTGTTTGTATTCATTTCATTTTTGTAACTACAAGGAAATAGTACAAATTTGATCAAATTCATTCTTTTAAGTTAAACATTTTATTTCTAGGCATTGACAGAAGAAGTGCATATAGTCTTGCATCTAGGTTAAATTTTTTTGTGCATTCTCTTGAACCCTTTCCAAAAGAAAAAACAAATATTTCATTGCTTTGCAAATTAGGGTTAGTTCTCATTGAAATTAAAGAATCATTCTAGGGTTAGCTTCTTGTTTGTTTGCATCATTGTTTGTCTTGCATTGTTCTTCAATTTCTTGTAGCTTAGATCTTAGAAAGGCCAAACATAGGTGCTTGTTTAATATACACATCAAACATTCCATCCTTGGACTTGGAGCGAGTCCTAAAACCATTCCTGGTGAACCCTTTTGATCCCCTAGCCCCTCAGTGTAGAGGCTCAACATACCCCCATGGTCACCTCGACTCCTAGAAGATCCAACCGAGAATCATACGTGGTAGGGCAGTTTTCCCCCCTCTACATATTTGGTGAACCCGACATGAAAGCACACCTTTAGTGGCCAAATTAGGAAGCCTCTTCCTTTTGTTTTTCCTTTTGAAAACTTTAAGCAAGACCATTAAATTTGTTTTCTTAGAATCAAAAAATATTAAAAACATCTTAATAATTCCTCTGTGTCATTTTCTCCTCTATCCTTTCTCTTTCTCCTATGGCTCCCATCCTTAGGAGTAAGTGAAGGCTTTTAGAATCTGGTGAGATTCTTCAAGAAGATGACCAGATTGATAGGGAGAATCCTAATCTAGAAGAGGAAGAAAATGTAGAAACTGGTAATGACCTTGATCCTACTGAGGGGTCTAATGGACACCTCACCTTTAAATCATTTGATCATATCTAGAATTTCTTTAAGCATCATAGGGATGCCTTGAATAAGGCTATGGATGAAGAAGCCCAACTCGAAGAGGCTGGGGCATCTCATCATCAAACCATTTCTCCTCAAAATATTTGCATCAATCCTTTGTTTGAATCTTCACATCATGTTAATCCATTTCATAAACCAACATATGCTACTACTATAACCACCAATATTGGAAGAATTCCACAAGCTCCTCCAACTAGTAGTGCATCTCAAAATTATGCTCAATTTCCTCCTCATTCTGCTAATCTCAACATTCATTCTTTTGTTCCACCAAATGTGAATTATTTCTCATAACAAGATACCATGCAAAATATACCATACCATACCCATATCATAATAGTGTTAATACCTCCAACATTAGCCAAGTTCCCTTTCAACAACCTACCTATAACCCTCCCCTAGGGAATCTAGGGGTATTGCACAACAACAATCCCGATATGCAAAGCTTGACAAATATGGTGAAACAATTGGCTTCAAGAATGGATATGCTTCAACCTCCAAGTTTCACCTACAACTATAAGGAAATGTGCAATCAACCCTTAGACCCTATCATCACCTCTAGGCCCTACCCTAAGCATTTTCCAATGTTGGTTTTGCCTATTTATAAGGGAATAGAGGACCCAATTGAACATTTAAGGATGTTTAGGACAACATGCCATGATATTATATATGATGACATGTTGTTACTAAAGATGTTCCCTAAGAGCCTTGGTGGTATGGCATTGGAATGGTATTATCAATTGCCTAATCATTCTTTGAGGAATTTTGAGGAGATAGTAGAGTTGTTTGTTCAACAATTTGGAGCTTATGTTGAGAAAAGTGTGACTATGAAAGATGTTTATCTATTGAAGCAAGGTAAAGATGAAAGTTTTTTAGAATTCTTGTCTCATTGGAGAAGTTTAGTTGGATGATTAAGATACACCTTGCCTCCCTGAGACATGCTAGAGATCTTTATTGGAAATTTACAAGAGCAAATATCATATGAATTGGAAACAACTATTACCTCTTTCGAACAAGCAATAGATCTGGAAAGAAGGGTAGAGCAAGCCCTTATTCGAAGAGGTCAACTTAAACCAAGGAAAGAAGAAGATAGGACCATGAAAACCTAGTATAAGAACAAGCATGTAGTTGGTGATGGGGTAATGGATAGTAGACCTATCAACAATGTTGCTAATACCTTGCAAAATATGGTGCTTAGAAAACCCCAAAGACCCCCACCAAGAAACTTCATGAGACTCAACCAACCTATTTCATTGATCCTAAAACAACTCTTGGAAGCTAACATGATTGAGTTGCCTCCCATAAGGCAACCTGATACCATGGTTGATTGGTATAAGCCTGGTCAACATTGTGAGTATCATAGAGTGGAGGGGCACATGACACATTCATGTAAGAGGTTGAAACATGTGGTTCAAGACTTAATCGATGTAGGTCATCTTGTTATAGAGGATTCTCAACCTACTCCTAACCACAATCCTCCAACAAACAATCAACCTCCTACACAACAAGCACCCACAACTAATCAAGACATGGGGATCTTCCAAAATCCCCTACCTAATCATGGGCAACAGGTAGCTAATCAAGTGTCATATCATAATGTGCCACCTCCCTATAACAATATGGTTGGTATGATAGCAGAAACTACAAGGCAACAAGATCAAGCTCAATCGACTCAACAATATCAGAAGATGAGTTCTACATCCAACCAACCTTCTAAACCACCCTTAGTTTTGAAGAGTACCCAAAAAAGGAGCACAAGAGTAGAAAACCCACCCTTAGTGTTGAAACCACAACAAAAATCCTCCTTCGACATTCAAAAATAGTTAGCTAGTACCCTAGCCAAGATTTCCCTCTTAGAGATTTTGCAAACTTCTCCTATTCATAGGGAAGCCTTGTTGAAGCTTCTAAGTCAACAATCTATTCCTCAAGATATTTCCCCTAGTGATATAGTTGATGTTGTAGGTTCCCTTGGGATACATCATATAACATTTTTGGATGATGATATTCCTTCCTCAAATTTGTGAGGGGATTCTTCCCTCTACATCATTACATATATTGGGGAAATGTTTATCAAGAAAATTTTGATAGATAATGGTTCCTCCCTCAATCTATGCACCTTTCAATTTTTCCAAAATTTTGGATTCAAAGAGGAAGATTTAATTAAATCTGATGTCATCATCAAATCTTTCAACAATGAGTCCCAAGAGGCCTATGATATTATATCCCTCCCCCTTAGGGTTGGACCTAAGATCTTAGATACCTTATTTTATGTGGTATCTTGCCCCACATATTTTAATCTCCTTCTTGGATACCCTTGGATTCATGTGATGAGGGTTGTCCCTTCTACTCTTCATCAATATTTAAAGTTTGAATTCAAGAATCAACTTATCACCATTCTAGGTGACCCTCATCCATTCCAATATTTTTCAATGGTTGAGCAAGCTCAATCTAGTCTCAATTTATGTCCATCAGTTTCCTCATCTCACATCACCAAGCAACTTGAAAATTTGAAAATAAGTGAGGAACCACTAATCAATGTTTCATCACAAGATCAAGTCAATCCTTTTCTCCAAGAGCCTCTTCTAGATTTAGCCAAGCTACCACCTTCACCTCAGACTATGGGTTTACCTCATAAGAAGGGTGAAGTAGTACACATCGACATGTGTACCTTTATCTATATAGGTATATCCCTCAAAGAAAATATTTATGGTAGCAACCCTCCTCCTGTAGAGCGGTATTTTACCCATTGTTATCTATCCAATGATTACCTACTTCCTAAGAAGATCTTGTCTAGTATGGGATATGTAGGTAAGGGTTTGGGGCCACAATAGAAAGGTATTCAAGAACCTTTGGAAGTTGAGATTTGGCCTAGGAGATGTGGCATAGGCTACATTCCTAATAAAAACTAGCCCTTACCAACTGATGATGATCACCTCATTACTTATGCTAAATTTTTGGATCATCATGGCTTAGAGTGGGATAATGAGGATGAGGGACCTCCTTCTCCCTCTTTGCTTTGCAATGTGATAACTTTGGTGCATCCTAAGTTAGTTGTGACCCCAGGGGAGTATGTTGAAGGGGATACTCTTTATGACATGGATCATGAGGATATCCTCTAAAATAACTTCTTCTTTGATGGGTCAGTCCCTTATGTTGCGCATGTCGAGTCTTCTAGTTCTCAAGGGGATTCCATCCCTATGTCTCTCAAGGACCTTGAGCAACTAGGAGTGATCCCCACCCCACTTCCTTATGAGGATGAGTCTCATATTCTCATAGAGGAGACCATATATGTTAATATAGGTTCTGAGGAGAGCCCTAGAATCCTTAAGTTAGGCAAAGCCTTGTCCATGGATGAGCAAGAGCAATTGACCAATTTGTTGAAGGAATTTCATGATATTTTTGCTTGGTCATATGTCGACATGCCAAGGCTTGATCCCTCCCTTATTATGCATCATTTGGTAGTTAAGCCTAGTGTTAAGCCTGTTAAGAAAAAACTTAGGAAGATGCATCCTAAGGTCACCCTTCTAGTCAAGGAGGAGCTCCAAAAACTCCTTGACATCAGTTTTATCAAAGCTATCGACTATTCTGATTAGATTTCCAACATCGTTCCTATAGCTAAAAAGGTAGGAACAATCAAAATATGTACTGACTTTAGGGACATTAACTTAGCATGTCCCAAGGATGATTTTCCTCTCCCCAACATAGATATGATCATAGATTTCACTACCAAATATGGAATGCTTTTGCTCATGGATGGTTTTTTAGGATACAATCAGATCATGGTTGTCCCTTGAGGACCAGGCCAAGATAGCTTTCATTACTCCATGGGGTACCTTTTATTATAAAGTTATACCTTTTGGCTTGAAGAATGTTGGTGCCACATATCAGAGGGCTATGACTTATATTTTTCATGACATGATGCATGATATTGTTGAGGACTATGTGGATGATCTTCTTGGTCATTCCATACATCGAGAGAATCATGTTCAAGATTTAAGATAAATTTTTGAATGGCTTTGGTAGTATAGAGTTCATCTTAAGCCCTCCAAGTGTGTGTTTGGAGTCACATCTAGCAAGTTGTTAGGTTTCATCATGTCTAGGTGAGGCATTGAAGTAGACCCTACTAAGATAGTGGCTATCACTGACATACCTCCTCCCATAACCTAACCGAGTTGCATAGCTTGTAGGGTAAACTTCAAGCTATTCATCGGTTCATAGCTCAATTAGCCAATAAGTGTCAGCCCTTTCTTAAGCTCCTTAAGAAATATGTAGTGTTCTAATGGGATTTTAAGTGTCAACAAGATTTTGATGAACTCAAAAGGTATCTCACTTCCCTACCTATCTTAGTTCCCCCTAGACTAGATAAGCATTTGATGCTTTACATAGCAGCCATAGCTCATGCTTTGGGAGCCATGTTGGCTCAACATGATGATCAAAACAAAGAGCAAGCCATCTACTATATCAATAGAACCTTGGTTAGCTATGAAACTTAATACACCCCTTAGAGAAGCTTTACCTTATTATAGTGTTTGCTTCTCAAAATTTAAGACACTACATGCTTAGCCATAAGACATTGGTAGTTGTAAAGTTTGATCCTTTGTGCTACTTAATGTCTAAGCCCCACCTTTTAGGTTGAGCCACTAAGTGGGTTTTAGCCCTTAGTGAGTTTGACTTAACCTTTATAGGTTAGAAGGCTATCAAAGGTCAGGTGATTGTTGATCAGCTAGCCTCTACTCCCTTAGAGTCAGCCCATCCCTTAGTCATTAAGTTTCCCAATGAGTGCCTTAGTTTAGAAGTTAAAGAGCCAAAGTCTTGGACTTTATTTTTTGATGGAGCTTGATGCTTAAAGGGTATTGGTGCTAGAATCATTCTAGTTACCCCAAAAAAATAGCTCATCCCCTTTCCTTCAAGCTTCATTTCTCTTGCATGAATAATACTACTATAAAGTCTTAATCCTTGGTCTTAGAGAAGCCTTAGCCTTGAAGGTTAGATTCCTTTCAATTTTTGGTGACTCTCAACTTGTGGTTAATTAGATCAATGATGTTTATCAGACTTGAGATGATAAGCTAAAACCTTACAAAGATATTATCACCAATATTTTATCTATGTTCAATCGAGTAACCATAGAGTTTATCCCTAGATCCTCCAACCACCATGCGGATGCCATGGCCACTATTGCATCCTTGTTTCCCTTGGAGTTGGAAGATGATCAAGTATCGATTATCATTAGACAACTTTGGGAGCCTACATTACTTAGTTCTAGTCTTGTTCTATTAGATGTTCTGACCATCAGAGCTTCCCCATCTGAGCCATGGTATAATGACATCTTTAATTTCCTTAAGGATGGTTTGATTCTTGATGGTTTAGACTATAATCAATATAATATTTTGTGCAAAAGAGTATGTCGATTCATTATAATTGGCAATACTTTATATCGATATTCTTTTGAAGGTATCCTCTTGTGATGCCTTAACTTCGATGAAGCTCGACTAGCTCTTAGTGAAGCTCATGAAGGATCATGTGGAGGCCATTTTAGTGGTAATGTCATTGCCAAGAAGCTCCTTCGAATGGGGTATTATTGGCCTTCCATGGAGAAATATGCATGTGACTATGTTCGATATTATGACAAGTTTCAATACCATGACAACCTTGTTCATGTTCCTTCTCAAAACCTTCAGATTATTTCTTCTCCTTGGCCATTTTCCATGTGGGGATTGGACATCATAGGGAAGATTAACCCAATGTCATCTGATGGTCACAATTTTATCATCATAGCAATAGAGTACTTCACTAAATGGGTCGAATCCATGCCCTTGGCTATGGTGACTAGAGCTCAAGTCTCCAAGTTCATCTTCAACTAGATCCTCTATAGGTTTGGGATTCCTTCGATGATTATTTCTGACAATGGTACTCCTTTCAAGAACAAGGATGTCCATAAGCTTTGTGCTAAGTACAAGATTCAACACAAGTGGTCAACTCTATATTACCCTCAGGGTAATGGTCAAGCTAAAGCATCCAATAAGTCTTTAGTCAAGATCCTTAAGAATTTGGTTAGTAAGACCGATCGAGACTAGCATATCCAACTTTATCCTACCTTGTGGGCCTATCATACCAATGTGCAAACTCCTACAGGTGCTTCTCTGTATATCTTGGTCTATGGGATTGAGGTAGTTTTTTCATTCAAGTTAGAGGTCCCTTCATTGTGCATCTTGCTACAAGATGCCTCGATCGATGATGAGTATCATTTAGATCATTTAAACCAATTGGAGTTGTTGGATGAAAAGTGCATTCATGCCTTAGAGCATCTTTGAGCCTATCAAAATAGGCTCAAGCAATCTTATTCCAAGAGAGTTCACAATCATTCTTTTGAGGTTGGGGACCTTGTCCTCAAGGAGAACCAAAAGAACACTAATGCTCATTCATATCTGAAAGGCAAGTTTTAGCCCAATTGGGTAGGCCCCTTTGTCATAACGACCAAGTTTGGCTCAGGAGCCTATCATTTAGCATCATTAGATGGTAAATATTTAAAAGAACCAATGAACATAATGCACCTAAAAATATATTATGCATGATTTTGCATCTTCATTATTCATCCTACATTTGGTTTGCTTGCTCATACTACATGATTATCTATCATATTTTGCATGAATTGCTTGACATTCTATTCCATTTGCATCTTTGCTTGTCATATAGTTGCATTGTTGTTTGATCATACTTGCATGACTACTTGATCATATAGATTCTTGGGGACTTCACGAGGATGGCAAGTGATGAAACCTAGTTAGGTTCTAGCTCACATGCATTTGCACTCATACTAGGGCTCTAATTCTTAGTGAATCCCCAACCTAGGGCATATCTTCATGCATTTTTTTTTGATTGGTTGAAAGGGTGTTGAAAGGTCCCTAAACCTTGTACAAGATAGCCATGGGCCTTCGAAGAGGGAGGCAAAGGGGAAGAACAATGGCAGCAGAACAAAACAGCCTAAAAATAGCAGGGGCCACCTAAGGTAAAGGTGCCCAGAGGAACCAACTAGAAGAACTAACTAAAGGGAAACATGACCAGAGGCTAATAAGAAAAGGTAAAGAAAAACTTAAACAGAGAAATTCATCATTTGGAAGTGATGTTTCTGCTCCACAACGACCCAAAAAATGGGGACCCACCTTTTTTGCATGTTTTCCAAGAAGACCGAAGAGGCCCAAAAGCTAAAGATCAAAGAAAAAGCAAAACACCACAAGGAGGAAAGTGTTGCGATATCGTGACATGTCGTATTTTTGTGGTCCAAAGAAAAGGGAGAAATCAAGGACGAAGAAGTGTCACGATATCACGACATGTTGCATCGTCGCAGCCAAAGGAGGAAAAGGTGTCGCGATATCGCGACATGTTGCATCGTCGCGGCCAAAGGATAAAAAGTGTCATGATATCACGACATGTTGCATCGTTGTAGCCAAAATAGAAAGAGTGTCATGATATCATGACATGTTGCATCATCGTGGCCAAAGGAGAAAAAGTGTCGTGATATCGTGACATGTTGCATCGTCGAGGCCAAAAGATAAAAAGTGTCGCATTATCATGACATGTTGCATTGTCACTACCAAGAGCGAAAAAGTGTCATGATATCACGAAATGTTGCATCATCACGACCAAAAGAGAAAAGGTGTCACAATATCGTGACATGTTGCATTGTTGTGGCCAAAGGAAAAAAAGTGTCACGATATCGTGACATGTTGCACTGTTGCGGCTGAAGGAGGAAAAAGTGTCACGATATCGCGACATGTTGCATCGTCGTGGCCAAAAGAGGAAAAGTGTCATGATATCACAACATGTTGCATCTTCGTGGCCAAAAAATAAAAAGTGTCACGATATCGTGACATGTTGCATCGTCGCGGACAAAAGAGAAAAAGTGTTGTGATATCACAACATGTTGCATCATCGTGGCCAAAAGAGAAAAAGTGTCACGATATCACGACATGTTGCATTGTTACGGTCAAAAGAGAAGAAGTGTCACAAAAATGCAAGGCTCTAGTTGGAAATTTTATGGGGACACAGACACACAGGGAATGAATAACACAAAAACACAGTAATACACGAAGAATCACTCAAGCTCTCAATTCCTTGAACTTTCAAAAAAATTTTACAATACTAGCCAACAGGCGTAGTTTCTTGTTCCGAGAACCCCCTCAACTTTCATGCACCACCTATTTCTATAACCATGTCTGGGCCTCTTTCGAGGTCTCATCCCTCTAGGCCATTAATGACCCATCTGCCAGAATGCATCCTGCCTCACTGAGCCTTTACATCTTTCCCTATCTGGCAACTGCCATCGGGTTAGCCACGAAACATGCATTGATGAGCCGTCTGACCTCTAGGCGCAGTCTTCGAATGGCCGCCATGCTCAGCAAGCTTACCGGGCAAGAAATCATGCATTAATGAGGTCCTGACCGCCTCGAAAAACATCATCTGGGAATGCGGGCTTTTTTGAACAGAGAACCAGCAGTATGTCGCGATATCGCGACATGTCACGATATCGCGACATTTTTCTTCCTTGCTGCCTTTCTCTCCTTCGGGTCGCGATATCGTGACATGTCGCGATATCGCGACATTTTCCTTCCTTGCAACATTTCTTTTCTTCGGGTCGCGATATCGCGACATGTCGCGATATCGCGACATTTTCCTTCCTCGATGCCTTTCCATTTTTTAGGTCGCGATGTCACGACATCACGACATTTTTATTTCTTGCTGTCTTCCTCTCCTTCGGGTCATGATATCGCGACATGTCGTGATATCACGACATTTTTCTTTCTTGTTGTCTTCCTCTCCTTCGGGTCGTGATATCGTGACATGTCACGATATCACGACATTTTTCTTTTCAGCTCTTCTTTCTTTCTTTTGGTCACAAAATCATGACATGTCGTGATATCGTGACATCTTGCTTTGTGCTTCCTTCTCGCCTCTACGGGTCACGAAATCGCGATGTGTCGCGATATCGTGACTTCTTCGCTTGCTGCTTTCTCTTCACCTTTTGGGTCGCGATATCGCGACATTTTCCTACTTGGATTTCTTTCTGCCCCCTTCGGTCATGATTTCGCAACATGTCACGAAATCGTGACATCTTCTCCGCTGACCCCTCCTGTCTTCCTTTGGTCGCGATTTCGTGACATGTCACGCAATCGTGACATTTTCTCGTCTAGCCTCTCCTGTCTTCCTTCGATCACGATTTTATGACATGTCGTGAAATCGTGATATTTTCTCGTTTGGCCTCTCCTGTCTTCCTTCGGTCACGATTTCATGACATGTCATGAAATCATGACATTTTCTCGTCTGGCCTCTCCTGTCTTCCTTCGGTCACGATTTTGTGACATGTCACGAAATTGTGACATTTTCTCGTCTGGCCTTTCCCTTGTTCTTTCGGTCGTGATTTCGTGACATGTCATAAAATCATGACATTACTTTAGGGCACCTCCCCTTCCCTTGCTTCGGTCGTGATTTCGCGACATGTCACGATTTCGCGACATTCTCTTCTTATGCCTCTGCTCTATTGTTTTGGTCGCGATTTCGTGACATGTCATGAAATCGTGACATTTTAGCGTCGAGCCTTCTCTCTCCTTCCTGAGTCACGAAAACGTGACATGTCATGATATCGTGACACTTTTGCTATGTCGCGATATCGCGACATCAAAGCTAACACTTGAAAATTTTTGTTGATGCAAGATTGCTCAACTGCCACCGGATGCTCCTGCATCAGACACCCGGGGTGGATTGAGAAGTGTTCTTCACTTCTATTCTATTGGAGGAAGACCCAGGTGGTCAACCTCTATTTTTGACAACCAAGTTGCATCTTCGATAGGCCTGCCCTTCCACTTGACCAGATATTCAGAATACTGCCTGTTCCTGGTACTTCTGCCAGCTCGAGTGTCTAGTATTTCCTCGATCTCGTCTATTGCTGTAGTAGATGTTGGAATATCCCACAAATATGTTCTTGGTGTCTCACTATTACCTCCTTCATGGTATTCTACCAAGTCTAAAATATTAAAAATAGGTGAGATATTCAACTCGCTTGGCAGTTCCACTTCATAGGCATTTCCCAAATCTCTTTTACCTATGATCCTGCATGGTCCAAACCTCTTCATCTTCAGCTTGTTGTAGGTTTTTCTAGGAAACCTTTCCTTTCTCAAGTGAACCATGACCTCATCTCCCACTTGGAACTCCTTGAAACGCCGCTTCTGATCGGCTTTGGCTTTGTACTGAGTATTCATCTTACTGATATGTTGTTTTACCTCTTCATGTAAACTCTTCATGTGCTCTGCAAAATCTTCAGCCTCAACACTACTCTTTTCTCCTTTACCCATCGTTCTCAACTCAAAAGCATGCCTTGGGTTGTTCCCATACACAATCTGGAATGGGGATTTACCAGTACTTTTGTTGATGGAATTGTTGTAAGCAAATTCTGCCTGTGGCAAAATCAAATCCCATCCTTTGGGCTTATCTCCCACTAGGCATCTTAGGAGATTACCCAAACTTCTGTTCACCACCTTTGTTTGCCCATCAGTCTGTGGATGGTACGCAGAACTGAACTTCAAATCCGTTTTTAGCTGCTTCCACAAAGTCTTCCAGAAATAACCCATAAATTTGGTATCTCTGTCAGATACTATACTCTTGGGTAGACCATGAAGGCATACCACCTCCTTGAAAAACAAGCCTGCAACATGAACTGCATCACTCATTTTTTGACATGGAATAAAATGAGCCATCTTTGAAAACCTGTCAACCACAACAAAAATGGAGTCACTCCCTCGTTGTGTCCTTGGTAGGCCAAGAACAAAATCCATACTGATGTCCTCCCATGGTCTCTCTGGCACAGGTAATGGCTGATACAATCTTGTATTCTGTCTCACTCCCTTAGCCATCTGACAGACTCTACAACCCTGCACAAATTTAGTCACATCTTGCTGCAACTGTGGCCAATGGTAGTTTTCACTAACGAGGGCAATGGTCTTATCTCGACCAAAATGTCCAGCTAGTCCCCCACTATGCTTCTCCTTTATCAGATTCTCCCTCATTGAACTCCGTGGAATGCATAATTGACCTCCTTTGAACAACATCCCATCTTGGATCAGAAAATCCAACCACTTGGTCCTGTCCAAAGTAACAAGTGCCAAGCAAGCCTTCCAGGCTTCTGCAAAATCAGGATCTTCAGGGTACAAACCCTTCAGTTCATCAAATCCTACCACTTCCACCTTCATTTCTATCAACAAACACTGCCTTCTGCTTAAGGCATCTGCAACTCTGTTGGACCTTCCACTCCTGTGCTTCAACACAAAGGTATAACTCTGTAGAAACTCAACCCACTTTAGGTGCCTCTGATTTAGCTTCCCTTGGCTATTAATATACTGTAAGGCCTGATGATCAGTAAATAGAACAAACTCCTTTGGTAACAAGTAATGTCGCCACTTCTTTAGAGCCTGAACTATAGCATAAAACTCTTGATCATAAACTGAATACTTCTTTCTAGCATCGTTGAGTTTCTCACTAAAGTAAGCAACAGGTTTACCTTCTTGACTCATAACAACTCCTATGGCACTACCACTAGCATCACAGTCTACCTGAAATACCTTATTAAAATCTGGAAGTGCCAAAATAGGTTGCTCTGTAACCTTCTTCTTCAACATATCAAAGCTCTTATCTGCTCCTAAGGTCCACTTAAATTCTTTCTTATTCCCTCTCATTGTTTCTGTAAGGGGTGCACAAATACCGCTGAAATTCCTAATGAATTTCTTGTAAAAACTTGCTAGACCATGAAATGATCTTACCTCAGTCGTGCTTCTCGGAGTAGGCCATTCAATGATAGCTCTTACTTTTTTTGGGTCCATTTTTAGACCTCCGGTTGAGATGACAAATCCCAGGTACACTAACTCCTTCTTCACGAAATTACATTTCTTCAGATTAATCAACAACTGCTCCTCCCGTAGCTTCTCAAAAACCCTTCTGATATGCATCAGATGCTCTTCCAGGGTTCTGCTAAATATTAGAATATCATCCAAATAGACAATAACAAATTTTCCTAAGAACTCTTTCAATACCTCATTCATCAACCGCATGAATGTGCTTGGTGCATTGGTCAGCCCAAATGGCATGACCAACCATTCATACAAACCTTCTCTGGTCTTGAAGGTTGTCTTCCACTCATCTCCTTCTCTGACACGAATCTGATGATAACCACTCTTCAGGTCAATCTTGGTGAAGTACTTGGCTCCACTCAAACAGTCCATAATGTCATCCATCCTTGGTAATGGAAATCTGTACTTTATGGTGATCTTGTTAATGGCTCGAGAGTCTATACACATTCTCCACTCTCCATATTTCTTTGGTGCTAGTACTGCAGGTACTGCACATGGACTCAAACTCTCCCGAATCAGTCCCTTCTCCAGCAGTTCTTGGACTTGTCTGTTCAGCTCTTCAATTTCTGTAGGAGTCATTCTATGTGTTGCCTTATTGGGTAAACTAGATCCTGGTACCAAATCTATGTGGTGACTGATCTTCCTCACTGGTGGTAAACCCTCAGGCACATTATCAGATATAATGTCTAGAAATTCTTCTAATAGTCCTAAGACTTCTACAGGGGTATCCTTGCATTCTTCCTTCCTAACTCTAGGAACTAATGCATAGCACATATGCTCATGCTTTAAACTATTCAAAAATTTTCCTCCTTCAACTAAACAGATTCTAGCACTGTTGCATACCTTTTCTTCCACCTCCTTCAAGGGCTTCAACTTATGGTGCACTCCATTCTTCGTTACTGAGTAGGTGTTGGCATGACCATCATGCACTGCACACCGATCAAACTACCATGGCCTTCCCAACAGCAAATGGCAAGCATCCATGGGCAGGATGTCACACAGGACCTCATCACAGTAATTCCCAATATTGAACTTCACCGAACATTGCTCACTGACCAAAACTCTATGGTCCTTCTGTAACCATGCAATCCAATATGGATGCGGGTGTCTTCTCCTTTGTAACTGTAACTTGGCAACCATTTCTTCTGAAACCAAGTTATCAGTACTACCATTATCTATGATAATATTGCAGACCTTACCCGAACTTCTGCACCTTGTGCGAAACAGGCTCCTCCTCTGGTCTGATCCTTTCTCCTCATTTAACAGGGTCCTCCTAGTGACCATAACTTCTCCTCTCTCTGCCTCCTTAGAATGTTCTGATTCAGCACCTTCATCTACTACAACAGCTCTGGCAGGACCCTCAGGTCTCTTATTCATCCTTTCTTGGTGTTGTGGACACTCAAATGCTCGATGTCCTTCTTCGCCACAGTGGAAACAGGTTCCACGAAATCCTCCTCTTCCAAATCCATGTCCAAATCTACCTCTCCCTCTTGGGTAACCATTGTTCTGATTACGGGGTTGGTAGGTGTTCTCCTCTTTCTGCTCTTGGGTATTACTGGTCTCACCAGCCTTCTTTTGATCTTTATAACTTTCTCCACTGGTCCTTCCACCAGTTCTTCCACCATGACCTCTTCCTCTTTGCTTGCTCTCAAACCTTCTGTTTAGTTTCTCTTCAACCTTCAGAGCAAACTGGTAAGCATCCTCTATGGTGGTCATCCTGACTAGGCTTAACTCCTCTTGAATACTTGCTCGTAACCCATTAATATAACGGGCTACCTTCTCCTTGTTGGCCTCTGAATGGCCTGTTCTGATTACAATCTTATAAAACTCCTCTGTGTATTCTTTAACAGACTTGCTTGCTTGCTTCAAACCTTGCATTTTCTTTAGCAGATCCATCTCATAGTCAGCTGGGATGAACTACCTCTTCAACTTCTCTACCATTCTATCCCATCTGGTTATTCTCTCCTTTCCTCTTCTATTTCTTTCCAGCTGTACTCCCTTCCACCATATGCTGGCATGACCCTTCAACTTGGTCTTAGCAAACTTGACCCTATTAGGATCTTCAACCTCTTCATACTCAAAGTATTCTTCCAAATCATTGATCCAGTCAATCAACTCCTCTGGATCAAGATTTCTAGAATACGTAGAAACCTCCATCTTCGGTCTTTTTCCAATCTGAGAGATGGCTCTGTATAACCTGGCTTGTGCAGGATCTATAGCCTCTTCTTCTTCCTCAAACTGGTCCTCTTCTTCTTCAACCTCATCTTCACTTCCTTCTTCCCCTCTGGGTTCAAGTCCTCTGCGTAGCTCCTCTTGCAGGGCCTGAACTTGCCTCTACAAAGCTCTGAAATCTTTTGTTGGCACCATGTTTCTTCCACCACCATGGTTTCTTCGTGGAGGCATTCTGCTTCACTCTCTTCTCACAACCCTTCCACAGATCCTGGTGCAAGCTACCTCACTTTCGATGATCTGCTCACACACTCAGGAACTCCTGCTCTGATACCACTTGATGGGGACACAGACACACAGGGAATGAATAACACAGAAACACAGTAACACAGAGAATCACTCAAGCTCTCAATTCCTTGAACTTTCAAAAAAAATTACAATACTAGCCAACAAGCGTAGTTTCTTGTTCCGAGAACCCCCTTAACTTGCATGCACCACCTATTTCTATAACCATGTCTGGGCCTCTTTCGAGGTCCTGACCCTCTAGGCCATTAATGACCCACCTGCCAGAATGCATCCTGCCTCACTGAGCCTTTACATCTTTCCCTATCTGGCAACTGCCACCGGGTTAGCCATGGAAACATGCATTGATGAGCCGTCTGACCTCTGGGCACAGTCTTCGAATGGCCGCCATGCTCAACAAGCTTACCGGGCAAGAAATCAGGCATTAATGAGGTCCTGACCGCCTCGAAAAACATCATCTAGGAATGCGGGCTTTTTTGAACAGAGAACCAGCAGTATGTCGCGATATCGCGACATGTCATGATATCATGACATTTTTCTTCCTTGTTGCCTTTCTCTCCTTCGGGTCGCGATATCGCGACATGTCGCGATATCGCGACATTTTCCTTCCTTGCAACATTTCTTTTCTTCGGGTCGCGATATCGCGACATGTCACGATATCATGACATTTTCCTTTCTCACTGCCTTCCCCTCCTTCAGGTCGCGATGTCGCGACATGTCGCGATATCGCGACATTTTTCTTTCTTGTTGTCTTCCTCTCCTTCGGGTCGCGATATCACGACATTTTTCTTTCTTGCTATCTTCCTCTCCTTCGGGTCACGATATCGCGACATGTCGCGATATCGCGACATTTTTATTTTCGGCTCTTCTTTCTTTCTTTTGGTCATGAAATCGTGACATGTCGCGATATCATGACATCTTGCTTTGTGCTTCCTTCTCGCCTCTACGGGTCACGAAATCGCGATGTGTCGCGATATCATGACTTCTTCGCTCGCTGCTTTCTCTTCACCTTTTGGGTCGTGAAATCGTGACATGTCGCGATATCGCGACAGTTTCCTACTTGGCTTTCTTTCTGCCCCTTCGGTCGTGATTTCGTGACATGTCGCGAAATCGCGACATCTTCTCCGCTGACCCTCCTTTCTTCCTTTGGTCACGATTTCATGACATGTCACGAAATCGTGACATTTTCTCGTCTGGCCGTCTCTTGTCTTCCTTCGGTCACGATTTCGTGACATGTCACGAAATCGTGACATTTTCTCGTCTGGCCTCTCCTGTCTTCCTTCGGTCGCGATTTCACGACATGTCATGAAATCGTGAAATTTTCTCATCTGGCCTCTCCTGTCTTCCTTCGGTCGTGATTTTGTGACATGTCACAAAATAATGATATTTTCTCATCCGGCCTTTCCCTTGTTCTTTCGGTCGTGATTTCGTGACATGTCACAAAATCACGACATTACTTTCGGGCACCTCCCCTTCCCTTGCTTCGGTCGCGATTTCATGACATGTCGTGATTTCGTGACATGTTGTGATTTCATGACATTCTCTTCTTATGCCTCCGCTCTACTGTTTCGGTCATGATTTCATGACATGTCATGAAATCATGAAATTTTAGCATCGAGCCTTCTCTCTCCTTCCTGAGTCGCGAAAACGTGACATGTCACGATATCGCGACACTTTTGCTATGTCGCGATATCGCGACATCAAAGCTAACACTTGAAATTTTTTTTTGATGCAAGATTGCTCAACTGCCACCGGATGCTCCTACATCACAATTACCCAGAATTAGTCATTAAGCATCAGTACCGAGAAGGAAACAAAGCTGCGAACTGGCTAGCTAACAGGGGAGTCAAAAAATCTGACATTCAAGTGTGGAGAGACTCCTTCCCCATTGGCCTAAGGAACGATCCTACAAGTTTCAATGTTTGCACAATGTGAGTTTTTTCCAGGGGGATTGGTTAGGTCTGTTGATGCTCTAATCACCTACGCCACGCTGGCAAATCCCACCCAAAAATGTATCCACAAGCATCTCAATAATCTCCAAATTGAGGACAGCTAGAACCCGATCAGTTGGTCTGCACGTTGCCTGTCGACCATGGAGTCTTTCCATCACATTATCAGAGAGGGTTTGTTCAAAATTAGAGTCAACATCAACTCCTGTGCTCGAAATTCGGACATGTCATGAAATTGCGACACTTCTTGTTTCTCTACTTGCCTGCCCCTTTTGAATCACGAAAATGCAACATGTCGCGATATCGCGACACTTTTTCTCTCTTCCTTCTCTTTTGGCCGTGAAAATACAACATGTCGTGATATCGTGACACTTTTATCTTTTGGCCGCGAAAATGCAACATGTCGCGATATCGTGACACTTTTTCCTCCTTTGACCTCGACGATGCAACATGTCGCGATATCGCGACACTTTTCTCTTTTGGTCGTGAAAATGCAACATGTCGCTATATTGCGACACTTTTCTCCTTTGGCCGCGCAAATGCAACATGTCGTGATATCGCGACACTTTTTCCTCCTTGGGCCGACGATGCAACATGTCATGATATCTTCATGCATTTTTCATCATTGCATTTGCTCATGTATTTTTTCTTTTCTCTTCTCATATATTCCTTGACATTAAAAGTTTCAATAATTTTAAAATTTCTCTAATTCAAGGCATAGAGTTCTTCATATCTTCTATGTCCTTTTATCTTTGAAATTTTTAATTATTTATTCTTCTCCCCAAGACAAAGAATAAATGTTTCTTCTTCTAATCTACACATCTTGTTTTTGCTCATACTTTTTCCTTCTTGATATTTTTATTGTTAAGATATCCTCATGGGATAGGGTAGATACCACATGAATATCATTTATGGTGTTTGTATGACCACTGACTATCTTACAATTTCAATAAGGACACACACACACACACTATTGTTTTCTCCTTGCTTCTCTCATTCTTCTATATTCTCATCTAACATGTGCACACACACACACACATTGTTCTACTGTGGTTTGCTTTTGATCACTCATTTTTTGCACACACCACACCTCTATCGGGTTGCACTTCTTTGGGTAAATCAATCACAACCTTTTACCCCATATGGGATAGCTTCATGACCACTAGCGAGGTGTAGCCTACATTCAACTATTTGTGAGCATACATCCTAGTGGGTATTTCTCCAACCACAACCTTTAATGAGTTTCACACCCATAGTGAATATCGCTCCTCTCTTGACCATATTTATGAGCATAAAACCCTTTTAGGATAGCTTCCTAGCCACTAGCAGGGGGTAGCCTCCACATATGACCATTTGTGAGCATACATCCTTATAGGGTCCTGATTCTTTCCTTTTTCTTTTACTTTCTTTTTGGACTTTTGCTTCTTTCTTATTTATTTCTCTTTCTCCTGTTGTCATTTATTTTCTTCTTCTTCTTCTTTTTCCTTCCTCTCTTTTCTTCTTTCCATCCACTCATTTGCTCATCTCATTTGCATTCATTTTAGTTAGTTTTCATGCATTTCATTAGTTAATCTCATTTTGCATTCATTTAGTTAGAGTCATCATGCATTGCATTCATTATGTTCATAATCCTCATGCATAACTAAAATAAAAGAAAGAAAACATCCATAAAATGAACACATATTTTCACACCATAAATAATAAATAATAACTACAATATGTATTACTCAAAAAAGCACAGGAGTGCATGCTAGTCGGTCGATATGACACAATGGAGAGCTTGCCATACTTGACTATACCCAAAGGTGCATGCCGCAATAAAAATTGGCATGTCATCCTGATCCTAGCCCTATCCATGTGATCCCATACCATCTGCTCTATCTATTGTAGAAAGAGATCCTTGTGGGCCCATATTCATAGACCATGATGTCATCCATGTGTGTGATCAGATCTGTGATATGAAGGATGATGGTGTTCAAGCTCTTTACTCTATAGGGATGGTTTGGAAGTACAACATTTGGTAGTACATATCTTTCCATAACACTACCTCATGCCTCTCCCTCACTACCATGAACTCCTCTTGTAGCAGTCATATTCCCTCGCTTAGTTGGATATCTATGATGATAACCATCCTCTTCACCCGAGCCTATTGTCGCTTATATTCTAGTTAGCTCATATTCCTCCTAAGCTAGTCTCCCTTGATCCTAGTAGTATCTCACTCTAAAACCACCCTATCCCACTCTATTAGTTCTTAGTCTCATTTTGTCCCATCCTCTACCCATACAGGGTGTAGATGCCATGATTGCCATACAATTTGGTGATCTCACAACTCATATATCACTCATCTACCTAGTGGTCGGATCCCTATGTATGCTTTCTACACACGCTAATGGCATTGGGTCCATATGAAAACTATTTTCCACTCTAGGTCAACCTATGGTCTGGATAGTCCATTGGTCTCCAGATTGCTATGTGCTTCCAACACCACACTTGGAGCAAAGCCATGCAAACTAGTCTTGTATACCATTTGTACATGATATTGTACAATATCCTATACAACCAGGCCAACATAAAAGGTCCCCATGTGAATCTAACTTCTTGATCTCACATGTCTACAACTACATCTATCTTCACCCATGGAAGGTATCACCTACTCATGTGGCACATCAAGAATCCAACCATTGTGCCATAAAGCACATTCACCAAGGTGTCGATACGATAGAGAACTATCAACTCATCGATATGTATACCACTCTATTGGATCTCATGTTCCAGTCCCCTCATAGTCTATGCAATGTTGCTCACTTCACCTGTGACCTGTAAATTTATCTCCCCTTGATGGGGATAAATAGGATCTACCACACATCCTCAAGTGTGATGATCATCTTCCCTATTGGTAGCCAAAATGTAGACAACTCCAGATACCACCTCTCTGCCAACACTATCAATGATGCTCTGTCTATCTCCACACGAGGTATCTTTACCAAGTGCAATAGCCTCACCTATCCTAGAGTGTCCCTCTATGTCCTTGTGATATCTCTCATAGATTCCTCTAGCGTGTCTACTTGCCACTCATTATTCTCAAGGATATCATGCTATAATAAAAAACATTAAATCATAATCAGTTCAGTTTGTAAAAACATAAAAGTTAAAATCACAATAAATAAAGTTAAAATCACACAAGAGCACAATTGCACTACTTAAAGCTTGTTTTATTTTCTCTTTCCCTCTCTTTCTTATTTTTCTCTCTTTATTTCTTCCTCTATTATTTTCTTCTCTCATTTTTCCCTTTTTCCTCTTCTCTGTCAAATTCGTGCCCTGTCTGTATAGGGCACAAATTTGTGTATTTTTCTTCTTTTTTGAATTCATGTCTCATGTCCCATATGTATAGGTCATGTCTTGTCTAAACAAGGTATGGATTCAGCCACCGTACAATATGCATCAAATTCATTGGTAGTCCACGAATTCATGCCTAGGGTCCGTACAACAATTTCTCCCTCTAAAACCCTAAAAATAAAAAATTTGAAAAAAAATCAAAGCTTAAGGTTTAGTTTTGTTTCTTACTTGTGCTCGGTCCACTACTCCTCTAGCATCACCTCTCGTGATGATTTCACAATGCATCAAAAGAACCATCTCCTCTTTTTCTCTAAAGCTCTTTTCTTCTTTCTTGTGCAGTGAAAATGATTTTCATTTTCACCCCCTTTTCTCTTTTATTTCTCTCTCTCTCTCTCCTTTTTATTCTTTTTTTGTGCCTTTTTGTTTTGTTTTATTTTTTGCTATGTTTTCTTCAATGTATGCCTTTTCAAGTTTCTTTAGGAATTTCACATTCCTTCTGAAACTCGAGAGGGAACCCTATCCTGAGAGGCATAAAATGTCCCTAATGCCTCATTTTACATGTAAAATTTTAAAGTATTTGGAATGACACCATGTTTGCACCATCCCTTCTTTTAAACCTACCATCCATTTTTTGCATTTTTTGTTTTTTATCAATAGGTATCTACATCTTTCTTTGATGCATTTATTAGGCCATAAATACATCAAATAGGGGGTAAAATATAGACAAAAAATTTGACCCATCCAAATGAGTCACTTTTCCTTAGATTCCCTAAGGAAGGCATCCAAATTGACCAAGTACAATTTGGATCCTTTCTTTCCCATTTTTTTGAATTTTTTCTTGGCTTTGATTGAGTTCACACACAGTAATCAGCTAAATTAGGGATTTTCTCTCAAAGCCTTAATTTTTTGGGGGTCCAAATTTGGCTAAATTAGGGTTTTTCTCTCAAAAATCCTTAATTTTTGAGGTCAACCTTTAGGGCATCGGTTTGGCCAAGGTTTTTTTTTCATTTTCTTACCTTTTCCCTCTTCAAATCCCCTATAAATAAAGGGATTCAATATTATTTTTCTCATAAGAAGCTAATCAATTTTTTCAAGTGATAGAAACAACCTATTTGGTAGTTTTTAGATAGGCAAGCTAACAAGTTTATGTGTGATTTTGATATTAACTTCTTCTAATGCTCTTGATACTCTTGGAATGCTTTGGTGCTTGGATTTTGGTCTAATTGCTATTGGAGATAAGCAAGTGAAGAAGCCTTTATGACAAATTGTCTTCTTGAGGAGGAGAGGTCTTCTACCTTTTCTCTTGCTTCCCTCATAAGATTATCAAGCTTTTTCTGCGCATTATTTTTTTGTAGATTATTAAATTATAGTTTTAATTCACATTTGATGCCATTTAGTTTGATTTTTTATCTTCTTATCCAAATTTGTACCCTACCATTATGGGGCGCAAATTCGGCAAAATCATTGATTTTGTATCTTTTTCTTGTTAATTGAATTCATGCTTGCCTCTTATGGGGTGAGAATTTGGTCATAATAGACTTGGGGGTAATTTTTTATCCCCAAACCCTAGGATTATAATTTATGTTAATTTGCACATTTGTTTTGCATTGTCTTCTTCCTGTTAGCATTTTGTTTTAACTGTTGTTATCTTGTTTTACTCGCATTTAAATCATACTAGCTGGGGGAAAAATTATTGTTCCCAAAACCCTAGATTTCTAATTAATGTTGTTCTTTGCATTCATCCTGTCAACATTTTATTTCATGGTTTTATGTTGCTATTCCATATTGGTTATTCCCAAAGGTCAATAATCATTCTGTTTTCAAATAGTTAGCTAGAAGGACCAAGAGAGCTTGACTGTTGCACCTCCAAGCTCAGTCACATAGTGACCTAAGTAGGCCCCGAACACTGACCAAATTCTTAAGAATTTTAAGTTATTTTGTATGGATTTGATCGAATTCATGGTCCAAGTTTATGACGCACGAATTTGATTGAGATCAGTAGTTTTTATAGTTTTTCTTGACAATTATTTTGTAGGTTTTTACAAAATTCACAACTGCTCCTTATAAGGCCTGAGTTCAGTTGAGATCAAATATTTTGTATTTTTTTTGAAATTTTATTTTGCAATAATTTGATCGAATTCGTGGTTGGAAATTATAGGGCATGAATTTGGCTAGAATTAACCTTTGGAGCAAGTAACCTATCAGATCTATTAGGCTATTTTCTATAACTGCAAGGAAACGGTATAAATTTGATCAAATTTATTCTTTTAAGTTAAACATTTTATTTCTAGGCATTGAGAGAAGAGGTGCATATAGTCTTTCATCCAGGCTAATTTTGTTTTTGCATTCTATTAAACCCTTTAAACAAAAAAAACAAAAAGATTTCATTTTTTTACAAATTAGGGTTAGTTCTCATCGAATCAAAGAATCATTCTAGGATAGATTCTTGTTTATTTTTCATCATTGTTTATCTTGAATTTTTCTTCAATTTATTATAGCGTAGATCTTAAAAAGGTCAAACATAGGTGCTTGTTTAAAATACACATCAAAAATTCCATCCTTGGACTTGGAGTGAGTCCTAAAACCATTCCTGGTGAACCCCTTCGATACCCAAGCCCCCAAGTGTAGAGGCTCAACATACCTCCACTATCACCTCAACTCCTAGAAAATCCAGTCAAGAATCATACACAGTAGGGTAGTTTTCTCCCCTCTATAATAGGATATTAGAGGTAACTCTTCCCACCTCTATTTCCCTTATCAATGCTAAGTATTGCAAAAGGTTGATTGGAAAAATAAGGCAGTTTGTTCTCTTTATGATCAAACCTCAATCTATGAAGATGATTGCTAGTATACTAACCATGCAGTTATTACAACAACAATGAAAATGGACTAGAATGTATCGTAATATGATGATATCCTCAAGTCACCCACTAGCATACTATTTCATAATGATGTAAAATATTCTATAGATTTGGTTCCTAGTTCTTTTTTGCCTAATGTCCTTGTTTATCATAGATAAATTCTTAAAAATAATAATATCAAGAGACATATTCAAGAATTAATTCAAAATGGACATATCAAGCCAAGTTCTTCACCTTACAATAGTCTAATTATATTGGAACCAAATGAATATGGCATGTGGAGACTACACATTTGTGACTAGGCTCCAAACATGATCATCATGAAGAATTGATATCCTTTACCTTAGATCAAATATTTTTTGACCAACTATATGGTGCAAATTTATTCACCAAGATTTATCTCAAATATAATTATCATAAAATTCCCATTGAGCTCATAGATGTGTGGAAAACTACATTCAAATCCAAAGAGGGTTTGTTTGAATGGTTGGTTATGTCTTTTGGCTTGACTAACACACCAACGTTTATGAGAATGATGGATAACATTTTGCATACCTTATTCAACTAATTTCTAGTTGTGTATTTGGATGATATTCTCATCTACAATACGACATGGAAATAACATTTGTAGCATGTTCAAGAAGTGCTCCAAACTCTTCGAAAGCAAAAATAATATACCAACCTAGAGAAGTGCTCAATTGGCATGAAGACAATCTAGTACCTTGTGTACATTGTTAATGAGAAACGTGTTTATATTGATCCTAAAATGGTTCAAGCTATCCAAAATTTGCCAACTTTAAAGACTCTCATGAATATTTACATCTTTTTGGGTCTTACCAATTTCTACCATATATTGTTCTAGGATTTACACATACTGTATGGCCATTGAACCAAGTAACCAAAGGCAAAGCCAAAGTCAAGTTCCAATGGGGAGAAACACAATAGAGAGTCTTTGAGGATTTGAAGTTTTAATTGTGCTCAACACATGTTCTTGCCCTGCCAAAATTGAGGTAATCGTTTGAGCTAATTACAAATGCATTGGACTATGCAATGGGGTTGTCCTTTTGTAGTAAGACCACCCTATTGTATATCATAGTGAAACTTTCAATGATATTGTTAGAAAGTACCCAACATATGAAAAATAACTATATACCATTGTTCATGCCTATAAATAGTGGATGCACTATATCCTAGGAGAAGAAACAATCATTTACATTGATCACATACCTTTGAAATTTATATAAACTTAAATATTAGGAATAAGATGCATAAAAAATGGACTACATATTTACAGAAATTTCACATTATCATCTGACACAAGAAGGGAAGCATTAACTTAGTTCTAAATTCCCTAAGCTAACCACCCATTACAACACTCACTACCATTCTTGATTCTTATGGGCATGGGATATACAATTGGTCCATATTGTATGGTGTTGATCCTAAATTTGTTGAAACATATCAAGCTCTTCAGTCATGTAAGCATGTTTCTAATTTTTATTTGTAGGGACATCTACTTTATCACATGAGATACATCTTAGTTCCCTCTGTCGAATGACCAAATATGTTATGGGAGATGCACTTTAGTAGGGTAATAGGTAACTTTGGTTATCTACCACCTTATCTTGGCTTGCACCCTATTTTCAATTTTGAGCTTCTTAATTTGTATGATCCACCTTTGTTAGATACTTTAGCAATAATAGAAAAGTTGGCAATTGAGAAGCTCAATCCTAAAAGTCTTACACTAACAAAGGAGGATCAAATAGTTGATACATGGACCAAAACACCAGGATATAGTCCACATAGCTATACAGAGTAATTTGAGTGGGTCAATTTAGTCACCAGGCCAAGTTATTCATAAAGACTCAGATAAAAAAGGAGCTTCCACACTTGATGTCAAAACTCAACATAATGAGGACCATTGCTTTTCAAGGGGGGTTGGCTGATGTGGATTAAATATGTCTGAAAAGATGCAGAATGTGGAATCCTCCAAATACTACTATAAAACGCAAAAAATCATAACTATGGAATGCAGACTACAAACTACAGACCGTGGAGTGTGGAATATAGAATGTGGACTACAAACTATGGATTGTGGACTACAAACTATGAACTATGGAATGTAGAATTCAAACTATAGAGTGTGGGCTATGGGCTATGGGCTATGAAATGCAGCCTCTAGAGAGTGGACTATGAAATCCTCCAACTACATAATACTTAGCAACAATGATGTATCTTCCATATTCTGCATCTTGCATCAAAGAAATTGAACCGTCATGACTCTTTGCCTTTGATCAAATTTGTACATAAACATATAGTTTTTGAATTAGAGGGTAGTTGGTAGACATTCCTTCTTAGAGATTGCTATCTCTCTAATTTCATTCTAGATTAATAAAATTAGTTTTTATTTTTCAATGTTTATTACTGCTTCTAGTTTTAACTCTAGATTGTTTTTTCTCGATGGATCAATAGGATGAGGATTGAATGAAAAAAATAGAAATTGAGTTTTGAAATTACTAATTTTTGAAGTAGATACATCATAATAGAGTTGTACAATCTCTTCTCCTATACTTAACTCCTCTTTTTGGATCTATAGAAATAACATAGTTATGTGTGAAATGGTAATTAATGGTGGGTTTCCTATTTGGTAGACTAATTCCATTTAGAAGACCTTTAGATTAATATTTCCTCAACAAATACTCCATGGCACTAGTTGTAATATCATAGAGGGGTTGTGGGTAATCCTTGTATTATTGGCATTTGGAGCTAAATTTAGATAAATAAAATACCATTAACCTGAACTCTTGCGAAAGCATATTTAAAAAGAACTTCAATGTGTCGATATAAATTTTTACCCAATCCCATCCAATTAAACATTTTGAGAATAAAATCCCTATAGATTCAATTGTATGCCTTATCCATTTCCATTTTAACTAGAATAACATTCTAATTGGATACTTGACCACATTGAGATGCTTCCCAAGGTGATATCAAGTTGTCTAGAATGTAGAATCATTTGATGAAACTAGTTTGTTCAAGAGTAACAATGTTTTTGGCAATAGGTGTGAGATGGATGTCTAAGGATTTACATATAATTTTAATAAAAATATTAAGCAAGGTAATGGGGTGCCCAGTAGAGATATAGTCCCCATCAAAAACATTTGAAATAAACTTGATAATCCTGTAATTAATGAATGTCCCAAGGTATCCCTCCATAAAGGATTGTTTACACATTTTATGGAGATCAATTTCAATAACTGATGAGAGATTTTTAAAAAATTCAATGCATAGTCCGTCAATACTAGGAGATTTTTATTTTTCATGTCCTATAAAGCTTGCTTCAATTCATCTAGTGAAATAATTTTGTATCAAGAATTAGAGTAAGTTCTTGAGACAAGCGAAGGAATGCAATCCATAACATAACTAGTTAGAACAGGAGATAACTCATTTATAAGATCTTCAATAAAGAGATTAGCAAAATGAGTATAAATGGCATTACCAATTTGCATAAAATTAGTGATTATAAAACCATCAAGAATTTTCAAATTGACAATTATATCAATAGTATTTTTTTTGCATAAATAGTTAAAGAACATAGATCATTTGTCCCTATGCTATCATCTCAAACATACATGGATACAAGATCCATTGGCTTTATATGCATCAAATCTTCTTAGATCATTTTTAGTTTGTATGAATAAGAGCTAAAGGTTAGGGGAAGAACTATGGGTTACACAATACCTAAGTCTTATAGCCCTCTTTTAAAGCCTATTATATTGCACCCATTATTGTCGAGCTATCATACAATTATAAGAATGCAAAAAAAATAATAACTCTTTGAATAGCATCTTCACACCAATCAATGCAACCTTCAGATCCAACTAGGCATGGAAAAGAATTCCATATTTGTTGTATGGTCTTTAAACCTGTCAACGCAAAAAATTCTCTTTCACCCATCACTAGCGAGCCAACACCTTTAGAGAGGGAAGTTCTAGGGCTAGATAGAGGATAAGAGTGAACCAAAGAAACCTTTCGGCTAAGCCACAGATCTAACATGATCCCTAAGGTTGATAAAACTTGTATCAAGGTTATCCAATTTGTAGTATTCTGAACTCCATCATGTTTCAAAGCATGAAGACAACTCAAAAAATAAGGATGAAACATGCAAACAAGAATATAATTTGATTCTCTTCTTGCCAAGTTAAAGATTAGCAATGTCTCCTCCCAGAAGAATGTTGCAACTGGTAAGAACAATAAGATCACTCTTTCTACATACAAACAATGACACAATTATTTACTCTTATATATTATGCCCTTATATCAAAACTCCCAATTCTTCACATGGGCCTTGAATATGGATGCAAACACACATTTGCAGATAGCAAAGAGAAATTTAATCGATAGAGGAGGAAAATAAAAATATAAAATTAAAATTAGTGTAAGAAAAATTCACAACCTATGCAAGAAACTCCACGAACTATAACCTTCGGTTTGATCCATTATTATATTAAGTATAGAAGGGGTTTTCACTCCGACGCCGTGGCCCAATGGATAAGGAGCCGGTCTACGGAACCGGAGATTCGATCCCAGCGGAGTAGCGGAGTCGGTATAGAAGGGGTTTTCACTCCGACGCCGTGGCCCAATGGATAAGGCGCCGGTCTACGGAACCGGAGATTCGATCCCAGCGGAGTCGGCCCCTTTTGTGTATGTGTGCACATTTTTTTGTTACATAGAAGAGTGGGTCACAATTGAGTGTTTAACCAGTCCATCTATATTAAATGGATTTATTGACTTATTAATTCTAATGAGTCCATCTTTACCATAGATACTTTGGTCACAATTGCCTGAATATCCTGCACCATTTTATTTTTGTTACATAAAAGAGTAGGTCACAATTAAATGAATATTAAATCGACTTATTAATTCTAACGAGTTCATCTCCACTATAGATACGTATTTGGTCGCGTATTCTAACCAGTCCATCTCTACCATAGATAAGTATTTGGTCACTATTGCTTGGATATTAGATATTTATTAATTGTAAGGAGTCCATTCTACCATAAATAGATATATGTTAAATAGATAATTATTAATGTGAAACAAAATTTTAATAAGAATTTATTACCATTTTTCAATGTTCGACACAGCACCATTTTATTATCTGTCATGAATCCATCAATTGGCGACTGGCTTTTTGGATTATCATTTACAGCCGTTTATCGCTGATGGCATATCGCCCAATACTTGTAAAAGCTAAAACCAGAAGACAAGATATTAAGAGAAGGGTTGCATCAATTAACGACATACCAACCACTTCGTCCATGTAAAAGAGCATTAAATTATTTGATCTTCTTAGGGATGCAGATATATTGCATTTCAATCAAAAGCTATGAGTCTTCAGTGTTGGTTTAGCATTCTCAGTGTAAAAAAAAAGAGTGTCTTCAGATGACCCCAGACAGGAACCTTCCATAAACTGTCGAAATGTTGAATGTCTTTGAAGAGGTAATGTAATGTAGACAATTGGGCAGTGGCCTAAAGAGATGGCCAATAGCTTTATGTCATAATTTGACCAAATACATATAAAATTAGTTGTGTGGTTTTTCATTGCCATGTAAGATGTTTCTATTGTGAGAGAGTCTTTTCTATTCTTGGTTTATGTTAACATAGAATAGTGCATGAAGAGAGTATTGTGCAGTCCCTTGAGAAGGATAATATTCTATTATAGAAAAGTGGTTAAAAATGATCTTTGTCCAAGCTTTAAGTTGATGTAGTGGACGTTGTCGATATGTATAAAACAAGGGAAATAATAATAATTTTATTATTATTATTATTATTATTATTATTATTGTTGTTGTCAAGGTTGGCAAGTTTTCAAGATGAAGTTATTTATGATTTTGGGATTGTGTCTAATGTTGTTATTGATATTCAGTTATAATGTAGAGCTTTTAAGAGGCTTATAATTAAAGATCTCAAAAATTGTTCTACTGAGGACAAGTCTACTGGGGACAAGTCAAATGGTTGGATGTCCTTGAACAGATTTTTGTAATCTCCTAGGATGTCTTGTATTTTGATTTTCCTATATTAATATAAACAATATTTTCAAAAAAATAAATAAAAATAATAATAATAATTATTATTATTATTTATGGTATAGAAATTTTAAAAAGATTCATGGTTGATAATTTCAAATTTTAATTTAATTATTTTTAATGTAGTATTTATTTTTTATTATTGATTTTGATTATAAATTATTATTATTATTTAATTTTGTAATGATTTTCTTGTTAGAGTATTAGCATAATTAGTTTGAATATCACTATATGTCATGGACTTCAAAATAAAATGTTTTTTTGTTTCTATTGTTCCTATGTATAAAAAGTGTATATCATCTTCTCTCATTTCTTTTTCTGACCTTCTATTTGTCTATTTTGCATCTAAGTTGGTATGAGTTGATTCTTAGTTAGGTCATGAGCATCTTTGTTTTGTAATTGATGTTTGCACGTATGTAGTTCTTTTAATCTTGATCATATGTAGGGTTAAATTCAGTAAGATAATGTTTTCTCTTTCTTCCTATCTTCTTTTTCCACATAGTTATTTTGAATTTTGTTTTTATTAAATGCCATTATATCTATATTATTATTTGGGCATTCATTCAAGTTGATATTCCATTTGTTCATCGACTTGTTTTTCTTATTTCATCCATTGTTTATTTCTTTTGTTCATATTTTCTTCTATTATAGCTTTAGGTCGTTTGTTTGATTTTTTAAGATATACTAGAAGATAAACAATGTCAACTACCGCTATAGGAAAGGTACTTGTTTTTTATAGAAGAATCTCATATGAAACTAACATTTTTATTTTAAATTTATTTTTAAGCATTTCTAAATCCTCTTTATTTTCCTCCATTTCAAGTTTGATGTGTTTCCAGCCCACATTGCACAGCCATGCAACATTATTAGTACCACTATTAGCCTAAACAGAACTCACATAGTCTTTCAATCCCATATTTCAATCTCTACACGTCAATTTCTAATGCAAAAAAGTACTATTCATCATTATAATGTTCTCTTCATTTTATATGTTTTACAAATAAGCCTATTATTGAAGTCTATTCCAAAATGTTACAAACTTTATTATCATTAATAGAAATCATTCACCATTATGCAGAAATATCAAATCATTCATCCACAAATAACTATCCACAATAACAATCCACAAATGAGAGAGATAGATAATACCCTTAAGGTAGAGAAACACAAAATAATAATCCTTAAGGAAGGAATAACTCCACAAGATCTCCCAAGATGAAAGATCCACTTAAGGAGGGCAAAGGCCCATAAGCCACTTCGTGGGCAAAGACGATTACATATGATTGTTCTCCATGATGATTACAATGACAAATATTTTTTCTTTATATATCTATCTTATTCTACTTTGGAGAACCTACTACTAATATAATATAATATTAAAATACAATTAACCTTGGGTTATGGGTGGCCCATGCCAACCCTTATACAATATAATAATATATCCCCAAATATCTATTCCTAGGTACCCTAACATGCCACCCTCCTTACAAATATTTCGTCCTCAAAACATATGAAGAAATAAGATAATATGATTTGCTAAGCAATTTTAGCAACTGGTACCAATCTCGATCATCCTTCCATCCTAGTGAAACATTGATTAGTGATGGTCTTTGTTGATGTTGGTATGCTATTTTACCACTTGAGTAACCAAATTTGCTTTGTTGGCTCCATGCTTTTGGTACTTTATTTTGATAATTCAAATGATGGGTCCACTTGTTCCTTGATGTTGATGAACTACTTTGAAAACCGGGATCACTATGTTTTCTCTGCAAAACACTTCCATACTTGGTGCCCTTCTGATGTTCTACCTTCTTTGACTCCTCAATATTTGACGATATGGTGCAACCTTAATTTGATGTTCTACCTTCTTTGACTCCTCAATATTTGACTTCATTGTTTTAAATTCTTCTACACATTGTTCTTTCATGTTCCATTTGTTTGGTGTGTCCTTGTGCTCTTCTAACAAATTTTCCTTGGACTTTGCTACTATTATTTCCATGAACTCAGTTGTTGTTGGTTCTTCCATGGAATTTTTTGCTGCTACTACCTTCTTGTATTCTATTTCAGGTTCTTCTATTTGTTTCTCTGCAATCACTTCTTGTTTTTCCTTGGATCCTTGCTCCTTAAGTTGAGAAATATCCTACACTGTTATCTTCTTTTTCCTGTACCATAACTTCATAAACTTATTTTGCACATTAATGTTAACAATACCCAAAGAATCTAACCAAGGATAACCAAGAACAATATCCTCATCATCCATCTCAATAGCATGAAAATCTAAATGTAAAACATATTTATCTATGGTGATATTAAAATCTTCAAAAATTTGAACATTCTCTCCCTTCAACTGTATTTCCTTAATTTTTGTTGCTTGAACTTGCAACCTCTTAGTCAAAGCAATATTAATAAAATTATATCTTCTACTAGGGTCAATGAAAATAATAACATTTTCCTTTTGAATGCTTCCATGAACCTGCAAAATAGACTTTTTAGATTCAAGTAAATCCCCTTGTCCACTTTTCAATTTATCTTCTACCAAAGGTATGGTTTCCTCTATTTGCATACTGACATATTTTTTATCTTCTACCACTTCTTTGAAATTTGCTAGCTCTCTTTTTATTTTCTTTTATTCTCTTTTAAGACTGTTATTTCTTCTTCATATCCCTTGATGGTAACCTTCAAACTAGCAATTTTTTTTTTTTATATGGATCCCATTTACTCAAGAATGCATGTTCCATTTCATCCCAAGTGAAGACACTATTAAAACTATAAAACCAAGAGAAAGCACCTCCTCCAAGATAGCGAGGAAGCATAATTTTCCAAAGGAAAAATGTTGATACAACCATTTAAAATTTTCCACCAATCCCTAACATCAATATCATCTTCTCTAGAAAATTTTTGTAGCTCCATAAGTTCACACCTCAAGATAATGCAAATCTAGGGTTTCATGAAAATATATATCATACCCCAATGCAAACTAGGGTTTATAAAAATATATATATATATATATATATATATATATATATATATATATATATATATATATATATATATATATATATATATATATATATATATCTCCACTGATATGAAGCTCAAATTCTACATAAAAAATTAGATCTACAATTTTTCTTCAAAACAAAATAAACTGCAATTGATTTGCTTACCCGAACTAATAAATTTTATCTTCAAAAAAATCATGATTTGAAAATTCATCACTACACTTGTTCCAAATTATTGACTTCAAAAGGTCGTATCTTCCTCAATACTACTAATATTCCTTCATATGACCATTCATTTTAAAGCTCTTCAAATTCTACATAAAATGATCCAAGAATCATCTGAATTGAATAAACTTGCCTAGAGATATGGATTCTAAAATATGAGGTATTTTTCTAGAAAAAAATCTGACCTAATTCTGCAATTCCACAAAAAAAACCCCACTTTTCGAAAAGCGTTGCTTTGATACCACTTGTTACAAACTTTATTATCATTAATAGAAATCATTCACCATTATGTAGAAATATCAAATAATTCATCCACAAATAATTATCCACAATAACAATCCACAAATGAGAGAGATAGATAATACCCTTAAGGTAGGAAAACACCAATAATAATCCTTAAGGAAGGAATAACTCCATAAAATCTCCCAAGATGAGAGAGTCACTTAAGGAGGAAAAAGTCCCATAAGCCACTTCATGGGCAAAGACGATTACATATGATTGATCTCCATGATGATTACAATGACAAATATCTCTTCTTTATATATCCATCTTCTAATTCTACTTTGGAGAGTTGAATACTAATATAATATAATATTATAATATAATATAATATTACATTACAATCAACCTTGGGTTATGGGTGGCTCATGCCCACCCTTATACAATATAATAATATATCTCCAAATATCTATTCCTAGTTACCCTAACACAAGATATGTGTACTCTATTACTCCTCCCAAAAGAACACCTTCAAAATAAAAAATTGATTGATTCTTTTTATTATGATTAGAGAAGATCATGCTTTGGTTTTTCTTGTATTTAATTTCATTTGTACCTCCTTGCAAAAGTTCTCTAAGGCCTTTAAGTACTTTCTCAAACAATGTGTATTAAAATGAGAGCATCTACATATAATAGAAGCCTCAACATATATTTTCCCAAATGAACACCATCTCCTCATCTCCAATTTATCCATTCTTATAAATTTTCAGTATAAAAAAATAGGTATCAGATAATAGCATCCTTATTTAACCCCTATGACACTTTTAAAGCATTCTGAAAGACCCATTTTGTTGCTCTATACTTTTTGATATGTTTGTATTTCATTCTACTCCATAGTTTACTTCTAGTAAAAAAAAATTTGAAGTTCACAAAATAATGATAAACTTACCCTAACAAAGATAGATCCTATTGTAGCCTATCCAAAAATTGGTGTGTGATTATTTCCAAGGAAAAATAAGAAAAATTTGATGTTATATTATTTTCGCATCAAAATATTAGAAACTCAAAGCGGCTTTGGATATTCTCATGGAAGATAACATTTCTATTTTTTCCTACATGCATGTAAACCCTTATGTTAATGTTTGAAATAATAGAAACCATAGATATCCATCAATGTTAGATTCAAAGCCTAATATGTTGAATCTTATGGTGGGCGTAGTCCTTTTTATGTAGTGGAGCATGACCACAGTAAGAAATACGATGAAACACATTGAAAGTAAGAAATACAACAAATAAGAGGACCACAAGTATATTCATTAAAAAAGCATATGTTTAACTATTTTTTGTGGTTCTATGTTTTTTTTGGATACATAGGAGAGTTGGTTACATCCATACTATTTTTAGTAATTACCAAGTGCAAGGTTCAAACCACAGGGGTTGCTCCCAAAAATTCTATACCACCTCATTATTGTTGATCCAACATGAGGGGGACCATCGGTTGCTCAATATTCATACTGTCATTGTTGGTTTGGTGCGCACTCAAAGGATTCAAATCAGATTACTACCTTTGCAACAAGTATGACCCTAAGGTTTGAACCTAGGTCTCTTCTTGGTAAGTGTCTGACCAAAAAAACAATTACCAATCCACCTAGTCCTTGGGGGCTCTTGTGGTTATATGTTACAATTATTTTTGAATTACTAGTGCATGTTTTATTAAATTCAATTTTATGGCATGTAGACTATATTTTAAAATTAGATGACATTTTCCTAATTAGTAAGGATTAAGTTATATGAAAAATGAATTATTATTTTTTGACATGCCTACTTAAATAAATCGTAATAACCAAAGTTATTTTAATTAAAGGCTTAATATTTAAAGGATACAAGGGTTTATAAAGAAGAGGATTCATTATTAAAGGGGGATTTGTAATATTAAAAAATATTCTTGTATAAAATATTAGGATGAGTGCAAGGGGAGTTTGTTCAAAGATGATTTAGAGTGTGAGGAAGTATCATAATTTTTATTTTGCAATGGTTTTTTATTAATAAATACTATAGTTTTGTATTACAAATTTAATGGTAAAATATATGTCTAAAAATTATAAACATGTTTCTTATTAAATATTTGGGTATAACTCCCGGACCTCCCCACTGCATGCTGGCTCTTTCTTAAAAACTTGGTGTCCACCCTTGGTGAATTTTTTTGTGATGAACCCTCTCAGTTCATGTCGGTCTACCCTAGCAAGAGAATGTGTATCAAGGTTGACCTAGCTAAAACCCTAAATGAGTATATCGACATTCAGGTTGGTTCTACAAGTATTCATCAGCGAGTGGTGTATGTCAACCTGCCTAATACATGTTACCATTTCCAGTCAACCTCCCACTGCATTAAGAATTGCCCCTTGATGGCTAAAAAATTCAAGGCCAAGAAGACTACCCCGATAGCTGGTGTTGTATTATCTCCCACTACCCAGCACCCTCCTTCAAAATATGGTGAATGGACTAAGATTTTGTGCAAGAAAGGGAAAGGTAGCAAGCCTACTCAAGCCGGGCATATAGTGGCCACATATGCTCAGGCCCTAGCGCCTAAGCCTCCTATGCAATCATCGGTTATGAAGTCAATCCCTATTCACTCTCCTTATCTGCCCATCGAGTCTGTAGACCATGATGAAGGGATTCGGTCCACTGTACCCTTGGGTTCTCCAGACGAGATAGGGTCTGAAGGAAGTTTCTCTCAGAATTTAGGACGGTGGTCCTGTAGCCCCCTACGAGATGAGCGACTTGATCATTTAGACAAGCGACGGCAAACTTCTCTCTCCTCCACCACCATGGACTCCTTGAAGAGTAATCCCTATCACCTATTGTTGAATAATGTGACTGAGGCCAGTGGGGGTATGCAACTTGACTCTTTTTAATGTTGTTTCTATCCTGGAATGGTTGTTAACTTCAAATTTTAATTTAATTATTTTTAATGTAGCATTTATTTTTTATTATCGATTTTGATTATAAAATTATTATTATTATTATTTTTCAATTTTATAATGATTTTTTTGTTAGAGGATTAGCATAATTAGTTTGAATATTATTATGTCTTGGACTTCAAAATAAATTGTTTTTTTGTTTCAATTGTTCCTATGTATAAAAGGTTTATATTTTCTCCTCTCATTTCTTTTTTTTTTTGACTATTTTATTTGCATATTTCACATCTAAGTTGGTATGAGTTTATTCTTAGTTGGGTCATGAGCATCTTTGTTTTGTAATTGATGTTTGCATGTATGTAGTTCTTTTAATCTTTGATCATATGTAGGGTAAAATTCAGTAAGATAATGTTCTCTCTTTCTTCCTATCTTCTTTTTCCACATAGTTACTTGAATATTGTTTTTATTAAATGCCATTATATCTATATTATTATTTGGGCATTCATTCAAGTTGATATTCCATTTGTTCATCGACTTGTTTTTCTTATTTCATCCATTGTTTATTTCTTTTGTTCATATTTTCTTCTATTATAGCTTTAGGCCTTTTGTTTGATTTTTTAAGATATACTAGAAGACAAACTATGTCAACTACCGTTATAGGAAAGGTACTTGTTTATGATAGAAGAATCTTATATGAAACTAACATTTTTATTTTGAATTTATTTTTAAGCATTTCTAAACCCTCTTTATTTTCCTCCATTTCAATATTGATGTGTTTCTAGCCCACATTGCACACCCATGCAACATTGTTAGTACCACTAATAGCCTAAATAGAACTCGCATAGTCTTTCAATCCCATATTTCAACCTCTACACTTCTATTTCTAATGCAAAAAAGTACTCTTCATCGTTATAATATTCTCTTAATTTTATATGTTTTCAAATAAGCCTATTATTAACCCAGGTATTGTAGGTGAGTTGGAGAGGAGAGGGCAATCCTCCAAGGGAGGTCTCAGGTTTAAATCTCCACCCTACCAAAAAGCTGAATTGGGTATCCAAAATCCAATTGATAATGTTGGTACGGGTAGGGTCGGGTGCAACCCTCGGGTGACTTTGACGGTGTAGAACCCCCTGTTCGTGGTCTCTTAGACCAAGGCGGCTCCGCAAGGGGTTTTTCGCTTAAAAAAAAAAAGCCTATTATTGAACTCTATCCCAATATGTTACAAACTTTATTATCATTAACAAAAATCATTCACAATTATGCAGAAATATCAATTCATTCATCCACAAATAATTATCCATAATAACAATCCACAAATGAGAGAAATACCAAATAATAACAATAATCCTTAAGGAAGGAATAACTCCACAAGATCTCCCAAGATGTGAGAGCCACTTAAGGAGGGCAAGTCCCATAAGCCACTTTGTGGATAAAGACGATTACATATGATTGTTCTCCATGATGATTACAATGACAAATATCTCTTCTTTATATTTCCATATTCTAATTCTACTTTGGAGAGTTGACTACTAATATAATATTATATTACAATACAATCAACCTTGGGTTATGGGTGGCCCATGCCAACCCTTATATAATATAATAATATATTCCCAAATATCTATTCCTAGGTACCCTAACATGCCACCCTCCTTAAAAATGTTTTGTCTTCAAAACATATGAAGAAATAAGATAATGTGATTTGCTAAGAAATGTTAGCAACTAGTACCAATCTCGATCATCCTTCCATCCTAGTGAAATATTGATTGGTGATGGTTTTCATTGATGTTGGTATGCTATTTTGCCACTTGAGTAGCTAAATCTGCTTTGTTGGCTCTATGCTTCTGCTAATTTATTTTGATAATTCAAGTGATGGGTCCACTTGTTCCTTGATGTTGATGAACTACTTTGAAAACTAGGATCATTATGTTTTCTTTGCCAAACACGGCCATACTTGGTGCCCTTATGATTCCATGTAGAACCATAATGTTATTGCCTTGAACCATACCTCCAAGATTGTTGCTGCTCATGGTGGTGTGGATGGTGATATGGTGCAACCTTAATTTGATGTTCTACCTTATTTGACTCCTCAACATTTGGCTTCATTATTTTAAATTCTTCTACACATTGTTCTTTCATGTTCCCTTTGTATGGTGTGTCTTTGTGTTGGCAATTTTGGGTTTGAGATCCTAGCTCATTGTCTATGAGTTGTCATTGATGTCAAAAGGAAATGGCATTAATGTGTGTTGGCTTCAAAGGTGAAAGATTCCAAGAGAATCTTCTTAAGAGAATCCGAAGAGATTCCATTGGATAAGGTTTTTGAATAGGGTTTTTATTAAAACCAAGTTAAATGGTTTTTATTAAAACCAATGGAGGTTCTCTTTATTATTTAATTATTATTTAAAACCCTTCAAGGTTTTAATTAATTAATTATTTTTAATTTATTAAAAATATTTAAACGTTTTTAAACCTTTTTTATTCTTAATTTATTAAAATTAATTAAGGGTTTTTAAACCCTTTAGAAAGCAATTTCAATTAAATTCGAAATTACATTTCTCTGCCGCCGACGTGTTCTAAAGTCCACGATTGGACTATAAAGATGGGAAGGGTCCTAAGGTTTAACTTCTCTTGAGAATTTTGAATGCATTAATTTTTGGCTGCGATCGATGCTTTGTTGACGCCGCAGAAGAAGAGAGATTGCATTTGAAAAACTTACGAAGTGCTTGTTCGTTGAAGTGGTAGGAAGTCTGTCTTAGACTTCGTTAGCCCCTTGTGGGCTAGTGGTAGCATAGGCTGCATTTGGGATTTGCGTAGGTGGAGGTCTGCGTTTCGATTCCCGCAGAGGGAGCTATGCATGGATTAAGTCACGTTTTTGTTAAAACGTATTTTGTGCCGCATTTTTTGGATTCGTCAAAGGCAGCCATTTTGTGATTTTCAGATTCGTCAAGGGCAGCCATTCCGTGATTTTTGGATTCTTCAAGGGCAGCCATTCTAAGGTGTGATTAATTTCTTGATATAATTTTTGGCATTGTTTAGCATTGTTTAAAAGACATAGGAGAAATAAGGGGATATTTCTTTGGTTGTATTTTTGAGATTAGTCTTTTGCTATACTAAAGTTTAAAATGGAGATATAAGGTGTAAGTTTTGGTTGTTGTGTTTTTGACTTCTTTGGTGGTTGTTTTCAAAAGAAGAGAAGCTAAAATGTGTGCTAAGGAAAGTTTTTATATGCTCATTTATCTTGGTTCTAACCCTAACTTGGTTGGAAGTTTGAGGGTTGTGTGTGGTGACAGCTTTAAGGGTCAAGTTTCTTCTACTCCAATAAGGTATGGGCACATTCTTCTTATGAGTATGATTGGTGTATGTTTTCTGAAATAAGGTTGGAGTGAAAAGGTTTTCAACTAGGTTTTCTTTGATTGGGTGTAAATCCTATTTTCTAGTTTGTTGAAGACTACTTATGCATTGTTATCCTTAAGGAGAGTTTTTTGATGAATGCATAATTTCTGGTTTGAGATAGTGGAAGCTTTGTGCACTAGGGTTTGTATTTGTGAGTCAAGCTACTTGCATTGAGTTGGTGGAACCCTTGGTTGGTTGTTTTGAGTTTGATGGTTGAGTTGCTTCCATAGAGGTTGTTTGATCAAGTTATTGCTTTACTTGATTCATGATATTGGGCTTACTCCATTGAATTGATTTGAGCAAGTTATTCTTTGCATTTGGTGATATTGTGTTGGTGGCTATTTTGTTCAAATATCTTTGGAGGGAAAAGGATTTCTACTTGTTTCATTTTCTTGTGATGATTGGTTGAATGCTTCAAGGTTAATGTTGAGTTGAATGATGTTGGTTAAACCTTGTCTATAAGCATTGTTGTTAAAGCCCTAATTGGTTGAGAAAATATATTGGTTGTGGAAAGAACATGAGTATCATTGTTATATGAGATATTGCTTGTTTGGCAATTGTTGGGTTGTGTTTCATGTTCTTGAGAAAAGCATACTACATCTATCTTATTCTTTTGAGATTGAGATTGAGTTGAGATTGATATTGGGAGTTAATTATAGATCATATTGAGTCTCTAACAATTCTCTTTATGTTTCTATGAGATTTGAGATTGAGATTGGGAGTTAAGTATAGAACATATTGAGTCTCTAACAATTCTCTTTATGCTTCTATGAGGTAGATGAATCACATTTGGTTTCTAAAAATTCTCTTTGTGGGTTCATGCTAAGCAAGTTTTTTTCTTGGTGAACTTGTGAGCTGTTGTGGACAGGTTTCATTGGGGACTTGTGAGCAGGTTTTGAACAGGTTTCGTTGGGGACTTGTGAGCAGGTTTTTGGACAGGTTTCAGTGGGGACTTGTGAGCAGATTTCGATAGGTCCTAGCAGAGGACTTGTGAGCTAAGATTGATAGTTCTATTAGAGAACTTGAGGATAGAGGTACATTGGTTCTATCAGAGAACCTGAGGATAGATTTGGAAAGTCTTTGAGAAGTCTTGTGGACAAAGGATTGATTTGTTCAAGAGTTAGACAGATCTGACAGACAGAAGAAGACTTATACTAGACCGACTGACTATGTTTGGTACAGGTTGTTGAGCTGCTATGGACGTGATCATAGAAGGTAGAGGTCTCTTAGGCTAAGCATTGAGGACAAGAGGTCTTCGGTGGAAAGGAGTTCCACATGCTGGCAAGAGGTAGAGACAGTTGATCTTCTGAGGGATCATATCCAGAGCAGAGGGGAAGGTATATCCTTTGAGTAGAGGCTCATAAATTCAGATTGGGGGAAGGTTTCTCCTTTGGGCAGAGGCTCATAAATTTAGATTGGGGGAAGGTATCTCCTTTGAGCAGAGGCTCATAAATTTATACTGGGGGAAGGTATCTCATTTGAGTCGAGGCTCATAAACATTGTAATTGGGAAGGTTTCCCAAAGAACTTTGAGATAAATTTTAAGAGAAAATTTTTGTGGACGTAGCCCAGGCATTCTGGGTGAACCACGTTAAAATTGGTGTCACTTTGTGGATGATTTTGTGCATTGCTTTGATATTGCTTTGGGTATATTGCTTTACTGTTTTAAAGTATAAAGGAAAAAGTAAAAAGAGGTCTTATACTGTTCACACCCCCTCTCAGTATAAGCTTGTGTTCTTCACTTTGTGTTGTTCTAACAAAGTTTTATTAGACTCTACTACTGTTATTTCCATGGACTCAGTTGTTATTACTTCTTCCATGGAATTGTTTGCTACTACTACCTTCTTGGATTCTATTTCAAGTTCTTCTATTTGTTTCTCTGCAATCACTTCTTGTTTTTCCTTGGATCCTTGCTCCTTAAGCTAAGAAATATCCTACAATATTATATTCTTTTTCCTGTACCATAACTTCATAAACTTATTTTGTACATTAATGTTAACAGTACACAAAGAATCTAACCAAGGATAACCAAGAACAATATTCTCATCTTTTATCTCAATAGCATGAAAATATGAATGTAAAATATATTTATCAATGGTGATCTTCAAATCTTAAAAAATATGAACATTTCTCCCTTCAACTATATTTCCTTAATTTTTATTGCTTGAACCTGCAACCTCTTAGTTAAAGCAATATTAATAAAATTATACCTGCTACTAGGGTCAGTGAAAATAATAACCTGCTCCTTTTGAATGCTTCCATGAACCTGCAAAATAGACTTTTTAGATTCAAGCAAATCCCCTTGTCCACTTTTTAATTTATTTTGTACCAAAGGTATGGTTTCCTCTATTTGCATACTGACATATTTTTTTATCTTCTACCACTTCTTTGAATTTTTCTAGCTCTCTTTTTATTTTCTTTTTATCTTTTTTAAGCATGTTTATTTCTTCTTCATATCCCTTTATGGTGACATTTAAACTAGTTAACTTTATATATGGATCCCATTTACTCAAGAATGCATGCTCCATTTCAAACCAAGTGAAGGCACTATTAAAACTATAAAACCAAGAGAGAGCTTCTCCTCCAAGATAGCGAGGAAGCATAATTTTCCAAAGAGAAAAATGTTGATACAACCATTTAAAATTTTACCACCAATCTCTAACATCAATATCATCTTCTCTAGAAAATTTTATAGCTCCATAAGTTCACACCTCAAGATAATGCAAATCTAGGGTTTCATGAAAATATATATCATGCCCCAATGCAAACTAGGGTTTTATAAAAATATATATCTCTCCACTAATTTGAAGCTCAAATTCCACATAAACAATTAGATTTGCAATTTTTCTTCAAAATAAAATAAACTGCAACTGATTTGCTTACCCAAACTATTAAATTTTATCTTCAAAAAATTCATGATTTGAAAATTCATCATTGTGCTTGTTTCAAATTACTGGATTCAAAAGATCATATCTCCCTCAATACTACTCGAATTTCTTCATATGACCACTCATTTTAAATATCTTCAAATTCCACACAAAATGATCCAAGATTCGTCTGAATTGGATAAACTTTCATAGAGATATGGCTCTTTAAAAATAAGGTATTTTTCTAAAAAAAAAATTGACCTAATAATGCAATTCCATAAAAAATCCCCACTTTTCCAAAATCGTTGCTTTGATACCACTTGTTACAAACTTTATTATCATTAACAAAAATAATTCACCATTATGCAAAAATATCAAATCATTCATCCACAAATAATTATCCACAATAACAATCCATAAATGGGAGATATATATAATACCCTTAAGGTACGAAAACACCAAATAATAATCCTTAAGGAAATAATAACTCCACAAGGTCTCCCAAGATGAGAGAGCCACATAAGGAGGGCAAAGTACCATAAGCAACTTCATGGGCAAAGATGATTACATATGATTGTTCTCCATGATGATTACAATGACAAATATCTCTTTTTTATATATCCATCTTCTAATTCTACTTTGGAGAGCCGAATACTAATATAATATAATATTACAATACAATCAACCTTGGGTTATGGGTGGCCCATAACAACCCTAATACAATATAATAATATATCCCCAAATATCTATTCCTAGGTACCCTAACACAAGATATGTGTACTCTATTACTTCTCCCAAAAGAACACCTTCAAAATAAAAAATTGATTGATTCTTTTTATTATGATTAGAGAAGATCATGCTCTTGGTTTTTCTTGTATTTAATTTCATTTGTACCTCCTTGCAAAAGTTCTCTAAGGCCTTTAAGTACTTTCTCAAATATTATGTATTAAAATAAGACCATCTACATATAATAGAAGCCTCAACATATATTTTTCCAAATGAACACCATCTCCATATCTCAAATTTAGCCATTCTTATAATTTGTCAATATAAAAAGTAGGTATGGTATAATAACATCCTTATTTAACCCTTATGACACTTTTAAAGCATTCTGAAAGACCCATTTTGTTTCTCTATACTTTTTGATATGTTTGTCTTTCATTCTAATCCATAGTTTACTTCTAGTAAAAGGTTTCTTAAAGTTCACAAAATAATGATAAACTTACCCTAACAAAGATAGATCCTATTGTAGCCTATAAAAAAATTGGTGTATCGTTATTTCCAAGGAAAAATAACATTTGATGTTTTATTTTTGCATCAAAATATTAGAAACTCAAAGCGGCTTTGAATATTCTCATGGAAGATAACATTTCTATTTGTTATTACATGCATGTAAACCCTTATGTTAATGTTTGAAATAATAGAAACCATAGATATCCATCAATGCTAGATTCAAAGCCTAATATGTTGAATCTTGTGGTGGGCATAGTCCTTTTTATGTAGTGGAGTATGACCACAGTAAGAAATACGATGAAACACATCGAAATTAAGAAACACAAAAAATAAGAGGACAAAAAGTATCTTCGTTAAAAAAGTACATGTTTAACTATTTTTTGTGATTCTATGTTTTTTTTTTATACATAGGAGAGTTGGTTACATCCATAGTGCTTTTATTAACTACCAAGTGCAAGGTTCAAACCACAGGGGTTGCTCCCAACAAGTCTATACCCCCTCATTATTGTTGATCCAACATGAGGAGGACCACTGGTTGCTCGAGATTCATACTGTCATTATTGGTTTGGTGCGCACTTAAAGGATTCAAATCATATTACTACATTTACAAAAAGTATGCCCCTAAGGTTTGAACCTAGGTCTCTTCTTGGTAAGTGCTTCACCAGACAAATAATTACCAATCCACCTAGTCCTTGGGAGCTTTTATGGTTCTATGTTACAATTATTTTTTGAATTGTTGGTGCATGTTTCATTAAATTCAAGATTATGGCATGTAGACTATCTTTATTTTAAAATTAAATGGTATTTTCCTAATTAGTAAGGATTAAATTATATGAAAAATCAATTATTACTTTTTGACATGCCTACTTAAATAAATTGTAATAACCAAAGTTATTTTAATTGAAGGCTTAATCTTTAAAGGATACAAGGATTTATAAAGAAGAGGATTCATTCTTAAAGGGGGCTTTGTAATATTAAAATATATTCTTGCATAAAAGCTTAGGATGAGCGCAAGGGTGGTTTGTTCAAAGATGATTTAGAGTGTGAGGAAGTATCATAATTTTTATTTTGAAATGGTTTTTTATTAATAAATACTATAGTTTTGTATTACAAATTAAATGGTAAAACATATGTCTAAAAATTATAAAATTATAAACATGTTGCTTATTAAATATTTATAAGATGTGTAAGATGAACAAGTTCCCCTGTCAATACTTTAGTTTTAATTATATTCAAGAAGAGATATAATGAATCCTTCCTAATTACAAATATATATAGCAAATGATAATATATGATAAATTCAAGATGTAGAAGATACTCATAGGGTTGGGATCTCAATCAAATGTTTGAATTTTTTACAAAAACTAGGATTCTACATTTAAAATACAATTACATGATTTAAGAATGATTAGTAATCAAAATATAAATGAGTATCTAAAAAACAATAAAAAAAAAATCAACTTAAAGGCCATGGGAGAAAGGATTGAACCTAAATAATTAATGGAGATACTATTAACTATTTTCCTATGGTATATGAATACTTGATGACATATTTAGAAGTTGCTAATAAGATTGAGCAATTAGTTTTTTTTTAATGAGTGGTTATTTGATGTGAGAGGAACAAAGGTTTTGAAAAATATTTTAAGAGACTAGTATACATGAAAAAAGTATACATCTCAAAATACAAGTTTAAAGTAATAAGATACAAAATCAAGTATAAGGGATGACTTAATTCAAGCAAGGTACTAGTTAAGGAGATGATAAGAACACAATACAAAGAACAAAGTGAATAACTTTAATCATTGGATATTTAAACACTTTGAAAAGAAATAAAAAATAGAAGGCTAATTTGTATAAGAAATAAAAATAATATAGTAACTTAAGACCAAAGATGAGGTAATTTCATCAATGTATTGTTTTCTACCTATACTATGAAAGTGATGTTTAGTAAAGAGGCTATTCAATACATAGTGTATAGTAAATAATGCTTTAAATCCATCAAAAAGGATAGTAAGAGAATGAAAGTTTCTATCTTAAATAAATTTGCATATAATGTTGAAGGTTATATTGATGTCCCTAATAATATGAACAATAGCAAAGTAAATATATTTAGATTAGATAAAAAAGAACTTCTTTCATATAATCAAATTACAAAGCAATGTTATAAGGAAGAAATTTTACAATGATAAATGTTTGATAAAATATATGATGAATGGATGCAAAGTGTCTACTTCATGTCCCTTATAAGCTAGAATATATAGGTTAATGCAATCACTATAGGTAAAGATGGTCTCCTTGAAAACCATAATAAAATCAAAGTTTGGTTTTGATGGTAAAATTAAATATGGTTTATTGAATTCCCAAGATCAATCCTATCTCAATTTTTAATAAGGCTTTCTTGTATAGAAAGTAGTACACACTATTATATTTTATGGTCATAGTGCCACCCATAACTATAATAGCACACATGTAGCATTGAAATCTATGTTTTTAACACCTTTGTAATGTTGCAATGATATTACAATGGTACTATCATGCATTTATATTATAAAAATTTAGTATTACCATAACACCATTATGTTAGAATAAATAGATATGATAGGGATTTATATTATTGTATTGTTTGTTATAACAACATTTTAGGGATAACTTGTTAATATTTGTAGGAATAAGTTGTTGAAGTTTGAATGGATAAGTTATTAAGATTTTTAGGGGTGGTTTATTAGAATTTGCACGGATAAGTTGTTAGGATTTTTAGATTCTCGTGTTATTAATATCAATTGATTACCATATTGTAAATCATTACAAAATGGAGCTCAAAAATACAAATAGATAATCCTATATTATATTATTTCATGGATTTAAAGTTAGACATGAACAAAGCTTATGACAGGATAAATTGGGAATTCCTAGAGGCAGTTTTATTAAAATTTGGCTTCAACATGAAATAGGTCAATTTAATAAGAGAGTGTATTTCTAAGCCTTGTTTTTTAGTTTTGGTTAATGGGTCTACTGCAGGTTTTTTCAAAGCAAATGTGGTCTAAGACAAGGAGATTCCATAAGTCCTATGATGTTCATCATTGTAGCTGAGGCCTTGGGATGAACCATTAAGGCATCAGCGGTAGCTAGACTCATATCAAGTATCAAGGCCACGTTGCTAACTACCCCGGTGACACATCAGCAATTTGTTGATGATATATTGCTACTGACTTTGGCTTCTGTGGTTGAGGCAAGAAGGATTAAAAATATTCTCATAATGTATGAAGAAGCGGTTGGACAAAAAGTGAATTTTGATAAGAGCAAACTTTATTTCATCAATACCCCCATTCCTAGGCAAAACAGAATAGCAAGGATCATGGAATGTCAGATTGCATCCCTTCCCACCTCCTATTTAGGTCTTCCCCTATTTACGGGGAAACTTGAAGGATCAATGTGGAACATAGTTCTGGAGAGGATCCAAAAAAATCTAGCAGGTTGGAAAGGACATATGTTATCTCAAGCAAGCAAAGCAGTTTTAACTATGGCTTCACTTCAAAGTATACCCGTTTACTTCCTATCAGTCTTCAGAGCTCCCAGCAAGGTGTATCATAAAATTGAGCAGCTTCAAAAAAATTTCTCTGGTCAGGGACTGAGGATAAGAAAAGGATCCATTTAGTAGGTTTTAACAAGGTTTGCAAACCTAAAGCTGATGGGGGTTAGTATTGAGGAGAGTTGCTCATCTCAATACAACTCTGTTAGCCAAACAAGCATGGCGGTTATTGACTAAGGTCGATAATGAATGGATTGCCATAGTTAGGAGGAAATACCTCCAAGGTGTGAACTTCCTTAATGACAACTTAGCAAGAAGGGGGTCTAATTTTTGGAGAGAAATCCTCATGAGCAGGGATCTTATCAAGAAATGTCTTAGATGGATTCTAGGAAATGGGCAAACAATAGACTTTTGGAAGGATCGATGGGTGAGAGCTGAGAAGTTATCCCAAAATCCTCGTTTGTCTAGGATTCAAGAGCATATGGAGCAACATATTGGGAAGAAGGTTGCAAATTATATGTGGCAGGATATAAATATCAACAGGTGGAAACACATCAGAGTACAGGGTTTTGAAGCGAAGTCTAAAGAGCTTTATAACATTTTAACTCAGAAAATTATTCCCTCTGGAGAGGATGAAGATCACATTGTTTGGGCTGAGATTGAAAGTGGTGACTTCACAGTTAAGTTTGCCTATAATTTTCTTCTCAATGTGGAAGATCAACAATTTCAACCGAGTTTGGTTTCGATCAAAGGCTTAATTCCTAAAATATCCTTTTTTTCATGGCTGGTGATTCAAGGAAAAATCCTCACTATGGACAATATGTTATCCAAAGGTATGGTTATTGCTAACCATTGCTACATGTGCAGGGCAGGATGGGAGACAACCTAACACTTGTTTTTGGAGTGTCTGATAGCGAAGTCCATCCTGGATGAACTTTTCCAAGACTTTAGGATCTCGTGGGTTAAGACTGCTCTTATATCTAAAGTGTTCCATCAATGGCCTCAACCCTTTGTTAGCCTAAAACTTAAGTACCTATGTAAAATCTTTTGGCATCATTTTCTCTAGCATATTTGGCTAGAAAGGAACCATAGAGCCTTTAAGGATACCATTCACAACCCAAAAACCATCCTCAACAAGATTATTGTCTTTGCGAAAGAAAACCTTAGCACCTTAGTGGATGAGAACCACTCAATTCTTCCCCAAGAAAAATAATTAGCTCGGGCCTTAGGTATTGAGGACAAACCTTCCATTCCTTTGCCCAATCCTAGAAATGGGATTTCTTGGGAGCCACCCCCCAGGGTTGGTTTAAACTAAATTTTGATGGTGCAGCCAAGGAGAACCCGGGGAAGATCTAGAGCTGGAGGAATAATCAGGGATCATCAAGGAAATATGTTCAAGGCCTTCATTGAACCATTGGGAATCAAAACTAATAATGAAGCAGAAGCTAGAGCCCTTTGGAGAGGGTTGCAAGTAGCCCAAGCAACTCAAGGTAACTTGATGATTGAAGGTGATTCTATGAACATCATCAACCTATTAACCAATGGCAAAAAGCCTCCATGGAGAATCGAGGGAGTCATCCATGAAGTGAGGATCCTTTTTGCGACAAGACAGAACAGGAGGGCTCATCACGTGTACCGTGAGGCCAACAGGTCAGTTGACAAATTAGCCAACATAGGTGTTGATGTTGGTAGTTTGGTGACATGGACACAAGGTGTGCCACATGAAGTGGAAAACATTATTAGTCATGAAAAGAAACCTACCCGTTAAGGAGAAATATGATGGGTGTTCTTTCCCCATGGAACTGGTAATAACTATGGTGTTTCCCTCTAAATCATACCAAATTGGAAATGAAGGTAACAGGGTGTAAGCCTTAGAATATTTCGACAAAGAATAGGAAATGAGCAAGCAACAGGTTTCACAAGTGCAAAGTTCCAAACTTCAATTCCTGTCAATGTAAGTAATGTTTACAGTTATGTTTAGGTATGGGTGTGCTTTGTTAATAAGGTGTTGTAGGGGATTCAACACAATTTATGGTAAGAAAGTTTCAAGGATGACTAGGATCTACAATCTCAGTAGAAGGCTGGATATTGTAATAGGTTTTGGGTTAACCTGCAAAACCCAGTAATTAATGAAGACTTTTATTTACCCAAAAAAAATATTCTTTTTTGGTATCAGAGGCACAAAAAGGATAAAATAGGAGTTTGCCTCACATAAGTAATTTTTATCCAAGTTGATTTTTGTCTTGGTAGTTAGTGCCCCTATAGATTGTTACTCTACAATCAATCTTGTGTTGTGTTGTCAATGGGGGTTTCTCCTACGTTGAATTTATATCTATTTGATCTAATAGACAAGGTTTGGTATTTTAATATTTATCATTTGGTGGGTTTCTCTTCACTTGATAAAGTTATTGCTTGCAATATTTGAAGTTCTATTAGACTATGGTAAGGTGTAGCTTGGAGTTTACCCATGTTTCCAGCTTGGAAAAAGTGCTAGCTAGAGTTTTTCCATTTTTCTAGCTTAGGAAAAGAGTTATTCAAAGGTTTCTCATATTTTTAGGTTGGAAAAAGTATAGCTTAGATTTTAACCAAGTTTTGATCTTGGGTGAAACAAAGTACAATATTTGGCATTTGTTGCTCTAATTTTGGAGTTCAATGTATGTTTGATATTTGACATTTATTTTTTTATGTTGTCATCAGTGGAAGAATGGTAAGAATTTAGACACTAAGCTTAAAAAATAATTAAAGAAATTTTAGTGTGTGGATCTATAAGATACTTATAATTTGTAAGTATTGATATCTGGTGAATATAGTTCTTAAGAAAGAAATTAACCTGAAAGATGATGTGGGTGACTTCAAAAAGTAACATAGAGAAGCTTTGATTCTTCTCAAATAATTTTTTGTATGTTACAAAACTATAGGAAAATTTGTAGAATAAGTATCAGACATTTGAAGTACAACATGCTTTATTTTTTAATTATCTTCTATATTCTTCCAAATTGGAGGAAGGAGGGTTTGTATTTTAGTACTTTATGCATATGAAGGATCTAAGAGATCTATTAATTTTTATTTAGAATATAGTCGATGATGAGGACATGGATAACATGTTTTGTGATGTTAGCCTCTATCTTATTAATTTTTAGTTGATTCTATGCATTTGCTTCCTAAAACTTAAAATCTTAATTTTAAATGATGTCTTATTTACTTTTACAAAAAAGGGAGGAGATAATCTAAGATGGGAGTATTCACCTCATGGAGTATAGAGAATTCATTTACTACTAAAACCAAAGATAAATAAAATTAGAATGTCACACCTTCATCATCTGATCACAAGTAAGGTAAAACTTATAATATTAATAAATCCCAAGTCATTTGTTTTTACTATAGGAACCTAGATCATATCAAATGATATTACAATAAGTTGAAGAATAAATAAAATCAACAAGGGAAGAAACGAGTAAATATTATTGAGATAGATGATCAAGAAGAGAAGTTTACTTTTGTAAAAACATAGAGTTCATCTGGTCAACCTATTGTGTGATATTGACTCTACAAAATCCAGATATTATACATGTTGGAAGTACTTGTATGTTAATTTTATTGAAGATTTAAGTAAGAGTTTGTTTTACTTGGTGATGGTAGATTCTACTTTATTGAAGGGTGTGATTATGTTAGTGTAACATTGAATAACAATGTTACATGCACTTTCAATAATATTTGGTATTTTCCTAATATGAACAAAAAATAATTTCCATTAGTAAAATCATCAAGAATTATCAAATTTTTGTGCATTTTTATAAAAATAGATGTGTGTTGAGGCATGTGGATAAAAACAAGTTCATTGCTCTCGGTATAGATGAGAAAGGGCTATACAAGTTAGTTGATGCCAAGTCTACTAATTTATTTGCCTTGGGATTTGGAGATGGTAGTTCTATTATTTGACATGAGAGGTTTAGTCACCTGTATTACAAGTATTTAATAATTCCCACAAATATGGTTCATGAATTGTCATCAATTTAGGAGCATCAACATTTGTGTATAAGATATCAAATTTGAAAATAGAGCTATCAATTGTTTGAGATGGGTAAATATTTGGTATGCCTTAGGTGTTGTGAATTAATGCATATTGATTTGTGTGTTTCAATGAATATACCTTTGGCTTGTGATGCAAAATATTTTTTCTAGTGGTTGATGATTATTCAAGGAATAGGTGGCTATAATTCCTCAAGTATGTCAAAAAAAAATCATAAATTAAATATTTTAAGGCCCTTGTGGAGAAAAAATCTAAAAATCAAATCAAGGTCTCGAATCCAAATAATGGAGATGATTCTACTTCAAAATAGTTTCAAGTTTTCTACAAGCATGAGGGTATGCATAAGCAGTATACAACTTCTTACACACCATAATAAAATAGGGTAGTATAGAGGAGAAAATGATAATCATGGGCATGGTTAGAGGCATGGTGCATAGCCAAAATATACCATATTGTTATTGGATACATGTAGTAAATAGTGCAGTCTTCATTCTTAACAGGTACGCATTTAAGGCTCTGTAGAATGTTACTCTAAAGAAGCTTGGTCTAGAAGAAAACCTTTGGTTAGTCATTTCTATATTTTTGGTTGTGTTGTTTTTGCATTAATTCATAAGGAGAAAATAACTAAGCTAGATGCAAAAAGCAAAAATTTTATGTTTATTGGCTATAGTGAACAATCCAAGACATACAAATTGCTTGATGTCTCTACTAACAATATTATAATTAGTGGATATATCATTGTACATGAGCAAAATCCTTTATTCTTAGATGATGGTTATTCATATTTTTGTATATTTTAAGAATATTGATGGTATTGCAATGGGTAGTGCAATTCACTTAGATTCATATACATCAAATAGTGATGATGAAAGCAAATATGTGAATATAGTCATATTGGTGTGTTGAAAATCCACTATGGGATGATCTTGTAGAAGAGAGCTTGACAGAGGTACACCCAAGTGAATTTTTCTAGTAACAAGAGTGACAAAAATGACCAAAATGGTATACACAAACTATGAAAGATGTCAAGAGGATGAGAAAGTAGTAGTTGGTTAATATTGGCAAGTTGAAAAGAACCTAGATAATTGAATGAATATGCAAATTTTGCTTTAGTTTTACAAATTTTTGGACCCAACATATATGAACAGGCCAAAGGTAAACTATATTGGGAGGCTACCATGGAGGCAAAATTTGACTTATTGATGAATAATAAAACATGGGAACTATGTGAATTACCCCATAGAAATAAACCCATTGGTTGTAAATGGGTTTACAAGGTTAATGAAGAACACAAACTTATCAGAGAGGGGGGTGAATAGTATAAGACAACTTTTTACTTTTCTTTCCCAATAAATATTATGCAATGTATAGATAGCAATATCAATAATAGTAATCAAATCAATGCAAAAATCACCACACACAATAGAGACACCAATTTAATATGGTTCACCCAATGTGGGCTACTCCATGGAAAAAATATTTCAATAAAAATTTCTTAATCAATCTCATCGAAATCCTTTCCCTATTACAATTTTTATGGACATCTTTCCAAAGGAGACACTAATCCTCTAATCAAGTTCGTGGATCTCTATCCATAGGAAATATCTTTCTCCTTAGCTTTGACTGGTGATCTTCTAGAAGAATAGTTACCCTCACTACTCTGGATAATGGATATATATCTACTAAAGACACCTATCCTCACTACCCTGGCTAATGGATATTTATCCACTGGATACTATCATCCTCTATTCTATGTCACATTCAAAGCTCTATCTCAAATATGTACTATACACAGTAATTCGATCTAGCACAAATCTGCTCAATCTCTATCTCTGGTCTGGCACAAACCTATCCTCAAACCTGCACCAAACTCTATCCTCAAATCTATACTAAACACAGTCCTTTGGTCTAGCACAAATCTATCCTCAATATTTTTCCTTTGATCTACACTAAACACAGTCCTTTGGTCTAGCACAAATTTTTCCTCAAGCCTTAACACAAATCTTGACTTAATCTCAAATCAAATCTGCTAGATCTACCCCAAACCTCAACCCAAGGTCTGAATAAATCAATAAATCAACTCTGCTCTCAATTCTTCTCAAATACTTGTCTCAAATATGCCTTGTAAGCTTCCACAAAAGCTCACACTAATCTATCTACAAGTCCTTTCTAGAACTTGTCCAAATCTGCTCAACAAGTCCTCACTAGAACTTGTCCAATCTGCTCAATAAGTCCTCACTAGAACTTATCCAAATCTGCTCTCAATATTTGTTCTCAAATTGTATTGTAAGCTTCCACAAAATCTCACACAAATCTATCCACAAGTCTTCTCTAAGACTTACCTCAAATCTACTCAATAAGTCCACACTAGAACTTGTACAATATCATAGAAACATAAAGAGAATTGTTAGAGACTCAATATGCTTCACATTCACCATAATGCTCAATCACTTTCAATCACTCTTTTTACCACATAAACATATAAAGAATTGTTAGAGACTCAATATGCTTCACACTTCACAAACTCTCAATCACTTTCAATATTTCTTTTATTACAAATACATATAGAGAATTATTAGAGACTCAATATGTTTCACATTCATCAACACTCAATATCTTTCTCAATTCAATTCATAATATAGAATAATTTGCTTCACAGAACTTGAACTATCACAACAACACATCCACTTGACTAGGCTCAACCAAATCTACTCAACCAATCAATAAAATAATTAATCCTTTCTTACAAACCCTAGTCCAAGCATAATAAAACTCACTCAAATATTTCCAACAATTCTTATCAATCAATCTCACATAATAATGATACTCATGATCTTGCAAACCCTAGTTCAAGTTCTTCACTCACTTTCTTACTTCAACAACAATGATTATCAAACAATCTTCACATAACCATGATACTCATGATCTTTGTAAACCCTAGTTCAAGTTCACTCAACTAATCACTTCAAAAACAATGCTTATCAAAGAAGGTTTTATCAACAACTCTTCATTCCATAAAACCTTGAAGCATTAATTCAAAACACACTCAAAAATGCTTACCAAACAATCCTTTTCACTCCAACTTTGCATTCACAACATTCAACAATGACTTACTAGGAAAATATGCTCATACCTTATTGTTTGATGTAGAAGTGGCCTTAGAAAACCTGTCTCAACCACAATTTCCTTCTTTCCAATATCAATGGTTAGATGACAAAATATCATTCTTTACACTTTCTCAAATATTCATTAGACAAATGAAATGTTGCAAACAAAAATTCCAAAGTCCTCTGAGCATAGGATTTTTGAAATGATTTGGCCACTATTGGAACAAGTCGACAATGGAAGGAGGGCAGGCCCAAGCGATATTGAAAGTGAGAAAAAAAAATTTAATCACCATTATTGAGAAGGAACAAAATAAGAAGAGGTGAGAGGTAGATTCCCAATCAGAGAGGCAAATATGACATCTGTTAGGCAAAAGAATGCCCCTCTTTATGAGGTTTTCTATAGTTAGGATGCAATCTTGGATGCATAACCAGGAAAAGGAGGTAATCTTGGGGATCAAATATTTTGTCCAAACAAGCTTGAACGGGATAGGATTTTCAATAATGTTGAGAGAGAGCAAATAGGCTGACTTGACAGTAAAATCTCTAGAATTAGTAGGTTCCCAAATAGGACAATTAGACTGGTCATTTAAAGGAATTCTGACAGAGGAAAGTTGATTATACAAACAAGATATTTTATTATCATGATCAGGGATAGCAATCCTTCTCCATCTCTTATGACCATTGATACAAGAAATGAAATTTGCCACTAAAGGTCCAACCAACTGATTAGTAATGTTCCTCAGCCTTTGAAACATAGGATTCTGATTAAGAGGTCGGTCCCCAATCCATTTGTCATCCCAGAAAGAAATAGATATGCCATTACCAAGTTGCCACCTTAGACATTTAATTAGGAGGGAACGGGATTCACAAATAGACTTCCAGAAAGTAGACCCGAAATAAGGGACCTCTCCATGAAGGAAATGGGAGTCCTGAAGGTATTTCCTCTTTATGATCTTGACCCAATGAACATTCTCATTAGAAACCAAATGCCAGGATTGTTTGGCAAGAAGAGAAATATTGAGAGGAGAAATTCTTCTAAGCCCTAAACCTCCCTGATATTTAGGCTTACACACTTTATCCCAAGAAACCAGATGAAATCTGTGTTTATTTTCAGATCCTATCCAGAGGAAATGTTTTTGGATTTTTTCTATTTTTTTGTAAACACTCACAGGAGCTTTGAACAGAGAAAGGAAGTAAACAGGAATACTCTGAAGGTAAGCCATGGTGAGAGTAATTTTCTCGGCTTGAGATAAAATATTGCTCCTCCAAGTGGTGAGTTTTTTTTGTAGCCTCTCAATGACATTGTCCCATAAACTATCTTTGACATTCCCAGTGAAGAGTGGTAAACCCAGATAAGTTGAAGGTAGAGGAGCTATGGAGCAATTAAGGATGTCAGCAATGATGTTCTATCTTCTTGGAGGAGTGTTAAGGAAGTAAAGTTTACTCTTTTGAAAATTTATCCTTTGACCTGCAGCAAGCTCATATAGGAAGAGTATCCGCTTGATGATCTTTGCTTCATTGACAAATGCAATCGTAGACAACAGAGTATCATCAAAAAATTATTGATGTGTGATAGGATCGCACTGAGAAGTCATCTGGATTCCAGAAAGGAGACCAACATTTTTTGCTGTAATTATTGATCTTCCTAAAGCCTTAGCAACAATTATAAATAAGAGAGGAGATAAAGGGTCTCCTTGCCTTATACCTTGTATGCTTTGAAAATATCCTGTAGGGGAACCATTTATGAGGACAAAAAACCAAGCAAAATAAATACATCCTTTAATTAGAGAAATCCATTCAGATTTGGAAGCCAAACTTGCTCAAGATAGAAAAAGGAAATCCCAGTTTAGTTTGTTAAAGGCCTTGTTCATATCTTGAATTAAATATGGCTAGAACGCAATAAAATAATTTTTTATTTGAAAGCCTTGGATGCCAACATTGTTGCTAGTAAAATTATCCTTTATGCTAAGGAGAATGCCCTTGCTGCTCCGTTTGATCCTTTTCCTTGTTCACCTTTTGAGAAGGCTATCCTGAATTCCTGCAATATTGTCATTGATATCCCAAGCCCTGCTAATCATTCTTCGTCCAGGACCAACATTAAATGGTAGCCTCCTCCAGTGGGGTGGGTTAAGCTTAATTTTTATGGCACTGCAAAAGGTAATCCTGGCATCGTAGGAGCTAGAGGAATCCTCCGTGATCATCTTGGAAATTCCATTTTTACCTTTTTCGAACCATTAGGAATCATGTCCAATCATTCTACTGAAGCTAAAGCAGTGTGGAGAGGTCTTCAATTCTTAAAATATATTCCCAAAAAAGTTATTGTTGAAGGATATTCTCTTAATATCATTAATTACCTAAAAACCTCCAAACCCAGTAGCTGGAGGATCAGGAATCTTGTTGAAGAAAGCAAGCAAATTCTTTGCCAACAAGTCAATGTTGTGGTTCAACACTTTCAGAGAGGGCAATTCTGTGGTTGACAAATTAGCCAACATTGGCGTGAATGCATAAGGATTGATGACTTGGATGGATGTCCTCCCCAATGAAGTTGTCGAGCTGGTCAAATGTGATCAAAATACTATCAGTCATGATGAATCTCGAAATCCTTGATTATTCCATTGCCCAAGACTCCCTTTTTTTTGTGATTCATTGGGTCCATGTCCAAAGCCCCAAAAAAATCCAAAGCAGAGATTTTATTCATCATTTGCATTATCTTTCTTTGAAAAGGGGTTCTATGTTTACATTTCCAAGTTATCCGCCGCCTCTCATATATGCCTTATTTTTTATAATTGTTTCCATGAGGAATCTCGATGTTAGGTCCACCTTATTTTTAAATCATCTCTTTCTTGTGTGGAATGATGTTTGTCCTTTTGCCTTTTTGAGAACCCTCTTTCAACGCTTTGTCTTTCGCATTCTCCCGAGGCCTCCTGGGATGAGCATCCCAATCCTTTCTGGTTATTGTGTCTGCTTTTATCATTGGCTTCATTGCGCGAGCATTACCAGAAGCTCCATTTTCCATGGGATGGTGTTTTTCCCTATTGCTCCTACCCACCTTCATCACCCTTTTTTGTGTCGTGCCTACTACCCTAACCAATCTTATCCTTTCTGGCAGTTTTTTCCTTTTTGGCCAAGCATTACTTTCTATTTATTCTTGTTGTGGCTTTATCAGTGGATGCATATTTTTGTCTCTGTTCCTTTGGGCCTGTGCTTTTTTTTTCCTTGAATTTCTTTCCTTAATTCCTTTTGTAACCATGAAGGAAGGGAAAGTTGTTTTCATTGAGCTTGAGACTCTTTTTTTTTTTTTTTGTGGAAAATATCCCAAAAGAGATGCCACTTTCGGATAAGACCCAATGAGGTAGGGATATCCATTCCGCAAAAAATGCCCAGGACTCGGACCTGGCCTACCACCTTTGACATACTCACGGAGCAAACAAACACACAAAACCAAATTAAAAAAAGTAAATAACAACAAAAATAATAAAATAAAATAAAAAAACATGCTCCTTGAGTGTGTCAAAACCAAAAGCACAACCAAACATGCACAATAAGATAAAATAAACCACAACACAAACCACATAGAAAAACACAAGAACCACATAACAAAACACAAACAAGACAAAAACAACAAAACACTACAAAGACATAACCCAAAAAAACATGAAAAATAAACACAACCAAAACCTAAAAAATAAAATAAATAAAATAAAAATAAAAACAACCAACAACCAACAACAAACAATAAACAAAAACAAAAAACATAGAAAACACTCACACATAAAAAAATGAAATAACACAAACAAAGAGAAACCCAAGAACAAAAATGAAAAAAACACAAGAACATTAACAAAAAAAATAAAAAAAAAACAAAACAAAACAACAAAAACACAAGAACAACAAAAAACAACACAAAGAACACAAAAACAAAACAAAACAAAAGAACCCACCCACCTTAAAAAACTAAATAAAAAAAACAAAGAAGACAAACGAGAAAAAAATGAACAAAACAATGACCTATCTAGACCAGAAGACTATTAAAGCAAGAATCAACAGAGGAAACAAAATAAAGAATAGAATGAGCTAGAGAACTAAAAAAACTGAATGAACCAAAGAGAAACAAAAAAAAAAACAAGAAACTAGGTACCTTCAGAACTGGAGCCATCCAAAGAAATGATAGAAAGAAGAGCTTCCCTAATTTGAGAAGCCCACCATATAGGAGGGTGGCCATAACAAGTAAGATCACCTTTTTCCAAAGCCCAATTAGCTAAAGCATCAGCACTCTTGTTTTTATCTCTGACCACATGATTGCAATCAACTTTCAAAAATCCCATTTGGATTAACTAAATCTTCTTAATAATTCTTTTTATTCTCCAACCCACCTTATGATTCTTAGAATGAGTCTTCAAGAGATTAATCATAAGTTGAGAGTCAGACTAAACTAACACCTTTTCCCATCCAAACTTAGTAGCCTCCTGAAGGCCTCTAAGGATATCATACCCCTCAGCAAGGTTATTGGAAAGAATACCCAAATTCTCAGCAAAAGTAAAAACCAGGGAGCCATCTGAAAGTCTACCAATTCCTCCCACACTGGCTTTTCCAGGGTTCCCTTTAGAGGCTTCATCAGTATTGACTTTTCCAAAATTCTTAGGAGGATATTGCCAATTTCTAGTCCTATCCATCTTACTAATACTCACATTCCCTTTAAGATGGTTGCCATTAGAAGGTTTAATCTTCAATATTTGCATCACTTGATCCCATCTTTGGTGGGAGTTTTGGGGGTGATTAAAGAGTTGATGGACTGATTCAACTAAGTTGGCTATGGTCTTTTGCCAAATATAGTGAATATCCTTCCTATCTTGATTAAAAATTCGGTTGTTCCTTTCATTCCAAATATTCCAAAGAAGAATGGTAGAACCCATCCAAACTAACTGCCTAATAAAATGATCAACACCCTCTTGATTAGGCCAATCCCTCCAAAGTTGTTCAAAAGTGAAAAAATTGGACCACTATAAGCCAAGTAAAGTTGCCATTCTCCTCCATAGCTCAGAGGCTAAAGTACACTCAATAAAAATATGGTTGATATTTTCTACATTCTCTTCACACATTTCACATCTAAAAGGGCCATGAAAACCACGCTTCATAAGTTGCTCACCAGTAAGCACCCTACGATGCAATAAAAGCCAATTAAAGAACCTCACCTTAGGCTAGAGATTTTGAGCCCACAATTGAGAAAATATGTCAGAAGAATGGTTGGGATTATTATGGCATAAGGTCAAATAACCTTGAGCAACTGAATACTCACCCTTAGTAGTGTTGTTCCATCCAAAACAATATTTTTCATGGGACCAAGAGAGGGATCTCATATGAAGGATGCCTTGGATATCTTGTCTTTGCCTTTCTGGGATTTGAATAGGCTAGTCCTCAATAGGGATCCAATATCTACCAACCTTTGAATTACCAGTATGGTACCGATAGTAATTAGCCGCACTTATCCAATTAGCTCGGTGAAGCTCCTCCATCCAAGGCCTCCAATCGGGAAACTGAGTTATCAAAGGCTTGTGACCATCCCAAGAATTTGTCCAAAAATTTGCATGTTGACCATTATGAATGATCCAAAATAATTTTTTCTTTATCAAATCCTCACCAGTCTTAAGAACTGCTAAAATGGGAGAACCTTTGGTAGGAAGTTGATAGCGAACAAGGTCTTTAAGACTTTTGTTCTCAGCATATTTAGCACGGAGATTATTGGCCCAAAGAGCATTGGGGTTATGCAACATCCTCTAATATAATTTAGCGACTAAAGCTTTGTTGTTATTAATTGAAGACCGGAATCCTAACCCCCTTCACTCTTAGGAAGACATAAAGTATCCCATTTCACCAAGGCCCATTTTCTTTTCTCCTTAGTAACACTCCAAAGGAAACGATGATTGATTTGATCTAATTCTCGAAGAACAGCCTTTGGGATATTCAAAACGGAAGAAACATAAATAGGAATAGCTTGAAGGACTAATTTTACCAAGGGAGCTTGAGACTCTTGAATTGGATTCTATTTCCACTTATATGTTCAAAGATAAAAAAGGAATCATTGATTTCTTCAACATGTTCTGCGGTGTATACGAGGAGTTTACTAAAGCTTTCATGATAACTTGGGATAACGACTTTATTTCCATCCATTGCGTCTAGTTCCAGATTTCCTTTGAGCTATTGGTGGACCTGACGGGGCAATATTTGGATGGAAAATTCATCAGAATAAACAAGCACAATTGGGAGGCGGAGTTGACACACTTTGAAAAAAACTCACCTATCCACAAGAAGGTAAAAAAGGTTTGTTTCGTCATCATTTGTCAACACCCTGGAAAGAAATTTTAAAGCCAATAATGCAATATTTTACTTGTGACAACCCCGAGTCCCAACTATGTTGTTACCATATTGCCTTTGTAAATCACTTTCGGGACTCAAAAATGATGAACATTCCTGTCGCCTTATTCTGGTCCATGGACTATACTATCACTACTAATCGTTCCAAGAAATATGAGGTCAAACCTTGTCACCAGGGTCTTTTTAAAGTCCTATACAAGTTCCTCCTTCTGCATTTCCCTTCAGGTAACCTCCCTGCCCCTGAGTCTGAGGAAGAGAATTCTTCCTCAACCCCGAGTCCGAAAAATTCTAGATCCAAAAGAAAAGACAAATGGGGTAAATCCTTTTCTGATATTTCCTCTAGGAAGAAGGCTAAATTTGAAATTACCCATGTTCGTAGTTCTTATAGGTTGAAACACAAAGAAATTGCCAAAACCCCTTTGTACACCTCTGTAAAAACTCCAAAGGATAAGTCTAATTCTCCTGACCTAGTTGAAAGGTATCTTCACAAGTTGGTTGTGCATGCAACTTCGGCCACCATTGATCATCTTGAAACTTCTCATTTGGCCATTGGAAAGGTGATATCAACTCTCAAAGAACAATGCCATGCACTAAGCCTCTTATTTTTCTGTGATAATTTTTATAATGGTCCATTTTTGGTTGGTGTTGAGGTATCCTTTGATACCAAAATTGATATCAAAGATGTTGTCAACGATGAAGATGTAATGGAGATCACTAAGGATGCCTGTACCATTGTCCTTAAGGATAGTACTAAAGAGACTTCTAAAACAGATGTGAAAGACGCTGGCCTGGAAGGTGTTGCTTCGTCTCTCATGCAGATGGACATTCCCCTTGATGGTTGAAGGCTTTTCTACTATTTTGGGGTTCCTCTACAGCAAAGGATAGCTTCTTTTTGAGTTCCTCTATGGTAGAGGATCGCTTCCTTTTGGGTTTTTTCATCTTTTTGCCTATTTCTCTCTATTCCTTTTTTCAAAGGATGCTTCTTTTTTGCTCCTTTTAGTCTGAGGTTGTAATTTTTTGTTTCAACAAGCAGTTCTATGGTTCCTTTTCATCTGCTCCTTTTTTATCCTTTGATGTACAAGGTGTTGGGGCGCCTTTCAAATGCCCTATTTTTAATAAAATTATTAATTTACCAAAAAAAAATATTCCTTAGATACAAAAATAATCAAAGCTCAAATACACCTTATTGCTCCTTCTTGCAATTAACATTCATCAAATCATCATGAAAAATAATTATTTGGATACACCTTATAATATCCAACTTAAAATAATATCTAAAACCACAAAAACTCAAAGAAAATTCCTAAAAAAACTTATTGCTCTTTTCAAACACTAAAGCAAATAACACCAAAAATTTATTTTGCATCAACCTTATAACTCCCCTTAAAACCTTACAAGCCAAATAAATTATACAAAAATTAATTTTTAACAGCTCAACTAATCCCTCTGAAAATTTTGATGCTCAACTAATGCATACCTTTGACTTCTCCCCAAAAGGGTTTCGACGTGATTCGAACCGATGTCTCCCCAAGCACTAAGCGCCTTAGTGCATTAGTGCCCACCGCGTGGGCTATAGATGCCCATGTGAAGGAAGAAAGTCTTCCTTCCTTTTCAACCTTCGTACACCATCGATTTCAACACAAAAAATAATAATTCCTCCCATGAATTCAAACCTGCACCAATCGCTGCCCTCATGTCTTGCTCACGTTGCGGTTGCCAACTGCGCTACCAGCACTTGGTGACCAAGGCTCCCTCCTTGGTGGATGAAATCCTTCTGCCTCCTCTAAGCACTTTAATAAAAATAAAATCCTCTTGTTTCACAACATGATTCACACAAGCTCTCATAGCATTAAATAAATTCGAAGGCATTAGAGACTTTGGCTAAGGTGGGGTAGTCCCCCTTTTATACACACTTGGTTAATTTTCTCCCCACGTCGATGCTCAATGTTGAATTCGAATTTTTAAATTACGACTTAATAACCCACCTTAGGGTTATTAAAATTAACATAAATTAACTTATATTTAATATTAAAATTAATTAATAATTAATTTAAATAACTTTATAAGTTAAGTAAATTAATTAATAAATTAATTTAAAATAAAAATTATATTAATTAATTTATAATTAATTTAAACTTCCATGTATAATATTAAAGAGAAATATTATAATATTATTCGCTTGGGCTTTATTCTTTGCACTTTGGACCACATCTGACTTCCTTGAACCGAGTCTTGATCAACTGAAAATGGACTATCCTTTTGCATTTATTGGAGAACCTAAAACTGATGTTGCCCACTGGAACTACCACTGATTGGTATTGAAAGCTTGACATAAATGACCACTCACTCTTGACATAAATGACAACTCATCTACTCAAAATGTCCAACAGTCTTCCCCTTTGTCATTGATGGAAATCCAAATTATTTTTACCAAAACTTGACCTTTTTCCTGTTCTGCTCCCCCTAGGAAATGGCTCCCCCTAACTCAATGCTCTCTTCTTAAATCAATTATCTCCCCATTACTGAAATCTCCCCTCCTTTGACATCAATGGCAAAGGGTCACCTTTGGGGTTCGGGACTAAGAATGAGTCTCTTAGCTTAGCCCCTCCCCCACATCCTCTTGAGGTGGTTAATTCTTGGGTGGGAGTATTTCTACTCCAAACAAGCACTGATATTTACCTTTATCCTCTTTCCTTCTCATCAGATCTTGCTGATTTTTTTTATTGTTCTTGTTCATGTCCATGTTCCTATTCCTATTCATGTTCATATTCATGTTCTTGTTCCTGTTCCTGTTCATGTTCATGCTTGATTCTAGAATGTCTACTCTACACCACTTTGTTGTATATCCAACATTATTGCACTTATAACACTTAATGTTATTATTACTTGGAGGTGCAAATGTCTTAGGATTTATCCTGGTGAAGCCATATCCGTTCCTGTCATGAACCCTGTAATTCATTACCTTGTGACAAAACTAATTACATGAGTAGCAATACCCATGGAAAATTTTCTTGTTCTTGAAGTTCCCATATTCTTGTCTTTCATGCGTCTTGCACTGTGAAGCCATGTGCCCAAATATGTGACATGAGAAACATTGTCCATTGAAATTTCCTTGCCTTGACCTCATTGGTCTCTTAGTTTCTTTTTCATTGTACTGGTTATTTTTCCATATTTTTCTTGTTTGTACATTTTTCCTTTCCTTGTTAAACTTTCTATTATCCAACTCTTCTTCAAAAGTCTCACTTTCTCTCACACTATATTCTTCTAAATTTTCTTCTTCTTCATAACTTGATATTGACTCCTCTTCTTGTTTATTTTGAGCCTATTTAAAATCAAGACCTGTCTTACTTGATGTAGACTTTTGTGCCTTGATGATATTATCCAAATTCTTTGAGCTTCTTCCAAACTTATGTATCTTATTCTTAGACTTCTCTAATTATTCCCTTAGTAGGGCTACTTCTTGTTCTAACTTTTCACATTCTAAGACCTTTGCTTCTAACTTATCCTTGAACTTTTTTGTCTTAGCTATTGTCTTGTTTAGATCCTCTATAAGCTTTCCTCTCTCTTCATCACATTCTTGAAAAAGAAACTCAAGTTGGGAGTTTTGCTTTCTTACCTTATTTAAAGTTTTAAGAGCATAATTAAGCTCTCCCTCAAGATCAACTTCTCCTTTTTATGATTCTTCCTCTATTTGTTTGTCTTTGAGAACATCTTCATTCTTTTTTGACTTGTCTTCTGTAGGATAACCTCCTTCTTCTAGTGCTATTAGAATATTCTCTTCTGGTCTTTCAAGTGTATCTTCATATTCATCATCACTAAAACTAAAACCATTCCTTGTACAACTATCTTCAATATGTCCAAAATTACCACATCTAAAACACTTGAGAATTATTGGTGACCTTTTCTTAACTTCTTTTTTTTCTTCAATCAAAAATAGGACTTCATATTTATCATTGTCTAAAAAACTATTATCACTATAACTTGAGTACTTACTTGCCTTGTCTGCATAGTAGCTCCTCTTTTATCTTTGAAAGAAATTTTTTCCTTGTTTGCCTTGTCCATCCTTGCCTTTCTTTTGGTACCTGTATCTTTCTGATTCCATGTTCCTATGATCCTATTTTCTTCATCATTATTATTTTTAACTTCTTGACAATCAGTTGCATATTGACCATACTTTCCACAATTGAAACATCTAATAGTTTTTGCATATTTAAATATTCTTGAATCCTTATTCCTTCTTCCATAATTATCTTCTTCATTACTGGATGACCCATTGCTTGAATCTAACTTCTTACCCTTTGTCTTCTTAGTAGCTTTGAAGGTTGCTTCCTTCCGGATATTAGGTTCCTCTTTGGTTCTTAACTCAAAAGCTGTAAGAATACCAAGTAACATATCTCTTGTCAAAATATCACCATCTTTTGATTCCTCTATAGAATATATATTTTCACTAAACCTTTTTGGAAGAGATCTTAAGATCTTATCACAAACATTAGGTTCTTCAATCTCAATTCCAAGTCCTTGCATGGCGTTAACAACCTCATCTACCCAAAGTAGATAAATACTAATGTTTTCCTCATCCTTTATATTTAAATATTCAATTTTTCCCTTGAGATTTTGTATCTTTGCCTTTTTGACACTTTTATCTCCTTTAGATATGCTTTGTAACTTATCCCAAATTCGTTTTGCATCTTTACAATGCATAAATTTTATGAATTTTGTTCTATGCAAACCTCTCAAAATTGTATTCATTTATTTTGAATTGTAATGTTGTAGAAGCTTACCTTCTCTATCTATAGGTGGATCAACTGGTGGTATGTATCCATTTTCAACTGCTTTCCAAATTTCATTGCCAAGTGCCATTAGGTGAATCTTTATTCTCATACTCTAAAATATATAATTGCTTCCATCAAATACTGGTGATGAATTATCTGAGGACCCATTCTTAGAATTCATTGTGTTCTTGAAAGTTTTTCATTCAAGTTGTTAAACTCTTCCGAAGGAACCCGCTCTGATACCAATTGAAGAACACAAGCTTATACTAAGAGGGGGTGTGAACAGTATAAGACTACTTTTTAATTTTCTTTCCCAATCAATATTATGCAATGTATAGATAGCAATATCAACAACAGTAATCACAACAATGCACAAATCACCACACACAATAGAGACACCAATTTAACGTGGTTCACCCAATGTGGGCTACTCCACAAAGAAAATATTTCACTAAAATTTTCTCAATCAATCTCTTGGGAATCCTTTCCCTATTATAATGTTTATGGATCTCTATTCAAAGGAGACACCAATACCCTAATCAAGTTCATGGATATCTATCCACAAGAGAACTCTTTATCCTTAGATCTAACTGGTGATCTTATAGAATAACTACTGCCCCCACTGCTCTGGCTAATGGATCTCTATCCACTGAAGAAACCTATCCTCACTACCCTGGCTAATGGATCTCTATCCACTGGAGACTGTCATCCTCTATACTCTATCACCTTCAAAGATCTGTCTCAAATATGCACTAAACACAGTCATTCGATCTAGCACAAATTTACTCAATCTCTATCTCTAGTCTGGCACAAACCTATCCTTAAATCTACACCAAAATCTATCCTAAAATTTGTACTAAACATAGTCCTTATATCTAGCACAAATCTATCCTCAATATCTGTCCTCTGATCTACACTAAACACAGTCCTTCGATCTAGCACAAATCTGTCCTCAATCTCTGTCCTCAAGCATTAACACAAATATTGACTTAATCTTAGATTAACTCTGCTAGATCTGCCCCAAACCTTAACCCAAGGTCTAAACAAATAAATCAATCAAATTTTCTCTCAAGTTTTCTCAAAGACTTGTCTCAAATATGCCTTGTAAGCTTCCAAAAAACTCACACTAATCTATATACAATTCCTTTCTAGAACTTATCCAAATCATCTCAAGTCCTCATCAGAACTTGTCCAATCTGCTCAATAAGTCCTCACTAGAACTTATCCAAATATGCTCTCAATCTCTGTTTTCAAACTGTATTGTAAGCTTCCACAAAAGCTCACACAAATCTATCCACAAGTCTTCTCTAAGACTTACCTCAAATATACTCAACAAGTCCACACTAGAACTTGTCCAATATCATAGAAACATAAAGAGAATTGTTAGAGACTCAATATGCTTCACATTCACCACAATGCTCAATCACTTTCAATCACTCTTTTTACCATAGAAACATATAGAGAATTGTTAGAGACTCAATATTCTTCACACACAAACCCTCAATCACTTTCAATATTTCTTTTATTACATAAACATATAGAGAATTTTTAGAGACTCAAAATGCTTCACATTCATCAACACTCAATCTCTTTCTCAACTCAATTCAGAATATAGAACAATTTGTTTCATAGAACTTGAACTATCACAACAACACATCCACTTGACTAGGTTCAACTGACTCTACTCAACCAATCACTCAAAGAACTAATACTTACTTAAAAACCCTAGTCCAAGAATAAGAACACTCACTAAAATGTTTCCAACAATTCTTATCAATCAATCTCACATAATAATGATACTAATGATATTGCAAACCCTAGTTCAAGTTTTTTCACTCACTTTCTTACTTCAACAACAATGCTTATCAAACAATCTTTACATAACAATGATATTCATGATCTTTGCAAACACTAGTTCAAGTTCACTCAACTAATCACTTCAACAACAATGCTTATCAAACAAGGTTTTATCAACAACTCTTTATTCCATAAAACCTTGAAGCATTAATTCAAAACACACTCAACAATGCTTACCAAATAATCCTTTTCACTCCAACTTTACATTTACAACATTCAACAATCACTCACTAGGAATATGTGCTCATACCTTTTTATTTGATGTATAAGTGGCCTTATAAAACCTATCTCAATCACAATTTCCTTCTTTCCAATCTCATTGGTTAGATGACAAAATATCACTCAACACTTTCTCAAATATTCCTTAGATACAAAAATAATCAAAGCTCAAATACACCTTATTGCTCCTTCTTGCAATTGACTTTCATCAAATCATACATGAAAAATAATTATTTGGATACACCTTATAATATCCAACTTAAACTAATATCCAACACCACAAAAACTCAAACAATATTCCTAAAACACCTTACTGCTCTTTTCAAACACTAAATCAAATAACATCAAAATTTTATTTTACATCAACCTTATAACTCCCCTTAAAACATTACAATCCAAATAAAATATGCAAAAATTAATTTTTAATAGCTCAACTAATCCGTCCAAAAAATTTGGTGCTCAACTAATGCATACCTTTGAATTCTCCCCAAAAGGGTTTCGGCATGATTTGAACCGTCGTCTCCCCAAGCGCCAAGCACCTTAGCACTTTGGTGCCCACCGCGTGGGCTATAGATGCCCACGTGAAGGAAGAAAGACTTCCTTCCTTTTCAACCTTCATCTGCCATTGATTTCAATACAAAACAAAACAACTCATCTTGTGGGTTCGAACCTATGCCAATTTCTGCCCTCACATCTTGCTCACGCTGCGGTTGCCAACTGCGCTACCAGCGCTTGGTGACCAAGGCTCGCTTCTTAATAGATGAAATCCTTCTACCTCCTCTAAGCACTTTAATAAAAATGAAATCCTCTTGTCTCACAACACGATTCAAACAAGCTCGCATAGCATTAAATAAATTCGAAGGCATTATAGACTTTGGCTAAGGTGGGGTAGTCCTCCTTGTATACACACTTGGTTAATTTGCTCCCCACATTGGTGCTCGATGTCGAATTCGAATTTTCGAATTACAACTTAATAACCCACCTTAAGGTTATTAAAATTAACATAAATTAACTTATAATTAATATTAAAATTAATTTAAATAACTTTATAAGTTAAGTTAATTAATTAATAAATTAATTTAAAATAAAAATTATATTAATTCATTTAAACTTCCTTGTATAATATTATAAATAAATATTATAATATTATTCATTTAGGCTTTCTTCTTTGCACATTGGACCACATCTGACTTCCTGGAACCGAGTCTTGCTCAACTGAAAATGGACTATCTTTTTGCACTTATTGGAGAACCTGAAATTGATGTTGCCCACTGAAATTACCACTGACTGGTGCTGAAATCTTGACATCAATGACCACTCACTCTTGACATCAATGACAACTCATCTACTCAAAATGTCTAATAGTTAAATACATAAATTAGATGGTTTTATTGATAAATTATAAGCTTGTCTTGTTCCTAAAGGTATGCACAACAAGAAGGTATAGACTATGGAGATACATTTGTTCCAACTACAAAGGTGGTGGTCTTTCAAGTAGTTTTATTCATTTCAACACAATTTGGTTGGTAGGTATATCAAATGGATGTTAAGAATACCTTTGTTAGGTACCTAATACTAGGAGTGTGGGGACATAATATTATAGTATGGATAGAGAATGGAAAACACATAACCTAGGGCTGATTATATTTTAATATTTTATTATTGTAATATAACAATTCCCTCCATGCATTTTTATAGGTTTCCTTTGGGATCAATATCAAGCACCTTCTTAAGGTCAAGAAAACAATAAACTAGATTCTATTTATTATTATGGTGTTTTCAAACATAATAAAGTATAAGGATGTGGTTTATTGTGCAATATTGGATTCTAAATCTAGCATGGCATTTTTAACTTAGAATATTGTCGTCTAGCAACTAATTAATACTATTTTCTATTAGAGGTCTAGAAATTTTGACTAATAATGGGTAAATTATAGTAGTTCTATATTTGAGAGGATTATTTTGGAATAATTTTTATAAATACACATTATAAAAATCTTTGAATATTGTATAGGGAGTTTTTATAATTATATTGTTAAATAAGTATTGAATATATAAGAAAATAATGAAGGATCATATATATACATGTGTTTGCTCTCTCCTTTGAAAAATATTATTTTTTAGAAATTCAAATAAATATTATTGTTTTAGCCTTTAATATTCTCAATAAGTATTTATAAATTTATTAGTAAAATATAACAAATAAAAATACTATAAAATTATCTACTATTGGAGTTGGGATAAATGGTGGGTAATGTATAGTTTCACATCATTTGTGAATGCTCTAATCCTATATGTGAACCTTGTCATTTTACTTATAGGGTGTGGGGCAAGTGGTGGGAAACAAGGAGTTTCACACTATAAGCCAAGGTTGCAATCTCAAGGGTGAACCTTAACTTTTTGTCCAATGTGTTTCTAACAAGTGGTGGGTAGTGAAGAGTTTCACACTATAAAATAATGTTCAAATCCCATGGATGAAGCTTAAAATTTCAATTAGATTGTGGTTGGGAAGCGAGAAGATTCACATTGCAAACTAAAGATCTAATTTCATGGGTGAGTCTTTGTATTAAGACCATTATATTTGGATAAATGGTGGGAAGTAAGAAGTTCCATACCATAAACCAAGGTCCTAATTCCATGTGTAAGCCTTGAGATTTCCCTAATGTATTTTTGGATAGTAGTGTGGAGTTTGAGAATTTTATCACCATAAACTAAAGGTTCTAATCCCATGGATAAAGCAAACCATTTATCCCGCATGATTAGGATAAAATTGAATTGTGTAAATAGTTTCACATCATAAACTAAGTTTTGGATTCCTTTGGTGAACCTTAACATTTTGTATTAATGATTTTGATGTAAATAGTGAGAAGCAAGGAGTTTCACCCTATAATACAAGGTTTTGATCCCATCAATGAATCTTAACATTTTTATAACCATTATATTTGGGTAAAGTGATGGGGATTAAATAATTTTGTGTTATAAATAAATGTTCAAATACCATGGCTAAACCATAACTTTTTTGCATGTCGAGATGAGCTTAAGTATTTTTAATAGCCCAAGTTTCATAGAGAAGGCTCAAGATCAAATCTCGATGAGCATAGAGGTCTAGTTTATAAGAGTGGTGAATACTTGAACCCTAAGTGAACTATTCCAACATCATTATAAACTAAAATATATATGATATTCCAATATTGTATATGCATATTATTTAAAAGTAAATTATGATATTTTTATTCTTTAATTTAATTAGATATTTTTTATGTATAAAAAATTATAAAATTATCATTTGAAATTTTTTTTTTTACAAGCTCGACTGATACATATCCCACTATGGTTTGAACTTGGGTCTCCAAAAAAAACCCAAAACCCTAACCACTGCAATATCCCACAAAGACCATTTGAAAATATTCAATAGCAACATTTTTTCTTAAATTAAAGGAATTTCTTAAATATTTTAAGACACATATATAGGTTATATAGTATTGAAATGAGTTCCACTCATATCACATCATAACCATGTTATTAAGAAATATTAACAAACCACATAGTGATATTATAACAAAATATCATTATTAAGATATCATATATCTCCTACCAAGATTTAAACCTAAATATTAATATTAAAAACTTGTATATTTAATCATGTAAGATCAAACTATTTAATAAAATATTAGTATTTAAAATTATTTTAATATTTGTTTGAGGGAGGAAAACGCAATGACTCGGGATTTGTCTCTTCTTTAGGAGGTTCAAGGTTCAAACCGCGACGTGTGCGAGTGTGCGAGTGTGCGAGGAGGTGGGTGTGTGTTAAATTCCCTAGTAATAAGCATATCTCTCAGCTTTATGAGGGTTCATGGTTGGGGAGAGTCTGCTAAGATCGTAGGGGTTTCTCACACTAACCAAATAAAAAATATATATATTTTAAAATAATACAAATAAAACAATATAAAATTATTTTATTTATTATAGTAAGAGTTTAAAAAATAATTTAATAAAATTTTGTATGATATTTAAAAATAATTATATGAAATATCAAGTGGTATTAGCTCAACCAAATAAAATAGAATCAATCACTCAATGTATAGATGGAAAACAACTCAATGTATAGATGAGAAACAACCTGCCAATGGGACCATGGTTCAATATTTTATACATTTGGGTGATGTAGATCACACCAAGGTTCAAATCCCAACGATACCAAATAGATTATATAGCTCAATGTGACTAAGTTGTTATATAATGGAAAGGGCAACTCTTTCAAAACCCTACTTTTTATTATTTTTTAAATATGGGAAAACACCTAGAATAAAAACATCAAGTTTACACCCAGGTGTTGTAGGTGAGTTGGAGAGAAGAGGGCAATCCTCCAAGGGAGGTCCCAGGTTCAAATCTCCACCCTACCAAAAAGCTGATTGGGGTATCCAAAATCCAATTGATAATGTTGGTGCGGGCAGGGTCGGGTGCGACCCCCGGGTGACTTTGACTGTGTAGAACCCCCTGTTCGTGGTCTCTCAGACCAAAGAGGCTTTGCAAGGGGTTTTTCACTTTAAAAAAAAAACATCAAGTTTATCTAATGTATTTAAAGGATCCTAGAGGTTTTAGACTATGGGTATTATTTTATGACTTTAATGATATTTTTGTATTTATAAAAAGAGCACTAACAACTAATGTTGAGTTATATGATAGCTCTATCCTCCTAATATGAGATAAGGGTACATTAATTTTAGTAGTTTTTAGGTAGGATGGTGGTGGGCTATGTTGTCCAAGGATTTTGCTTCCTTTTTAACATCTAATTTGTCATCTTTTTGCCACATTTTCCTTATAATTTTTCTCATTACCTTTACTAAAATGTTAAAATAAAGATATAAGCACAATTATGAAACATGTTAAAACATGTCCCTAAAATCTTGTATCCTTATGATTGACGGTTCCATGATCATCACTTTAAGTGAAGATCATGGTTATTATTCCAATTTTAGGAATTTCGACACACCATCTAAAATTTAACATATTTTTATAGTTAGGGTTAAAATTGCGCATTGTTAATACCAACTATTTTGATTTTATGGACTCAACAAGGGTGCAATCTAGTCATCAATCTCCAAAGAAAAATTTGTCCATTTTATCCATTGAATACTCATTTTATTTTCTAATTTCACCATCAAAATATCATACATTGTAACACCAATTATCTTATTCATTCTCCTTTCATCCAGTTTTATAAATAATCCTCTACCTTTGTTGTCATTACATGCAACCCTTTTTGCTTGATCCATCTCTTTTGTTCTTGTAGGTATGGCCAAAGTTATTGATTGTTGGTTCATTGTCTTCCATGGAGGAGGATAGGGCACTCCACTAATATTCATAGTTCAATATCAAATTTATTGTGTGGGGATTGGTTTCAAGACATCTTGAATCCCTTGTGCTAATCCTAGGTTAGGTCCCTTAATATTATTGTGGCGATTCTATAAGCAAGATAGAATAGGTTTGAGTGTTTATTGCTTTGATGTTACATTATTATTGAAATTTTGATCCTTGATGCCTTAGTGTATCAAATACTAATTTTTGTATTAATATTAGACTTAAAAATATTTTTTTAACAATATCAGTGTAGGAAGTTACTTCATCTAATTTAATTTTATTGGAATACATTATATCAGTTATTGCATGCATGTTTAAATTTTTACTATATTTGTTATGTTGGTTAGAGTTTTTATCATTTGTCATATTAGTTCTAGTGATTGTATGAGTTATGCCAATTTTCTCCATAATATTCTAGTGAACCATACATTAACTCAACTTTTAAGGTATTTACCTTTAATTTTTTAGCCAATAGGGCTTAGTAGGTTAGTTGTTGGGGGTGCCACTACTTTTGTCGTAGGCTACTATAATATGTTTTGTAGATTTCCTCTTTCTCCTATAATATATTTTGAAAAATCAATCTTGTTTTAGCTATAAGAGTTTTTGGTAGGTTTCCTTCTTGGTAGCTTGCTTGAGGCTAGATATTTTGCCAAAATACCATAGTTGCTTCTGAGTACCTTTCTATCTACCCTTATGGATCCTACTACTTCTTCTCTAGGTTCTAGACTTGTTACCAGGTCTAAGAAGAAATAAGTTCAAGAAATTTAAGATGATATAAGTTACTTCATTCCTCTAGATAACTATATTTTCCACCCTTACTACCTTTTCTATCATAAATAAGATATGCACATAAAATATCTAACAAATAGGGAAGAGAATTTTGATGATCAAGATGATAGGGACCCAACCAAGGACTATGATGAGTTTTATTTTCCTAAGGTGGATTGTGAGTGTCTACATTAATTTCTAGAGAAGAGTATAATGCTTTGCCATAATTGTTACTTTATGTAGTGATCATGACTAAATTTAGAACAACATTCTCATCAATTCCAACCTCTTTCTAACCCATAAAATTTAGTGGAGTTTATGAATACTATAAGGGAAACAATTATCTATCAATTAGATAGCCATAGAAGATACAATAAGATGTAGATAAAAGCCAATAGGTGAGATTCAATTAATAAATTATAGGATATTGTGTAGAGCATGATGAATAATCTTGCTCAAATCATGAGTACTAACGTTGTGTTTTTAAACTTAGTGTTAAATGATGCATCATTATGACTAGTTATGATTTTATAACCACAACAAATATGTGATACAATTATTAGTGAAGGGAAGTTGTTTGTTTCATCCATTAAATACCCATTTCATATTCTTGTTTTTGTATCAAAATATCCTACATAAAAATACCAATTGTCTCATTTATTGTCTCTTCTCTTGGTTTTCTAAAAATATTCTTCCTCTATTGTTGGTATAATATGCATATATTTTTGCTTGATCCATCTTTGTTGCTCTTGTAGGCATGACCAAAGTCATTGATCATTGGTTTATTGCTTTCCATATAGGAGGACGAGGTACCTCACCAAGATTTGCAATTCAAGATCTATATTGTTACTTGAGGACTAGTTCTAAGGTATCTCAAATCCCTTATGCTAATCTTATTTATGGGCCTTCATGATTGTGGTGAAGTCAAAAGCAAGATACAATAGGTTTAAGTATTTACTACATTGATGTTATATTATTACTAATGTTTTGATCCTTAATGACCTAGGGTATCAAGTACTAAATTTTTGTGATACAATTAGACTCACAAATACTTTGTTAACAATCTTAATTTAAAAAAGTTGCTTCATTTTACTTCATTTCATTTTTTTTTATTGAAATTGTATTATCTCAGCTATTGCAATCTACTTATATTTCTACCATTTTCATTATTTTGGTTTAGTATTTAGTATTTCTTTTATTAGTTTGAGTGATTATATGGGTTATGACAACTTTACCCACAACAAGTTTATTCCTTGTGTATATTGAGATACATGGAATTCATTCAAATATTTAAGTAGGGGTAAAATCCTTATTCTAAAGTTGGAATATCCACCCATTTGACCATTTGAGAAACTTATATTAATGGATGACTATTATAATAATATAGATAGTAGTGAAGTGTGCAATAGATCATAAAATGATGAATATATTAGGGAATGTTAATGTGATGTACCATGCTTTATGATATTATCTTGGATTGAATGTGATGTATCTTTTTATGAATTTATGCAATAGTTTGATGATGATAGTGATTTTATATAATCATATTAACCATGTAGAGAAATAAAATTACTCGTGTGTTTTATAGGTGTAAAATGCAATAGTTGAGATAAAGCAATTTAAAAACCTATACAACTTCTAACTTCCATCATCATGTCTTGCCAATTTCTTGTAATCTAGAAACTAGAATGTGTTGCAAAAATTATCTTGAATTGGAAGTTAATTAAAGCGTGCATATATGTACCCTAACATGGAAAGGAGAGGATATTACTAACATAATCTAATTGATAGTTAAAAAATTACTTTGTAATTTGGATTATTTAATAATTATAGAGGCTTGGATGAATTCCCAAATTAATTAAATATAAACACCTTGGAACCTGTTGGCAAGTTTGAAACTTTACCACATTTCAGTTTGATTTTTGATGATTGTTTGATTGTAAAAATTTTGAACTTATTATTGAAGGTGTTGCAGTTTCAATACTTTTAGTTTCACTACAATTTTAATTTCCTGCCTCTTTATTTTTGTAATAATGTATTGTTGTAAATAATATGAAAATCATGGAAGACATGAAAAATATATATATTTTTGTTTGAAAATATTGAAGAGCACGAATGCCAGTAATAGAATTCATTTTTAAAGAAGAAGCGCTTTCAAAGGAAGAAATATGAAGCTAGGCGCTTTCACCACAATACATCCTCACCTAGGAAATTGTTGAATACATGTTCGGATCCCAAGAATGGAATGAAGAAGTATTTTTGCCTCGATCGAGGGGCGAACACCCACGTCGCCCCTCTTAGAGGTAAAAACAGAATTTAAAATGTTTTCAAAGTGAATTCACCTGAAGCATGGTCAAAGGATATAAAAGCAAGTGGAAGAAGGCATTGTTGCCCCAATAGAGGGACGAAACCTCTTGTCGCCTCTCTTTGGGATGAAAAAAAATGTTTGGTACGATAAAGAAAATATCAAAGGCACTATGTGACTTAAAATTTTGTCGCCCTAATAGAGGGGTGAAACTCTTTGGTGCGCCTCTCTGGGGTGACGTCCAATGAAAATGAATGAAGCAATGATGCATAAGTGGGCACCCATGAATTCAGGTGAGGATTTTGAAAATGACTATCACCCCAAGTGAAGTGTAAAATATTTTGTTGCCCCTCTTTGGGGTGAAATATATTCAAAGCACAATTTTAAATGATAACTTTGGTGGGCCTGACTTCGGGTAGATGAAGATAGCGCTTTCATCCCGAGGGACGAGAGAAGCTCTTTATCACCCCTCGTTGGGTTGAAAGGGTGTTTCCAAGGTTCTGAATGTTCGTAAATCTGACGATTTTGTCCATGATCGAGCAAAAGGTAAAACAAAGCACATGATGAGTTCAAAATGCAATAAATTAAACTCACCTTTCCAAGGAGCAAATGGAGTTTTGAAGGATCAATTTCAGGTAAGGATCATTACATAGCACCTTAGGTCGAATTGACAAGTGATGTTGCCCCTCTATAAGGTTGAAAGTTTTTGTCACATTCTTTCAGGGTGACAACGAAAAAGGTAGTTATAAGAAAAAAATCAAAAAATGAAGGCGCTCAAATCTCAGGTCTAGTTGTCACTTATGGTTGTTCTGACAAGCTAGTTTCACCCCTTCTTTGGGTGACATTATTTTTTCAACAAAGATATAATCTTGAGCATGCGCTTTCACAATATTCAAGGAATGATAGCATTTAATACTAGGAGTGATGCAAGCAAGCACTTCCAGAATATCTACTCCAATGTTAAGAGATCAAGGGTAATTTTTGTTTATTTCCAATATACCGATCGACACCCTTAGTGATTTTCAAAGCAAATTAATACTCAGTGGACTTTCATGGTGAAAATAAATTTCCAAAATGTAAGGCAAAGTGAATTCTTGCTCAATTCTCAAGTGATTTTGTTGTGTCCCAATGCATCAACACCCAATGTTGCTTCAAGCATTTACTTTTGTTGACTTTTCTAGGTGATTTCCTTTCGTCGAAGTTGAATCATGGTTTCTTGAATATTATTTTGACCAGAATGCCATGTTGAGGAGGAAAATATACTTGTTGGTTTTTTATCTACCAATATTTTATTTTATAAGCATTAAATGATAGAGGTAAAATCTCTCTATAAAAAACTAATCAATTTTCATTGTAAAGCATGGAAGGGTGGATACTTTGCAAAAAAATACTCCAAGTTTTATGCATCAATAGAATCAACTTGGCTTCTGATTCTTGGATCAATTTTGCATTTGATAGCTTTCTATGTGTGATTTCTAAAAGATTTTATTTCTCATTATTTGTTGTGAGTGCTTCTAAATTTAGTCTTTGCTAGTATAGGGGGGTGAATACTAGAATGTGCGTGTGAGGTTATTTTCTTGCATAATCATTAGAAGTTTTTGTGCTTATATTTTTGTTTAATGCTACTGAGTTGCTTGGTGGAAGCTCTGCTATTAGTCTATCCCCATCCTGTTAAGCTGGCTTATAGCAATATTTCCTATTTCTTTCTACAATTTACCATTTATTTCTCTTTTATCTGAACTTATACCTAGTGTAGGATTAGTAAGGGAGCCAACCCTCTCTAGAGATTTTCCTAGAGGATATTTCTTTTCTTTAGCATTTAAATGTTGGTCAGGTCTAGTGCGCACAAGGCATAGATCTTGTAACTAGGCCGATTCGTGACCAATAGTTTTTGGCATACCCTATGGGACTTTCAAAATGTTCCACTATCAATAGTATAAAGGTTTTATGTTCACCTTGTACTGTAGGATTAGAACATTTGGTGACTCAGATCAACCCAGAATACTCTGAACATGAGGTAAGTGAAATCTTTCTTCATGATTACGAGATCAAAGGTCAAGAATTCTAAAGATCCTATTGAATTGTATGAACTTGATATCCAAAATATAGAACACCCTAGGTTAGTTCCTCCAAGTGTCCCATCCACTACAACACCCTCTTAGTTAGTTGGTGTGTTTTTTGTTCCTGTAAGTCCTTCTAGCACAGCTCCTAGTTTTCCACATCCCCAACCGCACACACTAATCCATATGGCTTAAAATATGCCACCATAGAAACCACCACCAAGGTAGTTTTTGATATGGAATAGCTTTGGAGCATTAAATATACAAGCTCAAAACCCAGTCCCTCAAGCAACATTGAAGGATTTGCCTACTTATGATGGTATGGGTAAGACTGCTTACGATCACATTCAAGATGTGGCATCTTTGATGATAATAAATGATATTGCAGATGAAGATATTATGGTATGATTGTTGGTGTTGTATCTTAGAGGAACTTTTTTGTACTAGTACCGATCCTTGCCACCCACTACTATCACCACATGGGATCATTTGGCAGAGTTGTTGATTAAAAATTTTCATGAGCAAGCAGATCCATTTTCCTTGTTACATCAATTCACAAACATCCAAAGACATTCATAGGAGGAAATAGTTGATTTCAAAGTTAGATTCTCTCAAAGTTGGCATAGAGTCCTTGATGATATTTGACCAACCCATGAACAGACTTCGTTTTACTATATCTGAGCCTTCAACTTCGATATTGGTATGGCGGTTCGATAAGACAATATCCACACATTTCCATATCTATATATGCAAGTGAAAAAGGCTGAAGTGGATCTCATTTCCATAGGTAAACTAACCTCGAAGGTAACAATGCCTATCCTCCTTGATCTTCCACAACACTTGTATTCTAGTGTATTTTCATAGCTTATGCTAGTCGAAAGCGCTATTGGTGGTCAATTTAATATGATTTTATAAATTGATCACAATTTTATGGTCCCATTTGTTGAACAATTTTCTATCCTTACAAGGTCAAGAAAGAAACTTATTATGGTAGATCCAGTTGAAATGGAGCCATTGAAGGTACCTACCCAATAGAAGACACAAAATGAAAAGCAACAGCCCCAAGCGAAAGCACCCACATCAACACCCAAAGTGGATGGGCCTATTTTATTAAAATATCTATTGCCTACTCAAAAAAAGGATAGAGTGCAAGTTAAAGCTTCAAATTTGTAACCTATCGATGTGCAAGTGTAAACCAAAATGAAAGAACATGCAAAGGAAGCTCAAGTACTCATAGCTGATCAAACACCATAGGATCGAGGCTACACAATAGTACCGGAGTAAATATGAATATGTTGGTGAAAGAAAGGAGTTCAATGCACAGTCTTATAGTATTTTTGAAGAACTAAAGAGGATTCCCACCAAGGTGAGACTCTATGATGTGATACAGTTACCTGGACAAGTAGATCTGTTGCAAGAATCATTGAAATTTGCAAAAGATAAAATAAAAATTATTGATCAAATAGTGTTGACCCAAATGTTTTCCACTTTAGCAACTGGGAAAAATAGACCTCCACCATTCTATCTCTCTCAGGATGGAGGGTTGGATAGTACACAATTGCATGATTGAATCTAGTGCAACAACGATTATCATGCCAAAGGTGGTGTGTGAAGTTATGGGAATGGAGTATACAATAAATAGCCAGGTTTCTTATAGATGGATGGCACTCTTGTCAAAATAGTAGGAGTAATCAAAGATATCCCAATTTTTCTACACAATATACCACAAATAATCATCATACAGGAGTCGTTGTGGTAGACCTGGAGCCATACTTTAGTAGGTGTTTGTCCAGGGAATTTACTTCTAAGCTAGGAGGTTACCTATCATTGGACTATTCTCACCTGGAGATTCCATTCAAGGGGAAGACTTGTCTTGCTTGATGTAGGCTTTTGTGCCTTGATGATCTTATCCAAATTCTTTGAGCTTCTTCCAAACTTATGTAGCTTATCCTTAGACTTCTCTACTTCTTCCCTTAGTAGGGCTACTTCTTGTTCTAACTTTTCACATTCTAAGACCTTTGCTTCTAACTTATCCTTGAACTTATTTGTCTTAGCCATTGACTTGTTTAGATCCTCTATAAGCTTTCCTCTCTCTTCATCACATTCTTGAAACTGAAACTCAAGTTGGGAGTTTTGCTTTCTTACCTTCTTTAAAGTTTTAAGAGCATAAATAAGCTCTCCCTCAAGATCAACTTCTCCTTTTTTTTATTCTTCCTCTATTTGTTTTCCTTTGAGAACATCTTCATTCTTTTCTGACTTGTCTTCTATAGGATCACCTCCTTCTTCTTCTAGTGCCATTAGAATATTCTCTTCTGGTCCTTCAAGTGTATCCTCATATTCATCATCACTGAAACTAAAACCATTCCTTGTACAACTATCTTCAAGATGTCCAAAATTACCACATCTAAAACACTTGAGAATTATTGGTGACCTTTTCTTAACTTCTTTTTTTCTTCAATCAGAAATAGGACTTCATATTTATCATTGTCTGAGAAACTATTATCACTATCACTTGAGTACTTACTTGCCTTGTCTGCATAGTAGCTCCTCTTTTATCTTTGAAAGAAATTTTTTCCTTGTTTGCCTTGTCCATCCTTACCTTTCTTTTGGTACCTATATCTTTCTGATTCCCTGTTCCTATGATCCTATTTTTCTTCATCATTGTTATTTTTAGCTTCTTGACAATTAGTTGCATAGTGACCATACTTTCCACAATTGAAACATCTAACAGATTTTGCATCTTTAAATATTCTTGAATCCTTATTCCTTCTGCCATAATTAGCTTCTTCATCACTAGATGACTCATTGCTTGAATCTGACTTCTTGCCCTTTGTCTTCTTAGTAGCTTTGAAGGCTTCTTCCTTTCGAATATTAGGTTCCTCTTTTGTTCTTAACTCAAAAGTTGTAAGAATACCAAGTAACATATCTCTTGTCAAAATATCACCATATTTTGATTCCTCTATAGCAGAGATATTTTCACTAAACCTTTTTGGAAGAGATCTTAAGACATTATCACAAACATCAGATTCTTCAATCTCTATTCAGTCCAAGTCCTTGCATGGCATTAACAACCTCATCTACCCGAAGTAGATAAGTACTAATGTTTTCCTCATCCTTCATTTTTAAATCTTCAAATTGTCCTTTGAGATTTTGTATCTTTGCCTTTTTGACACTTTTATCTCCTTCATATATGCTTTGCAACTTATCCCAAATTCCTTTTGCATCTTTACAATGCATAAATTTTATGAATTTTGTTCTATGCAAACCTCTCAAAATTGCATTCATTGCTTTTGAATTGTAATGTTGTAGAAGCTTACCTTCCTTATCTATAGGTGGATCAACTAGTGGTATGTATCCATTTTCAACTACTTCCCAAATTTCATTGCCAAGTGCCATAAGGTGAATCTTCATTCTCATACTCCAAAATATATAATCACTTCCATCAAATACTAGTGTTGAATTATCTGAGGACCCATTCTTAGAATCCATTGTGTTCTTGAAAGCTTTTCCTTCAAGTTGTTAAACTCTTCTGAAGGAACCCGCTCTGATACCAATTGAAGAACACAAGCTTATACTGAGAGGGAGGTGAACAGTATAAGACCACTTTTTACTTTTCTTTCCCAATCAATATTATGCAATGTATAGATAGCAATATCAACAATAGTAATCAAAGCAATGCACAAATCACCACACACAATAGAGACACCAATTTAACGTGGTTCACCCAATGTGGGCTACTCCATGGAGAAAATATTTCACTAAAATTTTCTCAATCAATCTCTTGGGAATCCTTTCCCTATTACAATGTTTATGGACCTCTATCCAAAGGAGACACCAATCCCCTAATCAAGTTCATGGATCTCTATCCATAGGAGAACTCTTTCTCCTTAGCTCGACTGGTGATCTTCTAGAAGAACTGTTACCCCCACTACTCTAGCTAATGGATCTCTATCCACTAAAGACACATATCCTCACTACCCTAGCTAATGGATCTCTATCCACTAGAGACTATCATCCTCTATACTCTATCACCTTCAAAGCTCTATCTCAAATCTACACTAAACACGGTCCTTCGATCTAGCACAAATCTGCTCAATATCTATCTTTGGTCTAGCACAAACCTATCCTCAAATATACACCAAAATCTATCCTCAAATCTATACTAAACATAGTCCTTCGATCTAGCACAAATCTATCCTCAATATCTATCCTCTGATCTACACTAAACACAATCCTTCGATCTAGCACAAATCTATCCTCAATATCTATCCTCAAGCCTTAACACAAAGCTTGACTTAATCTCAAATCAACTCTGCTAGATCTACCCCAAACCTTAACCCAAGGTCTGAACAAATCAATCAATCAACTCTGCTCTCAAGTCTTCTCAAAGACTTATCTCAAATATACCTTGTAAGCTTCCACAAAAGCTCACACTAATCTATCTACAAGTCCTCTCTAGAACTTGTCCAAATCTACTCAACAAGTCCTCACTAGAACTTGTCCAAATCTGCTCAATAAGTCCTCACTAGAACTTATCCAAATCTACTCTCAATATCTATTCTCAAACTATATTGTAAGCTTCCACAAAAGCTCACACAAATCTATCCACAAGTCTTCTCTAAGACTTACCTCAAATATACTCAACAAGTCCACACTAGAACTTGTCCAATCTCATAGAAACATAAAGAGAATTGTTAGAGACTCAATATGCTTCACATTCACCACAATGCTCAATCACTTTCAATCACTCTTTTTACCATAAAAACATATAGAGAATTGTTAGAGACTCAATATGCTTCACACTCACAAACTCTCAATCACTTTCACTCTTTATCACAAAAACATATAGAGAATTGTTAGAGACTCAATATGTTTCACATTCATCAACACTCAATCTCTTTCTCAACTCAATTCAGAATATAGAACAATTTGTTTCATAGAACTTGAACTATCACAACAACACATCCACTTGACTAGGCTCAACCAACTCTACTCAACCAATCACTCAATGAATTAATCCTTGCTTACAAACCCTAGTCCAAGCATAAGAACACTCACTCAAATATTTCCAACAATGCTTATCAATCAATCTCACATAACAATGATACTCATGATCTTTGCAAACCCTAGTTCAAGTCCACTCACTCAAAAACTTATCAAACAATCTTCACATAACAATGATACTCATATCTTTGCAAACCCTAGTTCAAGTTCACTCAACTAATCACTTCAACAACAATGCTTATCAAACAAGGTTTTATCAACAACTCTTTATTCCAGAAAACCTTGAAGCATTAATTCAAAACACACTCAACAATGCTTACCAAACAATCCTTTTCACTCCAACTTTGCATTCACAACATTCAACAATCACTCACTAGGAAGATGTGCCCATACCTTTTTGTTTGATGTAGAAGTGCCCTTAGAAAACCTATCTCAATCACAATTTCCTTCTTTCCAATTTCAATGGTTAGATGACAAAATATCACTCTTAACACTTTCTCAAATATTCCTTAGACACAAAAATAATCAAAGCTCAAATACACCTTATTGCTCCTTCTTGGAATTAACATCCATCAAATCATACATGAAAAATAATTATTTGGATACACCTTATAATCTCCAACTTAAAATAATATCCAACACCACAAAACCTCAAACAATCTTCCTAAAACACCTTATTACCCTTTTCAAACACTAAAGCAAATAACACCAAAAATTTATTTTGCATCAACCTTATAACTCCCCTTAAAACCTTACAAGCCAAATAAATTATGCAAAAATTAATTTTTAATAGCTCAACTAATTCCTCCAAAAATTTTGGTGCTCAACTAATGCATACCTTTGACTTCTCCCCAAAAGGGTTTCGACGTGATTCGAACCATCGTCTCCCCAAGCGCCAAGTGCCTTAGCACTTTGGTGCCCACCGCATGGGCTATAGATGCCCACGTGAAGGAAGGAAGACTTCCTTCCTTTTCAACCTTCGTCCATCATCGATTTCAACACAAAACAAAAATAATCCTCCCATGGATTCGAACCTGCACCAATCGTTGCCCTCACGTCTTGCTCACACTGCGGTTGCCAACTGCGCTACCAGTGCTTGGTGACCAAGGCTCCCTCCTTGGTGGGTGAAATCCTTTTGCCTCCTCTAAGCACTTTAATAAAAATTAAATCCTCTTGTTGCACAACATGATTCGCACAAGCTCGCATAGCATTAAATTTAATTCGAAGGCATAAGAGACTTTGGCTAAGGTGGGGTAGTCCCCCTTTTATACACACTTGGTTAATTTGCTCCCCACGTCGACGCTCGATGTCGAATTCAAATTTAACCCACCTTAGGGTTATTTAAAATTAACATAAATTAATATTATAATTAATATTAAAATTAATTAATAATTAATTTAAATAACTTATAAGTTAAGTAAATTAATTTATAATAAAATTATATTAATTAATTTATAATTAATTTAAACTTCCTTGTATAATATTATAAAGAAATATTATAATATTATTCACTTGGGCTTTCTTCTTTGCACTTTGGACCACATCTGACTTCCTGGAACCAGGTCTTGATCAACTAAAAATGGACTATCCTTTTGCACTTATTGGAGAACCTAAAACTAATGTTGCCCACTAAAACTACCACTCACTAGTGCTGAAAGCTTGACATCAATGACCACTCACTCTTGACATCAATGACAACTCATCTACTCAAAATGTCCAACAATCTCCCCCTTTGTCATTGATGGCAACCCAAATTATTTTTACCAAAACTTGACCTTTTTCCTATTCTTCCCCTAGGAAATTGCTCCCCTAACTCAATGCTCTCTCCTTAAATCAAATCTCTCCCCCTTACTCAAATATCTCCCCTTTGACATCAATGGCAAAGGGTCACCTTTGGGGCTCGGGGCTAAGAATGAGTCTCTTAGCTTAGCCCCTCCCCCACCTCCTCTTGAGGTGGTTAATTCTAGGGTGGGAGTATTTCTACTCCCAACAAGCACTGATCTTTACCTTTGTCCTCTTTCCTTCTCATATGATCCTTCTAATTTCTTTGACTATTCCTGTTCATGTCCATGTTCCTATTCTTATTCATGTTCATATTCATATTCCTATTCTATTCTTGTTCATGCTTGATTCTGGAATGTCTGCTCTACACCACTTTGTTGTATGTCCATCATTATTGCACTTATAACACTTAATGTTATTATTCCTTGGAGGTGCAAATGTCTTGGGATTTCTCCTGGTGAAGCCATATATGTTCCTATCATGAACCCTACAATTCATTGCCTTGTGACCAAATTGATTACATGAGTAGCAATACCCATGGAAAAGTTGCATGTTCCTGAAGTTCCCATACTCCTGTCTTTCATGTGTCCTGCACTGTGAAGCCATGTGCCCAAATCTATGACATGAGAAACATCATCCATTGAAATTTCCTTGCCTTGACCTCATTGGTCTCTTAGTCTCTTTTTCTTTGTACTGGTTCCTGTTCCATCTGTTTCTTCTTTGTGCATTGTTCCTTTCCTTGTTGAACTTTCTATTATCCAACTCTTCCTCAGAAGTCTCACTTTCTCTCACATTGTCTTCTTCTAAAGTTTCTTCTTCTTCAGAACTTGAGGTTGACTCCTCTTCTTGTTTCTTTTGAGCCTGTTCAAAACCAAGACCTGTCTTGCTTGATGTAGGCTTTTGTGCCTTGATGATCTTATCCAAATTCTTTGAGCTTCTTCCAAACTTATGTAGCTTATCCTTAGACTTCTCTACTTCTTCCCTTAGTAGGGCTACTTCTTGTTCTAACTTTTCACATTCTAAGACCTTTGCTTCTAACTTATCCTTGAACTTCTTTGTCTTAGCTATTGACTTGTTTAGATCCTCTATAAGCTTTCCTCTCTCTTCATCACATTCTTGAAACTGAAACTCAAGTTGGGAGTTTTGCTTTCTTACCTTCTTTAAAGTTTTAAGAGCATAAATAAGCTCTCCCTCAAGATCAACTCCTCCTTTTTCTGATTCTTCCTCTATTTGTTTGCCTTTGAGAACATCTTCATTATTTTTTGACTTGTCTTCTATAGGATCACCTCCTTCTTCTTCTAGTGCCATTAGAATATTCTCTTCTGGTCCTTCAAGTGTATCTTCATATTCATCATCACTGAAACTAAAACCATTCCTTGTACAACTATCTTCAAGATGTCCAAAATTACCACATCTAAAACACTTGAGAATTATTGGTGACCTTTTCTTAACTTCTTCTTTTTCTTCAATCAGAAATAGGACTTCATCTTTATCATTATCTGAGAAACTATTATCACTATCACTTGAGTACTTACTTGCCTTGTCTGCATAGTAGCTCCTCTTTTGTCTTTGAAAGAACTTCTTTCCTTGTTTGCCTTGTCCATCCTTGCCTTTCTTTTGGTACCTGTATCTTTTTGATTCCCTGTTCTTATGATCCTATTTTTCTTCATCATTGTTATTTTTAGCTTCTTGAAAATCAGTTGCATAGTGACCATACTTTCCACAATTGAAACATCTAACAGATTTTGCATCTTTAAATCTTCTTGAATCCTTATTCCTTCTACCATAATTAGCTTCTTCATCACTGGATGACTCATTGCTTGAATCTGACTTCTTGCCCTTTGTCTTCTTAGTAGCTTTGAAGGTTGCTTCCTTCCAGATATTAGGTTCCTCTTTTGTTCTTAACTCAAAAGTTGTAAGAATACCAAGTAACATATCTCTTGTCAAAGTATCACCATCTTTTGATTCCTCTATAGCAGAGATCTTTTCACTAAACCTTTTTGGAAGAGATCTTAAGATCTTATCACAAACATCAGATTCTTCAATCTCAAGTCCAAGTCCTTGCATGGCGTTAACAACCTCATCTACCCGAAGTAGATAAGTACTAATATTTTCCTCATCCTTCATTCTTAAATCTTCAAATTGTCCTTTGAGATTTCGTATCTTTACCTTTTTGACACTTTTATCTCCTTCATATATGCTTTGCAACTTATCCCAAATTCCTTTTGCATCTTTACAATGCATAACTTTTATGAATTATATTCTATGCAAACCTCTCAAAATTGCATTCATTGCTTTTGAATTGTAATGTTGTAGAAGCTTACCTTCTTTATCTGTAGGTGGATCAACTGGTGGTATGTATCCATTTTCAACTGCTTCCCAAATTTCATTGCCAAGTGCCATCAGGTGAATCTTCATTCTCATACTCCAAAATATATAATCACTTCCATAAAATACTGGTGTTGAATTATCTGAGGACCCATTCTTAGAATCCATTGTGTTCTTGTAAGCTTTTCCTTCAAGTTGTTAAACTCTTTCGAAGGAACCCGCTTTGATACCAATTGAAGAACACAAGCTTATACTAAGAGGGGGTGAACAGTATAAGACCACTTTTTACTTTTCTTTCCCAATCAATATTATGCAATGTATAGATAGCAATATCAACAATAGTAATCAAAGCAATGCACAAATCACCACACACAATAGAGACACCAATTTAACGTGGTTCACCCAATGTGGGCTACTCCACGGAGAAAATATTTCACTAAAATTTTCTCAATCAATCTCTTGGGAATCCTTTCCCTATTACAATGTTTATGGACCTCTATCCAAAGGAGACACCAATCCCTAATCAAGTTCATGGATCTCTATCCATAGGAGAACTCTTTCTCCTTAGCTCTGAATGGTGATCTTCTAGAAGAACTGCTACCCCCACTACTGGCTAATGGATCTCTATCCACTGAAGACACATATCCTCACTACCTGGCTAATGGATCTCTATCCACTAGAGACTATCATCCTCTATACTCTATCACCTTCAAAGCTCTATCTCAAATATACACTAAACATAGTCCTTCAATCTAGCACAAATCTGCTCAATATCTATCTCTGGTCTAGCACAAACCTATCCTCAAATATGCACCAAACTCTATCCTCAAATCTATACTAAACATAGTCCTTCGGTCTAGCACAAATCTATCCTCAATATCTATCCTCTGATCTACACTAAACATAGTCCTTCGATCTAGCACAAATCTATCCTCAATATCTATCCTCAAGCCTTAACACAAAGCTTGACTTAATCTCAAATCAACTCTACTAGATCTACCCCAAACCTTAACCCAAGGTCTGAACAAATCAATCAATCAACTCTACTCTCAAGTCTTCTCAAAGACTTATCTCAAATATACCTTGTAAGCTTCCACAAAATCTCACACTAATCTATCTACAAGTCCTCTCTAGAACTTGTCCAAATCTCTCAACAAGTCCTCACTAGAACTTGTCCAATATCTCAATAAGTCCTCACTAGAACTTATCCAAATCTGCTCTCAATATCTATTCTCAAACTGTATTGTAAGCTTCCACAAAATCTCACACAAATCTATCCACAAGTCTTCTCTAAGACTTACCTCAAATCTACTCAACAAGTCCACACTAGAACTTGTCCAATCTCATAGAAACATAAAGAGAATTGTTAGAGACTCAATATGCTTCACATTCACCACAATGCTCAATCACTTTCAATCACTCTTTTACCATAAAAACATATAGAGAATTGTTAGAGACTCAATATGCTTCACACTCACAAAATCTCAATCACTTTCAATATCTATTTTATCACAGAAACATATAGAGAATTGTTAGAGACTCAATATGTTTCACATTCATCAACACTCAATCTCTTTCTCAACTCAATTCAGAATATAGAACAATTTATTTCATAGAACTTGAACTATCACATCAACACATCCACTTGACTAGGCTCAACCAACTCTACTCAACCAATCACTCAATGAATTAATCCTTGCTTACAAACCCTAGTCCAAGCATAAGAACACTCACTCAAATATTTCCAACAATTCTTATCAATCAATCTCACATAACAATGATACTCATGATCTTTGCAAACCCTAGTTCAAGTTCACTCAACTTAATCACTTCAACAACAATGCTTATCAAACAAGGTTTTATCAACAACTCTTTATTCCAAAAAACCTTGAAGCATTAATTCAAAACACACTCAACAATGCTTACCAAACAATCCTTTTCACTCCAACTTTGCATTCACAACATTCAACAATCACTCACTAGGAAGATGTGCCCATACCTTTTTGTTTGATGTAGAAGTGGCCTTAGAAAACCTATCTCAATCACAATTTCCTTCTTTCCAATTTCAATGGTTAGATGACAAAATATCACTCTTAACACTTTCTCAAATATTCCTTAGACACAAAAATAATCAAAGCTCAAATACACCTTATTGCTCCTTCTTGGAATTAACATTCATCAAATCATACATGAAAAATAATTATTTGGATACACCTTATAATCTCCAACTTAAAATAATATCCAACACCACAAAAACTCAAACAATCTTCCTAAAACACCTTATTACCCTTTTCAAACACTAAAGCAAATAACACCAAAAATTTATTTTGCATCAACCTTATAACTCCCCTTAAAACCTTACAAGCCAAATAAATTATGCAAAAATTAATTTTTAATAGCTCAACTAATTCCTCCAAAAATTTTGGTGCTCAACTAATGCATACCTTTGTCTTCTCCCCAAAAGGGTTTCAGCATGATTCGAACCGCCGTCTCCCCAAGCGCCAAGTGCCTTAGCGCTTTGGTGCCCACCGCGTGGGCTATAGGCGCCCACGTGAAGGAAGGAAGACTTCCTTCCTTTTCAACCTTCATCCACCGTCGATTTCAACACAAAATAAAATAATCCTCCCACGGATTCGAACCTATGCCAATCACTACCCTCACATCTTGCTCATGCTATGGTTGCCAACTGTGCTACCAGCGCTTGGTGACCAAGGCTCCCTCCTTGGTGGGTGAAATCCTTTTGCCTCCTCTAAGCACTTTAATAAAAACAAAATCCTCTTGTTGCACAACATGATTCGCACAAGCTCGCATAGCATTAAATTTAATTCGAAGGCATAAGAGACTTTGGCTAAGGTGGGGTAGTCCCCCTTTTATACACACTTGGTTAATTTGCTCCCCACGTCGATGCTCGATGTCGAATTCAAATTTTTGAATTTTGACTTAATAACCCACCTTAGGGTTATTTAAAATTAACATAAATTAACTTATAATTAATATTAAAATTAATTAATAATTAATTTAAATAACTTATAAGTTAAGTAAATTAATTAATAAATTAATTTATAATAAAAATTATATTAATTAATTTATAATTAATTTAAACTTCCTTGTATAATATTATAAAGAAATATTATAATATTATTCACTTGGGCTTTCTTCTTTGCACTTTGGACCACATCCTGACTTCCGGAACCGGGTCTTGATCAACTAAAAATGGACTATCCTTTTGCACTTATTGGAGAACCTAAAACTGATGTTGCCCACTAAAACTGCCACTGACTGGTGCTGAAAGCTTGACATCAATGACCACTCACTCTTGACATCAATGACAACTCATCTACTCAAAATGTCCAACAGTTAAATACATAAATTAGATGGTTTTATTGACAAATTCTAAGCTTGTCTTGTTCCTAAAGGTATATACTATGCAGATACATTTGTTCCAACTATAAAGGTGGTTGTCTTTCAAGTAGTTTTCTTCATTTCAACACAATTTGGTTGGTAGGTATATCAAATGGATGTTAAGAATACCTTTGTTAGGTACCTAATACTAGGAGTGTGGGGACATCATATTATATTATGGATAGAGAATGGAAAACAAATAACCTAGGGCTGATTATATTTTAAATTTTTATTATTGTAATATAACAATTCCCTCAGTGCATTTTTATAGGTTTCCTTTGGGATCAATGTCAAACACCATCTTAAGGTCAAGAAAACAATAAACTAGATTCGATTTATTGTTATGGTGTTTTCAAACATAATAAAGTATAAAGATGTGGTTTATTGTGCAATATTGGATTCTAAATCTAGCACGACATTTTTAACTTAGAATATTATCGTCTAGCAACTAATTAATATTATTTTCTAATAGAGATCTAGAAAGTTTGACTAATAATGGGTAGATTATAGTAGTTCTATATTTGAGAAGATTATTTTGGTATAATTTTAATAAATACACAATATAAATTTTTTTGAATATTGTATAGGGAGTTCTTTTAATTATATTGTTAAATAAATATTGAATATATAAGAAAAGAATGAAGGATCATATATAAAAAAAAAAAAATATATATATATATATATATATATATATATATATATATATATATATATATATATATATATGTGTGTGTGTGTGTTTGCTCTCTTGTTTGAAAAATCTTATTATTTAGAAATTCAAAAAATAATTATTGTTTTAACCTTTAATATTATCAATAAGTATTTATAAATTTAAATAGTAAAATATAACAAATAAAAATACTATAAAATTATCTACTAATGGAGTTGGGACAAATGGCGGGTAATGTATAGTTTCACATCATTAATGAATGCTCTAATGCAAACTAAAGATCTAATTTCATGGGTGAGTCTTTGTATTAAGACCATTATATTTGGATAAATGGTGGGAAGTAAGAAGTTTCATACCATAAACCAAGGTCCTAATTTCATGTGTAAGCCTTAAGATTTCCCTAATGTATTATTGGATAGTAGTGTGGAGTTTGAGAAGTTTCTCACCATAAACTAAAGGTTCTAATCCCATGGATAAAGCAAACCATTTATCCCCATGATTTGGATAAAATTGATTTGTGTAAAAAGTTTCACATCATAAACTAAGTTTTGGATTCCTTTGGTGAACCTTAACATTTTGGCTTAATGATTTTGATGTAAATAGTGAGGAGCAAGGAGTTTCACCCTATAATACAAGGTTTTGATCCCATCAATGAATCTTAACATTTTTATCACCATTATATTTGGGTAAAGTGATGGAGATTAAATAATTTTGTGTTGTAAATAAATTTTTAAATACCATGGCTAAACCATAACTTTTTTGCATGTCGAGTTGAGCTTAAGTATTTGTAATAACCCAAGTTTCATAGAGAAGGCTCAAGATCAAATCTCGATGAGCATAGAGGTCTAGTTTATAAGAGTCGTGAATACTTGAACCCTAAATAAACTATTCCAACCTCATTATAAACTAAAATATATATGATATTCCAATATTGTATATGCATATTATTTAAAAGTAAATTATGATATTTTTATTCTTTAATTTAATTAAATATTTTATATATAAAAAATTATAAAATTATCATTTGAAAAGATTTTTTTTACAAGCTCGACTGATACATATCCCACTATGGTTTGAAATTGGGTCTCCCAAAAAAAACCCAAAACTTTAACCATTGCAATATCCCACGAAGACCATTTGAAAATATTCAATAACAATATTTTTCTTAAATTAAAGGAATTTCTTAAATATTTTAAGATACATATATAGGTTATATGGTATTGAAATGAGTTCCACTCATATCACATCATAACTATGTTATTAAAAAATCTTAACAAACCACATAGTGATATTATAACAAAATATCATTATTAAGATATCATATATCTCCTACCAAGATTTAAACCTAAATATTAATTTTAAAAACTTGTATATTTAATCATTTAAGTTCAAACTATTTAATAAAATCTTATTATTTAAAATTATTTTAATATTTTTTTTGAGGGGGACAATGCAACGACTCGAGATTTGGCTCTTCTTCAAGAGGTTCAAGGTTCAAAACCGCGACGTGTGCGAGTGTGCAATGAGGTGGGTGTGTGTTAAATTCCCTATTAATAAGCATATCTCTGGGCTTTAGGAGGGGTCATGGTTGGGGAGAGTCTACTCAGCCTTATTTTTTGGTCGTAGGGATTTCTCACTCTAACCAAATCAAAAATATATATATTTTAAAATAATACAAATAAAACAATATAAAATTATTTTATTTATTATAGTAAAATTTTAAAAAATAATTTAATAAAATTTTGTATGATATTTAAAAATAATTATATCAAATATCAAGTGGTATTAGCTCAACCAAATATATTCTCAATGTCTAAGGAGGAGACCAAGGTTCAAATCTTGCCAAACGATACATGGATAATATCTAAGCTTTGTTGTAATACTACTATGCGATGATGATGTAATACAGGTGGGCATGTTTTGACTATATATATATATCAAATAGTATTAGTTCAATAAATTAGTTTCCTCAACATTTACGTTCAACTAGATTCTAATGTTCTAATATTACCAAATGATATGTATATAATATCGAAGGTGTTATAATACCACCACTTTGTAATGATGTAAAAAAAATATCAATTTCTCAAATTAATTTTGATATCCTTATGGGATTAGATATATTTCTTTCAAAGTGTGGATAGGTGAGTTTAAGAAATAATTGTTTTCTATCTCAATTTATTTGATAGCATGCATGTAAAATGTGTAGGTTAGTTTAATGATGTGTTTGGTTCTAAACACAATGATAAATTGTCTCTTATTGTTGGAATTGGGTTGGGTTTTACACATTTTTTTTATAATTGTAGTATGTTTGGATAATAAAATATTGGGCAAACAATATCCTTGAGAGGATCGTCTCACATGCACTATATACTCACTCTTTTATTTTTTTTACCCTTTATTGTTTTTATAACCAAATAGTGGTTATATATATATATATATAAAAGATAAACATATCATTTCATATAACTTATAATCTCACAAACATTAAATTTTTATATAAATAAATAAATAGAACTAATTGTTTGTGTTTTTTATGAGGTTATTAGAAATGTTACATAAAGCTAATTGAAAATATTTAAATTAAATTATTGTTTTAATTAAAATTGCAATTAAATCAATATTTACGTAACGAAAATATTGAATCTTTTCAAGCATCTTGAATGTAAAGTATAAACCTTGCTTACATTGAATTTTCATTGTTAAAAAATTATATAATCTCAACCATGTTATATGAATACATTGGTATTCCTTTAAATCTTGTTCAAGATACAAATGTTAAATTTTATGAATATACCTCCTTGTATAGGGGATTTATATAACTTATTTTCTAGGGGATTCATGAAAATAGAATAAATCACTCAATGTATAGATGGGAAAAAAACCTTCCAATGGTACCATGGTTCAATAGTTTATACGTTTAGGTGATGTAGATCACACCAAGGTTCAAATCCGAATGATACCAAATAGATTATATAGTTCAATGTGACTAAGTTGATGTATAATGGAAAGGGTAACTCTTTCAAAACCCTACTTTTTTTTATTATTTTTTTAAATATGGGGAAAAACCTAGAATAAAAACATCAAATTTATCCAATGTATTTAAAGGATCCTAGAGGTTGTAGACTATGGGTATTCTTTTATGAATTTAATGATAGTTTTGTATTTATAAGAAGAGCACTAACAACTAACTTTGAGTTATATGATAGCTCTATCCTCATAATATGAGATAAGGGTACACTAATTTTATTAGTCCTTAGGTAGGATGGTGGTGGGCTATGTTGTCCAAGGGTTTTGCTTCCTTTTTAACATCTAATTTGTCATTTTTTGCCATATTTTCCTTATAATTTTTCTCATTACCTTTACTAAAATGTTAAAATAAAGATATAAGCACAATTATGAAACATGTTAAAACATGTCCCTAAAATCTTGTATCCTTATGATTGACGGTTCTATGATCATCACTTTAAGTGAAGATCATGGTTATTGATCCAATTTTAGGAATTTCGACACACCATCTAAAATATAACATATTTTTATAGTTAGGGTTAAAATTGTGCATTGTTACCACCAACTATTTTGATTTTATGGACTCAACAAGGGTGCAATCTAGTCATCAACCTCCAAAGAAAAAGTTGTACATTTTATCCATTGAATACTCATTTCATTTTCTAATTTCACCATCAAAATATCATACATTGTAACACCAATTCTCTCATTCATTCTCATTTTATCTATTTTTATAAATAATCTTCTACCTTTTTTGTCATTACATGCAATCCTTCTTGCTTGATCCATATCTTTTGTTCTTGTAGGTATGACCAAAGTTATTGACTGCTAGTTTATTGTCTTCCATGGAGGAGGATAGGGCACTCCACTAAGATTCATAGTTCAAGATCAAATTTATTGTGTGGGTATTGGTTCCAAGGCATCTTGAATCCCTTGTGCTAATCCTAGGTTAGGTCCCTTAATATTATTGTGGTGATTCTATAAGCAAGAAAGAATAGGTTTGAGTGTTTATTGCTTTGATGTTACATTAATATTGATATTTTAATCCTTGATGCCTTACTATATCAAGTACTACTTTTTGTATTAATATTAGACTTAAAAATACTTTTTTAACAATCTCAGTGTAGGCATCTGCTTGTTGTGGTGCAGTGGTAAATGCCTTGGGTGCTGGTAGAGGCCGACCCAGGTTCCATTCCCCTTGTCTCCATCCTGCAAATATATGGTATAGTTAGGAATGTCCTATGTGCTGGTAGAGGCCGACAAGGCTTCATTCCTCCTATGCCCAACTTGTTGAAAGTGGCACCTCGAAAGGGGTGTTTTCCACTATAAATTAGTTTCACCCAGGTGTTGTAGGTGATTTGGAGAGGAGAGGGCAATCCTCCAAGGGAGGTCCCAGGTTCAAATCTCCACCCTACCAAAAATCTGAATTGGGTATCCAAAATCTAATTGATAATGTTGGTGCGGGCAGGGTCGGGTGTGACCCCCGGGTGACTTTGATGGTGTAGAACCCCCTGTTCATGGTCTCTCAGACCAAGACAGCTCTGCAAAGGGTTTTTCGCTTAAAAAAAAAAAAACAATCTCAGTGTAGGAATATACTTCATATAATTTAATTTTATTGGAATACATTAGATCAGTTATTGCATGCGTGTTTAAATTTTTACTATATTTGTTATGTTGGTTAGAGTTTTTATCATTTGTCATATTAGTTCTAGTGATTGTATGAGTTATGCCAATTTTCCCCATAATATTCTAGTGAACCATACATTAACTCAACTTTTAAGGTATTTACCTTTAATTTTTTAGCCAATAGGGCTTAGTAAGTTAGTTTTTGTAGGTGCCACTACTTTTGTCGTAGGATACTATAATATGTTTTGTAGATTTCCTATTTCTCTTATAGTTTATTTTGAAAAATAAATCTTGTTTTAGCTATAAGATGTTTTGGTAGGTTTCCTTCTTGGCAGCTTGCTTGAGGCTAGATATTTTGCCAAAATACCATAGTTGCTTTTGAGTACCTTTCTATCTACCCTTATGGATCCTACTACTTATTCTCTAGGTTCTAGAATTGTTACCAGGTCTAATAAGAAATAAGTTCAAGAAATTTAGGAGGATATAGGTTACTTCATTCCTCTAGATAACTATATTCTCCACCCTTACTAACTTTTCTATCATAAGGAAGATATGCACATAAAATATCTAACAAAAAGGAAAGTGAATTTTTATGATCAAGATGATAGGGACTCAACCAAGGACTATGATGAGTTTTATTTTTCTACGATAGGGTCCCAAGGTGGATTGTGAGTGTCTACATTAATTTCTAGAGAAGAGCATAATGCTTTGTCATAATTGTTACTTTATGTATTGATCATGACTAAACTTAGAACAAAATTCTCATTAGTACCAACCTCTTTCTAACCCATAAGATGAAAATTTAGTGGAGTATATGAATACTATAAGGGAAACAATTATCTATCAATTAGATATCCATAGAAGATACAATAAGATGTAGATGAAATCCAATAGGTGACATTCAATTAAGAAATTATAGGATATTGTGTAGAGCATGATGAATAATCTTGCTCAAATCATGAGTACTAACGTTGTGTGTTTAAACTTAGTGTTAAATGATGCATCATTATGACTAGTTATGATTTTATAACCACAACAAGGATGTGATCCAAATATTAGTGAAGGGAAGTTGTTTGTTTCATCCATTAAATACCCATTTCATATTCTTGTTTTTGTATCAAAATATCCTACATCAAAATACCAATTGTCTCATTTATTCTATCTTCTCTTGGTTTTCTAAAAATATTCTTCCTCTATTGTTGGTATAATATGCATCTCTTTTTGCTTGATCCATATCTATTGCTCTTGTAGACATGACCAAAGTCATTGATAATTGTTTTATTGCTTTCCATAGAGGAGGACAAGGTACTCCACCAAGCTTTGCAATTCAAGATCGATATTGTTACTTGAGGACTAGTTCTAAGGCATCTCAAATCCCTTATGCTAATCTTATTTATGGGTATTCATGATTGTGGTGAAGTCAAAAGCAAGATACAATAGGTTTAAGTATTTACTACATTGATGTTATATTATTATTAATGTTTTGATCCTTAATGACCTAAGGTATCAAGTACTAAATTTTTGTGATACAATTAGACTTGCAAATACTTTGTTAACAATATTAATGTAAATAGTTGCTTCATTTTACTTCATTTTATTTTCTTTAATTGAAATTGTATTATCTCAGCTAATGCAATCTACTTATATTTCTACCATTTTCATTATTTTGGTTTAGTATTTAGTATTTCTTGTATTAGTTTTAGTGATTATATGGGTTATGACAACTTTACCCACAACAAGTTTATTCCTTGTGTATATTGAGATACATGGAATTCATTCAAATATTTAAGTAGGGGTAAAATCCTTATTCTAAAGTTGGAATATCCACCCTTTTGACCATTTGAGAAACTTATATTAATGGATGACTATTAGAATAATATAAATAGTAGTGAAGTGATGAATAGATTAGGGAATTTTAATGTGATGTACCATGCTTTATGATATTATGTTGGATTGAAAGTGATGTATCTTTTTATGAATTTATGCAATAGTTTGACGATGATAGTGATTTTATATAATCATATCAACCATGTAGAGAAATCAAATTACTCATGTGTTTTGTAGGTGTAAAATGCAACAGTTGAGATAAAGCAATTTAAAAACCTATACAACTTCTAACTTCCACCATCATGTCTTGCCAAATTATTGTAATCTAGAAACTAGAATGTGTTGCAAAAATTATCTTGAATTGGAAGTTAATTAAAGGGTGCATATATGTACCCTATCATGGAAAGGAGAAGATATTACTAACATAATCCAATTGATAGTTAAAAAATTACTTTGTAATTTGGATCATTTAATAATTCTAGAGGCTTATAGGAATTCCCAAATTAATTAAAGAAAAACACCTTGGAACCTGTTGGCAGTTTTGAAACTTTACCACATTTCAGTTTGATTTTTGATGATTGATTGATTGTAAAAATTCTGATGAATTTATTATTGAAGTCATTGCAGTTTTAATTCTTTTTGTTTCACTGCAATTTTAATTTCTTGCCTCTTTATTTTTATAATAATGTATTCCTATAAATAATATCAAAATCATAGAAGCCATGAAAAATATATATATTCTTGTTTAAAAATATTGAAGAACGCAAATGCTAACAATAGAATTCATTTTCAAAGAAGAAGTGCTTTCAGAGGAAGAAGAAGACGAAGTTGGGCGCTTTCGTCCCCAAAACGTCTTTGCCCTGGAAAATATTAAATTCATGTTCGAATCTCAAGAAGAGAATGAAGAAGCACTTTTACCCCAATCAAAGGGTGAATACCCATGTCGCCCCTCTTGGAGGTGAAAACATAATTTTAAAATGCTTTCGAAGTGAAGTCGCCCAAAGCATGGTCAAAGGATATAAAAGCAAGTGGAAGAAGGCATTGTTGCCCCAATAGAGGGGCGAAACCTCTTGTCGCCCCTCTTTGGGGTGAAAAAAAAAAGTGTTTAGTACAATAAAGAAAATATAAAAGGTGTTGATGTGACTTAAAAGTGTTGTCGCCCCAATAGAGGGGTGAAACTATTTGGTGCCCCTCTTTGGGATGACGTTCAATGAGGAATGAATGAAGCAACGATGCATAAGTGGGCACCCACATGAATTCGGGTGAGGATTTTGAGAAATGACATTGTCGCCCCAACAGAGGGGTAAAACACTTTGTCACCCCTCTTTGGGGTGAAACATATTCAAAGCACAATTTCAAATGACGAATTTGGTGGGCCCGACTTCGGGTAGATGAAGATGGCGCTTTCACCCCAAGAGAGGGGTGAAGCTCTTTGTCACCCCTCCTTGGGGTGAAAGGGTGTTTCCAAGGTTATGAAGGTTCATAAAGCTGATGATTTCATCCATGATTGAGTGAAAGGTAAAACATAGAGCACATGAAGAGTTCAAAATGTAGTAAATTAAACTCACCTTTCCAAGGAGCAAATGGAGTTTTGAAGGATCAATTTTGGGTAAGGATCATTGCGTAGCGCTTTAGGTGGAATTGACAAGTGATGTCGCCCCTCTAGAAGGGTAAAAGTTCTTGTCACCTTCTTTCGAGGTGACAATGAAAAAGGTAGTTATAAGGAAAAAATAAAAAAGCAAAGGTGCTCGAATATCAGGTCCGGTTGTCGCCTATGGTTGCTCTGACAAGCTAGTTTCACCCCTTCTTTGGGTGACGTCGACTTTTCAATAAAAATATAACCCCGAGCGCACACTTTCACAATTTTTCAAGGAAGGATAGCATTTAATTTTAGGGGTGATGCAGGCAAGCACTTCCAGAATATCTACTCCAATGTTGAGAGATCAAGGGTAATTCTTATTCATTTCCAATACACCGACTATCAACCTTGGTGATTTTCAAAGCAAATTTAATACTCGATGGACTTTTTTGGTGAAAGTGGATTTCCAAAGTGTAAGGTGAAGCAAATTCATGCTCGATTCTCAGGTGATTTTGTTGTGTCCCAATGCACCGACACCCAAGGTTGCTTCAAGCATTTACTTCTATTGACTTCTTTGGGTGATTTCCTCCCATCAAAGTCGGATCATGGTTTCTTTGCAGAATGTTTTGACCAGAATGCCACTGATATCGAGGAGGAAAATATGTATGTTGGTTTTTGATCTACCAGTATTTTGTTGTATATGCATTAAATGATAGAGGTGAAATCCCTCTATAAAAGACTAATCATTTTTCATTGTAAAGGATGGAAGGGTGGACACTCTGCAGAAATATACTCCAAGTTTTTTGCATTAATAGAAACAACTTGGCTTCTGATTCTTGGAATGATTTTGCATTTGATAGCTTTCTATGTGTGATTTCTAAAGCTTTATTTCCCATTATTTGTTGTGAGTGAATTTTGCTTCTGAATTTAGTCTTTGCTAGTATAGGGGGTGAATACTGGAATGTGCTTGGGAGGTTATTTTCTTGCATAATCGTTAGAAGTTTCTATGCTTATGTTTCTATTTAATGCTACTAAGTTGCTTGGTGGAAGCTCTGTTGTTAGTCTATCCCCATCCTATTAAGTTGGCTTATAGCCATATTTCCCATCTCTTTCTACAATTTCCCATTTCTTTCCTATTTCTCTAAACTTATACCTAGTGTAGGATTAGTAAGGGAGCCAACCCTCTCTGGAGATTGGCCCGGAGGACATTTCTTTCCTTCGACCTTTCAATGTTGGTCGGGTCTAGGGTGCACAAGGCATAGATCTTGTAACTAGGCAGATTCATGACCAATAGTTTTTGGCATACTCGATGGGACTTTCAAAAGGTTCCACTATCAATAGTATAAAGGTTTGATGTTCACCTTGTACTGTAGGATTAGAACATTTGGTGACTCAACTCTACCCAGAAGTCTTTGAACATGAAGTAAGTGAAAGCTTTCTTCATGATTACGAGATCGAAGGCCAAGAATTTTGAAGATCCTATTGAGTTTTATGAACTTGATATCCAAGAGTTAGGAGAACACCCTAGGTTAGTTCCTTCGACTATCCCATCCACTACAACATCCTCTCAGTTAGCTGGTGTGTTTTCTATTCCTGCAAGTCCTGCTAGTACAACTACTAGTTTTCCACCTCCCCAACCACACACACCAGTCCATATGGCTCAAAATCTGCCACCACAACAACCACCACCAAGGTAGTTTCTAGCATGGAATAGCTCTAGAGCATTAAATCTACAAGCTCAAAACCTAGTCCCTCAAGCAACATTGAAGGCTTTGCCTACTTATGATGGTATGGGTAAGACTGCTTACGAGCACATCCAAGATGTGGCATCCTTGGTGATAATACATGGTATTGCAGATGAAGACATTATGGTATGATTGTTGGTGTTGTCTCTCAAAGGAAAGTTGTTGTACTGGTACCGGTCCTTGCCACCCACTACTATCACCACATGGGACCAGTTGGCAGAGTTGTTGATTAAAAATTTTCATGAGCAAGCAGATCCATTTTCCTTACTACATCAATTCACAAACATCCAAAGACATCCATAGGAGGAAATAGTTGATTTCAATGTTAGATTCACTCAAAGTTGGCAAAGAGTCCCTGACGGTCTTCGACCAACCCATGAACAAGCTACGTTTTACTATCTTCGAGCCTTCAACTCCGATATTGGTATGGCGGTTCGACAAGCCAATATCCACACATTTCTAGATCTATATACGCAAGCTCAAAAGGCCGAAGTGGATCTGATTGCCATAGGTAAACTACCCCCAAAGGTAACAATACCTATCCTCCCTGATCTTCCACAACATTTGTATTCTAGTGTATTTTCACAACCTATGCCTCCTATGTATCATGTTCCCTCATGGAGCTCAAGTCCACCTCAAATTGCATCAATTCTAGTCCCACAATTACCCGCTCCAACTATTCCACAATTACCCACTCCTATTATTCCATAATTACCTACTCCTCCTTCTATCCCAACATTGCCTTCTCCACCAATACCTTTACCTTTTCCAACACCTCCAACACCTACAAATCTTGATCCCTACATGAAATTATTATAGGAGATGTAGTCTATCAATTCGAAAGTAAGGACAATATCAAATGAAATCATGATAGTTAAAAAGAAGCAAGTTGAGGCTGAGTTTCGATCAAGAAGATTTCAAACTCCACCAATTACTAGAGAACAAGCAACTTCAACTAGTAGAGGTGTTGAGAAGAATACAACCATGTTGGTTAATGAAGAAGCAAGTATATCAGAGTGGACATATTGGTGTTCTACCTGCAATGATCCTCATGGTGAAGATACTTGCATGGTTCATTTGAACTATGTGCAGATGCTGGCCGAAAGTGCTACCGATGGTCAAGTCAATATGATTTCAGAAATTGATCATAATTTTATGGTCCCATATATTGAACAAGTTTCTATCCTTACAAGGTCAAGAAAGAAACCTATCATGGTAGATCCAGTTGAAATGGAGCCATTGAAGGTACCTACCGAATAGAAGACACAAAATGAAAAGTGGTAGCCCCAAGCGAAAGTGCCTACATCAACACCCAAAGCAGATGAGCCTATTTTATTAAAATATCTATTGCCTACTCAAGCAAAGGATAGAGTGCAAGTGAAAGCTTCAACTTCACAACCTACCATGTGCAAGTGCAAACCAAAATAAAATAACAAGTGAAGGAAAAGCTCAAGTACCCATCTTTGACCAAGTGCTAGAGGGTGGAGGCTACACAATAGTACCAGAGTAGATATGAAGATGTTGGTGAATTAAAGGAGTCCAACATGTAGTCATATAATATTATTGAAGAACTGAAGAGGATTCCCACCAAGGTGAGTCTCTATGATGTGCTACAACTACCTAGACAAGTAGATCTATTGCAAGAATCATTAAAATTCATGAAGGATAAAAAGAAAAATCTTGCTCAAATAGTGTTGGCCCAGACTTTGCCCACTTCAGCCACTAGAAAAAATAGACCTCCCCCATTCTATCTATCTCTCAGGATGGAGGGATGGATAGTACACAATTGCATGATTGACTCTGGTGCAGCAATGACTATCATGCCAAAGGTGGTGTGCGAAGTCATGGGAATGGAGTATACAAGAAGTAGCCTAGGTGTCTTACAGTTGGATGGAACTCCTATCAAGATAGTAGGAGTAATCAAGGATATCCCAATTGTTCTACATAACATGTCATAGATAACTATCATACAAGAAGTCATTGTGGTAGACCTGGAACCATACTTTAGTATGTGTTTATCCAGAGAATTTATGGCCAAGTTAGGAGGTTACCTATCATTGGACTATTCTCACCTAGAGATTCCATTCAAGGGGAAGAGAATACAGATCTATAATGAAAAGCCCTCCACATACCATATTGAAAAGATTGAAGATGAAGAAAAGGTTGTAAACTCAGTGAATCTGGTGATCGAAGAGCTGGAAGAGACAGACCTGATGGAGGAAGCTTTGGATGAACTCCAGTTAGAGGATGAATTTTCTATGCTTGATTTCAATGTGATGATGGAAACTGAGATCGGTTGCTATACCATCACTAAACCTGAGAAGGGTGAAGAGAAAATGGTTGATGATCTAGGTTCTGCCTCTGACCAATTGTGGAAAATGTATTTTGATGGTGCCCGATGCAAGAATGGTGTCGAAGTTGGAGTAGTATTCATCTCTCCTTCAGGAATCCAAAAAACCTATTCGTACCGGTTGACCTGGAGTTGTACAAATAATGCCATCGAGTATGAAGCACTATGCTTGGGCCTAAAGAAAGCAGAGAAACTCAGGATTAAACAATTGTAGATTTTTGGTGATTTCGAGTTGATTGTCAACCAGGTGACCAGTAAATGTATTTCAAAGCAACACTACCTGAAGGTGTATCACAATAAGGTATGGGACCTTTTTGAATCATTTGATGCATTAAATGTTCAGGCAATTTCATGAGAAAGAAATAAGCATGCAGATCTCCTGGCATCCCTTGGTGCAAATTTCTCTCCCATTGAGAGTGTGGTGCGGAAGCCCAAGACTGTAAGGTTGATTTATAGACCTTCAGTCCCTGACAAGAACATATACTGGCAAGTCTTTGATAATGATGAGCAGATTGTAAACTTTCTAATTAAAGAAGCCAGTGGTGTGGAAGGAAGAACATTAGATGGAGAGGAAGTTGAAGGCTTGATCCAGCTCAAAAATAATCATATCCCAAAAGGGTTGATTACATTAGAGAGTCTCTTTGATCAAAATGATAGAGTGGAGAAGCATTGAATCAAGGTGGATGAAAAGGAATACACTGAGCTAAAGCTAGAACCTGACAAAGTCATCAAAGTTGGGATAGATTGTTCTCCTGAAGAGCTTGAAGGAATCAAAGAACTATGCCATGAGTTCCTCGACATCGTGGCATGGAGCTACCATGACCTGAAAGGATATGACAAAGATGTAATTCAACATACCATTGAGTTGTAGGAAGGGGTGAAGCCTTTTTGATAGAAGCAGAGACCTATTAATCCAAAGATTGAGGTACTCATGAAAGTAGAGCTATTAAAAATGTTGGAGGTAAAAATCATTTACCCTATCAAGCACTCGACCTGGGTGGTGAACTTGGTTCCGGTTCGGAAGAAGAATGGAGATATTCGCTTGTGTGTGGACTTTCACAATCTTAACCAAGCATCTTTGAAAGATCATTACCCCTTACCTCAGATTGATCAGATTCTTCACATTGTCGTTGGAGCTCAGAGATTTTCATTACTTGATGGTTTCTCTAGCTACAACCAGATCTGGGTGAAGGATGAAGACCAACACAAGACAACATTTACTACCAAGTGGGGCACTTTCGCATATCAAAGAATACCTTTCGATCTTTCAAATGTTGGTGCCACCTTTCAAAGAGCCATGGATGTCACCTTTGGTGAGTTGTTGAATTGGATTATTGTAATTTATCTTGATGATATGACTATTTTCTCGCATCGTAGGGAAGAGCATGTCTCTCATCTTAGACAAGTGTTCAAAAAATACCAAGAATTTGGTATTTCCATTAACCCAAAGAAATCCATTTTCATTGTCAAGGAGGGGAAGCTCTTGGGGCATGTGATCTCAAAGGAAGGACTAGCTATTGACCCTGCAAGAGTTGAAGCTCTTCTAAAATTACCACTACCAACTAACAAAAAAGACCTGCAATCATTCTTTGACCAAATCAACTTTATCCAAAAATTCATCGCTGACTTCGCTCAAGTGGTGAAACCGATGATGGAGCTCCTCAAGAAAGATGTGGATTTCAAATGGACCAAAAAAGGAAGTAAGCATTCCAAGAAATTAAAGAAAGGATAGTCCAAGCGCCTGTATTGATTAATATAGACTACTCCAAGGATTTTATCCTTTATGTAGTGGGTGAACAGGAGAGTTATGTTATAGTTCTTACACAAAAGCAAGATAATGGAGAGGAACAACCTATCGCTTTCCTAAGCCAAGTTATTCAGCCACACCAAGAGAAGTATAATTTTATTGAAAAATAGGTGTATGCGGTCATGAAGTCTCTTAAGAAATTTTGATATTTCGTATCACAAAGCAAAATGATAGTCTATGTCATTCATCCAGACGTCAGGAATTTTATTATACAAGGAGAGCTTGGTGATAAGAGAGTAGGTTGGGTTTCAAATATCCAAGAGTATGATGTGGAGATTCGACCAACCAAGTTGGTTCATGGTCGAGCACTTTGTCAAGAGTTAGCTAAGAGTGCAGCTTCTCAGTCGCTAGTACCACTACAAGATGAAGTTATTGGTGAGAGTAATCTTGCCAACCAAGTTGCAAGTGATCATGATTGGATAGAAGATCTTGTTGAGTTCTTCACTTCTAGAAGATGTCCCTCTCACCTCAACCCCTCTCAAAGGAGAAGATTTAGATTGTAGGTGCTCAAATACGTCCTGTTGCCAAGTGGATTATTCCATAAAAATATAGATGGAGTACTCCTCAGATGTGTGAAAGAATCTAAAAAGTAAAAAATACTAGAGGAATTCCATTCTAGTTTGTCTAGTGGACATTATGCAGGAAGGCCCATGGCCTTGAAGATCATTCAAGCTAGATATTTTTAGCCCACCCTCTTTGTAGATACACATAAGGTGAGTCAGAGTTGTGATAATTGTCAGAGGTATGTTGGTAGGAGTAAAAAGGCATCATTGCCTTTACATCTGATCCATGTAGAAGCTCCATTTCAACAATGGGGCTTGGACTTCATTGGGGTCATTGATCCTAACTCTTCTACTGAGCATAAGTACATTTTGATAATGATAGATTATTTCACTCGATGGGTAGAGGCTATTCCAACGAAAAAGGTAGACCAAGCTACAATCATTTCTTTCCTTGAGGGGTTGATTACCCGATTTGGTGTGCTAGATGCCATTATAACTGATAACGGGACTCCCTTCACTAGAGAAAATATCATCGAGTTTACAAGCAGATATGGCATTTACTTGAAAGCATCTTCCAATTATTACCCATAGGGAAATGGCTTAGCTGAGTCTACAAATAAGAATCTACTTTGGATATTAAAAAGAACACTTGGGAGCAATAAGAGAAGTTGGCATCTATTGCTAGATCAAGCTCTATGGGTAGATCGCATATCGGTGAAGAAGTCAATTAAAACTTCTCCATATTCTCTAGTATATGGCAAAGAGGTAGTTTTTTGACTCATATTGAACTTTTAATCCTTCAAACCTTGCAATTGCTTAGTAATGAGGATGATGAAATTGATCCTATGAGTGCGAGGCTAGCACAACTCTTGCAGCTTGAAGAGGAAAGAGAAAAAGTATATAACGCCTTCATGGAGCATGCTAGAACAACACAGAAGTGGTTCGGAAAAAAGACATCCGAAAGGGTATTTAAAGTCGGTGACTTGGTGTTGAAGTGGAATTCAGACAAAGCGAAACCTGGCAAGCACCATAAGTTTGAGGTGATTTGGGAGGGCCCATTCCAAATCTCAAGGGCAAATTCAGTTAATGCTTATTATCTTCGAGACATGGATGGTCGGGAGTTATCGATCCTAGTAAATGGTCTTCATCTGAAGACTTACCACCATTGAAGCTTTCAAGATTCAAGTATGTATATATGTACTCTATTCTTTATTTTTCTTTTTTATTTATTTTATATGTTTTGCTTTTGAAAAGATATTTTTTTATAAAAAAAAAAAAAAAGACACTTTCCCATTTAGGGAAAAAGTCTTATCCCTTTTAAAGGTGAAAACTTTTATAAAAAAAAAAAAAAAAAAAATGCATTCACCCCTATAATGGGGTGAAATTCAAAGTTGACCCATATTCAAGCGACGAATGTCTTGAGATGATTTCTAATATATATAAAAAAAAAAAAAAGAAAATATAAAGTGTTGAAAACACTTTCACCCTAAGTTTAGGGTGAAAAGTGATTCGCGTCTTTCCCCCCCCCTTCAACAAGTAAATAAAAAAAAATCTTTACCTTACACTTTTTTCCATGCAACCCTTTTCAAAAATAAGAAGAAAAAATGAAAGCGCCAACTAAAGAAAAGGAGGGAAAAATTAAATTAGTTGGATTTTTCTTAAAAAAGAAAAGCAAAAGGTATGTTTTTTCTAAAAAGTGAGGCACTTGCCAAATCCAAATAAGGAAGAGGAAAAATTATTTAAAGAGGGCACGTGGTTTCTCATCTTCATCAAGCAGTAATCTTTGGGAGCACAACCAAGTTAAAAGAAGGAAAGCGTAGTGTAATTTCGCCCAAAGATAGAGCACACCTATTAAATATATTTTCACAAAGAAACATTTTTGGAAGTGCCCGAGAAATTTTAAAATACGTATTTTACCCTCGAAAGGAGTTTCAAGGATCAAGAGTGAAGGAGATGACTTGTGGACATCCCGAGGCATGCCCCACATAGACATCTGGAAGTGTTTATTCTCGAGGATGCCTGTTGAGCTCCATTGAGCACTTTTCAAAGCTAAAGGTAGCTAAAAACATAATAGTCAAGGAAGATTGTGGGTAGGAGAAGTTTGAGGGCAGTTTAAAAATCATTAAAAATTATGCCTAGCATAAGTATCAAGATGCACATTTGCTCCATTCCCTCAAAAATTACCATGTGCATTTAATTCAATTGATGAGGCACAATTATAAATTGGATGCTCCCATGAAGCGAAGGTAAAAGCTTTTATTTTATTTTTTCTGGAGTATTATTGTATTGAGGTGATATTATTGAGAAAGTACAGAGAGTTTGAGAATTATAAGAAATGGGGAAAAGAATTATTGAACTCATTACTATTGAAGAGCTGAAGAAGGTGAAAAAGAAGGTAGAAGGAGGAACAAAATCTAAAAAAGCAAGGTGCCATGAAAATAATGAGTTGGATTCATACTCGGATACGCTGGCTCAGGTGGGAGACTACATAATTACAAACAAGGGCATTGAAAAATTATGCCAAGATGTGGACACTACAGTGCAACAGGGGTTAACGCCTTAGAGTCCCCTCACGATAGCATACCATGCACATCTCTTTTGGTTCCTGTGCACTCTAGTTCACTACTGCCCAGAATTGGTTGATGCAATTTCAAAATTTTATAATCCGAAGACCAAGATGGTGCAGAACGTGAAAGGAGAAGCATTGTTTACCATTACTATCGAAGACGTCCGGGAAGCATTCGCTTGTGGAATAACATCACCCACAGATTTTATTTTCAAGAAGCTGCATGTTGGGGAGCAAGAAGAAAGATATCAGTCGACCATGACACTACACAGATTTATGGAGACACAATTGATAAAAACACCCTAACATGGTGAGCTATCGACATTGCCAAAATCATTGTTAGATTTTAAGAGTCCTGATTTGTTCTCTATGGTGGCTTGGGTCATGGGTCTCCCATCAGATTCAATGATGCACAAATGGTAGGTGATGTTAGTGTAGTGTATATCCCAAGTTGAGTTCTATGCTCCTGGGGTGATGATAGAAAGGATGAATCCCATATTCTTTGATTAGGTTGATTATATTTCCAAAAGGATGCATTCCTAGCTAGAGAAGATGTAGAGTGAGGAAACAAAGGTATTCAAGCATATGTCCTTTCTAGTTTGGTATTTCTTCTTCCACCTGCATAAGAAGTTTTCTTTTATTGCAAGTAAGAAAGTTGATAAAGAAAATAGAAAATTGCCTGTGTATATGTGGACTTCTAGTTTGTCAAGGCAGGAGTCCTTCTATAATTTCAATCAAATGTTTGTTGGTCCTGCCCTTGAAATAATTTACTATAAAAGTGAGAGAGTACCAAGGGCAATGAGGGAAGAAATCATCTCAAAGAAAAGAGGTGATATATTTTTGTTGACACAAGGAGTGGTGCTCCATATTTTTGGCTTTACCGATAAGCCAATTTTGCTCCCATACTTCACCATAGGGCACTTATTTGCTATGGAAGTTGTTCGGTAACATGATTATATTAATTATGTGTATGGAGTAGGGCATGGAACTTATTGTTACTAAAACCCCAAAAAAAATAAAAGAGAACATGATGTCACTTCCACCTTGGCATGGTTTCTATGAGATGGAGGTCGAATATAACCCTATTGTGCATAAAAATTAGATTCCTCCATCGAGGTTATTCAGTCAGATGAAGGAGCAACTTTTGAGTTGGTCCGAAGAGAAAATCACAAACTGGTGGATCATGCGAGCTCACCGAAGGAAGACTGGGTCACCATATGGCTTAGTAATGGATGGAATATTTTTGGAGACCTATGATGAATTTTATTCTAGTTACCAACCATTAATGTTCACTTGCATAGTCCCTCGAAGTTTACAAAGGTCAAGCAGTGAAGAAGACGTGGTCGAGGAACAGCATCCCATGGTCCAAGAAGTGCCACTTGTCTTCGAGGAAGAAGAACAAGTGTTAGAAGAGCCATTGCAATAAAAGGAGAAAAGGTGGGAAAAGCTACCAATTATTAAAATTATGAAGAAGTGAAGAACTGGAGCAATTTCATCAAACCCTCCTCCTACAGTTTTGGTTGAGCACATAGAATTACTAGAAGTTGTCCCTTTGGTTCAGGTGAATCCATTTTTCAAGGTGTTGATTCTATCAATATTGAGGAGTACGTTGCAACAGAACCAAGGGAGGAAAATCTGGTATTGTAGCCAACCGCATCCCCACTGGCTCCATAGGTGATAGATATTGAAGGTACATTTTCTTCTACCTCTTCTCTCCCCGAGTGAGTGGTGACTATTGCTTCCCTTCCTCAAGTTTCCACTTCCATATCCCCTCCATTTGGTATACCCTCTACTTCAATTTTTCTTCCCACTTCCCAACCAATGGTCACCACCGCTCCCATTCCCTCTATTCTCACTTCTTCTACTTCCCTTTCTTTCAGTTCTTTTGCCTCCACTCTGAATCCATTTTCACTTCCTATATCTTTCACCCAAGTGACCTCCACCATAGTTGTAAGTATGCAAGCTCCTCCTCGAGTGAGCATAACTATGGTCGAACCCCATGCATCCATTTCCACCACTAGTTCCATTTCCACCACCATTTCCACTATGCCGATTTCCACTTCTCTCGAGCCCAACCCACAGCCGGCTTGCTTTCCATTTACCCCATTTTTGGAGTTGTAGGTAGTACCTGAATCGATGATTATGGTTGTACCAGTGCAGCCTATTACAGCAAAAATCAGCCAAGCTCGCTTGAGCTCATCACAATGGCTGAAGAGTAAGAAGAGGAGAGAAGCCATGGTGCCAACGAAGCCTTTGAAGTAGGTTGCCTTTGATCCTACCACCATGGAGGCCCATACTATGAAGATGATTCCCCAGGTGCAGAAGCCTCAAGGTGAGATGACTTCGGAGGATTATCATTATGAGATCATCACCAAGGACCTCACCAAGCTTGACACCACGGAGATAGTGGGAAATATCCAGGTGGAGACAAGCTCTTTATTCCTGCATGATGAACACTATAAGAATCACTTCTTTGAAGTCAAAAGTAAGATCACCGATCTTGAGGAGTCCTTGGAAAAATGTCGAGCACAGTTGTAGTCTGCATAGTCCAATGTAACTCGATGGTAGAAAAGGGCAGAAGAGTTGGAGGCCATGCTTTAGAAGCACCAATAGGTGAAGGGAGGAGCAGAGCAGCAGATTGAGGTGCTGAAGAGCCAACTCCAGAATGTGTAGGATCAACTAGCAACAAAAACAACATAGGCCATAGTCCTAACAAAAGAAAAAGTCAAGGAGGCACGTAGCCAATTGCTTGCTCATTGTAAGACCCAGGTAGCCAAGGTGACACAGGTACTCATGTACCTTCAAGAAATTCAGACTATCATTTCCTATGACCGGTATGTAGTGGAGGTTGGTGAGGAGCACCTGGAGCCCCTCTTGGTAAAAGCATCACAGATGCAGACACTAGCAAGATCTAGCCTCCGATTTCACCCCATGAGTGATATGGCTCGAGCTTGGGTGAACGCCAAAGTAGTACTATGACAGTTTTTCTTTAGGCTAGACCAGGTGAAGGAGGCCCGCAAGTTGCTTGACATATTTGAGCAAGAGCGATGAATTTCCATGACATATTTTAATGCAGTGCTCGAGAATGGCTTCCCTAGTTTCACTGATGATAGGGGAAACATTTTATCTCAAGAAGACCTGGAAGCAGCATGGGCGGTCTTTATTGATGATGCCTCCAAAGTTGATGATTGGGAGGAACCACTTACTGAATATCATGTGTTGTCATTGATGAGAAGGCTCACGCGCATTGATTCTGGTTTATTGGAGCTTAGTCAGAGGGCAAACTACATTGATATGGGGCAAGTAGAGATTTTTAGATACTTGGTTGATTCCCTCAATGGCCCAGAGATAATCACCATAGAAGCTTGGTCTGATGTCGTTGCAGTGTACGAGGCTATAGTTGCATTTCTCGAAGAAGAAGAAGCTGTAGAAAAAGGGGCCGAGGAGCGAGATGCAGGAGCGAGCAACAAGCATCCTGATGCGCCTGGTAAAGCTGACTCTTGAAGCCCAATGGATGAAGGCCTGGGGTCGATTGCATCCATGCGAGCTGGATACCCCACGAGCCACCAAGAATGTTGGTAGTTTTGCAACTTTGCCACATTTTAATTTTATTTTTGATGATTGATTGTAAAAATTTTAATGAATTTATTATTGAAGGTTGTAATTTTAATACTTTTAGTTTTACTGCAATTTTAATTTTCTGCCTCTTTATTTTTGTAATAATGCATTACTGTAAATAATATCAAAATCGTGTAAGCAATGGGAAAAATATATATATTTTTGTTTAAAACTGTCGAAGAATGTGAATTTTAGCAAGAGAACTCTTTTTTAAAGAAGAAGCACTTTCGGAGGAAGAAAGACGAATTTGGGCGCTTTTGCCACAATACATCCTCACCCAAGAAATTGTTGAATCCATGTTCGAATACCAAGAAGGGAATGAAGAAGTATTTTTGCCCCGATCGAGGGGCAAATACCCACCTCGCCCCTCTCGGAGGTAAAAATAGAATTTAAAATGTTTTTGAAGTGAAGTTACCCGAAGCATGGTCGAAGGATATAAAAGCAAGTGGAAGAAGGCGACGTCGCCTGTTGAGTGTTAATTTTACCCAATTGTGAAATTACACTCTCCCTTAGGGTTTTGATCTCAAAGCCCTCTCTTGCAAATAATTTAAACAAACAACTTCTCCAAGGTCTCCGTTATATTAGCATTTGCATATGTGTATTAGTAATCTCAATAAAAATATATCAATTCAATGCTAGGAACACCTTAGTGATTGCAAATAACTGTAAAAAAGGGGCATGTGTTGGTTTATTTTACCATGCTACTTTATTGATTGTTCATGAAACCAAAATAAAAGTAAATGTGAATTGACCCTCATATGACCATGATGTAGTTATCTTGAGGATTTTAATGTAGATTTTATCTTCCCTTATTAAGTGGATTTTAATCAAGTTTTATCTTGCAGTAAATCCTACTTTTAAACATGAAAATGAAGATTAAATCTATCTATGAATGTGAATCCAAATGATGAATAGGCTCCTTCAAATATAGCTTCTTATCATGAAGATTAAGATAGCCTTTAATGTGATTGATAAATTATCCCTCTTTGGTGAAATTAATTTTCACAAAGAGATGATAATTCATTGCCTTAAAATAGAGGCTTTTAATGTCCTTTTAATTATTCCTCTCTAATGAAATATTTTCATAAAGGAGAATAATTAAATGCTTTGAAACAATGACCTTTTTATGTAAATTATAAAATTCTCCCTCTTCAATGAAATCAGAATTTTCATGAAGAAAGGTGCATTTATTGCTCCCAACATGCCAATTTGTGGAATGCCATAAACATAACCCCTTCAATGAAATTGAAATTTTCATGAAGGAAATGTCATCATAGGCTCATGAATGAAATATAAAACTGAAAAAATTAAATTTGGCCCCAAAATAAAAATTATGAAATTTTGAATTTTTAAAATCTGCAATAAAAACAGCAACTTCAGCTAATTTTTAAAAATACGAAATGACTCCAAGAAAAAACATCTAAGTGCAAAATGGAACTCCGAAGTATACTCTACGCAGCTATGCAATTGTTTTTGAATTTTGAATTTTTTTTATTTTTATTTTAATGTCCGAAAATTTTAAAAAAATGAAAATAAAAATAAAATATGAAAATTGAAATAAAATGCAGAAAACCAAAAAATACAGTTTTAGGTTGTCCCAGCATGCAAAATCCGAGACATGAGATTTTTTTTAGCATAACCCAACTCAGCCGAAACTGTATTTACATATCCCGAGACAAAGTGGGTGCAAGACTCTAAGGAAAAATGAGAAATCTTTGCTTTTAAACATTCAACAATGAACCCATAAAAGCAATAGCATTGTCTAGAAATCCAGAAAACAAAGAAAGGAAAAATAGACATTAAATCGGGAACACTCAAAGATTTTCTCCTCTTATTTTGCTCCAAAGTGTAGAAATTATGCACTACATTCAAAAACTCCTTATTTCTACATTCATTCCAGCATAATCATGCCTCCCCAAAAGAGCAACAACCCTGTCATTCTAGCTGCATGTGGTCTCCAAGAGATCCAGCCCTTCTTCAATGTTTTTTGTATTTAAAATTCTCGGAATGGACCCTCTTGTTTCATTTCCTTTCTTTGGTTTTTCATTTCTCTGGTTTCGATTGTCCATGCCCTTTCTCCTCGTTTGATTTTCCCATATTTTACTTTGTAACGTTCTCTCCAACGAAACTGTCCTTTATTTTATTTGAAAGATTCCCTTCATTAGTACCTCACATAATGAGGCATAAATTTATGACACGTGCACTGTGTTTAATAAGTTTGACGAGCCCTTCATAACCTTTATATCATAGTAACTTCCACCATATGTAGCATCTTCATCGAAATCATAATTTAACTTAAAGGGGTCCACATCATATTTTATCATGGATGGTGCATACTACTCATTGTGGTAAATGAACTTGTTCTTTTTAACATTCGTAAACATTTGCCACAATAAATTATAAACTCTAAGTCATCCACATGTTAACCAAACTTGGCAATTTTGTCATGATTCATGCTCCTCGTCTCGAGACAGCATCACGTCACCTGCAGCACATCTGTTCAACATCATGATTACTTGGGCATTTTCTTAGGGCATCTCAAGAAATTGCCGATTGTACACCTCCCTGTTCGATTTCTCCTTTCTGTCATTGCCAATTGTATCCGGGATTACCATGTTTCATAGTTGGAGGGTTCTCTGCATCCGTGGTGACAAGCGGTTTGTTCTTCCACTATTCATGCGCTATACTCTTATATACCTGTTGGCATCTTCCTACGTGCTCGTGGACTAGGGTTTATATTACACGCCTTATGTTAAATCGGGACCTTGCTTCAAACAAAAACCCTTTCCTCCTTCGTCCATTGGTATTGTCGTGATACTTTCGTGCTACAATTCCACCTTTCATGGCATCACTATCTTCTCTGACGTACTCAACACGTTATCTTCTGCCCATACACCGCCACTCTACACTGTAGTCTTTTATGCATGGATTCGCTGTGTGGACCCGCTCTGACGTCTCACTATATTTGTTGCCGCTAGTTGCTGCGTTTCAACCGTTTAGGCTTATTACACCGCGAAGGCCTCGTGTATCCTTTGGTTGTCCCTTCTTTCGACAGTTGTCATACTTTCGATGTCCAAGTGTTTTCACACCAGTTCCATTCAGCGACTTTACCTCCACTTCTCTATTTTTGGTGATTCGCTGCACCTAGGGGATTGTTCAAAAACTTTATCCCGTCATTACCTTCTTCCTTCGGTGTCGTTAAATGTTTCAATGGCATTATCGTGGGTCTACTGCAACCTGTACTATGGAAGCACGTCCATGCCAGCGCCCGAGCAGTCCTCGTTGTCATCGTTAATGGCATTTCTTTAGGGCATATCCTTTTGACGATTCCAACTTGGTAGCCGTCTACACCCTGCATCGTGTGATAAATACCTGCATAGCACACAAAACCATTAGAAATGAACTTTTGAGTAAAGCATTAGTTAGTGCATTAAATCGACTTTCAACAAAACCCAATGGTTTATTAAAATGAACTCACGCTAGCATGGCCATTTTATTAATTTTTATTGTTATTATTTTATTTATATATATAATATATGAGCATATTATATACATATATATACATATGATTTTATTATTCACTTCTTATTATTATTATATAAAACATATAATAATACATATATATTTTATTAATTTTTTGTTTTGTTTTTTTTTTTATCTTTATTGAAATACTTATACATATAGAATATATATAAAAATATTATAAAGTTTTATTTTATTTTCATATATATATATATATAAAGACATACATACATATATTTTATTATTATTTTTTTTTTTCTAATTTTATTTTATTATTAATCTCAAAGGTTGATTTATTCAAAACGCCACATTAAGATTAAACATAACATCAAATCAAAGGACTTAAGGGATACAATAAAACCCAAACCAATTACTTAACCAACTCAACCTTTGACCTAATGAAAGAAAACAAGAAGCTACAAGGAGGTCCTGGCCAAGGCAACAAACTTACATTGCAACCTTCATGGAGAGGAACCTATAAAACTAGAACTCAAATCATGCCAAAGTTCCAAACATGCAAAATTTAAAGTGGGTCCCCAATTTTGGGGTACGTTGTGAGTAGCCACAACATCGTCCCAATAGAGAGGTGAAACCTCTTGTCGCCCCTCTTTGGGGAAAAAATAATTAAAAAAAAAAAACGTCTGACGCGATAAATAAAATATCAAAGGTGCTATGTGACTTAAAATGTTATCATCCCAATAAAGGGGTGAAAATATTTGGTGCCCCTCTCTAGGGCGACGTCCAATGAAAATAAATGAAGCGGTGATGCTTAAGTGGGCATCCACGAATTCGGGCGAGGTTTTTGAAAATTACTGTCACACCAAGAGAAGGGTGAAACATTTTGTTGCCCCTCTTTGGGGCAAAATATATTCAAAGCACAATTTCAAATGACAAATTTGGTGGGCTCGACTTCGGGTAGATGAAGATGGTGCTTTCACCCCGAGGGAGGGGTGAAGCTCTTTGTCACCCCTCCTTGGGGAAAAATTGTATTTCCAAGGTTCTAAAGGTTCGTAAAGCTAACTATTTTGTCCATGATCGAGCGAAAGGCAAGACAGAGCACCTGATGAGTTCAAAACATAGTAAATTAAACTCACCTTTCCAAGGAGCGAATGGAGTTTCAAAGGATCAGTTTTGGAAAAGGATCATTGCATAGCACTTTAGGTGGAATTGACAGGTGATTTCACCCCTCCAAAAGGGTGAAATTTCTTGTCAGCTTCTTCTAAGGTGACAACAAAAAATGCGGTTATAAGGAAAAAATCAAAAAATGAATGCACTTGAATCTTAGGTCTCGTTGTCGCTGATGATTATTCTGACAAGCTAGTTTTACCCCTTCTTTGGGTGACATCATTTTTTAGCAAAGATATAACCTCGGGTGTGTTCTTTCACATTCTTCAAGGAAGGATAGAATTTAATACTGGGGGCAATGCAAACAAGCACTTCTAGAATATTTATTCCAATGTTAAGAGATCAAGGGCAATTTTTGTTCATTTCTAATACACCGACTGGCACCCTTGGTGATTTTCAAAGTAAATTTAATACTCAGTGGAATTTTATGGTGAAAATTAATTTTCAAAGCATAAGGTAAAGTGAATTCCTACCCGATTCTCAAGTGATTTTTTGTGTCCCAATGCACCAACACCCAATGTTGCTTCGGGAATTCACTTATGTTGACTTTTTTGGGCGATTTCCTTTCGTCGAAGTCGGATTGTGGTTTCTTGCATAATGTTTTGACCATAATTCCACTGATATCAAGGAGGAAAATATGCTTTTTGGTTTTTGATCTACCAGCATTTTGTTGTATATGCATTAAATGATAGAGGTAAAATCCCTCTATAAAAGACTAATCAATTTTCATTGTAAAGCATGGAAGGGCGGATACTATGTAGAAAAATACTCCAAGTTTTCTGCATCAATAGAATCAACTTGGCTTCTGATTCTTGGATCAATTTTGCATTTGATAGTTTTCTATGTATGATTTCTAAAAGCTTTTATTTTTCATTATTTTTTGTGAGTAAATTCTGCTTTTGAATTTAGTCTTTGCTAGTATAAGGTGGTGAATACTGGAATGTGATTGTGAGGTTATTTTCTTGTATAATCGTCAGAATTTTCTATGTTTAAATTTTTGTTTAATGCTACTGAGTTGTTTCGTGGAAGCTCTTCTGCTAGTCTATCCCCATCCTATTAAGTTGGATTATAGCCATATTTACTATCTCTTTCTACAATTTCCCATTTCTTTCCTATTTCTCTAAACTTATACCTAGTGTAGGATTAGTAAGGGAGCCAACCCTCTCTAGAGATTGGCCCAAAGGACATTTCTTTCCTCCAACCTTTCAATATTGGCTAGGTCTAGGGCACACAAGACATAGATATTGTAACTAGGCGAATTTGTGACCAATAGAACCATTATCAATTGATGTATTATTCAACCACTTCTATCTTAGTGTCAAATTTAGTTACTATTGCATTAATTCTAAATTTCTAACATAAAAACTCAATCTAGATAGAGGTAGTTGGGGGTAGCATATTTGCTTCCTAAATAGATATGAAAAGGGGTGGATAGTATGTTGATTTTAAGGGGTACGAACTCATAGAATAAGGGAAACAAGAGAGACAAGAGAAAGAAAAATGGAAAGAAATAAGAGAGATAATTATGATGAAATAAGGGGGAATGAGAGCAATAGAGGAGGAATAGTTGTTTTTAAGGAAGAAGAAAAATTGAAACTACAAGTTAAAGAAAGAGGTAAGAAATCCTTAACTAAAATTAATAATACCATAATAATATCAATGGTATTAAAATATAGAACAATCATCCTCTTCATGGTTAAAATTCTTTATATTGTGTCCTAGTGTTGGCATTGTGGTGTATGTGTGTTTCAACAAATCCCCCTGTATGATGTATCTATGTCAGATTAGGTAGTGTGTGTATATAAGCATAACCCAATAATGTATGCATGTGTGGGGATGTCCCTTTTACCTAGAAAATATCCTATTGTATAGTAACTTGAAGTGTTTTGTATAGTGACCACTGCATATATATTTATTTGAGTTTCAAACATGGGGATAGATTGAAGGGTACTATGGGGTTACTAAATATCAGCATGGCACAAAGTGGTAGCTTTTGCACATTATATATTATAGGAGAGGAGTTCAAGATACCTTTTATAAATAAATATTAGAGAAAATATGTCTTCTTTGAGGAAATATAATGAGTGATTTATATTAGAATGATTTCTTTGAATATGGATGTGATCCATATACGCCAACCAAACTTAGAGAGGATGTTAGGTACTCAAATATAATCATAGGATTATTTGTTCACATTTGAGTTTCTACTCAATGTTCATTTATAAGTATGTGAAAGTAAGTATGACTTCCTCAAAGAGGGATGTGATCCTTAGATATAGAAATTGCTATAATAATTTGAGCTTCTTCAAATATGGACACGATATATATATGTCAATCCCATTGTAAGGATGGAAAAAAATTAATTGTGGGTGTATGTGTGCATAGTACATATTTATATTACTCAATGAACACCTAATATGCTTGTTGATCATATGTCTATTTTATGCACAATGGTGTTCATGTGCATGATATTTTTCTCTAATAAAATGGTAAATAGAAGCCTCATACTATCCTATTTTTAGAATGCTTTTCAGGATAAGAGGGAGGTAAATTTTTTTTATCAATTGTGGTCATCTCAATATGGTTGGAGTTCTTATAGGGGTTATTAAATCTTGCATCAATACATCGATAATACCCTTGTATGATAGAGTCAAAAGATTCTATATGATCTAGTGCATATAAGATAATTTAATGTTTTAATATTATATATCAATTGGTTTAGATTCATGTGATTATAAGTACCATTTTATTGGTAATCACCTATTTGTACATTCATGTATAATAGAGTTCTTTGGAACCTTAGGTAATGAGATATTATTTTGAGATAAACTTAAATTTATTTTAATGGTATAAGGATTAATGAATGAATGTTTCATGTAGCTATCTTGTATTTTTTAATATAGTGATTATGAAAATTCCATCTAATATTTTTTTTCAAAGCATATATGGATTAAGGGTAAATTGGTTTAATTCCATGTTATAAATGCATGAAGTTAGAAATTACACATGGAATTAGAATTTGGACAGTCAGATAAATTACCCTTGTGTGCTAGTGATAATACTTTTATCTCTTAATGATTAAAAAGATGATAGACACCTAGAACCAAATGTTAACCAAAGAAGATAATGTCCTCTATATGTTCCTACTTTATAATAAAATCCATATCTATATTATTTCAAATGACCTCATTTGACCCTATTTATCTTCTTAAATTTGGTTGGAAATCCTTTGCCAATTTCATTTGTGAAAGAATAAAACATATCATGTAGAAATTTTTTACTCAACCATTAATTTTTCTTTTGGAAAAAGTTACCATTTAGTTCAAATATTAGAAGGCAATTTGATTTATGGTAATTTCATTCCCCTTTCATCCATTTTACTTTATATTATTAACTATGTTAATGATAAGTATATGAAAACTTGGCTAAAATTCCTACCCAAGTTCGAGACTAGGGTATCGTTTGTGCAAACTCATCACTTAGGTCTTTGAACATAAAATGTTAACTTTTATCCTTGAGCATTTGACACTTTGGTCTTTAGAATTCAAAGCATTAATTATGTTAGTGATGATCATTCATCTACTTGGCTAAGTTCATACCCAACTTCAAAACTTGATTATTAGTAAAATAAACTTGTCTCTTAGATTTTCAAATGTTAAACTTCCACTTTTACCTTTTGATCTTTAGTTTTTCAATATTCAAACATAAATTCTATATGTATAATTAATTAAGAAGAGTTATCCCTATGTTGATTAGACTTAAAATATTTATAGTTATCAAATTTTAGGGAATGTTATTTTAAGACTCAATGTGTTTGTATCCTTGGTTAAGTTGATGAGACACGTCCTTTAATTGCCTTAAGTAGTTTCACCTTGTAAGTTTAAAAAGGATATGTATATATGGAAAATTGACCCATAAAAATGAGTTACTTTTCCCTTAGATCCCTAGGAAACCCCTCAAAATTGCTAAGTGCAAGTTTGGATCTCTTTTCTCCCTTTTGCATTGCTTTTTCTCTTAGCTTTGCTAAATTCTTGATCATCTAGTATGGGGCACGAATTCAGAAATTTTGGGTTTTTTCTCTTGAAAAAACTAATTTTTAGGCCAACCTCTATGATGTCAACTATTGGCCAAGGTTTTTTTGTATTTTCCTGCCTAAACCTCCCCCAAACCTCATATAAATAGAAGGATTAGACTCTCTTTTGTCCTAGATAAGCAAAAGTGGTAAGTTTTGGAATCATCATACACATGCTCTCAAGACTTGATGCTTTTGGAATTCTCTAGTGCTTTGCTTTTGGTGTGTTTTCTATGATTTTTTGTTGAGGATAAGCAAGTGGAGAAGCTTTAATATCGAGCATATCATTTATCTTCTAAAGAGGAAAGATATTCCACTTTGGTTGCTACCTCTACTCTTGCTTCCTCTACAGGCTTATTAGGTTTTCTTTGTGGATTTATTAGCTCTTAGATCATTAATTCTTAGTGTTAAATTGTATTTTGCATTCTTAAATTATCTCTTAAGAACTCTTGTGTGAATTCATGCCCTCACCCTTATGGGGTATGAATTCGGTGAAACCATTGGTTTTACCATATTTTCTTTGTTTCTAAATTCATGCTTGCTAATTACAAGGTACAAATCCAATCATAGTAGATTGGAAAAATAAATTATTTCAAATCCCTAGGTCCTCATTTGCACATTTTTTTCACTGCATACATTCTATTTGCACTATGTTTTCATTGTTTCATATTGCTATATCCTTTTTTGCTTGTTACCAAAGGTCAACCAATAATTTTCTTTTTAAATGGTTAGATAAAAGGACCAAGGGAGATTTATTGTTGTACCTCCAAGATCAGTCACATAGCGACCTAAGAAGGCCCCAAAACACTTATCAAGTTTTTCAAGGTTTTGAATTTGTTTTATAGGTTTGACCAAATTTGTGGTCAAGATTTACGAGGCACAAATTCGGCTAGGATCAAACACTAGGTTAATTAAGTGCTTTGTTAGATATTTTAGGCTATTTTTTGAGTGCCTATGATCATTTTTTTATGTAGTTGAATAAAATAACATAAATTTGATAGATTAGAAAATTATATTTTGGTTTTCATTTCTAGGCATCAAAAGAAGAAAAGCATATAGTTTGCATTTAGGTTAATATTGTTTGTGCACTCTCTTGGAACTTTGCTTGAAAAGAAAATATTTACTTTCTTGCAATATTAGGGATAGTCCTCATTGAAGCAAAAAATCATTCTAGGAATAGTCCTTTGTTTGCTTGCATCATTTTTTGCCTTGCATTGTTATTTAATTATTTATAGTTTAGATCTTAGTAAGACCAAAATTAGGTGCTTGTTCAATAAACACATTAAAACTTCCATCCTATACTTGGAGTAAGTCCTTAAACCATTCTTGGTGAACCCTTCGATCCCCAAGCCCCGAGTGTAGAGAACAATAGCCCCATAGTCACCTCGGCTCCCAACAGATCCACTAATAATCATATACGATGGGCATTTTTCCCCTTTACATATTTGGTGAACTTGATGTGAAACACATCCTTAGTGGCTATATAGAAATCCACTTCCATTTGTCTCCTCTTGTTTTTATTTTAAACTATAAGAAAGACCATTCAAATATGTTTGCATAGATTAGAAAAATTAAAAAAAACAAAAATTAATCAATTTTTTATATCCTTTGTATTTTTGCATTAGATTCTCTCTCTTTCTCTTTCTCTTAATTTTGTAACCCCAAACATTAGGAATAATTGAAATATGATAGAAGATGATCAGCTTGATAGGGAGAACCATGAGGATCATGAGGTTGATAGGGAGAACCCCAATCTAGAAGAAGAAGAGGACATAGATAATGGTGATGACTTTGATCCTATTGAAGGGTCTAATGGAAAACTCACCTTCAAATAATATAATCATTTCTTGAATTTATTTAGGTAAAATAGGCAAGTCCTGAATGAAGCCTTGGATAGAGACACCCACTTCGAAGAAGTTGGAACGTCTTATCCCCAAACTAAATCTCCCTAAAAAAAGTGTATCAATCCTATGATTGAATCTTCTCATAATGTTAGTCCATTTCATAAACTGCATATGCTACTACGATAACCACAAACATTGGGGGAATTTTGCAACCTCCTCCAACTAGTAGCATTTCCCAAAGTAATGTTCAATTTCCTCCTCATAACATTTCTTCTTTTATTCCACCAAATGCAAATTTCATCCCATAATAATATGCTACACAAAACATCCCATTCTATAACCCATACCATAACAGTGTTAATACCTCCAACATTAACCAAGTTTCCTTTCAACAACCTACCTATAACCCTCCTTAGAGAATCTAGGGGTATTGCACAACAACAATCCAAACATGCAAAGTTTAAAAACTATAGTGAAACAATTAGAATTAAGAATGGATACACTTCAAGATCCAAGTTTCACTTATAACTATAAGGAAATGTGCAATCAATCCCTAGATCCTATGGTAGCCTCTAGGCCCTATCCCAAGCATTTTCTAATGTCGATTTTACCCATTTATAATATAATAGAGGACCCAATAAAATATTTAAGGATATTTAGAACAACACGCCATGATATATATGATGATATGTTGTTGCTAAAAATATACCCTAAAAGCTTTAGGGGTATGGAATTGGAATGGTATTATAAACTACCTATCATTCTTTGAGAAACTTTGAGAAAACAACCGAGTTATTTGTTTAGCAATTTGGAGCTTATGTGGAGAAAGGAGTAACCATTCAATATTTGTATCTCCTAAAGCAAGGAAAATATGAAAGTTTTTCAAAATTCTTGTCTCAATGGAGAATTTTAGTTGGATGTATAAGATACACCTTACCTTGAGATATGTTAGAGATATTTATAGGAAAATTACAATAAGAGGTCTCATATGAGTTGGAAACAACACATGTTACCTCTTTTGAACAAGCAAAATATTTGGAAAGAAGAGTAGAAAAGGCTCTTATGAGAAGAGGTCAACTTAAGTTAACGAAATAAGAATAAAAATGATGGAAACCCAATATAATAACAATCATGTAGTTGTTTATGGGGTAATGGATAACAGGTAAACCAATAATGTTAATACCACTAGTACCTTGAAAAAGTTGGTACTTATCAAACCCCAAAAACCCCCACCAAGAAACTTCACTAGACTCAACCAACCTATTTCATAGGTCCTTAAGCAACTCTTGGAAGCTAAGATGATCAAAATACCTCCCATAAGACAACCTAATACAATGATATTTTTGTATAATTCTGATCAACATTGTGAGCATCATAGAGTGAAGGGGCACATGACAAGCTCATGTAAACTTGTTGTTTAGGATTTAATAGATGAATTTTTCTTTGTTGTGGATGATTATCAACCCAATCCTAACCACAAATCTCCAACTAATCAACCTCCTACTCAACAAACACCTAGGACTAATCAAGATATGGGTATCTTCCAAAATCCCCTACCCAATAATAAGCAATAGACAACTAATCAAGTATCATATCATAATGTGCCACCCCCTACAATGAAATGGTGGGTATGATAGTAGCTACTAAAAGGCAACAATCTCAAGCTCAACCAACTCAACAATCTCAATAGGAGACAAGTTCTACATCCAACCAACCCTCTAGACCACCCTTAGTTCTTAAGAGTACCCAAAAAAGGAGCACAAGTGTAGAAAAACCAACCTTAGTATTGAATCCACAACCAAAAGTATCATTCAACATCCAACAATAGTTAAATGACACACCTACCAAGATATCCCTCTTAGAACTTTTATAGACTTCTCCTATTCATAGGGAAGCCTTGTTGAAGCTTCTAAGGCAATAATTTGTCCTATAGGATCTTCCCCCTAGTAACCTAGCCAATGTTGTAGGTACTCTTGGGATAAATCACATATATTTTTATGATGATGATCTTCCTTCCTAAAATTTATAATGGGATTCTCCCCTTTACATCACTGGATATATTAGGGAGAAGTTCATCAAGAGGATATTGGTGGACAATGGTTCCTCCCTCAATATATGCACTTATAATTTCTTCCAAAATTTTGGACTTAGGGAGGAAGATTTAACCAAATATGATGTCATCATAAAAGCTTTCAACAATGAGTCCCAAGAGGCCTATGAAATTTTATCCCTTCCCCTTAGGGTAGGATCCAAGATCTTAGACACTTTGTTTTATGTGGTATCTTGCCCAACATCTTTTAATCTTCTTCTCGGATGCCCTTGGATTCATGCCATGAAGGTTATCCCTTCTACTCTTCACCAATGTTTGAAGTATGAATTTAAAAATCAGCTTATCACCATCTAGGGCGATCCTCATCCATTTTAATACTATTCAATGGTTGAGCAAGCCCAATCTACGATCAATTTTTGTCCATTTATTTCTCTTCACAAAATTTCTTCTTCTTCTCCTCTCATTTCTTCTCATCATTCCTAAATCACCAAGAATTTGATAACTTCAAAATCAGTGAGGAACCACCAATCATAGTCTCATCACAAGGTCAAGCCAATCATCTATTTGAAATTCCTCTTCTAGATCTAGCCAAGCTACCACCTTCACCCCAAACTATGGGTTTACCTCATAAAAAGGGTGAAGTAGTACACATTGATATGTGTACCTTTGTCTACATGGGTATGTCCCAAGAAGAAAATATTCATGGTAGAAACCCCTCTCTAGTAGAGTGAACCTTTGCCCATTGTTATATATCCAATTATTACCCACTTCCTAAGCAGATCCTATATAGTATGGGATATGAAGGTAAGGGTTTGGGGACAAAACAAAAATGTGTTCAAGAGCCTTTAGAAGTTGAGCTTTGGCCTGGGAGATGTGGTATTAGTTTCATCCCCAATAAAAACTAAACCCTACCAATTTATGATGATCAAGTTGTCACCTTCACTAAATTCATGGATCATCATGGCTTAGAGTGGAGTAATGAGGATGAGGGACCGCCTTCTCCCTCTAACATTTTGTTTTGCAATGTGATAACTTTGGTGCACCTTGAGTTATTTGTGACCCCCAGGGAGTATTTTTAGGGGGATACTCTTTATGATATGTACCATGAAGATATCCTCAAAAATAGCTTTTTATTTTATGGGTCAATCCCTTGTGTTTCCCATGTTGAGTCTTCTAGTTCTCAACTGGATCCTATTCCCATATCTCTCAAATACCTGGAGTAACTGGGAGTGATCCCTACCACTCCTCACTATGATTATGAATCCCACATCCTTATTGAGGAGACTCTCAATGTTAATATAGGAACTGTAGAAATACCTAGACTCCTTAAGTTAGGAAAAGCCTTGTCCATGGATGAACAAGAGCAATTGACCAAATTATTGATAAAAATTTCAAAATATTTTTTCTTGGTCATATGCCAACATGTAAGGGCTTGATCCCTCCCTAGTTATGCATCACCTATTAGTTAGACCCAATGCCAAAACTCTTAAGTAGAAGCTTAGTAATATTCATCCTAAGGTTGCCCTATTAGTCAAGGAGGAGCTCCAAAACCTCCTTGACATCAGTTTTATTAAAGCCATCAACTATTTTGATTGGATTTCCAACATCATTATTATAGCTAAGAAGAAAGTAACAATCATAGTATGTCCTAATTGTTGACACATTGACTTATCATGTTCCAAGGATGATTTTCCCCTTTCCAACATATATTTGATCATAGATTTCATTGTTGAATGTGGAATACTATTACTCATAGATGGTTTCTTGGGATACAATTAGATCAATATTACCCCCAAGGACTAGTCCAAGACAACTTTCATAACTCCATGGGGTACCTTCTATTATAAAGTGATACCTTTTGGCTTGAAGAACATTGGTGCCACATACCAAATGGTTATAACATATTTTTATGACATGATGCATGATATTGTTGAATACTATGTGGATGATTTTCTTGGTCACTCCATCAACCAATAAACTCATGCACAAGATTTAAGATAGATATTTGCAAGACTTTGAGAATACAAAGTTCATCTGAAGCCCTCTAAGTGTGTGTTTAAATTCACATCTGACAAGAATTTAGGCTTCATAGTGTCTAGGAAAGGCATCAAAGTATATCCTACTAAGATAGCAGTTATCACTAACATGCCTCCTCCTTGTAACGTAATCGAGTTGCATAGCTTGAAAGAAAAACTTCAAGCTATTTGCCGCTTCATAGCCCAGTTAACCAATAAGTGTCAACCCTTTCTTAAGATTCTTAAGAAATATGTAGTGTTCAAGTGGGATACTAAGTGTCAAAAATCCTTTTATGAACTCAAAATATATCTCACTTCCCTACCTATCCTTGTTCTCTCTAGACTGGATAAACATTTATGCTTTACATAGCAACCACAACCCAAGCTTTGGAGGTTATGCTTATGCAGCATGATGATTAGAAAAAAGAGTGAGTTATCTACTATATCAGTAGAACTTTGGTTAGCTATGATGAAGAACACATGCTTATACTTAGAAGGGGGATGAATATTCTAAGATAAAAAATTTCAATCCAAATGATAACAACAATAATATGAATGCAATAATAAATAAATGCACAATTTCCATACATATAAGAGACAATGCTTTTACATGGAAACACCCTCTCGAGAGAAAACCATGATAAATATTGCTTATATTTTTCTTCAATAAATTTTGTGGTCACCAACCCATAGGAGAAACCAATACCCTATACAAGTTCGTGGATACCAATCACCTTGCTCAAGTTCATGGACATCAATCCATAGGAGACACCAATCCCCTTGCTCAATTTTGTGGACACCAATCCACAGGAGACATCAATACCCTTGCTCAAGTTTGTGGACACCAATCCAAAGGAGACACCAATCCCCTTGCTCAATTTTATGGACACCAATCCATAGGAGACACCAATCCCCTTGCTCAAGTTCATGGACACCAATCCATAGGAGACACCAATCCCCTTGCTCAAGTTCATGGACACCAATCTACAGGAGACACCAATCCCCTTGCTCAAGTTCATGGACACAAATCCACATGAGACATAAATCCCCTTGCTCAATTTTGTGGACACCAATCCATAGGAGACACCAATCCCCTTGCTCAATTTCATGGACACCAATCCATAGGAGACACCAATCCCCTTGATCAAGTTCATGGGTACCAATCCATAGGAGATTTCAATCCATTTGCTCAAGTTAATGGAAATCAATCCATAGGAGACACCAATCCCCTTACTCAATTTCATGGACACCAATCCCCTTGCTCAAGTTTATGGACACAAATCCATAGGATACACCAATCCCCTTGTTCAATTTCATGGACACCAATCCACAAGAGACACCCATCCCATTTCTCAGGTTCATGGACACCAATACACAAGAGACACCAATCCCCTTGCTCAATTTTATGGACACCAATCCATAGGAGACACCAATTCCCTTTCTCAAGTTCTTGGACACCAATCCATAGGAGACACCAATTCCCTTGCTCAAGTTCATGGACACCAATCCACATAAGACATCAACTCCCTTGCTCAAGTTCAAGGACACCAATCCATAGGAGACACCAATCCTCTTTCTCAAGTTCATGGACACCAATCCACAGGAGACACCAATCCCCTTGCGTTCATGGACACCAACCAACAGGAGACACCAATCCCCTTGCTCAAATCTACTCCAAAACTTGCTCACAAAAACTGCTCAAATTTGCTCTAAAACCTGCTCACAAACACTGCTCAAGTATACTCTAAAACCTACTCACAAACACTGCTCAAATATGCTCCAAAACCTACTCATAAACACTACTCAAATCTGCTCCAAAATCTAATCAATAATGGCATCAAGTTCTTCACCTTTACTTGAGTTTGCTTTCTTCAACTAAAAGGTAATTTAGACATATTCTACCCATAATTCTTTTAATTACATGAACATATAGAGGACGATATGCACTAGTGTAGAAATCTTTAAATGGCCAATATTTTCTTCATATTCATTTAGTCTTTTGCTTCCACATATCTCACATTTATTACATTTTAAAGGTAGCCTAAGTCTAGTATTAGATAACTTACTTTTATGTTGAATTGAAGATACCTTGCTTTTCTTCCACTATCATGTGCACATTTTCTTCTTCTTGAGATGGCTAAATTGTCATTCCTTTTAATTGAATGCTTGGGTGAATATGTGCACTTAATCCTCTTACTCTCTTCTTTTATGTCTTGACTTGATTCAAATTTGTGCCCTCCAAATCTGCCTCAATAATGATGATCTTCCTTTTGCGTGTGCTTTCCATAAATGCCTTAATAGTTATGATCTTCTTTTAAAACTTATAAAATAAAACTTTGTAACAACAACATGACTCCTTATATCTCCCTTTTAAAATTTGTAAAATAAAAATTTATAATAACAACATGACTCCTTATATCTCCCCTTTTATAACTTGCAAAATAAAACTTTATAATAACAACATGACTCCTTATATCTCTCTTTTATTAAATTAAATAAAAAAATTTACCCTTACCTTGCATAGCAAAACTTAGCAAGCTACGAATGAGATTTAACCTTCTAACATCTAGTAGCGTAGCACCCTAATGTGGGCTTGTGACCAACTAAGCTAACCTAGTAGATAAAACCAAAAGGGCATAATAAATAATATAGATCCTTCATCTCGTATCTCAAACAACAAAACCATAGCAAAATAGGCATTGAGGGGATTCGACCTTCAAACCTTCTATATTGTAGTGCTCCAACACAGGCTAGGCAATCGGCTGGACTAACCCAATGATTGAGATTAAAGTGCACAATAAAATATTTAAACCTTCCATACCTTGCACTTAAATCGTACAACAAAAATCCATCGAGGGGATTTGAACTTCAGACCTTCTACACCATAGCACCCTAACACGGTCTAGGCAACTGACTAGGCTAACCACCAATTTGATATGAAAGTGGCACAATCAAATATTTTAGCCTCCTTTGGATCATTGCTATGCCATCGAAGTCACGCTCTTCTCCAGGATGTCCTCCATTGTCTTCTACTCATTACTCACTCTCCTCTCAAAGGATATTCAAATTGGTTGCCATATTCAAAGTGAATTAATGGCCTCATATTAATATGCTTCTTTTATCATTTGCACCCAAGGAGTTCGGCCCATGCATTAAAACATTTGAATTTAATTTCACTTTTGTATGGTGCACTCAAGGAGGTTGGCCTATGTCGATTATAATATTTAAACTTTTATATATTTAAATATTTTGATTTAAATATAAACCTTTCGCTTTAATATTTAAATATTTCATTTAAATATTAAAGCATATAAAATCACCTTTGAAGATATCTACCTTTACATCAATGACAACATTAAATCACCCTTGAAGATATCTACCTTGACATCAATGACAACTCAATAATTCTAACATATGAAACCCAATACACTCCCTTAGAGAAGCTTTTCCTTGTTGTATTGTTTACATCTCAAAATTTGAGACACTACATGCTTAGCCATAAGAAATTGGTAGTTGTATGGTTTGATCATCTTCGCTACTTAATTTGAAGCCCCACATTTTAGGTCAAGCTACTAAGTGGGTTCTAGCCCTTAGTGAATTTGACTTAACCTTCATATGTCAAAAGGCTATAAAAGATCAGGTGATCGTTGTCCAACAAGTAATTTCTCCCTGAGAGTTCACCCATAACCTAGTCATCGAGTTTCTTGACGAGTGTCTTATATTATAAGTAGAAGAGCCTAAGTCTTGGTCATTATTTTTTATGGAGCCCATTTATTAAGGGTATTGGGACTAGAATCATTCTAGTCACCCCATAAAAATAGCTCATACCCCATTTCCTTCAAGCTTTGTTTCTCTTGCACTCATAAAACTGTAGAGTATGAAGCCTTGATCCTAGGCCTTAGGGCTACTTTAGCCTTGAAATTTAGATTCCTCTATATATTTGGTGATTCTAAACTTATGGTTAATCAGACCAATGATGTTTATCAAACCAGAGATAATAAAATAAAACCTTACAAGGAGATTTTACCAAGCTCTTGTATGCTTTCTATAAGGTAACCATAGAGTCTATCCCTAGATCCTCCAACCATCATACAAATTCCATGGTCATTTCTACATTCATTATCCCCTTGGAGTTAAAATATGATCAAACAATGATTATTATTTGCCAACTCTAAGAGCTACCATCCCTTAGTTTTAGCCTCATTCCATTACTTGTCATAAATATTGGAGTTTCTCAATCTGAGCCATGGTGCATAGACATATTTAATTTCCTTAAGGATGATTAAATTCCTAATATCTTAGATCACAACCAAAAAAATATTTTACAAAAAAGAGTATGCTAATTTTTTATAATTGGTGATACTTTATATCGACGTTCTTTCAATGGCATCCTCTTATGAAGCCTTAACCTCGATGAATCCCAACTAGCCCTTAGTGAAGCTCATGAAGGATCATGTGGATTCCATTTTAGGGGTAATTTTATTTCTAAGAAGATCCTTTATATTGACTACTATTGGCCTTCCATGGAGAAAGATACGTGTGACTATCTTCAATGTTGTGACAAGTGTCAATGCCATGACAACCTAGTTCATGCTCCTCAAAACCTTTAGGTTATTTCTTCCCCTTGGTCATTCTCCATGTGGGTATTAGAAATTATCAAGAAGATTAATCCCATATCATTTTATGGTCATAATTTTATCATCATGACAATTGAGTACTTCACCAAGTGGGTAGAAGCCATGCCCTTATCTAAAATGACTAGATCTCAAGTCTCAAAGTTCATCTTCAACCAAATGCTTTTTTGGTACAATATTCCTTCGATAATCATCTCTGATAATTGCACTCCTTTCAAGAACAAAGATATCCATAAAATTTATGCTAAGGATAAAATTCAACACAAATGGTCAACTCTGTATTACCCTCAGGGTAATGATCAAGCCAAAGCATCCAACAAGTCTTTAGTTAAGATCCTCAAGAAGTTGGTAAGTAAGACCAGTCACAACTGAAATATCTAGTTGTACCCTACCTTGTGGGCCTATTGTGCTAACATGAAAACTCCTACATGTACCACTCTATGACACTAAGGATTTTTTTCCTTTGAGCTAGAAGTCTCATCCTTGCATATCTTATGCAAGATGTCTCAGTCAATGATGCGTATCATTTATATCGATTAAACCAATTGGAGTTATTGGATGAAAAGTGCATCCATGCCTTAGAGAATCATCGAGCCTATTAGAATAGTCTCAAGAAATATTACTCTAAGAAATTTGCACTTATTCTTTTAAGTTTAGGGACCTTGTTCTCAATAAAAACCAAAAGAACACAAATGCTCACACAATTCCAAAGGGCAAATTTTATCCCAATTGGCTAGTCCTCTTTGTCACAACGACCAAGTTTGGCTCAAGAGCCTATGGCTTGGTAACGTTAGATGTTAAATAACTTAAATAACCAATGAACAAAATGTACCTAAAATGATATTATGCATGATATCACATCTTTTATCTTCATCTTGCATGACTACTTATCATACTTTGCATGAATTTCTTGACATTTTGTTCCATCTACATCTTTACTTATCATATAGATACTTTTTTTCTTGATCATACTTGCATATAACTGCTTGAACATATAGATTCTTGGGGAATTTGCAATGAGTCAAGTTTGATGAAACCTAGTTAGGTTTTAGCTCACATGCATTGCACTCATACTAGGTCATTGATGCTTAGCAAACCCACAAACCAGGGCACATCTCCATGTATTTTTTATATCATTTTTTCAATTGGTTATATGTGATTGAAACAAACCCACCTATGTTATATCATTGCAACAAAGCTTGGATATTATCCATGTATTGCTTGGCAATATTTGAACCTTGGTATCCTCTTTAAATATTGAGGAATCTAACTAATTGAGCTAATGCCACTTGATATGCATTTTTCATATCATTGCATTTGTTGTTGTCAATCATTCTTTTCTTCTCTTCTCTTCTCATATATTCCTTGACCTTGAAAGTTTCAATAATCATAAAAAAATTATTCAATTCAAGATACATAGTTCTTCATCTCTTGTATATATTTTGTCCTTTGAATGTTTTTAATCATTTCTTCTCTAGTTCAAAACAAAGCATATGCATTTCTTCTTCTATTTGCGCATCTTGTTTTTCTTAAACTTTTCCTTCTTAATCTTTCAATTGTTAAGGGATCCTTATGGGATAGGGTAGATACTGCATGCATATTATTTATGGTGTTCCTACGACTATTGACTATCTTATGCACATATTTTAGCTATTGAAATTTCAAAAAGGACACACACACATAATATTATTTACTTCTTACTTCTCTCATCCTTCTATATTTATTATATCAAACACATTGACACGCACATTTTATGCTATGTTTTGTTTTTATCACCAATATTTTTGCACACACCACACCCCTATCAGGTTACACTCCTATTGGCAAACCAATCAAACACTACATTCTATACGAGCTATTTTCATGGTTTCCAATGAGCACTAGCCTTCACATCAGTACATTTGAAAGCATACATCCTAGAGGGTATCTCTCCACATACAACCATTACCAAGCATCACACCCATAGCAGGTATCTCTCCACACTTGTTCCTTTCTAGTGAGCATTACACCCTTACATGATAGCTTCATGGCCACAAACAAGCACCAGTCTCCACATCAGACCATTTGTGAGCATACATTCTTATAGGGTTTCACTTCTTTTTATTGTTTTGATTTCTTTTTGACCTTTTTAAAACTTTGCTCCTTCTTCTTTCTTCTTCTCTCTTATTTTTTTTTTCCTCCTATTTTAAATTCATGCTCTGCCATTATGGGATGCAAATTTTCTCTCCACAAAATTCGCATTCACCATCTATGGGGTGCGAATTAGGCTAGCAAGTTGTTTTTCTCCTTTCTTGTTCTTATTTTCTTTCATCATATTTTCTTGTCTTCATTTACTATGGTTATTTTATCATGAATTTAATTTAGTTAGATTCATCATTTTGCATTCATTAGATAATTTCATTTTGCATTTATTCGATAAAGTTCATTAATCATGCATTGCATTCATTCATCATGTTTGTGGACAATCATGGATAAAAAAAAATAACAGCACATAATCAAACATAAATTAAAAAACAAGTTACATGATATATTACTCAAAAGTGGTGGACATATATTAGTTGAATTGGTGTGCCACAGTCCAAGCCTAACACACTTGATCCTCCCCAAGGATGCATACCACACTCAAAATTGGTATGTCACTCGATCCCTGCGCTAGGCCTATGAGCTAGACTCCCCTGCCTTACCCACTAGAGGTGGACCTAGTGGAGGTATATTCATGGACCATAAGATAGACTATGTCCATGAGTAACTTCGTGATCATAAGGAGGATGGTAGAGGAACCCTCTATTTTATGGGTATTTCTTGGTAGTACATCATCTACTAGTAGTTCTCCCTTTGTGTTGATACCTATAAGTCCTTCTTTTCGATTTGTAGCTCCTCTTATAGTATTTGAATCCCCTCCTTGCTAGCTGCTAGTTATGATAGGCACCCCCTCTACCTAAGCTTGTTGTCACTCCTGCTCCAATCATCCCATCTCTACCTTAAGGTAGTCTTCCTCTACCCTCATCACATCTCTCTCTAATGCTATCATGGCCTATGTAGCAAGGGCTTAATCCCACTCTAAGAGTGTCATGGTTAGGGCTTCCTATAGTCCCTCTATCCTATTGGACCTATCCCCTTAGATTAGGTCCATATTCATCTACATGGCTACTATCATGACCTGTAGTACCTCCACCTCACTCATTGTATCATCTTCACTTGTGATCCACTAGCTCTTGCCACCACACCTATAGGACCATCTCTTATTACCCTGGTCGGTCTAACCTCTATCACTGTGAAGACACCTAATGTCCACCATTATCCTAAGCTAGAGAGAGTGATAGTTGCCCTAATGGTTTTCACCATATCTATCTGCACCTATAATCATGCTTGTTTAGGTGGATTTGCACCCCTCTATTATCCCTTAGTTGTGCATTGGATTTGCATGCATTAGATCATGACCTAGCGTCTCTACACTATCAACAATGAGAAGATCCTAAATGGCACAATACTCTTGTATCATCTTCGGTACCTAAGCGCTACCCAACATCATCCACTCTTGGATCCATGTAGAGTGAGTCATCTATGTCCTCCTTTGTGAACCTTCCCATATCAGGGTCCCCTTTGACTCTTTATGGGTCCCTTTGCACCCACTTAAACTAGTAGTCATTGAGGTCTAGTATCTCCTAAATAATGTTGAACTATCATTGTACTTGATCAAACTGATATAGCTCTAACTCATCCCTCTCCATCACCACCCACCTGATTTCCCTCACTAGATCCTCCCCATACTCAGAATATCTAGGGTGTAGATACCATGGTCTTCATATGATCATGTGCTCCCACAACTCATCTATCACCCACCTCCCTATTGGTAGGATCCTAACATATATCTTCTAGACATTCTTGAACTCTCAGGCCCATATATATACTACTAGTTGCTTTGGGTTGGGCAGTGTCCCTAGTAGTGCATGTAGTCTCTTGACTACCATGTGCTCCTAGCACCACACTTGGAGCAAAGTTATATAGACTATCCATATCTTTCACTTGTACATGATATTGTGCAATGTCCTATACAAGTGAGCTAGTACATACAAACCTCATGTGAACCACACCTTCTGGCCTCGCATATTTACCACTACCCTTACCAATACCCATGGAAAGTATCACCTACTTGTGTTGCACACCAGGAACCCAACCACTACCCCATAGAGTACTATCATCAATGTGTCAACTCCATATCATATACTTCATCTCATCTATATGGAGTCCACTCTACTGGACTTCATGAGTCGGGTACCCTAAAAATCGCTATAGTGTTGCCCAATGCCATCATGCTATGTAAATTGCTCTCCCCTTGAGTGGGATGTGCAAGATCCACCACACATCCTCTAGTGTAAATATCACCTCTCATGTTGATAATCAAAAGGTCAATGACTCTAGGTACCACCTCTCTACCAATGCCATCAATATCATTCTATCTACCTCTACCTGAGGTATCTTTGGTATATGTAGTAGCCCCATCACCCATTGAGTGTCTCTCTCTACTACCGCAATGCCTCCTATAAAGTGCTTGGCCGCCACTCCCTAATATCAAGTACATCATGCTACAATCATAAACATTAACAAAATTTCATTGGTTTCATCATAATAATCAATAAGCATTAATTAATTAATTAATTTTAAATAATCAACATAAGCAAACTTTTTTCTTCTCTCTTCTTTTTCTTTCTTTCCTCTCTTTTCTCTATTTTCTTTTGAATTCACACCCCGTATTTTTAGTGCATGAATTCAATCATTGTTGAGTTCTAGTCGAATTCGTAGTCAAACCCCTAAATTTGCACCATGGTCTCACATGGAAATTTTCTCTAAAAAATAAAATAAAATGTAGTAAAACCATAATCTAACCTAGTCTAGAAGTTGGGTTTTGGTCCTTACCTATGCTCACTCTACTGTTGTGTCAGCCTCACCCTTCACAATGGTTGAATGATGTGTGGGAAGTGTTATTTGCTCTTTTTCTCTAAATCCTCTTTTCCCCTTCTTCGCATAGTGAAAATAAAGTTATTTTCACCCTCCCTACCCTTTGATCCCTCCTTTTCTCTCTTTTTATTTTTTTTCTGTTTGCTTCCCTTTTCTTCCATGTTTTTTGTTTCTATTTTCTTCAAAAATTTTGCATTCTTTTTTAAACTCAAGGGGGAACCCTGGCCTTAAGGGCATTAATATCATTAATGCCCAATTTAGCATGCAAAATTTTAAAGTGTTTGAAATGACACCGTTTTGCCACTGTCCCTCCATCTAAACCTACCACCCCTTTTTGTTTTCATCATTTTTCACCCGTAGGTATCTACATCTTTCTTTGATATATTTATTAGGTCATAAATGCATCAAAGAGAGGTAAAAATGTAGACATGGAAAATTGACCCATCAAAATGAGTTATTTTTCCCTTAGATCCCTAGGAAACCCCTCAAAATTATTGTGTAAGTTTAGATCTATTTTTCCCCTTTTACCTTACTTTTTCTCTTGGTCTTGCCAAATTTACGATCATCTAGTACATGGTATGAATTCGACAAATTTGGATTTTTCTCTTATAAAACCCATTTTTTGGCTGACCTCTATGATGTCAACTCTTGGACAAGGTTGTTTTTTCATTTTCCTACCTAAACCCCCTCCAAACCTCCTATGAATAGAAGGATTGGATTCCATTTTTCTCTTGTCTAAGAAAAAGTGGCAAGTTTTAGAATCATCATACACATGCTTTCAAGAATTGATACCTTTGGAATGCTCTAGTGATCTGCTTTTTATGTTTTTTCTATGTTTTTTGCTAAATATAAGTATGTGGAGAAGCTTTAATATCGAGCATATCATTTATCTTCTAAAGAGGAAAGATATTTCACTTTGGTTTCTAACTCTACTCTTGCTTCCTCTACTGGCCTATTAGATTTTCTCTATGGATTTATTAGCTCTTAGATAATTAATTATTAGTGCTAAATTATATTTTGCATTCTTAAATTAGCTCTTAAGCACTCTTGTGCAAATTTGCACCCTGCCCTTATAGGGCGTAAATTCAATGAAACCATTGGTTTCACCATATTTTTATTTATTTTTAAATTTGTGCTCGCTAATTATGAGGTGTGAATTCAGTCACAATAGCTTGGGCATAAATTTTTACTCCCAAAACCCTAGGTCCTCATTTTCATATTTGTTTTTCATTGCATCCATTATGTTTACACTTTGTTTTCATCATTTCATACTATTATATCTTGTTTTGCTTGTTCCCAAATCTCAACAATCATTTTTATTTTTGAATGGCCAGCTAAAAGGACCAAGGGGGCTTGATTGTTGCACCTCAAAGCTCAATCACATAGTGGCATAAGCAAACCCCCAAACATTGATCAATTTTTTCAAGGTTTTGAAGTTATTTTACAGGTTTGACCAAATTCATGGTTAGGATTTACGAGGCACACATTTGGCTAGGATAAACCATTGGATCAAGTAAGTGCTTTGTTATATATTTTAGGTTGTTTGCTAAGTTTCTATGATCATTTTGCTTTCTATAGTTGAATAAAATAACATAAATTTGATATATTAGAAAATTATATTTTGGTTTTCATTTCTAGGCATCAAAGAAGAAAAGCATATAGTTTGCATTTAGGTTAATCCTATTTGTGCACTCTCTTGGAACTTTGCCTAAAAATAAAATATTTACTTCCTCATAATATTAGGGATAGTCCTCATCAAAGAAAAAAATCATTCTAGGAATAGTCCTTTGTTTTCTTGCATCATTGTTTGCCCTACATTGTTCTTTATTTCTTTATAGTTTAAATCTTAGTAAGACCAAACTTAGGTGCTTGTTCAATAAATGCATTAAACCTTCCATCCTAAACTTGGAGAAAGTCCTTAAATAATTCCTTGTGAACCCTTCGATCCCCAAGCCCCCAAGTTTAGAGAATAATATCCCCACAGTCACCTTGGCTCCCATCGGATCCACTAAGAATCATCTACGATGGCTATTTTCTCCATCTACAACCTTAAAATACAAATCTCATTACCTTAATGATACTTTAGTATTTTGAGCTTAGAACTTTGGATCCCAAGAAAAGGATATCCAAACTTCTATTTTTGAAAATTGGAGATTCAAGATTCTAATTTTGAACCTTTATATTTGAGCTTTTGATTTCAATACTTCACAGTAAAATATTTGTACTTTGAACTTGTAATTATATTTAAATATAATTTTTATCATTGGGTTATGTTTGGGTGCCTAAGTTCATAACTTTTATAGTATATGGGATTGACATGTGTTCACTATTTAGCCTTACACTTGGATTTGTAACAAAAAGAAAACTTTAGGGATATAATTATTATTCTTAAATAGTGTTACCTCACCCAAAATATAAATTTAAGTAGTAATAAGTGAGATCCAAGAAACTAATCCTTGCTTGTGGTCAAATTTTATTCCTAAAAATGGAAATTAATTTAAATGCCTAACCATTAATATACCTCCATCAAACAAGTTCTTCCCCAAGTAGTATAGGTCGCATTGAACAAACCTCGTCTCAAATAATATTGTCTTCACTTGAATAGACCTCATCTTAAGCAAGTTTGGCTCTAGACTTAGCTTTTTTTATACCCAAGTTTTATACTTAGGTAGCATCATAACAAACCTTCCTACAGGCATATTTGGATTCAGACAACTAATTTATCTTTCTATAATTTTATCTTTTTCCATGTAAACTATAATAGTATGGGTGATTTTAACACCCAAGTGCCTAACTTGGGTAAGTTCTAAATGAAGTTCTTTTCTTTTGAATGTCAACCTAGAGAGAAATAACCTTGAACATTGTAACCTTTAGATAAATGTGTTTCCTCTTGACAAGTTTGGCTCTATATGAGTAAGCATTAATTGTTAAGATAAGGTTGGCACCCAATTTTAAAACTTGGAAATATACCAAATGAATATTTTCATAAGCAAAAATGACCTCATGCAAATAAACCTTATGCTTAAGGAACAAGAAAAACATCAATAAAGAATAATTGTAGAAGATTTCCATGTTGGAAAATATTACATTATTTTGTAGAATGAAATGTACCCCCATTGTATCTGCAAGTTTACTATAGTGGTAACGGCTTTGATCTCTTTTGAAAAGGTCTAAGATTCAAACCCCACTCAGTATGAGAGGGCCAAGATCCCTCATAAAAAACTGTGTAAACTCATTGAAAAAATGTACCCCCATGGCACCATTTTAATATTGTAAATGTTAGATTAGTGTGTGAGTCAATAGTTAAGGGTGTGTGCTTTATATTTCCCTAAAGTATATTTCTATGTGTAGGATGAGTACAAGTATCATGTATTAATGTGTGCAAGTGTGTAAAGTGAGAGAGTGTACAATTCTATGCAATGTGTCATATATGTTAAGAGTCATGTGTGTATGTGTCAAGTATGCAAGTGAAGAGTCACATGTATGTGGCAAGATGTAAATTCAAGAGATATGAGAGGTTTATCTTATGTATGGAATAGTACAGGATACATCTCCTCAATATGTGAGGAGATCAATAGTTAATTATTGAAGAGTCATCTTCTATGGTTATATTATGAATATTGTCATGACCCTCCCAAATGGACCTTGGAATATAGAAAAATAATGTATTAACTGATGATGCTTTAATACTCGATTTTGTGCAATTAATAAGCTATGCAATATTAATATATATTGAAGAGTATGATACTGCTAATAAATTTCCAATGTGTAGGATCATGTGCACTCATAAGTGGAAGAAGTTGAGTCATCCACCGAAGACGAGGGTACTTGAGGTTGGAATGCAACTCAAAGGTAACATGGATACCTACCTTCATAGAGGCATGCACTCAGATAGGGATAATCAACAATATCTAGCCACCTCGAGCCCCATACTAATGGCCTAGTAGCTATCGTAAGTTCTAGAGGATGAGACGGGTGACTAGATTGAAGTAAAGACTCCCTCATTGTTTATTGCATATGCATGATTGTATTTTACTTTAGCACTAATTACCTTAATAATTTGTGAGCTATAAATGAATAGGTTGTCTTCATAACTCCTTGTATGCTTTGAAAAATAGTATATAAAAAGGGAATAACAGTTTAAATAAATAGTTGATTTATTTAAATAGTAAGAGATATCACTTTTGAATAAATAGTTGGTTTATTTAAATAGTAAAAGACATCATTTTAAATAAATGTTTAATTTATTGAAATAATAAAGAAATATCATTCTCAAATAAATAGTCAATTTAAACATAATGGTAAAGGATTATTTTTTTTTTGAAAAAAATGAAAAACTTGTATTAATACAAAGAACAGTTACAAACGGGAGAAAACACATCCCGACCCAGAGCAAAGAACAACACACCAAGTGCAGAGCACAAAGCCAACACAAACCACCACAAGGCAAAGAAGACAACAGGGCGCAAAAAAGCGACATGTCGCGAAATCGCGACATGTCACAAAATCGCGACAGTCAGCCCCGTCTCGACCGCATCGGCGCCACCAGTCGCGAAAACGTGACATGTCGCGAAGTCGCGACATGTCGCGAAATCGCGACAGCCAGAGCCTTCGGCAGCCGATCGCCAAAATAGTCACGAAATCGCGACGACATCTCCCTCCGACGTCCCAACAAGAAAGGTGTCGCGAAATCGCGACTGGAAAACCAAATTGCTCCAAAACGCCAAAAAGGTCACGAAATCGTGACAGAGTGTCGCCGAATCGCCCAGCCAGCAAAAGTGTCTCGAAATCGCGACGAGTTATCCATTTGGCTCCCTGATCGCAAAAGTGTCGCGATATCGCGACAGTTTTCCTCCAGCCCACTCAAGTGCCAAAAGTGTCACGAAATCGTGACGAGAATTTCTTTCAGTATCCAACCACCGAAAGTGTCACGATATCGCAACGAGTTTTCCATTTTGCTCTTCATCTTCAAAAGTGTCGCGATATCGCGACAAGTTCTCCAGTTGGCATCACTTTGCCAAAACTGTCGCGATATCGCGACGGTTTTTCTTTGCGGCTTCCACACAGCAAAAGTGTCGCGAAATCACGACGGTTTATGCACTTTACTCCACTTCACAAAAAATGTCGCGATATCGCGACTGCTATCCTCCTTGTCAGCCCTGCGCCAGAAACGTCACGAAATCGCTGTAGTTTCCATCCGAAGGCCGCGATGGCGCACCATGTCGCAAAATCGTGACAACTTCCCACTCAAAGCCTCGATAGCAAAATAGGTCACGAAATCGTGACAGTATCTCACCAAGGGCCGCGATGACGCGACATGTCGCGAAATCGTGACATGTCACGATTTCGCGATAGAAGCCCACCAAAGGCCACGACGGCACAACCTGTCGCGATATCGCGACAACTTCCAACTTAAGGCAGCGATGGTGCTACAGGTCGCGATATCGCGACAAAAAACTCCCTTAGCATAAAAAACTCTGCACATTATTTTAGAAATCGTTCAAGGCCTTGTCTAATCTCTACATCCTCCACAGGCATATCACTGTGCAGATGCATCCCAACCTCCCTCTCAGCACCCATCTTAGCAAGGAAATCAGCCGCCTTATTAAGATCTCTGTTCGCATAAACTGGTATCACATCCTCTAACTCCCTCCAAAGCTCTTTGATTTGGGAGACCAGAAACCGTAGCCTCCAAGCTTTTGAGGCAAAGTTCCTCAAGCAATCAAGAGCGCCAACCAGGATTTGGGAGTCAGACTCAATGATTATCTTCCTGTGACCCTGCTTGACGGCCCAGATGGAGGCAGATTTAATAGCAAAGGCCTCCGCTTCATTGTTTGTGGCGTATCCCAGACCTTGCAATTCCCAGTAGAGCACAGACCCAGCATGATCACGGCACACTACTCCAATTCCAGCACTGCCCGGATTGCCTTTTGCAGCTCCATCAGTATTGATTTTGATCCAGCCTTCTGGGGGAGGTTTCCAACTACCTCTCACCTGTCTCTCTTGATCAGCAGCTCCCTCTTCCAGTGGCTCAGAAGCAGGCTGATTTTCCTCCTCAGCATAAATGGCAACAGTTTCCACTACTTTGCTCCAGATGACCTGCCATATTCCATCCAACGAAGAGAAGGTTTCACGGAAGATACGGGCATTTCTTTCCAGCCACACCTGCCACCAAATAAAAAGTAAACCAAGCTCCCAACCAATTCGAAGAGCTTTAGATTTAAATCTACCTCTCTTCCAGCTTTCCCATAAATTGGTCCGAGTCAAGTCTCCGTTAGCCTGAAGTTTAAAGTGGGAGAACCAGCGTTGCCAAATCTGTTGTGTGAAAGGACATTCAAACAAAAGATGATCAGCAGTTTCCTCATTCTTGTAGCATAACACACACTGAGAAGGACCAATGATGCCTCTGATTCTGAGATTGTCAAAGGTTAGAATTCCGTTGTGCATAAACTGCCAGGCGAAGAAGTTCACTTTCGGCCAGCCCTTGGGATGCCATATCTTTCTCCATTCTTGAACCGAAAAAGAGTGTGGGGGGGGCTCTGGAAGGATCATATCATATCCCTCCTTCACAGTATAAACCCCAAGGTTCCCATAGCCCCAGGCAAGTTCATCCTCCTCATCTCTCCCAGTAAGAAACCGTTCTGACAAAAAAAATTTCAAAGTTGGAACCTGCTCCGGGGGGATTGGAATTGGCCATTCATCCAGCCGCTTGAACTTTTTGATCTTATACTCCCCCAATTGGCTGGTATTGAAGTAGCTCTCGATTTGGATCCATCCCTTATCTTCTAAAGCAGATTTTATCGGTTGCAATTCAGGAAACACAGCAATGATGGGAGGATTCTGATCCTAGGAATCAGTCCAGAACCGGGCCTTCTCCCCTCTCCCCACTTTCCAGAACAATTGATCTTTGATAAGATGGGATCCAAGCTTGAGAGCCTGCCACACTAATGATCCGTTACCCTCCAAAGGAAAGCGGCCCAAGTCATTGGGATGAACAAGACCCAAGTATTTACTAGAGAGGATTCTGTTGAAGAGGGACGTTGGCTGGGAAATCCACCTCCAGTACAGTTTACCAGCCAAAGCCTTATTGTTAAACTTGGAGCTTCTTAGTCCCAGCCCTCCTTTTTCCTTGGGCTGGGTAACCTTATCCCATCCAACCAAAGCCCATTTCCTCTCTCCTTTGGCACCTTCCCATAGAAAACTTCTAGCCACTTTGTCCAGCTCTTTCCAAATTGAATGAGGGGCAACCAGAATGGAGAATTTATAAATTGGCATGGCCTGAATAACTGACTGCAAGAAAGTCAGTCGGCCCCCATAGCTTAACCATCTATGAGACCAATGATTCATTCGCTCTTTGATACCATCCAAAAGGTCCTTCCAGATATCAGTTTTTAGTTTTTTGAAATGCAGAGGAACCCCCAGGTAAACAACTGGAAGAGAGGTCCTAGTGAATCCCAAGATCTCAATAACTCTGTCTTGTAATCTTTGATCAAGATTAAAGAAGACCACTTTGGATTTTGTATCATTGATGACTTGGTTAGAGGCCCGGAGGTAGACATTTAGAGTATCTCTGATTCCTCTTGCTTCCCTGAGGCTGGCCACTCCCACCAATCCAGTATCATCCACAAACTGTAAATGAGTCAAAACTTCAGCCCCGACTTTAATACCTGTTATCAGTCCTTGAAGTCTTCTTCTCAGGAAGAGTCTGCCTAATCCTTCAGCCAAGATGAGGAAGAGATACGGAGAGCAAGGGTCTCCTTGACGAAGACCCCGTGAGGCTCCAAAAGGTGGCGAGGGAAGCCCCTTGATTAGAACAGAGTATGAAGGCGTAGAAATACAGCTCATGACCCAGGCTATCCAGTCCTGTGAGAAACCAAAGGCTGCCAACATCTTTGCCAAAAAGCCCCACTCCACCCTGTCATATGCCTTGGACATATCCAGTTTGATGAACATTCCTTTGTTACCTGAATTGTGCATTGTATGGATAGCCTCCTGAGCAAGGATCACTCCATCCAAGATCTGTCTCCCTTCAACAAAACCCCCTTGCTCTGAGGAGATTATATTATGAAGGAGAGGTTTTAGCCTTTCAGCCATAATTTTAGTGATTATTTTATAAATCACATTGCATAAGGCAATAGGTCTGAAATCAGAAATGTGAACCCCCCTCTCCTTTTGGAATTAAGGTGATGAAGGTGTGATTTAGAGCCTTGAGCATTCTTTTATTAGTTCTGGACTCCTCAGTGACAGCCAGAACATCCTCCTCCAGGGTATCCCAAAAGGCCTGAAAAAACTCAATAGGGAAGCCATCAGGACCGGGCGATTTTCCTGTGCTCATCCCAAAAACCACCTTCTTGAGTTCATCACGATCAATGGGCCTAAGAAGGGCCTGATTCTCTTCATGAGAGATAATAGAGGGAATGACATCAATGACTTCATTTTGGGCTTCCACATCGTGCTCCATACTTTCCTTAAAGAGATTTGAGAAATACTCCATTGAGTGGGAGTGCATACCAGGAAGAGTGTCAAAAGAGTTTCCATTCTCATCTTGAAGGAATTCCATGTTATTCATTTGTCTTCTAGCACAGGCAGAGCGATGGAAAAATTTTGTATTTCTATCTCCTTCTAATAACCAAGTGTTTCTTGCTCTTTGTTTCCAGTAAATCTCTTCTTGATTATCAATGTCCTCAACCGCTTTGCGTAAAGCATCATCCTCGGATTTAAGATGCTCAGAAATGTTTCCTTCCCTGAACTATTTTTGCACCTCATCCCATCTGGTCAGCAAGGGAGCCCGTTGGAGCTGGAAATCTGATTTGTTAGTTTGCCTCCACTGTTTCAATTTGCACTTGACAAAATGAAGCTGTTTATGGAATTTAAACATAGTTGTCCCAAAAGGAAGACGACCTTATTCCCACCACTGTGGAATTTTCCTTCGGAGGTCCTCTTTTTGCAACCAAAAATTTTCAAATTTAAATGGTTTGTGGTACTGCCCTGACATAGTCCCTCCCTCCAGCAAAATGGGAAAGTGATCTGAAATTGGGCCTTCCAAAATCTGAAATTTGATATTCCATCTAACAAATGCCTCCTCCGAGACCGTAAACCGGTCTAGCTTTACCTTCCTACTGTATGGCTCTCTTCTCTTGTTAGTCCAGGTAAAGTAAGTACCAGGGCCTTTGATATCAATAAGGTGAAAGGCCTGGACTTGGGCAATCAGAAGCCGGTCCCCTGGATCCAAAACTGGGATACCACCTTCCTGATCCCTGGCAGATAATTTGGCATTAAAGTCCCCAGCAATAATCCAATCAAAATCTTCCCGGGAGGACCTCATGTTATGAACAACTTTCCATTGAAGTCGCTGGCCATCAATGCTTTGAGCCCCATAGAAGTTTGTAATTAAAACTTGTTCAGCTGTAACAATGTTCCTAAAAAGAGATGTGAGAACACCCCTCCAAGCTATATGTTCTATTGTTGTCCATACCAAAGGGTTCCAAAGAGTAACAATCCCCCTCGAGGCACCTTGAGCAGCCACATCCATATATCCAGCACCCCTCCATATTCTACTTACTATTTTACACATAAGATCTAAAGACATTTTTGTCTCCTGAATGAGCAAAAAGTCTGTTTTACTTCTTCCTAAAAGTCTTTGAACAGTAGATTGATGGGTTCTACTGTTTAAACCCCTCACATTCCAGGATTGAATAATCATTGGAAACCTTGGGAGCAATAAGAATCAATTGTTCTCACCGATCCTCCATTGATCAGCTTGTCCCCTTGCACTGCAAGTAGATCCTTATTGGATTTTCTGCCCGCCCCTTGGGAATTACTATTTTTCGACCTCTTCTCCACCTGGGTAATCCCTAGAGCTGGTCTTTCTCTGATCTTTTCTGCATTTCCCATGTTGACATCCTTGATAACTGGCTATGCTGGGGAGTGGATTACCAATGCCCCTGGGTTCTCTGGCTGCAAAATCTCAGAGGGTTCAATCACCTGTTCTAGGACAGGGGTTGGTGAGGGAGAAGCATGAGAGTGGATGTTGTTATCCTCAAAGTTCCCATCCACTCCTTCCATGACTTGGTCTTCTTGATCCACAAGAGATTTAAAGATTTCATACCGGTTGGATGGCTTGGGTTGAGCTTGCTCCTTGCCATTTCTCTTTTTGTTTCTCCTTCGCTTCTGCTATTCAAAGCCATCTTTCTGGGCATCAGAACCTTGGGGAATGTTGGGTGGTTCCTTGACCGGAGTGGACTTACCCTCTCGGGGGCGATTTGGCATTCCCAGTGGAACATCCGCTTTTGTGCTCAAGATATTCGGGCAGAACCTAGCCAAATGGCCATGCTTATGGCAGACTCTACATCGAAAAGGTAGGGCTTCATAGTCTAACTGCTGTATCCAGGATTGTCCTGCTAACTCCAGTTCCACCTCGACTGGTAGCGGCTGGCTAATATCCATTTCTACACAAATTCTAGCAAAAATAGCAGTGTTTCCCTCTATGGTATCTTTGGAAACTCCCAAATATCTACCTAGAGAATTACCAATCAACTCAAGAATCTGCTCACCCCAAAACTCCATCGGGAGAGCGTACAGTCGGATCCAAACCGGGACAGCCGTGGGCTCAATGCGAGGATCGAAGCCCACTCTCCACGGTTGGACAAATAACCCTGCCGGGCCATGGCTCCTCTTCTCTGATTCAAATGCTCTGTTTCTATCCGCTAAAGAAGAGAAACTAATAATGAAATACCCATTGCTTATGGGCCATAAGGAGTACTCACCGAGAGGCTCCCAGTTCTGTCTAACCCAGGTGTGCAGAAAGTGCAGAGTGGGTCGGATACCCATGAATTTGCAAATCAGGTCATGAGTAGCACGGTAGATGATCGTATCCTCGACCAGATTTGGTTCTATGACAATCTTAGGTCTGGAAGCGGATTGCGGGAGACATCCATTAACTCTGTGTACAGGAGAACCCTTGCCCGCATTCTTGAATAGCGATTGGTAAGCACTCCGCTGAGCTTCATCGAAGGAAGACGCAGGGTTTTCTTTTAATATCTCGGCATAAGAGCTCTTTTTCCCATCGAGAGATCCTGGAGGAGACCCCATTGGGCCCTCTCGGGGCAACGAAAGAGCCTTCAGAGTAGAACAAAAGCAATCCACCTAAGTCCCTGGTAGAATCTTCCCACCAGAAACCCTAGAGCTTCGTCCGACGACTGCTCAGAAGTTTTCCCGCCAAATCGCCAGAGCTCCGATTCGAAATCGTTCTCGAGATCTCAATGGTAAAGGATTATTATTCTAAAATAAATAGTTAATTTATTTAAAGTAATAAAGAGAACTCATTTTAAATAAATGAGTAATTTATATTATGGATATAAAATTTTTCATCTTGAATAAAATATGATTTATTCCATATTAATAAAGAAAACTTTAGTTATATAAAAAACTAATAAATTAAAAGAACCCCATCAGCAACGTATGACCACTCTAATTGCTTGGAAAAGCACACTCTATTGGACTAATGGAGAATAGAATTTGGTTATAAACTTAATGGAGAATTCACCTAATCTAAATGACCAATTAAATTTGGTATTCATTGTGAAAATACCGCCTTCAGATGATGGGATTGGAACCAGCTATGAGAGGCTTTCCTAGATGCAAATGTATGGCCTCTTAGTTGCAAGCAATATGAGAATGCGGATGAAGGAACGTCTTCCCCATATAATTTGATAGAGGTAAGTGAAATTGATGGTAAGTATATGGTGAGTGAAAATCGAGGAAGGTGCATATGGGAGAAGCGAAATGAAAGGTTAGGACAATGTATTAGAGAAAAAATGCAAAGGATGGGGAGGATGACAAAGCCAAGGGAGAAGACCAGAGGGAGGAGGAAAAATGATAGGCATTCGAGCAAGACTTAGACAATCAACCAGTGCGAGGTAAACCAAGTTGGATTCGTGTAACACTAAATAAAATATGTTATTTTATGTTCCATTCATTGGTTATGTTGTTACTGGGTGGTGGGCTTTCACTATCTACAATATCTCCTTTAAAGCCAAGGTAAACCCCACTTCCATGTGAGTGCACCGTTAAGAGTGGAAGGGTAGCCTTTGGTCATCATTTGGTTATCTATATTGAAATAATTATGAGATCACAACCCAATTGACCTCCTTGACCAAGTCTAAGTGCTCAACCCCCACAAACCATTTAGTGTATGGTCGTCCAGCCATAGTAAATCTTGTATGGTTTATCGGTTGCACAACATCTTGTTCACTACTACGTTCATTTTTCGGATGGTATATATGTCATTAGTTGGGATTTCCTTTCCTACATTCATAACAGTGTATAGCTTTATCAACAAATTAGAAACCACACTGGCAATACCCCTTGGTATAGTTAGTATAGCATCGATGGACTATGTCTACATGGTGAAGTCAGTCTCCATCATAGTTGTGGTAAGAGTCATGGAGACTCCCGAATATCACCAGTGGAACCATTTCATTTCACATTATACCCATGCCATCCTCTGTCGTAATCCACTCCATGATGATTAGGCATCTTTCATCTAAGTCGATCACAGGCTTTCCTTTAGAGTAAGTAAAGGTTGTATTGGATTGCAAGCTTTCCTTTAGAGTAAGCAAAGGTTGTATTGGCCTACATGCTTTCCTTTAGAGTAAGTGAAGGTTGTATTGGGCTATAGGCTTCCCTTTAGACTGAGTGTAGTTTTTTTTTCCTTAACCAATCTTATGCTATGAGTTTTCATTATCTAAAATAGTGTATTTTAGGATAATGGAAGAATGGAATTTTAGATGTATTTCATTATCAAAAATAGTGTATTTTAGGATAATGAAAGAAAGGGATTTTAAATGTATTTCATTATCAAAAATAATGTATTTTAGGATAATGAAAGAAAGGGATTTTAAATGTATTTCAATATCTAAAATAATATATTTTAGGATAATGAAAGAATTGACTTTAAAATGTATTTCATTATATGAAATAAATGTATTTGAGGGTAATGAAAGAAAGGGATTTTAAATGTATTTCATTACCTAAAATAAATGTATTTTAGGGTAATGAAAGAAAGGGATTTTAAATGTATTTCATCACCTAAAATAGTGTATTTTAGGATAATGGAAGAAAGGAATTTAAATATGTTCATTATCTAAAATAGTGTATTTTAGGATAATGAAAGAAAGAGATTTTAAACGTGTTTCATTATCTAAAATAAATGTATTTTAGGGTAAAGAAAGAAAGGGATTTTAAATGTATTTCATTATCTAAAATAGTGTATTTTAGGATAATGAAAGAAAGGGATTTTAAATGTATTTCGTTATCTAAAATAGTTTATTTTAGGATAATGAAATAATTGAATTTAAAATGTATTTCATTATTTGAAATAAATGTATTTTAGGGTAATGAAAGAAAGGGATTTTAAATGTATTTCATTATCTAAAATAAATGTATTTTAGGGTAATGAAAGAAAGGGATTTTAAATGTATTTCATTATCTAAAATAAATGTATTTTAGGGTAATGAAAGAAAGGGATTTTAAATGTATTTCATTATCTAAAATAGTGTATTTTAGGATAATGGAAGAATGGAATTTAAATATGTTCATCTAAAATAGTGTATTTTAGGATAATGAAAGAAAGATATTTTAAACGTATTTCTTTATCTAAAATAAATGTATTTTAGGGTAAATAAAAGGAAAGGGATTTTGATGTGGTTTATTTTGTAAATTAAGGGTATGGGACTTTAATTTATGAAATGAAGAAAAGGGTTTATTTGAATATTAAAGTAGTTGGCTTTAATTGGATAATGAATATGGTGTGGTTTATTTTGTAAATTAAGGGTATGGGACTTTAATTTATGAAATGAAGAAAATGGTTTATTTGAAGATTAAAGTAGTTGGCTTTAATTAGATAATGAATATGATGTAGTTTATTGTAAATTAAGGGTATGGAACTTTAACTTATGAAATGTAGAAAAAGGTTTATTGAAGATTAAAGTATATTAAAATAGATATAAGCTAGAACCCTCTTGGAAAAGGAGACAATAAGAGACCTAAAGAATGTTTGTATCTCCAAATTCAATGGAGAAAGAGAGGGAGATGCAACTCAGGCTTGGTTAAGGAAACTAGAAGTTTTCTTCACAAAAAAAGGATATTCTTCAGGGGTCCGAACTGCTTGGGCTACTATCCACTTTGAAGGGGCTACCCTAAATTGGTGGAAAACATACTATGAGGGGGCTAATATTGGACTAGTAGGTATTCCATGGAAGGAATTTATAGTCATATTCAAGAATAAGTTCCTCATCGAGCATTTTTATACCCTAAAATTGGAGAAGGTTACCAACGTGAAGGAAAGGAACATATGCATAAGATTTATGCTGTAACTGGGAGTCAGAAGCTTGAGGGGAAAACCATGACATTGATCATAAAGGTAAGATTTTTGATAAGAAATTAAATATCTTAATAGATAGTGGAGCCACAGATAGCATCATTTATTATAAATTAGCCAAAGATATGTTGGAAAGGCTAGGGTATTTGGCTCATGGATGGAAGATTGAGTATGGGTCTAGATAGACCTACTCTATAAAGCAATGTTTCTCGATGATGGAAATCACTTTAGCTAGTGTGTCCATGTAAGGTTGCTTATATGTATCCCCACTTCATGCCTTCAATGTGATCCTAGGGATGGATTGGCTACATGCCCATAAAGTCAATCAGTTTCCAAGATAGATGGGTCGAGTATTTTGAAGGAGGCAAGGAGTGGCTACGAATTCATAGCAAACAATGGGGAATTCAAACCCCAAATATTGTCATATATATAGTTAAATAAAGCCCTTAGGAAGGGAGGGATTGTCTATGTAGTAAAACTAAATGAAGTTAATAAAGACCGAAAGAAAGAGGTGTTGGAGGCACATCCAATTTTATAGGATTTCAAGGATGTATTTCTTGAGGATTTTCCTAGGCTCCCTCCTGTGCAATAATTTGATTTCACTATTGATCTTAAACTAGGAGATGAACCCATTCACAGATCTTCGTATAGTATGTCACCCATCGATCTGCAAGATTTAAAGGTACAATTACAAGGATTATTAGATAAGGGGTTGATAAAACCAAGTGTGTCACCTTGGGATGCACCTGTTGTACTTACAAAAAATAAGGATGGATCCTTAATATTGTGTATTAAATACATAATTCTAAATAAAGCTACAATAAAAAATTGGTATCCCTTACCCAGGATCAAATTTTTTTTCAACCAATTGAGATATGCCACATTGTTTACCAAGATAGATTTAAGATCAGGATATCACTAGTTGAGAATATGTGAGGAGGATACTCACAAGATGACATTTAAGATGAGGTATGGATATTATGAGTTCATCATCCTACCTTTTGGGTTGACTAATACCCCAATCATCTTCATGAATTTAATGAACAGTGTGTTTAGAAGGCACCTAGACCAGTTTGTCCTTATATTTCTATATGACATCCTAATATACTCTCGAAACAAGGAAGAGCACGATAAGCATCTCAAGAGTGATTTCTAGCCAAGAGTGATTTCTATGTTTCAAAGGTACACTATTTAGGGTATATCATATCAACAAAAGGAGTTTCTATGGATCTAGATAAAATCAAAGCCATATTAAATTGGTCACCCCTACTAATGTTATCAAATTAAGAAGATTCATGGGGTTAATGGGCTATTACAAATGTCACATAAAGGATCTCTCAAAGATTACCTTGGCAATAACTAATCTCCAGAAGAAAGGAAAGAAATTCAAATGGATGAAAATGTGAAACCTCTTTTGCTTTGTTGAAGCAAAAACTCATTACTGCACCAATATTGAATATTCCAAATCATCAAAGAGATTTTATAGTTTACATTGATGCATCACTGGAAGGATTAGGAGGGGATTACTCATGCAAGAAGAGTCAGTAGTAGCTTATACTTTGAGGAAACTAAAAAATCATAAAATTATGTTACTCATGATTTAGAGCTAGCAGCTATGGTGCATTATTTAATATTTTGGCACCATTATCTAGTAGGAATACCTTTCGAGTTGATGCAGGAGCATCCGGAGGTGGAAGAGCAATCTTGCATCATCCAAAAATATTTTTTTCTCTAAGTACCAAAGCTGTCGCGATATCGCGACACTTTTTGAGAAAAGGCGCCAAGGGCCGAAACTGTCGCGATATCATGACACTTTTTGAGAAAAGGCGCCAAGGGCCGAAACTGTCGCGATATCGCGACACTTTTTGAGAAAAGGCACCAAGGGCCGAAACTGTCACGATTTCATGACACTTTTTGAGAAAATGCGCAAAGGGGCGAAGCTGTCACGATATCATGACACTTTTGAAGAATGGGCTCCAAGGAGAAGAGTCGTCACGATTTCGCAACACATTTTGAGCAAAGGTGCCAAGGAGAAAAGTTGTCGCGATTTCGTGACACATTTTGATAAGCACCGAGGAGAAAAGTTGTCACGATTTCATGACACATTTTGGGAGAAGGCGCTGAGGAGAAAAGTTGTCACGATTTCGTGACACATTTTGAGCAAAGGCACGAGGGGAAGAGTTGTCACGATTTCGCGACACATTTTGAGCAAAGGCGCCAAGGGGAAGAGTTGTCACGATTTCGTGACACATTTTGAGCAAAGGCGCCAAGGAGAAGAGTTGTCACGATTTCGTGACACATTTTGAGGAAGAGCACCGAGGGGAAAAGTTGTCACGATTTCGTGACACATTTTGAGCAAAGGCGCCGAGGAGAAAAGTTGTCACGATTTCGTGACACATTTTGAGCAAAGGCGCCAAGGAGAAAAGTTGTCGCGATTTCATGACACATTTTGAGGATAGGCGCCAGGGGAAAAGTTGTCATGATTTCGCGACACATTTTGCGGATGGGCGCCAAGGGGAAAAGTCATGATTTCATGACATGTCACGATTTCACGACCCAAGGAAAAAAGGAGTGCGAAGGCGAAGACGTCGCGATTTCGTGACATGTCACATTTTCATAGCCCAAAGACAGAAGGAGAGTATGGAGGGCCAAGATGTCACGATTTCATGACATGTCACATTTTCACGGCCCGAAGGAGAGAATACGACAAGTCGTTCATGACTCCACTCGGTACTAGGCGATTACAGAGGCCATTGCAGAAGGGCACGTGGCAACAAACTACAGGTGGCTACAGAGCACTCCTATGAATGATGACTCGGAGGGTCGATGGACAGGTGGCTGCAGAGCACTCTGCCATTACATGCCATGATGATTCAAGGCACCTGGCAGCATCTTGCAGGCGATGACAGAACATTCATGTGGGCGGTTAGAAACAAACTTCGCAGTCTGTGTAATGATGTCCGAAGGGGGGTCGGGTCCGTTATAAAAGGCAGTGCTTACATTGTAAAAGGGGTTGGCCATTTTGTATCTTCTGTAATTCAAATTTTAAAGCTCTGTTAATGAAATATTGGTGATTTTTCTTTCCAGTCTCAAGTGGTATCAGAGCAGAAGGTTCTGAGTGCGCGAGCAGATCATCGGTTGTGAGGCAGTTTTGCGCCAGGACTTGTGGTTGTGGGTTGTGAGAAAGTGAGCAGGATGCCTCCACGTAGGAACCGTGGTGGTGCGAGGAATAGGGGAGCAGAGGTCGATCTCAGGGCCTTGCAGAGGCAAGTGCAAGCCCTACAGGAGGAAATCAGAAGAGGAGTTGAGCCAAGAAGAGAGGAACCCAGTGAAGATGAAGTTTGGGAAGACGAGGGTCCATCTGATGAGGAAGAAGCGTTGGATCCAGCAGAAGCTAGGTTGTATAGGGCCATATCCCAGATCGGGAAGAAGCCAAAGTTTGACGTCTCCACCTATTCTGGGAATCTCAATCCCGAGGAGTTGATAGATTGGATCAACGACATGGAGGAATATTTTGAGTATGAGGAGATCTCAGATCCAAATCGGATCAGGTTCGCAAAAACAAAGTTGAAGGGACATGCTAGCATCTGGTGGAAAGGAGTACAACTAGAAAGGAACAGGAGGGGAAAGGAAAAGATCACCAGGTGGGATAGGATGGTGGAGAAATTGAAGAGGCAATTCATCCCCATGGATTATGAGTTGGATCTGTTGAGGAAGATGCAGAGTCTTAGACAGGCGAGTAAATCTGTCAAGGAGTACACGGAGGAGTTCTATCAGATCTCGATTAGAACCGGCCATTCTGAGGCAAATAAGGAGAAGGTTGCCCGCTACATCAATGGATTGAGAACCAGCATTCAAGAAGAGCTGAGTCTGGTTCGGATGAGCACGGTTGAGGATGCATACCAGTTTGCATTAAAAGTGGAAGAGAAACCGAATAGGAGATTTGATGGTAAGCAGAGAGGAAAGGATCGTGGTGGAAGAGCTGGTGGAAGGACCAGTGGAGGAAGATACAGAGATCTGGGGAAGACTGGTGAAGCAAGCAGTAGCCAGAACCAGAAAGAAGAGAAAGAGGAGAATACCCAACGCCCATGCAATCAGAACAACAACTACCCGAGGGGAAGAGGTAGGCCTGGGCGTGGGTTTGGGAGAGGTGTATTTCGAGGAACCTGCTTCAACTACGGAGAAGAAGGACATCGGGCATACAACTGCCCACAGTGCCAAGAAAGGCCAAATCGAAGACCTGAGGGTCAGGCCCGAGCTGCTGTAGTAGACGAAGGTGTCGAATCTGAGCACTCTGAGGAGGTCGAACGAGGGGAAGCGATGATCATCAGGAGAGTCTTGTTGAATGAGGAAAAGAAGGCAAACTAGAGGAACAACCTATTTCGCACAAGATGCAAGTGCTCAGGCAAGGTCCGTAACATCATCATCGATAATGGAAGCACTGATAACTTGGTCTCTGAGGAGATGGTTGCCAAGTTGCAGTTGGAGAGAAGAAGACACCCGCATCCATATCGGATTGCGTGGTTACAAAAGGACCATAGGGTGCTGGTCAGTGAGCAATGCCTGGTGAAGTTTAACATTGGAACTTACCGAGATGAGGTCCTATGTGACATCTTGCCTATGGATGCATGTCACATGTTGCTTGGGAGACCATGGCAGTTTGATCGGAGTGCTGTACATGATGGTCGAGCCAATACATATTCCTTGTCGAAAAATGGAGTTCGCCATAAGTTGAAACCCCTGAAGGAGGCGGATGAGAAGGTATGCAGCAGTGCACGAGTCTGTCTAGTTGATGGAAGAAGATTTTTAGATGGCCTGAAGCCAGATCATATGTGCTATGCAATAATCCCTAGGGTTAGGGAAGAAGAATGCAAGGAAACCCCAGTGGAAGTCATGGGTCTGTTAGAGGAGTTTCCGAGATATCATTTTTGATAATGTTCCTGAAGGTTTACCACCTGTTAGGAAGATCAGTCACCACATAGATTTGGTGCCTGGATCGAGCTTGCCGAATAAGGCCGCACATAGAATGACTCCTATGGAAACTGAGGAGCTGAATAGGCAAGTTCAAGAGCTGCTAAAGAAGGGGTTGATTAGGGAGAGTCTTAGCCCATGTGCAGTACCTGCAGTACTAGCACCCAAGAAGGATGGAGAGTGGAGAATGTGCACAGACTCTCGGGCAATTAACAAGATCACTATCAAATATAGATTCCCATTGCCAAGGATGGATGATATCATGGACTGTTTGAGTGGAGCTGAGTACTTCACGAAGATTGACCTAAAAAGTGGTTACCATCAGATCCGCATTAGAGAAGGGGATGAGTGGAAGACAACCTTCAAAACCAGAGAGGGGTTGTATGAGTGGTTGGTCATGCCATTTGGGCTAACCAATGCACCGAGTACCTTCATGCGGTTAATGAATGAAGTCCTGAAGGAATTTCTAGGCAAATTTGTTATTGTCTACTTGGATGATATCTTGATTTTTAGCAAAACCCTGGAGGAACACCTGATGCACATCGGGAGGGTTTTTGAGAAGCTGCGGGAGGAGCAGTTGCTTGATAAATACGAAGAAGTGTAACTTCGTGAAGAGGGAGTTAGTATACCTGGGATTTGTCATCTCAGTAGATGGTCTCAAAATGGACCCAAAAAAGGTGAGGGCTATCATAGAATGGCCTGCTCCAAGAAGCGTGACTGAGGTAAGATCGTTTCATGGTCTAGCCAGTTTTTATAGAAAGTTCATCAGAAATTTCAGCAGTATTTGCGCATCCCTTACGGAGACAATGAGGGGGAACAAGAAGGAATTCAAGTGGACAGCCGGAGCAGACAAAAGCTTTGCTATGTTGAAGAAGAAGGTCATAGAGCAACCTGTCTTAGCACTTCCAGATTTCAACAAGGTGTTTCAGGTAGACTATGATGCGAGTGGTAGTGCCATAGGGGCCGTATTGAGTCAAGAGGGTAAGCCTGTTGCTTATTTTAGTGAGAAGCTCAATGATGCCAGGAAGAAGTATTCGGTATATGATCAGGAGTTCTATGCCATAGTTCAGGCTCTGAAGAAATGGAGGCATTATTTGTTGCCAAAGGAGTTTGTTCTTTATACTGATCATCAGGCACTACAATATATTAACAGTCAAGGAAAGTTAAATCAGAGGCACCTGAAATGGGTTGAGTTCCTGTAGAGCTATACCTTTGTGCTGAAGCATCGGAGCGGAAGGTCCAATAGAGTGGCGGATGCCTTGAGTAGGAGGCAATTTCTATTGATGGAAATGAAGGTGGAAGTTGTAGGGTTTGCTGAGCTCAAGGGTTTATACCCTGCAGATCCCGACTTCGCAGAAGCTTGGAAGGCCTGCATCGTGCCTGTTACTTTGGACAGGACTAAGTGGTTAAATTTTTTGATTCAAGATGGAATGTTGTTCAGGGGGAACCAATTATGCATTTCGAGGAGCTCAATGAGGGAGAATCTGATCAAGGAAAAGCACAGTGGAGGTTTGGCTGGACACTTTGGTCGAGACAAGACCATTTCCCTTGTTAATGAAAACTACTACTGGCCGCAATTGCAACAAGATGTGGCAAAATTCGTGCAAAGTTGTAGGATATGCCAGATGGCAAAAGGTGTGAGGCAGCCTACTGGTTTATATCAACCACTACCTATACCCGAAAGGCCATGGGAGGATATTAGTATGGATTTTGTTCTTGGTTTACCCAGGACGCAGAGAGGGACACGACTCCATATTTGTGGTAGTGGACAGGTTTTCAAAAATGGCTCATTTTATTCCCTGCCAGAAGACTAGCGATGCGGTCCATGTGGCTGGTTTATTCTTCAAGGAAGTGGTACGACTTCATGGTCTGCCAAGGAGCATTGTGTCGGACAGGGATACCAAGTTTGTAGGGTATTTCTGGAGAACCCTGTGGAAGAAACTGAAGACGGATTTAAAATTCAGTTCTGCATACCACCCCCAAACAGATGGCCAAACAGAGGTGGTAAATAGGAGTTTGGGCAATCTACTGAGATGCTTGGTAGGAGACAAGCCCAAGGGATGGGATTTAGTTTTGCCATAGGCAGAATTCGCTTACAACAACTCTGTCAATAGGAGTACCAATAAATCGCCATTCCAGATAATCTATGGGAGCAGCCCAAGAAACGCTTCAGAGTTGAGAAGGATGGATACAAGAGAAAAATGCAGTGCTGAGGCTGAAGACTTTGTTGAACACCTGAAGGGCGTGCATGAGGAGGTGACAAGGCACATCGCTAAGATGAATACTCAGTATAAGGCCAGGGCAGACCAGAAGCGTCGGGCTAAGGAGTTTGAAGTAGGAGATTCCGTCATGGTCCATCTAAGAAAAGAAAGGTTTCCTGCCAAGACCTATAACAAGCTGAAGATGAAGAAGTTTGGGCCATGCAGGATCATTGGAAAATGGGATTCGGGTAATGCATACGAGGTGGAGTTGCCGAGTGAACTTAACATCTCACCCATTTTTAACATTTCAGATTTGGTTGAGTATCATGAAGGAGATAGCAGTGCAACACCAAGCCCGGATTTGTGGAGCATTCCAGCGGCCACTCCAGTCGCAGACGAGATAGAAGAAGTCCTTGATACGCGTGAGGGCCGAAGTACTCGGAATAGGTGTTATTCTGAATATTTGATCAAGTGGAAGGGCAGGCCCATAGAAGATGCGACTTGGTTGTCGAAGGCAGAGGTTGACCGCCTGGGTCTACCTCAGACAGATCAGAAGTGAAGGTCACTTCTCAAATTCACCCCGGGTGTCTGATGCAGGAGCATCCGGAGGTGGAAGAGCAATCTTGCATCATCCAAAAATAATTTTTTCTCTAAGTACCAAAGCTGTCGCGATATCGCGACACTTTTTGAGAAAAGGCGCCAAGGGCGAACTGTCGCGATATCGCGACACTTTTTGAGAAAAGGCGCCAAGGGCAAAGTGTCGCGATATCGCGACACTTTTTGAGAAAAGGCGCCAAGGGCCAAAACTATCGCGATATCGCGACACTTTTTGAGAAAAGGCGCAAAGGGGCGAAGCTGTCACGATATCGTGACACTTTTGAAGAATGGGCACCAAGGAGAAGAGTCGTCGTGATATCGTGACACATTTTGAGCAAAGGTGCCAAGGAGAAAAGTTGTCGCGATTTCATGACACATTTTGAGAAAGGGTGCCAAGGAGAAAAGTTGTCACGATTTCGTGACACATTTTGAGAAAAGCGCCGAGGAGAAAAGTTGTCACGATTTCGTGACACATTTTGCGAAGAAGCGCCGAGGGGAAAAGTTGTCACGATTTCGTGACACATTTTGAGCAAAGGCGCCAGGAGGAAGAGTTGTCACGATTTCATGACACATTTTGAGCAAAGGCGCCAGGGAGAAAAGTTGTCGCGATTTCGTGACACATTTTGAGAAGGCACCAAGGGGAAGAGTTGTCGTGATTTCATGACACATTTTGAGCAAAGGCGCCAAGGAGAAGAGTTGTCGCGATTTCGCGACACATTTTGAGCATAGGCGCCGAGGAGAAAAGTTGTCACGATTTCATGACACATTTTGAGGATAGGCGCCGAGGAGAAAAGTTGTCACGATTTCATGACACATTTTGTGGATAGGCGCCAAGGGGAAAACGTCACGATTTCATGACATGTCACGATTTCACGACCCGAAGGCAGAAAATGAATGTTGAAGGCAGAGACGTCGCGATTTCGTGACATGTCACGTTTTCATGGCCCGAAGACAGAAGGAGAGTACGGAGGGCCAAGATGTCATGATTTCATGACATGTCACGTTTTCGCGGCCCGAAGGAGAGAATACGACAGGTCGTTCACGACTCCACTCGGACAGGCGGCTGCAGAGGTCATTGCAGAAGGGCACGTGGCAGCAAAACGCAGGTGGCTATAGAGCACTCCTAGGAATGATGACTCGGTGGGTCGATGGACAGGTGGCTGCAGGCACTCCGCCATTACATGCCATGATGATTCGAGGCACCTGGCAGCATCTTGCAGGCGACGATAGAACATTCGTGTGGGCGGTTAGAAACAAACTTCGCAGTCTGTGTAATGATGTCCGAAGGGGGGTCGGGTCCGTTATAAAAGGCAGTGCTTACATTGTAAAAGGGGTTGGCCATTTTGTATCTTCTGTAATTCAAATTTTAAAGCTCTGTGAATGAAATATTGGTGATTTTTTTGCTTGTATTTCCAGTCCTACGTCAAGTGGATATTGGTGATTTTTTTGCTTGTATTTCCAGTCCTACATCATGAGTTAAAATCAGATCATCAAAATCTGAGGTACATATTTACCCAACCAATACTCAATGCGAGATAGAGAAGGTGGATCAAATTTCTCATTGAGTATGACTTTGAAATTGAATGCATAAAAAGAAAAGAGAATAGGGTTGCAGATGCCTTGAGTAGGAGACACATAATAGTCATAACTAGGAGTCACGCAAAGCTCATGGACCAAGTAAGGCAAGAGTAAAATCAAGATGATTATTGCTAAGAAATTCAAGCTAGAATAGACGAGGATCCTGAGGCTGATAGATAAACTTTTGTGTTACAAAGAAAGAATCATCGTACCAAAATTAGGGGATTCAAGGAAGCTATTAATGCAATAATCCCATAGATCTCCTTATACAGCTCACCTTGGAGGGAAAAATATGAGGGAAAATATTAAGAGGACTTTCTTCTCAGTAGGAATGAAGAAGGATATTATAGATTTTGTAGCTCGATGCCTTGAATTTCAAAAGGTCAAAATATAACATAAGCCTCCCGTAGGATATTTGTATCCTCATACTATACCTACATAGAAATGGCAAGTCATATCAATGGAATTTATAGTAGTTTTACCAAAAAACAGGTATCGACATGATGCAATATTTGTAGTAATAAAAAAATTGACCAAGATTACACACTACACCTGGGAGCACCAAAGACGATGCTCAAGTGGTGGCTAATAGAGTTATCAAGTAAGTGTTCTGATTGCATGGATTTCTAAAGGTAATTATCTCATTTAGGGATTCCAAGTTCATTTATGAATTTTGGAGAGCCCTACACCAGAAAATAGGCATAAAGTTGCACATGAGTTTGACCTACCACCCTGAGATGAACAGTCAAATGAAGTGGGTAAATCAAGTACTAGAAGATATGCTCTACATGTATTATATGGATCACAAATCTTATTGGGAATACTATCTACCATTGGTAGAATTTACGTACAATAATGGGTATCACTCTTCTCTAGGAATGGTACCTTTTGATGCCTTGTATGGGCAAAAGTGTAGAACACCACTATTGTGGGACAACCCAAAGCATAAAACTGTGATTAGACTAGATATGGTCAGAGAAATGGAAGAGCAAATAAAGGTAATATGGCAAAGACTCAAAGAAATTTTTGATAGGCAGAAGAGTTATACTGATCTAAAGAGGGCTCCAAGAGAGTACTCGATGGGAGATAAAGTGTTCCTAAGGGTCAAACCAATGAAAAGTGTGATCAAGTCCACAAAAATAGATCCACAAATTGTAGGACCCTTTGATATCACTAATAATACTAGTCTGATTGCATACCAACTCACCTTACCTCCTAATCTATCAAAAATCCATGACACTTTCCACATATATTTGCTTAGAAAGTATGTTGTTGACCCTGACCATGTGTGGAATGTTTCTAATTTATAGATGGTAAATCCATGAGCAATTGAAATGATACCAGTAAGGATTCTTAAATTCTGCTCTAAGGCTATGCAGAATCAGACCCTTGAGCAATGTAAGGTCCAGTGGGGCCATTTCTCTAAAAGGAATGCCACTTGGGATAAAGTGGTGAATATGCAAAAACATTTTCCTTTTTTTTTAATGAACTCTAAAGAAATTTTTTTGTAATTATTTGTGCTTGATTGTGTTTACCTATGTAAATTTGAGAAACACCAGGGATGGTGTTAGTCCTAGTGGGGAAGGATGTCATGACCCTCCCAGATGAACCTTTGATGATGGAAAAACAATGTATTAACTGATTATGCTTTAATACTCAATTTTAAGAAATTAAGCAGCTATGCAATATTATTAGATATTGAAGAGTATGATACTACTAATAAATTGCCAATGTGTAGGATCAGGTACACTCATAAGTGGAAGAAGTTGAGTCATCCACCGAAGGTGAGGGTACTTGAGGTTGGGGAAGTGATGACAAGGCAACTCAAAGGTAACACAAATAGATACCTTCATATAGGTATGTATTCAGATAGGGATAATCATCAATATCTAGCCACCTTATGCCCCAGACTGATGGCCTAGTAGATATCGTAAGTTCTAGAGGTTGAGATAGGTGACTAGATTGATGGAAAGACTCCCTTATTTTTTATTGCATATGCATTATTACATTTTACTTCAGCACTAATTGCCTTAATAATCTGCGAGCTATGAATGAATAGGTTGTATTCATAACTCCTTGTATGCTTTGGTAAATATTATATAAAAAGGAAATAACAGTTTAAATAAATAGTTGATAGTAAGAGATATCTTTTTTAAATAAATAGTTGGTTTATTTAAATAGTAAAGACATCATTTTAAATAAATGTCTGATTTATTGGAATAATAAATGAATATTATTCTCAAATAAATAGTCAATTTAAATAGAATGGCAAAGGATTATTATTCTAAAATAAATAAATAATTTATTTTGAGTAATAAAGAGAACTCATTTTAAATAAAAGAATAATTTATATTATGGATATAAAAGTTTTCATCTTGAATAAAATATGATTTATTCCAGATTAGTAAAGAAAACTTTAGTTATTTAAAAAACTAAGAAATTATAATAACCCCATCAGTAGCGTATGACCACTCTAATTGCTTGGAAAAGCGAATTCCATTGGACTAATGGAGATTAGAATATGGCTGCCAACTTAATGGAGAATTAATCTAATCTAAATGATCAAATAAAGTTGGTATTCATTGTGAAAAGATCACCTTTAGATGATGGGATCGAAACCAGCTATGCGAGGATTTCCCAAACACAAAGCAATGGCCTCTTAATGGCAAGTGTCATGAGAAGGCAGGTGAAGGTTTGTCTTCCTCATACTATCTATTAGAGGTAAATGAAATTGATGGTAAGTAGGTGATGGGCAGAAGCTAAGGAGGGTGTGGATGGTAGAAGAGGAGGGAAACGCTAGGACAAGGCGTCAAAGGAAAAATGTGAAGGAGAGGAGAGCACGACGAAGCCAAGGGAGAAGACCAGAGAGAGGATGAAAAATGATAGGCACCCGAGCATGACTCAGACAACCATCCAGTACGAGGTAAATCAGGTTGGATTCATGTAATACTAAATAAAATATGTTATGTTATTTTCCATTTGTTGGTTATGTTGTTATTAGGTGGTGGCCTTTCACTTTTCTACAATATCTCCTTTAAAGCCTGCGTAAACCCCGCTTCCATGTAAGGGCACCATTAAGAGTAGAAGAATAGCCTTTGGTTGTCATTTGGTTGTCTATCTTGAAACCATTGTGAGATCACAATCTTGTTGACCTACTTGACCAAATCTATGTGCTCAACCCTCGTAAACCATGTATTGCATGGTCAACTAACCATAGTAAATATTATGTGGTTTGTTGATTGCACAACACCCTATTTACCGCCATGTCCATTGTTCGGATGGTACATCTACCATTAACTAGGATTTTATTTCCTACATTCATAATAGTTATAGGTTGTGCAGTGAGTTAGAAACCACATCAACAGTAGCCCTCGATATAGTTGGTATAACACCAATGAACTACATCTATGTCGTGAAGTCAGTCTCTATCGTGGCTATAGTAAGAGCCATGGAGACTTTCGAATACCACCTTGTAGAGTAGTAGTGGAACCGTATCATTTCATGTTATACCCACACTGTCCTTTGTCGTAATCCACTCCATGATGATCTGCTCTCTTTCATATAAGTTGGCCAGACTTTCTTTTAGAGTAAGCAAATATTGTATTGTATAGTAGGCTTTCCTTTAAAGTAAGCGAAGATTGTATTGGGATGCAAGATTCCCTTTAGACTGAGCATAGGTTGTGTTGGCTTAACCGATATTATGCTATGATTTTTAATTATCTAAAATAGTGTATTTTAGGATAATGGAAGAATGGTTTTAAATGTGTTTTCATTATCCAAAATAGTGTATTCTAGGGTAATGAAAAGAATGGAATTTAAATATGTTTATTATCTAAAATAGTGTATTTTAGGATAATGGAAGAATGGTTTTAAATGTGTTTTCATTATCTAAAATAGTGTATTTTAGGATAATGGGAGAATGGTTTTAAATGTCTTTTCATTATCTAAGATAGTGCATTTTAGGGTAATGAAAAGAATGAAATTTAAATATGTTCATTATCTAAAATAGTGTATTTTAGGGTAATGAAAAGAATGGAATTTAAATATGGTTATTATTTAAAGTAGTTGACTTTAATTGGATAAGAAATATGATGTGGTTTATTTTGTAAATTAAGGGTATGGGACTTTAATTTATGAAATGAGAAAAATGTTTATTTTAAGGTAATGAATATAGTGCAAGTGGATTTTAAATATGATGGGTTCATTATGTAAATTAAGGGTATGAGCTAATTTAGGATAATGAAAGAATGGATATAAATTTATTTGATTATCTAAAATAATTGTATTTATAGGATAATTAATATGAGATGTGTTATTTAGTTAAATTAAGGGTATGTGACTTTAATTTATGAAATGAGAAATAAAAAGTTATTTGTAGATTAAAGTAGTTGGATTTGATTGGATAATGAATATGATGTGGTTTATTTTGTAAATTAAGGGTATGGGACTTTAATTTATGAAATTAAGAAAAAGTTTTATTTGAAGATTAAAGTAGTTGGATTTAATTGGATAATGAATATGATGTGGTTTATTTTGTAAATTAAGGGTATGGGACTTTAATTTATGAAATTAAGAAAAAAATTTATTTGAAGATTAAAGTAGTTGGATTTAATTGGATAATGAATATGATGTGGTTTATTTTGTAAATTAAGGGTATGGGAATTTAATTTATGAAATGAAGAAAAAGGTTTATTTGAAGGTTAAAGTAGATGTCTTTAATTGAATAATATGTGAGAACCTAGATTATTTAGCAGTTAAAGATATGGAACTTTGATTGTTAAGTAAGGGTTAGATCATTTATTGTAAGAAAAGCATATGAATTGATGCATGGTTGAATGACTCTCATGAGTATATGAGAGGGGAAATAGAAAGAGTAGTTTCTATGATATCAACTATGCATTGGGAAGTTGAATTGCTTGGGTTATTTGTATAGTTTTTTTTTTTTTTTTTAATAGGGGGAGAAAGGCGGCGCAAAAAAACCGACGGCCCATTTTTTTTTTTTTATTTGTATAGTTGCAATTTGATAATAAAATAAAAAAATGCTATAGAAGCATGTCTATCCTTATCCATGAGTGTCCTGATCCCCTACTATCCTCACTTGATCGAAAAAGGAGTGGGAGGACCAAAGTCCTAAGATGTAACAATGCACAAGTTTGCTCTCTACCTTACATCTTGCTTAACTATACAATAGATTATATTTATGGGGAAATTTCCCCGATTTAATTGATGTAAATTATTTTTTGAAGGTATGGGGTTTACCATACATACTTAGGTAATAAATGGATAATGTATCTGATGTATCATGTATTTCATTATTGAATGTGATTGTATTATATCTTTTCTATCACATGTTATCCTTACTCATTACTTATTGATTCAGTTATCTTTTGTTTGTTTAATGATTTATGTTTTATAGTATCTAGACCCATTCTTTATTTTCTTTTTTGATTAACTTTCTTATAATTTCGTAGTATTTTCTAGGATGAACTTAGAGGTTAACCTAAGGGCTTAAGACCCCCTTAGAGATATTGGTAACTAGGTTTATAAGATCATACTAGAGTTAATATATCTTATCAAAGGACAAGATTGATATCTTAACTTGTAGTGCATGTAGAATGCCCACATATAATGGTTTGTGTAGAATATGGAGATGCGTGTACACCTTCTAGGGATTGAGGGTGATAAGTCTAGCTCATCAAGAATTATGAGATGGATGGAATTATGTGCATGACATTAGATATTCCTATGTAGAAGGGACTTACATGAGGGGAATATTGTGTGGTATAGTTATTAAGAAACTTAGGAGTTGTTAAACATTAAGTCAGTCTAAGGTTTGTTAGGGGTTTATGAATCCCTCTCTTTAGTCCAAAAAAAAATTCTTTCTTTTTTTGTGTGTTTTGTTCTTGATTTTTGGGTCGTTACAAAAACAAATCTTCATGTATTATATAATCTAAAACAAAAGAAACATATGAGTATATTGAATCTTGTATACAATTTTGAGCAATAATATTGTAATTTTCTTTATGTATATCATTGTTATTTCATGAATGATATATTCATTTATATTATCAAGATAATCTATACTATTGTTATTTCATGAATGTTATATTCATTAATATTGGCTATGTATATTGAATGGTCAAGTATTAAAGTTTTTTTAAGATCTTGGATATTGGTACCTATGATTAATCTCGCTAAAAATCCATTAGTGGTATCAAATCTACCTCGAGTAGACTCTAAAGCAAGCACCATAAAATTTTGGTGTGAATTTATTTGAAGAATATTGGAGTGATAAGCTTCATATTGAAAAGCTAGCATTAGAGGAAAACTTTGGTGTGAATATTTGAAGAATTCAAAAATAAAAGTTTTAGATTGAAAAGCTAGCATCGAAGAAGAAACCTAGTGTGAATTTGAAGGAGGAAATTTCGAGGAAGAGCCACATGAAGAAAACATAGTCCAACATGGATTTTTTGAGTCATTTTACCTGACATTATTAAATATTTTGTGAAGTTGATATATACAAGCTAAGGATAAATTGATAAAATTCCTAAGATTGTGCACCCATTAAATCATTTCAAAGAACATGGGCTGACAAGAAAATAAAAACACTAGTTATTAAAGGTAGAGCCTAACAAAAGGAAGAGTTTAAGTGTCTAGAAAAGATTGACATTTCCATATAGGATTTTGTGAAGGCTATTCAAAGCTAAAGTACAAATATCTATGTAGAGAGCTTGTTATTTAAAGAAACAATGAGAAAGAATACTCAAGTCAAGCTTGTGAGAAAAGACACTGAACAAGAATTTTGGGTATGAAGACTCGTCGTTCAAATATCTTGGATACTGCTATTTAGAAGCATTGGATTCAAGCCTATGTTTGATTCAAAGTAATACTAGCCATTTAAAGCAACTAGCGCCTATGTAAAGGCTACGTATATTAGTGAGAAGGAGATAGCAAAAGAACCTATTGAAGCACCTAAGAATATAGCTAAAATATTAAGGTAAAGTGCTCGAAGAGGAGTAGATTCCTCAAATTTTAATAGAAGGTACAACATCCAAGTGTTAAACACTTCAAATCATCATTAGCCTTGAGAAAGCCTAACAAGTCCTAATAAAATCATTGTGCCTTGGTGAATCTATTACACTTTGACATAATCTACAAGTTTTATGGAGGGCAAGCACGCAACAAAAAGGGATGTAAGGTTTTTTGAATTAATATTTGGAAAAAAAATCAATTATTTTGAGTGCTAAAGTTTTTAAGGAAACATAAGGTGCAAAAATTATTAATTTGATAATTGATTATTAATTTGGAGTGATAAGAATTTTATTAAAGCTTAGATCTTTATTGAATTTGAATTTAAATTAACTGAAGAGATAAGGATTGTTTGAATTTTATTATCTCAATTGAAATTTGATTATTCTTGGTCATGCCACCTTTGGTTATGGGCTCCCCCACTCTCTTCTTCGTCAGAGACACAGACAAAGGTTTGCTGGTACCTGGGCTAGCTCTTGCTCCCGAGCTATCTGGCTGATGACTGGGCGATATCTCCTCGATGACTTGAGGTTTGGGATTAGGTGTCATGGCCAACACCCACTTATAGATTACTTTGAACAATCCTTGGTGCATCGGCATGGCAGACCCTCTCTTGCTACGATAGGTGTTGATGGTGTAGTTCATCGAGTTCATCAGAAACTGACGAATACTTATCGAGGTGACATCTTGAAAGAAGTTTACAAATGCATAGTGAAAGCTCAGCAAAGTCTTACTAGGATCCTTAGCCGTTATAAACTCCATAAAAAATTTTATGACCCCATTCCATGGAGTGGGAAAATCCATTATGGTGAGCCCATTCTTGGCTTCCTTGAAAATTTTTGGGTTGTCACAAAATTCCTTCAATTCCACCTCCCAGTGATGTTTCTGGTGATGGATGGAGTGACCTTTCACTATATGACCAGTTATTGTAGCTAGCATGTTCACATCAATGATGAACTCTCTTCCTCGTATCTCCACTTTGTCGTCCTCTTAAGTGTCCATCACCGCTTGGGTGATATCTTCTTTCGCCCCTGAGAACAGGTCAAAAAATTGGGTAAAACGTTATTCAGTGAGGATGGCCTGAGCCATATATAGGGGTTTAAATGAAGAACAAACGGCTTTGGTTCCAATTATAGGTGATATGGTTGGCCCTAGCCCTAGAAGTGAAGTTATCTTAGAAAATGGCATAGATTTAGATATGCCCTCTCCTACCCAGGCACTGATGCAGTCATCCATGGACTGTAAAACTCCTACGGTGCTGGGATTGTAGCATAAAATAATTAAAAAAAATGCTTCAGATAAGAATATGAAGGTGGGTCGGAAGAAAGACCAGGATAAAATTAAGTTAATGGGGGAGACTTTGGTAGAGTCAGGTTTGGTGAAAACATTGGACTCCCATTTTTATAACCCCCAAAAATGATTATACTTTCATGGAATGTAAGGGGGTTGAACAACATCCCCAAACAAAAAGTTGTTCGTGATTTGATTCGTGTTCATTCTCCGGATGTGGTTTTTATTCAGGAGACTAAATTAGCTATTGATAGTTTGTTCAATATTGCTCCCAAGTTGTGGAGAAAGGGGCAATGTCAGTGTATTGGTGCATGTGGATATCTTTGGTGGCCTTGCTTGTTTATGGGATCTAGTTAAGATCTCTCCTCTTACCTGGATTTCCAGCAGGTGGTCTATTTCGATGATCGGGCATGATAATGAATCTGGTGAGACCATCCTACTTACAAACGTGTATGCTCCTATTGATTACAATGGTAAAGTGAATTTATGGGAGCACATTGGCTTTGTGAGAAGTCTGGCTCCCCTGTACCCATGGATTTTGGCTGGAGACTTCAATTCTATCACTTGTCTGGAGGAAAAACGTGGTGGGATTGATCGTCTTGAGACTTTTTCTTATGTCTTCAATGCTCATATCCGGGCCTTGAACTTGGTTGACATCAAGCCGGATAATGGGATATTTACCTGGCATAATAGAAGATGTGGGGAATATTCCATTTCAGAGAGACTGGATAGGTTTTTGATCTCTAGTTTTTGGATTGGCAATAATAGAAGCGCTAGTTCTGTGATTCTGGAGGGTAGAGGATCTGATCATTGGCCTATCAAACTCTCTGCTCTGGAGTTAGGGCTAAAAAAGAATCCCTCATTTAAGTTTCAACTTATGTGGCTGCGAGATCCTAAGCTTCATGATTTCATGCGAAGGTTGGTGGACTAATGGCAAACCTCCTCATGGCACCGCTATGTACTCCTTTATGAAGCGGCTTCAATTTGTTAAGCATAAATTGAAGAGATGGAATAGACTAAATTTTGGGAACCTTTCCTTGGCTAAGCTGGCAGCTCTTAGGAGGGTGGAAGAAGCCTCAAGGAAGATTAGAGATCAGGGGACTCACAGAGGAGCTTCTTGTTGAGGAATGCGAGGTCTGTAAAAGACCTTGCTTGAATGGGAGCCGAGGGAAGAAATTTTTTGGAAACAAAAAGCTCGAGTAGATTGGCTTCAGGAAGGGGATAGGAACACAACCTTCTTTTATAACTCTGTTAAGGCTCGTCGTAATGGTAACCTGATTACCTCTCTTGTTAATTCTCAGGGTGCCTTGCTTTCTTCTTTCAGGGATATTTTAGAAGAGACTAAGAGGTATTTTTCCTCTCTCTTCAAGGAGGATGCCCTCTCAGATGATGAGGAAGAAAAACTTATTCTAAACTGTATTCCCTCGATTGTTTCTAGAGAGATGAATGAGCACTTGATGGATCCAATTTCCCTTGAGGAGCTGAAAAGTGTTGTATTCAAGATGAAAAAGGGGAAAGCCTCGGGTCCGGATGGATTCTCGATTGAGTTTTATCAAGAGTTTTGGGAGTTAATCAAATTTGACCTTTTGGAAGTGGTCCGTGAGTCCCAAAAGAACAAACAGATGCTAAGGGCCCTAAATGCTACCTTTGTGGTGCTTATTCCCAAGAAAGAGGGAGCGAATTCCTTGGATATGTTGAGGCCTATTGCTCTCTGTAATTTTGTATATAAGATCATCACAAAAATTATTTTTGAGAGGCTGAAGATATGGTTGAGCAAAATCATCTACGAGGAGCAAGGTGGGTTTGTTGCTGGCCGACAAATCATGGATGGGGTTGTTATTGCTACAGAAGCTATTCACTCAATGGAAACTTCTAAGGAGAAAACTATGTTCATTAAGTTGGACATGGCAAAAGCCTATGACAGAGTTAGATGGTCCTTTCTTCAAAAAGTTCTTACTGCTTTTGGCTTTGAGGAGGAATGGATTAGATGGGTGATGAGCTGTATTTCTTCTTCCTCATTCTCTATTCTTGTTAATAACGAGACAACGGAGCTGTTTGAGGCCTCAAGGGGATTGAGGCAAGGAGATCCTCTATCTCCTTATTTGTTTATCATTATGGCAGAAGGGTTGGGCAGATTACTCAAGTCTCAGGTCAGGCATGGTCTCATTCAGGGGTGGAAGTGGGATAACAGTTTGCCACCTCTTTCCCACCTTCAATTTGTTGATGATACTACTTTGTTGGGAGTTGCCACTATCAAGGAAGCTGGAAACATTAGACAGTCTCTTGACATATATCTTGGTGCTTCTGGACGGGTGATTAATGAGGACAAGTCCTTTATTTTCTTCTTCAATACCCCCCCTCTTATTCAAGCCAGGATTGCTCGCATTCTAAGATTCCAGGTCGGGACTCCCCCCTTCATTTATCTTGGGATCCCGATTTCATCTCATCCTCTGCCTAGATCTTCTTGGCAGTCTATACTTGATAAGTTTAGAAGGAAGGTAAATCACTGGACTGTCAGATGGCTATCCTCTGCAGGTAGAGTATTGCTTTTAAAATCGGTTATTCAAGCTTTACCCATTTACTGAGATGTTTTGTGCAAACAACTCCTTCTCGTTTCATCAAGGACATGGATGCTCTGTCAAGACAGTTTTTGTGGTCTGGCAAACTTGATCAATCTAAATGGAGTTTGGTTAGATGGGATTCCATTTGTAGGCCAGTTCAAGAGGGAGGCCTTGGGTTGCGACAGGCAACTCTTTCTGGGCAGGCTTTGGCTGCGAAACTTTATTGGAGATGGTGTACCTCTCAAGATCAGATTTGGGCTAAAATATTATCTTATAAATACTTGAGAGGTATTTCTGAGGTAGATATCCCTAGAGCCAGTTTGGTTGGGAAAGGTTATGTTATACGGGACACTACGAAAAGAGGAGCTAATTTAATTAAGCGGGGTTTGTTCTGGATTTGCAATCGGGGGTCAGATGTTCTTTTTTGGGAGGATTCTTGGGATGGCCACCCTCCTATCTTGACTCAATATCCCAGGTTACATTCCCTAAGCATTTGTTTCTTGGAAGCAGGCTGGTCTCATGTGGAGGACTTTAAAAAAATCTAGTATTTTGGAAATATGGAGATGTACAAATGGAAAGATCCGTAGGAATGGCCCCAAGGGGGATTGGCCGAGGATAGAGAGGTGCTTGCTCTTATTCTTGCGGGGAGGTACTTGTTCTTCATTGAGGGATAAAGACATTATGGCTTGGAACCCTAATCCCAAGGGAACCTACTACGTAGCCTATGGTTATCAAGTTCTTGATAAGCAAAAGTTTGGGAGTCTCCCTGTCACATGGTGGAAAAAGGTGTGGAATAGATTTGCTTGGCCGAAATGTAACTTTTTTCTCTGGCTGGTAGCTCGTAATAAATGCCTCACTTGGGATAACTTGAGGAAGAGGGGATTTCAGGGTCCCTCTTTATGTGTCCTTTGTGGTAAGAATGAGGATGACTCTTCTCATTTATTTTTCCAATGCTCCCTTGCCAGAGACATTTGGCACTGTTGGTGGAGTGCCTGGAACCATCCTTGTTTTCATGTGCTCTCCCTAGTGGAGTTTTGGAGTAGTCTGGGCAGACCTCCAGCCAAGGCCCCCTTCCTCCAAGTGGCTTGGAATTTGGGCCCTTCTTGCATCATCTGGCAGATTTGGCTCGAACGAAACCGACGCATTTTTGAGGGAAGTCATTTGGCTGTTCAACAGATCTGGCAAAGGATCCTGTGTATGGTTCAAGAAACTATCCATAGTAAATGTGATGTGGACCCTCATTTGGACTCTAGGGAGGAGAAGGTACGATAGGCCCTTGGTTTGTTTGGGGTTGGTGTGAATTCTTCTAGCCCTAGTAGGATTCCTCAGCTTAGCAAGAAGGTTAGGAGAGAGGGTAGATGGAGACTGCCCCCTAGAGGAGTTTTAAAAATTAATGCTGATGGGTCGTCCGGGGGCAATCCTGGACATCCTTGGAATTGGTGGTGTTGGGAGAGATTCTGTTGGCGTGGTCGGTTTTTTCTTTTCCATTTATAAAGGTGTTCACTCCAACAATCTTATGGAAGCTATGGCGATACTTGAGGCCTTGCAAAGGGGTTTTCTCTTGGGTGGCGCAGGATTCTTTGCGAGTCGACTCTCAAATTTTGGTTAATATTTTAAACAACAAAAGAGTGGAGGATGTTAATTGGCAGTTGGCCTCTGTGACCATTCAGATTCTCAGAATGAGTGAAGAGTTTGAATTTATATCCTTTGTGCACATTCCAAGGGAATGGAATGGGGTTGCTGATTACCTGGCCAAAAGGGCTTCTGAGCTATTGGATACTCAGAGTATTGATAACTGGGAGAGTCTCCCGTCTAGGGATTCTCAACACCTACGGGAGTTGATCCATAAGGATGTTCAGACTTAATGTGGTTTGTTTTTTTTTTGGTTTTCTTTGGGAGTTGACCTTGTCTGGTGATTTAGCTTTGTCTTGTTGCTTATTTGAGTCCTGGGTGGGGGCTCATTTGTACTTTGTAATCCAGACTTTTTATCAATAAATTTTTACCCCTTTATTTAAAAAAAGGATGGCCTGAGCCATGGGTTCCATGATGGCCATTCTCAGCTCAACGTAAGTCATCTTTCCTCTTGCAGTATTCTTACAATTCGGTCATACTTTATCAAGTTAACACACTATCGATTTCCTCTTTTGCTACTGTTGGGGAAGGAAAAGGGTTTAAAGCCATGGTGGTAAGTTATGGGGTTTTCCTTAATTGGTGTGCCATCTTCGAAGATCCATCCCCCCTTTGCCACCTTGGATTTGTGCCAGTTGTCCTTGGATTCCAGTGTGTGATTCTGGTTGCCTTTGATTATTCGTAGATCAACACTGTCCTTAGGGAGATTACCATGCATTGGAAAGGACCGGTCGTAATCCTCCACCTATGTCTTCTGCTTCCACTCATGATCTGTCAGCCTTATCTGCCTCCCAACTACCTTCGTGTCATTATGATTTTGATCCTCACTAATTACCATTATCACCATTTTTATTGTGCCTTCATCAACCTTTGTACTTTGCATGGACCTAGTCCAATCAACATCCTCCATTTGGGCTTCACACCAGGTGGCCCTATCAGTCAACATCATTTGTTTCCTCGTAGTCCGCCTCTCATTGCAATGAGTCTTTGTCTTCTTGAGATGCTTGCCAAAATTTGGAATTGTCGCCATTGGATTCTGCACATAATTGACCCCCGCCTTTTCGCCATAGATGTAGCCAATAATGTTGAATATTTTTACGCTGAGTCCCTAGAGGAGGTTGGTGGTGTGGGTTGGGATGTTTGCATTTCCATACCTTGAAATCCTACCCTTGCGGATTCTCCCATAAATCCTTTTCGAGGCATTTGAGAACATTGACCTAGAAATCAACTCCATATGATTAGGATGTTTTTGTAACATGGCCTCATGATGCACATGGGCTACGTGGATATTGGCAAATTTTCTACCATCGCCCTTAGAGCATAGGTTGTCTATCATTGTGAAGGGTGAGATCAATTTCACGAGGCACATAACGTGTCCACATAGTCAATATGTTGGCCTCAACCCCTACATTTACCAATTTATCCTCTGATCTGTTGGCCTCACAAAAGACGTGGTGAGCCCTCTTTCCTTATCTAGCCTCGAAAAGAGTCCTTGCCTCATGGATGATGGCTTCAATCCTCTAGGGTGGTTTTTTACCATTAGTTAAAAGGTTGATAATTATTTTTGAGTCTCCTTCCACCATAAGGTTGCCTTGGATATCTCAAGCTAGCATTAGGCCCCTCTACAGCGCTTAGCCTCAGCCTCGTTGTTAGTTCTAGATCCTAATGGTTCAACAAAGGCCAAAATCATGTTTCCTTGATGATCTTTGATTACTCCTCTAGCACTCGCCCACCCCGAGTTATCCTTCGTCGTGCCATAAAAATTGAGCTTGGACCAGCTTGTAGGGGGAGGCTCCCAAATGATTCCAGATCTAGGGTTAGTTTTTAGTACCAAGGAATTATCCTCCAATGGGATGCCTAGGGACAGGGCTAATTATTTTTTTGAAGTAAGGGTTCCTCTATCATCTGAAGGAAAGATGTTGGTATTTTCTTTGCAAAGGTGAGGATTCGGTTGAGGATGGTTTGAAAATTATGCTTGGACTCATTAAAGGCTCTATGGTTCCTTTCTAACCAAATTTGCCAAAGGAAGTGGTGCCAACTTATCCTCCAAAGGAACCTCAAGTTTGTATTAACAAAGGGGAAGGGCCATTGTTGGAAAACTTCAGGGATTGAGGCTAGTTTAGCCCAAGATATTCTAAATGCTTGGAAAATCCCATCTAGAATCGAGGTGGTCACCGAGCATTCTAAAAAAATGTGTTGAACTAATTCCCATCCTGTGCTACACATGAAGTAGTGGTTACCAATAATCATTCCTTTAGTTAGCATTTGGTCAATGGTAAGGATATTTTCTTGAATAACCAGCCATGAGAAGAAATATATTTTGGGGATGAGGCCTTTATCCAGACTAGTTGAGGTTGAAACTAGTTGTCTTCGTGATTGAGACGTAAGTTGTAGGCGATTTTGATTGAAAATTCTCCACTTTTTGTTTTTACCCAAACTATATGGTCTTTAGTATTCCCTGTGGGTATGAGCTACTGATATAGAATATTTTGAAGCTCTACGCACTCGACTAAAAAACCCTAGACCCTGATAGTCTACCATTTTGGGAAGTTCTTGTCCTGCCTTATGTAATCTACCACCTGATGCCCTATGGATCGTTCCATGTGATATTTGAGCCTATCCAAGTGAGGGTTGCTTGACAGAGCCCTATATCTGGTCCACCTATCTTCCCAAAATTTTATTTTTTAGCCATTACCTAATATCCATTTGATCCTATTCTTGGCCAACTCTCTACTAGTGAGGATTGCTTTCCAGACGACGGATCCCTTGCTTACCAAATTTTCATTAAGGAAGTCTGCTTCCTGGAGGTATTTACTCTTGACTATGGTTGTCCACTCATTTTCAACATTAGATAGCAGTTGCCAAGCTTTTTAGCTAGAAACGTTGTATTTAGGAGAGAGACTTTCCTTAAATTTAATCCTCTATTAGTTCTAGGTTTGCAAAATTTGTTCCACCCAACCAAGTGGATCCTTTTTTTCTCTTCCATCCCAGACCAAAGGAAATTTTTTGGAATTGTTTTATTTTTTGATACACTTTGCTTGGGGCTTTGAACATGGATAAAAAGTAAATAGGAATGCTCTACATGGAAGCCATGGTTAGCGTCTCTTTCCCTGCCTGGGATAGGACATGGCCTTTCCATCCTGCCAACTTTTTTTGGATCCTCTCCAAAACGTTATTCCACATTGCTCCTTCTGGGGTTCTTGAGAATAAGGGCATGCCTAGATAGGAGGTTGGGAGGGATGCAGTGTGACATTCCAAGATCCTAGCAATGCTGGTTTGTATGGGAACAAGGGTATTGAGGAAATAGAGCTTGCTTTTGTTGAAATTCACCTTCTGGCCAGCAGCTTCTTCATACATCTTAAGAATGTGTTTGATCCTTTTAACCTCCACCACTGAAACCTGGGTTAGCAACAATGTGTCATCCATAAATTGCTGGTGAGTTACAGGATTGGTAGAGGATGTCGCCTAAATGCCTAAAATGAGTCCTGTAGTAGAGGCGTCTCTGATTGTCCTACCTAAAGCTTCTACCACAATGATGAAAAGCATAGGGCTAATAGGGTCTCCTTGCCTTAATCCTCTTTTGCTTTGAAAGTATCCTACCGTTGACCCATTCACCAAGACCGAGAACCAAGGCTTCGTAATGCATCCTTTGATTAGTCTAATCCATTGAGGATGAAATCCAAATTTTAGTAATATTGCATCTAGGAACTCCCAATTAATCCTATCGAAGGCTTTGTTCATGTCTAATTTTAGAGCCATGGTTGCTTTCTTTTTCTGAGCTACAATATGGAGGGCCTCATGGACCATAATAACACCATCTAAAATTGATCTTCCTTGAACCGAGCTCCCTTGACTCTGGTCAATAATACCTGATAAAATTACTTTTAACTTGTTTGCTAACACCTTGGTGAGGATTTTGTAGGATACGTTACACAAACTGACCGGCCTGAAATCAGCCATTGTCCTTGGGTTTGGGACTTTCAGAATCAACACTATAAATACAGAATTGAATCCGCTAGGAATATGTGTTGAGGTTTTAAATTCTCTAATGGCAGCCACGACATCTGCACCCACAATGTCCCAGTAAGCTTGAAATAAGAGGGGTGGAAACCCATCCAGTCCAGGTGCCTTATCCGGTTCCATACTGAATAGGGCTTCTTTGACTTCCTCATCAGTGAAAGCCGCTATGAGAGAATCATTTGTGGACTCATCAATGAGTTGAGGTATGAACTAGAGAAGAGAATATTTTACCTCAACCTAACAGATAATTTCTTCACCCAACAGGGTGTTGAAGTAAGCAACTACCTCTTCTCAGATTTCCTGGATGTTCTGAGTTGAGGATCCATCCACCTTAATAAGATTGTTGATTTTGTTATTGCTCCTGTTTCTTAGGGTGGAAATATAAAAAATAATTGAGTTTGAGTCTCCCTCCTTTAACCACAGAGCTCTAGATTTTTGTCTCCAATAGATTTCCTCACAAGCAAGGATATTGTGAAACTCACTGAGGGTGTCCCTCTCTTCTAATATTGTTGCCTCATCATAGTTGCCATTCTGGATTTTGCTTTCAATCATTTGTAGTTTCTCTCCAACTGCTTTCTTATTTTCAAAAATATTGCCAAATACTTCTCTATTACAGATTATGAGTTTATCTTTAACCATCCTTAGCTTTTGAGCTAATTTTAATGAGGAACTTCCCTGACAAGGTTGCAGCTACCATTCTTTGATTTGTTCCCTCAGGTCATCATGTTTAACCCACATTGATTGGAACCGAAATGGTTTTTTGAAAGGATTGGCTTGAATGACCTCAAACAAAAGAGGGCTATGATCTAAAGAACTTTTGGGAAGAGCCTGAAGTATAGAATCACCAAACATTGTGATGGCTTCCTTAGATAGAAAAAATTTGTCCAATCTTTCCTGAATCAGCTGGCTCCCTAGTCTTCGGTTGGTACAAGTAAATTTGGTTCCTTTTAGTTTGACATCCATCAATTCATTTATGTTTATGAAGTTATTAAAGTCTTCCATGCTTTTTGATGGAAGTCCAGATCCTCCTTTTTTGTAATACGGGTATAAGGGGGTGTTAAAGTCACCAACAATCACCCAAGGAATGTTGTTGAAGGCTTGATTTAAGTGGCCTAGATGTTCCCATAACTCTGATTGTCCCTGGATAGAAGTTGGGGCATACACATTTGGCATAATCCAAGATTTGTTTTGATCAGTATCATCGAATAGGACACTAAGCACTCTATCATATGCCTGTAGAACAATACCTTCTAATTTGTTTGGATCCCATAATATCATGATTCCTCCAGACACTCCCATTGCTTGTTGAAAAGAAAATTCCCCTTGTTTCCAAATATTTTTAGCTATGGATGCTGATTGTATTTTGTCTATTTTTGTTTCTTGAAGAAAAATATTGTAGGACTGAATTCTTTCCTTATTTATTTCACTACCCTTTGCTTCGGTAGGCCATTTAGGCCTCTCACAGTCCATGAGAGAACCTTCATTTAGACAGTTTGTTATTTTTCCTCTCCCATTTCCTTAGACCAAAAGGGGTTTGTTTGTATTGCTATCGTCCTGACTTGGAATAGCTTGTTGTAGAAGTGTTTTTTGTTTGCCATTAGCAATTTCATTATTGATCCTGAGTCTATAATGTTTTGTAGTGGTCATTTGCCCTCTTTTTTTTTGCTTCCATAATCGATAGGAGACTTGGTTGTACTTCTGGTTTTGTTTGGACTAAAGTGAGGAGGCATGGGTTCCCTCTCCTCGTTCTGAAAGGTGTCATCACCATTTTCAATATCCTCTTCACTTTGTCTGAGCTCCTAAAATTTAAGATCCTTGGTCTAAGGATTTCTCATTGAGGATTTTGTAAGGTTGGGGCTCCCTTGATAGGGGAAAAGTTATTGCAGAACTGGACTGGAAGCTCTTTTGATACCCACTGATTCAACAACCTCAAATATTGACTCCATTCCTTCTATATTTTGGCTGAAGTACCCCGGGTCCTATTTCATCCCGTGAGAGGATGTTTTGGGAGTTTTTAGAGCAATCATTGATGGGCCATATTTGGCAGGGGATTCTAGAGTTTCAGGAAACTCTATTTGGATATTTTCCTTCTCACCCATTTCTTTTTCAGCATCAATGTTGGCTAAGACTTCAAATTTATTAAATGTAGGATCCTTGTTACATACCTGAAGGTCCTTGACCTCCTTGCACCGTTGTTTTCCTTTCTCCTAAAAATGGAGTTGGCCTACATTGCCCTGATTGTCTTGGTTGGGCCTGATTGGCCTATATCCTGAAAAGGTTTGTCGAGATCCTTGGTTTGTAGAGAATCCTCTCTCATTTGTCTTGCTATATTGGGATTTGTTTGTGGCTTCCTTTTTGGTTGATGAAATCGAGCATTGGTTCCTGATATGACCCTGAGTTTTACATTCGTTGCAAAAAGCCAACTTGTTCTCGTACTCCACCGGTTGCACCCTTAGATAGTCTCCATATTCTAGCTCCACCTGGGTCATAAGTTCAAAGTCTAGGCTGGAATTCACGTAGATCCTGACATACGTCATTCTTGTCCTTGCCCTAGTCGGGTGATCTATGGCCACCAACTCTCCTATGGTTTTGGCTATGCCATTAAGCCAGTACTCGTTGAAGAACTATGTTGGTAGCTTTGGTAGACGGACCCAAATAGGTGCTATATTGATGTTTTGCTTGTCAGGATCAAAGTCTTCTCCCCATTGTCTGAGGAATAGGCTACGCTTTCCTAAAAGCCAAGGTCCTCCCGTTAGTATTCAATCTACATCGGCTTTGTTATTGAATATTAACATGAAAAATCCCCTCGATAAAGCCACAATATCTAGATTTCCTATAGTTTTCCATTTGGTCAAAGCCCAGGAACGTATGGTTTCAATATCTTGTCTCCCACCCAGGAACTTGCCAACTAAGGAGAATGATTCCATAGCCAGAAATCTTTCCATGGTTTCAGTCGAGGCCTTTATCCTGTTGTTGTTTGGTATTAGAGGAGGTAAGTCGCCAGTCCCCTCCTTCCTTTTGCCTCTTAGCATTTCCAAGAAGGACAAGCCCTTCCTAGGGTCCCCCGTCCCCTGTTGGGGCCCTTTTTCTAGGAACTTGTCAAGAGGGTCGGTCCCTCTTGCTTTTTTGAACTATGCGGATAGGGGATCATGACCCCTTTGTCTCCTTCCTGCTATAGAAGATCCTACCTCTAGATCCTCGCCATCCGCCAGTTCGAGGTTCCCAAAAACTGCCATTGCTCCTCCTTCTGCTCGTCCATCGCCTTCCTTCCGCTTCATCTTTAGGTTGATTAAATTGAAGATTATTAAATGCAAATTATACTTTGAATTATTGATTATTTATTTTAAGAAGTTGATTATTTGATTAAAGAAATTAAATTTGGGAGTCATAAGGTATTCAACTTCAAAGGAATTAAATTTGAAGAATTTAAAGATATTGTTTAATGAGTTCCATTATGTCAAATAGTAAGATTTTCCTTTCTAAATCTCAAATTCTAAAAGGACCAAATTATGCATCATGGAAAAATAAAATTAAATAAATTCTCATTTTTGAGAAACCTTGGGATATAGTAAATGGAACAAATGATAAGCCAGAAAAAAAAAAGAGAAAAATAAAAATTTGAATAAAATGATGCAAAACCTCTTATGTTGATTACATTTGGTATAATTGATGAAATCCAACCATACAATAGTTAAACAGATACTTCAAAATATGATTGAAAAAAATTGTGTGCAATATTTTAAAGAAAGAATAAAACTACTATATTGCATTTGTAGTCACAGTTATATTCATTAAAGGTTAATAATGGAGAGATTATAGAACTCTTTCTTCATAAGATAGCTAATTTAAAGGTTAAGTTATTAACTCTAGAAGAAAAATTAGAAGATAGACTTCTTGTCCAAGTTACATTAAGAGCACTTTCAAAATGTTACAAATATTTGGTCACTTCACTTCAAGTGCTAAATAAGACAACCACCTTTGATGAATTAGTCATTGTTCTTGAAGAGTATGAAGTGGAAAATTTAGTCAAAAATTAAATGACTAAAAATTCTTTGATATCAAAGGAAAATATACCAAGTAACAACATAGCATCATCACAATATTAGCCTAAATTAAAATAGAGATATTATCACATATACAACGAAAAGGATCATACTACAAATTCTTGTAGATACAATAACTTGAATCAAGAAAATCAAATGAATAGACCTTTTAAAAAAGTTTTTCCAAGGCAATATCAACCTCAGTATCAATATGGACAACATCAACAACAAAGACCAAGAGAAGAAAATTAAAAGGGAAATTTAGTTCAAGACATTCAAGAGGTTCAAGAGTCAGAAGAAGTTAAATATGGAAATGAAATTAGATCCCTTACAACAAGGATCATAAATACTTGTGAAAAGGATAAAAAATAAAATCATCCAAAAGTTTCTAATGTCACTAATATTTTAAAAACAATAAAAGGCCCAAGTTGAAATCAAAACCATTCCAAAATTATAGACTTTATGAGAAGACTAAACCAATAATATATTATGAAAATAAAATTGAAGTGTACTATGGATGGATCAAGAAATCATATTGGAATAGGATCATGGATATGTTAAAATATTTTATGGTCACAAAGAAAGCCTAATGAATACTGTAGGAAACAGGTTAGCAGATTAGCACCAAAATCTCAAGGAGTACCAAAGCCAAAGTAGAAGGAGAAAAGCAAGAATTAAATATTGAATATTAAAGTCTTTAATAACCAAAAAATGTAATACAGGGGGTGTTGAAAAATATTACATTATTTGGTAGAAGTAAACGCACCCCCATGGTACCATTGTAATATTGTAAATATTAGATTAGTATGTGAGTCAATAGTTTAGGGTGTGTGATTTATATTTCCCTAAAGTATGTGTTTATGTGTAGGATGAGTACAAGTGTCATGTATCAATGTGTGCAAGCATGTAGAGTTAGAGAGTGTGCAAGTTTCATGTAATAGAGTGTGCAAGTTTGTGCAAGGTTTCGTATAGGTTATTTAATAGTTGTGTGTATGTTTCAAGTATGCAAGTGAAGATTCACATGTATGTGGCAAGATGTAAAGTCAAGAGACATGAGAGGTTTTTCTTATGTGTGGAATATGAAAGGATGCATCTCCTAGATATGTGAGGAGAGAAATAGTCAAGTATTGAAGAGTCATATTCTATAGTTATATTATGGATACAGAGCTCAGTGTATTGTATAATCCTGAAACAAAATAAACATATGAGTATGAATCTTGTATATAATTTTGAGCAATAATATTATAATTTTTTTTTATGTATATCATTGTTATTTCATGAATGATATATTCATTTATATTGGTAATTTAATATATATTATTGTTATTTTGTGAATGCTATTTTCATTGATATTGGCAAATTATTGTTATTTCATGAATGTTATATTCATTGATATTGGCCATTTATACTGAATGATCAAATATTGAAGTTTATTTAATATCTTGGATATTAGGAGCTATGATTAGCTAAAAATTCATCATGCCATAGTTGTTGACTTGATCCAAATATAAATAATGTGGAGCTTTAGATAATACTAGGAATGAATCTTATTCTGCCCATAACATGACTATGAATATTTTCATATAAAGATAAAATGATTAAATATAAATTAGCATTTTTTGTTGAAATATTCACGTGATATTGTTTAAATATGCATCCTTGATGTTATAACCCACTTGCAAATTTGGATAAACTTATTAAATATATATAATAAAAATATTACTTGTATTTTTAGTTCCTAATAAGGGACATTATCTCTAGTATTGGATCTCAAGTTGCAATACTCAATCCTTAAGTTGAATAGGTTTACCTCAAGTGAACTTTTTAATGTATACTACTTTTATTATACATGTTGTATGAGAAGAGAGGATATATTTCTACTTGTTATGGTGATAGAACCAATGGTGGAAGAGAAAGAGGAAGAGAAAAAGGAGGTAGAATATATCAAATTGAAAATCCAAAGAGTATTAAATTTGTGGAGGATCAAAGTGAAAATAGCCAAGAGGACTCTAAAATAAATCATAACAAGGAAAATTTTATGGATGAATGGTTTGTTCACATGGAACAAGTTCTAGAGGTCATTCACAATATGACTACTATTATGATAAACTAACTTCTAAATAATCCAAATATAGATAAACAACAACAAGCTGGAGGAAATTAATCCCAACAAGGATGGGACCAAAATGATCAACCTCATCATCGACACATTCAAGAAACTAGTTAGAGTGATATTTTCAAATATCTGAAGAAGGTAGGGCCACCTAAGTTCTATGGGGTCACTGATAGGAAACTAGTAAAGGGATAGCTTATTGATATGTAATGTTGCTTTAAGGTGGATAATTACACCAAATATAACAAAATTATGTAATAGAGATACCTCAATTTGGAAATGAGGCCACATAAGTGAATTAATTTTTTATGGTTTTATGACTAGCAACACCCCAAATTATTACGAGTAATCTAATGACTTGGTAGGAGACTTATCAACAATCCTTATTCATGGAGGATGGCCTTACTAGTCCATTGGAGGGTAGATATAAAAAATTTATAAAAGGACTAATAGATTCAAAGGGTTTATACACAACCTTCATAAATTTAATCACAATCCCCCTTAATAGTAGCAATAATAGGCAGAATCTAATTCTTAACAATTTTAACAAGGGTTAGGAATGTTTAAGGATCAAAGGCATCTAGGAAAATTTATAGAAGGATTTTTAGGTTATGTATACCATCAAGACCTACTACAAATCCTTAATGATCCCTTACTTTTCAATCCAAGATCCTATATTAGAACCCAAATAAAACCACTTCTAGTGCTCAAAGCTCAGGATTGCAAGGGATTGTTATGTGTGTGAGGGACATCATTTTACTAGAGAATATTCTCAAACTAAATATATATCAGTAAGAGGAAGTGCAATCCAACAATGACTTGATAAAACTAGGAATAACACACCAAATCAACATTAGGTGTATGCAACTATGTAAAATCACCAAGTTGAGCACCAATCTACTATGATCAAAATTGTAGGTAGTATCTCAAACCATCAAATGTCTGTATATATATTTTTTGGTAAATAAAAGTCTTCATTAATTATCGGGTTTTGCAGGTTAACCCAAAACCTATTACAATATCCAGCCTTCTGCTGAGATTGTAGATTCTAGTCATCCTTGAAACTTTCTTACCATAAATTGTGTTGAATCCCCTACAACACCTTACTAACAAAGCACACACATACCTAAACATAACTGTAAATATTACTTACATTGACAAGAATTGAAGTTATTGCTGCAATGAAAGTTGAATTGAAACCCCTTGGAATATGATTTGAACTTTGGAACTCCTTGATTGCAGCAATAACTTTTGCTCCAACAATATCCCAACAAACTTGGAAAAACCGTGGTGAAAACCCATCCGACCCAGGAGCTTTGTTAGGATCCATGTTAAACAAAGCCTCCTTGATCTCTTCGTCTGAAAAAGCTGTTGTAAGAGACTCTTTAATCATTTCATCAATGAGTTATGGAATGAATTGAAGGAGAGAGTCCTTTGCTTGGGCATTACAGGCCCATTCTTCACCCAATAATGAACTGAAAAGATTAACAGCCTCATCCCTGATCTCCTGAATATTTTGAGTTGAGGATCCATCCACCTTAGTTAAATTTCTAATATTATTTTTGCTTCTATTGCTCAATGTGGTAACATGGAAAAATTTTGAATTAGAGTCCCCTTCCTTTAGCCATAATGCCCTTGATTTTTGCCTCAAATACATCTCTTCACAAGCTAAAATATTATAAAACTCACAAAGGGTTTCCTTCTCTTTAGTTCTTGTCGTCTCATCATAGGTTCCATTTTGGATTTTTCTTTCTATTATTCTCAGTTTTCCCCCCACTGCCCTCTTATTCTCAAAAATATTTCCAAAGACTTCTTTATTCCATATCTTAAGTTTTTGAGATAGTTTGAATGAAGCACTTCCTTGGATAGGCTGTTGCCACCATTCCTCTATTCGTTTCTTGAAATCCAGATGTTTAACCCACATTGACAGAAATCTGAATGGCTTTTTAAAGGAGTTATCTTGAAATGCCTCCCATAGAATAAGATTATGGTCTAAAGCACATTTATGAAGGGCTTGTAACGCTGAATCACCAAACATTGTTGTAGCTTCCTTGGATAAAAAAAACCTATCCAACCTTTCTTGAATCAGCTGACTTCCTATCCTCTTGTTACTCCATGTAAATTTGGCTCCTTTTAGTCTTACATCCATCAATTCATTTGTGTTAATGAATTAATTGAAGTCCTCCATGCTCCTTGAGGGTAATCCAGATCCTCCCTTCTTATTAGATGGTTAAAGGGGGGTATTGAAATCTCCCCCAATCACCCAAGGAATGTCTTTAAAAGCTTGGCTCAAATGCCCCAAAAACTCCCACAATTCAGACCGCCCTTGGACAGAGGTGGGGGCATAAACATTTGACATAATCCAATTCTTATTAGTATCAAAATCATGAAATAATATGCTTAAGACTCTTTCATTTGCCTGAATAATACTTCCTTCTATTTTAATAGTATCCCATAAGATCATGAGGCCCCCAGATGCTCCTCTCGCCTATTGAAAGGCCACTTCCCCTTGCTTCCAAATCCTTCTAGCTATAAGTGTTGATTGTGTCGCATCTATTTTGGTTTCTTGAAGAAAAATGATAGTAGGATTCCAATCCTTCCTTATAGACTTCACCATCCTTTATTTTGGTGGGCCGTTTAGGCCTCTCAAATTCCATTAGAGAACCTTCATTTAGACTGTTTGATATTTTTTCCCCGCCCCCTTCCCTGATCCAAAGGGGGTTTGTCAATTTTGCTATTATCCTAGCCAGGAATAGCTTGTTGTAACAATGTTATTTGCTTTTTGTTTGCAATTTCTTCATTGATTCTCATTCTATAGTGCTCTGCTGTAGATATTCTCCCTTTCTTTCTTTCACTTCCATAATCTATCGAAGGCTTGGTAGTGCTTCTAGTCTGTTTTGGACTGAAATGAGGGGGCATATACTGTGATAGTCTAGGGCTTGAACCTTATTCCTCATTTTGGGGGTTTTCAATTCCCTCTTCATCCTCAGCCTTGTTTTGGTTCACCTCTCCTATCTGGTTCCTAAACATGGGGCTTTCCTTCAAGGAACCTTTTATCATCGGGCTCGTCTGATAAGGGATAATTTGCTCCACTATCGGATTAGGAGCTACATTCCTGGCTCTTGTTTCCATAACTTTGACTCTTGACTCTATTTTTTCCATGTTTAAACTGAAATGACCTAGAAATTTTTCTTCATTTTGAGCATAGCTTTTGGGGTTTTTTGTCATAGCTATGGATGGTCCCGATTTGGATGGGGAGTCTAGGGTTTTAGGAAACTTGACACTGATGGTATCATCCTTACTATTTTCTTTTTCAAATTCTAGATTTGCTAGGATATCAAACATGTTCAAGCTAGGATCTTTATTACATACCTTGTGATTTTTGCCTCCCTCATTATGTTTCTTTCCTTTCTCCTAGATTTTTGCTAGTTTTGTGTTGGCTTGGTCAGCCTGGTTATTCATAACTTGTCTGTATCCTTCCAAGTTAATACACGGTCCTTGAAACTTTGGGATACCTCTCCCATTAGCTTTCCCTAGAAAACCTTTGCTCATGGATTCTTTATTTGCAGTTATTGTCAAACATTGGGCTTGAAGGTGGCCCTGGGTTTTGCACACGCTACAAAATGTCATCTTGTTCTTATACTCCACAGGCTGAATCCTTAAAAACTCTCCATATGCTAGTTCCACCTGAGAAGGTAGATCAGAATCCAAGTTTGCATTTACACAAATCTTGGCATGCGTCAGTCTAGTCCTTACCTAGGTTGAATGGTCTATTGCCATGAGCTCTCCTATCATCTTTGCTATGCCACTAAGCCAGTACTCATTAACAAACTAGGTTGGGAGGTTTGGTAAGCGAACCCAAATGGGTGCTATATTAATGTTCTGCTTCTCATGGTTGAAATCCTCCCCCACTTCCTCAGAAAGAGGCTACGCCTTCCTAGAAACTAGGGTCATCCTGTCAAGATGCGCTCTGCATCATATTTGTTGTTGGGTCTTATCATAAAAAAACTCTTGACATGGCTACGATTTCTAAGATTCCTAAAGTTTTCCACTTTGTCGCGGCCCATGAGCGAATAGTCTCAATGTCCGGCCTTCCTCCCAAAAACTTTCCAACTAAGGATGATGCCTCCATATCCAAGAATCTTTCCATAATATCCACTGGCGCAGTTAACCTATTATTGTTTGGTATTAGATGTAGTAGTTCACTGACTGGCTCCTTCTTTTTCCATTTTAGCATTTCTAAAAAGGTTGGGCCCTTATTGCCAGCTCCTGAACCCCAGTGAGACCCTTTGTCTGAGGGTTTATCTGGAGGATCTATACCTTTAGCCTTTTCAAATTGAGCTGATAGGGAATCCTTTTCCTTTCCAGCTACAGCATTATGCCCTGCCTCTAGATCTTCTCCTTTCGTTGGTTCAAAATTATTGTCTGTCGTTTTTGCTCCTCCTCCGCTTCCTTCGCTTCCTTCGCTTCCTCCATCGCTCCTCATCTCTCCACATTTAGACTTTTCGAATTGAGCTGACAGGGAATCCTTTTCCTTTCCAACTACATCAAATGCCTATATTGATTGACCCTATGGATTCTAGTTTTCTTTTAAACACTAGTGTAATATGTAAGCTTAATCTGTTCTAGTAAGATAAGGGTCAACCCTTGCAAGTGAAGATGGCTTTAGAAACTCTCTAAGTTGTTAAGAGTTAAATAAATAAGTCTAAAGTTAATTTTAGAAATTTGACCACATGTTTAGATCTTTTGATGACATCCCTAAGTTCATATGATATTATTAGTGGTGTGGATTGGATAAGTAGTCATTGGGATAAACTTAATTATTACACTAAAAATGTCAAATGTGTTTATGATTTGGGAGAAAAGGTAGGGATAAAAAGAGTAGCACACCCCATGCATTAATGATAATTTTAAAAATGCAACTTGAAAAATTGTAGGAAGTAATTCCAACTATTTTCTATAATGATTCAAGATCATCAAAGTGAGAAGGTGAAAACAACCATATATTCCCACCCAGTCTCAAGGAATTCAAAGATTCTTTTCTTGAGGAATTTCTAAGGAAAACGCATAAAAGGGAGCTCAATTTATTTATAGAACTTGTGATAAAAATTGAACAAATATCCAAGATACCTTATAGTATAACAACTATAAAGTTAATCAAATTAAATATATAGCTTCAAGAATTGTTATATAATTGGTTGATTCACCATAATGTGTCACCATGGGGGTATGTGCATTTTTTTAAGAAGTATGGGTCAATGAGGATCTATATTGATTAAAGGTAATTGAATAAAACCACTATTAATAGTAGGTATACCTTGCCTAGAATTGAATATATATTTGATAAAACTAAAGGAAGAATGATCTTGTTGAAATTTGACCTAACATTAAGGTTGCATATCAAGGAGGTTGATATCCACAACACAACATTAAAAAATCATGGTGGGAATTTTGAGTTCATGGTTGTACCTTTTGGACTAATTAATGTGCCAACTATATTTATGAGTTTGATGAACAATATATTCAAGAAGAATCTAAATTAATATGTTGTTATTCTTCTCAATGAAATATTGGTATACATTAAGAATAAACTAGAATATGAAGATCATTTGAGAATATTTTTGCAATGTCTCAAAGGACAAAAGTTATATGCAAAATTTTTAAGCGATTCTTATTTTAGAAAGAGATACAATATCTAGTATACATAATATCAAGAAAAGGAATATTGGTTGACCCATTAAAATTTGTGGCCATTCTAACTTGGTTAGCCCCTACCAACATTTCTAAAGTTAGACATTTTATGGGATTGATAGGATATTACCAAAGAGTTGTTTTGGAATTTTCCAAAATAGATAATCCTATCACATCTCAATAGAAAAGAGAATAATTTTGTTTAGGTAAATAAGTGTGAGGAAACTTTTCAAGAGTTAAAATGGTTTTTTATTAGTGTATATATTTTGACTACCAAATCCTAACAATTTTTTTGGAGTGTGCATCGATGATTCAAAGGAAGGAATAGGGGGTGTATTAATTTAGGATGAAAATACGATTGTATATAAGACCCTTTAAATAGTTTATTTCGGTTTGAACAAATTCATAAAAATTCAAGGATTATAAAATAAATTATCCTACACATGACCTTGATTTCGCATAATTGTTCATGCTTTCACAATGTGCAAGCATTAGTTATTGGAGCAAATATTCAAACTAAAATCAGGTTAACAAAGTTTAAGGTATATTTACACTCATGAAAATCTAAATGGTTGGCAATATAGATGGATGAAATTTACCTCTGAATATAATTTTGGCATCTCCTATTTCAACGGATGAATAAGGTCACAAATTCCTTAAGTAGGAGAAGACATATTTATGCATAAATGGCAATAATTTTGGACTTTAAAATTAACTTAAGCATAATATTTTATGAGATGCATGGTACAATGAAGTTAGATATGATAATATTTTGAATGATATAAGGAATGATATATATGTAGGATATTCCATGGTTGATGTTGGAGCACTTAGATTTTGAGGGCCTCTAAATGTTTTCATCAATAGGCAATATGAGAACTCATATATTAAACAACAAGTCCCATAAGGTATTATTTATGACACATTTAAGGGTGGAAACTATGTATGATGATTTGAGAAAACCATTCTTTTCACTAAGGGTGAATACAAATGTAGTAGAGTTTATGGTAAGGTGCTTGAAGTGTTAGTGGATAAAGGTAGAACATCAACATCAATTAGGATTGTTATGTACACATGAAATCCCATAATTGAAATAGTATGTGCTATCCATGGATTTTATTATGGGACTACCATTAATTTAGCATAAGCATGAATCTATTTTAGTGGTTGTAGACAAGTTGACTAGCATTTTACATTTTTTTCAAATAAGGAACATATTTGAATCTAAGGATGTGTTCAAATTTATGTTAAAAAAATCATTTGAATTCATAAACCCAAAATATTATATCATATTAAGACTCCTTATTCACATCATGCTTTTGGAAAGCTTTCCAAAATACACAAGGTACTAAATTGAACTTTAGTACAACATATCATTCAATGATATATGGGAATACAAAAAGAGTAAATCATATATTGGAAGATACATTGTGGATGTATGCAATGAACTAGAATAAGTAATGGGAGATGTATCTAAGTTTGGTTGAATTTGATTACAACAATAGTTATCATAGTTTTATTAGAATGTAACCATATGAAAAATTATATGGAAGACCTTTTTGGACACCTTTAAGTTGGGATCAACATTTTTGGATGTTGATAGTATTCTTTCTACGTAGCTAATTAATAGGTGTTATTATAGAATCTGTTAAGAGCATATAGGAGTTATGCTAGGCATTGGCTATGTTAGTCATAGAGCTAAGAAAAGCATATTTGGTTACGAGAAGAATTGTGAGCCAACTATGTTAAGCCAAAATAAATTCTTCCCAGAACTATATAGTGTAATCCTATGCAAGCATTTTATATATAATGAGATAGATTTGTTATTTTGGTATCAAATCTTGAGAAAAGAGCTCTCACCCTGTGGATTACCCATCACAACTCTTGTGAGTTCAGTCCAAGTAAGGTGAAATATATTTGTGTACATGTGTTGTGTTAACGTCCTGTGAGAGCCATTGTGAAATACTGTGAGGAGGACATGTTGCAAAATGATGCACATTTGATTGTACATGAGGAGAGGAGTATGTTGATGATCTGAGGTCTGTGGATATTGAAATATTGTGCATATCAAGGAAATATGCGAGTTGAGATCTAAGGAATGTTGTGAAGAGCGTCCAGCATTGTGTTGTAATCCTTTTGCATATTTTTCAACATTGTTGTTTGCTATTACGAAAAAAAAATGGTTACATAAAAGTAGAGAATACTGATTGCATTCTATGTCTTAAAAGAGTTTGCAATTGCTAATAACAGAGGACGTGATCCAAGACCATGATCCAAAGGTGATCTTATACATAGTTTTGAAAGACAATTAGATTGAGTACTGCATTGTTGTTTGGTTCTCCTCTTTATTATGACGAGATACATTGCTACGATGTGAACGTGGAGTTTGTTGTGACATGTAGGAGCAATGTGTATGTTGATTGGAGAGTGTGAAAGAAGCTTGGAGTCTAGCGTATGGTGCAAACCTACAAAATACTAATTAACATTGTGAGAATGCACAAATAAGAATCACGTAAGTGAGGAGAATTTCATTGGTCAAGAGGAAGACATTCACCATTAGAGGATTTGTGTTACGTAGTCTTTGTATGCGCGTTATAACAATCTCTAGAAACTTGTGGTGTTTCTTACTGCGTTGAGTGTGTTGTTGTTAATAAATAGTGTAGACATTATTTGGTGAACAGGACGTGAATATGAATGATTTGTTGTTGTTTTGATGTGATACGTCACATTGCAAAGGAGAAAATTTGACTAAGAGGTCTACGAGGAGACGTCACACATAATGCATTTGGAATGTCATTTGGATCACCATTTATAGATGCCATTCGCTTGTTTAGTGAAAATTTCACCAAGGAGCTTACGATTTGCATTGTTGTGGAGACCATCATAGATATTGTATAGTTCGTGGGTTGCTTTCTTGATGTAAGGTTACACGTTTACCAAGGAAATATTGTGCGATCAGATTACTTTGTAGTCAATGTTCATATCGAAGCTAAACTATCAAGGAGGACGACCCCATATACCATAATCCCAGTGCCATTATTCTCGACATCTTCCTACATGGATGGGAGTTGAGGTGAATGTAACGTGTGCTATTACTCAAGCATTATGACACAGAAGATGGTTTTGGGTGTTGGAGAAGACCGAAAGAAGTTGTTGATGTTTACTACCAGTAAGATAGGGGAGGATATGTCGTTGTCTAATACAAGATAGAGTAGTGACACCATGTTGTTTGTTGAAAACAAAGACAGATTTTTTTTTACATCAAATTTTTTCTCAGTCTTGTTGATTAATTAGTGAGAAATGGATGCCAATAATAACCTACCTATTCCTAAATTTAATGGGTTAGATTATGAGTATTGGTCTATAAATATGAAGACATTACTCATAGGCAAAGGGTTATGGGATATTGTAGAAGAAGTTTACATTGAACCAGCAGATTGGACAACCTTGAGTGTAGCTAATAGAACTAATAAGAAGGATGCCCAAAAGAACTATTTTGCTCTCTACCATCTCCAAGAAAATTTGGAGAAAAGTTTCTTTCCAAGGATTGCTTATTGTTCAATAGCCCTAGAAGCATGGGATGCCTTGAAAGATAGCTATAAATGGAGCAATCAAGTGAGGCTTCAAACTTTGAAGAGAGATTTTGAGAATCTCAAAATCCAAGAAGATGAAAGAGTAGGAGATTATTGTGTGAGAGTCAAAGAAATTATAATCAAAATGGATACCCTTGGAGAAGATATAAAAATTAAAGTTTTTATGAAGAAATTTTTGAGAATACTTCTTCATAAGTGGAATCGTATTGCCATTATTATTGAATAATCTAAAGATCTTTCTACTCTAACATTTGATGCACTAATTGGTTCTTTGATGTCCCATGAAGAGAGAATCCAAGGTTCTACATCATCAAGCTTTGGAGGTGATGACAAAGCTTATCATCCAAGGAATGTGAGACTCATGGAAATGCACAAGGAAGAGGACAAGGAAGAGGACAAAGGAGAGGACAATATTCTATAGGAAGAGTAAAATGAAGAGGTAGATCAATAGGTGTCTACCAAGGAAGAGGAAGAGGAGGTGAAAAATCAAAAAAGTGTTATTATCATTGTGGTAAGCTTGGTCACTTTGCTAGATATTGTAGACTCAAGGCTTCTCAAGAAAGTAAAAGTAATACTTATGAAAACTATGGAGAAGAGGAAGGAACTTCTTCCAATTTGTTCCTCACATATGGAAAATCAGATCAAAATCTTAATGAAACTTGGATTTTAGATACTGGTTGCTCAAATCAAATGAGCGACAAAGAAGAGTTATTTGCTACAATGGATTCCACATACAAGTCCAAGATCAAATTGGAATATGAAAATGCACTACAATTTGAAGGTATGGGAGCCATGGAGGTTCCAACAAATAAAGGTACAAAGAAGGTAAACAACATCTATTACACCCCTAAACTCCAACATAATTTGCTTAGTGTTGGACAAATTATGGAAAAGAACTATAAACTTATTTTTGAAGATGGAAAATGTGTAATTTTTGACAAAAACAATTGTAATAGAGTTGTCACAAATGTACCTATGACAAAGAATAGGTTATTTCCTCTTAATTTTAGGGAACAAGGAGGTGCTCAACTTTCTAGTGTGGCAATAGATAATCCAAGTGTGCTTTGGCACTTGAGATATGGTCATATTAATTTTTTAAGCTTGAATTTGTTGACTTCACAAGCTATGGTGTGTGGATTATGAAAAGTTGAAGATCACAAGGAGGTGTGTGAAGGATGTGCTTTGGGAAATCACTCAAGAAAAAAGTTTCCAAGATAGAGAGCAAGCCATCCACTATAATTGGTACATTCGGATATTTGTGGTCCATGCATACCAAAAGCTTGGGTAACAATTCTTACTTTCTTACTTTCATTGATTATTTCTCTAGAATGTGTTGGATTTATTTTTTAAAAACTAAGGATGAATATTTTGAATGTTTCAAGGATTTTAAAACTAATGTAGAGAGTAAAAGTGAGTATGTTGTAAAAATGCTAAGGACTGATAGAGGAGGGGAATTTTTCTCAAATCTATTTCTCAAGTATTGTAAGGATTGTGGGATCAAAAGGTAATTCACTACTGCCTACACCCCACAACAAAATGGTGTGGCTGAAAGGAAGAACCGCACTATTGTAGAAATGGCTAGATCAATGCTTCAAATAAAGAAACTCAATAACATGTATTGGGATGATGTTGTTAGGACAAGTGTTTACATTTTGAATAGGAGTCCCACTTCTATTTTATATGGGATAACTCCATATGAGGGATGGTATGGCAAAAAGCCAAATGTAAAGCACTTCAAATTTTTTGGTTGTCTTACATATGCACACATTCCTAATGAGACAAGAAAGAAACTTGATCCCAAAAGTCAAGCATGTATTTTCATTGGGTATTGTGAGTCTTCAAAGGCATATAGACTCTACAATCCAAAAACACACAAAGTTATAATCTCAAGAGATGTAATTTTTTATGAAGGGGGAGAATGGGGTCATCAAAAATGATGTTTTGATGATGGATCTCAAGATAAAAGGTCCTCTCAAGTGCAGCCCATTAACAAGAATAGCAATGGAAGTCCTCCTCCAATTCCAAGAAAGAGTTCTACTTCAAATACAACAAATGCTACTCCAAGTCCTCCATAAAGACCACCAATATCATCAAGTTCTTCTCCAATGCCAATGGAAGAATATACACCACCAAGAGGTAAGATAACACTTTAGTACCATCCTTCTTTTCAAATGATGGACAAGAATTTTCAAAGAAGGTACACTAGAAGTCAAGCTAGTGAGATGAATGAGGTCTTGAAAAGAATTGAACATTTGCACATGTATGGTGATGAGGACTCCCAAGAACCTAAGGGAGATGTTGTAAACTATGCTTTAATGAATAGTGTAGAGCTAGAGCCATCTAGTTAAGAAAAATCATGTAATCATGATGTATGGCAACAAACCATGCAAGATAAAATGACCTATATAAAAAATAATTACACATGGGAGCTAGTGGAGCTTCCTAATGGAAAGAAATGTATTGGATGTAAATGGTTCTATAAGACCAAGTTCAATGCTGATGGAAGTATTGAAAGACACAAGGCAAGGCTAGTAGAAAAAGGGTTTACTCAAAAGTATGGGATTGACTATGAGGAAACCTTTTCTCTGGTTGCTAGACAAGAGACCATCAGACTAGTACTTTCCTTGGCTGCCCACAAAGGGTGGAATATTCAACACATGAATGTTAAGAGTGCCTTACTTAATGGGTACTTACAATATGAGGTGTTTGTGCAACAAGGCTTTGAATAACAAGGTAAGGAGGACCATGTCTACAAATTGAATAAAGCATTGTATGGTCTAAAGAAAGCACCAAGGACATGGTACTCACGCATTGATGGCTACTTTCAAGACTATGGAAGTGAACCTACTTTCTACTACATGAAACAAGGGAAATACATCCTCATTGCATGCTTATATATGGATGATCTAATATTCATGGGTAGTAGTGCTAAAATGAATGAGTTCAAAAACTCCATGATGAAAGAGTTTGAAATGAAGAATCTAGATTTGATGCATTACTTCCTAGGAACGGAGGTACATCAAACAGGAAATGGGATCTTCATATGTCAACATAAATATGCTCATGACATGATTAATAAATTTTCTATGGATCAATGCAAGTCTGTTGCAACTCCAATAGGTCATGGGATACAATTATGCAAAGAATATGGAGCACCAAAAGTTGACAAGACCACTTACAGGAGCATGGTTGAGATTCTAATGTTCCTCACCAACACATGGATGGATATTCAATATGTTGTCTCTCTAGTATCAAGGTATATGGCTGATCCATCTGAACTTCATCTACAAGCAACTAAAAGAATTTTGATATATGTAAGGGGTACAATACATTATGGGATCCATTACCACAAAAATGATGATGTAAAATTAGTTGGCTTTAGTGATAGTGATTGGGGCAGCAATATAGATGATAGGAAATCTACTTCAGTGAATTGTTTTAGTCTTGGTTTAGGGATAATTACTTGGAGTTCTAAAAATAAAACTATTGTAGAACTATCATCTACTGAGGCTAATTACATAGCAATCACAAATGCTAGTACCCAAGCCTTATGGTTGAGAAAATTTCTTGAAGAAATAGGTGAGAGACAAAGTGGTCCTACCATATTGTATTGTGACAATATGAGTGCCATACAATTGGCACATAATCCTATCCACCACAGTAGTTCAAAGCACTTCGACATGAAGTATCACTTTATTAGAGACATGGTGGAGAAAAATGTGGTTGAGCTACAGCGTTGCAGCACTTTGGACAACATAGCAGACATCTTCACCAAAGGAGTTGCTAAAGCTTAGTATTTAAATATGAGAGATTGTCTTGTCAGCCCTCTCAACTTTAAGGGGGATAGTATTCTTTCTATGTAGCTAATTAATAGGTGTTATTATAGAATATATTAAGAGCATCTAGAAGTTATGTTAGGCATTGGCTATGTTAGTCATAGAGCTAAGAAAAGCAGATTTGGTTATGAGAATAATTGTGAGCCAACTATGCTAAGCCAAAATAAGTTCTTCCTAGAACTATATAGTGTAATCCTGTGCAAGCATTTTATATATAATGAGATAGATTTGTCAAGCATGCGAATAGAGTTATCATTGGGATAGAAATATTATAGTATATAGATAATTAGGTGGTCTTGATCAAGAAAAGAATTAAAAAAGCCCAATAAAAGCAAAAGAGCTATGTTGATACTCATAGATTAAAGAGGGGTTTGCATGTGTATTAGGTCTTGATTATAGTTTAATATCACAAAATCTCTATTGAGTTTGGACAAGAGGAAAAATTGTGTGGGCCCTTTTGAAATTATTGAGAGAATATGGCCAATAGTGTATTGCCTTCCTCTTTTGTGTACTTGTATGGCCAATAATGTATTTCATGTGTCTATACTCAAAAAATATATGTTTGATACTTCTCATGTGCTTGACTGGACTCAATTATAGGTGGAACATCATCAAGACCTCAACATTGAGCATACCAGCATTATGGAAAGAATCAAACAACTTAGAAATAAAACTCTAGATCAATTTCTAATCCATTTGGAAAAATATAGTAAAAAATCTACTGCATGGGAAAACTTACATGAAAATATGCAATTTTATTCTTATCCATTTGACTAGCTTCTAGGAGGAAGTACTTATGAGGGGAGGGGGTGAAATGTTCATCTTTTTGACCTATTGATAAACTTAAAATTATTGGAGACTATTAAAATAATATATACAAGAGTGAAGTGTTTTAGGGATCATAAAATGATAAATGGAATAGGAAATATTCATATGATGTACCATGCTTAATAATTTTATATTGGATTGAATGTGTTGTTTCTTTTTTTTTTAAATAAAGGGGTAAAAATTTATTGATAAAAAGTTTGGATTACAAAGTACAGCTGAGCCCCCACCCATGACTCAAATAAGCAACAAGACAGGCTAAATCACCAAACAAGGTCAACTCCCAAAGAAAACCAAAAAAAAAAACAAAACACATTAAATCTGAACATCCTTATGGATCAGCTCCCGTAGGTGTTGAGAATCCCCAGATGGGAGACTCTCCCAGTTATCAATACTCTGTCCTGAATAAAAACCACATCCGGAGAATGAACACGAATCAAATCATGAACAGCTTTTTTTCTGGGGATGATGTTCAACCCCCTTACATTCCATGAAAGTATAATCATTTTTGGGGGTTATAAAAATGGGAGTCCAATGTTCTCACCAAACCTGACTCTACCAAAGTCTCCCCCATTAACTTAATTTTATCCTAGTCTTTCTTCCAACCCACCTTCATATTCTTATCTGAAGCATTTTTTTTAATTATTTTATGCTGCAATCCCAGCATCGTAGGAGTTTTACAGTCCATGGATGACTGCATCAGTGCCTGGTTAGGAGAGGGCACATCTAAATCTATGCCATTTTCTAAGATAACTTCACTTCCAGGGCTAGGTCCAACCATATCACCTATACTCAGAACCAAAGCCCTTTGTTCTTCATTTAAACCCCGTATCTCGGTTCCCTTGGTTCCACCTCATGAAGAGACAATCGATTTGGTCTCGTTATATCTATAACAGTAGCGATGTTTAGGTATCTCCACACACTGATCAAGATTCTCTAGAATTTCAAAATGATTGAGTTGAGCATCTGGTTGGTTATCCTAAATGTCTCTTTTTACCTTTCTTCCTTTGTTTCGAGGTTTTATCGTAACAAAGCCTTCCTTATCCTGATCCCCCTCCTTTATCGGGGCTTTTCCTTTATCCATATTTTGTACAGCTTGAGAGGGCCCAAAATTTGAAGCCACAGGTAGGACAAACTTAGGGCATTTTCTTTGTAAGTGGCCATATTCATGGCAAATCCGAGAACGAAATGGAAGAGCTTCATAGTCAAGTTTTTGAACCCATGTGGTTGATCCAAACTGTATTTCAATAGAATCTGGAATAGGATTGTTTAAATCAATTTCAACACAGATACGGGAAACATAGATTACCTTTTTATCCAGCATCTGTCCTGACGGCCCAATCGGCTTCCCAAGTAGAAGGGCAATCATATGCAAGATGTCATTTCTCCAAAATTCCAAGGGGAGCCATAGAAGTCGAACCCACATCGGAACCCGTGACGACCGCTCCTCTGATGGGTTGAAACCCACATGCCAAGGTTTAAGAAAGAGTCTCGCTTGGTTATAGAAATAGGGACCTCCTTCAAATGCTTTTTTATGATCCGCAAGACAAGAAAAAACCACCATAAAATAGTTGTTTGCACTCAACATCACCTCCACATCACCTTCAGGGTTCCAAGTCTTCCTAACCCAAGCCTCCACAAAGGGAAGATAAATTTGGATGCCCATAAATTTACCAATAAGCGCATGTTTGGTTAAATACTCCACATCTTCTGCCATCGAGTCTGGTTGAACCACTAGAACCGGCCTAGCTTCACATCATTCCAAACATCCATTGTTCTTTAACAAGCGATTCCTAGCATGCAATGGGAAATCTTGTTCCTTCCAATCATTTTTAAAAGAAATACTAGCCCTAGCATGCACGCTCTATGACGGACCTAATGCCATCACTACATTCCTCCAGTTGTTCATACCTCCTCCAAAAACTGCTGCCATCCCCGTAGAGCCCACCTTGAATGTGTTGTTTCTTATTATGAATTCATATAATAGTTTTATGATTACGATTTTATGGAATTATATTAACTATATTGATCTTGTGGTATATGTGTTGTCAACATAACCCCATATATAGTGTGTCAATGTTGATTCAAGTGGTACATATATGTCAACTAAAATTGATAATGTATGCATGCATGGAAGGTACTTGTGTTCAAAAAATGTTTTGTTGTATGGTAGTTTGAAGTATTTTGTATAATGACCATTGGATAACATATGCATTTTAATTTTAAACATGGGTCAAGTTGAAGGATAGTCTAGGGTCCTCAACTATCAACATGGAGCAAAGTAGTAGTTTCTCCATGTCAAATATCATAGGAGAATAATGGAGGACTCTCTTATAAATTATGCTAGAAAAATTGGTACTTCTCCAAGGATGGATAAGTAGGGATTTATACTAAATTAAGTTCTCCAAATATGGATGTGATCTATATATGTCAACTTTATTTAGTGAGGATATTGTAAGCTCAAATATAGTCAAAATATCATTTGTATGTGTCTCTATTTCTACTCAATGTTTAACCTATGATTATGTTGAATAAAATGCAACTTCCTTGAAGAGATATGTGATCCCTAGATATGGAAATTATTAGAGTGAGTTTAGCTTCTCAACATATGGATGCAATCCATATATGTCAATCCCATTATTTGGATAGCAAAATATTAATTGTAAGTCCATGTGTGCTTATTTCATTTATGTGGTACTTATGTCACTATATAATATGCTTCTTTATCATGTCTATGTTGTTGCACTATGGTCATCATGTACCTATAGTTCTATTTTAGTAAGATGGTTAGTAAAAATCCTTATATTTTCATATTTTTAGAATGGTTGTGGTTCTTGGAGGAAGGTAGGATGGTAAAACCTTACCTCAATTGTGTTCACCCCAAGATGGTTGGAGCTATTGGAGGAGTCATTCAACCTCATATTCATACATAGAGAATTCACTTTTATAATAAACCAAGAATGGACTATATCATCAAGTGTACAAAATACAAATGAAAGTTATAAAACTATGCATCAATTGGTTTGGATTTAGGTGATTGTAAGTACTGGGAATCCCTTGTCAATAAATTCATATTAAAATTTTGCATGACAAAGTTATTTGGAAGCTCAAATGATGATCTAGTATTCTAAGATAGACTTAAATTCATTTAAATTACATAAGAAAAATTAAATGAATGGTTCATATAGTTATCTAATAGTGATTATGGGGTAAAGTGGACTATGATAGCACAAGGTTTTGGAAAACTAGGGTTTGAAGAGCACGAGTCATAGAAGGAGAGAGGATGCAAGGAAAGGACAAGGTGGAACTATGGATAGAATGATATTTCAAATATGTTGTAAGGGGTGTTCAACCTCCAACAATTCTAATTGGTCAACGAGGTTTTTTGTGTCAACCTTTTAGTATGCCAAGGATTGATCCCAAGAAAATAGACTCTGGTTACAGGTGAACGGTGGATGGATATCTAGTTTTTAATCTATAAAGATCTGACATTGAGGATGGAATTGCTACAATGGAGCAACGAGGGTTGATATATCGATTCTTGGACTTTCGGTCATCCATACCTGCTTTTAAATGATGGACTTTGAACCAATGGCAAACTCCAAGTGAGTTTAGTATCTTAAATTATCCTAATGGGTATTTTTTGGTGTTATCTGCTAATGAGGAGGATAAACAACAAATATTATAGGGTGGTACTTGGTTTTTTGGTTGAGTTGGTTTGTTTATGAAACCTTGGCATGCTTTATTTAAGGTTGAAGAGGAAATGCCTTCAATAGGACCTGTTTGGGTCAGACTTTTTGGTTTATCGATTGAATTTTGGAATCCTATAGTCTTCTCAATAATTGGTAACACTTTAGGCACCTACATGATGATATCCAAAAGCACAATGTGGTTTGAGCATTTTATTTATGCTCACATTTGTGTGCTCATAGACTTTAATAACACCCTACCAAAAAAAATCACTTTGCAGTTTGGGAAAGAAACTTGGGAGCAAGAAGTTGATAATAAAAACATTCCCTTTAGGTGTTGGGTGTATCATGAATACGGTCACTTAGTAAAAGATTGTAAATATGTAGTCTTAGAGCAAAAAAAACAAGATCAAGGTTAAGAGGAATTTTAGGTTTCTAAAAAAATATATGTTACTAAGAAAATGAAGCCTACAGATAAGTCAACCTCTTTAGATAATAAGTTTACAAAACTTGCAATGGAAGATTATTTAGAGGATGTGGATGATTCTATGAAGACAAATATTTTGGAAACCTAGTTTTTGGATAACTCACAGATTTCCTACTCAAAAATAGTCAAAGACTCTTCTGAGAAAGCCACTGATCTAGTTAATAGTAATTCTAAGATTTGTCCTTCGCAAGGGAAAACTCACTAACAAAAACAAAAAATGGAGAAGTTAAAACAAGGCTTTAGTTCTCAAGGAGGATCCTAGGGATCTAGAATCAAGCTTTAGTCTTGTATTCTCAATCAATAGAAATAGATCTAAATATAGAGCCATCAGGAGTTAGTCAAACCTCCAGTAAAAAATGAATTTGGATACAAACCAAGAGGCAAGAAGAAAAAAAAATGTGGTTCAATTTCAAAAATAAGAAGAAAATTTGGATTCAATAGGCTTTTGGATTAAAATATAAGGGGAAAATGCAAATCAAATATGAAAATACTGGTGGACTTTTCAAATGAGGGATGCTCTTATTTCTATCCTTTCTCTAGATGTCATTAATTATAAAATCACCCTATTCCTTTTTTCTTTATATTAGCTTATCTTTGGTTCAGTCCAGCTTTTTCAATTCCCAACTCAAAAATATCTTTCTTATATTTCTTCTATTGAATCTTGGTTAATAGGCCTGTTAGATTGGTTTGGTCATAGATGTAATATATTTTTTCTTTCCTTTATTTTTTTGGTGTGTGTGTGTTTGTGTTGTGTTTTGTTTTTTGTGCTTTTGTTTTTTTTGTTGTGTTTTGTGTTTTGTGTTTTTTTTTGTGTTTTGTGTTTTTGTATTTTCATGTTGTTTTTGTTGTGTTTGGTTTTTGTTTCATTTTTTGTGTGTTTTTTTGTTTTTTTGTGTTTTGTGTTTTTTGTGTTGTTTTGTTATTTTTGTTTTTTTTTTTTTTTGTGTCTTTTTTGTTGTTGTTATTGTTTGTGTTTTTGTTGTTTTAGGTATGATCTTTGAGTGCGTCGAAAGGGGCAGGCCAGGTGCAAGCCTTGGGTATATTTTGGTGGAATAGACACCCTTGCCTCCTTGGTTCTTACCTGAAAGTGGCACCCTGAAAGGGGTGTTTTCCACATACAAAAAAAATCTAATAGTGATTATGAAAATATGATTTGATAATTTTCTTGAATACATAATTGATTATATATAATGTGGTTTAATTGCATGTTATAAATGAATGAAAGTAGAAATTATACATGCTATTTGAATCTAGCTAGTCTTAGGAATTACCCTTATGTGTTGGTGATATTAATTTTATATCTTAATACTTCAAAAGGTGATAGAGGTCTAGAACAAATGTTAGCTAGAGAGTAGAATATCCTCTATGTGTTCTTGCTTTATAATCAAAGTTGAGCCTATCAAATTTAAAAATGACCTTACTGGACCCAATTTACTTTTTGAATGTGGTTGGAAATACATTACCAATTTTACCTATAAATGAATAAAACTCATCCTATAGAAAGTTTCTACGTGACTATTGATCTATCTCTTTAGGTGAAATTACCAATTTTAATTATCTTAAGCTATCCTATCACTATGAGGGTGAATTTATTTATGGTAAGTTCATACATCGCTCATCCATTGTAATTTGAAACATTAATTTAGTGATGATTGTATGAAAACTCAACTAAAGTTCCTACCCATATTTTAAAATTGGTTATTTTCCAAGCAAACTTGTCACGTAGGTTTTTGAACTTTAAATTTTAACTTTTGTCCTTTAGCCTTTGATTCTTTATTCTTATTATTTATGGCATTAATAATGTTAGTGATGAGCTTTCATAATTTTAGCTAAATTCATACCCATGTTTGAAACTTGGGTATCATCTGAGTGAAGGTGCCACCTAGGTTTCTAAAAAATGTACTTTAAATTTTTCCTTTCAACCATCAATGCTTTAGTCTTTAAAAATTGATTTTGGATGGCCATACAATCAATTATCCCATGACAATTTGAATTAAATATATTTAAAAATGTTAGATTTTAAGGAATGTTATTATGAGATTCAATATTTTGCATCTTTGGTTAAGTAAGTTAATAGGGCTTGTCCTTTCATTTCCTTAAGGAGTTTCACCTTACAAGTTTAAAAAGGAAATTAATGTCATTGTATGGAGCCTAAATATATTATCATTTATGGATTATTAAGTGTTATTATTAAATAAAATACTAGGTTAAGTCTACTTGCAAAACTAGCCAATTTGATGTATAGACCCCTTTGACTTAGCAAGACTTTAAAAGTCCAAAATCTGAATTCTAAATACTCAATGACAAATATATGAACTTATACATTAAAATTTAGGATCTTTGGAATTTGGATTTTGAGCCCTTGGATTTATATCTTCTAATTTTGAGTGTTCAAACTTCATCCCTTTAACTATATTTAAATATTATTTTTTAATTTGGTTTGGGTCCTAGCATCTATGCCTGACATATGTCTACCTTTTAGCATTACAATTGGATTTGAAACTAAAATTAAAACTTAGACGTATAATTATTTTTTTAAATAGTATTTGATTACTCAATATTCAAATCTAACAAGTATTAAGTGGGAGCCAAGAAACTAATCCTCGCTTTTAGTTAACTTTGGTTGACTATAAAGGGAAATTAGTTTAAAAACCTAACTACCAATGTACATCCATAAAGAAATTATTTTGATCAAATAATTCCTTCCCAAAGCAAAATAGGTCTTGTTGGATGAACCTTTACTCACACAATTCTTACTTAACTCAAACAGACCTTGTCTTACGCAAGTTTAACTCCATATTTAGTTGTTTTTGATACCCAAGCTCTATACTTGGGTAGCATCTAAATGAACCTTCTAACAAACACGTTTGGCTTCAAACAACTTAACTTTTTAAAATATTTTCTTTATCCGCACAAACTCTAATAGTATGGGTGCCTTTGATACCCAAGTGTAAGACATCATAAAGACCAAATAAAGCTCTTTTCACATAAATATCAACCTAGAGAGAAATAACCTTGGCCATTGTAGCCTTTGGATAAATGAGTTATCTCTTTACAATTTTGGATTGATACGAGCAAGCATTAGTTGGTACAATGTTGTTGGTTCCCAAGTTTAGAACATGGGCAGAGATTGAACAAAGCTTTTCATAACCTAACATCAACATCATTCAAATAAACCTTATCTTCTATGAACTTTGGCCTCCTCTGATTAACCCATGTAGTTCCCCAAGTTGTGTAGTGATTCTGGTTCATTGGAAACATAAGTATCAATAAGAGAGAATTATAGAAGACTCTCAATTATTGAATTGATTTGAAGTTTAAGAATGTAGATTTTCAAATAGTTCTAGACCCAAATCTTGTTTTTCCTAGAGCATTATTGTGAGTGTTCTCATACATAGATATTATTACATGTAAATTAGTGCTTCATGTCAGACTATACATGATAGTGTTTAAACATGCATCCTTGATATTATAACTCACTTGTATATATATTTAAAATATTAAACATATCTATTTTGAACAAAAAATTAGGTGTATTTTTAGCTTCGAGGAAAGGGTATTACAAAAGCAAGCAAACAATAACGAACCACAATTGGAATTTGATCTTAGATTCAAGAGTAACTTATCATTATCATAAATTTTTCAAGGATATGAGGATTTGAATTATGATGTCATTATAAAATACACCATTTCTCTACTCGCCACATTCAATAATTTTTTTTTCTCCCATATTCATAGATAGGGGAACTTGTTGTTCTATAGAATGACATATTTATTCATTAGTTTGAGTTTTAAAGAGATTAAGATTTTATCAATGATTGTCTAAATAGATTCAATGATTTTTTTTTCAATAATCCACACTATAAGCCAATAGAAGTTCTAGTTTCATTATTTTCAATTATAAAATTTATTTTTGCACTTGTTGTCAACATATGTCTTCAAGTACTATTTAGGACGATAATGACAAGGATTTATATCATGTTGTTTAAGCTTTCCAAATAGATGTTATTCAATAGGAGGATGTGACAATTCCTACCATGCACAAGCTTAAGCTTAAAGTTTGTAGTGGATTGAAAATATTTATCAATTAAAAAAGTGACCAAAATTAGAAAGAAATTCTATCATAAAGTATATTACAATAAGCCTCTATCAAATTTGCTACAAACTTTGGTGGGTTGACTTTGTTTTCAATACATTAGTATAGAAAAAAATAGAATCACAATTGAAGTGACAATAAATAAAGATATTTTATTTGTGGTACTTTTGAGATATCTAGATTGGAGGAGATTAGATAGAATAAAAGATAATGTAAAACATAAGTCATCTCTCATAGAAGGATCACAATAAATAGAGGAAGAAATAAACGTAAGGAAAAAGAAGAAAGTGAAGGAGAATGTATTTGATAGAGATGCTAGCTAAATTTTTTTTGACTCTATAGTTTTTGAGGCATTAGTCGATGAATGTATCTCTACTCCAAGAGGTAAATACCATTTAAAACACAACATTCTAGACATCAATCATATTGAGCAACAATTTGCTAGAACCATGAAATACTCTAGCACAACTAAAGCATAACATAATATTGTTAGCGTATAGCATATTGTTATTACATTATTAGGGCATATCTAAGTTGTTTGAACGTCCTGCTAATGTGGGCATGTTCTGTTTGATTAGTTTCATTTTCTATGGATCTAATTAGGGCATAGCTTGTATTATTTATTTACATTTGATTAATGAAATCATACTTCGTTTCCTGACATGGTATCAAAGCAGGATTCGTGCGAAGCTAGAGTCGAGGGAAGCTAGGATGAGCGAAGGTTAGGTTTTAAGTTTTTTTCTTTCTAACTGGGGACCCGACCCGAGGACTAACGTGAATTCAGGATCCAGGACATAGGACAATACGATGAACCACCAAAGAGGTGTGGATACAACAAACCACTAGAGTCGGTCCAACCCTAGATGACAACCTAAGTTGTGACAAACATGGAACCTTCGTTGCCTAACGGGACACCTAACGCGACGCAGGAAGACTAACCCTGCAACCTAGGGGACCTAACCTGATGTGACGCAGGAAGACTGACCCTACAGTCTAGGTGACACATCGACAACTGACGCGGACGCACCTACCTGATGGTTGGCATAATCCTAGGGTGACATAGGTAGAGGGACTAATTGAACTTGATGACATTTTTTATACATAAAAGTAACATTATTTAATATTTGGAAAGATATGAGATCCCACCAATGGCAAGAGCATGTAAAGGATAAGCAAAATGAATGGATTCTAAATATGAAATTGTATTTTAGAACCACATTCAAGTTCTTACTCATTTATGGCACAATAGGTGGACCACAATTTAGGGAAAGATTTTGGTGAATTGATTAGCCCCTTTTGTATGAGTTCTTGGATCTCAAATAATAATTCAATGGTTTGTGCATCTTTTGATTTTGCTCCTTCTCTTTGGTTTGCTTTGTATAATATCACACTTGGTCATGTATAAGACAATAATATTATTTTAGTTAGTCAATGATAACGTGGCTTGATTGTGGGTTGAAATTTTTTATGTTCATAATAGTTTTCACTAGTTGTTTTGGGTTTGATGACAATTTCCCATAGTATAAAGCCACTTCCTTTTATTTGTGATGGTAGTGCCCATTTTGGCTATGGTTGCTAGTGCTAATCCTAATGGGTTGGTCCTCTTGTCATGGTACTTGAATTGTAATTCATGTGGAGGTCTAATTTTATGGTTGATGTTTTGACAAAGAAATATTATGTTTAGATGTGACTAAATCTAGTTAGTAATTTGTAGTAGTTTAGCCTTATGTGGATGCAGTAAATGTATAATTTTAAAGTTATATGAAAGAATAAGCAAAAATATAAACATCAAAGTATATGAAACATTTTTGCTAAATTGACACCTGAAATAGAAGACCTTATTATTTCCTATTAAAAAACTATGATTATACTAAATAACATATTGCGAGACTTTGTCAAATAATATATATTACAGAATTATTATTATACTAAACTTTGACAATCACCACTTTCCAATAAGTTAGTTTTGATTTAATACAAATTAAAATAAATTATTCTAATCTTATGCCCCATTTGAAGTTTATTAAAATCAATATTATTAAATTGACAAAATCAACCAAACATCAAATTAAATATTGTTTCCCACCATAATCAACAATAACCTTGAGGGAAGTTGCAAGCTTAGTGCATTGATAAGGGCTTTCCCTCTCTTTGGGAGGTCCAAGGTTCAAACCCCACTCACTATGAAGGGACTAAGACCCCTCATAAAAACCTGTGTAAACTTATTGAAGAAAACAATTACTTTGAGGGTAAAAAAATAATCAACTAATTTTAATTTTGTTAAAGATAAATAACATATATATATATATATATATGATTTTTATTGGTAAAAGTTTAAAATTTATTCATAAAAAATTGAAGTTATACATCATATTTCAATAATTAAATTATAGTTAAATAACCATACAAAAATAATTTTATATAATTTATAACCCTACAAATTATTAAAAAAACTTTATGAATCATTCAGACCGCGGCTTGTGAGTGTTAGTTGAAGGCTTATTAAATCTGCTTGCAAGGAGTAACATTTATACAAACTGAAGAGGAGGGGAGACCTCAAAAGGAATCTGGTTCAAATAATAATTTATGATTTAGAATAGTATAGTGGTTAGGGTTTTGGTTTAAAAAGGTTTTGGTTATTTTTAATAATTCGAAAAATTGAAAATCAAAAAATTCTGTTAACTTTATCTTACCCAACAAATTAAAATTTATAAAAACAACATTTAACACTTTACAAATTTCTAACACAAAAAATGAATAAAAAGCTGTTTCTTTGGAAGTTTCGACAATTTTTATAAATAGCTTAAAACGACTTTGCATGACATCGTGACTCTGTGGCCCAATGGATAAGGCGCCGGTCTACGGAACCGGAGATTCTGGGTTCGATCCCCAGCAGAGTCGACTAGACGCCTCTAGTGTTAAGTTTAAGCTACTAATAAAGTTTTTTGTTTTTTTTTTTAATTCCGCCGTCGTATATGCGTGTGTAAATCAAAACAATAATAAGAATAATAATGGGATATAGGTATAAGTTAATTTGTATTAATCTTTTACTAAAAGGAATTTTTTTTAAATTTATATTCGACAAATCACAATAAGAATGATGCAAGAGTATTTGTTAATATATTAATAAAATATATGTTTTAAAAAATAGTTTAAATTTTGTATATTTTTTGGATTCAGATAGTGTGAAAAACCTTTACAACCAACGTATAGGGTTGAGCAGTCCCTTGACAACTATGACCTCTCGTAAGGTCGAGAGCTATGCTTATTAATAGGAAATTAACACAGTCCCATATACACATCATGTTTTGAACCTAGATCTCCCGAAGAAGAGCCAAAACCCAAATCGTTGTGTTGTCCCTCTCGAGACTTTAAATTTTGTATAACACAACCCCACATGTGTTTTGAACCTTGGATCTCCCGAAGAAGAGCCAAAACCCAAATCGTTGCGTTGTCCTCCTCGAGACTTTAAATTTTTTGAATGATTCCTTTCAAATTATGTTGGTTTAAGCTTTGGCTTAGATTTCATGAGTTTTGGTTTAGTTTCTAATAACAATAGAAGCCCCTACTCTTGTTTTGTTTGCAAATGGCTAGTCCATTATCAAACTTTAGAAAAAGGAGAGGTATTAAAGTGGAATGAAATTCCAACATAGGAATATGCCACTAGAAATAAACAACTTGTATTAGAGAAAACTAGCATTTGCTTGTTGCTCAAGATAATATAAATCTTAGAGTAAAGCCTCCCAAATTCTCAAAGAGGATACATCTTTGGATGCATCAACCCTTATCTACAACTTTAGTAGCATTTGTTCATCCACTCTAGATATCATCAACTAGACTAGAAAGTCTAAGCATTTTTCTACTTTTAGTGTAATTGTCCCTTCAAAGGCCTATTCACAACTTGAAAGATAAGAAAAAGGTTATGCTCTGGGTTATATGGTTTTTTTCGTGTGTGTGCCATTAATCTCTTTATGAAAGAATCCTATCATGGTCTCCATGTTTCTAAAGAGACCCTTAATCTCATCTTAATTTTGGTCTACCGCTATCGACCTCCACTTGAATACTAGAATGAAGACATCCTTTAAAACATTGAGAAGACAAAAAGTAAAATCATATTCAATTGCAATCGTTAATACCTTAAAATAGTTGGGATATGCCCAACTCCATATTAATTTAGATCTAAGAAACCCTATATTAAAATAATTTATGCTAGAAACAAGATATTTCACTCATAATGGAGAACATGATCTTGAGTGTCTTTGTTAAGGTGTAAAGGCCATCTTATAGGCACCTATGGAGCAATTTTTAAATGAATTCCTTATTGGTCCTCCAAAGAGAATGAGTAATGGAATCAAATTGAGTGAATGCATAAGCCTTACAACTATAGAAAGATAAAATTATAATGTTGCCCATATTTGCAAAGAAATAAGAAATACATTATATCTGATTTATCAAAATTTGAAACTAAGATATCCACTAAAGAAATTATTGAGATTGGACCAACTTTGAAGATCTTTTTGACTATGTGTGCACTAACTATATATATTAAATGTTTAATCTAACTTTTTATGGTATCAAAAGAAATGATAACTACTAAAGCTAGAAGATGCTTATCCATTGTTATATTGTACCAAGGAGACATAAATGTCTAAAGAGTTGACCTTAATGAGAGATATTCTTAAAATTTTAAAACAAGATTATAATTCTAACCTAGCAAATGATGTTAGAAAAAGACCCCTAGATGTCAGCAAAATAAGTGTAATAGGAAATTCAAGATGGGTATGCTAGAAGTTGATCCTTAGTCAGACATATAGAAACAATTTATAATTTTATTAAAAAATAGAATGGGAATGGACCCTTCAAAGTGAAAATGAATCCCCTATCAATATTTCTAGTTGATATGCATTACTGATAAAAAGCCTTAAATAGGCTTTATAGAGGTGAAATAGAATAAAATCTAGTGGTTTAAGAAGTTAAAAAAATGACCTAGAAAACAAAAACAAACATAACTAGTTACAAATAGTTAAAATAGTTGCATTAGTAATAATGCAATACTTTACGCTGGATGAGAACTATGATATTCTTAGAAGCTTTCATTTCATGTTTCTGAATCATCTGTGCCATAAGAGGTTGATAAACATCCCCTCTTTTTTTTCCAGTCCATGTCCAAGTCAATGAGTAGTGTTAAAAAAGGAGTTTCTCCTGACCCAATCCACCAAGGATTGACAAAAATTTGTTCAACCATGTGTTTAAAATCAGAGGCTGTCTAGGGAGGACATATTGAACTACCTCACAAGAGTGTCGATTCCTATTGTGAATTACCCAGAATCCTCCAATTCAGAGAGAAGTGAATCGATAAGTCGAGAAGCTGTAAATGATACTCCACTTTTGAGGTTTGCAGCCAAGGTGGTAAATTATCTCCCAAAGGGGATGAGAGGTAATTATAAGAGGACCAAGTGTTCCAAGCACCTAGTGGCTAAGTTGGACAACCCTAGAAAAACCCCTATGTGTGTTGAGGATTCTAATTCAGAGGAGTTCATCCAGACAACCAAGAAAGCCAAACTTATTCTTGGTGCAAGAAGCACAAAAAGGTGTTGGATTCTCAAGCCCAGGGTTTGGGTTATACCCCCAGTCGTTCAAGTGAACACTCCTAAAATAAGTCTCTTATGAATTCTATGCAGGCGATGATCTCTTACACAGAAGAAATCTCAGTTCTTATGGGCTAGGAACAATGGGAGATGAAAGAACAAGAAGTTGATAAGGGTGTTGGGTCTAGTGAGATTAAAGAATGATTTTTGGTATCATGCTTTTGTATATTTTTGTTTAAGTATCATATCTCTCTTGTCTTGTTTTGTTGCTTGGCCCTCCCCTATGTTGGAGGTTTGTTTCTTTTTGTTGGATCAGTCTAGTCTCCTTTGGTTTTCATTTTTAGGTTTTTGAGTTGGTCCATCCGGGGAGATCGTTAGTCTCCAGGATGGTAGGTCCTCTTTTTGTTCTATTTTTGCTTCTACCTTCCTTTCTTCTCTAGGAAGGTTAGTTGGTTCCTTTTTGTAAAAGGTTTGGGGCCCCTTTCAAAACTCCTTCTACCACATAATAAAAAAATAAATAGTTAAAATAGAATATCAAGACGAAAAAATAGAACAACACGTTATTCCTCATAATCCCTCCCAACAATAGAATGCTAAAAAAATACAAGGGAATAAATGAGAAATTTGATGTTGAGAAATCCATCAGGCCTAATAAGAAAGATGGCCTTGTTTGGATACAAGGTAAGATTTATTGGATCCATCTCGAGTGTGACAAGTGCATGTATCAAAAACTCGATCTACGTCAAGTGAAAGTTGGAAGTAAAGAAAATATATAAGATGGATTATGTGAAGCTCATGCTCCAATGTCAACTCATGATATTGTTTGAGGATATTAACATTCATAACACCATGAGTCCCAAAGTGAGCTAAAAATAAAGTCGAAAAGCATTATTGGACCCCTCCTAAAGAAGAGTGTAAGGTCCATAGCGAAGAGGCTTGATCTTACTATGTGCCTTGTATTGGAAGTGATATTTTATAGGTACAACCAAACTTTGTTTCCAACCTAAAAATGTTGTAGGATGCAATGATGATCCATGAGATATTTTTTCTTTCTTGAGTCTTCTAAAAATCTAAATAACCTTAGCTTGAAAATATTGCAAATGTTGAACAAATGGCATTACCTTATCATGTTCTTTTTTTAGATGTATTGTGGAAGGAAAAAGGAATGATAAAGGTATCTCATAAGAATCCAAGGGTTGAAAATCAAGATAGACCTCAAAAGTTGAGTGACCTATGAAAAGGTGAACTGCTTGGTTGTACACATGCTCAATGTGTATTAGGATTAAATTCCATTTCCTTGGAGAAGTATGGTGATATATCTAGAGGTTTTGCATAAGGGTTTAGTTCACCACTTTTTTTTTATCATTTTCTTATGGATGAAAAACCATGAAAAATTTAGAGAAACTTGTAAAATTTCCACAAGGAGCACCAAATGTGTCCTACAAAACATAGGTCATGGTTAGATATAGGGAGAACAAATAGTTTTTAAACTAAATCAATAAAAAATAGTACTAAGTCATGTATAAAATTGATCTTGCAATAAGGAGTGAACTTAGCCATCCTTATGAAGTGATTGACAATGACAATAAAAAAAGCATAGAATTGAACTATCATTAGAAAATCACTTACCAATTCCATGGATATGATTTCCCAAGGATGAGTGGGAATGAAAAAACGACAATACAAACCCAACTTTATATTGGTGGGTTTTGAGCAACAAGAAACTACACAATGTAGTACAAAGTGTAAGACATAATGTTGAATGTGGGATCAATAGAAGAAACGTTGCAAGTGATGGAGTATTTTTCGCTTTCCAAAATTATTGCCATAGAGAGTAGAGTGGGCCTCCTTGAGAAGAGAAGTATGATGATCATGGGGCACACACAACTTATGAAGTTTGTATAGAAGCCTTCCTTTATATAAAAATCTTGGAAAGGTGTGAGGTTCAAATATGTTTGGATGTTGAAGATAGTTATAGACCTGCCTAAAATCTAGATCATTTGCAAATAGAGAAGCTCAATTTTAAAATCTAAAGTGTGAAGCAATGAACACTATCAATGTATGAGCTAAAGATGAAAAACTCAAACAATTTACAATACTATTTGTGTTCCCCTTCTCATATGTGATGATCAAATCAAATTATTGCAAATATGTTATCCACTTCATATGTTGTGCCTCTTCAATTTTGGTTTGAGATTGAACAAATTTTAAAGACATTATCAATATGCACAATTGTTCCCTTACCTAAAAGGTAATGTCTCTAGTATTTGATGGCTTAAACTAGTGCATATAGTTCTTTATTATAGGTGGAATACTTTTATTTAATGCAAAAAATGTCTTTGAATAATAATCCATTAGATGGTCATTCTACTTCAAAATTGCTCTAATGCAAACTAAGAGTCATCTATCCCAATCTGAAAAGGCTATGAGAGATTAGGCAATACAAGTACTCATGCTAAACACTTCTAATTGAAGGTGTTCAATGTACAAGAGTGATCATCTATCTATTGGAAACCAACATTGGATTTTATCAACTGGTGTAAAGGTGTAGTAATATTTGAATAAGCAAGAATTAATTTATGATAAAAGTTTGCAAGACCAAGAAAACTCATTAACTTGATGATAGTGGGGAGTTGGCCATTTGCGAAAAATTTCCACTTTTGTAGGATCCATTCAAATGCCTTGTGTATCAATAAAAAATCCAAGGTATGAGATAATCATTTATGTAAATGAACACTTGAATAGGTTGGCATACTGTTTATTTTGATGAAGAATATGAATAAATCATTCCAAGTGTTCAAGACATTTTTTTCATATTTTGAAGAAGACAAGAATATCATCCAAATAGATGATAACAAACTAGTTAAGATATTTCCTAAAAATATCATTCATCAATCTCATGAACATGGTAGGTGCATTGGTGATCCCAAAAGGCATTACAAGCCATTCAAAGAGACATAATTTTAGTTTTAAAAAGTTGTATTCCATGTGTCTTCTTCTAGAACTCTAATTTGGTGATATCCACTTTTGAGATCAATTTTGAAAAAGAATTATGCACCTTAAAGCTGGTCTATCAATTCATCAATATGAGGAAGTGAATATCAATTTTTTATTATTGTTTTTTTTAATTCCTAAAAATCTATGCAAATGTGCCAAGTTCCATATTTCTTCAACACAAGCAAGATTGGAGAAGCACAAGGAGAGGCAATTGACTTTATGAAGCCTTTGTTTAACAAGTCTTGAATATGTAGTTTAATTTTTTACTTTATACAATTGATATTCAATAAAAGGGGGCATTAGTAAGATAACACTAGGTAGTAGGTCTTATGGTCTGAAAAAATATATGCTATTGATGTTGATTGACTGCCTACTTCTTGTGCATGCTTACATACGAGTACCAAATGTTTTGTTTTTGTAGTGCTCTTTATTGGGTACTTTTTATAATATTTTTGCAATACATAAGTATTGTTATATGAATCACAATAGGATTTCCTATTCACTGATTTGAGAAAGAATCTTTATTTTTTTATTTAAGTATTGTACCCCCAAATCTAGGTTTCAACAAGGTTGGACAAGTTTACTAAAGGCTTCCCTTAACCTTTGGATTGAGGTCAGATCCCTACAATTCTTGTATTTACCTTTAATATAAACTAACTATTTGCATGTAAATTAAATGTGTGAAAAGAAATACATGAAAGTAAAATGCAAAAAAAAAATATAAAAGTAAAGTGCAAAAATTAATTTTGTGAAGTTTAGCGTGTGAGAAATGAAAGAAAATATGACTATTAAACCATAGTAAGGATAACATGTGATCAGTAAACACATAAGAAATCAAATAACATCAATGTCCACCCATTTATTTGATTATGAAATTGATAAGTGAATGACAAGATAGGCTGGAAGGGCCCATGCCCAACCATCATGCACTTAGCAAACTAGGAGGGTAGTGACATTGATGGTATGGATAAAGACTTGCTAATTTATTATAACCTCATAAGTACAAAGCATAATGTGGGTTTTATAGGATGTAGCTCTAAATTCTTGTGGTCAAAATATGATACTATAAGGGCCCTAGGCCCCTATTTATAGCAAAATTTACCCCTAAGTTACCTAGAGTGAAAATTATTACTCCTAGTAAATGTAAAGATATTAGGGCAACTTTAACAAAATGTTGCACCTCCAAATGTTTCATGCCTCTAATTAAGCCTCTAATATGCTTAAAAGACCAAAAAATGCTCAATGCACCAAAAAAAATTCTTTTTGGAAGACTTCCTTTGTGATCCACATTGATTTTCACTTTTGTGTCTCTTCGAGCGATTCTCTCATATTTGTTAAGCAATTTGCTTGTATTTGCAATCAACTTGCTTGTTTTTAGCAAGTAAATGGTCACAATTATTGAGCAAATTGATTCCTTTAAGAAAATTGACACCTTTGTCAAGTGAATCAGTTCTTTGGGCCAATTGACACATTTTGTAGGTGAACATGTACTTTATCACATTTAAGTCAAATTTTAGGATTTTTGGGTATTTTATTACCATCGAGCCTCCTATTGTTGTTTATTACTTCTAAAATTGATAAAATAATGAAAATTTGATGGCTAAGTACTACATTTATGGTGACTTCATGGGATTCCAAGCTCAATTAGTATGAAATTCCAGATCCTACCTCTATCCTTGGGTGTGGAGTCTACAAAATTGAGATTCATGTTGCAAAATTATCAAAATTCTTGTCATTCCTTCTATCTAGTCTTTAGTGGTAGTAGTCCTAGCAGCTTTTACCATTGATTTTCATTAGGAAACTATGCTATTTTAAGTTCTTTTTCCTCCCCTATCAAGTATTCAAAAGGATTTTTGGATAATTCTTGTCCCTTTGTAGCTATTTCTCTTAACTTGTCATGTATTAGTTTTAGCTTTTTGTATGTTCTGGCAACATTCCTTAGGTTAATGTTATCATTTTCCTCTTTGGTAAGGGAATATATGACATCATAATCTAGGACATGCTTCCAATCATTTAATATGTCTAATATTCCCATAACAATCAACCCCTGAATTTCTTTGTCCATATCTTGCATTTGGATTTTGAGAGGCAATAGGTTGTATTTTCAAGTTTGTAGGTTTCTCCAGACATCTAGGCTATTTCATATTTTCTTCACCATATCCTTACGATCTATCTCTTATTTCTATGCCTATTCTATAGTCATTCATGTAAGGATAAGTACTTCATAATGCTCACCCCTCCTAGAACACCGCTCATCTACTTGTTTGATGATACCCTTGGCTATTTCCAAGCTTTCTTTTACAAAGGATGCTAGTCAAAAAAATTCACCTACATTTTTTAATTCCTCCTTGATCTGGTCCAACATGGTATTGTCCATTTGAATTTATTGTTTCACTTTTTGGTCTACCTCCATTTCCTCAAGCTTGGAGGCTCCCAACTACTAGATCTTTCAATCATTTTATTCTCGGTTTATTAGAAGTTTACTTTGTTTTTCTATCATCTCTTGTACAAATTATTTGGATTCAATAATTGGACTTTGAAGTCATCAAATTGCTTTTTCGAAAAGTCCCTTTTAGTGACTTATGTCTTAATTCCATTCTCCTAACAAATTTGGTACCTTGATTTTTGGGTATTTTATTACCATCGAGCCTCCTATTGTTGTTTATTACTTCTAAAATTGATAAAATAATGAATATTTTATGGCTAAGTACTATATTTATGGTGACTTCATGGGATTCCAAGCTCAATTAGTATGAAATTCCAGATCCTACCTCTATCCTTGGGTGTGAAGTCTACAAAATTGAGATTCATGTTGCAAAATTATCAAAATTCTTGTCATTCCTTCTATCTAGTCTTTAGTGGTAGTAGTCCTAGTAGCTTTTACCATTGATTTTCATTAGGAAACTATGCTATTTTAAGTTCTTTTTCCTCCCCTATCAAGTATTCAAAAGGATTTTTGGATAATTCTTGTCCCTTTGTAGCTATTTCTCTTAACTTGTCATGTATTAGTTTTAGCTTTTTGTATGTTTTGGCAACATTCCTTTGGTTAATGTTGTCCTTTTCCTCTTTGGTAAGGGAATATACGAAATCATAATCTAGGACATCCTTCCAATCATTGAATATGTCTAAGATTCCCATAACAATCAACCCCTGAATTTCTTTGTCCATATCTTGAATTTGGATTTTGAGAGACAATAGTTTGTATTTACAAGTTTGTAGGTTTCTCTAGACATCTAGGCTATTTCATATTTTCTTCACCATATCCTTATGATCTATCTCTTATTTCTATGCCTATGCTATAGTCATTCATGTAAGGATAAGGACTTCATAATGCTCACCCCTCCTAGAACACCGCTCATCTACTTGTTTGATGATACCCTTGGCTATTTCCAAGCTTTCTTTTACAAAGGATGCTAGTCAAAAAAATTCATCTACATTTTTTAATTCCTCCTTGATCTGGTCCAACATGGTATTGTCCATTTGAATTTATTGTGTCACTTTTTGGTCTACCTCCATTTCCTCAAGCTTGGAGGCTCCCAACTGCTAGATCTTTCAATCATTTTATTCTCGGTTTATTAGAAGTTTACTTTGTTTTTCTATCATCTCTTGTACAAATTATTTGGATTCAATAATTGGACTTTGAAGTCATCAAATTGCTTTTTCAACAAGTCCCTTTTAGTGACTTATTTCTTAATTACATTCTCCTAACAAATTTGGTACCTTGATTTTTGGGTATTTTATTACCATCGAGCCTCCTATTGTTGTTTATTACTTCTAAAATTGATAAAATAATGAAAATTTGGTGGCTAAGTACTACATTTATGGTGACTTCATGGGATTCCAAGCTCAATTAGTATGAAATTCCAGATCCTACCTCTATCCTTGGGTGTGGAGTCTACAAAATTGAGATTCACGTTGCAAAATTATCAAAATTCTTGTCATTCCTTCTATCTAGTCTTTAGTGGTAGTAGTCCTAGAAGCTTTTACCATTGATTTTCATTAGGAAACTATGTTATTTTAAGTTATTTTTCCTCCCCTATCAAGTCTTCAAAAGGATTTTTGGATAATTCTTGTCCCTTTGTAACTATTTCTCTTAACTTGTCATGTATTAGTTTTAGCTTTTTGTATGTTTTGGCAACATTCCTTTGGTTAATGTTGTCATTTTCCTCTTTGGTAAGGGAATATATGACATCATAATCTAGGACATGCTTCCAATCATTGAATATTTCTAAGATTCCCATAACAATCAACCCCTGAATTTCTTTTTCCATATCTTGCATTTGGATTTTGAGAGACAATAGGTTGTATTTACAAGTTTGTAGGTTTCTCTAGACATCTAGGCTATTTCATATTTTCTTCACCATATCCTTACGATCTATCTCTTATTTCTATGCCTATGATATAGTCATTCATGTAAGGATAAGGACTTCATAATGCTCACCCCTCCTAGAACACCGCTCATCTACTTGTTTGATGATACCCTTGGCTATTTCCAAGCTTTCTTTTACAAAGGATGCTAGTCAAAAAAATTCACCTACATTTTTTAATTCCTCCTTGATGTGGTCCAACATGGTATTGTCCATTTGAATTTATCGTGTCACTTTTTGGTCTACCTCCATTTCCTCAAGCTTGGAGGCTCCCAACTACTAGATCTTTCAATCATTTTCTTCTCGGTTTATTAGAAGTTTACTTTGTTTTTCTATCATCTCTTGTACAAATTATTTGGATCCAATAATTGGACTTTGAAGTCATGAAATTGCTTTTTCAACAAGTCCCTTTTAGTGACTTATTTCTTAATTCCATTCTCCTAACAAATTTGGTACCTTGATTTTTGGGTATTTTATTACCATCGAGCCTCCTATTGTTGTTTATTACTTCTAAAATTGATAAAATAATGAAAATTTGGTGGCTAAGTACTATATTTATGGTGAATTCATGGGATTCCAAGCTCAGTTAGTATGAAATTCCAGATCCTACCTCTATTCTTGGGTGTGGAGTCTACAAAATTGAGATTCACATTGCAAAATTATCAAAATTCTTGTCATTCCTTCTATCTAGTCTTTAGTGGTAGTAGTCCTAGCAACTTTTACCACTGATTTTCATTAGGAAACTATGATATTTTAAGTTCTCTCTCCTCCATTATCAAGTCTTCAAAAGTACTTTTGGATAATTCTTGTCCCTTTGTAGCTATTTCTCTTAACTTGTCATGTATTAGTTTTAGCTTTTTGTATGTTTTGGCAACATTCCTTTGGTTAATGTTGTCATTTTCCTTTTTGGTAAGGGAATATATGACATAATAATCTAGGACATGCTTCCAATAATTGAATATGTCTAAGATTCCCATAACAATCAACCCCTGAATTTCTTTTTCCATATCTTGCATTTGGATTTTGAGAGACAATAGGTTGTATTTTCAAGTTTGTAGGTTTCTCTAGACATCTAGGATATTTCATATTTTATTCACCATATACTTACGATCTATCTCTTATTTCTATGCCTATGCTATAGTCATTCATTTAAGGATAAGGACTTCATAATGCTCACCCCTCCTAGAACACTGCTCATCTACTTGTTTGATGATACCCTTGGCTATTTCCAAGCTTTCTTTTACAAAGGATGCTAGTCAAAAAAATTCACCTACATTTTTTAATTCCTCCTTGATCTGGTCCAACATGGTATTGTCCATTTGAATTTATTGTGTCACTTTTTGGTCTACCTCCATTTCCTCAAGCTTGGAGGCTCCCAACTGCTAGATCTTTCAATCATTTTATTCTCGGTTTATTAGAAGCTTACTTTATTTTTCTATCATCTCTTGTACAAATTATTTGGATTCAATAATTGGACTTTGAAGTCATCAAATTTCTCTTTCAACAAGTCCCTTTTAGTGACTTATTTCTTAATTCCATTCTCCTAACAAATTTGGTACCTTGATTTTTGGGTATTTTATTACCATCGAGCCTCCTATTGTTGTTTATTACTTCTAAAATTGATAAAATGACAAAAATTTGGTGGCTAAGTACTATATTTATGGTGACTTCATGGGATTCCAAGCTCAATTAGTATGAAATTCCAGATCCTACCTCTATCCTTGGGTGTGGAGTCTACAAAATTGAGATTCACGTTGCAAAATTATCAAAATTCTTGTCATTCCTTCTATCTAGTCTTTAGTGGTAATAGTCCTAGCAGCTTTTACCATTGATTTTCATTAGGAAACTATGCTATTTTAAGTTCTTTTTCCTCCCCTATCAAGTCTTCAAAAGGATTTTTGGATAATTCTTGTCCTTTTGTAGCTATTTATCTTAACTTGTCATGTAGTAGTTTTAGATTTTTGTATGTTTTGGCAACATTCCTTTGGTTAATGTTGTCCTTTTCCTCTTTGGTAAGGGAATATATGACATCATAATCTAGGACATGCTTCCAATAATTGAATATGTCTAAGATTCCCATAACAATCAACCCCTGAATTTCTTTTTCCATATCTTGCATTTGGATTTTGAGAGACAATAGGTTGTATTTACAAGTTTGTAGGTTTCTCTAGACATCTAGGCTATTTCATATTTTCTTCACCATATCCTTACGATCTATCTCTTATTTCTATGCCTATGCTGTAGTCATTCATGTAAGGATAAGGACTTCATAATGCTCACCCATCCTAGAACACTGCTCATCTACTTGTTTGATGATACCCTTGGCTATTTCCAAGCTTTCTTTTACAAAGGATGCTAGTCAAAAAAATTCACCTACATTTTTTAATTCCTCCTTGATCTGGTCAAACATGGTATTGTCCATTTGAATTTATTGTGTCACTTTTTGGTCTACCTCCATTTCCTCAAGCTTGGAGGCTCCCAACTACTAGATCTTTCAATTATTTTATTCTCGGTTTATTAGAAGTTTACTTTGTTTTTCTATCATCTCATGTACAAATTATTTGGATTCAATACTTGGACTTTGAAGTCATCAAATTGCTTTTTAAACAAGTCCCTTTTAGTGACTTATTTCTTAATTCCATTCTCCTAACAAATTTGGTACCTTGATTTTTGGGTATTTTATTACCATCGAGCCTCCTATTGTTGTTTATTACTTCTAAAATTGATAAAATAATGAAAATTTGGTGGCTAAGTACTACATTTATGGTGACTTCATGGGATTACAAGCTCAATTAGTATGAAATTCTAGATCCTACCTCTATCCTTGGGTGTGGAGTCTACAAAATTGAGATTCACGTTGCAAAATTATCAAAATTCTTGTCATTCCTTCTATCTAGTCTTTAGTGGTAGTAGTCCTAGCAGCTTTTACCATTGATTTTCATTAGAAAAATATGATATTTTAAGTTCTTTTTTCTCCCCTATCAAATCTTCAAAAGGATTTTTGGATCATTCTTGTCCCTTTGTAGCTATTTCTCTTAACTTTTCATGTATTAATTTTAGCTTTTTGTATGTTTTGGCAACATTCCTTTGGTTAATGTTGTCCTTTTCCTCTTTGGTATGGGAATATATGACATCATAATCTAGGACATCATTCCAATCATTGAATATGTCTAAGATTCCCATAACAATCAACCCCTGAATTTCTTTGTCCATATCTTGCATTTGGATTTTGAGAGACAATAGGTTGTATTTACAAGTTTTTAGGTTTCTCTAGACATCTAGGCTATTTCATATTTTCTTCACCATATCCTTATGATCTATCTCTTATTTCTATGCCTATGCTATAGTCATTCATGTAAGGATAAGGACTTCATAATGCTCACCACTCCTAGAACACCGCTCATCTACTTGTTTGATGATACCCTTGGCTATTTCCAAGCTTTCTTTTACAAAGGATGCTAGTCAAAAAAATTCACCTACATTTTTTAATTCCTCCTTGATCTGGTCCAACATGGTATTGTCCATTTGAATTTATTGTGTCACTTTTTGGTCTACCTCCATTTCCTCAGGCTTGGAGGCTCCCAACTACTAGATCTTTCAATCATTTTATTCTCGGTTTATTAGAAGTTTACTTTGTTTTTCTATCATCTCATGTACAAATTATTTGGATTCAATAATTGGACTCTGAAGTCATCAAATTGCTTTTTCAACAAGTCCCTTTTAGTGACTTATTTCTTAATTCCATTCTCCTAACAAATTTGGTACCTTGATTTTTGGGTATTTTATTACCGTCGAGCCTCTTATTGTTGTTTATTACTTCTAAAATTGATAAAATAATGAAAATTTGGTGGCTAAGTACTACATTTATGGTGAATTCATGGGATTCCAAGCTCAATTAGTATGAAATTCCAGATCCTACCTCTATCCTTGGGTGTGGAGTCTACAAAATTGAGATTCACGTTGCAAAATTATCAAAATTCTTGTCATTCCTTTTATCTAGTCTTTAGTGGTAATAGTCCTAGCAGCTTTTACCATTGATTTTCATTAGGAAACTATGCTATTTTAAGTTATTTTTCCTCCTCTATCAAGTCTTCAAAAGTATTTTTGGATAATTCTTGTCCCTTTGTAGCTATTTCTCTTAACTTGTCATGTATTAGTTTTAGCTTTTTGTATGTTTTGGCAACATTCCTTTGGTTAATGTTGTCATTTTCCTCTTTGGTAAGGGAATATATGACATCATAATCTAGGACATGCTTCCAATAATTGAATATGTCTAAGATTCCCATAACAATCAACCCCTCAATTTCTTTGTCCATATCTTGCATTTGGATTTTGAGAGACAATAGGTTGTATTTACAAGTTTGTAGGTTTCTCTAGACATCTAGGCTATTTCATATTTTCATCACCATATCCTTACGATCTATCTCTTATTTCTATCCCTATGCTATAGTAATCCATGTAAGGATAAGGACTTCATACTGCTCACCCCTCCTAAAACACCGCTCATCTACTTGTTTGATGATACCCTTGGCTATTTCCAAGCTTTCTTTTACAAAGGATGCTAGTAAAAAAAAATCACCTACATTTTTTAATTCCTCCTTGATCTGGTCCAACATGGTATTGTCCATTTGAATTTATTGTGTCGCTTTTTGGTCTACCTCCATTTCCTCAAGCTTGCAGGCTCCCAACTACTAGATCTTTCAATCATTTTATTCTCGGTTTATTAGAAGTTTACTTTGTTTTTCTATCATCTCTTGTACAAATTATTTGGATTCAATAATTGGATTTTGAAGTCATCAAATTGATTTTTCAACAAGTCCCTTGTAGTGACTTATTTCTTAATTCCATTCTCCTAACAAATTTGGTACCTTGATTTTTGGGTATTTTATTACCATCGAGCCTCCTATTGTTGTGTATTACTTCTAAAATTGATAAATAATGAAAATTTGGTGGCTAAGTACTACATTTATGGTGACTTCATGGGATTCCAAGCTCAATTAGTATGAAATTCTAGATCCCACATCTATCCTTGGGTGTGGAGTCTACAAAATTGAGATTCACGTTGTAAAATTATCAAAATTTTTGTCATTCCTTCTATCTAGTCTTTAGTGGTAGTAGTCTTAGCAGCTTTTACCATTGATTTTCATTAGGAAACTATGATATTTTAAGTTATTTTTCCTCCCCTATCAAGTCTTCAAAAGTAATTTTGGATAATTCTTGTCCCTTTGTAGCTATTTCTCTTAACTTGTCATGTATTAGTTTTAGCTTTTTGTATGTTTTGGCAACATTCCTTTGGTTAATTTGTCATTTTCCTCTTTGGTAAGGGAATATATGACATAATAATCTAGGACATGCTTCCAATCATTGAATATGTCTAAGATTCCCATAACAATCAACCCCTGAATTTCTTTTTCCATATCTTGCATTTGGATTTTGAGAGACAATAGGTTGTATTTACAAGTTTGTAGGTTTCTCTAGACATCTAGGCTATTTCATATTTTCTTCACCATATCCTTACGATCTATCTCTTATTTCTATGCCTATGATATAGTCATTCATGTAAGGATAAGGACTTCATAATGCTCACCCCTCCTAGAACACCCCTCATCTACTTGTTTGATGATACCCTTGGCTATTTCCAAGCTTTCTTTTACAAAGGATGCTAGTCAAAAAAATTCACCTACATTTTTTAATTCCTCCTTGATCTGGTCCAACATGGTATTGTCCATTTGAATTTATTGTGTCACTTTTTGGTCTACCTCCATTTCCTCAAGCTTGGAGGCTCCCAACTACTAGATTTTTCAATCATTTTATTCTCGGTTTATTAGAAGTTTACTTTGTTTTTCTATCATCTCTTGTACAAATTATTTGGATCCAATAATTAGACTTTGAAGTCATCAAATTGCTTTTTCAACAAGTCCCTTTTAGTGACTTATTTCTTAATTCCATTCTCCTAACAAATTTGGTACCTTGATTTTTGGGTATTTTATTACCATCGAGCCTCCTATTGTTGTTTATTACTTCTAAAATTGATAAAATAATGAAAATTTGGTGGCTAAGTACTACATTTATGGTGACTTCATGGGATTCCAAGCTCAATTAGTATGAAATTCCAGATCCTACCTCTATCCTTGGGTGTGGAGTCTACAAAATTGAGATTCACATTGCAAAATTATCAAAATTCTTGTCATTCCTTCTATCTAGTCTTTAGTGGTAGTAGTCCTAGCAGATTTTACCATTGATTTTCATTAGTAAACTATGATATTTTAAGTTATTTTTCCTCCCCTATCAAGTCTTCAAAAGGATTTTTGGATAATTCTTGTCCCTTTGTAGCTATTTCTCTTAACTTGTCATGTATTAGTTTTAGCTTTTTGTATGTTTTGGCAACATTCCTTTGGTTAATGTTGTCATTTTCCTCTTTTGTAAGGGAATATATGACATCATAATCTAGGACATGCTTTGAATCATTGAATATGTCTAATATTCCCATAACAATCAACCCCTGAATTTCTTTTTCCATATCTTGCATTTGGATTTTGAGAGACAATAGGTTGTATTTACAAGTTTGTAGGTTTCTATAGACATCTAGGCTATTTCATATTTTCTTCACCATATCCTTATGATCTATCTCTTATTTCTATGCCTATGCTACAGTCATTCATGTAAGGATAAGGACTTCATAATGCTCACCCCTCCTAGAACACCGCTCATCTACTTGTTTGATGATACCCTTGGCTATTTCCAAGCTTTCTTTTACAAAGGATGCTAGTCAAAAAAATTCACCTACATTTTTTAATTCCTCCTTGATCTGGTCCAACATGGTATTGTCCATTTGAATTTATTGTGTCACTTTTTGGTCTATCTCCATTTCCTCAAGCTTGCAGGCTCCCAACTACTAGATCTTTCAATCATTTTATTCTCGATTTATTAGAAGTTTACTTTGTTTTTCTATCATCTCTTGTACAAATTATTTGGATTCAATAATTGGACTTTGAAGTCATCAAATTGCTTTTTCAACAAGTCCCTTTTAGTGACTTATTTCTTAATTCCATTCTCCTAACAAATTTGGTACCTTTCTACCTTGAATTGCCATTTCTACTTCCAACCTTTTGTTCCTGTTTTGTACTACTTCATCCTCAATTTCTAGTTGACCATATTTTATTGTCATGCCAAGTGTGAGCTAGTTAGCCAAATAGACCATTTGGTACGGATTCATTTTGTCTAGGTCCAGTTATAATTTTCTAGTAGTTAAGTTAGTAGGAGTTGATGCTAACTTGGTAGGGTCTATATCTGAAGACTCAATATAGTATATTTTATCCCATTTCTTTGATATTTACAAGTGGAAGAGCACTAATGCCTTGGAGGTTTTCTACTAAGTTACTTGTATTATGTCTTCCATATTTTCTTTGGCAAGAAGGATATCTAGTTCCTTATTAACCTCAAGACTCTTTGGCCTAGTATGCGTAACATGGTCCAAACCCTTCAGACACACTCATTGATGGGAAATATCCTATAGACTCAACTTCTTAAGTATAAAGTGAGCATCATCACCAATATGATGATTTATCATGCATATGATAGGGGGAAAGTGGAGGTTATAGGCATGGAAATGGGTCCAAACCAAGTGGAACCAACTAGAAATGAAGTGGAGATGAGGGGATTTATATGTGATGCCAATCTAACTAGGGTGGACGAAATAGGTGACATGGTTTGTTATTCCTATTGTGACTACAACCATTGGAGGTAAAATGCCCCTCAGAGAACCATGGGGAAATTTATACCTTGGATAAATATATGTTATGTTGGTGGATGATTTAAGAAGCACAACAAAATAATGGGAAAGAGAGAGTAGGGATAGGAGTGGAAAGAGAGAGAGAGAGAGAGAGAAATGGATGTAGAAGAAAATTAAGTAACAAAAAGAGAATGTGGATTGGTGGATGACAAAGATTGAATAGGAGTGTAGTTATGGCCATTGGAATACCCTTTCCTAATTTAAAAAAGCCTTCTTGAGGTATTTCCCCCTTGAATTTATTTTTCTACCTCCATTGCTACTTCTTTGCTACTATGACCACTTCATCAAACATCGATTCATACCTCTCAAAACCCCTATATCCCTTGTTCATTTCTTATCTCATTATTATGCTAACTACTACTAGAGTTATTGGTTTAGCTATGATTTTGATCACCAATACTACTTTTTTTCTAGGCTTTTCCTTGTATGGAGTTGAAGTTCTTGTCACTACTACTTTTACAAAGGGTTTAGCCCTTTTTGTGCCTATGTGGTGTTTCTTGTGCTAGGTAGAAAAATCAACATCAAATATACCATATCTTAAAATTTAGTTATTGTTTTTGTTTTATACCTCATTTTCTACCATGCTAGAATGTTGTTGTCTATGTATCCCATTTTTTGAAGTGCTCCTAACCTCTAATGATTTAGCTTGACATTTGAGTCAAATTCATCTTTCACCTTTGGATAAAAGGCATACCACTTTGAGGGATAGTCATACTAGCTTTGAATTTTATTTTCATAATCCCTATTACTCCTTAGAATAGCAAGGGTTATATCCTCATCTATTATGACCTATTATTGTATGTTATACCTCTTCTCATGAACAAAGAAAGTATCTAGTTTCTTATCCATGAGGGTTTGCTTAAGAATCCCCTTTGGAACATGGACCATTGGTCATTAAGTTGTTAAAGATCCATTTATTTCAACCTTACCTCTATCACTCTGTTGTAATCCCACATCTCAGGAATTATTCTCATGATTTATTATTTGAGTGGATAAAAGGTGTTTTTATTTTGGTATTTAAAGTACTTCAAGTCCACATATTGATTTTTATGATATACTCAAGGTTGAATATGTAGTTTAGGACCCTCATATGCAACTCAAAGGGTATGGATAAAATTCCATAAAATTAGATGATGGATTTGGTCTTCCACAAATAGAAGTCACCTTAAGGCCATTTCCCTTCCATAATCATCTTCCATGTCTCATTTTTCAATCTCGGTGTCTTTCCCATGAAATTCTCCATGATGACCTTTCACACTTCATCATAGATGTAGGAGGAAGTCTTTCTAGCTTCTTGGAAAGGTATGTCTATGCACTCCATAATACTTAGGGGTCATCCATCCACCCCTACCTCACCTAGTTGGAGAGTGGAAAACCAATTTTTTTTGGTATAAGATCAAACAGATCAGGTAGAAGGTATAGGTGATCCCTTGAAATTTTTTAATTGACTATCCATTTAATCAAATATGTACTTAGCATAGGAAATCATTTTAAAGTGTCTCGGGTGGATCTAGAATGCATGCAATAAGGTTATATGCCACTCATAAATATTCTTGTCACTCTTTTCCCCAATGGTGGTTGCTATACCTAACATCACTATTTGAATGTATTACTTGAACTGATCCAAGTTTATATGGTGGATCAAGTTTCTTTAGATACAAGATCAAGATGCTTCACTAATAGATGATGGATTATCTATGATAGAAGTCTCTCTAGGTATAAGAACCTCAAGATATCCACATGGAAAAGTTGTCAGTGGCTTTCAACATGCTCATTATAATTCCTATCCATTACGAAGGCCAAAAATCATTGTTGAATCATACCTTTCAACCAACATTTCTATTATTTTGGGATAGTTCCATACTTGTGGTACTAGGTTCATTGCTAAGTAAAATGTTTAAGTTTGGCTTATACTCTAGGAGTACATCTAGGGGCCTAGGTTATATATCCTTATTATTTACTTTCTAACATACACCATGGAATGTGTTGAGAAGCAACACACCCCCACTGAAAAATGAGATTCCATCCTTAGAAAATTCTGAACTTCCATTTTTGCAGCAGGGACCCTCTAGATGTTTTTCAGGTTTTAAATCCAAATTTGCTTGCCTCCTTTTTAAAGTTGTGCTTTTTCTTGCATTCCAGCTGTGTTATTCCAGAATTAACTTTTTACATGCTAGAATCATTCATGCTTAAGAAAATCTCGCACCGGTACCGAGAAAAATGCTGAAAATAGTTGCATAAATTCATGAAAAATCAAACTTTCCATTTTTGGTAGTGTCACGATATCGCGACACTTTCATTTTCGGAAATGTCGCGATATCGCGACAGGAAAATACAAATGCAGCTAAGTCGAAAAAACGTAGCGAAATCGCGACACTTTCCATTTTTGGAAGTGTCGCGATATCGCGACACTTCCATTTTTGGAAGTGTCGCGATATCGCGACACTTCCATTTTTGAAGTGTCGCGATATCGCGACACTTCCATTTTTGGAAGTGTCGCGATATCGCGACACTTCCATTTTTGAAGTGTCGCGATATCGCGACACTTCCATTTTTGGAAGTGTCGCGATATCGCGACACTTCCATTTTTGAAGTGTCGCGATATCGCGACATTTCCATTTTTGGAAAGCGTCGCGAAATCGCTGCAGGATGAGGAGAGAGAAAGCAGGGGAGAAAAATGTCGCGAAATCGCGACATGTCGCATTTTCGCGGTAGGAGAGAGAAAATGCATGAAAATCGGCTAAGTGCCAGAAAGGGCGCGATTTCGCGACATGTCGCGAAATCGTGACATGTCGCATTTTTGCGATAGGAGAGAGAAAGTGGGCTGAAGAGTCAAAAATCCGCCAAGTCATTTTTGTGTAGCGAAATCGCGACACTTTCCATTTTTGGAAGTGTCGCGATATCGCGACGTTTCCATTTTTGGAAGGTGTCGCAAAATCGCTGTCTACCGGAGGAGAGAGAAGAAGGTTGTACGGAGGAGCACGATTTGGCGACATGTCGCGAAATCGCGACATGTCCCATTTTCGCTGAGGATAAATGAAAAAGTGGCTAAGTCCGAAAATTGCAGCGATGCGCTGCATGTTTCGAAATCAGGGGTAAAGGGTGCAGCGATGCGCTGCATGTTTCCAAGTCGAAAGAAAAAGTTGCAGCGATGCGCTGCGTGTCTCAAAATCGCAGGCCGGAGCTTGCAGCGACGCGCTGCACGTTTCGAAGCTGAAGGGAGAAAATTGTAGCGACGCGCTGCACGTTTTGAGGAAGATGTACGGCCGCCAGCGAGAGGCACGATTTTGCGACATGTCACGAAATCGTGACATGTCACATTTTTGCGGCCGACAGAGAGACAAGTTGCCATAGCACTGGGGACATCGCGATTTCGCGACATGTCACGAAATCGCGACATGTCGCAGAATCGCGGCAGGAGAGAGAAAGTCATAAGTTGACCTGAAAGTGCATTCCAACGGGAAACAGAAGGCATCCTGGGGTAGCGACACGTGTCAAAGCGTGAATGAGACAAACAGAAGCCGACATGCAAGCTTATTTTGCGGTTTTTAATCTGTTTTAACCTTTAAAGCTTTTGATTTAATTAAAATGCTAATCTAATGCATCTTTTTGTCTTTCATGCAGGATTCCATCTGGCACTTGCGGGACAACCGGGAAAGACCATAAAGGCAAATTTAAAGTGCAGATTTAGTCAAGGACCGCCATGCTAGGAGAGAAGCTACCGGTGAGAGCATTCAATGACAAATTTATTGCAGAATTGATAGCATGAAGACCATTTCAACTCAAAGATGGATTTGCGGGATCAAATTGATGGAGAAGTGGTGACTCATCCGGCTCACCAGCAGAATTAATGGAGGCATTTATTTGCAGTGCATGCTGAATGCAAGTTGCATTTGATTTTATCTTCTCCATTTATGGCAGCTGACTGCACAGATTTGCCGAAGGGTTAAGTTCTATTTGGACTTTGATTTTAAATGGATTTTTTTATTGTAAAACTCGGGTCCTAGGTTTTAAGTGCGATAAGATTTAGGGTTTGAGCAAGATATTTTGAAAAGATCAGGGTCTGTCCTGAGTCTATAAATACAGATTCTAAATGTAATCGCGGGAGGCGAAGACTTAGAAATAAAAGGCTTATAAGCAATTTCTTGCAAATTTTGTGAAATCCTTTGTTTCTGGACTTGGAGTTGATGTGCTTTAGCTTTTCTGTGATAGCATGGCCAGGAGCCTAATATTTTGCAGGGTGTGATAAGTGTATCTTCTTTTGTTATCCATTCCATTAAAGTTTATTAGATATATCTTTGTAAATCTGATTTATCAAGTTTAAATATGTTGTTAGGCTTCAGTTGTTCTTTTGTCTGCTAGGGGAAATTACAGATTTCAGGTGTAAGTTTGTTCTAATTGCTCTGTCTTCACTGTGCGAGCTAGGCTACCGGTGAAAGATACCAGTTTTAACCAGCTGCCCTTGGATTTATAATTTTCTGCTAGATCTGTTTCACTTTGCCTTCTGCTCTTAGTTGAAAGTGATCTTAGACTGACTGGACACTTTCTTCTTTGATTTGTTCTGTTGTGAAGCTAGTAGCATAGATAAAATTGACAGTTTGGGTTTTACAGTTGATGTTTGATAAACTTCTCTTTTTTGCCCTACCCTACCCTCTCTTTGCTTTCGATGAATGATCCATTTTTATTTTCTTTGTTTGTCTTTTATTTAAATCTATTGACCCATGAGAGCTAGATCAAGAATTCAAGTTAAATCTGATCAACTTTTGCAACTACTGAACAAGTTCAAGAACCCCCTGTAAGGTAACAGAGCATTCCATATTGAAATCTATTACAGAAGTGGAAAAGAGTGAATTGCCATTCGACCCAACTCTGTAACTCGCACCTTGGATAACCAGATAGATCCTAAAGATGAGTGGGATCCATCCCGTGGGTGTCTCCGGAGCTTCTCTGCTTCATCCTTTCCCGGGGTGTGCATGAAAGCTGGACCAACAGAATGTATGTAGATCTCCTCCATCACCTTACAATACATATTCTCAAATCAGTCATTTGATCATTTGAAAGGTGGGGATCCTTGTCTCTTTATCTTCCCCCTCCTTTTCTTTGTGGTTTTCCTCTTAAATGATCTAGTCTCTACTATGATAACTAAAATAGGTGAGAATAGGACTATAAGGGATGGAGTGGCATTTGTGGAAGGCTATGAGTTCACTTGAGATTTAGGTAGTAAAGGGGTGGCAAATGTAGATAAGGTATCCATGATGAAGAATAATGGAAAAATGGATAAAAAAAGTTGAAATATTGAGAAAATTTGGTCTTTGAAGGTTTGGAGTGATTCACTAAAAAATGCAAGTTATTTTCTTGTTGATATCTATGAAGGAAAGTGATTCTCATAAATTTGAGCAACTCACGTAGGAAGTAGGGCAATTCATATAGTTTAGAAGAAGAGTAATTCACTTAATGAGTAAAGAAAATTGTTTTATGAGTCAAGTGATTCATTGCCAATGTCAAGTTATTTAACTTGAAAAATGCTTCTAAGGTTTAAATATTTTGTGTTCTTGAGTAATTTGATTGGTAATATAGGAGTCAAGGAGCTTCGATTAAGCTATGACTCATTTGAGAACTAGCATGTGGTTTGCTAGGTGCTATGATGTATGGTTTTCTCTCTACTTTGTTTTGCTTGTATATCATGTGGCACAAAGTGATACACACTTAGAGCACCTTTAAACTATATATAGGCCTCGGGTAGGGCACATGTTGGGTATGTTGATCAACCAATTAAGGTACAAATTTTCTTGCCTTGAAATTGGCATGAGGTCAACCATTGGTGTGAGTGCAATACTTGCCTAGGTAAGCATATAGTTTGCGTTAGTGAGAAAATCACACATTTTTAACATCAACATCAATAATATCAACACCTTCTTCTTGGACCTAGAACACTACTATTTTTGGGGAAACAAAGCATATATTTACAATAAATTTAAAAAATAGGAAGATTGGGAAAAGAGGAAAACTAGAATCACAAAAAATGGTAAGTTTGTCAAATTAATAATCAATACTATGTACATAGATGCTCTTGTAGCCATAACAGTTTCTACTATACTAGGTAGAGGTGATTCCTATTAATTGAGAAAGGTAGCATTACCTCTTCCATGGAAGTAAGTTTGTAGGCATTTGGTCTTGCAAATTTAGCAATTTGGTAGAATCCACTCAATAAAAAATCAAACCTCTGCTGAGTGTCTAGTTTTGTGCAATCTTCATTTTGTTTGAACATAAGGTCTCCTTGTATTCCACTTTGGTTACCCATTTATTGAACCAAATTATTAATGGCTTTCTGTCATTGATAAATATTCCTAAAAGTTTTTTATCTTCTCTTTTAGGTCCAGCAATGAATTCAATCTTGGTTGCATGGGATTCATGTTGGTGTCCTCTAGATTGAACTATTATGATGTTTGAAGGTAAGGGATATCAAGGTTAATTGATAATATTACCTTATTGGAATATAATAATTTGTAGGGAGATACCCTTATGGATTCTTTGGTGTCACTCTATCTTCCCATAATGCCTTACATAGTTTTATATGCTAGTTCCTATGGAATTCTAAAATGGTCCTTTTCAATATCCTTGTTATGTTCTTGTCAGTTTATTCATTCAAAAAATTTCCTTTAGGATAATAATTGGATGATATATTAAGTAGAAATCCATTTTCAAGGATGCATATTATCTATGATAATGGTATTAGGGGCTCTAAACCTAGTGATGATATCTTCAAGTAGTTGCATGACTATCTCTTGATTGGTTGCTTTTGTCGGAACTACTTCGACCCACTTGGTGAAGTAATTTTTGGTGGTGAGGATCCACCCATGGCCCACACTTGATACTGGGTTGATATTTCCTATTAATTTGAAACCCCATTATTGGAATTATTTAGTTGTAATGATTGGTTTTAAGGGCATTGGGACTCTTTTATTTCTTCCTTGGAACATGTAGCAAGATGTGCAACCTTTGACCCATAGATATTAATTAATTAAAATTATGGGCTAGTAGAATCCAACCCTCATTATATTATGGGCTATTGTGGGTGTGGAAAATTTTCCTCCATCATAGTATTTCTTGGTTAGGTCTCCTTGTTTGTTTTCTCCCATCTAATAAAGTAGAATTCCATCATATCCTTTCCTAACTAATACATTGTCTAGACACTGGTAGTATGTCATATTTAGTCTAAACCTAGTCTTTTTTTTGGTGGATAACTCTTCAAGACATATTCTATAGCCATGTGTTTGCACAAATCACTCATCCACCTAGTATCCCAGTCGTTATCCATTTCTTAAATAAGATCAATTTATTCTTTAGAAATTGTTTTTTCTAACCTTTTGCATAGAGCCCTTACCCTAATTAGCTTGGTGGGTTTGATCTTAATCTTGAATTCATGTATCTTATTGATCCACTTGGATCTCTTTTCTCCTAGTTCACTGTATAGCATAGCAAACCAAACATCGGGATGCACTACAAAAATAGTGGTCTTGATTTACGGAAGGTGATATCTAAACTTATTCAAGGTCTTCATGATGGAATACAATTACTTCTTAATTAGGGTATACCTCTCTTCCTAGTTGTAAAGGGATTGACTCATGAATGGTATGTGATTCTCTTCATCTTCGTCATTGTTTTTAGTCAATATAACTACAATACTCTATTTTGTTCCAAAAATGTAGATCTTAAATCCCTTGGAGAAGCCTAGTTTAATTAGGATGAGATCCTTAGTGATGGCATATTTGACTTAAGCCTTATTCCTATATTTAATATATTATAGGGAGGAATATTTTTTTAGTATACTGCTTATAGGTCTAACCAACTAAGTGAAATTGGTAATGAATTTGGCTACAACTTTGATCTGCCCTAAGAATGACCTAATCCCTTTGACTAATGTAGGAAATTATAGGTCTTGATTGGATTTGATTCAACTGGGATATATGGTAGGATCTTATTTTGATATTATGTGACCTAATAATTTATCTTTTTGAACCATGAAGGTAATTGTTTTAGGATTTATAGAAATACCAAACTTCCTACACCTCTAGCAAACTAACTCTAGATGTTTAATATGTTTGTTTCTATTTTTGGAGAATACTATCAAATCATCAAGGTATATAAGGACAATATCACCTACAATACCTACAAAAGATATGTCCATAGCTCTCTAGAAAGTAACTCCAATGTTTGATAGTCCAAAAGGAATAATTGATGTGAATAAATCCCCCGCTTGGTGGTGAAGGCCATCTTATGTTGGTCCTCTTACTTAATCCAAATTTGACTATGCATAAAGAAGCCATATAGAAGTGACAACATTTATGAGCCTACTAATTTCTACAATATCTTATCAATGGCAAAAAATTATGTGATCTTTCAAGTATATCTTGTTTAGATTTTTTAAATCAAATTATAACCTGATATATCCATTTTTCTTACATACTAGGAACAAATTAGAGACCCACATAGAATGCTTGATTGGAAATATATTTTGAGCATGTAAAATTTTTAGCAAATATTTTTGATCACAACCTCTATGTTTATATTGCATTCTCTTTACATTTGTTAAAAATTATTGGAATTAGGCTCTAGTTCAATGGTTTGTTCAATGACATTGAGGTCTTAGAACTTAAGACCTTTGTATTATGAGATAATTATCTTTGTATCTACCATAGAGTTCTTTGAAAATATGTTATTCTTGTTGAATGCAATATTTCCTAAGTAATATATTATTACCTTAAGCTACATAAATTGGGTGATATACAAAATATTTCACCTTGATATTACTTTTCCTTGAGCTATTGTCTATATTAAACAAGCTCTTGAGTGTGGTCAAGACTTTAAAAAGCTAATTTGATTTCAATTATATAACTCCATACTTGATGTTGTCTCCATATTTTTCTAGTGTTTGACATCTTGCTATTCTCTGATAAGGAATCCTATGATCTATTCATAATTAATAAATACTAGTCAATGATCATAGTTATCTAAAATTGCTAGCCTAAAAATAACTTCTAGCTTCTTTGGTTTATCCCATATAGCATTTTTTGGATCAAATTGTGTTGCCACACCTACCAACTCATATATTTTTACATTTAGCTCCCTTTGTATTGTTTTTATTTCATAGGAGTCAAAATTTTGAAGCAAAATCTAGGCTCAATGTTTATATCAATTTATATGTTTATTCTTTGTGGCACACTAGGAATTGACTTGGCTCACTATTAGTTTGAAGTCATCATATATTCTCAAGTCCATAGTTCCCATCTATTATATTTTTCTTAAGCTATTATATAGTGCTTTAGATATGGATAAATTGTTAGTGCATTTAAAAAAATAACCTATAGTAATAATGTGTTTGTGCCCCTATGGGTCAATGAACTATACCCCAATACCTAACCTATTTCTAGGTCTAGCACCATCAAAATACTAGTCCACATCTTATCAACTCCATGGCTTGTGAAGACATGGATATTAGAAGGATTATTTGTTATTATGTAGTTTTCCAACTCTATTTCTTCATACTCCACTTCTAGATCTATATCATCCTACAATATATCAATTATCATATCTACCTCTAGATCTTGGTCACCTTTTGGATATTCATCATCACCAATGTATTCTAAAGGCTCATTCTAATTCACTATGTTTTTATTTTCTAGCTTGTGTAAGAGGTAGTTACAAGGTGGTTCATTCTCAATCCTAATATTTTTAAATTTTTGGGCAACTTCATGTGCATATAGTCCATTACTAGATAACCATCCCTTGATAGCTTTTGCATCCACTCCTTAGACAACATTATTCCAAATTATGGGGGTTGATATATGACTATCACTTCTTAAACTACCACAAATTTTGGATATTAAGTTATGGTCATGACTAGATCCTTAAGAGAACCTACTATTTTCACTCTCATAACATCCATTTAGATCATGTGTATGGTCATATTAGTACCAGGAAGACCCATCTCTTCATAGAACTCCTTAGGCATAACTATGACCACTACTCTTGAATCCATTATAGTTCTTGATATTTAGTGTTATGTAGAATGGGGATAGCTTTAAATTTTTGGCTTTGGAGGATTTTGCACATCAAATATATTGACCTAGATGTGTTATGGTTGTTTTTCTATTAGGTTTTGTTCTACTATGTGAACTATAGTATACCATTCCTACTTGTATTTGGTACAAATCTGCTCTTGTTCCTTCATGAATTCTTGAAGTAGGTCCCTTTGTCTAGGTAAGGCTAATGATTTCAACATACTAACCTTGGTTTATGTTCTTTAATCTCTTTTTTGATATTAAATTGGGAAAGGAGGCTTCTTTATTTGTGTAGAAATTAGGGGGTTTCCTAGGGGTTACTATCTATCCTTTACTTGTAATGTATGTGTATTTTAATCACATTCCAGATTTCCTTTGAAGAACATTATCCTATTGTCACTTTCCTTTTTGGATCAATTATCATTCACTTATCTATTTTCATTGTTGGCCATCGATTCTTTACCTTCATCAATCCTCTAGTCTTTGTTGTTCAATATTCTCTAACTCTCTTTTAGAGGTATATATATTGGTTCTCTTCCTATATTTTCCTTCTTCTTTGCCTTTGTTGTTGTGCTATGATAAAACCTTTATATTTTAAGTGTAAAGGCAACTTTACCATTTATGAACCATTGTACCTTTACTAGTGTCTACTTACTTATTAGCTAATTTTTCTATAGACATTTTTTCCTTTACTTCATACCCTATTGGATGAAAAATATGAAATCATCTTTGAGAGGTGAAATTTCATTTATATATAGGACTAAAACTTGTCAGTTATAATTATTGGGGTTTGGCAAGGTATGTACCAATTGTGTATTTTGGAGCTAGTTGTATGTAGCAAAATTCTTTGTAGGGGGTACTTGGCCAATGGTGGTAGCTTGTTGAACCTAACATTATTGGATGTTCTATATAGTCTAAGAATAATTGATGATGCTCATACATTTAGTGGGATCATGAATATCATTGTAAGTAATATGCCATGTTGGTTTAGCTTCTATATTGGCATTAACTGTATGATTGCAAATGTAATTTGATACTTGATTAGTGCTTTATGGAGGAACTTGATCCTTTATCAAAAAGGATTTTTTCAAGGATACCAATTATGTGGTTGTTGCCACTATTGTTTCATGACATTGGTCTAATTCACCAAACTATTGATTACTTATATAATTTCATTCATAATAAAAGTAATATTAGGTTCATTACGAGGGTTGGATGGAGCAAGAAGGGATAGAAGTGGTGGTTGGAAGGTTAATATGGATGATATGTTTTAGCAAGGATGAGTGATGATGTACAGTGATAGGGAAGAATGGATGGATGCATTTGGTTGGGAATTTGAGATTGGAAAAAATTTGGGTATGGTATTGTGCATAGGTGTATTTTAGAAGGTTTAAATTGCAAAAATCATTGGTAGGGTAGGAGGTATATTTACTATCCAAAAAAGAACATCTTATCCTCTAGTGTATGATGGTTAGCATTATAAACCATTAGCACTAAATTATATTGTAAACCTTTGATATAGTAGGGTAATAATTGTTCTTCACTTGGCCTAATATTTTATGGGATTGGATTCAAAGTTTTCATGAATATAATATTAAAATCATGGATATTTTCTTGAGGTATATTTCCATTATATTTAATTGAAATAAAATTAAATACCCATTTCCCATACTATCAAACATTTGAGTGAATGGTTATACTATTGATGCCCAACTAGTAATTTAATTATGTGGTAATCCCCTATACAACAATAAAACTTTATCATGAAGATAGAAGATAAGTAAACATACCATTATGCCCTCCTCTTGAATGTAGTAAATTGAATTAAGTTATTATAGCTTGTTAAGGTAATCCAATTATGTCTTGTTTCCTTTCCCATAAAAGATAGATAGAAAATTTATACCCAATGGGATAATCTAAGAATATAACATTCAAGGGTCCTTGATAGGTCCAATCTATAAGTTGGTTTTGATTCCCAACATGTGGCCCTAGATTGTTTTGTTGAGGTGGAGGTTGATAAGAATGAGGGTACATTGCATTTCTAGGAGGTGGGTATAGGTGGTAGGGAGGGTATAGGTATAGAAGGTAATATGGTGGTTAGTGAGGCAAATTGTTTTGGTAAGCTTACTACTAATTAGGAGGTGGTTGAGTGTTCTATTCTGGAGGGGTATAGTTCAATTTTATCTATAGAAATTGTTAGTTTTGAGGAGGTGGAACTTGTATATTTTATTGTGCTTAGCTGACTAAAGGTGGACCTTGAAAATAAGTAAATATTATAAATTTTAAGACCATATTAAATCTCAAGGTGCCATATAGAAAATTCATATTTAATACATATCCCCCTGAATGGAATCTATCCTATGCAAATAAAGAATATTTTCAACCAATAAAAATAAAGATAATATTATATAAAGGGCAAATAATACCTACCCTCAAGATTAGCCCTAAATCAAAGGAGATGGAATTTATCTTACAATCCTCCATATAAAACCACTATAATTACTGCATGATATACTAAGGCCAAAGAGAAAAATATTTAAAAATATTAAAATTTTTGAATGCCTAAAAAATAATGAAGAAAGTCCATATTAGTCATATCAGATAACTACCAAAGTTGTAGCTCCATCTATGTGATCATGGAATAAAAATATGCTCTAATGATTAGATCATCACATAAAGTACAACATTCAAAACTTTATCGCCTTGGTTCTTTATGTAAACATCATAATCTTCCTGCTAACTAATGAAGATACACAAGAAATATGTTATTGATTTTATCATACCAAGCATGAAATGCATACTTAAGCACATACAAAGATTTAGTTTGAAAAACTAGGCATGTAGGGCCATATTTAATAAATTTAAGTTTTCATTCCATATAGGTATCATCTTGAAGGGCATTACGAAGAAGATCATTTTTGACATCCATACAATAAACTTTATAGTGTTATGATAGAACTAGATATAGATAATAATGAAAATAGAGTCCTTGCAAGAAACAACAAAATTCCTAGTTCTAATCAACTCATAATAAAAATATTTTAGAATAAAATGACCCTTATACTTCTTAATCTAACCATCAACACCATGTATGATTCTTCATGAGAGAATCATACTCTTCCTCCATAGCTAATTTGTACTAAGGGCACCATTGCGTTATACCTATAAGTGACCAAAAACCCATTAACATCCATATTGTTAGTCAAGAAATGAGGTGTAAATCTTGTGATTATGATCCCATTGCAGAAGAGGCTTGATATATTATAAATTCCTTTTATCCCAATTGTGCATAGGGTAGGCTATAGAAGGTAATGACTCAAGAGGAATAAAATAATTATGGTAATCTAAAGGAAGAAGATAATAATCTAACATATCATCAAAACTAGAGGAATATCATGCATGTAACCACTTGAAATGGGAAGAGAAAGACTTCATATAATGTCAATAATAAGAAGGTCTAATAGAATCATCTAAAGAACTTTAAACAATGGATATTAGATCAAAAGAAATACTAGAAAAACTATTTGATAACATATATCAATAGGAACAAACTAAGGTCAAGGAGATCCTCAAGAGGAATTAGAAGCAATATTGAAGGTGTGTTTCGAGATGAAATATCCCTTATTCATACATAACATAGATCTACATTTGATGCCTTGACATACAAACATATAATATTTTTCCCTAAACAACTAGAATATCTTTTGTAATAAATAACACACCTAAGTACCAAAACCAAGAATATATAAAATATTATCCATGCTATTATATCAACTTGATTGATGATTGGATAATATCCTTTCTCAATTTTTCTTCTTTAGATAACAAAGTGTTGCTTAGGTATTTGTCCTTATTAGAGTTTAAGAATCTCTAAAGGCTTCTTACATTGCAAGGTCTAATTGAATGATGATAATGATATTTTAATGGATAAGACAAACAATCATATGCAATGATCTAAATTAAAAATTCTTGAGCTAATATTGTCAATTATTATTATTTTAAAATTTTAAATAATATCTATTGATCATAATTATTTTACTTAGTTATTCAATAGATAAAATTAAATATTAATGATAAAATATTGCATTGATATTATTGTGATAAAATACATATAGAATTTATTCAACAAAAATATTTGTTAGAAACAAAAAGTACAAGAATTTGGTAAAAGACACAATACAAAGCTTATTCATTACTATCCTATAAAGTCCATACGATGCATCAATGAAGAATCATATGATAAGTAATTATAAACTATATTTATTTTTCAATTAATATATAATAACTTGTTTATTTTCATTATGTTATGTATTTTTTTAATTATTACTATGCAATTAAAAATTGTGTATAGAAAAATACAAGGTAACCAATGCCATAAATGTATACCAAATGGATGTTACAAAGGGGACATGTACTTAGTTATATCATCAATAAAAATAGATAAAATATGATAGCCAACAAAGGAAATAAATATCAAAAGGGCTATGACACAACGGTTGATATTTTATTGTTTATGGTTCATTGGTTAGGATGGATGAAGTATCCACTATCATTGTGACATATATAACTATTGAAATATGACCAATAATTTCTTTATTTACTATTTTTGGATGTGTTCCTTTGCAATAAAATACCATACACCTCGACACAATTTGTAGGGTCTAGGTTCATGATCCATGTTGGGAAGTGTGGGGGCCAACAACCCCCCAGGTGAGGGTAGGGGTGTGGGAGCCCCCAAGAAATTTTTTTTGGGCTCCTTAATTTTTAGGGTTGGCTCCTTGATTATCGAGTATGGGTGGTTTTAGCCCATAGTTTATACCCATAATATTCTAATACCACTTGGTGGTTTAAGGTTATTTGGAGCTATGAAAAACCTATATATATATATATATATGCTTTGTTAAAAGTGAATAATAATAAAGAAATAGTTGTGGTTTTAAGTTTTTGTTGGTTTTTCTAGTCAAAGGTTTCCAAGGTAAATCTTTGTGTTTATTGTGAATGCATGTCATCGTTTCCTTATTTTTTAAGATTTTGTTTGCATTATTTCTAGAATAGGTTTATCAAGCCCCTCATTTGGTATGAGAGCAATATTATTGGATTTAGGGTGACACATTTGTTTCTAGGGTTTAGCTTAGTCTAAGAAGAGCAAGGGTATATTGGGTTTGCAATAAACCTATTTTTAAGTGAGAACTTTGTGTAGGGTGAATCCTGTGTGAAGGAAAATGAATAGCAATTTAAGGATTAAAATAGAAAAGTCTAGCAATAATATCTTTGAGTTATGGAAGTTAAATATGACATATTTTCTTGTGGATAAAGATAAATGAGTTGTCATGCAAGGAAAAAAATCCACAGGTATATTGCAAGAAGATTGGAAGAACTTGGATAGGAAGGCAAAGAGTACTATTTGGTTGTGTCTTGTCGATTCAATTTTGAATAATGTATCTACAAAAAATAGTGCTAATAATATATGGAAAAATTTAGGGGATTTATATTAGTCAAATTACCTGGTAAATAAACTATTTCTTTGAAATAATTTGTATCACCTTTGAATGAATGATGTGGATTATGTGGCAAAACATCTCAATGCATTTAACCCTATGGTAATTTAGTTAGCTTTTTTTTATATTAAAATGTCTAAATAAGATAAGCATATTACTTTATTATGTTCTTTATCATATTCATGGGATAATCTAGTTGTAGCTATTGCAACTACTTTAAAGTTTATGGATGTGATTGTATCCCTATTATCTAAAGAAATAAGGCAAAAATCCATGGAGGACTCATCCAAATATTCCTTGTTTGTAAAGGGCCATTCATAGGATAAAAATAAGAGTAACTATGAGGACATGTCAAAGTCAAGAGGGAGATCTAAATCTCCCAAAAATATTATAAGGAAATATTAGAAATACGATAAAGTTGATCATTTGAAAGATTGTAGATTTAAAAACATTAATAAAAGTAAGGTATTTGATGACGTTTCTTCCACATAAGCAAATACCTCTATAGAAGAAGGAAGGTATGTATACTCGACATCTTTGAGTACACACTTAGATCATGATGCATGGTTGATTGACTCAGGGGCTTCTTTTCATTTGACTCCTCATAGGGAGTGGTTTCATGAATATGGAAAGTATAACAAAAGTGATAATTTCCTAGGATATGACTCAATAAATAGAATCCTAGAACATGGAAGGGTTAAAACCCTCCCTGGTGTTCTATATATTCTAGGGTTGGAGAAAAACTTGATATATGTGAGTAAAATGAGTGATGTAAGTGTACAAACAATATTTGAAAAGGATACCTATAGGATGGCTCAAGAAACAACAATGTCGGAAAGAGGATTTTATATTGGAACACTATCAAGCTATTGGAAAACACTATGATTGATGGGTGCAACAGTTCTATTGTTCCTAAAAATAAAAACAAAAAAAACCCCTACTCTTTTTGTATAGAATATAATGCTTTGGCATCAAAGGATAGGACATATTGAAGAAAAGGGCCTTCAAGATTTACATATTAAAGGTGTGGTTGAACATATTTTTGACTGTTTTTTAGATTTTAATTTCTATGAATATTGTGTATATGGTAAATACAATTGGGTAAAGTTTTCATCTATTACCACAAGAGCAAATGGGATTTTGGAGCTAATACATAGCATTTTTTTAGACATGTGTTTGTTCCTTCACTTAGAAAATCATTATACTATGTTTAATTTATAGATGGTTTCTCAAGGTATGCATGGATTTTCTCTAGAAGAAATTTGAGGTCTTAATAAAATTCAAAGAGTTTAAGGATCTTGTAGAAAACTAGACTAATAAGAAGATAAATGTGTTACAGATAGATAATGGTGGAAAGTTCTGTGGAAATGAATATGAGTCTTCTAAATAGTGTGGAATAGTAAGGAAAATGATGACTACACACACCCCTCAACAAAATGAAGTTGAGGAAAGAATTAATAGTATGTTGATGAAAAAGACAAGGAGCATGTTCAATGGGGTAGGGTTCGCATAGGAATTTTGGAAAAATGCTATGGATACTACATGTTACCTGATAAATCAATCATCTACATTAATGTTGGTTGGAAAATATTTGTATGAGGCATGGATTGGTAAGATACCCTCTATTGAACATCTTAGAGTTTTTGGTTGTGATGCTTATGTAAATGTTCCAAAGGAGAAAAGGAGTAAGTTGGATAATAAAACTAAAATTTGTATCTTTATTGGTTATAAAGATGGTGTAAACAGTTACTGGCTCTGGAACCCAAAAACAAGAAAGGTTGTTTATAGTTGAGATGTAATCCTTAGAGAGTTTAGAAATGCTCCTATGTAGGAAGAATAATTAATAGAGAACAAACAATAAAAGGCATAGTTTGGGTTCATGTATGAAGAATATAACTCAATAAAAATGATGAACCTGATCCTAAAACCCTAATATTAAGGAGATTGACTCAAGAAAAAAGATAACCAAAAAGGTACAATCCATTGACGTCCATTCTACTATATTTGGTCTACTATTAATGATGATCCCAAATTTGTTAAGGAGGTAGTTGATGCATATGAAGATAAATCTAGAAGAAGGCAATGGATCATGAGTTGAAGGATTTAGACAAAAATAAGACATAGGATTTGGTTAAGTTGCTTGTTGGAATAAAACCAATTGGTAAAAAATGGGTATCCAAGAAGATGTTCATTACATAAGGCAAAGTGAAGAAGTACAAAGCTCACATTATAGAAAAGGGATATTACCAAATACAGAGAATTTATTTTGGTGATTTTTTCTCCATTTTTGCTAAACTAACTTCTATTAGATTTATTTTCTCTATTGCTATTGCATTTGACCTACAAATAGAGTAAATGGATGTGACGAGTACTTTCCTACATGGGGATCTAGAAGAAGAAATCTATATGTTATTACCAAAATATTTTATACTAAAATGAAATGAGGACTTGGTATGTAGGTTTAATAAATATTTGTATGATGTGGAACAATCACCTAGGATATGGTATCAAAATTTTGATACTTATGTACTCGGACTTGGATTTTCACAAAGTAAAGCTATAATCAATGTGTGTACACCAAACAAGTTTGATGATCACTTTGTTATTGTGGAATTGCATGAAAATGATATGCTATTAATTATACATGAAGGAGATCATAAAATATTTTAAGTCTCAATTATCAACTCAGTTTGATACGAAGGATCTTGGTCTTGAAAATTTCATCTTGGACATGCAAATTAAGAGTGATTAGTCAAATACAATATTCTAGTTGAATTAGAAAAAATATATTGATACAATATTTTTTTGGGTAAGTTAATTGATATTATATTATACCAGGAAATATGAAGGCTCCCAAATACCTTTTACATCAATAAGGAATAACAAGCATCAGCCTAAGCCCAAGAGGGAAGTATACAAAACCCTCAAAAAAGCAGGTAAATATTCACCTATTACATCGATAGAAAATACTACCGCAAACACAGAGAAAAGGATCCATCCTTAAAGACTACAAGATGAAATCCGAACACAAGAAAAACAAAGAAGACCCTTGGGCACTAACCAAACCAAACGTTAGGAACATTCGAGCAACAATATACTGATCAGGACTGCCCATGTATTGAGACAATATTAAATATATTTAATTTGCAAGATTGTAAACCGGTCAAGACTCCTATTCCTTTGTGTGTAAAGATATATGTAGAACAATGTCCAAAGACACAAGAAGAGGAATAGGAAATGTATTGTGCCACTTATACAAACAATTTTGGGAGTTTGATGCATGCCATGGTATATAGCAGACTAGGCATTACCCATGTTCTAAGTAGATATATGTCAAAACCAAGGAAATACCATTGGATTATTGTAAAGTGAGTTTTTAGATACTTTCTTGGCACATTAAATTATGTAATCTACTATCAAGGAAGGATTGAACCAAACAAGGTATTGAATGTACAAGTTTTTGTTAATGCAAAGTGGACTAGATATATTGATCATCGAAGATCCACAAGTGGTTTTGTATTCTACTTGTTTGGTAGAGCAGTTAGCTGGATGAGTAAGAGGTAAGTTGTAGTGGCACTTTCAACTATAGAAGCTGAGTACATGGTAGCCACTCATGCAAGTAAGGAAGCAATATGGTTACAAATATTGTGTGTTGATGTTGGGTTCTTACAAGGAGCTATAAGGATAAATTATGATAGTCAAAGTGCAATCTATCTAGCAAAGAACCTTGCTTATCATTCTAAGACAAAGCATATTGCAGTATAGTACCATTTTATTAGAGACATGACTGAAGACAAGAATGTATCACTAGAGAAAGTTGATACCTTGAAAAATATCACACATTCATTAACTATGTCTGTGAGTACTGAGAATTTTTCTTGGTGAAGGGAGACAATGGGCTTAGTTGCCCCAAGTAGCTGATTTTGTGATTTGTATAGGCCTTGCTACAAAGTATTCTAATACCACTTGGTGGTTTAGGGTTGTTTGGAGTTGCAAAATACTATACATAATATAAATTGCTTTGTTAAAAGTGAATAATAATAAAGAGAGAAGTGTGGCTCTGATTTTTTGTTGATTTTTTTGATCAAGGGTTTCTAGGGTAAATATTTATGTTTATTGTGAATGCATGTCATTGTGTCCATCCCTTTTAAGATTTTGTTTGCATTACCACATTTGTTTTAATTAAATTAATCCATATTTATGTCATAATATATAAAATAAATTAGTGTCAAGCCATACATGAGGATAAGCTATATAAGGAACATAAATTTTATAAGGTAATTAAACTAATAAGGCATATATCCATAGGCATGCATATTAATATAAAACTATTTAGATTTTTAAATTATTGGTAGTTAGTTAATTCCTTTTATTTATATGATTTACTATGGTATTAGAAAGGATTAAAAGAGTCATTATTACATGTATATTATATTCTATTTGATGATGAGAAGGATGATATTACATCAAAGAGGTGGAGAAAGAGCCTTAGCATGATGATAGGAAGAACACTCATATTATTATAGTCTATCCAACAAATAAGGTTACGATCATGTAGACAAAGATGCTAATAATTGTGGAGATAATATTAAATTAAATTACTACAATCATTTAAATTCCTCATATTTCAAGGAGAAGACCCAAGTTTGAATCTTGATACATGCATAATAGCCAAGTTTTTGTAATACCACTATATGGTCATGATGTAATAAAGGTGGGGCTAGTTTCAATCCCATATAACTAATTTTAAAAAATAATAGTAGATATAGTAAATATTGCGACACTACTAGTGGTGCTTAGTATCACTCCATACATGCTTGGGAGATCAAGGTAGCCATTGATTATTGATACATACTACATAGATTTTAATGAAGATGCACTTTTCTATCATCTTAGAATGATACCTATAGTTGCATTTTTATCCATAAAAATTATATTGACATTAAATATACAATTAAATAAATATTTTAGAGACTTGGTAGAAGACAAAAATCATATGCTATATCTTTAAACTGTATAGTATTTACACTACCATTATCAATGTCATGGATTTGTAATTTTGAACTGTAACTATAACATTATCACCTCAAGATCAACCATGTTAATCATTGGTTGTTATCAACTAATTCAAATTTTCTTAATTAGCATTAGATATATTTTATCAATAACTTAACATTATTGGTTAAACATAAATCATCTATTAAACTCAATATTATTTTTACAAGTAATCTAAAAGCAAAAAATTGATCAAACACTAGTTCTAAAATAGTATTCAAAATAAAAATTATGCTAACCAGGTTTTAGTTTATTCTAATATCTTGTATTCTAAGTAAATTTTTAAGTTAAATAAATTCAAAAAATAAATATAATTTAATTTAGTATTATATAATATAATAATTCCCAATTAATATAGGTATATGAAAGGGTCACATTGTTGATGATGGATAAAGTGTGCATGATGCTTTTATGGAACATAGGAAAACAATTGTTGTGGATGAACAAGGAATACCTACTATGAAAGCATTCTATCCATCGCATTTTGAGGATACTAACCATGTAACCAAGTAGGATGGCATATAGTGATGCTAATGGAAGTAATATAGTTGTATCTAGTGGATTCAAGGTAGGTGTTATCAATTTGAACGAAGATGGAAGTTGTTAGAGAAGACTTGTAAAGTCTTGCATCATGGGAATCCAAGAAGTAACTATAAGACTATGAAAGACAATAATTATTTTTTATATTTTTTCTTATGCATGTTGGAATTCACAACGTTCTCTAGAAATATTTCAAAACATGCATTCACCATAATTATATCTAGGAAATATGTATAAAATAATCAAAGATATCATTAAGAGATTTAAAAAAAAAAAAAAACATAGAGAGAGAGAAGAAGAAGAAGAAGACAAAGAAGAAGGTGAATGTGGGTGGGCATCCTAGTATATCATATTTTATTCAAACTAATAATACAAATGGATCTTTATTGATGGGTATGTATAGTGAGACCAAAACCCCAATGAAAGGTTAAACGCAACCTGACATTAACATAACATTGAGGTTAACCTAAGAATTTACTAATAATAATTTACCTTTAAAGCAATGTTATCCATAAAGGTGGATTTTTTTATGGATGGAAAGGGGGTCTTGAAAGGTCCCCGAACCTTTTCCAGAGTCAATACAAAATGGGGAATCCATAAATTTGGATTAACTAATATGACTAAGGGTGAAATATGAAAGGGACCTTAGCTTACATAAATATACCTATAGGATTACATAATCACATTATGCTAGACTACATTAGTAGTGCTCATAAGCACTTATCACTTTTAGCCTTGGCCTAAACAAGATCAGATTACATATATTTCAATAGTATATAATGGTTGAAACTCTAGTAAGTAGGATTAGGATATGTCAAATGGGGATCAAATAAAAGGATTCTTAGAAAAAACTTTATTTAGTAATAATATTAATTTTTGGATAATCATATGTTTAAAGGACTTATCTATAGGTTTATGCATTTAATTATAACATAACTGATGAATAAGAATTATTTGGAGTAGTATTTTATAGAAATAATGTCATTTATATAAAATTAAAATAAAATCCAAATGAGTTTAACTCATTTATAGTATCTATCTTACAAAAGGAAAACAAACTCATTATAAATTTTAATATTATAAGACCAATAAAAGACAACATTGATAACTAAATCTGTTAACAAAGATATGGGAGATGCCTTACCATATAATTTTTGGTAGTTAAATTGTATAAGGACAAGATCTATGAAAATAATTTGGATAAGAAATATGGATACTTCTATGAATATGATTATGATTGAAGGATAATTTGGTTCTTGTATTCTTATAAGGGGTGATAGGCAAGGAACCCAAGGATGAGCTATGAATATGGAATTATCTACTAGATTAGGTCTCCCTAACAAAATACCTATAAATATTCATGTTAATGGAGCTTGAGGTGTTGAAAAGGAGTTGGTCTATCCTTGAGGGCCATGGATGTAGGTACTCTTATGGAAAAGTAAAATGAGATTTCTTTTATCAATAATATATTTCTTGATGGAAGAAGTTTGTGAGTGATGGGTCTATTGATATTATTAACATAATACTTAATACATTTTCTTGGCTAATACTAAATGATCATGAAATGTAAAATATAATTCCCATTTTAGGTTTCAGTGATAATATTAGGTTGAGGATATAATTCATGGGAACTAACCTTGGAGGATATTCATGCTAAACTACATGATTTTAGGCTAGGAATGCTTGACTTTTTTTGTGAAAGGAATCTAAAGTTACTTATATTGTGCAAGGAGATAGAGGGATGATCATGTACATCCATGACAAGATTTTATGCTTGCATTCCTATGATAACAAGTGATTGACTTTGGTTTATGCATTGGTATTCTAGATCTAATGTGTTGGTTTAGTTTTTTACTTTATTTTTCTTATCCTTTCATATTGGGATGCTAATCTAGTAACTAGTTATGTTGAAAACTTGAGGTCTTTAAGTATTGTATTTACTTATGTTTTAGTTATACCTATAGAAAAGTGGTTATTTTGGTACACTATTTTTATTGTGCTATAGAAAATACCATAGCCCATTTTTATACGCTAATAGCAATATAGTGTAAGTCTAAGCATGTCCATTGATTTTATTTCTTGTACACTAATAATAGTTATGGTATTCATTTATCTAGCTTCTTTTGGTAAGAGGATAATTTTTTATTAAAATATCCATTACAAGATGATTTGGACATAGTAGTCTCTTCTACTTTAGTAATAAATATTTTGATCTACAATCATTATTATCCACATGATGTTATTTCATTCTAACATATGTTATATTAAATGAAGAAGCTAATCTCTAAAAAATAGATCAAGGTTAATATTTATTAATAATGTTCTTCATGTAAATAAATTATTTCAAAAGTTCTAATATTGTAATGAATATGTTCTAATTTTATCACAACATCAAAATTTGGACATAATAGAACTAGAACCAAATGAAGAGAAGCATATATTATTTAAAATCATTAAAAATAACTTCATCAAGAGTATTTTTATGCTTATATGTGTGTTTAATCTTATCGAATTATTTTATCATGTTTAAAAATTTTGCATTTCAAAACAAAATTAAAAGAAAATATAATATAAAACATAAAAGAAAATAATAATAAAATAGATACAAAGAAAGAGAAGTAAAAGTTACTTAAATTTATTAAAATTAATTCCTCAAGTTTATTTTTATTATTTTAATTGATTATATGGGATTGAAATGGGCCCCACTTTTATTACATCATGACCACATAATGGTATTACAACTACTTGGCTATTATATATGTATCACTTAGCAATATTTGAACTTGGGTATCCTCCTTCAAAGTCAAGGAATTTAACCAGTTGAACTAATGTCACTTGATTCATCAAGGGTAATTTTATGCTCCACTTATTTTTATTTATTTGTAGGCCATTGATCTTATGCCTTTTATATCTCCACTAGGTATTCCATTGCATTTTAGTTTAGAGGTCAGAATTATTATCATAATTATAGCTTTCACATAATAATAAACATGGAAACATATATTGTATAGTTTACAACATATTACTATTTCTAATAAGGTTGATATGAAAATGCTATCCATTAGTTACAAAGTGTAATATAAATAAATATAGAAGGAAGAGATAAAAAGAGTGTTATTTTTATGCATTAAAAAAACTCAACAATTATTGTCCTTTTTTCTTTATAGGTTTTATTATTTTCAATAGAAAATAAGGTTTTAATGAATTTGAAACCTATAATTCCAATCCTTTATATAACCTTATTGTAATTATAAGGGATTGGAATTATAAAGGATTGGAATAAGGTTTTATTTTACAAAGCCCAATATAGTTCACTTGAATCAACAATTACAAGAAATAAATGACACAATGGATAAGGAAATACAATGTGCAAGTTCAAATACAAAAAGAGTTAAAGGAGGAATATAGCAAAGCGAATAAAGTGAAGGATTTCAAGGTTAATCCACATAAATCATCTTCATTTTTATCAAGTAGCATAAAATTTTCTCCTTGCAATAAAAATGAAAGTAATATAGAGAATATCCATTATACCTTAGGGTTTCAAGATCATCATAATAAATAAATGCATATGGAGGATATCTAAGAAGATTTAGGGTTTCCAAGGTAGCATAAGAAAGTAATGACTATGGAGGAGGATCATTTGTGCACTTTAGGAAGTTTTGGATAACATAAAGAAGAAAGTGCTTATGAGGTTATTCCTTCTATTTCTAATTATTTAGGGCAACATAAATCTTTAGATGATAAGTCTCATTATGAAAAATATGAAAAAATAGAAGATATTGATGAAGGTGAATGTGTTGATGGGAATGGAAAAAGAGAAGAAGGTCATCAAAGAATTAACAAAAAGAAAAAGAAACTCAAAGTGATATTGATTTGGGAAGCCAAATAAAAATATTATAGGTGCTAACAATAAGTGGAGCTAAGCCCACTAAAAAAATAAAAATTTATAATGATGAAAATGATATCATGAAATATTAAGAGCATGAATAAGACCCCTAAAAAAATATTTAAGGAATTAATAGTTTTTATAGTCATGAGGTTATTTTAATACAAAAAATAAAATTAATAGTAAATAAGATAAGGGTATTTTAAAAGAGATTTCAAACATGGGTGACTGTCTAGCAATTTCTTCTATATGAGATTTTGGTGATATTGCAACAATATGGGATAAAAAATGGGATGGGTACTTATTAGAAATAAAAATAATTGGGTTGTTGGACTATTTTATAGAGAAGAAAAAAACATCAAAGTTAGGATTAGAAATGTATATAATCCAACTACAGTTATTCTTTATGAAAGATGTTGGAAGGACCTTATCATATTTTTTCAACAAAATGATGATTCATGTGATTTATGCATTCATGGGGGTGACTTCAACACAATTCTATCTCCTTTGGAAAATAAGGGTTGTACTCCAAGATGATCCAAATCAATGTAATATTTTGCTTTATTTATCAATTAAAATGGCCTTTGAGATATCATTCCTTCAATTTCAGAATATACATGGGAATAAACACATTAGGCAAACTCAAATAGTATAAATATTAAATAGATTCATGCTATCCAACACATGACTATAAACAGAGTATACAATGTCATTTAAAGCTATTTCAGTTCTAGTCCATTTGGCTTCAAGACCCTGACATCTTCTAGATGGTTATATTATGGTGGATTGAAGCAAATTTTGAAGGATCATGTATGTACAAGTTTGTTCAAAAGATAAAATATTTAAAGGATCAAATAAATATTTGAAATGCCAAATATTTTGGTCATATTTTTAAATATTATAAGGAAATTGAATCCAAGCTCAATAATTTACAAGAGATAGTAGAAATCAATGGAATGAAAAAATATTCTTATGTGAAAGAAAAATAATTACTTTCTCATTATCATAATGTATCGAAAAAGGAAGAGAGGGGAGGGCTCTGGTCCCTCCCCTGCTCCCCCTCCCATGGCTCCTGGTTCCTGCCCAGTCCCTGGCTCAACCCAGGTCATCCCTCCCGAGGAGTGGTTGTTTGTAGATGATCTCCTGAGGGGAGATCCTTCTCCACCATCTATGCCCCTCCCGGTCGGCTAGGGTTTCCTTGGTTTTTTTTTTAGACTGGTGCTTCCCAGGGATCCCTGTTTGGTTGGGGATCCCTTCCATTTTTCCCTCAGGCTTCCCCTTGGGGTTTTTTGTAGGTTATTCGCGTGGATCTGGTCCCCTGCATTTCTCGGTGCAATGGAGGTGACGGTTTAGGGTTTGGACAGCTTTCTGGGGTCTCCCTTGAGGTCCTCACAGCTTTGGGGGTGGTCTGGGGGGCCTCTTTCCCTCTTTTTCTTATGAATCCTCGATGGGATCCTGACTACTGTTATTCCCGCATGGAGGCTTCTTCGTGTTGGCTCTGCTCCTTGGTGGACATCCTGGGCATCTGGTTTGGCCTTGGGGGGCTTTTCCCTGTCTGGGTTGTTCCCATTCCCAGTCCCAGTTCCCTGAAGCTGCCTCTGTGCTTGGACGGGATTCTTGGTCCCTGCTGCTGGGACGGGATCCTCTTCTATTTTCCCAGGGCGGGTTCCTCGTGGTGCAGCTCTCTGGTTGCTTCCTGATGGGCTGGATCCTCTCTGTGCTGGCTGTCGGCTTCCTGCAGGATGGCTCTCACTGAACGAAATGTTTTCCCGGTGGGCGGGATGGTTTCTCCACAGGGCGGGATCCACCAAATCCACCAGTTTTCCCATGAGGCGGGATCCTTAATTTTCTGCTGGTTTCTCGGATGGCAGAATTTCCCTATTGTTTCCCGCTAGGTGGGACTGTTTGTGATGGTTTTGACTGCTTCCCACAAGGCAAGATTTTATTGTAACGGTTTTTCTTTGCTTCCTGCTGGGCGGGATATTCTCGATGGTGGTTTTTGGCTACTCCCCGCTGGGCGGGATCTCCAAAACTACTTTATTTCTTATTTGTTTGTTTCCCGCTGAGAGGGATTTATTCATGCTTCTTTGTTACCGTTAGGCGGGATTTCCATTTTGGTGTTCAGTTTCAAGGGATTGATGCCCTAGGCCCATTGCTTATGTAATTAGGTTTTGGGATCCTTGTTAAAACCCACTGTAAATACAAACACTACTTACCAAAAAAAAATGTATCGAAAAAGGAGGACTCATATTGGTTCCAAAAAAATAGGGATAAATGAGTCAAGGAAGGATATAGAAATACTAAAAAATATTCATGCCACAATAAAAATAAATTTTTATTTTAATTGTATAAAAAATATTTCTAACTCTAGGTGGAAGAAATATTGAAGAGTGATATGTTGATTGTGATTGAAGAGGCTCAAAAAAGGAAGGCTACATTAAGTGGGATCAATGTCACTTTTATTACATTGGTTCTCAAAAAATTAGAGATAAAATATTTTGATAATTTTCATTCAGGAAGACTTATGATTTATAAAATCATTCTAAAATTTATGGCAAATATGATGAAAATAATTCTAGATTGTGTTATCTCAAAGGAACAAGGTGGCTTTGTTTATGGTAAACAAATTATTGATGATGTAATTATTGCATAACATGCCACACATTCTCTTCATTCCATGAAAAAGCTAGATATGCTCATGAAATTATATATGAACAAAGCATATGATAGAAATTCCAAATGTTTTCTACATGACTTCTCAAAAAGTTTAATTTTGATTATAGTTGTTGTGAATGCATTAAATGTTGTTATAGAATTTTGAAATATTCTATTTTGATAATGGTTCTCCTATGACTTTAGGTCATCTTGTGGACTTTGCCAAGATGATCCAATTTCTCCTTATCTATTCATTATTATTGCAAAAATATTATGGAGAGATTTCTCAAATTAAATAATATAAGAAAAATCAATAGTATCTAGGTTGCAAAAAATGATCCCTATGAATTTCATCTCCAATTTATTAATGATACTTTTCTTTTGGGCCATCACTCAATTGATGAGGCCATGGAGTTTAAATAAATATTATTATGCTATGATAAGGCTATTGGATAGTTGGTTAATACAATAAAATCCTACATATTTCATTAACACTACCCTAGATTTACAATAAATTATTGTGGATATTTTAGGGTTTAAATATAAAAAATCTCTATCAACCTACTTGGGCATTCCATTGTCTCATAAAGGAAATAAAAAAACAGCTTTTTATCTCTTGTTTGGATAGAATGAAAGCTTGTTTGGTAGGTTAGAAGGATAAGTTATTAACCATGGAGGGAAGACTACAAAACTTAAAGACTATGTTATAATCCATCCTTATTTATATGCTATAATTTTCAATATTGCTAGTAGGTACATCATTAGAAATTGATAAAATTCAAATAAACTTTCTTTAGAAAGGATGTGAGGATAAATTTAGATTTTATATTTATAAGTGGGATAGGGTTTACAAAGGAAAGAATATTGGAGGAGTAGGCTTGTGTAATTGTAGACATATGAGTTTGGTCTTAAGGGAAAAACTTGGGTGGAGATTATTTAGAGATCAAAGGAAATAATTGGGTAAAATGTTAATTCAAAAATATGTAGGTTCTCTCGATGCAATGAAATTATTTAGTAAAATAACCCTACCCAAAGGATCATCAACATAGAACTTCATATCAAATAGTTTACAATTGATTAAGAATTTTTTTTTTTTTTTTGTTAAGTAACAGTATATACATAGCGGGTTTTTTAAGAGGATCCCAAAACCTTATAACAGAAAAAAGGAAAGCACCTTTAAGGCCACAAGGTTGAGACCGGAAAGCAAGTCTCAGACCAAATTACAACAAATTTAAACAAAACAGTCAATCCCCACAAGAAAAACAAAAAACTTCCCAGCAACAAAATCTCGGAATTGGGCGAAGAGAGCAGGAAATGCCGACCATCTTAGATCTTCTTGGGGTCCTCCTGACCGCCAGAGGGTCCACCCGAGTGCTCCTTGAGTTTGCAGAGGCAATGGATCACCGATTCAGCTCCCTTGGTGATGTTTCCCATGGCATTAATGGCCAGATCATTAAGGATGCTTCGTCTACCTAGAAAGGATGTCAAAACAAAATTTTTGCATGCATGGGAAAGAGGGATCAGCTGAGGTGGCTCCGAATTGGCGAGGGGAGAGGCAGCCAGCTCTCGAGGAACAAAAATTACCGCCATCCTAGTCACGCCCGTAACGTGAATGAACACCTGTACTGCCATGATTCGCCAGGCCTTGCCTGGGGATTGCGCGGTTCTGTCATGACAATTGGAGATTAGGCCCACGGTGGCACTGAACGACAGCCAAAATTTTGAAAGAGATAAGTCCAAGAGGGCCCCACTTGGCATAAGGATGTTGCATGATGTGGCCAATCATGAGGATCTGACGCAGGTCATTGACATTTTTTGAGGTCTGACGCTGCCACGTCAGAGATGTCTTGTGGAAACCCATGGTCCCAGATGGTGAGACTGTCAAAGGAGGATCCTTTATTGGCCAAGAGGTCGGCCAGGGCATTCCCTTCCTGGTAGATGTGTTGGCATCTATGGTTCCTGCTTCAAAGGATTCGTCAGGATTCTTGGATGGTGTTGAAAACTCGCCACGTAATAATCTCATCCTTAGTCAGATAGTTGATGATTTTCATGGAGTCACCTTCTATGATGACTGCCCAAGGATCCTCTTTGATGAGAACTAGGCCCCTCCACAGGGCCCTAGCTTCTGCAACATGGTTGGTTTGGTGGCCCAAGTCTTCAAAAAAAGCAAGTAGGACCTTTCCTCGGTGATCCCTGACCGCACTGCCAGCACTAGCTGCTCCAGGGTTCCCTTTGGATGCCCCATCAAAATTTAGCTTGATCCAACCATGGGGAGAATAATCCATCGGGCAAGGGTTCGGGGGTGAGGTAAAGAGTTCTCCACGGGGGAATCGATTGAGATATTGAGAGACTTAAGGATGAGGTCTTCCCAGGAGGACGGGAGAGGACTGGGACAATGAATAAGATTAGCATTTTTAGAGGTGAAGGCAAGGGCTCTGGAGGTGACAAAGGGAGGATCCCAGACAGAAGATCCAAAGACACTTCTATTACGCTCTAGCCACACTTGCCAGACTAGGTGGTGAAGGCATATGTCCCAGAGGAACCAAAGTTTGTGGTTAGCAAAGGGTTGGGGCCATTGGAGAAAAACTTTGCACAAAGACTTGGGAGGAGCCCATTGGATTTGAAAGGTGGAAAAAATGAAACCAAGTGCAGCCAAGGTGAAGTCGTAGTGGAGGAACAGGTGATCAGTGGATTCCCAATTTTCTTGACACAGAAAGCATCTGTTGGGAAGGGGGATGCCCCTTTTGATGAGATTCTCAGTAGTGAGAGCTTTATTTTGAAAGGCAAGCCAAGAAAAGAAAGCAATTTTAGGAATGAGGTGTTTCTTCTAGACAATATGGGAGGGCGACACAGGGTGGGTTTTGACAAGGGAGAAAGCAGACTTAACAGAGTAGGAGCCCTTGTTCGACCCAGCCCAGGTGGGTTTATCATCCCTTTGCTCAGAGGGGATAGTGACTGCTTGAAGCATAAGGTTAAGGCAAAAAAACTCAAGGCTGTTGCCATCGAGGGTCCTCCACCGGGGTTGGCCCTCCTCCCAAACGATGAAATTAGACACCTTCCATTCCCTGCTGGTATCGAAGACTATTTGAAGCCCCACAAGATCACCCCTATCACTCAGGGGTTTGTCTGTTAGCCATCTATCATTCCAGAGATCAATTTTGTGGCCATCCCCTAGAATCCATCGGAGACCTTTTTGAATTAGCATTTTGGAGTGAAACACAGCTTTACAAAAGGCAGAGCCATTGGGGTGGTTGCTAGATTCGAGGAAGGAGCAATTGCCCATATATTTTTTAGACACCATTTGGATCCATTCAACTGGGTCTTTAGAGATAATCCTCCAAGCATGTTTGCCCAACAAGTCAGCATTCATGTTGGACAGCTTCCTATAGCCAAGGCCCCCCTGTTGCTTGCTTCTGTAGACTGTGTCCCATGCCATGAGGGGAATCCTAGATTTGTCTTCAGATCCCGACCAGAGGAATATTTTTTGGATATGTTCAATTTTCTTGCACACTGACTTGGGGAGAGTGAAAACCGACATGAAGTAAATGGGAATGCTTTGAAGGGTGGAGATTGAAAGGCTGATTTTCGTCGCTTGGGACAGAAGTTTGCCTTTCCATGCTGCTAGTTTCCGCTGAAATCTTTCTAAAACATTGTTCCACATTCTCTCTTTCGCCCTTCCCCAGAATAAGGGGAGTCCCAGGTAGGAGGATAGGAGGGATCCTTCAGAGCAGCCCAGGATCCACCGAATTTGGCCCTTACGCTCGAGAGGGTGTGCAAAAATAAAAGCTTGCTTTTGGAGAAATTTACCTGTTTCCCCGTCGCTTTATCGTAGAGGGAGAGAATGAACTTGATGGTTTTAGCTTGGATGACGAACGCCTGAGTTGAGAGGATGGTGTCATCAACGAATTGCTGGTGAGTGATAGGAGTGGAGTTAGAGACCACTTGAATACCTAAAATTTTCCTCGCTACTTTGGTCGCAGATAGGGATCTGCCAAGGGATTTCGCCAAAATGATGAACAGAAGAGGGGATAGAGGATCCCCTTGACGAAGGCCTCTAACGCTAGGGAAGAAACCAGTGGGGGCCCCATTTACTAGCACCGAGAACCAAGCAAAGGAGAAGCAATTGTGAATTAGCTGAACCCACTTGGGGTGGAAACCGAATTTCAAAAGGATCTCCTTGAGAAAGTCCCAATCAACCCGATCGAAAGCTTTGGTCATGTCGAGCTTGAGGAGGAAACTTGATTTTTTGCTGTGGAAAGCGGAATGAAGGGTTTCATGAACCGTAATGACTCCGTCCAGAATGTTTCTACCTTTGACCGAGCTCCCCTGGCAAGGGTCAATGATGGAGGGGAGGATGGGTTTCAATCTGGACGCCATTGATTTGGTGAGAATTTTATACAAAACATTGCACAGGCTTATGGGCCAAAAATCAGCCATGGATCAGTAGTCAGGGGATTTGGGGATCAAAGCAATGAAAGTTGAGTTGATAGTTCGGGGAATGGGTCAGGATTGCATATCCCTGATGGTAGCACAAACATCCGATCCAAAAATTTCCCAGAAGGCTTGGTAGAAATGAGGAGGGAACCCGTCCCGCCTAGGGGCTTTATCCACCTGCATGGAGAACACTGCGTCCTTGATTTCCTCATCAGAGAAGGGTTTTAGAAGGGAGGAATTGGCCTCTTCGGAAACAAGGCTAGGAATGTTACCCAAGAGGGCAGACTTGGCCCGGGCAGAGCTTTTCGGGGGGGATCCGAGGAGGTTTTGGAAAAAGGAGAAAGCCTTATCTCTGATTCCAAAAATATCTTCAGTGGTTGATCTATCACTGCGGTTTATCTTGCTAATCTTACTAGATCCCCTGTGCCTCATGGTCAAAGCATGGAAAAATTTGGTGTTAGAATCACCTTCTTTGATCCACAGATCCCTGGATTTTTGTCTCCAGAAGGTTTCCTCCCTGGCTAATGTATTGTGAAATTCAGCAAGAAGGTTCCTTTCCTCTTCTCTGACTATAGCCCCAGAATCTCCTGCTTCGATCCTGCTCTCAATAGCTTGAAGTTGATCTAACATCGCTTTCTTGCGAACAAAAATGTTACCAAAAACTTCTTTGTTCCAAATTCACAATTTATCTTTGATGAACTTGAGCTTCTGGGTCACCCGAAATACGGGTGACTCTCTGAATTGTTGATTCCACCACTGTGCCATCTTGCCACAGATGTCCTTGTGATTGAGCCACATGGATTCGAACCGAAATGGGGTTCGAAAGGAAGGGATTTTACCCACCTAAAGAAGAATGGGATTGTGATCTGATCCAGTTTTGGTAAGAGCTGAGAGGGATGCATCACCAAAAAAAGGAATGGATTCCTGGGACATTAGGAATCTATCCAGTTTGACCTGGATCAATCTGCATCCAGTTATTCTATTGCTCCACGTATAGAGAGTCCCCTTGAGTGGGATGTCAATGAGTTCATTGGAATCAACGAAGTCCCTGAGACCTTCAATGGTGCAATGGGTGGCAACCAATCCACCTTTTTTCTCTGTAGGGAACAGAGGGCTGTTGAAGTCCCCTCCAACAATCCATGGTATGGTGCTGAAATAATCCCTCATCATAGTGAGGGTTTTCCAAAAATCATCTCTCTCAAGGGGGGAGTTTGGGGCGTACAGGTTGGACATGATCCAAGAATGATTGCTAGAAATGCAGTGAAACAGAATATTGAGAATTCTGTTGGAAGAATAGAGAAGTCTACCTTCCACTTGAGACGAATCCCATAGGCACATCAGGCCTCTGCAAAAACCTTGAGAAGGGTTGTACAAAGCTTCACCGTGATGCCAGATAACTCTAGTGGCTTTCTTGGAGGAGCTCTCATCACATTTGGTTTCTTGCATGATGAAAATAGAGGGTTTGGTTCCTTTCGAATATTAGTAGCAAGTCTGACCTTAGCTACACTGTTGAGACCTCTCATGTTCCAAGAGAGCATCTTCATCTGGTAGATTTAAGAGGTTTTTTGCCTCCCTTCGCTTCTTGGAAGAGGGGTTTGGAGCTTTTGGAAACTTCATTCAGATGATCGTCATTGTCAATGAATAAGGTCCATTGGGAGCCATTTGCTATGTCATCCTTGGTTTCCCTAATACGTTGGTCATTTGCAGAAGGTCGCCCTCTCCTTTTCTCGCTTTCGATGTCCATAGCCTGAGCCTTGCTCCTAGTATTCTTTGGGCTGAAGTTCTCGAATGGACACTGGTGGGTTTGGAAGTTCTCGATCTCCTGGAGGATGGGATTTAGGGCTTCATCACTAGCAGCCCCAACTTCAGAAGGAGTAAGGGAAGGTTCCATTAAGGCAACGATAGGGATCATTTCAAGGGGATGGGGATCTACAGACGGGATTCCTTCTTGACTCACTTCTTCAAAACCTTGGGTTTCTAGGGAAGCTTTAGGGGGATCCTCTATAGGGGCAGAAGTTTCACATTTTTGCCTTGGCTCATTAGTTTTCCCGCATTTTCTTCCTGAGACATGCGAGGTGTGTTTCAAGGCCCTAGATTGGGGACATTGGTGATTCAGGTGGCCTTGAGTGTTGCAGATGGAGCAAAAGGAAGGTTTGTTCTCATATTCAAGAGGTTTTTTAATGAGGGTCGAATCTTTGAAGAGATTGACATAGGAGGGAAGTTCAGATTCTAGATTTGCATTCACACAAATACGTGCATGGACCATACGGGAGCGTACCTTGGTGGAGGAATCGACAGTGATGAGGTCGCCAATGGTGCGAGAAATCCCTCTCAAAATTTCCTCATGCCAGCATTGGAAGGGCAAGTTTGGGAGACGAACCCAGATTGGTGCAACATTGATGTTCTGCGTTTTCGGGTCGAAGTCCTCGCCCCATCTGCGGATGAAGAGGCTTCGTATTCCTAGGAACCAGGGTCCGCTAGAAAAGATGTTGTAGGAATATTTTGCATTATTCAGTCTGATCACAAAAAACCCCCGGGATAGGGCCACTAATTGCATGTTTCCACTCATTTGCCATTTGTCGCAAGCCCATTTTTGGATCATCTCCATGTCAGGTCTGCCCCCGATGAACTTGCCAATGAGGGTAAACTTTTTTTTATCAATGTAGCTATTCAAAAAACTACCTAGGATCACCAGGTCGAAACCTGAAGGGATCAAGGGTTGGGAAAGGGTTGGGGAAGGTGACCCTTTCGAGATCGCATGGGCGTACGAGCCCTGGATCAGAGGGAAAGACCCTCTGTCGGGGGGTTTTTCATGACGGGAAGGAATATCTCCTTCCTTAGGGGGTTCAGACTCTGGATCGCCTGAACCAAAAACCAGGGGACCAGATCCCCGAGGCGGGCTGCCAGACCTTCCGCTCGCCGTCGCTTTCCCGCTATCCGTTGTCCTCCCGCTCATTTTTTCCATAAAATTATGCTTCAATTTTTTATTAAGAAATATATTAGATGGTTAGTCAATGAGGGAAATTATGTAAGTTTTTGGTTTGATTCTTGATTTAAGTCTTATCCTCAACCATTGGCTTGGATATTCCTAGCTTGTAAAGGTCCAAAATTCAAATACTATATCAATATGAGCAACAACTCCAAATCATGGATTTCTATTGGTAATATGGTCAAAGGAGAGAAACTCAAAAAAAATATAAATGAACTTGAAAATATGCTTCAGGAGTTTTATTTGTTGATTTTTACATGAAAAAATAAGTTCACTTGGAATCTATCAAAATATGGTGGATACTCAGTCAAAGTGGGATATGAAGATTTAGAGAAATATAAATTTTCTACTCCCAAAGATTTTCCTTGGAAGAATGTTTGGTCACTAGAGGCCTTGCTTAAAGCCTTGACATTCCTTTTGTTAGCACTTCAAAGTAATATTCTTACATGAGAGAGTCTACATAGAAGAGGATATAATAGACCTTTTAGACATGCCTTGTGTGAGAAGGGCTTAGAAAAAATAAACCACTTACTTATTCATTGTCCCTTTACTCACACCATTTGGGATTACTTTTTTTTAAATATGAAAACATATTAGTTAGCTCCATCAAATTTAAGGTGAAATATTGGATTAATTATTTCAAATATAAAGTATTATGTATTGTGTGGAGGATTGGTCCTATTATTAGTTATTGAAAATTTTGTCTTGAAATGAATAAGAGAATTTTTTAACTGTATTATTACCTCTCTTATAGACTGTTAATAGATATGGTTCTCATCATGGGAAGTCTCAAGTGCAAAAATATGGATGGTAACGACTTGGTTACAGATTTGAACATACATGGATGAGTCATCTACAATAATAGCATTAAAAGAAAGGATCTACTTTGATCCAGGGTAAAATATAAATAACCAAAAATTGGGTTTATCAAAATTACTTTTGATGGGACTTCTAAAGAAAATCCAAGATTAGCTAGTGGAGGTGGTGTTTTTTAAATGAAGGAAAAATTCCCCACTTAGAAAAATATGGAACTTCAACTAACAATTATCTAGAGTCTGAAATTAAAAAAGAATGGATACATATTTCAATTGAGGGAGATTCACAAGTTATCATTAACTTTATCAACAAAAATGGATGTGAGGATTGGATTAAAAATAATGTTATTGTTAATGTTCATCATCTATTACTAGAGGCAATCTCTTGGAATTGTGACCATATTTATAGAGAAGGAAATCAAGTAATAGACAATTTAGCCAATTGTGGTGTTGATCTTCATCTTGGTAAAATTCAAATTTTAGAAGGTGAGTGACCAAGCAAGATTTTCTCTCTTAAATAAAATGATATCAAGGCCAAGAAAGATTTTATCTCTTAAATAAAATGATATCAAGGAGCTAAATGTGAAAACATAACACTTCGAGGAAGATGAAGAATATATTTAATAGAAAAAAATGAAAAATATCTATGATAAAAAGATATGTTAAATATGGTTTAATTGACTTAACAACAAATATGATATTTTATGAGAATAACCTCAAATAAAAACCACATATAACTTATTAAAATATAAGCTTGGAGATGAGAGGGAGAGGGAGAGGGAGGTTGAGAGGGTGTGGAAGGGTGAAATTCTTTGGTAGGAGAGGTTTTTCGTTGTTGTAGAGCTTTGGTTTTGGAGTTGTCTTTGATGCGTCGATGGTCTTGGAGCCTATTGGAATTGGGGTGGATCTAGTTCCCCTTATTTCTATGATGGTTCCTCATAAGGTTCTTATGGTTCCTGGTAAGGTTCCTATGGATTCTCGTAAGGTTACTATGATTCTTGGTAAGGTTCCTATGGGTCTTGGTAAGGTTTTTATGGATTTTGGTAAGGTTTTTGTGGTTCTTGGTAGGGTTCCTCTATTTCTCCCATCCATGGAGCCCATCCTAGGTGGGAAGAATGTTCTTTTGTGGTTTTTTTGGACAAAAATTTAGTTGATTACAAGAAGGATGTTGCTTGCTAGAGCATTTATTAGTTTTTAATTTTAGATGTGATAGGATTTCAATGGATCCTGGAGTTTTTTTGCCTGAGAATAGTGATCCTGTGTTTGTCGATCATGTGATGTTCTTGCAGGATTTCCCTTTTGTGGCCTTTGTGATGGATAAGAAAAAATTTCAAAATTTAAACATTGATGTGAGTAATATTTCAGCTATTAATAGTTGGATGCTAGTCCTAGAAAGGTTTTGTCTAAGAACATGGATCTTGTGCTCATGGGTCCTGGGAGGCTCTTGTAGGTAATCTTCTCCATGATATTTATGTTGGGAGGGAGACAGATTCAAAATTTAAATGCTAATGTGAGGATTTATGGTTGTTGGTGATTCAACTATAGGTCCTCAAGGTGTTCTACTTGAGATCATGGGTCCTAGTTACAAGGGTCCTTAGATGCTCTTGTTGGTAAATCATTCCATGGATTTCTACCTCAAAGAAATTTACCCTCAAATTTTAAATTCAAATGTTAATAGGATGTTGGGTTTCTTTGAAGTTTCTACTAGTCTTGAAATGGATCTTTCTGAGTTTATGGATCCTGTGATTGTGAACCCCGAGAAGACTGTGCAATGGTCCTAGAGTGTCCTGCCTATTGATTTTGTACCTTTTGATTGTATTATGGATTTGCTTCCCCCAATTGGGAGAAAGGAAATCCTTGGGTTTGATTTGAAAAATATTTGGTAGGTTTTCATTGGGTTTCTGGTTCTTAGTTTTGTGTATCCAAGGAATATTTGGCAGATCTTCACTGGGATCATATATCTGGAGAAGAACTTGTAATATTTCCTATGGAAGCTTAGATCCAAGGAGGCACCTGCTTTAATTTTTGGATTCAATTTTGAGAGATTTTGTAAGACTTCAACGAAATCTCTTCTCCCTTGGGAGTGTTTTTTTGACTCGAGCAGGAAATATTAAAAAAAATTAATTTGACTTAAAAAATGTGGGTGTTTTGTAGTTTGAGCGGGAATGTTTAACTTTGATTTTTGATTTAAAGTGGAGTGGGTGGATCCTTTTTTGAGTGGGATGTTTTTAAATTTTAAATTCTAGTTTCTTTTGGAGCGGGTGTTTCCTTGTTCAGACGAGAAACTTTTTAGCTTGTTTTCTTGTTGCAAATTTGGTGGGATTTGCTTCTAAAGTTTAGGAATTCTCCTAGTCTAGATATTGAGTTTTCAAATTTTGCAGTTCATTCTCTAGGTGTTAGCTTAGGCAGGAACTACTTCTCCTTGTTCTCCTGGTTCTCTACTTTCTCTTGGTTCCTGTTTCTCTTTGATCAGTTCTACTATTTTTTAGTGGATGATTATGATTGGTTCCTATATCACCTAGGTGGAAAAACAAACTCCTTTGATGATTTTTTTTGGTTTTTCTGTGGAAGTCTTTGCTTATTGGTTGTAAAAGGTTCACGACCCCTTTCAAAACTCCTTCCATTACCTAAAAAAAAAAACTTATTAAAATATAAATAAAATAACTTTTAAATATATTAAAATAAAAAATAATTATAAATATATTAAAATAATAATAATAAATATAACAAACAATACTAAAAAATTACCATAAATTTCATTTTATCTTTAAAAATATATATTTATTACAATAAAACAAAAAAATCTACGTCTTTAAACTTTCCAAATTATAATAATAAAAAGTACTTTGAAAAAATTATACTTGTAAACAACTAAAACATCAACAATTCTTACAATATATATATTTTTTGATTAGGTGAAAGGAGTTTTGAAAGGTCCTCGAACCTTTTATAAAAGGGGTTTTGAAAGGGTCCATGAATCTTAAAATATATAATTTTTTTTTATACATAGAGGAATTGGTAACTACTTTTTCTTTTTAACAATTGATCATAGGGTCAAGTCGCATTGCCTCCGATCGTAGCGTCAAATCATGGTGCTACCACTATAACTCCTATCTCACCTCGGTAAACATGATCCCGAAGTGAGGGAGACCCCTGGTGGCTTGGGGTTGGTACCGCCATCATCAAGCTAGTGCACACTCAATGAACTCAGGTCATAATACTACCTTTCCCCTGATTGGGCATGCCCCTGAGGTTTGAACCTAGGTCTCCTCTTGGTATGTTAAGTACCCAAGATAGGTACTTAATAATTTAATATTGTATTGTATAATGGTATAAGCCATAAATTAATTATTGAGTAAGGCCACATGTCAATTTAGAAATAGGTATGTCATAGAATCATATATGTAACCATTGGGGGAATATTGTTATATGTAATCGCAAGGAATATTATCATATGTAACCGCAAGAAATATTGTTATTATGCACCTTGTAAGGTGAACCGCCACATGGGTGATCTTGTAACTCATGGAAGGTGAACCATCACACTCTTGTATAAAGAGAGATGTACACCCATTGGAGAAGGTATCTATGATGTATTCCTGGAGAAGTCTTGGTTCGTGGAGCTAGATATATTGTGGAGTGGCTTGCTTCCAAAAGGAGCACTGTACGATGTTTCCCTACCTCAAGGGTATAATCAATATCTATTTTATTTTATTGTGATCAATTTATTGTGCACTTTATTTTATGGAAGCATGTTTAATATTTTGAATGATTTATGGTTATGAGAAGAGAGGTTCACAACATTTGGTATCAGAGCAGTAATTTGGGTAAAGTGGGTTTGTTTTTGCAGAGCTAGGACAAGTTTTTTCAAAAAAACATCACATTTTGCGGAGGATATATTTTTCATTTTAGTAGTCATTTTCAAAAGATGTTTGTACCATTGTCTAAATATTTTTGAGTACTACAAAAATAATTGCTCATTTATTAAATTATGATAAGTATTTAGAAAGTTATGGTTGTTTGAAGTTGGATTATTTGTGCTATTTTTTAGCCGCACATTTTTTTCAAAAAGAAAAAAAATTGTATTAAATTTTTTATTAGTTATTTTCAAATCTTTATATACCAACATGTAGATTATTTTGAGTACTATAAAAAAATTGCTCATATGTTAAATTTTGATACATATTGAAATATTTATATATGATTGAAGTTGGGTTATTGAGGTTGTTTTTGGGTTGTGCGAATTTTTTTCAAAAATGAAAAATTGTATTAAATTTTTTATGTCATTTTCAAAATCTTTTTGCATCAGCATGTAGATTATTTTGAGTACTATAAAAAGATAACTATTCACTTATAAAAGTATGATACATATTGAGAGAGTTACAACTGTTTGAAGTTGGGTTGATATTATTTTTTGGTTGCACGAATGTTTTTTCAAAAAAATAATTGTATTATATTTTTTGGTTGCATGAATGTTTTTTCAAAAAAAAAAAAATTGTATTAAAATTTTTAGCAATAATTTTTAGAATTTATTTGCACCAATATACAAGTTATTTTGAGTACTACAAAAATGATTATTCATTTGTTAAATTCTGATAAGTATTGAGGGAGTTACAATTGTTGCAAGTTGGGATTTTGGTGTTGTTTTTGGGGCTACATGGAAAAGGGAAAAAAATTCATCTCTCAATCCGGGTATGCAAATCAGTTGTCGTTTGTTTTATTTTGAAGAAAATCTACAGATTTAATTGTTTGAAGAAAGAAATAGATGAGATCTCAAAATTTTAATTTTTGAGAAATTTCGGTTATTTCAAACCCTAGCTACTTTAAAAAAAATATGGAGTTGCCAATTTTTTTGGAGAAGATGATATTGATGCAAAGGAATGGTCAAAAAATTTAAAGTCTATATTATTCTGAATGTTTTTGGAGATTTCAAATTTGCATTTCGTTACAAGGGGAAGCTTCATCTTGGTATTCCAACTTTGTTGGTTCTCATGATTATATACACAAATGAGAAGAATTTGAAGTTGCATTTTTAAGTAAATGGGGATCAAAATAAAAGGATAATAATGTGCAGGCTAAGAAAACTACATCTTTTGTGTTAGGACCAAACAATGGTCACAAATATTTGTTTGAATGTAAAAATTCTATTTTGCAAGTTCATGGGTGCATTCAAAATAAAAAAATTATTGTTTCCATTAACCCTAGCAACAAATATAATTTTATCAATATGTCTTTGACCAAGAGGTTGCAAGTACAAGCAAAGAAAATCAAAGACATACAACTTAAGGGTTAAAATGTTTAAATTTTTTAAGATTTGAAAATCACCATGAATAAATATGTTTTGCATTCAAATTTTCATGCTATTGAGATGGAGGATGTAGATATTGTTCTTGGTTATCCTTGGTTGCATTCTTTGGGTACTATTAACATTAATGTGCAAAAGAAATTTATGAAGTTATGGTATCGAAAGAAGAATATAACATTACAAGACATTTCTTAGTGTAAAGAAAAATAGGTAGTTATTGGAGAGGAACAAAGTGAAGAACCTAAAGTAGAATCTCAGATGGAGATAGTAGTAGAATTAAAGAATCTAAAGTAAAGAAATAATCAATGGAAGGGAGCAAGAGAGAAGGGCTAAAATAGGTAGAAAAACAGGCTAAGGTTGAATTCTATCACCATCCACACCATCATGAGAGGTACGATTTATGGATACATGACATAGAACAACAAAGGAGTTATGAGGGACATACAAGAAACTAGAGGATTCCACACTTTGGTCATGAATACAAGCAGGTTTGGATGAAAAAATGAAATTTATGCTTCCAACACATGACATTGGCATCAATGAAGACCACCACCAATCATAGTTTCACTAGGATGGATTGATGATCGAGATTGGTACCAGTATTCAGCATGGCTCCAAAGATCTTATTATTTAGCCTTTTCTAATATTTTGAGGATGAAACATTTGTAAGGGGGATGGAATGTTAGGTACCCAAGATAGATACTTAATAATTTAATATTTTATTGTATAATGGTATGAGCCATAAATTAATTATTGAGTAAGGAAGGCCACATGTCAATTTAGAAATAGGTATGTCATAGAATCATATATGTAACCATTGGGGGAATATTGTCATATGTAACCGCAAGGAATATTATCATATGTAACCACAAGGAATATTTTCATTATGCACCTTGTAAGGTGAACCACCACATGGGTGATCTTGTAACTCATGGAAGGTGAACCATCACACTCTTGTATAAAGAGAGATGTACCTCCATTGGAGAAGGTATCTATGAAGTATTGTTAGATAAGTCTTGGCTCGTGAAGCTTGAGATCTTGTGGAGTGACTTCCTTCCAAAAGGAGCATTGTATGGTGTTGCACTACCTCAAGGGTATGATCAATATCTATTTTATTATGAACAATTTATTGTGCAAATTATTTATGAATGCATGTTTGATATTTTGAATGATTTATGGTTATGAGAAGAGAAGTTCACAACATGGTAAGTGCCCAACATCTTACCAATCCACCTAGCCCTTGGGGACCTTAAAGTATATAATTATTATTATTATAAAAATTTACCTTTAACACTTAACATATACCTTAATAATTATATATTTATAAAAATTAATAAGAATTTAGTAATACTTTGTTTTAATTTCTATAACATACAATATATTAAACCTTATTTTCTATACTTTTTTTTTCAATGGGTTATATGGGATTGAAATGGGTCCCACCCATATTACATCATCACCACATAGTTGTATTACAACAAAGCTTGGATATTATCCATGTATTATTTGGCAAGATTCAAATTTGGGTCTCCTACTTGAAATATTGAGGAATTTAACTAGTTGAGCTACTACTACTTGATTCTTCAGTTTACGTAGGTTTTTATGAGGGGTCCCAATCCCTTCTTACTGGGGTTTAAACATTTTGTATACAATTTTTAATCTTAATTTAAAATTAAAAATATTAAAAAATAAATATATCTAAGTTATATATTAATATATTACTTTTATTTTTATTTTTTGGAGTAATATTTCTTATACGCATCCGTCGTGGGGATTGAACCCGAGTCACATCATCGATAATGCAAGTGGCATCCTTTTTGGTAGACCACACTCACACAAATTATTACTTTTATTTATTTATTATAGGATTAAAATTGGTTACACTTATATTATATATAGGTTAATAAGATTCAAATTTAAGTTTTTTTTGGAGTGACTAGTTAGAGTTTTTTGTGGAGGCTCTACTAGGGTTTTTCGATCATATGTTGTTGCTTGTTTGCTCTTTCATCGGTCACCATACCACTAGTGCCCATACAGAATCTACACATATTGTGCCATTCTATGTAACTACTCCTCCTTGAGTGGGGGATCCTTCCCTTTTGATGGCCTAGGCCACCATTTCACTAGTTAGTGAAGTGGCAACTGCGGAGAGCCATGGCACCAATAAAACAACTTAGGAAGTTTGTCTTGAATGTAGTTCCTTTGTGTCGGACATAGTCCTACCCATGCAATATTTTGATAAAACCTGTAACTAGATTGAGAGTCACACCTTGGTTGGGTACTTTTTGGGGAGGATTCCTAGTGACTCGCTAATCCGTCAATGGATTCAGCAAGTCTGACATCCTTATGGCATAAAATTTTACCATATTCAAAACCTTACTAAAGGTTATTTCATTTTTAGTTTATTGATCCACAACATGTCGTTGCAGTTATGAGCAAAGGTCCTTGGTATGTTAGAAATACCCTTTTAATTCTTCAACCCTAGCATTGTAATTTTATAGTTTTTGCTGGTGTTTCCCTATTTTTCCTAGTTTGGGTGGAATTCCAAGGTCTAACTTTGCCCCTTTGGTTATTCTTGCCATAACTTGTTGCTCCCATTAGCAAGTTTGTGTGCATGAAGCCATAAAAATTTTATACTATGCAGCCATACAAACACATATGTGTTGAAATTGATCTCTCAAAGGACCTTAAGGATTCTATTGATATTCAGGTTGGTGAGACACGTTTCCAAAAATGGGTGGTTTATATCAATCTCCCCAATACCTATTATCGGTGTTATTCTATAGCTCATAAGATAAAATACTATCCTCTTATGGAGGGTCAATTCAAAAATTGAGCTCCAATAGATACGTTAGCACCTTCAAATACATTTAAATCAGCCCCTCCCACTAATGGAGGGGAGGAATGGACATCTGTCACTAGGAAAAACGATAAAGGAAATTGGCCACAACCTTCTATGGGAGTTGGTAAAAAGGAGTCTCAACCGAGCTCTCAATCAGGGAGCTCTCATGCAACCTCTAAAAAAGAAACTTTTTTTTATCTTCTTGTAGGTACCTCTAGTGGTAATAAAAAAAATGTTTCCCCAACTCTTCAAGCCTCCTAGTCACCTCTTATATTTTTTTGGAGTAATACTTCTTATACACATCCGCCATGGGGATTGAACCCGGGTCACATCATCGATAATACAAGTGGCATCCTTGCTGGTAGACCACACTCACGCAGATTATTACTTTTATTTATTTATTATAGGATTAAAATTGGTTACACTTATATTATATATAGGTTAATTAGATTCAAATTTAAATTTTTTTAGAGTGACTAGTTAGGGTTTTTTATTGAGGCTCTACTAGGGTTTTTTGCTCACATGTTGATGCTTGTTTGATCTTTTATCGGTCGTCATACCACTAGTGCCCTTATAGGATCTACACACACTGTGCCATTCTTTGTAACTACTCCTTGAGCGGGGGGATACTTCCCTTTTGATGGTTGCCTCTTAGACCGCCATTTCACTAGTTAATAAATTTGCAACTGCGGAGAGCCATGACACCAATAAAACAACCCAAGAAATTTATCCTAAAGGTAATTCATTTGTGTCAGACATAGTCCTTCCCATGCAATATTTTGATAAATCCTGCAATTGGCTTGAGAGTAACACCTTGGTTGGGTACTTTTTTGGGAGGATTCCTAGTGACTCGCTAATATATCGATGGATTCAGCAAGTCTGGCATCCATATGGCATAAAAGTTGACCATATTCAAAATCTTACTAAAGGTTTTTTCATTTTAGTTTGTTGATCCACAACATGTGGTTGCAATATGAGCAAAGGTCCTTGGTATGTTAGAAATACCCTTTTAATTCTTTAGCCCTAGCACCATAATTTTATAGTTTTTGCTGATGTTTCCCTACGTATCCTAGTTTGGGTGGAATTCCTAGGTCTCCCTTTGCCCCTTTGGTCATTCTTTCCATAGCTTGTTGCACCCATTGACAAGTTTGTGTGCATGGAGCCACAAAAATTCTATGTTGTGTGGCCATACAAATGCATCTGCATTGAGATTGATCTCTCAAAGGACCTTAAGGATTCTATTGATATTCAGGTTGGTGAGACCCGTTTCCAACAATGGGTGGTTTATATCAATCTCCCCAATACTTGTTATTGATGTTAGTCTGCAGATCACAAGATAAAAGACTACCCTCTTATGGAGGGTCGATTCAAAAATTGAGCTCCAGTAGAGACGTCAACACCTTCAAATATAGTTAAATATACCCCTCCCACTAATGGAGGGGAGGAATGGATATCTATCACTAGGAAGAACGATAAAGAAAATCAACCACAACCTTCTATGGGAGCTGGTAAAAAGGAGCCTCAACCTAAGATCTCAATCAGGGAGCTCTCATGCAACCTCTACAGAAGGAACTTCTATTTCTCTTCATGTAGGTACCTCTAGTGGTAATAAAAAAATGTTTCCCCAACTCTTCAAGCCTCCTAGTTGGCTAAGCCATCAGCTATACCAGAGTCCATCCCCTCAAGTGGATGCCCTATCTCTCCACCTAATATGCCTAGTGAAGTTCCCTCATGAAACCCTCGTCGCTCTCGTAGTCCAGTTAGGGAGACCTCAGGCATCCCTTTGGAGAAGCGATGATAGATATATTTTTTTCATGAAAACCATAATAGGTTTCTCACAAACACCTTTGAATATTTGGTATATTTTGAGGACTCTAAGGTCATCGAAGGAAATATGCTCCTCGATCATGTCTCATGAAGTGCATGTCTTGGAATGTCAGGGGTTTGACAGATCTTGTGCGCAAGTACATAGTGCATCAGGGTTTGGATGAATTCAAGACCAAATTTGGTAGTATTGATATTCTTTGCCTTCAAGAAGTCAAAGTCACTAACTTTATTTTATCTAGTACTTGCTCCTTTCTTTGGCCTCGAGGCCACACATTTCATACTATGCATGACATAGGTAAAGGAGGGGTAGTCATCTACCTTTCAAAACCTTATCATTCTAGACTAATATCTTGGGGTTGTGACCCTTCTAATCATGTCATCTAGGTTGTGATGGATATTGATGACCATATTCTTGGTGTGCTCAACATCTATGCGCCTAACGATACCAATGACCATTGTGCACTTTGGTGGTGGGCAATGCTCTCTCTCCCCTTGCTGTCTGGTTACTCTATGGAGACTTCAATATGATCGAATTCCCACATGACAAGGTGGGTCTTCTTCCCATGAGGTGGGCCACAAGGGAAAGAGAAGCATGGTTTTTCATGAAATAAAATTTGGGGCTCTCTAACCCCAATAGCTACTTTTTACCCTCTTCATTCCCTACTAGTGCTTGGTTCACGTGGTCTAACAACCAACAGGGTGAGAGTCATGTTCTAAAAATATTGGATAGATCCATGCTCTCAAATTTTGATATTTTCTCCTTTGAGAGACCCTCATCTTCTTCTCCCTTTATCTCTATCCACCTTGATCTCTACTTGTCTAACCATTCTCCCATTTCCTTTTCTATTTTGGTTTCTTCTATCCCCACTCCTCTTTCTTGATCGTAATTTTACCTTAATACCTCTATTCTGCACCACCCCATGTTGAGGGCCTATGTTATCAAAATTTAGAACCTAGTCCCTAGACCAAAAGGGGCCTCAAGCTAGATTTATTGGTGGAATGTTACTATCCAATGCACTGCTAGCTTCCTACGCTCACTTGGGTGTAAGATTGCTAAGTTTCATTATCACTCCAATGTTACTCTTAAGTGAGAGTTGGAAGTGGCCTCAACTCAACTTCAATCCAATCCTTTCAATGAGGAGCTTTAGAGGCACCTTGCTATGGTTAAACACCAACTTTTGATGGTAGAGCACTATGATGCCAAAGGGGCACAAATCAAGGTGAGGTTGCACTGGCTCAAATTTGGAGATAGGGTGACCAAGGAGTTCTTTCATCGCTTGCATCCTCATAATCAATTTTTGGGCATTAAAGCCCTTAACATTAATGGAGAGTATGTTTCTAAACTTCCTAGTATTCTCTTTGCTTTTGAAGAGCACTACTAGACTGTGTTTGCAGCTTAGGCCCGCTCCTCGCAACGTGACTAGGCTCTTAAATCCTGCCTTTCTGTTGTCCCAAAGTGGCTTTCTGAGTCTCAAAGAGCTTCCTGTGAAAAGGCCCTCTCTTTGAAGTATCTAGAGGAATCTCTTTCTCATATGGCCAATGATAAGTCCTCTTGGTCTTGATGGTTTCCCTTATAAATTCTACAAGTCCCTTTGGGACACTGTTGGGCATGATATTCTCAAAGTCTATCAGGAGGTCTTCTCTAAGGGTTCTTTGGGACCTAGTATTAATCAAGGGATTATTAAATTTATCCCCAAGGCTGGTGATCCTAAAATCATCACCAATTGGAGACCTATTACTCTCCTTAATATTTCCTATAAGATCATTGCCAAAGCCCTGGCTTTACGCATCCACCATCTCCTTCCTATTATCGTGCACCTAGAGCAAATTGGCTTCATTTGAGGTAGGTTCATCCTTGATAATATTATTGCTATCTGGGAAGGCATGGAGTGGGCTCGCAATTCCAACCAATGATCACTATTCATCAAAATTGACTTTGAGAAAGCCTATGATAGGATCAATTGGTCGTTCATTTTAGCCATGCTTAAAGCTCTTGGTTTTGGACCCTGTTTCATTAGTTCTATAGAATATTGTTTGATGATGCTTTAGCTATTTTGTCCATTAACAACATGTCCTCAACCATTAGGCTCTTTTGATCCATTAGACAAGGTTATCCATTGGCACCATCCCTTTATGTCCTCACTGTTGAAGGGTTTGGCTATTTACTAACTCACCATGCTGCTGAGGGGTCTATTTGGGGAATTTATCTCCTCGAAAGTCAGAATAAGTTAATCAATGGTCATTTTGTTGATGATTCTTTCCTCACTCTTATTGAGGAAGAAGGTGTCATTCATCAGGCACTTGTCTGCCTAGACACTTTTTGTCTGGCTTCTGGATCATCCATTTAATGGAGAAAAACTTAATTTTATAGGCAATCTCTCGATCCGATGCCCCACTACCTTAGTCAAAAAAATTTATGCATTCCTTTTGCCTTTAATGTTGGACATTTTGAGTCCCTAATTCAAAGTTGTCATTGATGTCACCGAATGAAATCATCATTAATGTCAAGGAATTCGGCAAGAAATAAAGTCGTCAAAGTTGTCACTGATATCCAAGAAGAAGCTTCAACAGTGCAGAAGTTAAAGGCAAAAGGGCTCCATAATATTTTAATATTATATGGGATCATAAGTTAAAAGGTTTTTTATAAAAACCAAAGGAGGCCTATTGCAAAGTTAAAAAGAGGTCTAATATTTATAAAATATTTAAATTCAAAAATAATTTAAATTTTATAAATAAATATCATTAATACCAAGTTGTGCAATTAGAGAAGGCCCTAATAAAACTAAAGGCTTTATAAAATTAATTTATAATATTTAAATTTAAATAAATTTAAATCATTTAAAAATTAATTTGAGCGTCGACGTCGAATAAAGTTGGAGGAGCGTCGATGTGTTTGCATAAATGTGGAAAGGCTATATATACCATGCCTTAAAGGCATTCAAAATTAATCCTTGCTTCGAAACGTGATTGCATGCGAACTATGAAAAGGAAGCTCATGAGAAAACAACGATTTTGGATTTCCTTGTGGCAATAATTGGGAATAATTTGAAAGCGATGGAAAGTTTGGAGCCATTTGGGCAGCGTGGCCTAGTGGCAAGGAGGCATTGGCTAAAACGTTGAGGCGTCGAGTGGCCTGCGTTCAAAACATGGTAGCAGTGTTTGCATTGTGTTGAAGCACCAAGGGAAGGTGCATGTTTTTATATTTGGCAGAGAAAGGAAGGTTCATAGAGCACGTGGTGCTCTCCCCTTCCCAAGTGAGTGCTTAGCTCGTGTGGCAGTTGGAGTTGCGACTAAGGCATTGGTCGTGGGCTACGTTGAGGGTTCGAATCCCTCCAAAGGCAAGGTAATTAAATTTTGATTATTTTTAATATTGTCTAAAGTTGGGAGTTAAAAGGGTTGCTAGTTAGAAATAGTTGAAAGGGTTGCTAGTTGGAAATTTATGTTTGTTGAAAATTATTTTTGGAGTTATAAGGAGTTTTATTTTATTTTTAATAAAGTCTTAAATTGTTATACTTGCATATTGGAGGAGTAAGACTTTAAGAGTGTTGATTTTATTTTTAAAGGTATTTTTGACAAAAATATTATTGTGAAAGTGTTGGATATTATTTTAAAGTTGGAGTGGTAAGGTGTATTTCGTTTGATATCTTTTTGTATTGTGATTCATTGAGAAAATTATTATCTTCTAACCCTTGTTGATATTGGCAAATAAGTGATTGTGAGTGTGGCAAATTGTGTGGTTTACTCCTTGTCAAGCAAAAGGTATGGGCAAATTCTTCCATAGTTGAGTTGATTGAATGGTTTCCTAAAAATTGTTGGCAATTTTGGGTTTGAGATCCTAGCTTCTTGTCTATGAGTTGTCATTGATGTCAAAAGGAACTGGCATTAATGTCAAGAGGATTTATTGGCTTCAAAGGTTGAAGATTCCAAAGAATCTTTTCTAGAAGATTTCGGAGAGATTCCATGTGGCAGATGAAAAGGTTTTTATCAAAACCATGGCAGGTTTAAGGGTTTTTTTAAAACCAGGTGGATGCATTAAGGGTTTTTCTCAAAACCACTCTCAGCTTAATGCAAAGGCTGGAGACACTTATTAATTAAATAACTTAATTAAAAAACCTTTTTAAGGTTTTTTAATTAATTATTTATTTGATTCAGTGATTAAATTATTTTAATAATTTAATGGGTTCTCCACCTAAGGTCTAAGGTCTAAAAGACCTTTGATTATTTTTTAAATAATCAAAAGGGTTTCATAAACCCTAAAGTTGTTTCGAAGGCACCAAAATAATATTAATTCGAAAAGTTTGAATTATCCTCCCGCCGACGTCGTGCATAGCATGGAAGTTTGGCTATATAAGCCATAACCTATAGTCCAAAGCAATGGCGTGAAAGAAATTTGAATTGCGCAAAATTTGGGAAGTAAAAGCTACGGCTATCATTTTTTTGCCACGTTTATCCGCCGCCAAAGGGTTAAGGAGAAGGAGACTCTTGCTAACCTTCAAGCTAGCATCGTTGGCCTAGTGGCAACGACTGTTCTAGGAAGGCGCTTGAAGGGAGGTCAAGCGTTCGACTCCCGCCGTGGAGTGTGAGAAGAGTTTTTGCGCTCCGATTTTTTCGGAGGCACTGTTGACCCGCGATTTTCGGAAGCATTTTTTTGGTAAGGTTTTTTAAATAAAATCTGCATTTTGTTAAAGAAGAAGTGGTTGGGCAGATTTATTTAAAATTATTTTTAAGGTTAAATGCTTCTTTGGAGATATAATGTTGATAGTGTGTGGTTGAGATTCTTGGCTTGATCGTTGAGTGAGATTTGCTTAGAAGCTATTATTCCTTAAGCATGGTTTAATTAATTTGGAGAAATAAGGTGTAAAAGGATATATTGTTTGTATGCTTTATATTTTTTGGTAGTTGACTTCTAAGGATTGGAGTCATAAGGTGTTTTATGGAATAAATATTTTTGTGGTTACTTTTATGATCTAACCCTAACTTGGTGGCAAAGTTGAGGGTGGTGTTGGTAACATGTTGAAGAACTATTCTCTTCTTCCTCAAACAAAGGTATGGGCAACTTCTTCCATGTATATTGTTGATGGTGTATTTTCTGAAATTGAGTTTGGAGTGAAAAGGTTGTCTACTAGGTATTCTTGTTGGTGTAAATCCCATTTTCTGGATATTGAAGATTGTTTATGCATTAAAATCATTGATGAGTTTTTTGGGTGAATGCATAATTCTGGTTGAGGAAGAGGAAGCATTTTTGCACTAGGGTTTATGTTAGTAAGTCTTGCTACTTGCATTGAGTTGGTGAAACCCTTAGTTGGCTGTTTTGAGATTGATGGTTGAGTTGCTTCCATAGAGGTTGTTTTGATCAAGTTAATGCTTTACTTGATACATGATTTGGGCTTACTCCATTGAGATTGATTTGAGCAAGTTATTCTTTGCATTGGTGATTTATGTTGGTGGTTGTTTTGTTCAAATACCTTTGGAGGGAAAAGGATGTCTACTAGTTTCCTTTTCATGTAGTGATTGGTTGAATGCTTCAAGTTTAATGTTGAGTTGAATGATGTTGGTTAAACCTTGTCTATAAGCATTGTTGTTAAAGCCCTAATTGGTTGAGAAAAGATATTGGTTGTGGAAATAACATGAGTATCATTGTTATATGAGATATTGCATGGTTGGCAATTGTTGGGTTGTGTTTCATGTTCTTGAGAAAAGCATACTACATCTATCTTATTCTTTTGAGATTGAGATTGAGATTGGGAGTTAAGTATAGAACATATTGAGTCTCTAACAATTCTCTTTATGTTTCTATGAGATTTGAGATTGAGATTGGGAGTTAAGTATAGAACATATTGAGTCTCTAAAAATTCTCTTTATGTTTCTATGAGATTTGAGATTGAGATTGGGAGTTAAGTATAGAACATATTGAGTCTCTAACAATTCTCTTTATGGTTCTATGAGGTTGATGAATCACATTGGGTCTCTAAAAATTCTCTTTGTGGGTTCATTCTAAGCAAGTTTTTCTTGATGAACTTGTGAGCTGATTTGGACAGGTTCTAGTGAAGACTTGTGAGATGATTTGGACAGGTTCTAGTGAAGACTTGTGAGCTGATTTGGACAGGTTCTAGTGAGGACTTGTGAGCTGAATTGGACAGGTTCTAGTGAGGACTTGTGAGCTGATTTGGACAGGTTCTAGTGAGGACTTGTGAGCTGATTTGGACAGGTTCTAGTGAGGACTTGTGAGCTGATTTGGACAAGTTCTAGGGAGGACTTGTGAGCTGATTTGGACAGGTCCTAGCAGAGGACTTGAGGATAGAGTTGAAGTGGTTCTTTGAGAAGAACCTGAGGATAGTTTTGACAAGTCTTTGAGAAGGCTTGTGTGCAGCAGATATTGATTTGTTCAAGCTTTATGAGTTGAGCTTGGGACAGATCTAATAGAGTGAGGAAGACTTATGTTGGACCGACTGACTGTGTTTAGTATAGGTTGATGAGTTGCTATGGAGGTGATCAGTGAGGACAGAGGTCTCTTGAGGCTGAGCATTGAGGACAAGAGGTCTTCTATGGAAAGGAGTTCCACGTGCTAGCGGAATAAGAGGCAGGTGATCTTCTGAAGTATCATTTCCAGAGCTGAGGGGAAGGATTCTCCTTTGGGCAGGAGGCTCATAAATTCGTGAGGAGGGGAAGGATTCTCCTTTGGGCAGGAGGCTCATAAATTCATGAGGAGGGGAAGGATTCTCCTTTGGGTAGAGGCTCATAAATACTTGAGTAGGGGAAGGTTTCTCCTTTGGGTTGAGGCTCATAAACATTGTAATTGGGAAGGATTCCCAAAGAACTTTGAGAAAGCTTTTTAGAGAAAAGTTTTGTGGATGTAGCCAATGTTGGGTGAACCACGTTAAAATTGGTGTCTCATTGTGTGTTGCTTTATGCATTGCTTTGATATTGCTATTGGTTCATTGCTTTGCAAAGTTGAAGTTAAATAGAGAAAGTAAAAAGAGGTCTTATACTGTTCACCCCCCTCTCAGTATAAGCTTGTGTTCTTCAAAAATAAGTTTGGAGTGAAAAGGACTTGATTAGGGTTTCCTTTTTGAAAGTGTTTGAGTTAATGCTTCAAGGTTTTTTGTAATAAAGAGTTGTTTTTTTTACATGGTGGAATCAGTAGTTGCCACGAATCCGGGTAGGCTGTCCAACTTTTATGGCTGCCATAGTATTCTGCGTTGTCCACCCTAAAATTCGCCACACAGATCTTCACGTAGTCCGCACCTATAACCGCCATGCCACAATCATTTTAAACATTTTATGCCACTAAAAGCACCAGGAAAGGGACAAGCGTTCAGTCCGGTGAGGCCCGAGATTTGAACCTTGGACCTCCGCCCCCTTATGGGGTTTGGATGAACCAATTGGTCTACACCTCGAACCTTTAAAGAGTTGTTGTTAAAACCTTGTTTGATAAGCATTGTTGTTGAAGCCATTGGTTGTGTGAAGAATTTGAGTTAGAGTTTTGAAAAGAACATGAGTATCATTGTTATGTGAAGATTGTTTTATGAGCATTGTTGTTGAAGTAAGTTGTTGTGCAAAGAACTTGAACTAGGGTTTGAAAAGAACATGAGTATCATTGTTATGTGAGATTTGTTGTTGAGCATTGTTGGAAACATTTTGAGTTGGTGGTTATATGCTTGGACTAGGGTTTGTGAGAAAGGGGTGTTTCATTGAGTGATTGGTTGAGTAGAGTTGGTTGAGCCTAGTCAAGTGGTTGTATGAAGTGATTGTTCAAGTTCCATAAAACAAACTATCCTATATTCTGATTTGAGTTGAGAAAGTGATTGAGCATTGAGTTAGAACATATTGGGTCTCTAACAATTCTCTTTATGTTTCTATGAGATTGGACAAGTTTCATGTGAACTTATTGAGAGATTTGGATAAGTTCTAGTGGACTTATTGAGCAGATTTGAACAAGTTATGAGTGGACTTGTTGAGCAAATTTGAGCAAGTTCTAAGTGGACTTGTTGAGAATAAGAGGGAAATTAAAGTGAGTGGACTTGTTGAGCATATTTGAGCAAGTTTTGAGTGGACTTGTTGAGCAGATTTGAGCAAGTTCTGAGTGGACTTGTTGAGCAGATTTGAGCAAGTTTGAGTGGACTTGTTGAGCAGATTTGAGCAAGTTTCTGAGTGGACTTGTTGAGCAGATTTGAGCAAGTTCTGGAGTGGACTTGTTGAGAATTGAGCAAGTTTGAGTGGACTTGTTGAGCAATTGAGCAAGTTTTGAGTGGACTTGTTGAGAAAAATTGAGCAAGTTCTGAGTGGACTTGTGGAGCATATTTTGGTGCAGATTTGAGGATAAGTTTGTGCTAGAGATAGAGATTGAGAAGATTTGTGCTAGATCGAAGGACTATGTTTAGTGCAGATTTGAGATAGAGCTTTGGAGGTGATAGAGTAGAGAGGATAGTAGTCTCCAGTGGATAGAGATCCATCAGCCAGGGTAGTGAGGATAGGTCTTCTGAGTGGGGACAAGAGTCTTCAGTGGAGAGAGATCCACAAGCCAGTGTAGTGGAGGTAGTAGTCTTCTAGAGGATCACCAACCAGAGAAGAGGAGAAGGAGTTCTCCTATGGATAGAGATCCATGAACTTGATTTAGGGGATTGATATCTCCTTTGGACAGAGGTCCATAAACATTGTAATAGGGAAGGATTCCCAAGAGATTGATTGAGAAAATTTTAGTAAAATATTTTCTTCGTGGAGTAGCCCACATTGGGTGAACCATGTAAATTGTGGTGTCTCTATTGTGTATGGTGTTTTATGCATTGCTTTGATTACTATTGTTGATATTGCTATCTATACATTGCATAATATTGATTGGGAAAGAAAAGTAAAAAGTGGTCTTATATTGTTCACCCCCCTCTCAGTATAAGCTTGTGTTCTTCAATTGGTATCAGAGCGGGTTCCTTCAGAAGAGTTTAATAACTTGAAGGAAAAGCTAACAAGAACACAATGGATCCTAAGGAGGTGTCCTCAAATAATTCAGCACCAATATTTGATGGAAGTGACTATATGTATTGGAGTATGATGATGAAGATCTACCTGATGGCACTTGGCAATGAAATTTGGGAAGTAGTGGAATTTGGATATGATCCCTTAATCAATCCTCCTACAGATAAGGAAGGTAAGCTTCTACAACACTATAATTCAAAAGCAATGAATGCACTTGTGAGAGGTTTGCATAGAACAGAGTCTATGAAAGTTATGCATTGTAAAACTGCAAAAGAGATGTGGGATAAATTGCAAAATATATATGAAGGAGATAAAAGTGTCAAGAAAGCAAAGATGTGAAATCTCAAAGGACAACTTGAAGCATTAAGAATGAATGAAGAGGAAAATATTAGTGCTTATCTAATTTGAATTGATGAGGTTGTTAATGATATGCAAGGACTTGGAATGAAGATTGATGAATCAGATGTTTGTGATAAAGTCTTAAGAACTCTTCCAAAAATATTCAGTGAACAGGTTTCTGCTATAGAAGTATCAATGGATGGTGATACTTTGACAAGAGATAAATTGCTTGGTATGCTCACAACTTTTGAGATAAGAACAAAAGATCCTATTCCCCAGAAGGAAGCAACATTCAAAGCAATCAATAAGACAAAGGGTAAGAAGTCAGAATCAAGCAATGAGTCATCTAGTGATGAGGAAGCTAATTATAGTAGAAGAGATAAAGATTCCAGAAGATCCAGAGATCTAAGATCTGTTAAGTGTTTCAATTGTGGAAAGTATGGATATTTTGCAACAGATTGTCAAGAACCTAAGAACAACAATGGTGAAGAAAAATAGGATCACAGGTACAGGGATTCAGAAAGATATAGGCATCAAAAGAAAAGCAAGGATGGACAAAGTAGACAAGGAAATAAGTTCTTCCAAAGGCAAAAGAGGAGCTACTATGCGGATAATGCAAGTAAGTACTCAAGTGATAGTGATGCTAGTTTTTCAGACAATGATAGAGATGAAGTCTTATTTATGATTGAAGAAAAAGAGCAAGTTAAGAAAAGGACTCCAGTAATTCTCAAGTGTTTTAGATGTGGTAACTTTGGACATCTTGAAGATGATTGTACAAGGGATGGTTATAGTTTCAGTGATGATGAATATGAGGATGCACTTGAAATACCAGATGAAAATCTTCTAATGGCATTAGAAGAAGAAGAAAGTGATCCTATAGAAGACAAGCCAATAGAAAATAAAGATGAGGACAAAGGCAAACAAATAGAGGAATACTCAGAAAAGGATGGTTATGATCTCAAGGGAGAACTTATCTATGCTCTTGACATGGTAAAGAAGGTAAGGAAGCAACACTCTAAACTTGAAATTCAGTTTCAAGAATGTGATGAAGAGAGAAGATTGCTCATAGAGGATTTAGAAAAATCAAAGGCTAAGGCAAAGAGGTTCAAAGATAAGTTAGAAGCAAAGATCTTGGAATGTGAGAAGTTAGCACAAGAAGTGGCACTACTAAAAGAATATTTAGAGGACTCCAAGATCAAGATGAAAGGGTTTAAAAATAGCTCAAAGAACTTGGATAAGTTCATCAAGATACAAAAGACTACATCAAGCAAAACAGGTCTTGGATTTGAACAGGTTCAAAAGAAATGGGAAGGAGAGTCAACTTCAAGTTTTGGAGGAGAAGAAACTTCAGATGAAGATACTTCAGAAGAAGATAGTGTAAAATAAAGTCAGACATCAGAGGATGAGTTGGACAATAGAGAGTTCAACAAAAATAGGAACAATGCACAAAGAAGATACAGATGGAACAACAATCAGAATAGGAGACCAATGAGGTCAAGACAAGGAAACTTCAATGGAAGATGCTTTTCATGTCACAAGTTTGGGCACATGGCTTCACAATGCAGGACACATGAAAGATAGGAATATGGGAACATACAACTTTTCCATGGGTATTGCTACTCATGTAATCAGTTTGGTCACAAGGCAATGAATTGCAGGGTTCATGACAGAAGAGGATATGGCTTCACTAGGAGAAATCCTAAGACATTTGCACCTCCAAGGAATAATAACATTAAGTGTTATAAGTGCAATAATGATGGTCACACAACAAAGTGGTGTAGAGCAGACATTCCAGAAATAGGTATGAACAAGAATAGGAATAGGAACATGAACATGAACATGGATATGAATAGGAATAGGAACATGGATATGAATAGGAACAAGAATAGGAACAAGAATGTAGACATGGACAGGAACATGGACATGGATAGAAACAATCAAAGGAATCAAAAAATTCAGATAAGAAGAAAAGAGGATAAAGGTAAAGAACAATGCTTTCTGGGAGTAGAAATACTCCCACCCCAGAATTAACCACCTCAAAAGGAGGTGGGGGAGGGGCTAAGCTAAGAGGCTCATTCTTAGCCCCGAGCCCCAAAGGTGACCCTTTGCCATTGATGTCAAAGGGGGAGAGATTTGAGTAATGGGGAGAGATTTGATATTTGAGAGAGCATTGAGCTAGGGGAGCAGTGTCCCAGGGGAGCAGAACAAAGGAAAGGTCAAGTTTTTGGTAAAAATAATTTGGGTTGCCATCAATGACAAAGGGGGAGATTGTTGGACATTTTGAGTCCCTAAGTCAAAGTTGTCATTGATGTCACCAGATGAAGTCATCATTAATGTCAAGGAATTCGTCAAGAAATAAAGTCATCAAAGTTGTCACTGATATCCAGGAAGAAGCTTCAACAGTGCAGAAGTTAAAGGCAAAAGGGCTCCATAATATTTTAATATTATATGGGAGCATAAGTTAAAAGGTTTTTCATAAAAACCAAAGGAGGCCTATTGCAAAGTTAAAAGGAGGTCTAATATTTATTTTATAAAATATTTAAATTCAAAAGGAATTTAAATTTTATAAATAAATATCATTAATACCAAGTTGTGCAATTAGAGAAGGCCCTAATAAAACCAAAGGTTTTATTAAATTAATTTATAATATTTAAATTTAAATAAATTTAAATCATTTATAAATTAATTCGAGCGTCGACGTCGAATAAAGTTGGAGGAGCACCGACGTGTTTGCATAAAGGTGGAAAGGCTATATATACCATGCCTTAAAGGCATTCAAAATTATCCTTGCTTCAAAACATGATTGCATGCGAACTGTGAAAGAGGAAGCTCGTGAGAAAACAACGATTTCGTATTTCCTTGTGGCAGTGATTGAGAATAATTTGAAAGGATGAAAATTTTGAGAGCCAGCTAGGCAGCATGGCCTAGTGGCAAGGAGGCATTGGCTAAAACATTGAGGCATCGAGTGGCCTACATTCGAAATACGATGGCAGTGTTTGCATTGTGTTGGAAGCGCCAAGGGAAGGCGCACATTTTTATCTTTGGTAGAGAAAGGAAGGTTCATAGAGCACGTGGTGCTCTCCCCTTCCCAAGCGAGCGCTTAGCTCGAGCGGTGGTTGGAGCCATGGCTAAGGCGTTGGTCATGGGCTGCGTTGAGGGTTTGAATCCCTCCAAAGGCAAGGTAATTAAATTTTGATTATTTTTAATATTGCCTAAATTTTGGAGTTAAAAGGGTTGCTAGTTGGAAATAGTTGAAAGGGTTGCTAGTTGAAAATTTGTGTTTGTTGGAAATTATTTTTGGAGTTATAAGGAGTTTGATTTTATTTTTAATAAAGTCTTAAATTATTATATTTGCATATTGGAGGAGTAAGACTTTAAGAGTGTTGATTTTATTTTTAAAGGGATTTTTGCCAAAAAGATTATTATGAAGGTGTTGGATATTATTTTAAAGTTGGAGTGATAAGGTGTATTTTGTTTGATATCATTTTGTATTGTGATTCATTGAGAAAATTATTATCTTCTAACCCTTGTTGAGATTGGCAAAGAAGTGATTGTGAGTGTGGCAGATTTGTGTGGTTTACTCCTTGTCAAGAAAAAGGTATGGGCAAATTCTTCCATAGTTGAGTTGATTGATTGGTTTTCTGAAAATAAGTTTGGAGTGAAAAGGACTTGATTAGGGTTTCCTTTTCGAGAGTGTTTGAGTTAATGCTTCAAGGTTTTCTGGAATAAAGAGTTGTTGTTAAAACCTTGTTTGATAAGCATTGTTGTTGAAGCCATTGGTTGTGTGAAGAATTTGAGTTAGAGTTTTGAAAAGAACATGAGTATCATTGTTATGTGAAGATTGTTTTATAAGCATTGTTGTTGAAGTAAGTTGTTGTGCAAAGAACTTGAACTAGGGTTTGAAAAGAACATGAGTATCATTGTTATGTGAGATTTGTTGTTGAGCATTGTTGGAAATATTTTGAGTTGGTGGTTATATGCTTGGACTAGGGTTTGTGAGAAAGGGTTGTTTCTTGAGTGATTGGTTGAGTAGAGTTGGTTGAGCCTAGTCAAGTGGTTGTATGAAGTGATTGTTCAAGTTCCATAAAACAAACTATCCTATATTCTGATTTGAGTTGAGAAAGTGATTGAGCATTGAGTTAAAACATATTGAGTCTCTAACAATTCACTTTATGTTTCTATGAGATTGGATAAGTTCTATGTGGACTTATTAAGTTTTTTTTTTGTTTAAGTTCTGTGGACTTATTGAGCAAATTTGGACAAGTTCTGAGTGGACTTATTGAGCAGATTTGAGCAAGTTCTAAGTGGACTTGTTGAGCATATTTGAGCAAGTTTTGAGTGGACTTGTTGAGCAGATTTGAGCAAGTTCTGAGTGGACTTGTTGAGCAGATTTGAGCAAGTTCTGAGTGGACTTGTTGAGCAGATTTGAGCAAGTTATGAGTGGACTTGTTGAGCATATTTGAGCAAGTTTTGAGTGGACTTGTTGAGCAGATTTGAGCAAGTTCTGAGTGGACTTGTTGAGTAGATTTGAGCAAGTTCTGAGTGGACTTGTTGAGCAGATTTGAGCAAGTTCTGAGTGGACTTGTTGAGCATATTTGAGCAAGTTCTGAGTGGACTTGTTGAGCAATTTGAGCAAGTTTGAGTGGACTTGTTGATATATTGAAAGATTTGTGCTAGATCGAAGGACTATGTTTAGTGCAGATTTGAGATAGAGATTTGGAGGTGATAGAGAAGAGAGGATAGTAGTCTCCAGTGGATAGAGATCCATCAGCCAGGGTAGTGAGGATAGGTCTTCTGAGTGGGGACAAGAGTCTTCAGTGGAGAGAGATCCACAAGCCAGTGCAGTGGAGGCAGTAGTCTTCTAGAGGATCACCAGCCAGAGTAGAGGAGAAGGAGTTCTCCTATGGATAGAGATCCATGAACTTGATTTAGGGGATTGATATCTCCTTTGGATAGAGGTCCATAAATATTGTAATAGGGAAGGATTCCCAAGAGATTGATTGAGAAAATTTTAGTAAAATATTTTCTCCGTGGAGTAGCCCACATTGGGTGAACCACGTAAATTGTGGTGTCTCTATTGTGTATGGTGTTTTGTGCATTGCTTTGATTACTATTGTTGATATTGCTATCTATACATTGCATAATATTGATTGGGAAAGAAAAGTAAAAAGTGGTCTTATATTGTTCACCCCCCTCTCAGTATAAGCTTGTGTTCTTCATTTAACACTTCATTGCCAGAGCTATGGAAGTATGTTATTAACAAGGTGGAATATAAACTTACCTAGTGGTCCACGAAGAAGTTCTCCCTTGTTGGTAAATTCCAAATTTGCACCAAAGTCCTTGCGGCCACCCATGTTTATTATTATTCTTGCTAGATATCGTCTAAAAATTGCTCTAAGAAGCTTGATAAGCTTTTGCAATAATTTGTATGGTCCTCTTCCAATAATAGTTTGAGATTTCATTCTCTTGCCTGAGAGTATTTTTATCTTCCTAGAAGCCATGATGGACTTGGTATTCATAATACCCAACATCAAGGTTTCTCCCTCTGTGTTAAGTGGGTCATCAGAGCCCTCACAGGTAATGAGGTTTGGAATATTCTCATCTGACACTATATCAGTGAAGGTTCCCATTTTGGTCATAAGAGTTGAAGGAGCATGGGGTTCCCTTCCCTCCTTGTTGCCCTTGTTTCTATCAAAGTGTTAGAATTCTTTATCATTAGGAGCATTTGGAAATATTGGGAGAGTGTTAAGCCTTGGCTTAGATGGAATGGCTAGAGCTTCTAGCATGGCCTCTCCATCAACCAGATGAATTTTTGGTGGTCACCTGTTGTCACCTACTAGGGTTCCCTACTTGTGCAAGTTTCCTGGGTTCATGCACTTAGATTCTTTTGCAAAGGTGTGTTATGCATTACTAATTTATTTTCTCATACTACCAGGGATTGGCTCCATTGGGATGACTTCAAAGCCAAATTTGGACTTAGTCACTCTAATAGGGATACTTTTGAGGCTATCAAGGTTGCTCTCCCTGGATCTATGTTACACAAGATTTATGTGCTTTTGCAATGACCTTAGTGGAAGGACTAGAATCGGTATCCAAACACCCTGCTACAAAACTATAAGGCTCGATTGGGTAAGGATGGCTCTCTCCTAGCCTCCCCATGATTGATAAGCTCAATCAACGGTGGAAGGTCTCCTCCCCTCGACCTTTTTGGATGCACAGGTTCCAAACTTCTTGGGATCCTTTCTTGGAGCCCAAACTTTCCTATTTTTCCTGGATTTTTTTGCAACAAGGGCTTCCTTTTAGGGAGTGTTTTAGAATTTAGGCATCCCTAAGCCTTCTTGTCATTTTATATTCAATTTGAAGACATTGTCCATATTTTTTAGGTTTGTGCTCATACTTATTTCCTCTGGGAGTGGTTTTTTTCTCTTTTTAGACCATATTCCTTCACCACATTTGGGTGGAAGCATATCATTTTGGGAGACCCCCTGTCCTTGCCAACTATTTTCTTTGAAGTGTGGCATTTGTTTTGTATGGTGACCATGTTCAGCATATGGAGAGCTAGAAATGATTGTATATTTGGTAAGTGTTCTTTCTCTTTGTACATATCTGCTTTTAAGAAGTCTAATATTATTTCTTCTATGTATTTTCATATTACATTTCCAGCCAATAAGGTGGCCATGGATCTCACTCATATTTAGGAGCTTATTGATCGTGGGGGGATGCATCGTGCACAGTAAATCATATTCCTTTTGAGCAGGATACTCCTCGAAGCTGATCCAGGTCTAGACAATAGTGTTGCGTGCTCCCAAACTGCACTCCTATCCCAGCTCAAGATCCTTATAGAGATGGTCATGGCTACTTGACTATTCCTCTCTCCCCCCAACTCCTCAACTTGACACCAGGAATAATTTAGGAGCTTCAATGATTGCTGCCAGCTAAGAGCCATTTGTTTATAGCTGGGAGGATGTTCCCATCACTTCTAGATAGGGGAGGGACTCAGTGCCAAAGTCTTTTGATGCTACTTTTCGATGTGAATCAATCCCAGGGGTGGCTAAACCTATAGAATGGAACCTCATCATTATGTAATCAGTTAGTTTTGTTGGCCATCAGTTTTGTAAGATATTTTATTAGTTGTAAATTGTTTGCTTGGGTTCCCACTCTATTTTGATAAGGATGTTTTTTTTGGTTGCTTGGGTTCCCGCTCTATTTTGATAAAGATGATATTTTTCTAATCCCCTATAGTTGAATTGCACTTGTATGTATTTGACCTTGAGTTTCATTACACCAATAATAACATAGAACAATAAGCCCTTTTCTTGAGCTAAAAATTGTAAAACAATTAAATATTTAAAGCTTATTAGTGTTTGGTGATGCAAAGTTTGTCATCAAACAAGTAAAAGGATAAATTAAAAAAAATGATCTCCTTGGGAGGTATAGAAACATGGTTTTAGATGAATTAGAGGCATTCAATTACTTTAACTTCTAGTCCATTCTCAAAGCAAAAAATAGGATGGTAAATAGACATCAACTTTTCTTTTGAATTCCTAACTACCTATTTTTTTCATTCAATGGAGATGCCACAAGTTATAGGTAATTTAATTTCTAGAAAGTGTTCCAAATAAAAAAATATTTTTTTTTTTGTAAATTTTAGGATAAAACCATCATTTATATTTTGAATGAAGTCAACCTCTCAAGTTTGGCATGTTTCTAAAGAGATAAAAAAATTAATTTTACAATTGAAAAGAAACAAAATTGTAAAGGGATTAAATTCTCTTGAGGAGTTGTTTCACCATCATAAATAGTACGTGAAGAAAAAATATTTTATCAATAATGTTGCTTTGAATGAATATGAGCAATTTAATATCAAATCAAAAGAAGATTATAAATTTCTCTTTATTAGAGGATGTTGGACAAGTATAAATTTATTTCTTTGTTTAAATAGTTTAAATATGTCTTTGCTCGGATATATGATAATTTGAAAACATATAGGATTGAAGAGTTATGCGATGTAAGTTCATGAAAAAAGGATTCAAATCCATTGCAATAAATCCATTATAGTTTCATTCCTATAATTTAAGACATCATTAAAAAGGATATTGATAGATTGATCAAAGCTAGAGTTTTTCCTACCTAGAATTCTACTTCTGTAACAACCCAAAATTTAAGGGGTTGCTATTTGTTTTTTATAAAAATATACAATACTTAACACTAGAAATGCAATGCTAAACACTAACACAAGAAACTACAAGGATAACTAAGTCAACCCTAAGTTCAAGTTCTCTATCCTTTTTTAATACCAACCTTCTATCTAGCATTTAATCAGGATACACCCATATCCATACCATGGATAAATCCATCATCGTAGGTATACTACATGTATTGTGATAGCTATTAACCACATATCAGTTAGGGTTAGCTTATATCCTTCAATAAATCAAAGGGTAAGTTCATATCTATACTTTGCACAAGTTTGTATGTGCAAGTAAATGATGTGTCCATAAATAGGACACTCATCTAATCATCATGATGGGGTAGCCCAATCCTTTCATAGTTTATCTCATTTGAACTTGCTAGGTTGTATAGTCAAACCAATTTTGTTTTGTTTTTACTAAGTTTATGAAACATGGTCCTAAGGGACCTGATAAATCCCCTAGGTTCTTCTATTTCTATACATAAGTTAACACTCTAGCCCTCTAAATATCTAAAGAAATTACTAAACCATTATATTAACACTCTAGCCCTATAATGTATTTGTGATAACCATAAATATCACTAGGCAAACACCAACTATTGACAAATTGGTGAATCTAATTCAAAATATGGAAGCCTCTTATACATTACAATATGAGTATCATGTTCTTCTCTTAAATTAAAAGGGGAAGGAGCAATTCAAAAGAAGCACAAGATCTTGATAGTACTTATGCCATCAAGAAACAATTATCTCATGCAAAATATGTGTGCACTTTATGCAAACATGGTCACACATTGAAATAATGTTGACACAATACTTTCACAAATGGATCCTCTCCTCAAGTTAAGTATTTTTTGTAGAAGAAGAAGTAATCAAATGATAAGAGAAATCTAAATTGGAAAAGTAAGAAATTACATCAACAACATGGTAGTGTTTTCAAACTCAACTACTCATGAGAAGAAGAGTATGACCACTCAAGAGAAGAAGATGATGCATATGCTACTCATGATCAATAAATTCATTCTAGTGATGTTTGGCATGTCTGTTCTAGAACAACCAAACATATGACCAATTAAAAAGACTAGTTCTAGACTCTTGACTATTCCAATTATATAAGATAGATCTCTCTAGGTGATGACACATCCTATGACATCAAAGACATAGGTGATGTTAATTTTCAACTTGTTTCACACACATGCAAGATAAAAAAAGTATTTTATCTTCCAAGATTCATTAAGAATCTACTCTCCATCAATCAATTACTCAACCATAACTTGAAGGTTGATTTTGACAAACGATAAGGCTCTAAGGTATGTCTAAATTGCCACAAGGATAGAAAAGTTATGATATTTGCACATGGGAAAGGAATAAGAAATATTTTAAAGCTCCATAGAGTACATCATTACTATTATGCATTAATTGTTAAATCTAATGTTTTTGCATCACTCTGACATTAACGATATGAACATTTAAGTTTTATTCATTTTCTTATACTTTAAAAGAAGCACATGGTTTGAGGTATTCCTTACTTGAATAAATGTATTCAACTTTGCTCTTATTTATTATCTAGAGAGCAATATCAAGTTTCATTTGGTTATTTAGAATGTTGATCCAAAGGGTCTCTTGATCTAGTTCATATCGATCTTTGTGGGACCATGGATCCAAGCTATAATGGCTCCTAGTTTTTTTAACTTTTTGTTGATATTAATATTCACAAATTATGGGTATTCCTCTTACATAATAAATGTGAAGACTTTTACTACTTCAAATAATTTAAGGCTCAAGTTGAGACATTAATAGGTTATTGGATCCATGTACTCTACTCAGATCGAGGGAGGATTTTACCAATAATTAGTGTTAGCTTTTGATGAAGTATGCTATGGGATATGGCAATCTCTAGATGCAGAAAATATGAAGGAGAGTAATTATGCAATATGACTGAAGTATACTATAAATAGAAATGATGAAAATAATACAATGCAACTATGGAGGAAATGAACACTCCATGAATATATGCTAAAGGACTACATTGTACTCCATCACCAATGGAGTTTACCTTCTACACTACTACTACCTATTGTGATATTCAATCACTTACTATGAGGCCCTTTATATAGGAAGATGGGTTCCTTGGCCAACACTCTACCTAGTTGTACAAGGGGACACCTTGCACATTTACAACTTGCACATTGACACTTGTGCATTTATTACATTACTTGAAGTAACTAGCTAACTTCCCCCTAAAGTAATCTCCTACTCTAACTATGTACCAAAGGTGGTACATTTACATGACCCAAATGATGTAATATACTCTAACACCCCCTTGTATTACATTATTTGGGTATTGAAGACTTTAGTCTTCAATATGGATCTTCTTCTTGAGAATGGTCTTGATCAGGTTCTTCTTTAGCTGCTTCAGTCTTCATGTTATAGCTTCTTGTCTTTTCCAATCCTCTGTTCTTTGATATCAGATGTCTTTGATGAACTAGTGATCTCATGATTTTGCATGTCTCAAGTGGATCAGAATTGACCCATTTTCTCTCCTTTGAATCTCTGTATGACCTATTTCTCTGACCTTCATGAGTATCAAGCTTGAGCTCATTGTTAGTAGATGCTTCTGGAATAATATTTTGAAAGTAACAATCTATTTTGTGTAGTAATATTTCTTCATGGCTTTTATAGTACTTGTATTTATAGTAGCAGAAGAAAGATGAGTGATTTTTCCCTTCACAATATTTGCATGGATGGAAATTCCAACAATTGATCTTCTCATGACCGTATTGATTGCAATAGGTGCACAGTAAAGATGTTTTGACTGCTTTGTAGTCTATCTTAGGGATATCATGTTTATCTATATCCTTGACTAGATCCTTAAACCATATGTGCACAATTGAAGCTATTCCATATTTACTTCTTTGTATGATGTCTTCTTGATCTATCTTTTCTTCTCCCTTTTGAATGTGATCTTTTGTGTTTTCATTGGTATAGTTATCATCAGTTTCATTAGAAGAATCTATTTTTTCGTAGCTATTTGTTTTAGAACTTATTTCACATCTTATTGATTCTTCCTTTCCTTTTTCCTTATTGTTATCCATTGTATTATCAATCATGATTTTAATCCATATTGGTATTTTTCTCATTCCACTTCTAAGTGTATTGCTTAACGTGCTAGTAGTCATATTTATAGCTCCTTAGATTAGAGTATAAAGTGCTTTTGTTAGTGCTTGTATCTTATGAGATAGAATCTTCTAAGTAGTCTACCTTATAACTCCCTAGTTTAGAGTATATGAACTTGATTTGATAAAACCTTTATAGAACTTAGGTTTTGTGGACTTCCTTATATCTCCCTAGTGGTTAGAGCATGCAATATGATTGATAAAGTGCTTTTTGGAATAGTAGTTCAATTTTGGGTTGATTTTGTAAAGTTTTGTAAATACCAAAAATCAACTTTTATTACACCTTATTACTCCTATTGAACTAAGCACTTTCTAATTTGAAGAAGTTCTCAAAGTTGGATTTCTTTTACCCCTTTAATGTGTTTATGAGACAAGTATATCAATTGATTCCAACCCTTGATAATATTTAATGAACCTCTTTCTATATCCCTTGATATTTAATAGTTTAATGTTTCTAAATTCCAATAATTTATTTTGGTGTAGTATTCCTTATAACTCCCTAATTTGGAATATTAGAAAACAATAATATTTGCAATAATAGGGTTTTAATTTCCTAAGTAGAAACCCTTATATCTCCTACTTTATTATTTGCAAATATGTAAATGTTCTTGAAATGGGCTTGCTTAATATATTACTAATGCTTGTTGAATGCTTTGCAATAGTAAATGAATTATATCCTTATAACTCCAATGTCACTTAGACTTAAAGCAAGCAGATTTAATATGAACTTTACCTTAGTAATCCTTGTGGCTCAATGTATCCACTAGCTAGTGTGGATGAGAATTTAATGTTCTCTCTAGATGGCATTGGTACTAGTTTCCTCCTTGAATGGCGCTTGGACAATGCAAATATTCTCCAATAGAAGAGCGTTGGAGTTGTTGGTTTATGATAGCTCTTTAATGCAAGCTAGTATACTTACACTCCTCTTGAATGGTGCACAAGCTCCTTTCTTGATTTAGCTTCTTGCTATGAATGTGCTTCTACACCTTTCAATGCTTTGATCGTGCTTTTGACTTTGATATTTCCTCCTCCAAGTTGAGTGCTTTAAATAGCATGAATTCCTCTTCAAATTTTGGACAAGTGGTAATTAGGAGTTACAATAAATATGGATGTTGAGATTCTTCCAATGCTCATTCCCTTATGTAATGATAGCAAAGATATGTAACCTCCTAATGATTTCGTAACCGCTCGAAGGAAGGTGTTCAATTATTCTTTGAGCATTGAGGAATGAAATGGTGCTTGGTGTGTTCCTACCAAGTGGCACTACATGCACACTCTCCCTCCAATATTTTATAGCTCATATATTCCTTGCCAGAAAATGCTCTTGATAACGCTTTCTTTCCAAGCCAACGTATTTGTTGTATGGGTGGCTCCAACTATGGTGATGAGGAACGATCTTATGGCACTCCAATGGTGGTCTTATGGAAAACCAAGGGCTGATTTGAGTGCTTCTCTTTGGTAGACATCTTCTCCAAGCTACATCTTGGGTATAACACCTTTTAGCTTTGTTCTTCGATGCTTTCAATATGCTATAATAGCTCCTTGTTCCTTGCTTAATAGTGTTGTCCTATCCACGTTGATAGCTATGTCATAGAAATGTAGGTGATAAACACCCTTAATGTTGTCTCTTTTCTCATAGATGCTAATCGATAATGGCCTTCTTATATTGGCCTTAATGTTGTAGGTGGATGCTTGCTCTAGGTGCTCAAATTGGTGTCTTTAGGTACCTAAAAATGTGAGCCCTTCGATGGCTCTTGTCTTTTGCTCAAACTCAGCCCTTATTCCTATTGAGATGATGATCATGCTTGCAAACCCTAAACCAGCTTCTCTTCTACCTCTGTTGATGTGCAAGCAATGTAGAACACCTATTGTTTTGGTGTCTTGAGACACTCAATACTCTGACCTCTTTTAGAGGTATATGGTGCTCCAATGTATTATGAATAAGAGACCTTATTTTGCACCAAATTTTAGTGTATTCTTTGTCTCTTTTAGATGCTATTTCCTTCTCTGTTATGAAGGCTCCTCGCTATATAGCTTGAGGACTTTTGATGCTTTCTTCTGGCTTCTTGGATATGGCCTCTACTTGCTCTTATTATTTTGAGAGTAATGTATTGTTGCCTTTCTTATTAGACAACACTAATATCTAACTTTTTACTTGGATAGTATAATAAGAATAGATCCAAGCTAATATGCCTTTTTGGAAGTAGAAATTTCTGCACTTACACTTTTAATGAAACCCTAAGTGCACCTTGAATCTGAGACTCACCAAGTCTCGATTTGTAGCTTCCTTCAAGGATTTTAATGGTGGATTTCTTCTCCACTCTTTGATTTGTATTGGTGGCTTCTTTTGGCCATGAAATGCTGTAGGTTTTGTGCACCAAATAGTGTCTCTAGACACTTTGATAGTATGTTGGTTTTTGTGCCCTTGATCTTAACAATCAAAAAACACAAAATAATCCTTTGAGAGTAACTAGTTTAATGAACAACTAGTATAGTGCAATGAATCAATAATACCTCTAATTTAATGCACTTTAATTCTCACCTTATTTCTCCTGTAAATAAGCTCTCAAAGTAGTTTCAAATGCACTTAATAATCTCTGCAACTTTTAAGAGTAATTATAAAGAACCCTTAAATAATCTGTAATTCTTCACTACAATTAGTGTTGTAGGATGTAGTCTTCTTGCTTTCTAGATAGATAATAGGTAGATGATATATTTATTTCTTTCGAAATACATCCAACTCCTATTTTAATGTGCAAATAAATCTCTTAAAAGAACTATCTTTTGCACCTTCTTGAAGACTGTAATATGAGCCCTTCTTTTTGCAACTTTAATCCAAATATGGTGCTTAATGAGACTTGATAATGAACCCTAATTTAAAGTTCAACTAATTGCACCCAAGTTGCTTACCTTTAATGGCTTCTGTAGATGATGTAGATCTTGGTGTTTAGATTCACCAAGTTGTTGCCTTGTGATGAATGAATTCCGTAGCTTCTTGTTGGCTGTCCAAAACAACTTCTTGCTTCACCAAAATGTGGTCTCGAACCTTCTGTCTTGAGCCTAGGGTTTGGTGGCTTGATCCTTCAAGTGATCTTCTATTTTCTATTGTAGATTCAGAAAACTCTTATCTCTAAAATGTGCCTTCTTGTTGTGAGAGGTAATCTCCAAATCTCTTGGATTTGGTAGGCTTCTTCTGTCTGAATCCTCCTTCAATCTTCTTGTTGAATTCTGACTTCAAACAGGATCTTCTTCTCAAGATTCTGAATGTCTTGAGGTCTTCACTAGATTCTTCCTTCTCTCTTGGGCTTGTTGTTGGATGGCGATAATTGTCCCAAGTCCTTCACTATCAGGAGCTTCTCCTTGGTAGTGGATTTCTCCAATGAGTTCTTCTAGGAACTCCTTTGATGATGCTTCTATAAGTTCTGCAACAAGGCTCTCCAAGCCTTTTCCTTGTTTCTCCTAGAGACCTCTCCAAGGTCTTCAATCTTGCAGCTTCTCTGGTCTTCTGAATGAGACCTTTTCTTCAATCTTCTCCTTGTGGAAGTGTTGGTGATGAGATCTTCTTCTCGGATCTCTGAATTTTGTTGCTTCTTTGATCAAGAACAAGACTTTGCTAGTCCCTCTTTATCTCTTCCAAGATTGGAAGTTTTCCAATGAGATCTTCTATGGATCTCTTCAGCTTCTTCTAGAACAGATCTTCAATCTATTGTTTCCAATGGGGTCTTTTCTTAGACCTTTTCAACTTCACTAGTTATTCTTGAAACTAGTGGTATGAGTTTTGTGTTGAGTCCTAGTCTTCATAGTCTTGTGGAAAGACTCTAGCTAATCTACAATTCATAGTATTCAATGGAGATCACCAATATCCTATCTTCTATTTCTCAATCTTTTGAGTCTTCTTATAGATCAGAACTCTTCTCTAGAGTCTTCTTCTAGATCAAGTACTCTTCTTTGGAGTCTTCTTCAGGATTAAGGCTTCTTGTGGCCTCTTCTTCTAGATCAAGGCTTCTATGGCCTTTTCTTCTGGATCAAGGCTTTTATGGCATTTTCTTCTAGATCAAGGCTTTTGTGGCCTTTTCTTCTAATGTGAAGTTTTCAATCTAGCAATGGAGATCTCCAATCTCCAAACTTCACCAAGACTCTTCTCCTAGAGTCTTTTCCAAAATCTATTTTTTGCAACAAAGAACTAATCTCTACATGAGGAAAGCACATAGACTTTCAGGCAACGAAGGTGAAATCCTTCTCTATCTATTGTAGGAAGTGTCCCAACTTTTGAGAGTTAATTTTCTGCAACAAAAAACTTTAGACAGTAGTTAACATGAAAAAATCTAGATCTGTAAATAGTCTTCACTAGTTGATTCGTCAATCTAGTGGAATGAATGTTGAGTCCTAGTCTTCATGAGTTTTTCTACAACTCTGTGGAAAGACTCTAGCCAGATGTGATCTCAGTATTTCTGGAACTGATATTTACTTCAGTACTTGTGACTCTCCCTATTCCTATATGTATTCATCGTGGCTCTGATACCACTATTAGCTTTTGATGAAGTATGCTATGGGAGATGGCAATCTCTAGATGCAAAAAATATGAAGGAAAGTAATTCTGCAATATGACTGAAGTATACTATAAATAGAAATGACGAAAATAATACAATGCAGCTATGGAGGAAATGAACACTCCATGAATATATGCTAAAGGACTACATTGTACTCCATCACCAATGGAGTTTACCTTCTACACTACTACTACCTACTGTGATGATTCTATCACTTACTATGAGGCCCTTTTATATAGGAAGATGGGTTCCTTGGCCAACACTCTACCTAGTTGTACAAGGGGACACCTTGCACATTTACAACTTGCACATTGACACTTGTGCATTTATTACATTACTTGAAGTAACTAGCTAACTTCCCCCTAAAGTAATCTCCTACTCTAACTATGTACCAAAGGTGGTACATTTACATGACCCAAATGATGTAATATACTCTAAAATTAGTTTCTACTTTCTTGAAGAAACACAACATTCATTGAAAATTGATAACAACTTAGACACCACAATATAATGGTGTTGCTAAACATTGGAATAGAACCATCATGGAAATGATTCATTATATGTTAAAATATTCTTAACTTGCATATTCTTTTTAGACAAATGTAGTACTTACTAGACTTTACTTGCTCAATAGTGCCCCCACTACAACACTTGATCACATCAATCCTAAAGAAGCATGGACTAGATATAACCCATCAATATTTGATGTTCATGTTTTTTGTTGTACAACACATATGCACATCCCAAAGGAGAAGAGGTAAAAATTGGATGATAAGTATAATTAGTTCATTCTATTAGGCTATAGTATATAGATTATTTGATCTGGCTACCAATAAATTGTATATTAGCTATGATACCATTTTTTTATAAGAAAAATAAGTCACTTTCATCTTATCCATAGGAATATTCATCCAATTATATTTTAGTAGTATTTAATAGTGATGAAGATGAAGAAATGATAATGAGACAGTTTTTGATGACAACAATGATGAAGATAATAATGATGGTGATGTGGACCAATCTTCTCCATAATATTACAAATGATAAAATACCCAATAGGACCAAGGACATGTAGTATGGCTTGTGATGAGGTAAAAATGGCTTTGATAAGTACTATTGTATAAACTTTTGAACCATCCATAGTTCAATAATATCTTTAGTCTAAGTCTTGAAAGGATGATATGGATACTAAATATGAAGCATTAATGAAGAACAAGATTTGGCAACTTGTTGACCTTACACCAAGGAAGAAGGTCATTGGATGTAAATGGATCTTCAATACCAAATATAAGTTAGATGGTTGCATTGATAAATACAAGGTGTGAATTGTAGTCGAGGGCTATGCACAAAAGGAGGGCATTGACTATAAAGAAATATTTGCATCTACATCTAAAATCAAGGTCATCAGAATGTTGTTTGCTCTAGTTGCACACTTTGGATGAAGGGTTCATCAAATAGACATCAAAAGTGTCTTCCTCCATAGAGATTTGAAGGAAGAAGTCTACATGACTCAACCATAGGGATATATTACACTTGGACAAGAAACAAAGGTGTATAAATTGATTAAATATCTCTATAATCTCAAATAGGCTCCTTGAGCTTGGTATATAGATGAATATTTTGAAAAACATGGTTTCAAGAGAAGTCCATATGATCCAAATTTGTACCACAAAGAGCAAGGGGGGATGTTTTGATTAGTATTGTATATGTATATGATTTGGTCATCATATGTAGCTCTAAAAAATTATTGCCTTTTGTCCCTCCATAGGGGCTTCTGGGGGTCTCCTCTATTTATGGGACCCGACAACCATTGAAGGGAGAGTTCTTTCAGTCTCAGATAGAACCATCAACATTCTATTTACTAATAAAAACACTCACCTCCAGTGGATCGCCACCAATTTTTATGGACCTAACAGTCCCATTAATAGAAGATTGTTGTGGGATAACATTTTTGCAATGCGTAACAACTTTGTAGACTTTCCATGGATGCTCTGTGGCGATTTCAATTCTCCCCTCCAAATGTTTGATAAACAAGGAGGCAATCCGATCACCAGCAGCTGCATTGAAGACTTCAACGAATTTTTCAACCACAATTAGCTAATAGACGTGCCGCTCCAAGGGTCCAACTACACATGGAGCAACAGAAGAGCGAGAATCCATCACATCCAAATCCGTCTAGACAGATTCCTCTTATCCAAAGAACTCATTCCTGTTTTGGGCGATGCCAGGCTTCATAGCCACCCTAAAATTGGCTTCGACCACAATCCCTTAATCCTGGATTGTTCTCGCCCCCATCAAATCTTCAAAACCACTTTCAGGTTCGAAAATATGTGGCTTACTCATCCAGATTTAGGCCGGTGTATTCGCCAATGGTGGTAGCAGGACTTCTATCCAAACCCTCTCATGAATCTGTTCCTCAAATTGAAAGCGGTCAAAATCAAGCTGAAATGCTAGAATAGGGATGTCTTCAGCAACCTCTTTATCGAGAAAAAGCATTTGATGGATGAGCTAAAAAAGGTGGAAAATTTTATTCAAGTAGGAGATCTGAGGGCCGAGATTTTCCTTGAAGAAAAGAGCTTCCTTTCAAATTTTCACAATGCCTTGGCTAAGGAAGAGACTTACTGGAGGCAAAAATCTAGAAACCTCTGGCTCAAAGAAGGAGACACCAACACGAAGTTTTTCCATGCTTCCACCATGCATCATAGAGGCTCTAATAAAATCTTTGAGCTGACCAAGGCTGATGGTTCCATTGTCACTGACATCCAAGCAATCAGACAGGAAGTTGTTTGCCACTTCCAAGAAATCTTAGGTCCAAGCACTGACTGCCATCCTCGCACTTCAAGTTCTTTGCTACAGCACATCCCAAAGTTGGTGTCTAACAATGATAATGGAAAATTGCTTGAAAGCTTCACTGAAGAGGAGATCAAAGAAGCTCTGTTCGCAATGGTACCTGATAAGGCCCCCGAACCTAATGGCTTCCCACCCTGGTTTTTTCAACATTTCTAGGATATTGTGGGCCAAGATGTTGTTGCGGTTAAATTCTTCCAGAGAGCCAAAAATATGTTGAGAGAAGCCAATTCCACTTTCATTTTTTTAATTCCCAAGTCCAATGATTGTGCTTCCCTTTATGATTTTAGACCGATTAGTCTTTGCAGTGTCATTTACAAACTTATCACCAAAGTTATGGCAAATAGGTTGAAAGAAATCCTTCCCTCCATCATCGATTAGTGCCAAGGGAGCTCGGTCAAAGGAAGATTCATTTCGGATGGAGTGATAACTATCCATGAACTGGCCCATTCGGCATCAAAAAATAAAAAACCCAGCATGTTCCTTAAGCTTGACATGAACAAGGCTTTCGATCGGGTCTCCTGGAAATTCCTGTTCGAAGTCTTGGAAAAGTTTGGGTTTCACAAAGAATGGATCAAGATGGTTCACGAATGTGTCTCGACTACTTGGTTCTCGGTTCTTATCAATGGCTCACCCATAGGTTTCTTCCAAAGTTTCAAGGGCATCCATCAAGGGGACCCTTTGTCCCCCTTTCTCTTCATCATTTTGGCCGAAACCCTTGGAAGAACCCTTTTAGCTGCCTGCAATAGTGGTCTTGTTTTCGGGATCAAACCATCCTCAACTTCCAAAGCCATATCCCATCAACAGTTTGTGGATGACACTATTCTATCCTCTAATGCTTCCATCCCCGAAGCAAAAATCATTAAGAACATCCTTGATTCTTATGAAGAGGCGGCTGGTCAGAAAGTCAACTACCACAAAAGCAAGCTATACTTTCTTAATACTCCCAATCACAGAAAAAATAGGATTGATGAGATCCTTGGGTGCAACATTGGGAGCCTTCCAACTACTTATCTTGGATTACTGCTTTTCCATGGCAGATCTGTCTCGGCTATGTGGAATCCTGTTTTAGATCACCTCAACAAGAAACTAACGGGGTGGAAAAGCTCAATGCTCAGCTAGGCAGCCAAAGCCACTCTGGTTCAAGCTTGCCTTCAAAGCATCCCTATTTTTTTCTTATCTATTTTCAAAGCTCCAACTACCATCTGCTAAAAAATTGAACAAATTCAACGCAGATTCCTTTGGGCTGGAAACAAAAACAAGAACAAATTTTTGCTAGTCGCCTGGGACAGGGTCTGCTCCAAGAAAAAGGATGGAGGACTCGAATTCAGAGACATCAAGCAAATGAAATTTGCCCTCATTGCCAAGTAGGCCTGGAGACTTACCATCAATGAAAAAGTCACCTGGATTGATATCATTAAAGCTAAGTACCTCCACCAGTTGTCCTTTCTTGGAGAGCACAACCTCCCTATCGGATCCCATTTCTGGAATGGCATAATCAAAACAAGGAAAATTGTCATGGAAGGCTTAAGGTGGTGTCTAGGAACTGGAATGACCATCCATTTCTGGGACGACCTGTGGATCCATGATAAACCTCTCAGCCAAGATCCGCATCTTACAATACTCAAGGCGACTACCGAAGCCACCTTTGGAGATAACGTGTGCCACTTCATTAACCAGGGTCCTACAAGACATGAATGGAAACACCTGGCTCTTAACGGGCCCAAGCATATCACCGAGGCTCTCAGGCATTTACAAAACTTGTTGAGGACTTGTATCATCCCAAACTCTTAACGTCAAGAATCTAGAACCTTTGGAGATAAGACCTTGGGAATGATAGGTTATGGCAGAGGCGCGGGCCCTATTCCAAAGTTTGATCCTCATGGAAGGGCTGACCATCAATAAACTTATCATCGAAGGAGACTCGTTGCACTATATTAACTGGCTCAATGGTACCGCTAAGCCTCCTTGGGCCCTTGCTTCGATTTTCCAAGATTGCAAGGCCCTAATTGGCAATTACCCAGAATTAACCATTAAGCATCAATACCGAGAAGGAAACAAAGCTGCGGACTAGCTTGCAAACAAGGGAGTCGGTGAATCCGACATTCAAGTGTGGAGAGACTCCTTCCCCATCGGCCTAAGGAACGATCCTACAAGTTTCAATGTTTGCACAATGTGAGTTGTTGCTAGGGGATTGGTTTGGTATGTTGTTGAAACTTGTCACGATATCGCGACAAGTTTTCCTTCTCCTCCTTCGGTAGTGAAAATGCAACATGTCACGATTTCATGACACTTTTCATCTTTGGCCGCAAAAATGCAACATGTCACGATATCGCGACATTTCTTTCTCCTGTGGGCGCAACGTTGCAACTTGTCGTGATATCGTGACACTTTTTTCTCCTGTGGGTGCAACGTTGCAACTTGTCGCGATATCACGACACTTTTTTCTCCTTTGGTCGCGGTGTTACATCATGTCACGATATCGTGACACTTTTTCTCTTTCGGTCGGGATGTTGCAACATGTCACGATATCGCGACACTTTTTTCTCCTTTGGTCGCGACGTTACATCATGTCGCGATATCGCGACACTTTTTCTCATTCGGCCACGGCGCTGCTACATGTCGCGATATCGTGACATCTTTTCTCTTTGGCCGTGATGTTGCAACATGTCATGATATCATGACATATTTTCTCTTTGGCCGCGATGTTGCAACATGTCGCGATATCGCGACACTTTTTCTCTTCGGCCGCGATAATGCAACATGTCGCGATATCGCGACACTTTTCTCTAACCACGATAATGCAACATGTCGCGATATCGTGACACTTTTTCTCTTTGGTCGCGATAATGCAACATGTCTCTTCGGCCATGGCGCTGCTACATGTCGCGATATCGCGACACTTTTTCTCTTCGGCCATGGCGCTGCTACATGTCGCGATATCGCGACACTTTTTCTCTTCGGCCATGGTGCTGCTACATGTCGCGATATCGCGACACTTTTTCTCTTTGACCGCGATAATGCAACATGTCGCAATATCGCGACACTTTTTCTCTTTGACCGCGATAATGCAACATGTTGTGATATCGCGACACTTTTTCTCTTCGGTCGTGATAATGCAACATGTCACGATATCGCGACACTTTTTCTCTTCGACCACGGTGCTGCTACATGTCGCGATATCGCAACACTTTTTCTCTTTCGATCGGGATGTTGCAACTTGTCGCGATATTGCAACACTTTTCTTTGGCAGCAATAATGCAACATGTCGTGATATCGCGACACTTTTCTCTGACCGCGATAATGCAACACGTCGTGATATCGCGACACTTTTTCCTCATCTGGCCGTGACAATGCAACTTGTCGCGATATCGCGACACTTTTTTTCCTTCGGCCATGGCGCTGCTACATGTCACGATATCATGACATCTTTTCTCTTTGGTCGCGATGTTGCAACTTTTGACCGCAATAATGCAACATGTCACGATATCGCGACACTTTTTCTCCTTGGTCACGATAATGCAACATGTCGCGATATCGCAACACTTTTTCCTCATCTGGTCACGGCAATGCAACTGGTCGTGATATCGCGACACTTTTTCTCCTTCGGCCATAGCGTTGCAACATGTCATGATATCACGACATCCTTTCTCCTTGGCCACGATGTTGCAACTTGTCGCGATATCGTGACACTTTTTCTCCTTTGGCACGACATTGCAACATGTCGAGATATCGCAACACCTTTCAACTTGTCGCGATATCGCGATACCTTTTCTCTTACAGCCGCGATGATGCAGCATGTCGCAATATCATGACACTTTTCCTCCTATGGCCGCGACAATGCTTCATGTCACGATATCGTGACATATTTTCTTCTTGGGCCTCGACGATTCAATTTGTCACGATATCGCGACACCTTTCCTCCTCTAGCTGCGACGACGAAACTTGTCGCGATATCGCGACATTGTTCTATTCTGGCAGCGATGTTGCAACATGTCATGATTTTGTGACACTTTATCTCCTTCGGCCGCGATGCTACATCTTGTCACGATATCGTGACATCTTTTCCTCCCTTGGTCGCGATGGCTCAACATGTCGTGATATCGCGACACCTTTTCCTCCTTGCTTTTCTATATGCTTGGAATCGCGAAAATGCAACATGTCGTGATATCGCGACACCTTTCTTCTTGTGGTGTTTGACTTTTTCTCTATTCTTTAGCTCTTGGGCCTCTTCGGTCGGTTTGATTAACATGTAAAATTATACTTGTACAAGGTTCAGGGACCTTTCAACACCCTTTCAACCAATCAAAAAAAAAACAATTATTTACATGATCTATCTTGAACTATGACATGATTGTCTAGAATTAGAGGTATGACAAACACATTAGTGTATATTTATCTCACAAATTTAATATGCCAAGTCACTTATTAAGAAATATTACATGAATAATTGCAAGCCCATGGTGACTCCTATGTAACTAGGCTTACAAATCTCATGATTTGACTTCTCTTAATCAATGAATGTTACTCTATGTTGATAATTGGTTGGAAGTATAATTTCCTTAACATGCACTAGGCTAGATTTCAGATTTATTGTAAGTTAGCTCTCATGATTCATGGAAGAACCAAAAGTATCCCATTGGAAGGAAGAAAATTGGATATTAAGGTATGTATAATGTACCATTGAATATGGTCTAGAATATAAGAAGAGTGATCAGTTCTTCTTAACTATCTATATATATGTAAATTATGTAGGACAAGTTGATGATCAAATATCCACTTCTAGTTATATATTCTTTCTAGGGTGTGGACCTATATTATGGGGAAGTAAGAACTAACAAATAGTTTCTCAATATTCCATAAATGCATAGTATCATTCTATATGAAATATCTGTGAGGCAATATGATTGAACCATATGTTAGCAAACATGGGAGTATCATAAACTAAACCAACAACCATGTACTATGAAAATAAAGTTATTTTAAATCTTATTCATAATCCAATGTTCCATGAGCACACCAAACATACCGAAGTTTAGTGCTATTTCATATATGAATATATTTAGGAATACAACATTAATTTCAAATTTTACCCTAGTCAGGAACAACATGAAGACATCTTCACCAAGTCACTTGCATGTGTTAAGTTTGAGGTATTTTGAGATTTTCTCTTTAATAAACTCTAAGCTATGATGTTAGAAGGTGGAATGTTAGGAAATTATTTTCATCATAGTTTGTTAGCATCGTAATAAATTGTATAGTTGTAACCATTCAATGTAGGATTCATGAGTTAGTTATTAGTTGTAGGTAGTTATAGGTTGTCTTATTAGAAGTTGTAAAGCCATATTGGAAAATATCTTATGCATTTAAATAATATTTATTCAATGAATAAATCATCAAAGCATTTCCCATCACTAATGGCTTGAAGATAAGTTTTTTATTTTTGTATCTTTATCATATCCATATTCTTAAATTTCTATCTTTAATTATCCTAGTTTTAAGATCATTACAAAAATATTTTCTTGTATTTAATTGGTAAAATAGGAGGTTATGTAAAGTTTTAACATAATATAAGTTCATATATCTAGCTTATCAGTATATCATATTATTAAAAAAGAATCTAAAAACTAGCAAAAGTTTGAAAGATATTTTTGAAATATTGTATAGGCATTTATTTAGTATGAGATATCTATAATATTTTGGATTAAACCTATACTTTTATTCCATCTCCTGGTTGCACCCATAACAGACGTGGTCTTCTATGTTCAAATTTATAGAGGTGGTCTTCTATGTTCAAATTTTATAAATGTATGTTAATATAAATTGAGGTAGATTATAAATTATTTAGTAATCTAATAGGTGTATGCGTAGTTCTTCTATGAATAATAGAAACTATCATATAATAATAATAAAATCTACGAGGAGAACGAACAAATCTCAAAGCTTAGGATTACATTTCTAGTAAGTATAAGTTTCTTTATAGTAAATAAAGAATTATTACTATAAGAAGTTATAATTATAAGAGGAAGAAAAACTTCAAATATTAAGTGTTAATATTATAACTTTTAATATGTGATGAAAGGATTTGAGCATACTAAATTACATTGTTATCATGGGTTTCTTTATCACTCATGTCATTGAGCACTATTTTTCAAATACGAGGATAGTGGGATGGATATTTTTTCAGCTTCTTCATAAGCAAGTTTAGCCCAGGTTTGTTTTTTTGGCTAAGATAAGGCTATCTTACATTTGTATGATCTTCTCTCTTTTTTTTTCCTATACATATTTCGAGTTCTTTGTAAAGGATTGAAGCCCTTCAACTTTTTTTTTTTTTTATCAATACCAAAAAATATTACAATTTTTAATAAATGTAAGTAACTTTATAATAAACGAGAAATTATAAGTTTAGGGATAATGAACTTTAAATCCCATCTCTTAGTATTACACCATCTAACTTTTACCTTACCATCTTTGGGTCAAAATCCTTACCTTGCCACCTTCAAATTAGAATGTGTATTCTTATTCAAGTATCAAAGTCTTTACTTTTAGTTTATTATTGTTCAACATTTGTTTAAAAAATAAGTTGTTTTAATTTTATATAATTAAAAATTAATTATAAAATATAATTTCAATGTGTTTAAAAAATTATTAAAAAACTAATTAAATATAATATAAAAATAATGTCAATTTTTTTATTTTTTTAGATTATATATAAAATAATTTGAAACTAAAAAATATTTTATTAACAAGCAGTTTTAACTTGATTGATTAATTTATTTATTTATTTATTATTATTTTTTACTTCTCTATAATCCCTATATGCCACTTAATTGTATTAACAATTTATAATGAAAATACAACAAATAACTTAAAATTGATACCACCATCAGACCCACTTAGTCTAACATCTATAAAAGTCGGCTAAAAGCTAAAAATTTAAAGTGGTGAAAGGTTATACATATCCATATAAATATAAATGATTCACATTTCATTCAACTTATTTCAATTTCAAGGTTAAAGTAATTTTACACTCTGAGAGAGCGAGCAACACTATAAAAATGGCACCCCAAAGGATGTAGATATCTCCGAGATCAGTTGCAGATGATGCCACCTCCATTTGTCATAATTTTTTGGAGGATATTTATGCAGGCCATAACCATAATCGTAGTCGACAGGCCATCACCACACTTTCCTGTGGCCACTTTTTTCACTACAGTAATGGGTTATTTAAATTCGTTGTTAAAATTATATATATAGTTTCTTTTAATTTTTTTTTTTAATAAAGGGGTAAAAATTTATTGATAAAAAGTCTGGATTACAGAGTACAACTGAGTTTCCAACCAAAACTCAAATAAACAATCAAACAGGCTAAAACCACTAGACTAGAATGACACCCGGAAAAGACAACAAGAATAAACCACATTAAGTCTGTACATCTTTGTGGATCAACTCCCACAAGCGTTGAGAGTCCCCAGACGAGAGACTCTCCCAATTATCGATACTCCAAGGATCCAGCAGCTCAGAAGCCCTTTTGGCCAGGTAATCAGCAACCACATTCCATTCCCTTGGAATGTGCACAAAGGATATAAATTTGAACTTTTCACTCATTACGAGAATCCGAGACGGCTACAGAGGCCAACTACAAATTAACATCCTCCACCCTTTTACTGTTTAAAATATTAACCACAATTTGAGAGTCAGACTCACAGATAATCCTATGTCAACCAAGAGAAAACCCCCTCCGCAAGGCCTCAAGAATTGCAAAAGCTTCCATAAAATTGTTGGAGTGAACACCTTTATAAATAGAAAAGGAAAAACTGACACCACCAGTAGAATCTTTCCCAACATTGCCAATGCTAGCATGTCCAGGATTACCCCTAGATGATCCATCAGTATTAATTTTAAAACTCCTCTAGGGGGTGGCCTCCACCTACCATCTCTCCTAATCTTCTTGCTGAGCTGAAGAACCCTACTAGGGATAGAAGAGTTCACACCATCCCCAAAGAGACCAAGGGCTTGTTTTACCTTCTCCTCCTAAGAATCCAAAAGAGGGTCCACATCACATTTGTTATGGATGGTTTCCTAAACCATATACAGGATCCTTTGCCAGATCTGTTGAATAGCTAAATAATTGCCCTGAAATATGCGTCGGTTTCATTCGAACAAAATTTGTTAGATGATGCAATAAGGGCCCAATGTCTTCTTTTAATTGTTGTTGTTAATCCAATTGGGCTATTTTTCTAGTTTACAGATTGTGTTACCACAACGTTCGCCAGTGAAGGCGTGAGAGAGTGTCCGAAGTGCAGGAACATTGAAAAGAAAGGTAATTAGGGTGGTGCAAGCTGAACAAGAAACAGAAAGTTTGTCAACAACAACATATGGTAGGGATGTATTGCGTTTGCGAATCAACGATGCATTTGAAGGATATATAAGGAGGGAAGAGGGTTTTGTATCTCAGTTTCTGTTATTATTTTGGTTTATAGTAATAATTTTCATATAGATATTTCCCTATCATTGGAGACGGACATGGCTGCCATGATTTAAAAGATATTTTTATATTTTACAAGAATATTATATATATATATATATATATATATATATATATATAATAATAAGTTCACTTTCATATACACAACACTAGTGTGTGTTCGTAATTTGAATTTGAGTTTTAAAAAAAAATCAGATTAAATATACATACATTTGGTTAAACATGTAACAAAAGCTATTTATAGATTTGTTTTGTTTTGCAGGTTTTTTCAAAGCAAATGTAGTCTAAGACAAGGAGATCCCATAAGTCCTATGATGTTCATCATCGTAGTTGAGGCCTTGGTAAGAACCATTAAGGCACGAGCGGTAGCTGGACTCATATCAAGTATCAAGGCCACGTCGCTAACTACCCCGGTGACACATCAGTAATTTGTTGATGATACATTGCTTCTGACTTTGGCTTTTGTGGTTGAGGCAAGAAGGATTAAAAATATTCTCATAATGTATGAAGAAGTGGCTAGACAGAAAGTGAATTTTGATAAGAGCAAACTTTATTTCATCAATACCCTCATTCCTAGGAAAAACAGCATAGCAAGGATCATGGAATGTCATATTGCATCGCTTCCCACTTCCTATTTAGGTCTTCCCCTGTTTACGAGGAAAACTAAAGGATCAATGTGGAACATAGTTCTGGAGAGGATCCAAAAAAATCTAGCAGGTTGGAAAGGACATTTATTATCTCAAGCAGGCAAAGCAGTTTTAACTATGGCTTCACTTCAAAGTATACTCGTTTACTTCCTATCAGTGTTCAGAGCTCCAAGCAAGGTGTATCACAAAATTGAGCAGCTTAAAAAAAAATTCTTTGGTCAGGGACTGAGGATAAGAAAAGGATCCATTTAGTAGGTTGGAACAAGGTTTGCAAACCTAAAGCTAATTGGGGGTTAGGATTGAGGAGAGTTGCTCATCTCAATACAGCTATGTTAGCCAAACAAGCGTGGCGGTTATTGACTAAGGTCGATAATGAATGGACTGCCATAGTTAGGAGGAAATACCTCCAAGGTGTGAACTTCCTTAATGACAACTTAGCAAGCAGGGGGTCTACTTTTTGGAAGGCAATCCTCACGAGCATGGATCTTGTCAAGAAAGGTCTTAGATGGATTCTAGGAAATGGGCAAACAATAGACTTTTGGAAGGATCGGTGGGTGAGAGCTGAGGAGTTATCCCAGAATCCTCATTTGGCTAGGATTCAAGAGCATATAGAGTAGCATATTGGGAAGAAGGTTGCAAATTATATGTGGCAAGATATAAATATCAACAGGTGGAAACATATCAGAGTACAGGGTTTTGAAGCAGAGTCTGAAGAGCTTTATAATATTTTAACTTAGTAAATTATTCCCTCTGGAGAGGATGAAGATCACATTGTTTGGGCTGAGACTGAAAGTGGTGACTTCACAGTTAAGTCTACCTATAATTTGCTTCTCAATGTGGAAGGTCAACAATTTCAACCGATTTTGGTTTGGATCAAAGGCTTAATTCCTAAAATATCCTTTTTTTATGGTTGGTGATTCAAGGAAAAATCCTCACTATGGACAATATGTTATCCAAAGGTATGGTTATTGCTAACCGTTGCTACATGTGCAGGGCAGGATGGGAGACAACCCAACACTTGTTTCTGGAGTTTTCGATAGCGGAGTCCATCCTGGATGAACTTTTCCAAGCCTTTAGGATCTCATGGGTTAAGCCTACTCTTATATCCGAAGTGTTCCTCAACCCTTTGTTAGCCTAAAACTTAAGTACCTATGGAAAATCTGTTGGCATCATTTTCTCTGGCAGATTTGGCTAGAAAGGAACCATAGAGCCTTTACGGATACCATTCACAACCCAAAAACCATCCTCAACGGGATTATTGTCTTTGCGAAAGAAAACCTTAGCACCTTAGTGGATGAGAACCACTCAATTCCTCCCCAAGAAAAACAATTAACTCGGGCCTTAGGTATTGAGGACAAACCTTCCATTCCTTTGCCCAATCCCAAAAATGGGATTTCTTCGGAGCCACCCCCCCAGGGTTGGTTTAAACTAAATTTTGATGGTGCAACCAAGGAGAACCTGGGAAGAGCTAGATCTGGAGGAATAATCAGGGATCATCAAGGAAATATGGTCAAGGCCTTCGCTGAACAATTGGGAATCAGAACTAATAATGAAGCAGAAGCTAGAGCCCTTTGGAGAGGGTTGCAAGTAGCCCAAGCAACTCAAGGTAACTTAATTATTGAAGGTGATTTGATGAACATCATCAACCTGTTAACCAATGGCAAAAAACCCCCATGGAGAATCGAGGGAGTCATCCATGAAGTGAGGATTCTTTTTGCGGCAATACAGAACATGAGGGCTCGTCACGTGTACCGTGAGGCCAACAGGTCAGCTGACAAATTAGCCAACATAGGTGTTGATGTTGGTAGTTTTGTGACATGGACACAAGGTGTGCCACGTGAAGTGGAAAACATTATTAGTCATGAAAATAAACCTACCCGTTAAGGAGAAATATGAATGGGTGTTCTTTCCCCATGGAGCTGGTAATAACTATGGGGTTTCCTCTAAATCATACCAAATTGGAAATGAAGGTAACAGGGTGTAAGCCTTGGAGGATTCCGACAGAGAATAGGAAATGGGCAAGCAACAGGTTTCACAAGTGCAAAGTTCTAAACTTCAATTTCCTGTCAATGTAAGTAATGTTTACAATTATGTTTAGGTATGGGTGTGCCTTGTTAGTAAGGTGTTGTAGGGGATTCAACACAAGTTACGGTAAGAAAGTTTCAAGGATGACTAGGATCTACAATCTCAGCAGAATGCTGGATATTGTAATAGGTTTGGGGTTAACCTGCAAAACCCGCTAATTAACGAAGACTTTTATTTACCAAAAAAATAATAATAATAATAAACTTTTATTGAAAGAAAACTGCCATTTAGTTACCATTTGCTACAAAATAAACTACATCAAAAATAACTTCAAATTCGTCGAATATTTAGCATGAAATTCAAAATTCGTCGAATTTAATATGGACACGAATAAATTCGGTGAACAAATTTTAAATTCAGCATGGTAAAAAATTGAGTTGAGTGCATGCAAAAGGGGAAAACGGTGAACAAACCTTAAATCGGGTATGGGAAAAAATTGAGTGGAAATACTATTCGACATGGGAAAAAATTGAATGAATATGCATGCAAAGGGAAAAACAGCCTAGCAGGAATTTTTTTGGTTCTCAAAAATGCGTGCAACTTGCTATGTTAATTTGTAGTTTTGGTTTTTGATAAGCGCACTTGCTGTTTGTTTTTGTGTTGCAGCGCAATGGAGTTCGGGACAAGAAATACAAATTATATATATTTATGAAATTTGATGGGGAGTTTTTAAGTAAGGAATACAAATTATATATAAAAAATAATAATATTTTAATGAAATTTTATGCGTTTTATATGGTGTGAAACGACACCAAATTGCGTGCAGAAGACATCCAATTTTATTATTTTTTTTTATATATTTTGATTTAGTAAACCATACGTTTTCAATGACGAGTGAGCATGTAGGGTAATGTATTAAAACACATTGTTTTTTTTTTATCACAATATTGGTTTTATATCTAATTCACAAGACATCCAATTTTATTAATTTTATTATTATTTTTTACCAAAATTTTTCAATGGATGAGTACCGTTCATTAGCGTGCAGGGTAATGTATTAAAAAAATATTGTGTATACATAAGTTCATATATACATATATGGAACCGATTTTATTTCGAATTTTTAAACATAACAAATTTCTTTCCAATTTCAAAAGTGATTTCGAACACGAAATCGAACTTGACAACTAAGATTTTAAGTATTATAAGAGAATTATAAAAGTCATATAATAAGTAGATTAATAAATAAATTTATATAGAGTTTTGATTTTGAATATACAAGGTTCTTTTACTTAAAAGTTATATAAAGTTGACTATAAGATTTTGAATGCTTTAAAAATTAGTGTTGGAGTTTCCTCTTTTTATATTATATTAATTTTTTTAATAGATATCTAAAATTTAATAAATTATTTGTTTGAATAGCATGTATTATCCTAAAAACTAGAAGAAGAGGTATTAAAGTGAAACGAAATTCTAACATAGGAATATGCCACGAGAATAAATTTTTAGATTCAAATTATTCCTCGTTTTAGAGGTTTTTTTTTATGTTGATCATATGTGGAGTTGAACTCAACAAGGTAGTGTGTCCTTTCTTCCTAGCTCTTTTGTCTAGGATTATATATTTTAATAGCCTACATGAGACCAAAATGAAATTATAAAGCAATAAATATTCAACTTTGAATATAAATATCTTATATTTAATTCAAAATGAACTAGTTTTTATTTCTCCTCTAGGCATCTTTGATTTCAATTTGATAAATTGTATTTATATTTTTTTTTTATATATTGATCATATGTGGGGTTGAACTCAACAAGGTAGTGTGTGTCTTTTCTTCTAGCACTTTTGCCTATATAGTTACCTTGAATTATCTTCCTATATATACTTTTATTGTTCTTTGGGAATTTTATTAAATCAATACCCCACTTATTCATCTATTTGGCAATTTGTTTCATCTAGGTTTGTATTTGTTTATGTTAGAAGTGTCTCATATGAAATTAAAGTTTTTTTTTAAATTTACTTGTAATTAAATGCATTTGCATCCTCTCTATTGACCTCTATTTTAATCTTGATATAATGTTAGTGTGTACTTCACACACAAAGAACCATTAACTCTACCAAAAAATTGAATAAGATTTAAATGGACTTTTAGTCCCACAATTCTACCTCACCATATTTTTTTGTAGTGCAAAGGGTGCCTTACATCCTTCTATTATTCTTTTCAACCTACATGTTTTTTAAGTATATTAGTGAAACCTACACCAAGATACTTGTATTTTACCCCTTCTTCTAGGAGATCCTTTCTAAATTATGTAGTGACTATCCAAAGGGTCATAAAACCTAAATATAACTATATTCATGTTCAAGCTCAATTATGAAGAGGATTCTAGTCGGATCCTCTATGAAGATCCATGGTTCTTTGGGAAGCAGGGTCTCTTCCTACATCTATAGAGTCCAAATTTTTGCCTTAATACGTATAAAATCAATACAACCCCTCTCTGGGTCAGACTCCTTGGCTTACCCTTTAATTATTGGCATGTTGATGTTTTATGTAGTATAGCCAAGGCAGAGAGTGAACTGATTTCTATCAATGCTGAAACTAGAGAAAAATCAAGAATGATTTATGCAAGAATGTGCAAAAATGTAGATCTAAAATCTAATATTCCATCCTTTATTAAGCTCACTTCGAGCTTAAGGTCCTGGACTCAACCCATTATGTATGAGAATCTCCCCATCCACTCTTATGGAAAGGGTGGTGAAACTGGAAAAAGGGTCCCCGAATCCTAAAACCAAAAGTCATAAATATCCCCCAAAACTCTTCTTAGAGAAGGGATTTCTTGGTCCTAATCCAAGAAGTATTAAAAAGGGATTTGTAGATGTTGGGGTAAAGCATAATTTTGGGAGACCATCAATTAAAGATCTAAGGAAAAAAGAACAGAGCCAGAGATCTCTAATGGATTTCAGTCTCTATTGAAGATGGATGTTAGAAATTGTCAACCTCCCTAACCCTTTTCTAGAGGAAAGAGATCCAAGCCTAATTTTTTTTGATGTAGTTTGTTTCCTGGAGCTTTAAAAATTAGATGAATTTTTTTACAAGTTTAGGGTGTTAAATTTATGTACAGTCTAGAGCCAGAACATGTGAGGTCCCTACTATTTTTATAATAGTTGTTAGTTTTCAGATTAAGTTTGTGCTTGTTTCTTGATTCCCCTAGGTGGGTTCACTCCTTGTTGATTTCTCTTTGTTATAAAAGGTTTGGGGATCTTTTAAAAACCTCTTCTTCCACCAAATAAAAAAAAAAAAATTAACAAGAGCTTAGCTTATGACCTATAATTTTTTTTTTTCATATTTCATCAAATAACCAAGGATGCTACATTCCTAGCTATGAAACAAATTATTGTATAGGGTCCAAAAAACTCATAAAATAAATACTACCAAAAAATATAAATGTTTTTATACATTCCTCATGTCAAACTAAATTTCACCTTCACCACTTGCAAATGGCTAAGGGAAATAAAATCTTAATGGATATGACAATTGTGCTTCCAACCTATCAACAAAAATATATCTAGGCTTTTCCCATAGGCTCAATCCTCTAGGTCCATCACCATGGGGAAGGGTCTTGTACTATTGATCCCCCACCAAGACCTACTTGCTCATTATGGATTGACACAAGTTTTGAGACCTAACAAGCATACCAACACACACAAAAAATAAAAAGTAAATTTATTCAACAAGTAAAACTTCAATATCAAAATACCCAAAAACCATTTTGTTAATTTAAATAATTTTGATAACTTCCTTATGAAATCACCCAAATCCAAGACACTCTTGCATTGCTCCCTCCTTCCTTTCTTTCTACTTAACCTCATCTAACATTGAAAAGCACCTAATATACCATGTATACCCAATACTTATATGACCCAATATATGGTATATTCCTTTTATAACCCAACAAACCAATGCCTTACGACATAAATATAACATACATGATTCCCTATATACATTGGCCTCCTTAGATACACAATTCTAAATATACATATACCTTAGGGTATTTTCCCAACATATAGATAAGTGTTATGGCTTATAGATCTAGTCATGGATCCTCAAGGTATTGCTTCTTTTCTTAGCCTATAATGGAAATTTTAAGCCATATATGGATTCAAACAACAAATAAATCATAGTCAGATGACCTCTCACAAGGAAAATAAACCAAGTACACTCACATTCAGATAAGAAATCTACGAAAATATCAACCTCATTATGCATGCATTTAATCACATTCTCATAAGAAATAAAAATTTCACAAACTTCGTTCCTTCTATAGACATAATACCTTTTATTTAATTTATTTATTTTAAAGATTGTAATATAGGTACCTAGGCATCTAGTTTGCAAGCATTCTCTCTATATCCCACCTCATGAAATAGTCTCCTTGTACTCTTTCCTTAATACTCTCCACTTCTTGACATATCTTCTTCCTCCCTTTAATTCTCCTTTTATGCTTAATCTCTTATTCTCTATTCTATTTTCTTGGGTTTCTTTATATGTAATTTTGATGATTTTATTAAATTCTTCTTTCACTATATTTTGAATTTATTATTTTTATTATTATAGTTTCCACTTCCATTTCTATTATTTTAACCATATCCTATTTTTTAATTTCAATTATTTTTTTTATTATCTTATCTTAACTTATTCCTATCCTATTTTGTAAATTTTCATGAATTTATTCATTTATTTTCTCTCCTACCAATCTATTCCAAATATAGTTTTCTTTTTCCTATTTTCCATCCTAGCGAATCATCCCCCTCCTAACTATAACAATATTCATGTTCAAGTTCAATTGTGAAGAGGATTCTAGGCAGGTCCTCTACGAAGTTCTATGGTTATTCGAGAAGCAAGGTCTCTTCCTGCATCGATGGAGCCCAGATTTTTGCCTTGATATGTAGAAAATCAATACAACTCCTCTTTGGGTTACACTCCCTGGCTTACCCTTTTAGTATTGGCACGTTGATGTTTTGTGTGGTATATCCAAGGCTGTGGGTGAACTAATTTCTATTGATACCACACTATAGAAAAATCAAGAATGATTTATGCAAGAATGTGTGTAAATGTAGATCTGGAAGCTAATATTCCACCCTCTATTAAGCTCACCTCAAGATTAAGGTCCTGGACCCAACCCATTATGTATGAGAATCACCCTAATTTTTGTACCAATTACAAATTTGCTGATCATATTTTGGGCTAGTGCCCCATGAAGAAACCGTTGTTGAGTTCCTAGACAAAGAGAAGCTCAAAGGGTAAATCTACTCAAGAGGAACCCTCAAAGAGGATAAATTCATAGAGTAAATCTGGCCAAGAGAAGCCCCTGAAGAATATAACCAATATGAATAGCCAATAATATAAACCCATTGAGTTCCAAAAAGTTGAATAAGTTAATATTCTGGGCTTTAAGGTTATTCAAAGTGAGAAGCCACCCATGGTTAAAGGTCGTGGTGTGCCTTCCCTTCAGGGTGATATGCCTCCCCTGGTTGAATACCGTGATGTGTCTCCATATTTTTTTTAATCCAAGATTCAAAAACACTTTGAACAGGTAAGTGCCCCTTCTCTGTTGGTCTCGTTGTTTTTGTAGAACGCCTTTGATTACCTCAATCTCCCTGAGTTGGATGTTTCATAAAATTTGATAAATCCCCCCTATTCACTCCTGTAGAAAGGGTAATGAAACTAGAGAAAGGGTCCCTAGGCCCTAAAACCAGAAGTCATAAATATCCCTTGAAACCCTTCTTGGAGAAGTGATTTCTTGGCCCTAATATAAGAAATCTTAAAAAGGGATTTGTAGATATTGGGGTAGAGCGTAATGTCAAAAAATCATCAATTAAAGCTCTAAGGAAAAAGGAGACAGAGTTAGAGATCATCAATGGCTCTTAGTCCCTATTGAAGATGTATGTTAGAAAATGTCAACCTTCCCAGCATTTTTCTAGGGGAAAGAGATCCAATCCCAATTATTATTAATGTAGTTTGTTTCTTGGAGCTTTAAATAGTATATAAAGTTTTTTACAAGTTTGGGGTGTTGAATTTGTGTACAGCCTAGAGCTAGAACAAGGGAGGTCCCTATTGTTTTTAGAATAGTTTCTAGTTTTCAATTTAAGTTTGTGCTTGTTTCTTGACTCCCCTAGGTGGGTTCTGTTGAGCAAGGTGCAGCAACAGTATTGTCATTGTTGTCAACACACTCAGGTGGACATGTTGATGTAGTGGACAGTTGTTTGGAGGTTGTTCGAAGTATGTACAGTGGTGTTCAATTCTTATGAGGATGTTTTTGATGTTCGGGTGAAGTTGTTACAAGTTGTTCATGCAAATTTACAAAAGTTGCAAAAATCGTCAGGAAGTTGTCAAAGTAGCAAAATTATCAAAGTTGCAAAAATCGTCAAAGTTGCAACAACGTCAATGGAATGTGTTGGACAACCCAAGATACTATTTGGAGGTTTTTTTATCATTAGCAAGTGTGGTTGCAGTGTTGGAATGGTCGGTTGCTTCATCGATGCATTGTTGGTCAGTTTCATGCTTTATGTGATAGGTGTAAAATCTGCGTCGGAGGTCACTTTGAGGGAGGAATATTAAGAAATCCATCAGGAATTGGATCTCAAATTTTTTACTTGAGGTATTTGGATATACTAAGAGCTTAAGTTTTAAATTTCAGCCCAAATGGAGTCCGAAAGAAGAAACGGTGAGCGTTGCAAAATGGCTCTGGAGCACTTTTTCTAGTTTATGTGACAGGTGTAAAATCAGCGTCAAAGGCCACTTTGTCGGAGGTACTGCGAATAATCCATGAAGAGTTAAAATCTGAAATTTAAACTTAAGGTAGTCAATTTATCCAAGAATATATGTTTCAATTTTTAGCCCATTTGGAAATTTGAGGAGGAAGTTATGACTGTTACAAAAAGCCCTATCAGCTCTTTTTGGCAATTTTGGCAGTTTCTAAGAATATAACGGTTGAGTGGTACTTTTGTGTAACTGAAAAAAGAGCTGTGTTTTTTTAATGTGAAGCATATATATGTTTTAAAAGAAAAGGGAGAAGAGGTTTTTTGGTAGAAAGGACTACCGATGCATGTTGTGAAGAATTTTTTTCTTTGGCATTTTGATTGAAAAAATGTGCAAGGTGTGAGATAATCAATGTGCAGAGTTGAGAAGATTGAAAAGGTTAGACAAAAGATTTTAGAGGAGAATATTTGTGAGCTAGACCACTCAGGGTCTTTTGATGAGATTTAAAACTTTTATCAGAGCTTTTTAAATTTGTCGAGTCGGTGCTTGGCAATAGGGTTTGGTGCTCCTTACAGTTGGTGTTGCTAAATTTCGATTTGGTTGGTGTTATTCCTTGTAGTTGGTGCTACAAAAATATTGTAAAGACCAAACATTTTTGAGGTTGTATTTGGATGGGAGTCCAAACATTCCATTGGCACAATGGTTTTCCCACATCGGGTTTCCACTATAAATCTGGTGTTATGTGATGCATGTTTGTGTGATTGCTTGTTTTGATTTGATTTCTTAGTTGGATTAAATTTTTAATACACACTGATTCACCCCCCTCTCAATGTCACACTTAGTTCAACAATTGGTATCAGAGCCAAGTTCCTGAATAGGCTTAACCAGCTAGGGTGATCTTGGAAGTGACACAATGGCAGGTGGTGAAGGCTTCTCATCAAACAAAGCACCATTGTTTGATGGAACTAATTACGTATTTTGGAGACTCAAGATGCAGATATATCTTTGTGCTTTGGGATACGATATTTGGGATTCAGTAAATAATGGATACACAATACCCACCACTTCTCCAACCGATGTTGCTGGTAAGAAACTATTTGAGAATGACTCAAAAGCAAAGAATGCTATCATGTGTGGATTAGTGGACAACAAACTAGTAAATATTATGGGTTGTAAAATGGCAAAGGAAATATGGGACAAACTGAAGAGCATTCATGAAGGAGACGTTAAGATCAAGGAGGCCAAGTTACAAACACATCGAGCTCAGTTCGAAGGATTAAATATGAATGAGGATGAGAATATAGAGGCATATATGTTGAGATTTAATGAAGTCATTAATGCGATTAGAGGACTCGGTGAGGAAATTGAAGATTTTGTCATCGTGAAAAAGGTATTAAGGTCCCTTCCCCAAATATTTGATTCTAAAGTTTTAGCTATAGAAGAAGCTAAAGATCTAAATTCTTTTAGTATGGATGAGATGCATGGTTCTTTGAATGCATATGAGATGAGAATAGGAAAATCTAAACCCACAAATAGAGAAGTTGCTTTTAAAGCCCAGAAAAATATGAAAGCAAAACAAGAATCCGAGGAAGAAGAGACATCAGATGAAATGGAAGCAAACTTTGTTCGAAAACTAAAAAGGGGAAAAGGAAAATACAGAGGAAAGTTACCATTTAAATGTTTCAACTGTGGAGGCATTGGGTATTTTGTAGCTAAATGTCCACTTAATGAGAAGAACAGAAGTGATGAAGGATCACACGGAGAAAGAAGTGATTGGAAAAAAAATCAAATTTTAGAAAAGGCAACTTCAAGAAGAAAAGTTTCATCTCCAAGAAGGTCAGTTCATCAAAAGACAACTCCAGTGAGGATTCTAAAAAATAAACAGGTGAAGCTCTTTTCATGGCATTCGAAGAAGAAAAACCAGAAAAATAACAAGAATGTGATGAAGAAGAAATTGATGCAGAAGTGAATTTGGAAGAGGAACTAATTGCAGCTCTGGATGAATTGAAGACAAAAAGAAAAAGGAATAAGAAAATTTCAAGAAAGCTTGAGGATGCAAATGAAATCATAACAAGTTTGAAAGTGTAGATAGAAGAATCCAAGAAGATCTTCGAAGATCTCGAAGTGCAAATAACCATGAAAATAGATTATTGCAACAAGTTAGAAGAAGAGATTGTTGGTTTAAGGATGCAGCTAGAAGAGATGAATCAGAAAATTAGCTTTTATCACAAACGTGAAGAGAGTTCTATGAAGCTGGATAAGATCATAAAGAACCAGAAGACTACAAGCATCAAATTTGGTTTGGGTTTTGATGAAGGAGAATCATCAAATGGATCAAAGGCCACAAATGAAGAATCCACAAAGAATGAATAAAAGAAACAGGTTAATCAAGCAAAAATGAATCATGCAAAGGAAAGCAATAATGCAAGGCACGAAAGGAGAATTGACAATGATGGTTTCACCAATGTCACACATCAAAGAAGAAGATTTATGGCTCCTACAACAACATGGCAAAGACCACCACCCAAGTTCAATCATCCATTTTCTGGTTATTGTTTTAAATGCAATGGTTATGGACATAAGATTTTAGATTGCAAGTATAATGTAGGACCAAGGAATTTTTCTAGTAGAAATGATTTTTCACCTTTGATGGATTATGCAATAGAATGTTAAATTGTCATAACTTTGGGCAAGCAAGAAATAGAGAAGTACATTTGCTCACATCAATTCGGACAAGAAGAATATTAGAGTAATACTCTTTACTATCCAAATTGAGCCCAAAAATGTTGTCGAAGCAAGGAGATGAAAGTTGGGTAAAGGCAATAAATGAAGAATTAGATCAGATCGAGAAAAACAAGACTTGGGAGTTAGTACCAAGACCCGCAAATAAAAATGTAATCGATACTAAATGGGTCTTTTGGAACAAATTGAATGAAGACAAACAGGTAGTCAGGAAAAAAGCAATATTGGTATGCAAAGGGTATGCACAAGTTGAAGGTATTGACTTCAAGGAAACCTTTGCACCTGTGGCCAGAATAGAGGCAATTAGAATATTTCTTGCTTTAGTAGTTTAGAAGAATTTCAAAGTTTATCAAATGGATGTGAAATTAGCATTTTTTAATGGGAAACTTGAAGAAGAGGTTTATATTGAGCAACTAGATGGTTTTCATCTTGGTGATGATCCCAAATTGGTTTGCAAGTTGAAGAAAGCATTATATGGCTTAAAATAGGCACCCCGAGCATGGTATGCAAGGCTAGACAGTTATCTTACTCAGCAAGGGTTCAAGAAAGGTATGGTGGATAGTAATTTGTATGTCAAAATAGAAAATGGTCATCATATTGTTGTTGTTGTATACGTAGATGATATCATATTTGGAAGCAACAAAGATGAGTTGTGTAAATATTTAGCAAATAAGATGCAAAAAGAGTTTGAAATGTCAATGATTGGTGAACTTTCGTATTTTCTCGGATTGCAAGTTAATCAAAAGGAGAAGGGCATATTTATTTCTCAAATTAAATATGTGAAAGAGATGCTAAAAAAGTTCACAATGGAGGATTGCAAGCCAGTTAGCACTCCCATGACGACAGGTTGTAAGTTGAGCAAGGATGACAAATCTCCACCTATTGATCAAACTATGTACATATCCATGATTGGGAGCTTACTATACTTGAAAACTACTAGACTAGATATTTTGCAGGCAGTATGCATGGTAGCATGATTTTAGGCTAGTCCCAAGGAGACTCATGTGACAGTAGTGAAGAGGATTTTTTGGTACCTCAAGGGTACTATGGAGTATGGGTTATGGTATCCTAAAGGTAAGGACTTCACCCTTATTGCATATTTAGATGTAGATTGGGCAGGATGTGTAGATGATAGGAAGAGTACCAATGGAGGTGCATTCTATCTTGGTGATAATATTGTTGCATGGCATAGAAAAAAGCAGGAGTCAGTCTCATTATCCATAGCAGAGGAAGAGTATATTGCAGCGACATCATGCTATACACAGGTACTTTGGATGAAACAAACTTTGAAGGATCTTGGAATAAATTTCAATGAGCCCATATCGATCATGTGTGACAATACAAGTGTAATCAATATCTCAAAGAATCCGGTTATGCATTCTCGCACAAAACATATTGCTATCTGATACCATTTTTTGAAGGAGAAAGTTGTGGAAGGTGAGGTTAAGTTGGATTTTGTTCCAACAACAGAGCAAGTAGCGAATATCTTCACCAAACCATTGCCCAAGGAAGTCTTTGAGTACCTTCACAAGAAATTGGGAGTGGTCACACTTCCCAAGCATTGACTAGCTATCGGGGCCACATTCTCAGGGGGAGCATTTGTGTCTTTGTTTATCTTTTTGCTCATGTTTGTGATTCTTGCTAAGTGTAATAATTTTTGCCTGAGAATGTTGTGCATGGACTCAGGGGGAGTTTGCAGTAGCCCTTTGGTCTTGTTGTCAAAGGGATAGAAGAGTTACAGGAAATTGTGCATGTGTTGCCAACAATTCCAAAGGGGGAGATTGTTGAGCAAGGTGCAGCGATAGTATTGTCATTGTTGTCAACACACTCAGATGGACAGGTTGATGTAGTGGACAATTGTTTGGAGGTTGTTCGAAGTATGTACAGTGGTGTTCAATGCTTATGAGGATATTTTTGATGTTCGGGTGAAGTTGTTACAGGTTGTTCGTGCAAATTTGCAAAAGTTGCAAAAATCGTCAGGAAGTTGTCAAAGTAGCAAAATTGTCAAAGTTGCAAAAATCATCAAAGTTGCAACAACGTCAATGGAATGTGTTGGACAGCCCAAGATAATATTTGGAGGTTTTATGATCATTAGAAAGTGTGGTTGCAGTTTTGGAACGATCGGTTGCTTTGTTGGTGCATTATTGGTCAGTTTCATGTCTTATGTAACAAGTGTAAAATCTGCGTCGGAGGTCACTTTGCGGGAGGAATATTAAGTAATCCATGAGGAATTGGACCTCAAATTTTTTATTGGAGGTATCTGGATATACTGAGAGCTTAAGTTTTAAATTTCAGCCCAAACAGAGTCTATAAGAAGAAACGGTGAGCGTTGCAAAATGGCTTTGGAGCACTTTTTCCAGTTTATGTGACGTGTAAAATCAGCGTCAGAGGCCACTTTGTCGGAGGTACTGCGAATAATCCATGAAGAGTTAAAATCTAAAATTTAAATGAAGGTATTAGGTTTATCCAAGAATATATTTTTCAATTTTAGCCGTTTGGAAATTTGAGGAGGAAGTTATGAGTTACAAAAAGCCTATCGGGTCTTTTTGGCAATTTTGGCAGTTTCTAAGAATATAACGGTGGTACTTGTGTAACTGAAAAAAAAAAAAAAAACTATATTTTTTAATGTGAAGCATATATATGTTTTAAAAGAAAAGGGAGAGGTGTTTTTTTTGGTAGAAAGGACTGTCGATGCATGTTGTGAAGAATTTTTTTCTTTGGCATTTTGATTGAAAAAATGTGCAAGGTGTGAGATAATCAATGTGCAGAGTTGAGAAGATTGAAAAGGTTAGACAGAATATTTTAGAGGAGAATATTTGTGAGCTAGACCACTCAGGGTCTTTTGATGAGATTTAAAACTTTTATCAGAGCTTTTTAAATTTGTTGGGTCGATGCTTGGCAACAGGGGTCGGTGCTCCTTGCAGTTGGTGCTGCTAAATTTTGGGTTGGTTGGTGCCATTCCCTACAGTTGGTGCTGCAAAAATATTGTAAAGACCAAACATTTTCGAGGTTGGATTTGGATGGGAGTCCAAACAGTCCATTGGCACAGTGGTTTTCCCACATCGGGTTTCCACTATAAATCTGGTGTTATGTGATGCATGTTTGTGTGATTGCTTATTTTGATTTTATTTCGTATTTAGATTAAATTTTTAATACACACTGATTCACCCCCCTCTTAGTGTCACTTTTAGTTCAACAGGTTCACTCCTTGTTGGTTTCTCTTGGCTATTCCTTAGAATATTCTATTTCTTTGTTGTAAAAGGTTTGGGGATCCTTTCAAAACCCCTTCTTCCACCAAATAATAAAAAATATCTAAGAGCTTAGCTTATGACCTATAAAAAAATTCCTTCATATTTAATAAAATAACCAAGGATGCTACATTCCTTGCTATGCAACAAATTATTGTATAGGGTCCAAAAAACTCATAAAATAAATACTAGCAAAAATGTTAATGTTTGTATGCATTCCTCATGTCAAACTAAATTTCACCTTCACCACTTAAAAATGGCTAAGGGAAATGAAAGGCTAATAAGTATGACAATTGTGCTTCTAACCTATCAACAAACATTTCTAGTCTTTTCCCATAGGCTCGATCCTCTAGGTCCATCACCATGGGAAAGGGGCTTGTACCATTGATCCGTGTGCCTAGGATTTTAAATATCCCGCCCCCACCAAGGCCTACTTGTTCATTATGAATTGACAGAAGTTTTGATATCCCAAGTATACCAACACACACAAAAAACAAAAAGTAAATTCATTCAACAAGCAAGACTTCAATATCAGAATACCCAAAAACCATTTTATAAATTTAAATATTGTTGATAACTCCTTAAGGAAATCATCCAAAGCCAAGATGCTCTTGCATTGCTCCCTTCTTCCTTTATTTCTACTTTACCTCATCTAACATTAAAATGTTCCCAATATACCATGGATACCCAACACATATATGACCCAACATATGGTATATTCCTTTCATAACCAAACAAATCAATACCTTCTGAAATTAATACAACATACATGATTCCCTATATACATTGGCCTCCTTAGATACACAATTCTAAATATACATAAGCCTTAGGGCATTTTCCCAATATATAGATATGCCTTATGGCTTGTGGATCTAGTCATGGATCCTCAAGGTATTGCTTCTTTTCTTAACCTATAATGGAAATTTTTAAGCCATCAATTGATTCATACAACAAATAAACCATAGTCAAATAACCTCTCACAAGGTAAAAAAACTAAGTACACTCACATTTAGTTAAGAAATCTGATAAAATATCAACCTCATTATGCATTCATTTAATCACAATCTCACAAGAAATAAAAATTTCATAAAATTCATTCCTTCTATAGACATAATACTTTTTTATTTAATTATTTATTTTAAAGGTTGCAACATAGGTACCTAGGCATCTAGTTTGCAAGCACTCTCTCTATATCCACCTCATAGAACTAGTCTCCTCCTACTCTTCCCTTCATACTCTCTACTTGTTGACATATCCTCTTCCTCCCTTTAATTTTCCTTTTATGCTTAATCTCTTATTCTCTATTCTATTTTCTTGGGTTTCTTTATATGTAATTTTGATGATTTTATTAAATTATTATTTCACTATATTTTGAATTTATTATTTTTAGTGATTTATTTTCCACTTCCATCTCTATTATTTTAACCATATCCTATTTTTTAAAATTCATTCATTCTTTTTTCTTTTCTTATATTAACTTTTTTTATTAACTTATTCCTATCCTATTTTGTAAATTTTCAAGAATTTGTTATCTTATTTTCTCTCCTACCAATCTCTCCCAAATGTAGTTTTCCTTTTCCTCTTGCCCATCCTAGCAAATCATCCCCCTCCTCACATTCTACACACCCATCCATTCCATTGAGTTATCCTTTTAACCATTTATGTAACTTGTTCCCTTGGTGAGTTATCCCCCTCATAACCATTCATGCAACTATATATTCTAATCATTATTCTCTTCGTTACTCATGTAATTTTTTATTCTAATGAATTATCCCCCTCCCCATAATTCATGCAATTCTATTCCCCCTTGTTTTCTCCACCATATCCCTCCTTCTTCTATTGTCCATGCAATTGTCCATTATAGTGAGTTATCCTCATCACCATTTATGCAACTACCTATTTCAGTGAGTTATACCCTTCTGATGAGGACCGGGAAACACGCTTTTTCCAAACCCTACTTTTTTATTAAAATCTTTTGAAAATATACATCAAAAGAAGAGCCCACAGGCTTACAATAGCTAGCTCCCGGCTTAGCTTCACACTTCTACACTCTACGTGCAATCCCGATCCATCGTCCCGACTAAAAAAACACACTAGGGTTTTATAGAGGCCCCGAATCTCTCACGCATCAACTCCCGCGCAAATGGGTTCACCAACCTGATTAATTACATTCACAAAAATTGGGACACCAACCCGATTAAATTCCCGCACTCCGCACGGTCCCTGCCACTGCTGACTCGGTCAGAATACCCTGCGCGTCCATCCTTTTCGTCTTTCGCGCTTCTTGGTATTTGTCCACCATTTACTACACCCTGGGTGCCACGTGTCATTCTGGATCAAATTTTGAAAATACCGCCTGTTGCGGTTTTCCCGCCACCTCTTTCTCCTTCTTCGTCGCATCTTTCTCTCTCCATCGCGATATCGCGACATGTCACGATATCGCGACGTTTCTGCTCCTCTGCGCCCTTTCCTCATTTTGGTCGTGATATCGTGACATGTCGCGATATCGCGACCTTTCAGCCTTCCTGTCTTTGTTCTCAAAATATGTCGCGATATCATGACGTCACGATATCGCGACCGTTTCGCTGCTTCACCTTTCGCTCGAAAATTCATCGCGACATCGCGACGTCGCGATATCGCGACCGTTACCTGCCTTGCCCTGTGTTTTCCAATGACGTCGTGATTTCGCGACGTCGTGATTTCGCTACAAAAACCTTCGTCGTTGCCTTCGCCTTCCTGACGTCGCGATTTCACGATGTCGTGATTTTGCGACGTCATGATTTCGCTACAGTTCTCCACTTTTCCTTTCGCCTCGCTACGACGTCATGATTTCGCTGCTACTCTTCACTACTACTTCCGCCTTCGCTCTGCTGTCGCGATTTCGCTACATGTCACGAAATCATGACATTTTTCCTACTGTGCTTCCTTTGCCCTTTTCTGTCGCGATTTCGTGACACGTCATGAAATCGCGACGCTCCTCTTCCTCTGCCTTAGGAAAATTTTTCTTGTCTTCTTCTTCTGCTTCCTGAGCCGACTCTTCTGGAGTGGCTTTCCCGCAACTTGATGCTTCTGCTGTTGATGCTGTCGGATGCTCCTGCATTAGACACCCGGGGTAAGTGGAGAAGTGATCTTCACTTCTGCTTGGTCCGGTTGCTGCCTCCTGCAACACTTCTAGACTTTTCTTTGCCTTCTCTGCAGACTGCTCCAAACCCTTCTCTGGGTCCACACAACTTCTATCTTCCACCGGACAGATTTCCCCACTGCTGCATACTTCTTCTGCAGCCTTCTTCAGCTTCTCCTCTTTCTTCCTCTTTCTCTCTTCTCGTCTTCTTTGCCGCTCCTCTTGCTCCCGCAACTTTATTGCGAGCCATTCCTTTTGCAGGGCTTTTAATTGTCGTTGCAAAGCTAAGACTTCTTCCTCCGGCACCATATCCTCCTTGCTGTCCCGTCTTCTTCGGGAATGCATTTTTTTTTTCTCAGCTTTTCTTACAAAGCTTTTAACGATCTGGTGTAGCTGCCTCATGTCCAGCGATCTGCTAACACGCCCGAGATCTTAACTCACTCTCTCTCAGAACCCTCCACAGATCCTGGTGTAACTGCCTCACGCCCGGTGATCTGTTACACACTCAGGACCACTGGCTCTGATACCATTGATGAGGACCGGGAAACACGCTTCTTCCAAACCCTACTTTTTCATTAAAATCTTCTAAAAATATACATCAAAAGAAGAGCCCGTAGGCTTACAATAGCTAGCTCCCGGCTTAGCTTCACACTTCTACACTGCGTGCAATCCCGATCCACCGTCCCGACTAAAACAACAAACTAGGTTTTTATAGAGGCCCCGACCCTCTCACGCATCAACTCCCGCGCAAATGGGTTCACCAACCCGATTAATTACATTCACAAAAATTGGGACACCAACCCGATTAAATTCCCGCACTCCGCACGGTCCCTGCCACTGCTGACTCGATCAGAATACCCTGCGCATCCATCCTTTTTGTCTTTCGTGCTTCTTGGTATTTGTCCGCCATTTACTGCACCCTGGGTGCCACGTGTCATTCTGGATCAAATTTTGAAAATACCGCCTGTTGCGGTTTTCCCGCCACCTCTTTCTCCTTCTTCGCTGCATCTTTCTCTCTCCGTCGTGATATCGCGACATGTCACGATATTGCAACATTTTTGCTCGTCTGCGCCCTTTCCTCATTTTGGTCGCGATATCGTGACCTTTCAGCCTTCCTGTTCCAAGCGGAAGGTTAAGCAGCGAAACGGTCGCGATATCGCGATCGTTACCTGCCTTGCCCTGCGTTTTCCAATGACGTCGTGATTTTGCAACGTTGCGAAATCGTGATGTCATGATTTCGCTACAAAAACCTTCGTCGTTGCCTTCGCCTTCCTGACGTCATGATTTTGCGACGTCGCGATTTCGCTACAGTTCTCCACTTTTCCTTCTGCCTCGCTGCGACGTCGCGATTTTGCTGCTGCTCTTCACTACTGCTTCCGCCTCCGCTCCGCTGTCAGGATTTCACGACATGTCGCAAAATCATGACATTTTTTCCACTGCGCTTCCTTTGCCCTTTTCTATCACGAAATCACGACGCTCCTCTTCCTATGCCTTAGGAAAATTTTTCCCGTCTTCTTCTTCTGCTTCCTGAGCCGACTCTTCTGGAGTGGCTTTCCCGCAACTTGATGCTTCTGCTGCTGATGTTGTCGGATGCTCCTGCATCACCTTCCTAACCATTCAGGCAACTATTTGTCCTAATTAGTATTATCTTCACTACTCATGGAAATATCTATCCTAGTGAGTTATCCCCTCCCCATAATTCATGCAATTTTACTCCCCCTTGTTTTCTCCACCATATCTCACCTTCTTCCAATCCACTACACTTCCAACTCTCTATAATTCCACTACCACTTCCCACCTATTTCATCTACATACCCCATTTTTCCTTTTTCCTCCTCTTAAATAAATATTACTATCTTATTTTATTATCATTCTAAAATAATTTTCACAATACCATAACATAGGACAATAAAAACTAGGGTCCATATTGCAACATACATGAACTTTTAAAAATAATTGACTTAAAAAATTAAGCAAACAAAATAATCTCAATAATGGCAAGCAATATTACTAGCTTCACATGATATAACCATGGATTAGCATGCAAACAATTTTTCTTTCCCACATGATGGCCTTTGACTACCTAAATCACAAAATCGAACAACTCCCTCTCTAAATGATTGTTAGCATTGTTTTATATAAATCCTTAATTGAATGAAATTCATCATTGCACATCCATAAAATTTTATAAAATTTAACTTTCAACATAAGACCTTCAAATCCAAATACTCATCAAATTGAAATTCACTTATCAAATCAATTATAATAATATAGTATTACTACCAATGAGTCCTTGGTTCATTGGTTGGGACAAATAGTTGATGTAGCCGACACCTACGTTCAAATATCAACGACACCAAATAGCTCAATGTGACTAAATCTATGTAAAAGGGAAATGGCAACCCTTTCAAATCCCTATTTTAAAATAATAATATACTATTACTCTAAATTGATTCAACTTTTACAATGTCATAAAGTAATGAAATCCTATAGAAATAGTATGTTAGTATCTTCTAAAGGCAACAATGAAATTCAAATAAATGATGTTGAATAGGCCAAAGCGTAAAATATTATCTCAATGTCTAGATGAAAATAATATCTAAATTATCAAATGACATGAGCTCAACTAGTTAATCCCTTGATTCTCATGCACGATATCCAAGTTTGAATATTACCAAGTGGTACATGTATAATTGTCAAATTATTATAATACCACTATATGGTCATGATGTAATATAAGTAGGTCTTGTTTCAATCCTATATAACCAATTTAGAAAAGAAAAATAACATCCAAATCCTAAACAATGATAACTGAAAGTAACACAAACACTTAACGTAATAAAAAATAGAATAAAAGCATAATAACCATGTACATCCTAAGGATTGGCCCTTGGTATTTTTTCATTGTATATGCATTCATAATTTCTTTAAAACGAGCTTGTAAAATTGTTGATCTAGACAAGACATTCACTTCATTTATAAAACATCTTAAAATGCACCAAAAAATTATAAAATATAATGTTATCAATATTATGTTATCATAAATTTATTATAAACAACAATGATATCAAGAGCTAATGCATTTATATGGCCTAACTCCATTTTATCTTGAAGATCACTTACAACAAGATCCTTTAAACTAGATCTACTTATTACCCTTAAATAAAGCAAATTAATGTGAATGTCTAGAATATTTTTAAAAGATATCAAATACTACCTCCTCATTATATTCATAAAATTTCTAAATTTCTATGTATGATTGCAACCAATTTTGGTTCCGAGTAAGTTGTTTTATGTGGTGAATTCTAAAATACCCCAAATAAGATCATACCCTAGAATAACAACCATGGAAGGACAGCTCAAGTGGATGACCTTCGATAATACTTGGATCATGTCACAATCATTTACTTTATTTCAAAATTAATATTAACATATAATAATCATCATCATTGAAATACTACTTTATTCATTTAGCATAATTTTATATGAATACATGATCAAATATCACATTAAAAATCATTAATCATATTTTAATAGAATTTCTAACAACTAATTGATCAACTTAAATCAATCAAATATCTGGTTCAAGATCAATAATAAAATGCATGAGTATCTATAACCATAATAAATAATGTTTCATTGACAAAATAAAATAGTATCACCTAATCAAGTGATGGGGAGTAAGCATCACATCCTCTCCCTTATTGAGAACTTCCTCTTGGAAGTTCAAAAAGCTTTGTATAAAGCACTTCAAGGAATATATGAGGATGAAATCCATTGGCATAATAGGATTAGAAGAGATAAATGATGCAACAATAGTTTTCATGTCAATTGATAATTAATATCAATTTGGCAAAGACATTATTTGTTAGTATAGTCTAGATAAGAAATAAAGGAAACATTACTTGAATATTATTTTAGAAGCAAGTGGCTAAACATTTCAAAATTTAAACCACCTATGGAAAGACCATAATTTACTTTATTACTTATTATTAATAGTGTTTTTCTATTAATTTTCTAGGGTTGTTTGATTTATAGGATTACCAATACTCTAAATGGATTAGTCACTTACAATTATGGTGTCATGTAAACTCTATCAGCAAAAACTTCATAATTCCATGGTCATAGTAAAACAAATTAATGAAATGAACTTCATTATAGACCTTCATATTTACCTCTATTTTTAATTTAATCTTGATGTATAAATGTATCAAAAATACCATGAAGATAACCATTACTAGTTCACATAAGAGGGGTATATGTACAACTTTGAGAAAACTTATTAATATGTACAATTTTCTACAACTAATAGCAATCATGAAATACCAAAAATTTACAAATATATTCAATATTATTTCAAACAATTATTAGTATTTAACACAATGTTACTAAAATAATCTATTATACAAGGGCGGGGATAGAATTTTTAACCCTATTTTAGAATATGTGAAACATGGTTCATTGTTGTGGTCATATGCTCCAAATAATTTTCTAAGACAACCTAAACTATAGCAAAATAGTTATAGAACCAATAAAAGGAATATTGAAGCTAAATATTGTGTAATCAAAATTATATTGTCTATACAATAATATCTAATTTCATACTAGTACTACAAGTAGTTACTCAAGCCTATAATAGCATTATCATTCAAATCATAATATCAACCTAGGCAATTTACATCCATGAAAGACATTTAGAAATCAAAATTTAATTAAGAAACAATAGTTTGTAACCTCATAAGAATAGTATCCCATATTGTTAAAGTAACTAAACAATAAGAATGGTAATATTACCATACTTGCGATTATGAATGTTGGTCTTAGAAATATATTTCAACCAATGAATGTTAGCAATTACAATACATTGTAATAGCTATAATTGTATAAAAGCAAGGTTCCTCTTGAGAACTTAAATCATACAAGGAAGAACACAATAGATAATTATCATATCAAAAATAAAAGGGGATTTTCTATTTTAACACTATCTAAAAGTAAAGTTTTATTAAAACCTTAGGAAACCCTTATATTTGTTATTGTCCATACCTAGCCATACAGTTTTATAAAAGACCCATAAACTCATTCCATTATTTTAAGCATCAAACATAATAGAATATAAATGTCACACCACATATGTGCATGTCTATCTATATATCTATACATACATACATGTATATAAGTATAAACATCAAAATTCAAATAGAGGGATTTTGAACAAGTACTTAGTTTAGACCAAATTCCTATTTACCACTCATTTTATTGTATTTTAAGGGGGAAAACTCAAGTAACCGTTGGAAACTCTTATCATTTTAATTTCTTGTATTCCATATAGAATATAGATAAATTATCTTAGTACACTCATGAAGATAAACCCCAAATTTGTAGAATTTCAAAGCTTCATACATGTTACCCTTAGCTTGCTAAGAACTTATTATTGGATACCCAACACTCATAGGGGTACAAATATTCCTTCCTCATACTTTTTCATATGATACCTTATCAAGTGCTTATGGTCACAATCATTCATATTACCAATTTTAAGTTTTTCATTCAATTCACAACCATAATCCAAAAAATAAATATTATCATTTTTCCCTATCCACATATAGCAACCAAGGAATATATCGTTGTGGTTCACCTAGTACTCCATTATTCACATATGCATTAACCAAATGTTAAGCAATTGCATATTCATCCACACAATAATGGTACAAGTTTGAAAATAAACAATCCCCCATTAGCAATAATATAATGTTGGGTATAGAATTATAGAATTATATTATATGCATTACAAGGAAATATAATATATTATACATAAATATATAGAGAGATATCCACTGTATGTAGTAGCAATATAATACAATGATGTAAGCACGATGTGAGATTAAAACTTGCTTTTCACAATACAAGAACTCATTTATTGTAATAAAATACTAGGAAAGAATAACAAAACTAACCTTGTATCCTAGGTCATGATGATGTTTACCTAAAGGAATTTTATAATTTCAAATATGATATTGATGTATCATACTTAGGGCTTAATTTGAAGTTCCCTTCAATACTTTCTAGGTTGCAATAAGCCATACCTCACAAGTGTAATTATGATTGCAATGAATAATGGTACCAAATTCTTATTGCTTACCTCCACACACATTAGACTACTCATTCAATAGTGCAAAATAGGAACATTGCAATGAATCAAATAAATATTTCTACCTAGAGCATGGTGTGCTCACTATTTCTTTAAAAGAATGTATCCTAATCTATGTCTTCAAGGGAAGACAAAATGGACATCAACAAGTCAATTTAGTTATTAGTGGTTTACCTAATTTGACCAAATTATTGTAACCAAACTATGATACTACTTGTAGTAACATTCTAAACAATAATAAAATCCTTGGCTATAAATTTTTATTCTTTTTTTTAATTTACATGGTGAAATTCGTATCCACCACAAATCTGAGTAGGGTGTCCGATTTTTATGGCTACCACAGTATTCTGCACTATCCACCTCGAAATCCGCCACACAGATCTTCGCGTAGTCTACACCTATAACCACCATGCCAAAATCATTTTAAACATTTTACGTCATTGAAAGAACTAGGAAAGGGACAAGCTTTCAATCCAGCGAGGCTTGAGATTTGAACCTTGGACCTCCACCCCCTTACGGGGTTTGGTCGAACCAATTGGTCTACACCTCGAACCTTATAAATTTTTATTCTTAGAAAATATCATACATAAATTTTACATATATACAATGTTATCCATAACATCATCACCCTTGTTGTCTCATTAACTTAATCATATTATGATACAACATCAACATTTGATGATTTGATAACTAATAAGGTCCATAAAGGTATTATGGACATCTAGAAGCCTTTGTAGTGTTAATACTAAATTTGGTTATAAAATTTAGTAGGTTACACTCTAATTTTTCGCATCTAATCAATATACAACCATACCATTTATGCGAATATTTTAGACAATGCAAGGATATTATAACAAGATCTTAATGCTTGTGTTAAATGTAATATTTATATAAGCTCTAAAGGCCCTTTTTACATATCATCATTATGTTGATCTCAAAGAATAATAAGAACAATTTTAATCATCTAATATTGTTAAAGGTCAAGGCATTTAACTCGTTCATCTAAAGTTATGATGATATCAAGTACATTAATGTTGATATAATCAGACCAACATAAAAAAATTTCATATATGTTTTTAATTTAATAAAATTTATTATCTCCTATCTAGCAAGGATAGTTAAACTTTATTCTAATAATAAAAAATTAGTTATTTAAATCCCAAATTAATAATATGCTACCAGAATTATATTCTAAAAATGTTAATTTGTATATAGTTAAAATATAATCTAATCCCTTCATATAATATATATAGTAAAATTATTGTTGAGTTTAAATATCTCTGTCTAACACTAAATTCAATAAGAGAGTTTAATCGTCCAAGAGACCAAATTTCAAACCCCAATACAAGGGGACCAAGACCCCCCATAAAACCTGCACTTCACCCTAACATTTTATATCCACTTGTGTAGTGTACTTGGTGAATGTCCTGTGTGTTGGTAGAGGCTGACCTAGACTCCATTCCCCCTACGTCTACCCTACAAATATGTGGTGCAGATAGTGAATGTCCTATGTGTTGGTAGAGACCGACACAAGCTCCATTCCCCCTATGTCCACCCTGTGGATACCCAAATAATAATCCTTTATGATTGATACCATGTGGTATACCCGAATAGGATAGCTATGGCTAGCCACTGAGCTAGGTTTTTAGGGTTTTTATCTAGCCAATTTTTGTGTCCCAAGGAGATAGCACAACGGTTCAGGCTTTGGCTCTTCTTCGAGAGGTCTAAGGTTTAAACTATGGCATGGGCAAGTGTGTGAGGGAGTGGGTGTGTATGGTTGTGTGTTAAATTCCCTATTGATAAGCTCAAATCTCCCCCTTATGAGAGGTCATGGTGGGATGGGGATTTCCATCCCTAAGCATCGATCATAGGAGTTTCTAACACTAACCAAATCTAATATATATATAGTCTTAGGGGTGAAATTGTAATATTTTGAGGTCTAAGGTTCAAACTATGGCATGTGTGTTTGTGTGATTGTGTGTTAAATTTTCTATTGATAAGCTCAACTCTCCCCTTATAAGAGGTGATGGTGGGATGGGGAAGATCGAATGAATAACTCAAGGTAGGAAGGGGTGCTAGGTTTGATAGGGGTGGCAAATAGGCAAAATATATAGCAAGAGGAATATCTTGGGGTTGATGATGGAGATTACGACAAGGGTAGGGCAAAACCTTTTGACTTGGGTGCTCAATCCTGGGTAAATATGTTGAAAGGTAAGAAAAAAATCTCAAAGGGGTGCTTCAACCTACAATCGTCAAATGGATAACTATAAATCTTGGATAACCTAGCAAAACTAGAAGTTGAACAAGCAAAGATGCCTCTGCTTGGGAAATTTATTCGAGCACGACCAGGGTTGTAAGAGAGTAGGAAATGGATAGTGGGAAAGTGGAAACCCCTAGGTCATATGGATATTTTAGCCCTACCATAAGGATTTTTTGGGGTCAAATTTAATTGTCCATTGGAGTGCGATAGAATCCTCCAAGGAGTTTCATGGTTCTATGGAAGAAGAGGGCTTTTTCTGCAAAAATAGAGCCCTAATTTTGACCCTTTCCCACAATGCATTGATGTAGCTCCAATTTATAGTCATATCCTTGGGCTTCCAATTCACTTTTGGCATCAATATATTTTAGTGAGCATTACGAGAAATATAAGGTAGTCACTTATGGTGGATCTGATGACCTTAGCCTGATCGAGAATTATCTTTGTGAGAATTTGTGTAAACATAAACCTGAATCAGGAACTCCTCAAATCTATAAAATTGATTTTTAAGAATGTATCCTAGAACCAAATCATAAAATATGAAATTTTGATGGTTAAATGTGGGGTTTGTAAAAAGAAAGGACATCCAAGTGTTGCATGTATTGCACACAAGAATTTTTTTTATGGTAAGCGTAAATGGGTACAAAAGCAAGTTATTTCGTGTCAAGAAGCTAAGATTTTATAAAAGGATTTTCAAAAGGTAGCTTCAAAAGGAAGGAAAAAAATAGGTGACAAATGTATATACTATGCTTCCCTTAGCATCAAATCTGATTATTCTTTCTTTCCAACTCACAATGATAATGAAGTAAGGGATCAGGTGATGTGGGAAGAACACTCAAGAGGTGAACACGAGAATGGAACCATGAAAAACTCACAATTGTATTCAACCAAAAAAATATTTATAGGCATGTCTGCCTTTACAATTCAAAATTTAATATACATGATCCGTGTGGGTATTAACTATAATACATCATGATCAATGTGAAAGGAATAATATTAGAGAATATAATATTAATCCCTATCATTCCTTCCCTCCGGAGAAGCATTGGACTCCAATGCATATGCGGTCTAATGAATGCATTAAATGGATTAAATTGTAGTGGAATAAATTAAATTAAATTAAAACTAATTTAATTTAATTTATTTAATGGTTGTTTTGATGGTTGGGCTGCATTAATGAAAGGTGGATGCAAGCAAAATTAAAAATGGGTAATGAATGCATTAATGAAAATGGGCATGCATTAAAAATGTGTTTTAATGATGGAAAAAAATAAATTAAATTAATAATTTAACTTAATTTATGAAAATGTGGTGGTAATGATCTCTATAAATGCCAACAGTCAAAAACAAGCTGGAAATGGTCGAGAAAGGCAGTAAACGTGTGTAAAGCACCTTAAAAAATAGATTTTGGTGTGGTGGTGGTCATGAAGGCGCATGAAGGAGATCAACCAAATGATGGAAGCGACGGTGATGATGTTTATAAGCCAAAAATAATCAAAAATGCAAGTCGCTTGAAATGTACATGTGTCATTGAGAATCTACGAAAGGTGATGGAAATATGTAGATATGCACTGGAAGAAGTGAAAAAGTGATAGAGGAGCTGAGAAACCACTAAGGAAGATGACACGAAGGTCGTGTGGTGCGGATAAATACCCAAAAATAGGATATCTAAACTCCAAAGTCGTGAAGACATTGGCTCAAGGCATGAAATACGTGGAAATTGATGTAATGGTGGCCGAAAATTAAAAACTAACATCCACGAGAAGAATTGTTGATCGATAAAATGACAATAGAGAGGCTATGGATGAACTGGTAGGCCACGAGATGCAGTAGGCACGATGATAACCATAGCGATAGCAACTTATTCTTTAATTGCAATGACTTCTAGTGAGCTTGGATCTGCAATTTTTGGAGGGGCCTGATCTACAACCGAAACGTCTTCAATAGAAATAAGAGCAACATTGTCTAGTGGGAAGACGTTGGGTATGTCACCTAGAGACCTTGGTTCAATTTTAGGTGTTGCTACAGACTCTTCAATATATGGAACCAATTCAGGATCTGGTTCTTTATCAATGAGATCTTCATTATTAGCTGCAACTATTTTAGCTTGGAACTGCTAAAAGGTGGTGATCATATCCGCTTGAATTTTTTTAAGTTTTATGGTGAGATCGAGCAATATGTTCAAACTCGATATCATACCATCAGATACAAAAATGGATGATGGTCACAACCAAGGAAGGTGCAAGTGCACCAGATAGTGATTTGAATAAGCATGAAACGAAAATGGAGATCACCTCCAAAGACGCAAGGATATGCAGCACCAAAAATGTTAGAAAATGATAAATCCAAGATGAATGCTCAGATTAAGAGTTGACGGTCAGTAGTTAGAGTGACCCTAGCTAGCTTAGGGTCGAGAGTCAAAGGGATCCCAGTTGAGAGTTTTCAAAAATAGAAGTGCTTGAAAGTGTTCACAATAGGGAAAGAGTGTTCACCCATCAAGATCCAGGGGTTGGATTTCTCATTACTTTCTGAACCAATATGGTCTTAGAAAGAGGATACTTTCCAAAAATCCTTGCACCTTGTTTAGATACCAATGATGTGAGAAGAACACTCAAGAGGTGAACATGAGAATGGTACCATGAAAAACTCACAATTATATTCGACCAAAAATATATTTATAAGTATGTTTACCTTTACAAGTCGACATTTAATATGCATGATCCATGTGGGTATTAAATGCAATACATCATGATCCATGTAAAAGGAATAATATTATAGAATATAATATTAATCTCTATCATCAAGACATCCCCCTTGAAATGCATATGCAACCTACATGCTTATGCAATCCTCATACTGACATACAAGTTTACCAATACAATGTCCATATACGTCAATGGAGAGAATCACATACTTCTCTCTAAATGGACTAGCTCCCATAGCTTCATCCATGTTTATATCAGGGAGAGAATCCCATACTTTTCTCCGAAATGAACTAGCTCCCATAGCTTCAACCATGTTTATATTCATTGATTTAAAGAACCTTAAATAAGGAAAATCCATTCCATATATTCTTTAGAATCAAAGGATAGCTATGAATATCTGCTTTGCAAGATGCGGCTAAACCAGACTGGACGACACCCAATTTAACAAGACATACCTCTCCCAGGGATTAGGGCGGCCATAACTATCATTGAATGCAACCTAGCCTCTTCATGTAAACATTCTAATGCTATTTACCATATAAACAAAGGTTTCTTTCTTTTATTAGATTATCATAAAATCTGAATAACTTCAAGGGAACTAGATTAATTACTTATACATTAAAATCTATTTGAACATAAGCTTAGTCTCTAGACAGTTAAATAGGGTATCACATGATGTGAAAAACTTAGGGTTACATTTCACCCGACTTTTGTTAGTTTCAAGAGTTTAAATTATTTATGAATTATAAAGTAAATAAACCTAATTAAATATTCTCATTTGAGTATATACTAAAATATGGGTATTTTGTTAAAGTCCTTAGCTTACTCTTGGTATATAGCTTTTTAGGTAGAATTTGCACTTAGAATGGTAAATTATAATTATACAAATGAAATTATTGGAGTTTAGTTTATTTAAGAGAATGTTTAATGAATGGCCTGGTAATACAAATGTTGGTGACTATATCATAAGAAAGTAATTACTTACATTGACTATTTACTTGGTGTTTACTTGTTATCATTCTTTAAGGTAGCTATAAAAGGTGTGTAAACTTTTCAATTAACTAAGGTCTTATACTTTTGAAGAGAATATTTACATATAGAATAGTTGACTTTTGAATTTAATTATTAGATATTAGACTATAAATACTTTTAATCTTAGATTAGAATGTAATATTATGTTTTATAAGAAGGTAAAAAGAGATTGATTATTAATATTCAAGGTGGATCATTAAAAAGGTCAAATAAAGTAAGAGAAATAAAAAGAACAATATAATAGCTTTTGTCATGGGAATGTTTAACTATGACCACATTATTTTATAGATGGGTTACCTATTAGAATAAAAGTAAACTCTTTTTGGTATAATTAATTATTTCTTTAAGTTTGATTTTTACTTTATAGATCTTTTGTCTTCAAAAAGTATGGATAAGAGGTGAATAGTCAAAGGGAATTAGGAGAGGAGATTGATTTTTTTATATTGTTTTTTTTACCAACAAAAAGAAAAAATATTTTCTACATACATGTATTAAGATAAATTGGTTTTAAGGTATAAGTTGGTTTATGATTATATGGCTTGAAAATAAGCAAGTAGAATTAAGGTTGTTTCCTAAAGGCTAGGAATCATATTGTATTTAATTGAAGGATTGTAAAGTTTATTGTTGATTACTACATGAGTGAAGTATTAATGATTTATATGAAATGTTCAAAATGGTCATCGATGGATAATTATTGAAGAACATTAAGGGATCTTCACCCAGTTTTACTTAAACAAAAAAAGTCCTCTACATCATAACCAAATTATAGTCATGGTTTTGATTAAACACCTATCATTGGAAAAGATGATGGTTCATTAACACCTAATACTGGTAATTGTGGGAAGGAAAATTAATGTGAATCAAGGGCAGCTGCACTCGTGACAAGAAGGGTCAAGACGAGTTGGTAAAAGAGGATGGTATGGGATGTCGCTCTTAGACTTTATTATAACAGGTTATATTTACTTATAACTATGTTACAATAATATTCGGTGAATGAATTTTGAGAACCTTAGGAAAATAAATCATATACTTACAATGAAATAGAAAATGCTTTATAGAGAAAAGTAAAAAGATTTTTATGATGCAAATATTTGTATAAAGGTATTTTTGATAGAAATTTATCATGGTATTTATATAAGTGAATAATTCATCTTGGATTAAGAAGAAGATTAGATGAATCTATTTTTTTTGTTGGTGATTAAGTAGTATTTGGGATTTACTAAACAATGGGTTGTTCTTCACCCAGAAGTACGAAATATTTCACCATAAAATCAAAACTCACCATAACCATCGAGGAGGATGGTATGAATACTTAGATGCCTCATCAAGTCAGATGAGCATCCACCCATATCTAGAAAATGCATGAAGGCCATTTGTTGTGATTCAATCATCAGTGACTTTTTGGTAATCCTACCTTGGATAAGAGTTCATATTACCATGAACAAGTAATGAGGGGTGGTATGGGACACCCTCTCTAGATTGATAGGTGATTAGTACGTGAGGGAATCTCATGTTCTATGCTTGTTTATGAAATCGTTAGCAGATCACTAGAGGGTATTAAGGGAAGCTTGACCCGAGAGCTAAAAGGTCCAACAAAGTATTGGTATGGGATAACACCTCATCAAATGTAGCATAGCCTAGGATTCCAAGTCTCAAGCTAGAGAAATGGTGGATTCTAGTTGAATCCAGGGAAGGTGAGCATTTATCTAGGCACTAGGCATACTAACAGTACACCTTAGCATGGAGAAAATAACAACTTATGTTCTACGGACAACATTATTAGGGTAAATATCCTAAAAACACCATGCTATGGGGTGAGAAACTATGCATTCACCCTTTCAAGTGTTATGCACCCTGGAAGGACAACCCTATGTCGTGAACATAGACCTCTAGTAAAGGAGATGAATGTGTTCACAAGATGACACCTATTGCGGTATTTGGCCAATCTCGAACGTTTAAGGGACCATCTGCAGCGGTCAATTATCTTGAAATGAATATTCATATGCCTATGTACTAATACTAAATATCAATGTTAATAGTTAATATTAATATTCCATAATAATTAAATTAATTAGATGAGTTATCAATTTAATTATTCTAATGTTAGTAGCTTTAGAAATAAATGGATTAATGAGAAGAATAAATGATCTAATTATTAAATCTAGTTTAAGGATCATTTGTAATTTAGTTTAAGCATTACTTTGCAAGAAATATATATATATAATAAAGTCATATTTTAATAATGTTGGGAATGGGATCAACAAATAGATTATGAAAATATTGCATTTCATTGCCACAATTATTTTGAGATTGGACACGTGGCAAGAGTTTGCAAAGTAAAAATAATGAAGAAAGAGATAGAAATTCTAGCCATGAGATAAACTTCAAGACAAAGCAAGTAAATCATTCAATAATAGAAGCTAGATCAAATCAAGGATATTCCACTCCAAAAGAAGAGGTAAATAAATCCTATCAATAATATCAATTGGCAAGTTTAGAAGGAATTAAAGGTGCAAAAGAAGATGTGGAGATAAAACCCAAAACAAATACAACAAAAAAGGTCAACTTTATTCTACGTAAATCTCTTCATTTTCCTCAAGTAGTATAAAATCTTCTTCATGTAATAAAAATTAAAGTTGTGAAGATGTTATTTTCAAGAGCATAATATAGAAATGAGGTTGGAGAAAACCCATAACAATTTAGGGTTTTTAGGGCAGAAGAACAAGGTAATTGCTACAAAATATCATCCTTGCACTTTAGGGTCTTTAGGAAAATATAAAGAAGAGTGTGTTTTTGAGGTTATTCCTTGCAATTCAGATCTTTGAGAACAAGGAAAACCTAAAGATGATAAGTCTTACTATGAGCAATGTGAGAAGATTGAAGAGATTGATGAAGATGAAAGTATTGCTGAGAATGAAAAAAAAGGAAGACACAAGAGGCAAAAACAAAGAGAAAAAGAAACACAAAGGGATATTGATATGGGAAAACAAAAGCAAATATCACAAGATTTAACAAGAAGGGGAACTAAACCCACAAATAAAATTAAAAAAATAACAATAAATATAATATCTTGAAATATTAGGGGAATGAATAAGAACCCTAAAAAAAGGTATTAATAAATTGTGAGGTTGTTATAGATAAGATATTTTTGGATATAGAAGTTGGGTAGCAAATATTCTAGCCATTCTGTGAATTTCATCTTGACATAATTTAAATTTTTGAAGGCATTTGATATAAAGGGAGTTGATTGTGGAAACTTAGCAGTTTGAGGAAGATGATTATTTTTTATAGAAGGATAAATGAAGAATATTTCTGATAGAAAGACAAAGTTGGATATGCTTTAATTAACTTGTTATAAATGTAATGAGAGCAATGTAATATTTTGTTTTTGTAATGGGAGTGTTCCCCAATAAAATCCACACATAGCTTATTAAAAATAAATAATGTTGGAAAAATGGAATGTTGGCAATATTGGAAATCTTTCCAGCATAAATCTTGAAGCATTACTTTTGTGCAATGCTCGGGCAAGGGTGAATGGATTCTTGGGTGGAAAACATGCATTTTAAACCAAGGAGAAGCCCTCCAACTCTTCATCTCCTTTTTTTTCTAGGAAAATTATATGAATGGGGATTGCCAAATTTTGAGTGGCTAGCTAACAAGAAGATCAAGGAGAAAGAAAGCTTGAAAAAGATAGAAAGAGACTATTGAATTCATTGTCATAAAGGCAATCCTTTGATTGTATGTGGTTTGTGGTTTTCTAGAAGTCAGTTACTACTTCATTTTTGAACTCTATGTTGTTTGCTTTTAGTTGAAATAGATACCCTAAAATCAAGCATAGGCTCTCCTTGTGCAAGACTTAGTTAAAGGCTTTGCAAATCTTGTTTTTTTGGGTGGTTATTTAGTAGTTTAGTCAAACACTTGTTCTCGTATTTTAGTGTGTGAGTTACCACAAATCTTAGGTGGTTTGGCTAAATTTTTAGATAACACTAGAGACTATCAGTTAATGCAGAACAATTTTCCTTTTTTTTTAATCTCATAGTTGAGTCATTTCTTTTCCATAGCATAGGAAACCTTAAATTCTATTAATCAATGTCGGTTTGTGAGAATTGCTTCTTTTAGGAACATAAATCCAAAATATAAATTTCTTTTTACATTGCCTTTATGAATAGCGTATATAGTTTTAAGTACATATTTATATATCTAAAGACTTAAGGATATCCCTTTGAAATGTATTTTCCTAAATGTAGAAACGTTATAGAGGTATTCATTAATGCTAGCCTAGATTTTTATCTTATGTATTTTCAATAGATACGTTGGAATAATAATGCCCTAGCCATGTAATGAATTTGGGTCTAAACTATAGTCCTGTTAAACCTAAGATTGCATATGTTGAATGCATAGCTTGTCCAATAAGATAGGTGACTTTTCTTGAGCGTGGTATGGTGAGAGAATCGAAGTTTTAAATGTTTTCAGTAGAATATTCTATGGTATTATTATTGCTATTAAAAAGAAAGTTTTTTTTTTTGAAAATGGTTTTTTATTTAACCTGTAAGTTCCTATCTACCTTAGTTTTTTTGGGGTTTAATAATCAAAGTTGATTTTTCTCTCTGCACTAGTCCTTGGTCAAAGACTCTTTTCATTGAAGTTAATAATGGGTTTTGATATATTGAGTTTTTAATTGAGGTCGAAATTTTTAAATATCATTGAGGAGTTAAGATCTTTTATTTAATAAGATGCTTGGTCATTTAGTTATGTATTAAATAATCCGAGATATTTTAATTTATTATTGTGTTGGATATGAGTTTATAAAGTAATCCTAAAGATTTTAATTTTATAATGTTGACTAATTAAGGTGTATATTTATAGTCAAAAATAAAGAGGATTAAAATCGAGTTGTGATGTAATATTTTAGGTTATATAAGATTGTGCTCTTTTAATATATAATAAGGTATTGAACATTTATGGAAGAATTAAATTGAATGTTTTCAAGAAATAGACGAGGCTTGAATAGTTGACTCCATATTTGAGAGAAGTATGAAATTTTCTCAATGTTTTGCGTGGAATGTGCTTTGTGTTATGCATGTTTTTTATTATTATATTATTTTCTTGCTTAGTGCATGTTACGCTTGCATATGCATTTCAAGATTTGTTTTGATCCCTAAATTTGCTTCAAGTTCGTTGAATAAGAAACAACAAGTGGAAGATCTTTAGAGAGAAGACCAAATCAGGGTCATTTATATATATTTGTTGAAATGTAATATTTTATTTGGAAGATGAAGAATTCTTGGAAAATATCTTGTATGAAATTATGCTTTAATGAAGGAAAGGATGTTATGTAGTTTTATTTATTTTTGAAAATAGATCAAGAATGACAAATTAGTTAATATTACTCCTTTATGATAATTTTTTGGAAAAATATAATTATTTGCAATAATGAAAAGTATGAGTTATGGATGGGATTTTAATAGAATATAATTGATGGATTATGATGATGATTCCTTTAGTTGTTAATTTTCTCCTTTTCATTGTAAATAAATAAAATGCTAAATGCTAGTATTATGATTTGAAAAGTATTTAAATTCCTAGTCTTTAGCAATGTGTTATATTGAATTTAATTATGATTTAATATAGCACTTTATTTCCTTTTGGGAGAGATGTTTATTTCTTTTAAAATGTTAAGACTCTTGGGTTTGAAAAGAGGTTAGATTGTGCATGAACTAGAGCCAGATTAAAAATCCTTGAGTCAAGATACGCAATCCTAGTCGAGTTACGGTGAGGTAATAACTAGGTATTTGTGACTGATACACCCTGAATGGTGAGGCTCAGGTGGCCCAAATGGTGAGGCATGGGTAGTCCAAAGCAATGAGGCTTGGACAAGTCCTAAGAGGTGAGGCTTGTATGTATTCTTAGTAGTGAGGCTTAGGAATATTAAGAGTGGATTGCTATGGGATAATCTACTAGATCATTCAAAATATAGTATAGTGGTGGCACCTTACGGTGAGGCAAGAGTGACCATGATCATTACCAGGTGAGTGGTAATGGTCTTAGTTTAGCTCATGATGAGGTGAAGCTAACTAATCACTAAGGCATCATACCTAAATAATCCTACATAGATAAACTTATGTAGGGTTAGGAATAGGAGTCCCCCTTTAAGTGTTATAGGCCTTAAAGGATAATCCCTATGCCATGGTCAAGTTGTCTTATACTCGTGAGGGTATAGTAAAAGTGGGAGTACCATTGTTGGCATATTTTCTAAATAGTGAGATTTAGAAAAGTGAACCCCAAAAGCATGAGAAGTTGGGCACTCCTATCCACTTAAGTGTCATTGTAGTGACAATGAACTCAAAATGTGGTTATGCCTTAATACTAATGAAAATATTGGTTCTTCTTTGTGAGTTAAACCTTGTAAAAAAATATCTCTCTCCCTTGGGTCAATTTTGTGGGTTGTTACATTTTGGTTGTATTTCCATATAAGGACCAATCATGTAGGAAATCCTTAAACTTTCATGTCGATATTTGATTGAAGATATACAAAATAAATCTTTAAAAGGTTGCAAGTGCATTGCATAATCCAAAAGGCATCTGGCTATATGCATAAATGTCATATTCCACTATAAAGGTTATGTTCAACATATATTCCTCAACAATATTGATCTAATTCTAGACTAAGAATTCATCTAAAAAGGAGATATCATATCCTGCTACTTCTTCCAATATGGATTATATAAATAGAATCGAAAAAGGATATTTTATTGTGATGAAATACAAGCTTCGAAAATTCACACTAATTTGAATCTAGATAGACTCTTTTTCAAAGTGATCACTATAGGTGACACAATCACTAACTATCACATTGAATATGATGCCAGCTACCAATTTCTTTTTTATCTCTACATTCACCAAGGTTGCATGCTTTGGTTGTCTCCTTATCGACTGCACACTTACAATCAAGAGAATTCGGTGTATGCACAACTCTACTGGTATCCCCTTCAAATCCTTGTATTTTTATGCAAATACATCCTTGCATACCACTTGAAAGTTATTACTTTGAACATAGGATCCCATTTGTCTCCATAATGTATAATATTTCCTCTCCTTCATCAAGGTTTACCTGTATCATCTTTGGTCCCTCATACTTCACAAAATTTGGTTCTTCTATTTCTTTGAGTACATCAATCAGATGAGTTGGTTTATCTTCAATGATTTCATCTCCTATTGTGTACTCCCCAAAAAAAATCAAAAATATCCGCTTCTCCTCTTCTTCGTCCTTCTTTATCATCAATTTTCTTTTACCACTTTCATCAACTTCTTGTACAACTTTCTTCCTTTCATCTTGGTTCTCCTTTCTATGTGGAGGCAAAAGCAATGTGGCATGAACGCCTCATAATCTTCCATTTGCCAATGAAAATTTTCTTTATCAATGTCTTCCTCATCTTTCGGACAATATTCAAGTTTCAACACTCCACCTAGATCATATCCACTTTCTTTATCTAACAACAATATTCTTGATTTGTTAGAAGTTGATATATCTTGACTTGCAAACTGATTCTTCAAATTGTTCATATATTTATGTTAACCCCTCTTGAAGGTGAGGCATTATTTCTCCAAAATATGATTCGCTTTGGTCATTCTTAGCCATCCATATCCTATCAATGCATTATAAGTTGTTTTTTGCATTCCATTACCACAAAATCTAAGATAAAATCTTGATTGACTATATTTAATTATTGGTTTATCAGTATGCCCTTCAAACCTAGTTTGTACTATTCTACTCCATACAACCAAAATTTTGGATACCACAAAAATGGTGCCCCAATTTATTTCCAAGTCTTTTTTAGCATGAAATTAATGCTATATCCTCCATCAATAATTATTTGTGTGAGCTTATGATCTAATAATTGAATTGTTATTGAGAAAGTACGAGAGAGGGGAGAAGAATGGACCCTAGAGCTAGCATGGGGCCCACAAGGGAAATCAACCAATGGAAACCACACATGGGGACAAATCCACACTCACCACCATTGAGCAATGCTCCAACAAGATAGGATGGAGCATATGGTTGGGTCATGATTCACTTGTTTGAGGGGTTGGGTCATGGTTTATCTGCTTCCACTAGGGAATTTCACCCAAAATATTGCTTCCTGATTTGCAAAGCTCTATGTGGATTTTGTGCTTTATATACCACCATGAGGACCATCATGGGATACATATGGGATAATGGATCAAGACTCTCACAGTGTTGCTCAAGTTATTTTTTAGAATTTTTTATTCAGAAATTATGAGACTAGGCAGTGCAAGAGGAGAGAAGAATGGACCCTAGAGCTAACATGAGGCCCATAATGGAAATCAACCAATGGAAACTATACATGAGGGAAAATCCACACTCACCACCATTGAGCAATTCTCCCACAGGAGAGGATGAAGCATACGGTTGGGCCATGATTTGCTCGTTTGAGGGGTTGGGTTGTGGTTCACCTACTTCCACTAGGGCATTTCACCCAAAATCCTACTTCCTGATTTACAAAGATCTATGTGGGTGTTGTGCTTTATATACCACCATGATGGCCATCATGGTATACATGTGGGATAATGGCTTAAGACTCTCACAAAATTACTCAAGGTATTTTTTAGAATTTTTTATTGAGAAAGTATGAGACTAAGCAATACGAGAGGAGTGAAGAATGGACCCTAGAGCTAACATGGGGTCCACAAGGGAAATCAACCAATGGAAACCACGCATGGAGACAAATCCACACTCACCACCATTGATCAATGCTCCCATGGGAGAGGATGAAGCATACGGTTGGGCCATTATTCACTTGTTTGAGGGGCTAGGTCATGGTTCGCTTGCTTCCACTAGGGCATTTCACCCAAAATATTACTTCCTAATATGCAAATCTATATGTGGATGTTGTGCTTTATATACCACCACGAGAGGGCCATCATGGGATACATGTGAGATAATGGCTCAAGACTCTTGTAGTGTTGCTCAAAGTATTTTTTAAATTTTTTTATTGAGAAAGTACGATACTAGTGTTAGAGTATATTACATCATTTGGATCATGTAAATGTACCACATTTGGTACATAACTAGAGTAGGATATTACTTTAGGAGATAGCTAGTTACTTCAAGTAATTTAATAAATGCACAAGTATCTATGTGCAAGTTGTAAATGTGCAAGGTGTCCTCTTGTACAGCTAAGTAGAGTGTTGGCCAAGCAATCCATATTTCTATATAAAGGATATCATGGTGAGTGATTACATATTGTAGGTAGTAGTAGGTATATTGTATACATCACCATATAGATTGGTTATGGGGTACAATGTAGTTCTTTAGTATTCGTTCTAGAGTTTTCATTTCCTCCATATTATATTGTATCATTTTTGTCACTTTCCATTAATATATTTTTGCATATTTTATATCCTGTGAGTGCATTCTCCCTTTGCATACACCATAAAAAGCTAATAGCGGTATCAAAGCCATGGTATATCTAGATAGGAATAATGAGAGAAATAAGAAACCGCCATTACTAGTATAGGTATGAACTCTACTACATATTTGCAAATCATGTTTTCCATTGTGCACCGCTACAAAGAATTGCTAAATAGGAAAGTCACAAGAGAAATTTAGAGGAGAAGCAAATCTTAGTTCCATAATTTTTGATATTTTATTTGGCTAGTCTTTTCACAAAGTTGCAAAAAAACTTGTGAATACTAGGACTCAGCATTCGTTCCACTAGTGAAGATCCATCATGGACAATATTTATAATCATATTACTAATATCTTGTTGTAAAAAAATGAAATTGAAGGAAGCCCTATTGTAGACCTGCACATTGCAAAAGAAAAGGCCACAGAAGACTTATTGCAGAATAAAAGGCCACATAAGCCTTATTGTAGAAGAAAAGGCCACAGATGCCTTATTGAAGAATAAAAGGCCACAAAAGCCTTATTGAAGAATAAAAGGCTATAGAAGCCTTGAACCTGAATAAGAATCTAGAGAAGAGTCATTGAACCAAAATAAGACTCCAGAGAAGAGTTCGTGAAAGATAGGAGATTGGTGATCTCCTTTGTTGATTGAAGACTTCCTCTAGAAGAAGCTGAAGATATCTATCAAATGTCTCATTGAAGAACTTCCATCCTTGGAAGAGATAGAGAAGGACTATCAAAATTCTGATTCTAGAGATCCATGAAGAAAATATCATTGCCAATACTTTCGTATTTGAAGGTTGAAGGAAAGGTCTCATCAAGAAGACTAGAGAAGCTATAAGACTAAATATATTGGAGAGGTCTCAAGAAATATTCTTGGAGAGCCTCATTGAAGAAATTGGAGAACCCATCAAAGAAGTTCCTAGGAGAACTCATTGGAGAAATTCACTACAAATATAGTGAAAGAATTGGGACAATTGTCACCATCCGAAAACAAGCCCAAAGGAGAAATATTTGGCAAATAGTTTGTCAAACTTTAGAGAGAAGATTTGTAAAGACCTCAAGACCTTCAAATTCTTGAGAAGAAAGCCATGTTTGAAGAATAACTCGGATAGAATAAACCTACCAAATCCAAGAATATTTGGAGATTGTTCTTCATAGCTAAAGAAGGCACATTTTAGAGATAAATATTTGCTAAATTCATAGCAAAATACTGAAAGGGTTGTAGAAGAACAACATTTTCATGAATAGATTGACTACTAAAGGACAGCAATCAAGATAGCATTACTAGCTATAAGACTTTGGAGTTCCAAGCCATATTCTAAAGGAGAAGTTGAAATCATCTACTACAATTTTAGAGCAGTAGACTAGAAGCATTCACAACTATGAGCAACCACCATTCCAAACAAGAAATTTGGTGAATCAACTCATCAAGATATTTATCATCAAAGGTAATCAAATTAGATGCAAAAATTTTATTACTTGAACACTTAATTTGGATTACTACTTAACTTCATTAATCACCTTATTAGAATTTAGAAATTTGTAAATTAGAAGGTTGCATTTATGTCCTCAAAAAGTGCAGAAGATAGTTTTTGATAAGGTTCATTAATTGCACATTAATAGGAGTTAGATACATTCTTCCTATTATCTAATTATTAAGAAAAATGACTACATTAAGAAATTTACAGTGATCATTAAGTGTATTTGAAACTACTTTGAGAGGTTATTTACAGGAGCAATAAGGTGATATTATTGTCACCTTTAAAGTGTATTAAGTTGAAGGTATTATTGATTCATCGCACTATACTAGTTGATCATTAACTAGTTACTCTCAAAGATTTAATTTGTGTATTGATTGTTAAGATCAAGGATACAAAAATCTGCAAATATCAAAGTGTCTAAATACACTATTCAAAACTCAGTACCTGCAAGGTATTATAGCCTATAGAATCCACCAATCAGTTCAAAATTCCTCGAAGGAGTGGAGAAGAAGAAATTATACATTAAATCAGTGATAGAAGCTACAAATTGAGACTTGGTGAGTCTCATATTCGAGGTGCACTAAATATTTCATTAAAAGAGTAAGTGTAAAAATTTCTACTTCAAAAAAAGGGGCATATTATGTGCATTAGCTTGGATTCATTATTACTAAATTATCCAAGTGAAAAAGTTAGACATTAGCTATCTAATAAGAATTAGTAAAGGCATCAAGATTTTTCTCAAGGAACCACCTCATCAAAAGGCCAAAGAGAATTTCATAAAAGGAGGCATTCAGTCCGTCATATTGGTGCAAAAATCTAACTATTACAAGCACTACTTTTGTTCCTTCAATAAGGACAAAAGATATTATATTATATGAAGAAGCATGGCCATCATCTCAATAGGTATAAGGGAAAAATTTGAGCAAGAGAAGAGAGCCATCGAAGATCTCATATTTCTCAAGATTCAAAGTGCCTAAAGACACCATTGATCCACGTCAAATCAAGCGCCCAAAAGCAAGCATTCACCTACAATATTAAAGCCAATACAAGAAGGCTATTATTGATTGATATCTACATGGAGAAAGGATAGCATTAAGATCTACATTAGAAGGTTCTTATCTACATAAAATAGCATCAAAATATGCGTCTATCTATGAGGAGCTATCACAAAGGTATTATCTATATTATAAAAGCAACACTCAATCAACACATTGAAAGTATAAGAGAACAAGGGAAAATGTGTTATACCCAAAGCTATATCTTGGAGAGAATATCCACCTAGAAGAAGCACTCAAATCAGCCATAATACCTCCATTTGGAGCTCCATAGAACGTCAGAGTATCACAGCTAGAGCCACGCATCATCTTCATCAAAATAGCACGCAAAAGAAATATTGCTTGTTGTCCAAGAAATGAAGTAATCCAGCAAATAACTCAAAGGAAGGAAGGTTATAATGTCTATCCTTAGAGCGTTAAAGAAAATTTTTAAATGTAGATACCCTAAGTGACACTTGGCACAAACACTCTAAGAAATTTCAAAATCAACGCTCAAGGAATAATCCAATGCCTACCTTGAGGAGTTACAAAATAATTGGAGAGATTACTTATCTAAGTCCTTATTGCACAAAGAAATGTTGAAATAATCTCAAAGCCTATCTTCATTGCAACTCCCAGGACACTTGTCCAACGTCAAGTGACATACATCTTATTTAAGACATCAAAACTTAAGGAGATAAATGCATTCATAGCAAGCAAAAGAGTGCAACATATAATAGGAGATAAGCATTAAAAGCTCATGGTCAAGGAGAGTCAAAGAAGCAAGGATTGAGGCACCTACTATCCAAGAATTGCAATCAAATCTTACCATCATTATCTACATCAATCACAATGCCCATTAATTTAAGAGAAGCATTAAATTATGTTGTCATCATATACATCCAACATTGGATAATACAACACCATACATTGGAGAATACAATCCCATACATTAGAGAATACAACACCCATTTGCAGCATTATAAAGGTAAGAATTTACCTTAATTAAATTTACTTTCATTAAGGAGTTATAAGGGGTATAATATAAGGTTGAAACCATAGAAAAATCAACCACATTTGAAAGCAAAATTAAAAGAGATATATACACCTAAATAGGTCAATATTTGCAATTTATAACATAGGAGATATAAGGGTTTCTACTTGGAAAATTAAAACTCTATTATTGCAAATATTATTGTTTTCTAATATTCCAAAAAGTAGGGATATATAAGGCATACTACTTTAAACTATATACATATAATTAGAATTTAGAAAATTGATCTATTGGAAAGAGAAGCAAATCAAATGCCTACATATAGAGTTAGAATTAATTGGTAAAATTTATCTCATACTCATTCTAAGGAGACAAAACGAAATCCAACCATTTTAGCAACTTAGAAGTTTTATTATTCTCAAAACGTTACAAAATCAACTTATAAGGTGAAATAAGCATATTCTAATTATTAGGGAGATATAAGGAAGTCTAAAAAACCTAATTCTAAAAAGGTTTTATCAAATTAGTTCACATCTCTTAACTAGGGAGATATAAGGAATTCTACAAAACCTAAAACTCTATAAAATTTTATCAAATTGGCTCACACATCTTATCTAGGGAGTCATAAGGATATCTACTAACATATTGAATAATGCTATCATAAAAGGCTTAAGAAAAATACCAACCTAGATTAGAAGCATGATTGATGATTCAATGGATAATAATGAGAAAGATACATAATTTGATGAGCTAATCAACATTCTTCAAGAATATGAGATAGAAAATACAATGAAAGATGAAATGACTAATAATGCATTGGTCCTAAAAGACAATCCACAAGTAAATATTGCTTCATCATCAAAATTTCGAAGACCACAAAATAATAGATATTGTCAGATATGCAGAAAAAAAGGACATATCACCAGCTATGGAAGCCAACCAAATAGGACATTCCAACCAAGGCAATATCAAAATAATTTCTAACAACAACAATCTCAGCATCAGAACTATTATCCATAATTGGAATATCGAAAAGGGAATAAAAAAGGACATCTAGCTCATAATATTGAATAAATTGAAGAACTGGAAGATACAACAAATGATCAAGAAGTCAAAAGGGTAACATGGTATGAAGACACTAACTACTTTCTTGAACAGGATATAGGAAACAGAGAAGAAGATCCATATTGAATACTAAAGTCTTAATACATGGGGTGTTAGAGTAAATTACATCATTTGGGTCATGTAAATGTACCACCCTTGGTACATAACTAGAGTAGGATTTTACTTTAGGATATAGTTAGCTAGTTACTTCAAGTAATATAATAAATGCACAAGTGTTTATGTGCAAGTTGTAAATGTGCAAGGTGTCCTCTTGTATAGCTAGGTAGAGTGTTGGCCAAGCAATCCATATTTCTATATAAAAGGCCTCATAATGAGTGATTACATATCGTTGTAGGTAGTAGCAGGTATACTGTGTACATCACCATATAGATTGGTGATGGGGTACAATGTAGTTCTTTAGTATCAGTTCTAGAGTGTTCATTTCCTCCATATTGTATTGTATCATTTTTATCACTTTCTATTAATAGCATATTTTAGCATCTTACATTTTTGCATATTTTATATGTTGTGATTGCATTCTCCCTTGGAATACACCACCAAAAGCTAACAACTAGGTAGTAAGAGAGGAGCAAATAATGGACCCTAGAGCTAACATAGGACACACAAGAGATATCAACCAATGGAAACCACACATGGGAACAAATCCATACTCACCACCATTGATTGATGCTCCCATAGGAGAGGATGGAGAATATTTTTGGGTCATGATTCCCTCGTTTGAGGGGCTGGATCATGGTTCATCTGCTTCCACTAGGGCATTTCACCCAAAATCTTGCTTCTTGATTCACAAAGCTCTATGTGGGTGTTGTGCTTTATATACCACCATGAGGGCCATCATAGGATACATATGGGATAATGATTCAAGAATATTGTAGCATTTCTCAAGGTATTTTTTTAAAAAAATTATTGAGAAAGTACAAGACTAGGCAATATGAGAGGAGCAAAGAATGGACCCTAGAGCTAACATAAGGCCCACAAGGAAAATAAACCAATGGAAACCACGCATGGGGATAAATCCAAACTCACCACCATTGATTGATTCTCCCATAAGATAATATGGAGGATACGGTTGGATTATGATTCACTCGTTTGAGGGGATGGGTCATGGTTCACCTGCTTCCACTAGGGCATTTCATTCAAAAGTTTGCTTTCTAACTTGTAAATATCTATGTGGGTATTGTGATTTATATACCACCATGAGGTCCATCATGGGATACATGTGGGATAATAGCTCAAGACTCTTGAAACATTGCTCAAGGTATTTTTTAAAAAAATTATTGAGAAAGTACAAGATTAGGCAGTACAAGAGGAGAAAAGAATGGAACCTAGAGCTAACATGGGGTCCACAAGGGAAATCAATCAATGGAAACCACACATGGGAACAAGTCCACACTCACCACCATTGAGGGATTCTCTCATAAGAGAAGATGGAGCATACGGTTGGGCCATGATTTTCTCATTTGAGGGGTTGGGTCATGGTTCACCTACTTCCACTAGGGCATTTCAGTCAAAAGCCTACTTCCTGATTTGCAAAGATCTATGTGGGTGTTGTGCTTTATATACCACCATGAGAACCATAATGGGATACATGTGGTATAATGTCTAAAGACTCTCATAGCGTTTCTCAAGGTTATTTTTAGAATTTTCTATTGAGAAAGTACGAGACTAGGTAGTACGATAGGAGCAAATAATGGACCCTAAAGATAACATGGGGCCCACAAGGGAAATCAACCAATTGAAACCATACATGGGGATAAATCCACACTCACCACCATTGAGCAATGCTCCCACATGATAGGATGGATCATACGGTTTGATCATGATTCGCTCGTTTTAGGGGTTAGTTCATATTTCACCTGCTTCCACTAGGGCATTTCACCCAAAATTTTGCTTCTTGATTTGCAAAGCTCTATGTGGATGTTGTGCTTTATATAACACCATAAGGACCATCATGGGATACATGTGGGATAATGGCTCAAGACTCTTGCAGCATTGCTCAAGGTATTTTTAGAATTTTTTATTGAGAAAGTATGAGACTAGGTAGTACGAGAGGAGCAAAGAATGGACCCTAGAGCTAACATGGGGCCACAAGAAAAATCAACCAATGAAAACCACACATGGAGAAAAATACACACTCACTACCATTGAGTGATGCTCCCATAGGAGATGATGAATCATACGGTTGGGTCATGATTCCCTCATTTGAGGGGTTGGATGATGGTTTACCTACTTCCACTAGGGTATTTCACCCAAAAGCATGCTTCTTGATTTGCAAAGCTCTATGTGGATTTTTTGCTTTATATACCATCATGAGGTCCATCATGGGATACATGTAGAATAATGGCTCAAGACTCTCATAGTGTTGCTCAAAGTAATTTTTAGAAATTTTTATTAAGAAATTACGAGACTAGGCAGTATGAGAGGAGCAAAGAATAGACCCTAGAGCTAACATGGACCCATAAGAAAAATCAACCAATGTAAACCACACATGGGGACAAATCCACACTCACCACCAGTGGTCGATTCTCCCATAGGAGAGGATGAAGCATGTGGTTGGGTAATTATTTGCTCGTTTGAGGAGTTGGATCATGGTTCGCTTGCTTCCACTAGGGAATTTCACCCAAAAGCTTGCTTCTTGATTTTCAAAGCTATGTGGGTGTTGTTTTTTATATACCACCATGAGGGCCATCATGGGATACATGTGGGATAATAGATCAAGATTCTCATAGCATTGCTCAAGGTATTTTTTAGAATTTTTTATTGAGAAAGTACAAGACTAGGCAGTACAAGAGGAGAGAAGAATGGACCCTATAATTAAAATGGGGCCCATAAGGGAAATAAACCAATGAAAACCACACATGGGAAAAAATACACACTCACCACCATTGAGCGATGCTCCCATAGGAGAGGATGGAGCATACGGTTGGGCCATGATTTGCTCGTTTAAGGGGTTGGGTCATGGTTCGATTGCTTCCACTAGGGCATTTCATCCAAAAGCTTGCAATCTAATTTGCAAATATCTATGTGGGTCTTATGCTTTATATACCATCATGAGGGCCATCATAGGATACATGTGAGATAATTTCTCAAGACTCTCGTAGTGTTGCTCAAGGTATTTTTTAGAATTTTTTATTGAGAAAGTACAAGACTAGGTTGTACGAGAGGAGTGAATAATTGACCCTAGAGCCAACATGGGGCCCAAAAAGGGAAATTAACCAATGGAAACTACACATGATAACAAATCCACACTTACCACCATTGATCAATGCTCTCATAGGAGAGGATGGAGCATACAATTGGGCCACGATTTGCTCATTTTAGGGGTTGGGTCATGGTTCGCCTACTTTCACTAGGGCATTTCACCCAAAATTTTACTTCCTAATTTGCAAAGCTCTATGTGGGTGTTGTACTTTATATACCACCATGAGATCCATCATGTAATACATGTGGGATAATGTCTCAAGACTCTCACAGCGTTGCTCAAGGTATTTTTTAGATTTTTTTTATTGAGAAAGTAAGAGACTAGGCAATACAAGAGGAGCGAAGAATGGACCCTAGAGCTAACATGGGATCCACAAGGGAAATCAACCAATGAAAACCACACATGGAAAAAAATACACATTCACCACCATTGAGCGATGCTCCCACAAGAGAGGATGGAGCATACGGTTGGTCCATGATTTGCTCTTTTGAGGGATCAGATCATGGTTCACCTGCTTCCACTAGGGCATTTCACCCAAAAGCATGCTTCCTAATTTGCAAATATCTATGTGGGTGTTGTGCTTTATATACCACCATGAAGGCCATCATGGGATACATGTGGGATAATGGCTCAAGACTCTCGTAGCGTTGCTCAAGGTATTTTTTAGAATTTTCTATAAAGAAACTATGAGACTAAGCAGTATGAGAGGAACGAATAATGGACCCTAGAGCTAACATGGGACCCACAAGGAAAATAAACCATTGAAAATCACACATATGGACAAGTCCACACTCACCACCATTGAGCGATACTCCCTCAAGAGATGATGGAGCATATAGTTGGGCCATGATTTACTCGTTTGAGGGGTTGGGTCATGGTTCACCTACTCCACTAGGGCATTTCACCCCAAAGTCTGGTTCTTGATTTATAAGGCTCTATGTGGTTGTTGTGCTTTATATACCACCATGAGGGCCATCATGGGATACATGTGGTATAATGGCTCAAGACTCTCGCAGCATTGCTCAAGGTATTTTTTAGAAATTTTTATTGAGAAAGTATAAGACTAGGCAGTACGAGAGGAGTGAATAATGGATCCCAAAGCTAACATGGGATCCACAAGGGAAATAAACCAATGGAAACCACACATTGGGATAAATACACACTCACCACCATTGAGCAACGCTCCCACAAGAGAGGATGGAGCATACAATTGGGTAATGATTCCCTTGTTTGAGGGGTTGGTTCATGGTTCACCTTCTTCCACTAGGGAATTTCACCCAAAAGCCTACTTCCTGATTTGCAAACCTCTGTGTGGGTGTTGTGCTTTATATACCACCATGAGGACCATCATGAGATACATGTGGGATAATGACTCAAGACTCTCGCAGCTTTTCTCAACCTACAAGCATGAGCTATCATCTACTAGAGGAATCTCAAACCTCTTATATCCTATCTTTGCAAGAACAAAATTTTGTAAGGGAACTTTTTCTCCATTTTTTTCTGGTATTTTTTAATGCACCTTTATAACAAGGTGGTTTTTTTGGGGAGAGGTTGAACATAGGAATATTTAATATGTATTTTTTACCATTTGGTCTATAAACCTACGGTTTGTATTTAATGTTTGGGAATAATTTTTTATCCCACATGCATTACTTTTTGGATCCCCTAGAGTTAGGACTATAAAAAGAGGATATTGTACCTCTCTAAGACTCACACTCCACTAATGAGACACAATATGTCAAAACATGTTCAAAGTTTTTTAGTTGTATAATTCTTTTTTTTGCATAAAAAAAATTCAGTGTTTTTATTCCTTACTAACTTGTTCTTTATGCTCTATATTTAAAATTATTTTCCTTGTGTTTTTATCTTTCTCTAAAACCCCCCATTAAAAACATCTTATTGTGGTCATTATAGTCTTCACCTACACTTAAGGTGACCTAGTGAATCAGAAACTAGCACATGTTTTTTAATACAACACTACTACACCATATTTCCTTCTAAGTTGAATTTTAAACCCTCCTATGGTGCACATTGGCACATTGCTATTTCCCTTACTAATATTTCTAATTTTTTTTATTCATCCCCTATAGTCCCCATTGTTTGTCCATTTGACTGTCCAAGAAATGTCAATGGCAAGAGGACACGCAACAACAGATCATGGATTTGGGAAAGAAAAGTTTTGACATGGCTAAAATGATAGAATTTTTTAGGGGTTTGGCAGATACAATTTTTTTCTTACAACATAGGTGACATCCTTCCTCACAAGACATGAGGACCTTCATTGATGGAATTGGTGCAATGAATGATGTCCCACCTAGGCCAGAATATTTGAATAAAATGGTGGAAACAAAGTTTGATGAATACAAGTTGTTTTTTAAAAAAGCAAAAAAAGGTAGATCTAGACTACTCAAGTATGAGGAGAACTTGGGGCAAAAAGGCAAAAATGCATATACCAGATGAAGATATAGACAAACATTTTTGCGATGAAGCTGAACAACTCACGGAGAAATTTTATCTAGAAATGGTAAAGTTATATGTTGGGAATTTTAAAAAATACATAGAAAAGTTAAATGCCCAAGTCAATGACTTTATTCCCAACAACTTGGTTCCTGCCATTAGGGACTTGCTTTCAAAATCAGTCCACCAACACAAAATAATTTCTCAAGAGATTACCTCTGCTTGGGAAGCACAGGTCAAATATTTGTTCAATGGCAAATTACAGGCATGGACGGTGGACATGCAAATCCATAAAGAAGCTCAAGAAAGAGCTAAAGTAGCTTGAGACAATGCAGCTAATGAAGTGCCAAAAGTTAATATGAATGAAGCTACTAAGAGTGTTGCAGACCTAGTAAAAAGGGAGATTAAACAACACATGGATCATCTTGAGAAGCTCCTCTCAGATAGATTCTCCCATGGTCAGCAAAATCATAGCCAAAGTAGAGGATCCAAAAGAGCACATGTCCCACAACAACAACAACAACAACATAGGCCTCCACCATGAAAACATCCACAACAAAGGGCTCAACAAAGGCCTAGGCAACAACACAGAAACCAACCACAACAAAGACAACAACATACATGAAAGAATTTAAACTACAATGGCCCCTCTTCACAAATATGGAAGAGGGGGAAGAGCTTTTAGAACCACACTTCCTCTACACCATGGCAGTCACCTCAGGATAATGGAGGCTATTTCCAAAACTCTGGTTTCAAGAGGTAAATACAGGATTTTATCTTAGAAGTAGCAAGATCAGGGGTCATTTTGATGTCAAAATGGTAGTGAAAACTAAAATTAACATCTTGGGTAGCTATTTTTAGCCCTCAAGACTATAGCCACCATGTTTTTTATAGGATTTTTATTTGATCAATTTATGACAACATCACTAACCTTATCGTACATAATTTTTCCTCTCGTGTGCTATCTAATTATGAAATTGAAGCTCTCAGCTTGGGATTAAAATTCCTTCCTACCCCTCCCCCAATGTCTAAGGAGTCCATTGTTAAGGAATTCTCTACTTTTTGCTTATGAAATTGAGTGGTTTTTTGGACCTAAAGGTGGCCCTCCAAATCCCACCAAACCTATTGATCCCTTTCAAGTTCCTAACCCAGGCTTCACTCCTTCCAAATTTTGTAGGTCCCTAGAAGACATCATTCAGTTGGGAGAGAACTTTCTTAAAAATAAGCTTAATATTATCAAACTTGTCTACCCTCGAGCTTTCCTCTCTCATATTTGGTCTGCCATCCATTCTCTTGCTAATGAAAACTCCATTATTATTAGGTTTGTAGATAAGAACCTGGATATTTGTGTTTTATCTCATGATTAATATGTCTCGAAAGGTCTATCACAGATCTTAGACCAAAATATTTATGTCTATGTTTCTAATGTTCCTTGGTCAAACATTTTTTTATCTTCAATATTTGTTAAGCATGGCCCTCCACAAAAACATTATCTCAGATAACCATTGTAATTTCATGTTGCAGGTCAAACTCTCTTCTGCTCGTGTTGGTGTTTTTCACTTACTCCCTAAAATTCACAAGCCTTAGCTCTCTGGGAGACCTATCTGCTCTTACTATGGTTTTATGTTGGAACCTACTTCGAAATGGCTTCATCACCTCCTTTTTCCCATTATTTTGGAATAAAAGAATCACTTATTAGATTTCATATCCTTAATTAAGGATTTGTGCATCTGTTCCTTTCCTCAAGATGTAACTTTGTTTTCCTTTGATGTCGAGAGCTTATATCCTAGCATCCCAACTGCAAAAGGTCTGTCAACTATTCAATATTTTTTGAAAGATAAATCTAACCAGGCTAAGACAAACTTCATCATCTGGCTTGCAGAACTAGTGTTAATACGACACTACCTAGAGTTCAAGAGTAGAATCTATAGACAAATCAGAGGAACAACCATGGGGAGTAACTTTGCAGTAGTTTATGCTTACCTATTTCTTTGCCATCTCGAGGAGCAAGTTTTTGTTAATGTTGTTGTGGACAATATTTTGTTCTACAAAAGATACATTGATGATGCCATTGGTGTTTGGCATGGCTCAAGGGAAAAACTTGATAGATTTTTGACTGCTTATGGATTTTTCTACCCAAGCATTAAAATATCAGCATCTATTTCAGATTTGAAAGTGACTTTGTTGGATATTGTTTTTTTTAAAGGACTTAATTTTGTTCATACAAGGATTTTGTGTACAAATTTATTCCAGAAACCAATGAATGTCTATCAATACATTCCAACTTCTTCTCATCATCCTGTCCACCAAGAGAAGGCCTTCATTTTAAGTGAGATCAATAGGTTCTTAGTCATAAAAAGCTCGAGAGAAGGTTTTTATTTCTGTTAAAAACAAGTTTTTTAATAGAATTAGAGCTAGAGGGTATAAGATTATTTTTTTTCTTTCGCTATTTAAAAAAGTTAAATTTGATGGAATACCCTCTCTTCTAGCTAGAGTTCTCGAAATAGCTACATGCATACAAGCCACCAAAGCGAAACATGTTCCACTTATTTTAAAGTTAGAAAATTGTGATTTTGCTAGGAGTTTACACTAGGGCAAAGATGTTATTTCTCCCATATTCAAAAAGTGTTCAAAAAGTGAAGAATGGGTAAACATATTGCATGATCTATTATCTGCTAGGGGAATCACAAACCTCTCAGGTCCTATCACATTTTTTAATACACCTTTGTAACAGGAGAGGTTTTTTTTTGGGTGAGCCTAGGAATATTTAACATGTATATTTCATCGTTTGGTCTATAAACCTGCAGTTTGTATATAATATTTGGGAATAATTTTTTATCCCACATGCATTACTTTTTAACACTGTAATAACCCAAGTCTTGTCCACTTAGTTGTCCAATCACAAAGTAAAAATTTTGACCAATTATGAGATTGTTTTAATGATTACCCAATATTTAATCAGTACGAGGTATGTAAGATTTCTCACATGTGGGTACTTAGATAGTTGCAGACGATCACCCAAGTGGTCGAGATTGACCAAGTCTCATAGAATGGTACCTATTAGTGAACTTATCCTCTCATCTCAAGATCCCAAGTTCATGGTAGAGGTTTCTCCTCTAAAGCTCATTTCACCTAGAGGTTGGACGCATATTTTCCCCATCCCTTAGCATAGGGGATTTAGGTTCCTTTGACTTATTTTCTTGTCCTATATTTTAAAATAGCATGCAAGGGTGTAGCACAAACATGCCTTGTGCCTAGTTGAGATTCCACCTTCCCTGGAATCCAACTAGGACCTGTCAATACCCTGGCTCGGGACCAGGTATTACTTGACACTGAACAATTAACAACGAGATGTCTCATTCCATCTCACCATTGAGCGAACTCTTAATCATACCATGACAAATAACCGCTCACTACACTACACTACTCATTCGACAGCCTAAGAGAGACGTCCCATACCGCCCTTATTTTACCTCTCATCTTACCCCTTCCCGGCAAGAATATAGCTACCCCCGAATCAGGATGAGTGTCCTTCCTACATTCACTGGTATTGGATGTAATTACAATGATTGCCCTTCTTGCAATCACAAATGGTTTAACAAATTCATAGGCTTCAAGAGACTTCAATTAAAAGGTTTAAGAGGAAAGTTGAACCCAAGTTTTTCCAAATTGAAGATCCTTTGTTTTGAAAAAATAAAGTATCTCTTTTAAAAGATATTAAGTCTCAAATTAAGGAATTGTGGAGGAAATTAGATGATGTGATTCTAGTTTATGTGAGTAGAGATCTAAATTAAATGGCAGACTTCCTGGCTAATATGGGTACTGAGAAGGAGGTAGGGGTTCAGTTGCACAGTGACACAGCTATTGAGGATGATATGATTAGGCAGGTTGGTGAGCAAATACAGTATTTAGCTAATTTGGACAACCATTGTAGAAATATGGTTTAGGAGATTTGGCTCCAATGTAGATTTTCTTTACAATTGTAAAGAGGTGAACAACCATTGTAGAGATATGGTTTAGGATATTTGGTTACAATGCCAATCTTCTTGTACTATTGTAAACATGTGTTCTCTTTGACTAAGGTTGGGAGAAGTCTCATCCCAACTTTAATATAAGTTTTTCAAATTATTTAAAAAAAAAAATGATTAAATCTCAATAAGTTAAACTAACCACCAATTAAAATATCACATACTCATGTTCCACATATTGTTACACCTTGTTTGGTATAAAATTTCAATCTAAACTTCAATAACTCACCTTAAATATAAATCTACAAGTAAGATTTGATAACCTTACAAGATAATATAAATAAACAATTACTATTTTTATAAAAGGTTTTTTCGCATAACTTTAAAAAGAAAGCTTATTTTTCATTCTAAAAATATGTATTATAATCCATAAAAAGGTTTATCCTCTAATTACAGCATAAGGAAGAAGGTTTAAACTCTAATTTCAGTATAAGGAAAAACTTTTTACATCCTATGCTTCATAAATAAAACTTCCATTAATAAAAAGCTTTACATCCTATGCTTCATAAATAAACCTTTCATTAATAAAAAGTTTTCTTTGACAATAGTAACCGTTACCTATGAATTAACTTTTCATATAAGAAATAGCTTTATCCATTCAATATTAATATAGTAAGCTACTAATATTAAGTTGTTAGTTAATATTCTCTCAGTATCAATCTATGTGTCCATACTCATGTTCACTTTAAAAAATTATTTTTATAATATAAAATTTTAAATAAAAATTCACTTATGTTATTTTATCTTTATTTAATTTAACCTTTATTTAATCTAATATTAGGCGTGCACAAGAGAAGATAAAATCAAATCATTTGCTAGAGATCTATTTAACATTTGTAACATCGGAAGGGTTCCCTAGTTTGATAATATTTATTAGAAACATCTTTTTCTATTTTCGTACCATACAAGCTTTATTAAACCCCTTTTTGTTCATAAACTTATCGAAACAGATTACAAGAGTCAAGCTCATATCACTTAAATTTATAAAAGACAATCGTAGATTAAATGATAAGATGTTTATCAACAAATAATAACTTCTAGTTCTAACATTAAATATTACAATTTTGTTGAATATTAAATAAACTCTAGGTACCGAATTTCTGTAAAGATATATCCTTCAACATGAAGGAAAATCTTTTAAATAAAATCTATCTGAAACTTAAAATACTAAGCCAAAGCTAACAAAAGAAAATATTTAATCACTTAGAAAAAACTAAAGCTAAACTAGCCCTTTTAAATACATATTAAAGTTAAAAAAAAGAACGAAACAGAGAAAAGCAGAGCATACAATCTTCTTTTAAATTTTATGGAAGACAACGCCTTCAAATATATAATATTAAGCATCTAATCGCTGGCTCTTAAAAATCAAACCCCTATACTATATGGCGCCATATTATTACATAGAAAACTGTGGTAAGCTATCAATTTATTTTAGTTAAATTCAGCTAAGATCAAACTAATATAATGACACGTAACAGAAATGGCTAATCAACCACCAATTGCATCAGCCGGCTGGAAGCTAAGATAAAGGTGTTACACCTTCACATTAATAACGATTTACCTTTATTGTAGGTGAGTTGAAGAGGTAGATAATCTTTCAAGGGAGATTTCGTTCTAAATTTCTATTATACCAAATGCAGATAAGGTATCCAAAATCCAAATGCAGATAGTATCCAAAATCCAGTTGATAATGCTGGTGCTGTCAAAGCTGGGGTGACTCCCTAGTGATTTTGACGGTCTAGAAGGAGTTTTTCACTAAATTCAAAAAAAGAAATTACTTTCCAATTGAATTGTAATATGCAAAACTCATTTAACACCTGGTGTAGGTGAGGGTAGGGCAATTCTACAATGGAGAACCCTGGTTTGAAATCTCCATCCTACCAAACGCAAATAGAGTACTCAAAATCCAGTTGATAATACTGATGCGATCAAAGCTGGACATGACTTTAATTTTGAAGGAGTTTTTCACTAAAATAAAAAAAAAATAGTAATGCAAAACTCATTTCACATCATGCTAATCGTGTTTAAATGAACATAAAACATTGGATGAATTAATAATTTTACAGGAACATATCCCTGTGAGTGTGGTTATCGATGATGTAACTTAGATTCAATTCTCATACTGTGTATAAGAAATATTAATATCCAAATGGCACAGTCCTCAACATAAATGTTATTTGAGAAACAAGAATTTTACACAGCGCCTAAAAGGATAAACTAATGTCACCATTACTTAACATCTCATTTTACAGTTTTTCTTACTTTTGACAGAAGCAATCGGCTCAACGAAAGAAAATAGAATTTTAATTCCTTCCAGGCAAAATTCTCAATGGCATCTTCTCCATAAAATCCCCCACGGCTAAATAATAGTCTCTACCATCCGAGATAGCAGGCGGCAAACTTCCAGGGGGCCAGAGTGGCCAAATTCTAGCGATGAATGCGATCTAGCCTTCTTATGCAAACAATCCAATGCAACTTCTATATATTAAAAAAAAAAATTCTCTGTGTCATTCCTAATCATGCATTCATTTACTTATTTTTAAATAATTAATTTCAAATAACAACTACATACTGGTTTATGTTCTTTCATGTCCTTCACCACAAAGAAGTTTCATTCCCACAATAATTAAAATCACAAATAATGTCCAATTTACTATAATACCATAACTTAGATCCTTAATGAATATCTATTCAACATTTACCCTAAATACTCTGTATTTTATATCAAAAACACTTTCAAACAGTCAGGATTACCCAACTTGATAACACTGTTGCTGAATGGCATTCTGAAAATTGTCGTCGTCTTCACTCTTTATTGGTCAGACTAATAAGAACACCCATTTGAACTTGGAAATTTTAGCATCTTTTCTTGTGATTGATGTTAAGAGGTTTGATATCTTAATTTGATGGAATTAATGTTAAGAGGTTTGATATCCTAATTTGATAGAATTAGTGTCAAAAGGTTTGTTTAATGTCAAAATGTTTAATGTCCTAAGTTGATAGGAATATTTGTGAGAATATTTCTCATGGTGGCACATAAGGTATAAGGCAACAAGAAGAAAGGAATACCTCTCCATGATGGTTGAGAAAGAATTTATAAATTACATTGGTGGCAATTTTGCAAAGGTTAAAATATTCATTAATGATAGCAAGGTTATCCTTAAAGAATTTACCTTGGTGGCAAGGTTATCCTTAAAAAAATTTACCTTGGTGGTAATTTTGCAAAGGTTAAAATATTCATTAATGGTGGCAAGGTTATCTTAAAAGAAAAGGCCCAAAAAGGTTTTTAATATTTAAATCCTTTGTATTTAAATTATTATAATTAATTAAATTCAAAGTGCTAAATTCGAATTACAAAGAGAGCTGATATCAAATATAGAGGAGGGCATATGTATTAATAGGTTAAGGTTTAGCCTAAGTTACAAAGTACTTGAATTATTTTTGCCTTCGAGTTAATTGCTTGCTCGTTCGATGCGGCAAAGGAAACAGACAAGAGGTTTCACGATTTTTGGAGCAGAGAGTTTTGTCAAAGGCTTGAAGGGGTGTGTCCCCACTCAAGTGAGATGGCAGCCAAGCTGGCAAGCTTGGCTTGCGCAGCGCGTTGAGGGCAGAGGATGTTGTGTTTGATTCACGCAGAGGGCTTTTGATTGCGTGGTTGATTTGTTTTTTAGCACCAACAGTTGAAGATAACAAGGTGATTGTACGCCTTGGTTTTGTGTGGGTTGGCTAGCCCACGCGGTGGCCTAACCGCGGCTAGGGCGCGGGGTCAGCAGGCAGCGCAGGTTCGATTCCCGGTGGCAGGCGACAGAAAGGAATTAATTTTTATTAAAATTAATTTATGCCCTAAGGTCTAAAGTGGCTAAGGTATGTGCTAGGGAGATATAAGAAGTTTTGCATTGATTTTATTTTTGCAATAAAAGGGTTATGAAATAATTTATTTTTCTTGAGCAAAGAGTAAGGTGGTTTGTTTGGTAATGCATTGGGATAAAAATTAAAGTGGTGATTTATTTTTGAAATGCATTAATGACAAGTAGGAGATATAAGGTGTAAATGAAATATTTTTCCTATGTAATTTGTGATCCTTGTTGATGAAATTTTGTTTGCAAAGTTAGGAGTAATAAGGTGTAAAAGTGGTTTGAAAATTTATTAAATCTTTGTATGGTGAAATATTTGTTGTGGTGAAATATTCATGTGAAGGTTTTGAAATAGATTGTTGCACAAAAAGGATTGGTTATTTGTGAGACAATTTTTTGAAGATATATCTTCAAAAGAGCAATTAAGAGGTATGGGCACATCATCCTTTGTTTGAAGTGTTTTGTTGGAATGAATGTTGTGAAACATAAGGTGGAGTGAAAAGGATTGTTTGATAAGCATTGTTGGAAATATTTGAGTGAGTTTTATGTGCTTCATTGTTGAATGTTTTGAGAACACTTGAGATAGATATTATGAAGCAATTGAGTTAGGATTTGAGACCTACATTGTGCTCTTTGTTGGAAGAAGTGTGAAAACACTTGTTTAGGATTTGTGAGCAATTTGTGCTTCATTGGTTGAATGAATGTGCGAAGCTTTTTGGCATTGGTTTTGAGTGATATTGAAAGAGAATGTGCAAACATTAGAAATTAGATTTGTGAGTGTGAAACATATTGAGGTTTTCTATATGTTCCAGAGGTTAAACGAATTTTGGATAGAATATGTCTAAACTGCTTCAAGTTAAAGGAATTACTTTGAATATTGGTGATGCAGGAGCATCCAACAAAAAGCAAAATACCGCAAAGAAGAAAAAGTGTCGCGATATCGCGACATGTCGGCAAAGAAGAAAAAGTGTCGCGATATCGCGACATGTCGCATTTTCGCGACCAAAAGACGAGAGAAGGCGCAAGAGAGAAAAAGTGTCGCGATATCGCGACCAAAAGACGAGAGAAGGCGCAAGAGAGAAAAAGTGTCGCGATATCACGACATGTCGCATTTTTGCGACCAAAAGACGAGAGAAGGCGCAAGAGAGAAAAAGTGTCGCAATATCGCGACATGTCGCATTTTCGTGACCAAAAGACGAGAGAAGGCGCAAGAGAGAAAAAGTGTCGCGATATCGCGACATGTCGCATTTTTGTGACCAAAAGACAAGAGAAGGCACAAGAGAGAAAAAGTGTCGCAATATCACGACATGTCGCATTTTCGCAACCAAAAGACAAGAGAAGGTGCAAGAGAGAAAAAGTGTCGCGATATCGCGACATGTCGCATTTTCACGACCAAAAGAGAAGAGAAAGAGCAAGAGGGAAAAAGTGTCGTGATATCGCGACATGTCGCATTTTCGCGACTAAAAGAGAAGAGAAAGAGTAAGAAGGAAAAAGTGTCACGATTTTGTGACATGTTTTTTTACGACTTAAAAAAAAGGGCAGGCGGTTACAGGGGCCGTTATAGAGGAAATTATCGAGCGGTGGGTATACCGAACGTCATCATTGGTTGACAGGCGGACAGAGTCTACAGTGGCAGCAATGAACAGCACGTGGCACCAAGGTGCAATGAAAGCAGACAAAGACCAAGAGTCGAAAAGAAAAACGTTTCAAAAGCCAAAACAACGAAGAGGCACGAGAAATGAAACAAAGGGCCACAAAAGGGAAATGGAGAGTCACGCCAAAAATTTTAAAAGGGGAAGCAAAGGCATGCACAAGGGGTCAAAAACTGTTGAGATAGAGTTGCAGATTTGAAGGCAAGAGGGCCATTTTGGACCTGTTTGGGCTGTTTTTCTTCCGGGCGGGAAATGTTGTAAAAATAAATAAATAAATAAACTATATTTCAGAATAAAGGATTTTATTTGGCAGACTACTGCCATTTCTGTAAATCTTTCCAAGTTTTTGAATGAGAATTGGGTTTGATTAGAAAGTTTGGCTCTCCATCAATTAGACAAAGTATTTGATAACATTATGTACAAGATTTGAGATTGATTGAGTATATCTTGTGAGCTATTTTGAATATGTGTTAGAGCATATTTGAGCAAGTCTTTATGAAGGCTTGAGGATAGAATTGAGCAAGTCTTTATGAAGGCTTGAGGATAAAATTGAGCAAGTCTTTGTGAAGGCTTGAGGACAAAATTGAGCAAGTCTTTGTGAAGGCTTGAGGACATAATTGAGCAAGTCTTTATTAAGGCTTGAGAGCAGAATTGAGCAAGTTCTTGAGAGGGCTTGAGGGCAGATTTGAGAAAGTCTTTGTGAAGACTTGAAGGCAGATTTGAGCAAGTCTTGTGAAGACTTGAATTAACATTAAGAGGAGGTGATTTATTCAAATCTTTGTGTTAAGGCTTGGGGTAGATCTAAGGAGAGTTGATTGATAATTTGTTCAAGTTTTGTTAAGGCTTGGGGTAGATTTAAGCAGATTTGATTGATGATTTATTCAAGTTTTGTGTTAAGGCTTGGCGTAGATCAAGCTTTGTGTTAAGGCTTGGGGACATATTTGAGACAAAGGTTAGTGCAGATTTGTGAGCAAAGTTAGAGTAGATTTTTGTTAGACTTGGGACAGAGTTTGATGTATATTTGAGACAAAATTGAGAGTAGGTTTTGGAGGTGATAGATTAAATAGGACAACAGTATCTAGTGTATAGAGATCCATTATCCAGAGTAGTGGGGATAGAGGTCTCCTATGGAGAGAGATCCATAAACCAAAGCAGTGGGTGTAGAACTCTTCTAGATCACCATCCAGAGTAGAGGGGAAATATTTATCATGTGGATAGAGATTCATGAACCAGAGCAAGGGGAAAGAGTTCTTCTATGGATAGAGATCTACGAACCAGAGCAAGGGGAAAGAGTTCTCCTATAGAGTGTGATCCGTGAACCAGCTGGGAAGATAAAGTTCTTCTGTGGAGAGAGATTCACAAATCAGTTGAGGAGATAGAGTTCTCCTCGATCAAGTTCCACAAACTAGAGAAAGGGGCAAAATTTCTCCTATGGAGAGAGATCCACAAATCAGAGCTTAGGGGATTGGTGTCTCCTTTGGTCATAGGTCCATAAACATTGTAATAGGGAATTGAATCCCAAGAAGATTTGTTGAGAAAATTTAGTAGAAATATTTTCTTCGTGGAGTAGACCACATTGGGTGAACCACGTTAAATTGGTGTCTCTTGTGTGTGATGATTTGTGCATTGCTTTTATTACAACTATTGATATTGCCATTGATAATATTATATAATATTATTTAGAAAATAAAACTAAAAGTTGGTCTTATATTGTTCTTCATCCCCCCTCTCAGTATAAGCCTGTGTTATTCAAACTTTATTTCTCCTTTAAATAGAACTTTGTTTCTCCTTTAAATAGATGGTTAATACATAAGTTTAAATGACATTTGTAACATTCCATACAAACCTCCACCATCATGAACTGCTAGGTGTATTATGGAAGACATACAAGGCCAAAGTTTCTTAAGTTTAATTCTAAATTTTAACTTTTATTTACTTTATTTAATTTTAATTTATATTTATTATAAAATTATCTTATTTGTATTTATTTATGTAATATTATTATTATAATAATAATAATACTATTAGAAAATAAAATATCATATTAGTTTTAAAGGAATACGATCTATGGTTCAAACACAAGGTATTCTCAAACAAAAACTTAAATGCAACTACATGTATGCAATTACATGGACTGCTTGACAGGTGTATTGCAAATAGGATGTTTCATCTCAATAATTGCAAATACCTTATCGCTCATCATTTCTCCCACATTACCTTTCGTTGCTGCTCTTCATCTGTCGTCTGGAGGAGGTGTCTCTTTCTCTTGATATGCTTCTTCTGTGAAAGGTACCTGTTCCTACAGTCACAGATTGATTAGCAGTACCTTGTCCTTGCAGATGGAGTAAGCATACTAAAAGCTAAATTTTTTTAGGGATGTTACAAGCTCCCCCTAGAGTTAGGACTATAAAAAGAGGATATTGTATCTCTCTAAGACTCACACTCCGTTGATGAGACCCAAAAGGTTGAAACGCGTTCGGAGTTTTTAGTTGTATAATTCCTTTTTTCAGAATAAAAATTATTTTTCACCATTTTTGTTCCTTCCTAACTCATTCTTTATGTTCTATATTTAAAATTATTTTCCTTTTGTTTCTATATTTCTCTAAAAATCCCATTAAAAATATCTTGTTGTGGTTATTATTCTCTTCACTTGCGCAATATGCAATCTGGTGAAACAGAAAAACCTAGCACTAGGAGTATGCTCTTCACCTACGCTTAAGGTGGTCTAGTGAATCAAAATCTAGCACATATTTTTTTAATAGAGCACTCCTACACCATGTTTCCTTATAAGTTGAATTATAATTCCATGTGAATCAAAGTTGGCTTCTTTCCTACCTCAATCATCAATATTTTAGGATCAATAAATTGGTCTTTCTTAATTGTCATGACTTCTTTTGACTCCACTGCCTTATTTTTTCATGTAATTTATCCTACCTTTACATATAGCTTGGGTATCACACCAAGTAAACTAGACACCTTCACTTTAATTGTTGTGTTTAATACTTGTATTATCAAATTCTTTGTTGATGATTATTTACTCAATGTTTCCTCGGGTTTCTTCGATGTCTTTTCAAGGAGTAAACTATCTTGTTTTTTTCTCCAATTCTTACTTTTATCATGCAATGTACTTCTTGCAATTGTTCCTTTTCCTTGGAAGGATTAAGATATTATTTAACCTTCCTTACTTGAGCCCATGTTCTGTGAGCACATGTCTTTCTTTATTTTGCTAGTTTATACATTCACCTATATCAATCAAATTGGAATTTTGAGTTCCACTATAACTTGCCTTCTTTGGACAGTTTACTTCTTGATGGTTGCATGGTCTACACCACCTACGCATGCATATTGTGTTATTCTTATTTGTTCCTCCTATTTGTGGATTGGGATAATTCTTTGTGAAATGTACCCATTCTTGGAATTTTTGGCACTAAATGATAGGTTTCCCATCCACATAGTATTATAATCAACTTTATCCTCCTTGTTGATTTTTTTGTCAATAATATCGTCCAATAATATCGTCCACCACAATGATTTTTCTAACCACCACTAGTTGCATATTACATATTCTTTGAGGTATTCAGGTTTTCTTCCTCTTCGTTTTTCATCATCATGGTATGATGTCTTATTCCTCTTAAGTTAAAAGTACTCTCCATTATAGCATGCCCCAGCACTTCACATATAATATAGTATGCATTATTAGGATAGGTTACATTTGTGTGCCCTTCAATATTACAATATGAGCACTATATCTCATTTTCTTTTATTACTTTTCTCTTAACTTCCTTAATCATCCTCTCAAAATCCTTCCTCATTAATTGGATTGCCATGTGGGCATCTTCCTTGTCATTATCCAAATATTCACTTTTATAGTGACATCCAATACCAACTACTGTTTGTTTTGCTTTGCTTTTAAAGTTTTGTGCTCCTTCATAATATTTTTCATACATTAAGCATGGGATAATATTAATTTTATTCCTATATTTTGGTAGTAATCCATTGATAAACCACATTTTTACCATGTCATCTGCTGGTTTTAATTTTATCTTATCTAACAGTTGCTTTAACTAATGATTATAGGTTTTGATATCTTCATCTTTATTTTTCTTAGTGGAGTATACTTATGTTATAATTCTTGTGTCATCTCATAACAGTTTGAACTATTTATTGAATTCCTCCACTCGATTATCCCATGTCTCAAAAGGTTGGGTTGCTTCCTTCTTTAGACACCATTCTATTGCAATCTCCTAAATTATTGTTGGAAATAATTGTAATTAGGCTTCTAGGTCTCTTACCCAATTTGCTTTCCAAATTATCATACAAGTTCCAATGTGTCATGTCAAATCTTCCTTACCTTCTTTGATAAAGGGTGGGCACTTTTTCTTACTTGCTTGGTTTATGATATTTTTCATTGGTGAATAGTTTTCTTCTTTTGATTCACTCTAACTTGACATGTATAGTATTTAAGCTTGATGTAGTTATGTTCTTGGTATTTCCTCTTGTTTCTCTTCTAATTGTATATATTCTCTTGGTACTTTTCTACCTCAAGATGCTTCTTATCCTTCAAATAGCCTTCATCCTAATTCAGGTGCACCAACACTTCATGACCTCTCCATAAATATACAAATGGTGGATTTTTTATTCTTATGAAAACACTCTTGCATGGTTGCTACGATTCCTAAACCCCATCCTTTACACCCCTTAGTAAAATTACATTCACTTTATTATGCTTTTTAATTAATCCTTCTTCCCCTTGTGCTTACTTCATGTTGGCATCTTCACTTATCCAAATGTTCTCATTGACTATTTGATAAAAAATTTCTCACATGACATTCTTCATCAGTAATAATGTTCACCATATTTTATTTTCCTCCCTTGTACTATCATCTTCATGAGGATTCCAAACTCATTCTAATTTTGGTTACATAAGTTCTACCCTTGGCTGCAATCCTTAGTAATTCTTGCACTTCTTCTTACAGGTTGTTCCAAAGCTCCTATATTTCTTCTTCATCATTTGTGCAACCTCAAATATATCATTCACCTCATTATTCTTCATGCATGTTGATCCTAATTATTTGATCTCTATTGACCTACACTTTGATTAGGCAATGACATAAAATGTAGCATAGCGATGAGGATTTCTAAGGATGAGGGAATCACAAGTTTAGAACCAATAGAACTATAGTTAGTAGAAATAGGAACTCATATGAAGTAGCAATGTCTATAGATGGTAAGGTGTCATCCAACATCAACTCCAGATGGTAGGTTAAACTAGCTCAGACAACACACTTTTTATGTCGAGGTCTAGACAACATCCTCTGACATGCACAGCCTTAAATGATGTTAGTCATCACGACATGACACGAACAACAATAATTGATCAATGATTGCTAAAACAACTCCACCCACACCACATTGATTTCCTCCTCTGACAAACTTTGTTTAATGATACGTAAAATCCTTGGGGTATTCAACTATAGTCATCTATGTTATCCAACCTAAAATAAATCACCTTGCAATAGGAATCTAATAGTCTAATCACAGTTAAGCATCAACACACAACCATATACAATGAGAGCATATAATTTATCTTGCATTAATGATTGGCCTCAATGATATAAAATGCAAATATATATCTATCTCTATGACTCAAGCATACAAAATACATCTCTCTCTATACTCTTTCTCAACTGTCCACTATAGCTCTCTCATGCTATTGTCCATTCATTTTTTTAAATTGAAAAATAGGTCATATCTATAATGCAGTCCTAGTCGTTGGCAATAATAGTTTCTAGAACACATTACATAACTAATCATCTCTTATACATAAAAATTATACCAACTTTACAATAATCAACTATTGAGGTATTAAACTAAGATGACTATATGCATTGTATTTCATTGGTATTTCATTTCATTGCATTGCATTCATGTTAGTTCCTTATGGACTGACTTAGTACTTCTCACATGGATATTTTGCAAACACTTTCACTTCTACTTATATCTAGAACTAGTGCCTATTTGAAGCAATGTAGGCCACTTCCCAATGTCAACCATGAGTGTGGTTGAGTTGGCTCTTTGCTCCTATCCTAGGTGGAAATAAGCATCGGTTACTAGCTCCTTTTCTTGTCTTGTACACCACCTCTCCTATGATTGCATGTAAGTCTAGTATTACACAAAATAATGTTGCCACTCTAACAAGTATACTTGACTCTAGAAACTACATAACCACCATTTGTAATGTTGATAACTACTCCATCTGAATTTTTGTGGTCTCTCTTCCTTGATATCTCTTATCATTTTGTTCTTTTTCCATATCTTCTTCAACATGTATTTGGGCCTCCTACTACCTTTTTTTTTTCTCACTTGGTTGGGGATATTTAGTATTCTTCCTTGCATGTGTCCTTGTAACACAAATAACATACTTTGTTTACACACTTATTTATTCAATATCAAGCAAGTTGATATTTTGACTACCATCTAGATTCTTTTAAGTTATTTTGTTCCCAAAGGTTACCTGGACCATACCATTGACATATCATTTGCTACCTATCACTCATAATATTTATATAACTATGGATGAAATGCCCCCAATCATGATTGTACATAGCAATTCCAAAAATAAATAACAAGTGTTTGATGAAATGTCTACAATATGCATAGTAATTTGTTAGCGTACTTTAGCTATTTGTTAGTTGTTATATTTCTTTAGCAACTTGTTGCAGCGGCATCCTGTTGAGATGCGCCCTCTTCGGGCTAATCCAGGAATGCAGTTTGTACTGTTGTATTATTTAACACCCTGCTGTGAATAATATTTCTAGTTCGCATTTCTATCATGGCATCAGAGCCAGTTCTGTGATTTTTCTTCTGGGCAGAGGAATTTTTTTTTTGCAGAGATTTTTTTTTTCTTGCGTGCAAAGGCTGGAGAAAAATCACGCCGCGCGTTTTAAAAGAAAAAAAAAAAAAAATTCGCGCAGCTGCGGGAGGGAGAAGAAGATAAAAATAAAAATAAAATTCCAGAGCGCAGGCATCCCTGCAGGACGCCGCGCGCTCTGGAAGTGCTGCGGATGCGGACGCACAGGAGAGCCCCCCCCGTTGACGTCCGCGCGCAGACGTCTGTCGCGACGCACAGAACGCAGTCGCGACAGGACGGCACGTCCGTGCATAGACGTCTATCGTGACGCAGGGGGACGTCCGTCCGCGCGCAGTCGCGACAGGGCGCAGACGTCTGTCACGACGCAGCGCGAACACGCAGGAGGGGAGTCCCCCCCCCGTTGAGCGGAGGCGGCTTGCGCAGGACTGACGTCGCGTCCAGCAGGGGGACGTCGTGCGTGTTCGCGTACAGAGGAGGGAAACCCCCCCCTGTTGGAGGACGCAGCTGGTGCTGCGTGCGTCCCCGCAGGCGGGAACAAAAAGAAAAAAAAAAATCGTTGCGCTCAACGCAGCCCCGAACGCGCTGCGTTCGACACAGTCGGCCCCCCCCTTCCCAGCGCGTTACGCGTTCCCCCCCGTCCGGTGAAATTTAAAAAAAAAAAAAACCGCCTGCAAGCGTATCGAGCCGTGACGCGCAGGAGGCAGCCACAGCGGGCCCGGGAAGCAGAGAGGAGGAGAGCTCGAGAGGAGGACGGGCAGACTGAGGAAGGATAAAGGAGAGGAGCTCCACAGGTCCTTCCGGATCAGCCCGCTAGCTCACTTGGCAGTGAGCTGTGCGGTAAGGCTCAGGGAGCCTACAGGTTGGGGGTTCAAATCCTGCCGACTCACCCCCTAAGGTATAAATTTTTTTTTCAAAGTTTTTTTAATTATTACTTTTTTAATTAAAATTTTTAATTTTAATTTATTTTTAATAGTTTTTAAACTTTATAAATTAAAATTTAATTTTAATTTATTTTTTCATAAGTTTTAAAACTATATAAATTAAAATTATTTATTTTAATTTTAAAAACATAATAATTATTAAAATGCTTTGTTAAAAAGATTTTTTTTAAGGGGGGATATTTTTTCAAAAAATCAAAGGGGGAATGTGAGTAATTTTCCGAAAAATAGCAATTTGGCGAATTGTAAAAGGTGCATTTTCGATCGTGACCGACACCTTGTGGGTTATTCCTGTGGGCATTTTTTTTGTTGTATGTTGCATATTTCATTTTTGCACTATAACATTAAAAATTAAAATCAAAACACTCCCTAAGTCCCCGAATAATTAAAACCCATCTCGTGCAATTTATTGCACTGCAGCGATTCGGTATTTGTGATACCTCCGCCAGCACTTACAGTAAAGTCGTCTTGATTTGGCTACTGTATCCGCCGCCTAATATAGCTGCTACAACAACGTCTGAGCTTGTTCTCTATAAATCGTCGGGGAAAGATAAGTTAGCCATTTTTTGCATTTTTTTACTCCATCCACTACCCTTTATCGCACTTGTGTTTAGGCGTAAATCCTGACGAAGTATTCTTCATAGTGTTTAGGGGAAGTTACGCCCCACGCATGAGAAGAATATTCTATGGTAGGTGCCATCAACAAGGCGATTCCCTTTCAGTACCGCTTATGTTCCACGTATCGTATGATCTCTAAAACTCACCTATAGTCTCCCTCACGTAAGGGCGGGTGATTTTTTGTTGATCTTTCTAAATACCTATAGTTTCCCTCACGTAAGGGTGGGTATTTTGTACGATATAACGGCCTAGCAAAAGGTATATCGAAAGGGGGACCAATTGGTGATATAAGGAACCTTCACTATGGTCGTTGTTGCAAAGTTGATGACTGATCCGCATCAGTTATTGAAAGGTCCAAATTATACACCATGGAAACATAAGATGAAGGCAATTCTCCAAATGGAAGATTTGTGGGATATTGTTACTCGAGTAGCAACTAGGCCTTCACCAACGGCAGGATCCACAGGTCCTTTCGCAGATCAGATAGCTTTTGACAAGAAATACAGTCAAGCAAAGGTGCTCATTTTATTTGTTGTTTCAGATGAAGTGCAACCTCATATAGTTGACAAAGCAAGTGATAAAGAGGCATGGGATGCCCTTAGAACCATCTATGAGGGAAAGAATTATTCCACCATTCTTCATCTTCAACAACAACTTCATAACCTGAGTTTGAGACAGGGTGAAACAGTTGAACTCTTTCTGTGCAGAGTGTCTGAATTGAAAGAGAAATTGAGTTCTTTGGGAGATACTATGGAAGAAAAGCTTCTCATTTCACTTGTGATGAGAGCTTTACCTTCTTCATTTGATATGTTTATAACCTCCATCCAGGTGTCTCAACGACAAATTACCTACATCGAGTTGGTCAATCTGCTTCAACAACAGGAGGCACGCCAACTTCACAAGGATGATTCTTCCAATACAGCCCTATACACCAACAGGCATGGTTCTAGGAAGAAATGTAATGGGCAAAAAGGAGGCAACTTTCAGAAAGGAGGAAATTCTCAACAGGATACGAAAGGAAAAGGCAAACAACCTCAACAGAAGAAGAGGTGGTGCAATATCTGTGAGAAAGACAACCATGACACCAACAGGTGTTGGCATAAGAACAAGAAAAAAGGCCAAAACAAACCAAAAAATAAAAACAAGCAACCCTAGGTGAATGTTGCTGTTGAAGAATCTGACTCAGATTCTTAATGGGCACACAAGGTGCTCATGACTACCACAGATTCCACACAGAGGGATCATGTTTGGTATGTCGATTCTAGAGCTAGCAAACATATGACTGGCGACAGATCGTGGTTTGAATCATTTGTGGCCAAAGAGGGCAAACCTGTCACCATTGCTGATGATAAAACCTACAGGGTTTAGGGAGAGGGTATAGTTTCAGTCACTCTTCCTGATGGCAAGTTTCAGATTGACAAAGTCCTCTATGTTCCGGGATTGGCTAACAATTTGTTGTCAGTGACACAAATCCTGGATAGAAATATGGTTGTCAACTTTTGTGTTGAGAATGGAAAGAAGTGTTGTACTATTACCAGGAAGGGTAAGCAGATTGCAACAGCTTCATATAAGCACGGCTTATTTGCACTAGATGCTATCTCTACTCCACATGTTGCCATGATTGTCTCTATCAAGGAGGCAACTTCCCTATGGCACAAGAGATATGGGCATCTTAGTTCTGGCTACTTACTTGAGCTCAGTAAGTATGAGATGGTAAATGGTCTTCCTTCCCTTTCAGCCACATTGCCGGTAGTGCTCGATCGCTAGCGAGGAAAGCAACATAGAGTACCATTTGAGAAGAGCTCTACAAGAGCACAAAAACCTCCGGAGTTAATTCACACCGATCCGTGCGGTCCTTTCACACCCAACAGCTTGTAGAGGGAAGAGGTACTTTCGAGTTATTCGTAGATGACTACTCACGAAAGATGTGGGTTTTCTTTCTCCAACTGAAATCTGAAGCTTTCGCATTCTTCCAGCAGTTCAAGAAATTCGTTGAGAAGGAGTCAGGAGCTTCTATTAAAATCCTCCGCTCAGATTGATGGGGATATTTTACCTCTAATGAATTTTTTGCATTCCTAGATAAGCATGGAATCAAGAGACAGTTAACAACTGCCTATACTCCTCAGAAAAATGGAGTTGTTGAGAGAAGGAACCGTTCTATCATGGAAATGGTTTGTTGTATGCTCACAGGAGCTACTCTTGGGCAACAATATTGGGTAGAAGCTGTCACCACTGCAGTATATATGTTGAATAGGGCACCCACTAAGGCCCTAAAAGGAATGACTCCACAGGAAGCATGGAGTGGTCAAAAACTCTCCATATCTCATCTACGTATTTTCGGATGTCACGCTTTCATGCACATACCGAAAGAGAAAAGGAAGAAGCTAGATGAGAAAACACTGAGATGTATTTTTCTTGGGTATGATGAGCACTCTAAAGGATATCGTTTGATAGATCCTTTGACCAAGAAAATTCATATCAGCAGAGATGTTGTCTTTGATGAAGCTTTCACATCACAGAGCACATCTAAAGTACACCTAGATCTTGTGGAATCTAAGGAAGAGAAGATTCCTTCGTCAACACAGACAGGAGGTCCTTCTACATCTTCTTCACCACCACCGAAGAAGAACCCAAAATGGTGTACAAATACAATCAGAGACGCAAATTTATCCACTCCTCCCAATTTGAACTTGGATAGACCTCGTACACGCAAGTATGGCTCAAAAGGAAAAAGAAGCCAAAGAAACCGGTGAGGTTGATGATCTTTGTCAATCTTTTGAGGAACTTTCCGTAACTCCACGTACGAAGCGAGAGGATATGGATATTGATGATGACAGGGCGTTCATGTCTACCATAGATGATCTTGAACCTGCATCAGTGCAAGATGCTCTCAGTGAGCCTCAGTGGAAGGCCGCTATGGATACAGAGTATGAGTCTTTGATGAAAAATAAAACTTGGAAGCTTGTTGATCTGCCACATGGAAAGAAACCCATTGGCTGCAAATGGGTATATAAATTCAAGTACAAGGCAGATGGAACAATTGATAAGCATAAGGCCCGTCTTGTTGCAAAGGGCTATGCTCAAAAGGAAGGCATTGACTACGAGGAAACTTTTGCACCTACTGCTTGGATGACCACAATTCGGGTTATGTGTGCTATGGCAGCACAATATGGGTGGAAAGTTCACCAGATGGATGTCAAAAGTGCCTTTCTAAATGGTGATCTCCAAGAAGAAGTCTACATGACTCAGCTCGAAGGATTTGAAGTGGAAGGCCAAGAGCAGAAGGTTTGCAAATTGGTCAAATCCTTATATGAGTCCGAAACAAGCTCCTCGAGCTTGGTATATAAAAATGGACAATCACCTTATGCAAGCATGGATTTAAGAGATGTTCGTCGGATGCAAACCTCTATTTCAAGAAACAGGGTTCTGAGATAGTGTTGCTTGTACTCTATGTGGATGATCTGCTCATTACAGGGAGTTCAAAAACTATGATCTCTACTGTCAAAAGAAACTTGTGCAAATATTTTGAGATGACAAATCTCGGACTTCTCCATTATTGTCTTGGTCTGGAATTCAACCAGAAGGAGCACTCCATCAAAGTGTCTCAGAAAAAAATATGCCAAGACATTGCTGGAAAAATATCGCATGACTGATTGCAAGCCAATGGCAACTTCGATGGAGAATGGACTTCAGTTATCACGATATGATGATTCACCTCAGGTAGATGGTACTCTCTATCGACAGTTGATTGGGAGTCTCATATATCTGACCAATACTAGGCCAGATCTCGTATTTGCTGTCAACTATCTTTCGAGGTTCATGCAGGAGCCTAAGACCACTCATTGGAAAGCAACAAAATGTGTTCTTCACTATGTCCGTGGTACTATGGAATATGGCCTAGAATACAAGAGGAACAACAAATTCTTCTTGCAAGGATACACGGACTCCGACTATGCCGGATCATTTGATGATCGCAAGTCAACTTCTGGATACATTTTTCATCTGGGATCCGGTCCTGTCTCTTGGCACAGCAAGAAGCAACATGTGGTTGCTATTTCATCAACAGAGGTAGAGTATCGCGCCGCACGTGAAGTTGTGTGCGAAGTGATATGGTTACGTCGCATTCTAACAAGTATGGGCCATCCATCAAAATCTCCAATACACTTGTTTTGCGACAATCAGGGTGTTCTGAACCTCGTCAAGAATCCAGTCCATCATGAAAGAACAAAGCACATTGACACACAATGTCATTTCATTCGAGATGAAGTTCCAAAGCACCGAATTCAGCTTCAACACATTCCCACCGATGCTCAAGTTGCAGACATTTTCACTAAGGCACTTGGACGTGTCAAATTTGAATTGTTTCGCAGCTCACTTTGTATTGCAAAATGATGTAAGGGGATGTTAGTATAGCTATTAGTTATTACATTACCCAAATAATGTAATAAAGGGGGATGTTAGCGTACTTTAGCTATTTGTTAGTTGTTATATTTCTTTAGCAACTTGTTGCAGCGGCATCCTGTTGAGATGCGCCCTCTTCGGGCTAATCCAGGAATGCAGTTTGTACTGTTGTATTATTTAACACCCTGCTGTGAATAATATTTCTAGTTCGCATTTCTATCATAATTATGTAGTATATTTGTATATAGTCAATGTATTCAAAGCAATGACATGTATCATGTGATTGTACTGTAACTAGACATATGAAATTATTTTTGTTAGTACAATGTAATCAATCATCATGTAAAATGTTAAGTGGTTGTTAATATTATTTTTTTAAGGTTAAAACACAATATGGTTGGGTAATTTAAGGCCTTAGTTGGTTACAGTAACCACTAGAGACACCCTATATATAGACCCCTTTTCATTTTATAAGGTATTCATATCAATGCATATATGATCCACCATTTGTTCAAGTCCATTATATAGGAGAACAATCACAAGAAGGACATAGCATTGTGTTGCGGTCATAATACTGGATGTAATTATTACCATAATAATGCACTAATATGATTTGGTGTCAACTTGGTCTCTTGAATATTTTTATGTGTTATATATGTGTTGTATTGTAGTGTTGCAGGGAGAAGCACTCAATCGGAGAAAGAGAGTTGTAGGGATAAAACTATCTAACTACTTAGGAGAGTCGACATGCTAGGAGATGACAAGAGCTAGCGATCCATCATCAAACAATCTATAATTAGTCACAATGCAATTTGTTATCATATATTCCAGCATCATACAATTGTTCATCAATCATTAGCAATATGTCCTATAGTATCTGTCATAGAGTTAACTATCTAGACTAGTTTATCATATATTAAGACATCAAGAATTAGCCGTCTAAGTGACACTAACACAGTCAGTATAAGTCATAAGGATATGTTCTTAGTATGATTTTCCACTCCTTCCCCCACTAAACTCTATAATTCCCTCATCTTAGAAATTACTCACTATTTTCTACATTTGGTGTCGTTGCCTAGTCAATTTTGGGTTAAAAGAGGAAGTGGACATGATATGAAAATTAGGTGAATGACAGATTCAAGGTTGCAAGGCTAATGAAGAAGGAATCAAATACAAATAGTGAAGCAACCACTTTGGAGAAGTGTGAGGATGGCAAGTCAAATAAGATAAACTAGAGATGAATTTTTACAACCAGATATGGAGAGAGTGTGGAACCCCTTAGAGGACGAGAGTCCAAAAGCCAAAAGAGAAAGATAGCAAACGTTGTTATTGACAACAGAGAACGAAGTGTAGAATCAAATAGTTGAGGAATATATTGGGGTTGAAATTAATATTTGAAGTAAATAGTAGATGGTAACAACTAAACTAGCAAAGAGGAGTTTGATAACAAGTGCAAAATATTAGATCTTGGTACCTAAGCAACCAAATAAGGAGTCTTGGGGACCGCACATCATTTATTCTTGAAGGAGATCATGAAGTAGTGATGTATAATAATTTGTAAGAAAACTACTTGAATAGTAGACACTTGAACAAGAAGTACTTGTACCACCTATATCTAAGAGAGCGGGATATAAGCACACAAGCATCATCATCAAGTGACAAGGATATTGGAAGAGTCTCAATGGTACACGTTGCCAATTGAGTGGGTAAACAAAAATGTCCATCCTTCACTAGGGAAGGGAAAGAAGACCCAAAATGCCACATAGGTACTTATACCATGATCTGGAAGGAAAATGGAGTGATGCAACTAGTAGAATAGTTGTAATTTTTTCCTACCACTTTGAAATACATGGTTCTAGATTGGTACTTGAAGAGATAAATTACACAACCATTTGGATGATGGGAGACGATGCAAGAAATATTTATAAATAAATTTTGACCATTACGAGATGATACAAAAATCATAACATAAATATATGCTATAAAACAAAGACTGGATGAATATGTTAAGAATTATAATAGAATATTAAAGCAGTTGGCTGACAAAATGCAAATGCCACCCACATATGGACTAGTAAAACATTGGTTCATAAATGGACTTCTACCAAAGTATAGGAAGAAGATGAAAGTAGTACCATCCTCGACATATGAGGAAGCTCTTAAAAAGGCAAAGAATTTTGAGAGTGAAGCTAAAAAAATATCAGCCAAAATCATAGTACATTCAAAGAACGACGATTAGATAGTAATTTAGAGGATAAGGTGCAAAGCACTATCCACTCATTTAGAAAGGAATTTGATAAAATCATGAGGGAGATCAAATGGGAAGTATGAAAGGAATGAAAATATATTTTGTGTTCGGATTGCAAATCGAAAGGAAACACAAATATTAATTTTCCAAAGAAAGAGTAATACAATATATGCGATGTGGTAGGATATCATTTTTTGGATTATCCATTTAATCTTAAGGGATCAAGGCACCAAACCATGGTGGTGCAATAGGAAGTATAAACAAACACCTCAAGGAATGGATAAGGTGCAATGAGCTACAGATATAGGAATGATCATCGAGGTGGAAGGCAAGGTGGACAAAGTCATCTATAATATGATTCTGATGGAAGACCTATCATCCAATGCTAAAACTATCAAAAATGGGGACATTTCATAAAAAATTGCCCCAAACCACAAATGGGAGGAAATACAAATGGTAACAATGTTACCTAGATGTGTTAGTGGTGTGGATGGAGCAACCAAAAAGAAATAAATTTCCTAAATAAATAAAATACAAATGGCATACATAATTTTTATTTAATTGAAATTGGTGAAGTTAGCAATGAGGTAGAAAAATAAAAAGAAGTTCTAGCAATGACCACATCTCATGCTAGAAATATAGATAAGTTCCCAAATCCTGCCAAGGAAAAGAAGCAATGGAAGGAAGCTTAGGAGATGATAAAATAAAAATTGAAGATGGAGAAGCAAAAAAAGGTTACTCTAAGAAAAATCCCTAAAAAATATGGATATCATAAGAGGTAAGCAGACATCGATTGAACGTTTGATGATACATGTACTAAATACAGTTATGGAAGTAAAGGTATATAATCTACTCAATAAAGTACCTGAATTGTATGCTACAGTTGAAAATGCAATAAATACAAGAAAGATAAACTAAGTTCAAGAGGTAGCTAGCATCAAACATGAATAGTTCATTGATCCTACGATACTAATGATAAAAGCTAGGAAGAACCCAGCCTTGGCTCATATGGAGATATTGGATCATAAGCTGACTCAAGTGATCGTAGACAAAGGATCGAGTGTGAACATGATGCCAAAAAATATGTGGTGTAGCATCAGCCAACCCATATTGAGATCTCTAAATTTCAAGTTATATGGAGCAAATCAGTATGGTATAGAAATGAAAGGAGTGATGATGAGCCAAAAAGTGTGGATAGTAGAACAAGACTTTGTTCTAGATTTTGTAGTTATTGCTATGCAAAAATTGCATATGATGCATTGCTTGGATATTGATGGTTAATAACAATTAAGGTGAATCACAATTGGGAGAAGTAACACCTCACATTCAATGAATATCAATATAAATATATGATCAACTTGAAGAACTAGGCAATGAGCCAAGATATTGCAACCTTAGAATCAGAGAGTTCATCATCTGATGGAGAAATAAGTTATGAACCAGATGGAGTGTTGTATCTAGAAGAATGTACAGAAGATGAGAACAATGACAATAAAGGCCTACTCCATTGGTAGATAAAAAATTATGAAGTGTTCACAACCTAGTGTTTATGCATCCACACTAAAAACAAAATCCAAGATAACGAAAAGAAAGAACCAAAGAAAGGAGAAAGTAACAAGAAGAAATTAGCAATAGAGAAGGATCAAGAACGTGAAAAGTGGATATTCTCGAAGAACTTCATAGAATACACCATGGGAGATGTGGTGATCAAAGATAAACTGACCCACCCCATTGATGTCCTAAAGGCAATAGAAGAATTTGAATCTATTAAATATGAAGGACCACGGATGGTGCAGGTTAACCTTAAGGAAGAAGTCAAATAAAAGATGATTGAGTGTTGAGATGATTGGGATCCTATGCTTAAAATAGTAACAGTTAAAATATTTATGGAATATAAATATGTGTTTGTATGGATGTAAAAGGATTTGAAGTATGTACCATCAAAACTGTGTGTACATAAGATTCCCCTAGTTGAAGGCATGCAACCAATGAGAAGGTGGCCATACTGAATGAATCCAAAGTATGTAGCTTTGGTGAATGCTGACATAGAGAAGATGCTAGACGCAGGCATTATCTTACGAAGAGTGAGTGGGTATCATAGATAGTGATTATCCTGAAGAGAGAAGCAAATAAGATCTATATTTGTATGGATTTTCAGAGTCTTAATGTTGTAACTATAAAAAACCCCTTCCCAATCCCGTTCACAAATTCCATCATGGAGGGATTAGTCGGCCATGATATCTATTCATTTTTAGATGGATTTTTAGGTTATAACCAAATTAGCATTGCGAAGGAAGACAAATTGAAAACCACTTTTCTGGTGGAAAATGGTATATATATGTATAAAATCATGTCATTTGGATTATGCAATGCGCCATCTACTTTTCAAAGAATCATTTTATATATTTTTTATAAGATATCCAGAGGAAATTTCAAGATATTTTTGGATAATTTATCCCTATATGGCCAAATGCGGGATCACTTGAAGGCATTGGAGGAATGCATGAGCTTATGCATGAAATCTTGAATTGCACTAAATCCATGGAAGTGTGTGTTGATGGTTCCATATAGGAAATTTTAAAGACATATTGTATGTCAGGAAGGCTTGAAACCAAACCCAAACAAGATATGGGTAATATTGTTGATGGAAGAACCGCATGATGTGAGTTTCATGAAAACCTTCCTATGGACAATGGGCTACTATAGAAGGTTTATCAAGAACTATGCACAGATTTCTCATCTATTAAACACTCTTAAACACAAGAGTGTTCCTTTCAAATAGGCAGAGGAACACCAAGATGCTTTTGAAGGCTTGAAGACACATTTAGTGAAGGTTATCCAAACTGGGAGGAATTTCATGTCCATGTAAATGCATCAAATTTTATAATTGGTTGTGCCTTAGCTCAAGAAGGACAATTTGTATTGGACCATCCCATATATTTTACAAGTTAATTATTGTCAAGAGCAAATAAGAATTATAGCACAACAAAATGAGAAGCACTAAGGATGGTTTATACAATATAAAAGTACAAGAATTACCCGCTAGCCAACTCATTTACTTTCTCTGTAGACCATCAAGTATTGTTATACCTGATTGATAAACCGATGATATATGGATGAGTGAGTAGATAGCTCATCACACTGTAGAAATTCATATTTTGAGTGGTAATAAGACCAGGGAAGAATCATGTAATAGTAGACCAACTATCGAGGATTCACTCTAAAGAACATATAGGAGGGATACAAGATGAATTTCTTGATGCACAATTATTCATGGTAAGTGTGGTACCAACTTAATATAAGCATATCTTGGAATACATATCAACAAGAGAGCTACCAAAGGAGATGACGACAACAGATCAAAGAAAAGTCATTATAAAATTGACACCCTTTATGTTGATTTTAGAATTACTATATAATATGGGGGAAGACTACATTTTGAGAAGATGTGTGATGGAAGATGAAGTGTAGCAAATATTGAAGGAGACACACAAGGGATTGGTAGGAGGCCATATGGGGCCATATGCAATAGCTAGGAAAGTGTTATTGGAAGGGATATGGTGGCCTACCCTTTATCATGATGTTAGGGAGTATGTTAAGGCATGTGATATGTGTCAAATAATGGAGAAGTCATTGAAAAGGGACTTCATGCCATTATATCCTCAACTCCAAGAAATTTTTGAAATATGGGGACTAGATTTTGTGGGACCATTGCAAACAAGCCAAAGAAGGAAATGTTAGTATATTGTAGTGGCAATAGAATATTTTATGAAATGGGTAGAAGCAAGAGCCTTACCAGATAACTCTAAAAGTACTACTCAAATAGGTTATCAATAGGTTTGGAATCCCTCTTCAATTGATAAGTGATTGAGGAGGCCATTTTATCAATAAAATCAATCAAAATCTAACAACGGAATTCAAGATCTTTTATTCCTTGTTTAGCCCATACTACTCTCAAGAAAATGGGTAAGCAGATGCAATGAATAAAGTCCTGGTTTTCATCATTTATAAAACATGCAGTGTATAAGGTGTCGATTGGGAAGAGTAGTTACCAGTAGTCTTGTGGGAATACAGGACAACCTTCAAGTCAACTATAAATCACACACCCTTCTAGTTGATGTATGTACAAGAGGTGATCGTACCAATTCAATTATTGGTACCAAGATTGATAATAGCAATAGAGGATCACTTGAGTGATGAGGAGAGCATGGAATATATGCTCACAACACTCATACAACTTGGAGAAAAGAGGGTGATGGCACAATGGGCAATGGATATCCCCAATGATGACATAAATATTGGTATGATAAATATTTACAAAAAATAGATTTGAAGGTTGGTAACCTAGTGCTCAAATATAATGGAAAATGAGAAATCAAGCCAAGAAGTTTAAGATCATATGGCTTGGACCCTTCGAGGTAGAAGAAGTACTAGATAACGGGGCTATTTGGTTAAAGAAGTTGGATGGCACAATATACCCTAATAATATAAATAGCTCTAATTTGAAGGTGTAAAAGGTATAGGTACATGTAAATATAATCAAGTTGAAAGAATCAGGAAAAAATTCTGGAAGAACTACAAAAGAATCACAACCATAAATACAATCCAATGAACATGAAGAACTGAGTGGAATTGTTTAATAAGAAGAACAAATGAACCTGGAATAGTTATTCAGAGTAGAAGGTGAACCTAAATCAAATAGAGGGAGTTGGAACCTCGTGATGGAGAATGAATACGATTACAAGTTCATGTTAAATTCCCAAATAATGAAGATGAAGAGTGACTTCGAATCCTCACAAATGTTGTGTTATAGGAACAAGAACCAGAAGTGAAGCAAGAGGAGAATGGTAATGATGAATCAAGTGTTCTATAAAAAATTATCAAGGAGATATATCAATTACAAGAGGAATACGAAACCGTAAGGATGCATAATGCACAATTGAGAGAACAAGTGGTTCAAGAACTAGATGAAACGATGCAGCAAATGAATGAGCGATAAGAATTACAAGGAGCGGAGTTAGAAAAAATTTATCAACAACTAGAGAGACACCAAGAACAGTTAAGGGGAAGCATATAAGGTGATAAGAAAGTACCTTTGGAGAGTAGCTTATTTTCCTTAGACTCTAGTAGTTCCTCTTCAAAGAAATTGAGAATCCAATTGAATACTGAAGATTCTTCTAGTACTACCGCCCCATTGATAAGATGTTCTAGAAGACAAAGGAACGTGAGACCACCAAAACTAGAAATAGTGTAACTTCAAGAAAGAATTGAGGATGAACCTCAACAAGGTCTTGATAGAGGTTATTCAAGGATTTTGACAGGACTTCTAGGTAACCCAAGTGTACTTGACCAAGGGGGGAGTTTGGCTAGTCTCCTTCTTAGTAGCTCGAGGAAAAGAAATTTTCCTTCGACTACCCATAGGTCGACTAGTTAGCATAATAGACTACAACATAGTTCAAACCAACCAACATCCATAAACTTAGTAGGATGTACCATTAGGTCTACCTCATAAATCCCATGGAAATTGAAGACATCATCATGAGCAACTGAGGAACCAAATAGATCTCAAATAGTTGGGAGTGCGATAGTCTAATGTAAGGGAGATTCGATTGAAAAAGGAAAGAAGATTTGAATGATTTTAGGGAAGACATGGATTCAAGAATAGGGGTCAAATACCTACAAGGAATCCAATTCAATATTTTATACACCAAGAGGGAGTATAAGTTTGAAGATAGGATGATATACTTCAAGGTAGAAGGCAAGTTCTGAATAGGTCGGTTGTGATCCATCAGAATAACGACAAGCAAGGCAACCATCATCAGTTAGAGAGGGTAGATAGTTGAAATACAGATGGAAGGGTAGAATTTTATTATCTTGATGATAGCATAATATTTTTTCTTGATGACAATAGGACTAGAAGAATTTGTCCTAATGATGGCAGATCCAAAAAGAACATGATAGGATAATAGCAGTATTGGAAAACTTGTCCTAATGATAATAGTACTAGTAGAATCTATCTTGATGATGGTAGTACTAGCAGAATCTATCCTAATGACGGCATACAATAGTTTTGTCAAAATGATGACAGCTAGGGAATCCATCAGGATGATGGCAGCAACATGGATTCTTAGATTTTTTGTCATTTGCCAAGAAAAACAAGGAGCTGACAAGTAATTATGGATATGGAATAAGAATTGTTGCAACAAAAATTAGCAAAGGAGTTACTAGTACAATAGAATGTAGTGCTACTAGCTAAGAAAATACAGAGTGAGAAGGTCTTGAGAGAATAATTGGAACAGGCTAAGCAACAAGAAGAGGAATTGCACAAAAAATTGGCTTAGACACAACAACGAGAAGTAGCTCTTACAGAGGAATTTACTAAGAAGACACCATAATCCTCTACTTTGAAATAGAAAAATATGAAGGATATCTTTACCATATATGAATCATATTTGTTGAAGTTGCAAGAAATGGAAGACAAAGGCATGGAATGGGCCACATATTTTAATTATACAAAGTAGCTTCGTGATGAAAGATAAGCCTTCAAACTTTAGGTGCAATAATTAGAAGTGCTTCAAACTATTGAGATGAAGGAGGTCGAGATCCCAACAGGACAATGAAAGAAGTCATTGAGGACATCGACTACTATAAAGGGGAGGATAGATGTAGACAATAATTCCAAAAGTAAATAACAAATGTTTGATGAAATGTTTACAATATACATTGTAATTACGTAGGATATATGTAGATAGTTGATGTAGTCAAAGAAATATCGTTTAGCATGTGATTGCAATTTAACTAGACATATGAAATTACTTATATTAGTACAATATAATCAATTGTCATGCAAAATGTTAAATGGCATTAAGACTATTTTGTTAATGCTGAAACACAAGACGGTTGGAGAATTTGGGGTCTGGTTGGTTACAATAACCACCAAAGACACCTTATATATATATATACCCCCCTTTTCATTTTGTAAGGTATCCATATCAATGTAGATATGATCCACCATTTATTGTAGTTTATTGCATAGGATAATAGTCACAAGAAAGATGTAGTGTTGTGCTACAATCATAAGACTAGATGTTACCATGATAATGCAATGATATGATTTGGTGTCAACTTGGTCTTTTGAATGTTTGTTTGTGTTATATTTGTGTTGTGTTGTAGTGTTGTAGGGAGGAGCACTCAGGTTGAGTGAGAGAGTTGCAAGGATGAAACCATCTAACTGCCCAAGGGAGCCAACATGTCAAGAGTCGATAGGAGCTAGCAATCTGTTATCAGTCACAAGGTAATTTATCATCAGTCACAAGGTAATTTATCATCAGTCACAAGACAATCTGTCATCATATAACCCATCATCAATCATGAGGTAATTCATCATCAGTCATTAGCAATATGCCATAGAGTTAACTATCTAGATTGGTTCATCATATATTAAGCCATCAATAATTAGTCATCTGAGTGACACTAACACAGTTCAGTATAAGTCATAAGGACATGTTCTTTAGTATGAGTTATCGCTCCTTCCCCCACTAAACCCTATAATTACCTTGTCTCAGGAATTACTTACCGTTGTCCATAATGATATTTTTTGTATTGAAGAATTGGTCTCTTGATAATTTCATACTCAATGTGGTTATCCATATTAATTTCTCCTTACTAATTACTTATGTGTATGTCATTCCCTATCTCTTAATAGTTTTTCTACTATCCTTTGCTTGTTGCACCACCCCCCACTTTTCAAGGTACTTGTTTTTTCCTCGTGTTCCTTTTACAGTATCGAGAACTAATGTTTCTTGCTATTTAAGTTGACATTTTGATACCAAAAGTTTGCATACCTTACATAGACTGTAGTACATGTGTTTTGGGCAATTAGCGATAGTGTGTCCATTCATTTTACACTCTTGTTTTATCTCATGCATCATGCACATATCCTTCTCTAGTATTTCCATGGACACTATTTTATTCACCATATCCATCGCTATTATAGCTACCCTTATATCTAGTTCAACTATTTCTTATCATTGTTGCCTTCATCTCTATCCAAGGTCCTACTAAAATCCTCTTTGTATTATGTTAGGGACACAACTTTTATCTTCCTCTAAAACTATGTAATAAGTCCATCCACAAGCTACCTTTTCTAGAGCTTATTGAAAAGCTACTTCTCCATCTTATGACAATGGTGATACAATTTAATGTTATTATATTTCTTTTATCCCACAATGTTAGATTTCATTGATTATTTTTGTGTTATTACAAAAAAGTATTGACTCTTTATTCAAATTTCTTTAGAGGTCATTTTTAGAAATTAAATAGGTCTAAATGGGAATAATTGAATCCAAATTGCTTTATCATTTACTCTATTTGCCTTCCATATCATTACCATGTACCAATATGATAGATAATATCCTCTTTCTTGTTGCCATGAAACTTTTGTTATTCTTGCATGTTGATTCTAGTTGCATTAATTGACGGTTGTGTTGGTCTTGTGCTTATTCTTAGGATTACTAATGATGTGTTTATCAATTGACCCTACTCATCGGTTGGTAGTACCTCTTTGGATGCTTAATTAAATTTTAAATGCATTTTAATGTCTATGTTAATAATGTATGACCACCTTCATGAATATATAAATGTTGGCCTTGGATGAGTGTTGAACTCCACGTGCTTCCTGACATATTCCTTGGAGATTGTCTTTGTGTCCCATGAACCTCCAAACACACCCTCTCACACTTGTGTCGATACTAGGGTCTCTTGCATGTCATATTCACTTATACAAATTTGCTTAATCATGGCTATATTTGGCTACACAAACATCCTATTTCGTGCAAACTTCATTAGCCCTTTGCACCTACGTATTATCCAATGTCCATCACCTTTTTATTCTCAACTGACAACAAAAATATCTCCTAGCACATTTGTTCTTCCTATTGTACATTTTTTCCTCGTCAAAAATATTTATTCCATCTAAGGAATTCTCCTAAGGGGACCATGTGCATTTAATTTATGGTGACAATACTCCCTCCATCACCCAAACAAATGGTATGATGTCATCACTATTGTTTAGGCATCTTCACTCAAATGAATGGACACTTATGTTTGTATACCACCTCTTCCCTCATCCCAAGGGAGATCTATAGAATATTCACCTTCTACACTTCCATCCATGGAAGGGGCTCTCGGGATTGTCACACTTTGTTGCATGTCCCCATGCACATCATCTTCAACATATCCATCACTAGGTTTATCCATGTAGTGTGCAATATTCCCAAACCTATGCAAAGGATCTTCTCTTACTCATTAATTTTCTTGTGCACTTTATGCATTGTATTTCATACAATTTCTTTGTCATGGTATGTTTTTCACTGTGGTGTTTCAATATACACTCATTAAGGTAATGTTGCCAAACGTAGCACAACAGTTTGGTATTTCATACACAATGCAAAGAACATAAATTGCAAGGAATAAATTATTCAAATATAAATACTAACATTAAAAATATAACAAGCCATGGGTATACACAATAATAATCGAACAAAAGGAACATTAGATTACAAAAATGTATAATGAGTCTAACATATGTAACCCCTTGAATTCCAACTGTCACGATCAAGATGATCCCAATCAAGAAGGTATATACAAAAAGGATGAGTGGGGAGACGGTTGGTAAATGTCTCAATTACCAACTACCCATTGATATTTGTATACTCAAAATGAAAAGTAGTGCCCTTTGTACAAAAGGGTGTTTCCCACACACATGTGACAACTTACATATAAAATCAAGTATAAAAATTATATTTTATATACAAGTTAAAATGCTTGTACATGTCATAGAGTCATACTTGATGACTCATTATTGAGGTGTTGCATGAGCTAGCACCACATCTAATATGTCACCTATAGCACAATGGTGTTCTTTGTGGTAAGCAAACCTTTATTATACAATTATTGCCTAAGATACCATAAGTTCACTTCAATCCAAGAAAACCAAGTACACTTATAAAATTGTACATGAACTAAACATATGGTAGTGTTATCAAAGTGTTATGAATGATAGTTCACATGAATGGAATAAATGTTACACTACTCAAAATATTACATATTGATTAACAAAATTCATATTTGATACTTTTAAAAAGCTTGTAAAATTCATCATGGTGATGCATTATCTCCATACCTTATCATTGTTCTTGTTAAGGCATTGGGAAAAACATTCTCTCAAAGGGAAAAGAAGAAAACAAAGTCAAACGTATGTAGATTGCCACAAATGGTGTTTTTGAATCTCATCTCCAATTTATTGATGTAACTCTTCTTTTAGGTCATCTTTTGGTCAAAGACAACATGGAATTTAAGGAAAATTATTCATGTTATGAGAAGGCAATTATTGGGTAGTATGTAAGAGTCTAGAAGCTTTCTTATCAACATTGCCCTTGACTTACCATCGATAATTGAGAATATCTAAGGGCTTAAAATAGAAAAAATCCATCAATGTATCTGTACATTTCCTTGTATGATAAAATAGAGTAGCTTTAGACTTATACTTGGAAAGAATAAAATCTTGTTTGGGCAATTTGAAAGGCAAGTTATTAACCATAGTCATAAGACTCCAACTCATAAAATTATGGTGTAATATAGTACAATATATATATATATGCCAATATTGAGATGGCTAACATGCATAGCCTTTGAATTTGACAAAACCCAAAGAGATTTCCTCGAAAAAATATGTGAATAGAAGTTTAGGTTGCTTATTTGCAAATGGGATTTAGATTGCAAAGGAAATAATATGGGAAAGGTAGGCTTATGAAATTAGATTTGTGAATTTGGCATTAGAGATAAAATTTGATTTTACAATTATTCAAAAGATCAAGGAATGAGCTAAGCAAAAATATTATCTTAGAAGCATGTATACTCAATGGAAATGGAGTATTATTTTAGGAAACAAGCCTTTCCTCTAAGATCCCCAACATAGAACTTCATATCAAAGAGTTCGTAATTAATCAAAAAATATATTAGATGGTTGATGAGGATGATTCTACGATATTTTGGTCCAATACTTGGTTGAAGCCTTATTCTCTTCGAATGTCAAAAATTATATTGATGTGAGCAACATCTCTATATCTTGGGTTTAGTAAAGAAGCTCCAAAACAAGTTGTTAGAGTTCCATTTGGATATTTTTTTCATCATAGGATAAGTTAATTTGGAATATTTCAAGAGATCCTAGATCTCGATCGAATTGTTATATAACACTTTGGAGGAATTTGAATTCTTTAGTCTCAAGTATTTTACTTGAAAGAGATTTAGTCACCTAAGACCCTCCATAAGGCCTTCGTATTTTTTTGGTTAATAGTTAAACATAAAATTCATACAAATGATATCCTAAAAAGGGGTATCATAGATCTTTTATAGATCTTTTAGTTGTGTTTTATGAGAGGATTTGGAAAAATCTAATAATTTACCTCATTGTCCTTTTGATTCCACTATTTGACATTGCTTTTCCAATAAAATGAGAATATGTTAGGTTACTCCATTGACATTTGAAGAGTTGATAATATGTTGGATTAGCTATTTCAAGGTAAAATCATTAAACATTCTATAGAGGATTGGTTCTACTATTATTTTTTAGAATCTCTATCTCAAAAGAACGAAGAGCATATCAAGAACAAATCTCAAAAGCATATCCAAGTTTGGATTTGTCACAAATGATGCTTATCATAGGAAGTCTTGGGTGTAGAAAAGATACATTAACATCTTGGTTGTGTAATTTAAATCTAACATGAGGATGATATATGATAATGAAGTTAGCTCAAATGATTTGTCTCAATCAATGGTAAAATAAAAATATCTACAATTTGAATTCATCAAACTTAATTTTGTTGGTGCTTTGATAGAAAACACTAATATAGTCTTGTCATTGAGATCTTCCATTGTTATTTAATGATATTAATTGTATGTTGCATGTTCAGCTTACATATACATTTTATTATGGAATTAAGGTCTTGCATTGTTATCAAATGATTTTATTTGTATGATGCATGTGAAGCTTGCATATACCTTCTTTTCAAAACCAAAATCATGCATTGTTCTTGCATGATTTTATTTGCATGATACATGTTCTTGCATTGTCGTATGTTTTTCCTTGCATGGTGCATGTTAAGTTTGCATATGCATTCAAGAGTTATCTTGATCCCTAAACTTACATTCAAGTTCGTTGGAGAAGACCTTGAGGAAGAAGAAAAGACTAGGTACCATTTATGTATATAAATGTTGAAATATAATGTTGTATTGAGAGATGAGAAATACTTGAAAAGTATCTTGTACGAAAAATATACTATGAAAATATTGTGATGAAGGAATAGATGTCTTGTAAACATTATTGTTATAAGATTCTGATGAAGTAATAGATGTCTTGTAAACATTATTGTTATATTATCTTGAGAATTGTTGAAAGAATAAAAGATGAATTAATGTTTTTCTTTATGTTAAAATTCTTTGAAAATAAATCATTAATTGCAAAAAAGAAAGCTTGAATTATGGAAGAGAATGATAGAATTTAACTGATAAATTACGGTTATGATTCTACTAGATGATGTCTTATTCTTCATGTGCTATGTTTGGAATGAAGTACCTCGATTCTTTAGTCTTTATCAATATGTTATGTTGATATTTAATTTTAAGTATGTTTTAATATAGAACTCTGTTGCTTTTAATGAGATGGTCATAAATTTTGTTTAGGACCCGTGGGTTGGAAGGAAGTTATTTTGGACATGTTTTAGTGCCATATTAGTAATCCCTAGATTCAAGATGTACCTAATCCTAGTTGAGTTGTGGTGAGACAATCAACTAGGTATTTGTGAATGATACACCCTAAGTGGTGAGGCTTGGGTAGTCCTAGCGATGAGGCTTGGATGTATTCCTAACGGTGAGGCTTAAGAATATTAACGGAGGATTGGTATGGGATAATCCACCGTATCATTCACAAAGTAGTATAGTGGTAGTACTTTGCGGTGAGGCAAGTGTGACCATGATAATTACCAGGTGAGTGGTAATGGTCTTAGTTAGCTCATGACAAGATGAAGTTAACTAAGCACTAAGGCATCACTCTATGATAATCCTACATAAACAAACTTATGTAGGGTTGGGTAATAGACATCACCTTTAATTATTATGGATCTTAGAGGATAATCCCCTACGTTGTGGTCAAATTGTCTTATACAAGTGTGTATGGAAAAAATGGTGGACCACTAATGGCATCTTTTTTAATGCTGAAATTAGAAAAATGAACCCTAAAGAATTACGGGTTGTTTTTCAGTCCTGTCCACTTGAGTGTTGTCTACAGCAACAACAAAATCAAAAGTGGTTATTCCTTAATACTGATGAAAATATTGGGTCTTCTTTGTGAGCTAATATTTGTTGAAGAATAAAATAGTTCCCCCTTAGGTTGAGTTTGTGGGTCGTTACAACTATCCAAACAACAAGGCTCTAGTACCAAGAATCAAGATTGATCAAAAAAGGATGGCAACATTTCAATTTAGAGGGATTGACATATTATTATTAATATTGTAAATCAAATGCATGTGGAGATTAGATCAACAATAATAGTGATCAACATATCAATAGAGAAGGAAATAAGGTAATGTGGAAGATGATTTAGCCAATCATAATGTTGATATCCAACTTGATGAAATTCAAATTCTGTAAGGTAACTAGTTGAAGCACATTCTAGCTCAATTAAAACAATATCAATCATTTAATGGATAAATCATAATTTGAGAAGAAAAGGAAGCTAGCAAATATCTTCATTACAAAGGCAAGTTGAAAATGGTTTTTACAAATTCTACTTCGATCTCATCTACTTGACCTAAAAGCAGATATAGGCTTTCCAAAAGAGAGATCTATGTTTAGATTGTTCAATACCACCATCTACTTTATTAAAATACCAAAGTAACAAGGTTATGATGTAAAACAGGTGGAACTTATTTCAATCTCAAAAATTTAAACATATAAAATTAAGATATATATAAAAATAAAAAATGGAATTGATAAAGAACTTATAGGCTCCAATGGCGAAAAATGATGCAACAGCAACAAGAATGAATGAAGATGATAACAATGGCAGTAAGGACAGTGAGGGAAATGTGGAGGTCACAAATAGCGATGGGCTTGAAGGAGGCGGTCCGAACCATGAGATCCAAAATATCCCAGTCCACCCATCAAATTCGGAAGGAATCTTTGCATCAGTCAACAAGTAGAACGACGACTCTAGGTCCACTATTCTTTTAACTAAGGGAACTCTCTATCGTGGAGCATCAACAGAGGCGACTGCTCTAGAATCTGCCACACATGGCTAAATGGTAGGATCTGACTTTTCGAGCGACCAATAGGGATCAAAGCTCTCTTCGCCACATGGAGCTGGGCCTTCCACTCTAGAGGTAGAGGACGGATCGGGCAGATCGAAAGAGGTGGGAAAGGTGACTCCTAAGTCCTTCGCATATATGGTGAAATTTAATCAAAACCCTAATCCACCCTCATCGAGGAAGATTGACTTGTTCCCTTCTAACGATAACCTTGAGATTCCTTCTAAGCTCATGTCATCCATGGTCGCCCATAACTCCAACTCTTTGGTGGGGAAGTTCTTGGGTTCGAGGTCGTACATGGAATTCATACGCAAATGGACCCACTCCTCTTACCGACCCTTTGGTTACATGGACCTTGTCACTCTCTGTTGAGTGGTATTTTCACCCAATTGTGAAAGTACACTCTTCCTTAGGATTTGGGTTCCAAATCCCCTCTTGCAAAGAAGTTAAACAAACAACTTCTCCAAGGTCTCCGTTGTATTAGCATTTGCATATGTGTATTAGTAATCTCAAATAGAGATATTCAATTTAAATGCTTGGAACACCTTAGTGATTGCAAGTAACTATAAACAAGGGGCAATGTTGGTTTATTGTACCATGAAACTTTAGTAATTGTTCATTGAACCAAAATAAAGCAAATGTGAGTTGGCCCTCATATGACCACGATGTAGTGCTCAAATTACCCCTCTTTCGTAAAATTAGAATTTTTATGAAGAGAGGGTAATTTTAGGCTTAAAAAATGGAAATTTGTGAAATGCCATAAAACATAACTCCTTCAATGAAATTGGAATTTTCATGAAGGGAATGTCATCATAGGCTCATGAATGAAACATGAAACTGAAAAAATGAAATTCGGCCCAAAAATGGAAATTTTCTATTTTCGGATTTTCAAAATCTGTAATAAAATAGCAACTTCGATGAATTTTTTAAAATACTAAACAACTCTGAAAATGAAATTTCAAAGTGCATATTGGAAGTATGAAGTATAGCCTACGTAATGGTGAAATTTTTTTTGGATTTTGAAATTTTTTAAATGTTTATTTTAATGCCTGAAAATTAAAAAACAGTTAAAATTTCTGGAAAATAAAATGCAGAAAATGAAAATGAAATACAGAAAATGGAACACAAGATACATTCAGTTTGATGTTATCCTATTCCGACAAAACCGAATATGCGAGGTTTTCATGTATGCAACCTAACCTATTGGACTTGCAAAACAAGCACAATCCGGATAAGCTAAGTGTTGGCTCCTAGGGTTTTAAATGGGGTTTTCAGATTTAAACATTCGCATGAAGCAACCAAGAAAACTTGCATAAACTCCATTTACAAGCTTAAAATCTGAAAAGGGGAAAAATAGACATTTAATCTTGCATGCAGAAAATGACTCCTTTCTTGTCCATAAGATGCAACTTTCTGAAACTTTCTGTATTAAAAATTTGTCATTTTACAATAACATAAATTTTTGGTTTTCCCAAACCAGTCCATGGAAGAAAACGACTCAAACAGGTCCAGAATGGCCCTCTTGCCTTCAAATATGCAACCCTGCTTGCAGCAGTTTCCAACCTCTCAAAACATCCTTGCCTAGCGTATTTAAA